>OZ010797.1:406592222-407892998 GCA_963932465.1 Maratus speciosus | reverse complement strand
AAAATGTTGACTGACACCTGAATTTTAAAACTACTTTTTTAGATAGTATAAACATGTAACTTTAAATGTTGATTGTTCTGATCCTTTTCTTTTTTATATAATATATATGAAAAAAACTTAAAAACAGCTTATCTATATTTATTGTGTATATATATAGGGGGGGGAAAAAGAGAAAAAAATTGCTATAGAGTATTTAATCGTACTGCTTTGTTATACGGCTGGCTTCTGTAAGGTAACGTTATTTTTTGGAATACACAAAATAAGCTGGGAGAAAGAAATAGCATACCGTACGGGGGATAAAAATATATTGCCCTGATTAGTGCCCCCGTTTTTTTTTTTTTAGTTAAGTAGTGGCCTTGCTGCCTTCCTTTGCCGCTTTTCCTGGCCAAGCTTGGCGAGTGTAAATTTTGAACTAGTGCTAACTTTTATTTCTTTTTCACATTTTTCTTCTTTCTTATAGTAGTTCTTGCAACTACAGCTATACCTATATTTAAATATAACTTTTACTTCCTTTTCCAGATAAAAACTTAACATTAACTTTTTTATCTCTAATTAAAGCACTTATGATAGTACCTATCTTTAATATTTTTTCATTTATAATGCAGTTTTAAACAACTACACCTTCTCTTTTTCACAATGACTCATTTATTTGTAAGACATCATATCTACAGCCTGGGACTGTTCAACACTGTTCATGTTGATTGTAAAAGCAAATTTTTTCTAAAATATTCTTGGTGCTATTCGTAAGTTTGGAATTAAAATTAGGTATCCTGACCCGGGCGCACTGTGCCGAAAAGAGTTAAAGCCCTGTTTGCGTTTTTGGTATCAAGGCAGACCAGAAAATGTTTTTATACTTTTACATATATTTGCCTATTTTTTCTTAAATATTCACAGTATTAAAACTAGAATGCCCAGCTGGTGTCAATTCGACACCGATCAAATTACAAAATGTCGATTCGAAGCAGAATTTTTTTCATAAAATTAATTAAATTGTAACTGGAGAAATCTCGGTTGAATAAATAAGTGAAATTGTTTTAAATAAAAATTCTGGTATTAAAATTGGTTTATTAAGATTGAGTAAAATTTCCAGATGTTCTAGTGTTAAAGTATTATGTCTACCGGAAAATTCTGTCGTATAATGTTATTTCACTCGTACTTTTTTAAAAATTAAAATTTCTTCATTGGCACCACTCTTTTGAAATAGTAAAATTCCCATTCCTTTCACATTAAGGTGACAATAATACGAATTTTACCATTTCAAAAAAGTGGTGCCAATGAAGAAACCTTAATTTTAAAAACAGTAGGTGTGAAATAACATTATACGACAGAATTTTCCGGTAGACTTAATACTTCCGCCTTTGAGAATTCTAAAATTAAGTCCACGGGACAAACTTTTATATATGTCTTCCCCAAAAATCATTTTTTAACCCCTTAATTCTCGCTCCCGTCATATTCTCGGGCTGTGTCTTTTACTCAAATTGTTTGATTCCCACCAGTTTTATAAAATAGTGAAATTGGCTATATTTTAGTGTCGTTTTCCTGCCATTAAAAAAGGTGGATATTTCTTTTTCATAAAAGTGGTGCCAATAAGCAATTTGAATTTTTCAACCGTAATTTAATTCGAACGTTAAGGGGTTAATCAGACGTAGCACTGGGATTTTTTTCTATTCAAACACGTGTTTTCACTTATGAAAATTACTAATAATTTTTAATTTAAACAAATTATTAATTATTATCCAGATTAATTTTGCAAATAGAGATATATAAATAAATTTTACTTTTTAAAGATCTAAGGGGCGCTTGTTATCCTTGACATCCACAGAGAATAAAATGTTAGTCTACTAAAAATAAACCAACAAAAAAAAAAAACACTATTCTCGAACCATTTCTAAACTGATTTTTGAAGCTTGTATTCGTGAAAATATATTACTATTTCTTTAAATTCGCTTGAAAAATACAACTCAATAATAGTATTTTCACTATCTATTTAAATAAATATTAAATTTAATTTGAAAATCATATAAAAAAATCTAATAATCCCAATCGATTTCCCTTTTCTCCACAAAAGTTGAGTGGTTTAGTTGCCATCGTTACACAAATGTTGTTAAAAATTACAAATAAGTTAATATCTTGAAAACTAATTCAAATTTTATTATTTAAGGACAACTTTTGACATCATTTGATCCATGCGGGTAGCTGGCGTTAATTTGATTGTCCAACGTTCCATATTCTACGAGGAGTAGCTGCGTAATACAAACAAACAGTCACTTTGTAATATAATAGATAGGTGAAGTTTTAATTCCGTTCTGAAAAATTAGCCAGAGAAATATGCTGATTTTTTTGTATTGTAGTAAGTGCGAATGGGTTACTTCGTATTGGATCCAGCTCGCGATGAAGATAGACGAACCCTTTCGACAGCAGTGTCCTTAAAAAAGGACACCTAATTTTAATTCCAAAACTGACAAACGGCACCAAGAACTCTTAATTAAAAGTGTCCCTTTATAATGTTCGTGAAAATAAGCAAGTTCCTATTTTCTAATAAATTCGTTTATAAATTCTGCTTTCAGTCCATTATTTCATCAGTTTATAAACAGAATTACTCCGCGCCGGAAAGGTTTAAAAACTCATGCTTGAATATTATTTTAAAGTTAATAATAAATCAGTCAATTAAGATACAGTTTTCAAACAAATTGCACTTGAAAGTAGATTTTTTCGTATATGATGTTGAGAATGCCAACATGGCGATGCTTGCCATTTTCTGTTAGTCGGCATTGTGGCAACCCCCTTTTTATTGTTTTCCGATTTTCTTTTCAATGTAGATGTAAAGTTTGTTTTGAACCGGTCTGACGGTAATAATGGAACTCTCAAATGAGAGTAATAATAATATTAATATACCTATATATTTGTAAATAAAATGTACATAGTTGTTTTTTAAGAAAGAAGTTTAATTTGAACTGTAGAGTGTGTTTACTTATTCAAGTTACGAATTTTATTTACAATATATTAGAACTAAGTTATGAAGACGTTTTTATTCTTCGAAGCACTATGAAATAATTTGGATTTACCGAACCTGCAGTCTAACCGACAACGCAACATTTATCTGGCGTCAAAGCTCCAGGATGTCTGGATTTCATCATCGATTGAGGTAAGTACCTCAAATTAAATTATATTGAATAGATAGAATTATGAATATATTTATTAACTGAACTGTATTGAATAAATTGAATTCTTTATTTTATGATGGATTTCGAAACATTGAAAAAAAAAAGAGCCACGATTCGTAGTCAAACAACAAAAATATTTGATAAAATAAGGGATTTGTTAGATAATACACAAGAATTAGAGCTTGAGAATAGAAAATCACAGCTGGATCTTTTGAAACAGCAATTGAATGACAAAATGAAAACTTTAAAATCATTAAATTCTGAAATTGAACCACTGGTTCCAAGTACTGAATTTGAAAAAGAAATCGAGAAATCGGAATCTTATAATGAGAATATTATTGAATGGAAATATAAAATTTCCAAATTTTTAAATGATAACACAGTTACTCCTGAAACTAAACAAGATTCTTCAGACATTGAAAGTGATAGTAGTAGCAACAATAGTTCTCTACTAAAAAGTCAGAAAATTCTGAATCAAAATTTGATTAAACTTCCTAAACTTAATATATCTAAATATTATGGTGATTCGTGTTTATGGCTCGAATTTTGGAGTCAGTTTTCGAATGCGATTGACAATAATGAACATTTAACTCCGATTGATAAATTTTCCTACTTAAAGTCACTTTTGGGCGGAAGTGCTGCAAATACTATAGCAGGCTTTTCGCTGACTAAGGAAAATTATGCTCATGCTATAGAATTATTGAAAAATCGTTTTGGTCGTAATGACCTGGTAATAAATAGTCACATGACTAAACTGCTAAATTAGAAACCAGTACGAAATTCTAGTAACATTAAGGCTTTTAGAGATTTGTATGATGAATGCGAAATTCAAATAAGAAATCTTAATTCTTTAGGTGTTGCCTCAGGTTCATATGGGCACTTGTTATGTCCGATTCTTCTGAAACTTATTCCATCAGATATTGCACTAGAATTTAATAGAAAACGAATTAAAAACACTGACTGGGATGTTAATGAGCTGATAAATTTCATTAAAGATGAAATTGAATCTCGCGAGACCACTGTCCAATTAAACCATTTTGAAAAAATCCCTGAGAAGCAGGAAAATTATAAGAAAGATTATAAAAAATTCATTCCATCAGCTTCTGCCTTAACCACAAATATTAAAAATAACTGCGTATTTTGTAATCAAACTGATCACGATACTGAAAAGTGTAAGTCTTTCACCATTCCGGAAATGCGAGAAAAATTAAAAAGGGAAGGAAGGTGTTTTAAATGCTTCCGTAAATTTCACATCGCGAATTTTTGTAAAATTTCGAATGAAAATTGCAAAGTGTGTGGTAAAACATATCATCATACTATACTTTGTAATTCTAATAAAAAAACAGAAGAATCAAAAAATTCAGGTAGCATTATTTCCTCCGTATATCATTGCAAAGGCAATATAAATAATATCAGTAGAGAAGTAATATTGCAAACAATTCATGTAAAAGTGGAAGCGGGTGAAAATTCAGAAACTGCTCTTTGTTTATTTGACTCTGCTAGTCATCGAACTTTTATTACAGAAAATTTAGTTTCAAAATTAAAACCTGAGGTCATTAGAAAGGAAAAATTAATTGTCTATACTTTCGGTTCGAGAAAATCTGAAGAACGATGTTATGATGTCGTTAAGCTAAAGCTAATTCACTTGACGAATAGAAAACGTAGTATAATAATTGAAGCATTAGTCACACCGCTAATAACTAATTCTCTGATACAAATTCCTCCTCTTCCAATCAAAATTAAGAGAAAACTTTCCAAATTTCGTCTTGACACGTGGGAACATTTGGAAAATAGTGATGTTGATATATTAATAGGAGCTGATTATTTATATCAAATTAATGACAAAACATACCCCATAAATAAATCATTGTTCGTCTGTGAAAATTTATTTGGGCATTCCCTCTGCGGGACAATTGACGTAAATAAAAACAGTGAGAGTAAGCAAGCTGGGGTCTTGTCCACTCAGGTTATGAAACCTATTCAAAATGATTTGAAAACATTGTGGGAGTTAGAAACTTTAGGGATGAACACTGAAGAAAATATTTCTGAATTAGATAAAGAGATAATCGAAAAATTCGAAAACAATTTGCATTTTCTTGAGCACCGATACGAAGCTAAATTGTTATGGAAAGATGATAGAAGAGATTTAGGAAGTAATTATAACAATGCTAGAAACCGATTTATTAACTTAAATCGAAAATTGCTTAAAGATAAGGAATTATTGCAGAAATATAAAGAAATTGTGATTGAACAGGAATTAAATAACATAGTGGAAGCATGTTCTAATAAAACTGTAAATAGCGGTTATTTTATGCCCCACCGACCTGTCTTGCGAGATGATAAACCCACAACTAAAGTTAGAATGGTATTTGATGCTTCCTCAAAAGAAAATAGCAAATCATTAAATGATTGTTTGTACGGTGGCCCAAATTTGAACCCCGATTTATTAGAAATTATCATTAATTTCAGGAAATTCAATACTGCGTTTTGTGCAGATATTGAAAAGGCCTTTCTTCAAATTTCTGTAGCTGAAGAAGACCGAGATTACCTTAAATTTCTTTGGTTCGATAATGACGCAAACAACTTTTTCAAAATTTTAAGATTTAGACGTGTACCATTTGGCGTTACATGCTCACCATTTATTTTGGCTGCCACAATTAAACATCATATAAAGAAATATCGAGATCAACATCCAAATGTTGTATATATGTTAGATAATTCCCTCTATGTCGATGATTTAATTTCCGGATCGGATTTAGATAACGAAGCTTATTATTTATCAGTTACAGCTTCTGAAATTCTTAAAGAAGCTGGGATGAATTTGAGGAAATTAAAAACAAATTCTATTAAACTTAGGGAAATGTGGGAATCTGGTAACTTAGGTATAAGTGAGGAAAACACAGGTAGTATCTTAAAAGTGCTTGGACTGATATGGAATACTGAATCTGATATTTTGATGTTAGATGCGCAGCCCTTTGAAAAATATTACATCGATGATCCCACGAAGCGAACAGTTCTTAAAATGTTACTGAAAATTTATGATCCATTAGGATTTTTGAATCCATTTGTAATACGTATTAAAGCCTTGTTGCAAGAAACATGGCAAAGAGGTTTAGAGTGGGACAATAAATTACCTGAAGATTTGAAATGCGAGTGGAACACTTGGTGTTCAGAAGTTGTACATTTACGCACATTTGAAATAACCCGAAAATATTTTCCTAATATGATAAACATTTCTGAAAATTCACAAATTCACATATTCTGTGATGCTAGTCCCAAAGGGTATGGAGCAGTTGCTTATTTGCGTTCCATTTCATTAACTGGCGAAATTCAAACTAGTTTTGTTTGGAGTAAATGTAGAATAGCCCCCCTCAAGAAGTTAACTATTCCACGGCTGGAATTGATCAGTGCAGTAGTTGCCGCTAGAATGTGGAAATATTTAAAACAAAAATTACATATTTCGAATTTAAATATAAAGTTATGGTCGGACTCAGAGATAACTATTTGGTGGATTAAGGGTTCTACTACAAACTGGAAACCCTTTATTTCCAATCGTGTAACTGAAATTCAGTCATTGACAGATCCAAAGGACTGGAATTATTGTCCCGGAAAAGAAAACCCTGCAGATCTGCTTACGCGAGGGGAAAACTTATCGAAGTTAATGGGTAATAATGTATGGTGGTGCGGCCCACCTTGGTTATCACTATCAAAAGATTTGTGGCCTTCAAAAAGGGCTATAGAAATGGTTCCCGAAGCTTTTAATGAAATGAAAGCAAAACCAAATTTAACATTATTGTGTAACGAATCAAACTCTATCCCTAAGCCAGTATTTGATATGGCAAAGTTCAGTAGTTTAAATCGCGTGTATAATATTACTGCTTGGATAATGCGTTTTATTCATAATGCCAATTCGAAAAACCCTAAAATTTTAGGACCTTTAACTACCTCAGAAATAGAAATAGCAGAAAAATACTGGATTAAACAAACTCAGGAAACTTCATTTAAAGTTGAAATAGAAGCACTTAAACAAAAAAAACCACTTAATAAAGATTCTTCTTTGTACAAGCTTAATCCACAATTCGATGAAAATGACTTACTTGTTTTATCCGGAAGACTTCAGTTTTCTGAAGTTACAGAGCAGGAAAAACATCCGTGGATACTTCCTAATAAATCTTATTTTGTAAAATTACTAATTAAGGATGCTCATGAAAGAATGTACCATTTTGGTGTAGCTGTCACTTTAGCTCACCTTCGTGAAAGGTATTTTATATTAAAGGGAAGAAGATTTGTAAAATCCGTCTTAAGATCGTGTATGATATGTCGAAAACTTAATGCTATTCCTGGAAAGGTGGAAATAGCACCTTTACCGAAAGATAGAATCATCAAAACACCAGTTTTTGAAACCTCTGGTGTCGATTTTGCCGGTCCGATTTATTATAAAACTTCTGAAGGCACTGGGAAGGCTTATATTGTCGTATTCACATGTGCTGTAACCAGAGCGATTCATCTAGAGTTAGTCACCAATCTAAGTACTGAAACCTTTATCTTAGCACTACGAAGATTTTTCTCTAGGAGAGGTTTCTGCAAAATAATGTACAGTGACAATGCCAAGACATTTTCTAAGGCTGATTTGGTGTTAAAGGATGCTTGGGAAAGAATTTCTAAGCAAGAAATTTTTGATTACTTGAGAAAGAATAAAATAATATGGAAGTTTATAATTCCCAGGGCTTCCTGGTGGGGCGGCTTCTGGGAAAGGATGGTCAGATCAGTTAAAACACCTTTAAAAAAGGTTCTAGGAAAAACTTGTCTCCGTTATGAAGAGCTAGAAACAATACTTACAGAAATTGAAGCGGTGATTAATTCACGTCCTTTATGTTATCTCTACGAAGAAAATGCTGAACCATCACCTTTAACGCCATCTCATTTTTTAGTTGGTAAACGATTAATGTCCTTACCTTCTTATGGATTACCAGTCTGTACGCAAGAGAAATCTAATAAGATTTTGTTGACGAGAAAATATAAATATAAGCAACAAATTACTGACCACTTTTGGAAAAGGTGGAGAAACGAATATTTGTTAGAACTTAGATCTGCTTTTCAAGTGAAAAACATAAATTCATCGCCTCAGTTCAAAGTTAACGATATAGTGATAATTCATGATGAAAAGCTCCCAAAACATATGTGGAAGTGTGGTCGTGTTAAAGAACTCATATTTGGTCGTGACTCGAAAATCAGATCATGTGTATTACAGACTGCAAAAGGCGATCTTAAACGACCTGTGCAATTGCTATATAATCTTGAATTGGACTTAGTGGACTAAAAGACACTAAAACTCTTACACTAAAAATAAGAACTATTATCGAACATTTAATTTGTTTTGTTACTCATATTTACCCTTATTATTGTTTAATTTTCATACAATTCATGTGTTTTATTTTCTTTCGTAGATTGCAGCATTCTTATTATTTTTGCTTTTATATCTGTAGCTGTATGTAAGTATGTATCTGAAAATTTGTCATGTATGTAAGTATATTCTTATGTTTATTAAATTGTTTAATATAGATGCTGAACTAAGTGTTCAGCCCGGGGCAGGATGTTGAGAATGCCAACATGGCGATGCTTGCCATTTTCTGTTAGTCGGCATTGTGGCAACCCCCTTTTTATTGTTTTCCGATTTTCTTTTCAATGTAGATGTAAAGTTTGTTTTGAACCGGTCTGACGGTAATAATGGAACTCTCAAATGAGAGTAATAATAATATTAATATACCTATATATTTGTAAATAAAATGTACATAGTTGTTTTTTAAGAAAGAAGTTTAATTTGAACTGTAGAGTGTGTTTACTTATTCAAGTTACGAATTTTATTTACAATATATTAGAACTAAGTTATGAAGACGTTTTTATTCTTCGAAGCACTATGAAATAATTTGGATTTACCGAACCTGCAGTCTAACCGACAACGCAACATATGATGGTGTAAAAATTATAACTATGCGACGTTTAGAAATTTAAAATATTGCAGTAACAAAACTTCCAAAATTTTATCGTGAAGTGTTGCCTTAAGCAAAATGACTTCAGCGTTACTTATGGGCAAATTTGTTTTTTATAATACAGATAACAAGAAGAAAAAATGTATTTTTCTGTCATTTAAAAACATTCTCTTCTGTTAACCCTTTCAGGGGAAAAGTACTTCTGTTCGTAAAATTCAAAAATGACTGATTGACACCAGAATTTATAAACAAATTTATTTCATAGTAGGTTTAAGCTTTTATTCATATACTTAATAAAATTAAATTTTTCATTCCAAAATTCTGGTGTCGATGTGGCATTTGGAAAGTAAATTTAAATGGGATATATTATATCCCACTGCCCTACAAGGGGTTAATACCATGAAAATGAGTTCTTCTGAGTGTTGATAATTGGACTACATTTTATTCAGATTGTTCAATTGCTACCACTTTTTTTAAGTACAAATATTCGCCTCTTTTTAATGACAGATTACATATGTCAAATATTATAATTTTAAAGAAATGGTAACAATCTAGAAAATTAAAAATAATAGTAAAATGGGCCAAAATTGCAACACTGATTTTTAAAATAATTCTGTATAACCCCTTTAAAAAAAAGCCGTAAAAATAATGTTATCCCTTAATCCTTACACGGGGAAATCTATGCTGTTACTGAAATGTTGAAATGATTCACTGCCACCATAATCTACCAACAAATTAATTTGAAAATAAGAATTATTTTTCCTTCACATGCCATATAAAAGCAAAACATTAAAAAAAATTTCTTTTACATTTCCGCAGTTTCAAATTAAAATTAAGTGGGAAATATTTTACCACAACCTGTGTAAGGGTTAAGATATTCTTCTATGTAAAGACCTATTTTTTTATTTTTCAAGAAATTCTTGGAAACTTATAACTGTTACGATTTAATTGTTAACCCCTTAACCCCTTAATTCTCGCTCCCGTCATATTCACGGGCTGTGTCTTTTACGCAAATAGTTTGATTCCCACCAGTTTTATAAAATGGTGAAATTGGGTATATTTTGGTATCGTTTTTACTGTCATTAAATAAGGTGAATATTTCTTTTTCATAAAAGTGGTGGCAATAAGCAATTTGAATTATTCAACCGTAATTTAATTTTAGCGTCCAATTTTTCCAAATTAAGATTTAATGATTCGCACCACATTTTTGAAATATTTATCTGGTTTTCGCCTTAACTAATATCGCATTAAATAAGATGAATTTTACCATTTCAAAAAATGGTGCCTCTCAAGAAACCTTAATTAAAATAAAATTAGTCCGCTGGCTACACTGTGTATGATGCTACACAAACTCAGAGTTAATGAACACACTATCATCAAAACTTGATATTTATCAGTAAATATTAGTACCAGAAAAAATAATTGATATCTTTGAAATAAAATAAAACATTCTAGCAGCGTGTTATCGGACGAGTCATTTAATTAACCTTTAAGTAAAGCTTGTCTTTACGGACAGGCGTCGAAACTCTTAAGGGTAGCTTCCTGTGTATTTAGGTATTGGTTTTTATAGCCATCTTCATATTCTGATTCACAATGAATTGTTTTTTATTCGCTAATTAAAGTTCCTTAACACTAGGACGCCCGAAAGGAGTCGATTCGACTCCGACCACATGATTAATGTACATTGGAGCCAGAACTTTTTTCATAAAATAAGTTAAATTTATGCAACGCAAAATTACGTTAAATAAATCAGTTAAATCATTTAAAATAAAAATTTTGGAGTGAAATATTTTTATGAAACTTGAGTAAAATTTCAGGGCGGCCTGTGTCTTTTATTTACATAGTTTGATCCCACCAGTTTTTTAAAATAGTGAAATTGGTTATATTTTAGGATTGTTTTTCCTGTCATTAAATAAAGTGAATATTTCTTGTTCATAAAAGTGGTGCCAATAAGCAATTTGAATTTTTCAACCGTAATTTAATTCGAGCGTTAAGGGGTTAAAAAAAGACAGCTAATTTTAATTCCAAAACTGACAAACGGCACCAAGAACTCTTAATTAAAAGTGTCCCTTTATAATTTTCGTGAAAATAAGCAAGTTCCTATTTTCTAATAAATTCGTTTATAAATTCTGCTTTCAGTCCATTATTTCATCAGTTTATAAACAGAATTACTCCGCGCCGGAAAGGTTTAAAAACTCATGCTTGAATATTATTTTAAAGTTAATAATAAATCCGTCAATTAAGATACAGTTTTCAAACAAATTGCATTTGAAAGTAGATTTTTTTCGTATATGATGGTGTAAAAATTATAACTATGCGACGTTTAGAAATTTAAAATATTGCAGTAACAAAACTTCCAAAATTTTATCGTGAAGTGTTGCCTTAAGCAAAATGACTTCAGCGTTACGCACGGGCAAATTTGTTTTTTATAATACAGATAACAAGAAGAAAAAATGTATTTTTCTGTCATTTAAAAACTTTCTCTTCTGTTAACCCTTTCAGGGGAAAAGTACTTCTGTTCGTAAAATTCAAAAATGACTGATTGACACCAGAATTTATAAACAAATTTATTTCATAGTAGGTTTAAGCTTTTATTCATATACTTAATAAAATTAAATTTTTCATTCCAAAATTCTGGTGTCGATGTGGCATTTGGAAAGTAAATTTAAATGGGATATATTATATCCCACTGCCCTACAAGGGGTTAATACCATGAAAATGAGTTCTTCTGAGTGTTGATAATTGGACTACATTTTATTCAGATTGTTCCATTGCTACCACTTTTTTTAAATACAAATATTCGCCTCTTTTTAATGACAGATTACATATGTCAAATATTATAATTTTAAAGAAATGGTAACAATCTAGAAAATTAAAAATAATAGTAAAATGGGCCAAAATTGCAACACTGATTTTTAAAATAATTCTGTATAACCCCTTTAAAAAAAAGCCGTAAATATAATGTTATCCCTTAATCCTTACACGGGCAAATCAATGCTGTTACTGAAATGTTGAAATGATTCACTGCCACCAGAATCTACCAACAAATTAATTTGAAAATAAGAATTATATTTCCTTCACATGCCATATAAAAGCAAAACATTAAAAAAAATTTCTTTTACATTTCCGCAGTTTCAAATTAAAATTAAGTGGGAAATATTTTACCACCACCTGTGTAAGGGTTAAGATATTCTTCTATGTAAAGACCTATTTTTTTATTTTTCAAGAAATTCTTGGAAACTTATAACTGTTACGATTTAATTGTTAACCCCTTAACCCCTTAATTCTCGCTCCCGTCATATTCACGGGCTGTGTCTTTTACGCAAACAGTTTGATTCCCACCAGTTTTATAAAATGGTGAAATTGGGTATATTTTGGTATCGTTTTTACTGTCATTAAATAAGGTGAATATTTCTTTTTCATAAAAGTGGTGGCAATAAGCAATTTGAATTATCCAACCGTAATTTAATTCGAGCGTCCAATTTTTCCAAATTAAGATTTAATGATTGGCACCACATTTTTGAAATATTTCCCTGGTTTTCGCCTTAACTAATATCGCATTAAATGAGATGAATTTTACCATTTCAAAAAATGGCGCCTCTCAAGAAACCTTAATTAAAATAAAATTAGTCCGCTGGCTACACTGTGTATGATGCTACACAAACTCAGAGTTAATGAACACACTATCATCAAAACTTGATATTTATCAGTAAATATTAGTACCAGAAAAAATAATTGATATCTTTGAAATAAAATAAAACATTCTAGCAGCGTGTCATCGGACGAGTCATTTAATTAACATTTCAAGTAAAGCTTGTCTTTACGGACAGGCGTCGAAGCTCTTAAGGGTAGATTTCTGTGTAGGTTTTGGTTTTTATAGCCATCTTCATATTCTGATTCACAACGATTTATTTTTTATTCGCTAATTAAAGTTCCTTAACACTAGGACGCCCGAAAGGAGTCGATTCGACTCCGACCACATGATTAAATGTACATTGGAGCCAGAACTTTTTTCATAAAATAAGTTAAATTTATGCAACGCAGAATTACGTTACATAAATCAGTTAAATCATTTAAAATAAAAATTTTGGAGTGAAATATTTTTATGAAACTTGAGTAAAATTTCAGGGCGGCCTGTGACTTTTATTTACATAGTTTGATCCCACCAGTTTTTTAAAATAGTGAAATTGGTTATATTTTAGGTTTGTTTTTCCTGTCATTAAATAAGGTGAATATTTCTTGTTCATAAAAGTGGTGCCAATAAGCAATTTGAATTTTTCAACCGTAATTTAATTCGAGCGTTAAGGGGTTAACAGTGTGGCACGAACTGGATTCGGGCAAGAACGCTTTGCTTGATTCGTTAATAAAAGCATTTTGATACCACTAATTTGTAACTGTAAATTTATCTTTATTGATTGTCAGATATTTTTCGATTAAGTAAGGTAAATATTTTAGTATGGAAAAAGTGGTGTCCAGCCCCATTTTTATTTTTATTTTATTTTTATTTGTAAGAAAACAAATGTCACTGTTAAGGGGTTAATTGAATAGTTGTACGAAAAATTAATCTATGTATGTTTACTAGAGTTTACTGGACTTCCATAACCTGTGATTTATTCTGCTGGGCTGATTCAGATATGAGACCAGATGCTGTGATTGTTAAGGTTATATGAGAGAATTAGGTCCTCCAAATTAGTCCGGGATGGCTAAGTTGGCAGAGCATTGACGGATTCAGCCAAGAGATCCCTGGTTCGAATCCTGGCACGGACATTTTTATGAACTTGGACATTTACAATAGTTAAATTAATTTGTTTATGAAAAGTCGCCATTTTTGGATAATTCTAGCTAATTTTATTTACAAGTACCGTAATTTCCGGCATGTAATCCACAGATCAATCAATCATATTTGAACCCAGAAAATTTATTTAATAATTAAAATAAATATTTACCGCGATCTGAAAAGATACTTTATATCAAATAAAATTTCTGGGTCCAAACGTTATTGCTCGATCTGCGTATTAATACGCTGAAACTTGCGGTATAACTATAGTTTTTCCTTTGTTTAATCGAAGATTTTAGTGGTTAACAAAGGAAAATATAATTTTAGGGTAAAATTGGTAGGTAATTCCGTAGTCTAGCAACTCTGACTGATGTTTTTAGTTAACATTTCTTCAATTTGAGCTTTTAACGCTTTGCACTTCGTCGCCGCTGCGGCGACATGGTAAGGTAAGTGAAAAATTCCGTTATCACCGCTGCGGAGTCATCGTCTTTTCTTACAAATTTGTTTTGGGCACCAGTAACAAAGGAAAAATGAAATTTGCCTCATTTAATCACATGATTTTTTAAATTGTGTACTTGAAGGAAACTTCTTTTAAAAAAGTGGTGCCGACCGAATAAAACATTTGTGTAACGACGCGGAGTTGCTGGTAGCCCATGCTCAAAATAACGCGAAGGGCAAAGTGTTAATTTTTTTATATAAAATTCTTTTTAAAATTCAAAATTACTTCTCTAAAAGAACTACAAGAACATTCTCAAAATTAAAATTTCTTCTCAAGATACGGCAACATTTTTACAAATATGTTTATAAACGCATATAAAAAAACATAGGTTCAAGGCTAGTGTTGCCAGGTGCGACGCGTAAATTAGGGCTCGAAATGCTCTAGACACAACTAATTCCTTACAGTTTATTTCGCCATCTTTAATTGCAGATAATTCGGCCATTATATAAGGCAAAGAAAATCACTTTAAAATACTGGTATCCAGAGCATTTGGAGCTCCAATTTATGCGGAATAGCTGGTAACACTCAGGGCGGAGTTACTGAGTTTCAGAGTAAAGGGTTTCTAGAAAAACTGACTTAAAAAAAATGTCAGCCGGCAAAGTAAAAATGAATAATGAAACTATAAACTACAGTAAATACAAATTATAAAGTACAGTACATACAAAAACAAATTGCTGCTGTTTGAATGTACAAGGAACACAAAAATTATTAATACTGGGAAATTATTAATACACGAAAACAAAAACCAGTTATTTGTTGTTTATCAATGCACAGGAAACACAAAAAATAAACATGTTGTTGTTTTGAACCTGTGAAAAATATTTTTAGTTCTCTTTAGGTCATTTTAGTGAAACCTAATGAGTCAAGTGCCGATATTTTAATAAAGGGAAGTTTTTTTTATGCAATCAGCTATTTACTTCAACTTCAGTCACATTACATTTCAATATCGACGAAGATTGTTGGTTTAAATGGGGAAAAAAATCTTATTTATTGTTGTATCCGACACCAACGCAAAATTTAAGTTTCGAAGCTGTATCGACCGCGTCGCGAATAATGCCCTATATGTTTATTTCAATCTAAAATCTAGCAGTTAGCACATTGCCAGTTTACTTTATTAAAAAAGTTCGAAGAATATCGAATTTGCTTAGTTTCGTCCCAAATGACACCTTCATATGTTTTTTTATATATTTTACGTATATTTGTAAATATTTATATGTTATAACCATTGCGAAGTATGTTATAACCATCCCAGAATCATCAAACAATATGTTATATCCATCACAATAACATCACGTAATGAACATAATATAACATAATCATGACGCATGATTGTCAACGTCTGGGTTGCAAGTTAGGCCTCTAATTTCAATTTAAAAACTTCGAATTCGCATCAGAATTTCTGAAAGAAGAATTTTTACTTTACTTTTGGTAATCACGAAACTTCTGTCATTAAATAAAGAAAACAATATACATAGAATTTTTTGTGTTAATGTAAAATTACAGAATAAAGAAAAGGCCAAATCTGGCAAGACTGACCAACAATTTTCTCACCCCTAAAATTTAATAAAAAAAATTACCTAAATCAATCGCCGAAATCAACGATTTCTAGAAAAAGATCGAAACGTCTATTATGTTTTAGCGCTAACAAAAATTTGACAGGTTGGCAGCTATGAATATGTTACAACTATCACACAATTAGTATATTTGAATCATATGTTAATGGCATAAAATTCAGTGCAATAGTTTTCGAGAAAATTGTTTTTTATTAAAAGAGGAAAAACATTTTTCTCGCATAAGATATCAATATTGATAAGGTAGTAACGGGCGAAATTTACTATCAGATCGGCCGAAACGTCTTGGAAAACGATCAGGAAAATTGATTGAAAGACCTGTTGGCCATACTTATCAGGAAACAACCCCTTCTGCTTGAAAGTACGTTTTTATTTATTTTTAAAAGTTGGAGGTTGGTGAGTATGATTTACTGTTAATTGTAAACACGAAACCTTTTTTCTTTACTTAGGTGAATTTAAAGAATAATAAGTATCATCTGTCTAATAAACTGATAAACGCAAATTCAGCATTTCATTTTATTAACACCAGGAAGCCCGCAAGCAGTCATTGTGACTGCTACCATATGAATTTATCGTGGTTCGAACAAGAATTTTTTTTTTTATAAAACTAGTTTGAAAGATGCAAGAAAAAAAAAACTTGTTAAATCGATAAGTTAATAATTTAAAATAAAAATTCTGGTGTGAAATATTTTTCTAAAATTTGAGTTAAATTCCCGATCTTTTTAGTGTTAAAACAACTGGCATATAACACCCGTCAAGAACGACGGAATGTTGATCTGTGTTTCATTTTCATAAGATTTCATACCAAATATCAGCACGAATATTTTATTATTGGAAAGTTTGTATCGTAGAAGATAATAAATGAAAAATGATTTCTACAAATACAAATCATGAGGAGATGTTTTATACTCAGTATTCAATTTCTGAAATAATTCAGGTTCCGCTTCTAATCTTTAGAATTAAGAAATGAAAAATCAGTGAAATTACGTCATGTTGACAGTTATATCAATTGTTCTCGTCAGTTTTATTAATGGAAAAATACATTTCAAGCTAAGCATAACATCAGCAGTGGAAACTTTTCAAATCCGTGGGTTATATGCTAGTTGTTTTAACACTAGAAAGATCGAGAATTTAACTCAAATTTTAGAAAAATATTTCACACCAGAATTTTTATTTTAAATTATTAATTTATCGATTTAACTAGGTTTTTTTTTTTTTTTTTTTTTTTTTTTTTTTTTTTTTTTTTGTATCTTTGAAACATATTTTCATTCTTAACCACAGTATATTCAAATAAAAATATGCTTTCTATTTAATTGTGAATGGAAAAAATAATAAAGCCATAATGCATAAAGTTTAAATAAACCCAATAGACAATAATTTCGAGATGTTGCAATGAATGTAAATTTTTATTCGCTTTTAAAAATAAAGTGCATTTTTTTATTATTTTTTTTTTTAACCGAAAATAACTTGCAAATGGAGAAAAACGTCCAAAAAGCTTCAGGTATGAATATTTCTCGATATTTATCTTTTATATCTAACAATGGAATCCGATTACCTCCATTTAGAAAAAAAAAAAAACTTTTTGAAATTACAATTAAAATGTAAAAATGAGAATGTTTTTAAAAACACTAATGCAGGCACATCTCCAGATGCACAGCTTTCATTGAAAAAAAAATAATAATTTGCAAATTCGGTTCTGTACTAGTTGGCACGGTTCATTTGACTAAACAAAACAGCATTGTATTTTAAATATATAGATAGATGGGTTCGCCCCGGAATGGTTGCTCATACTTTCCTATACTTGGATTTTATTATAAGTAATATACATCTGTAACCATTTATTTAAACAAGTCAAAAGCTGAAAATTGCTAAATTTATACATGTACATTTTCTGTGGCATAAAATTACCTTTACAAAGTCACGTTGAGGAAAGAATAACCTATTTATTTTAAAGAAATCCCAAGAAACTTAAAATTGTGTTTCAGGATATGGCATATTGATTAATGAATACTGGAAAGTTAGAAAACTTTTAATTTTCTGATGATTATAACTGTCAGTTCATGCATATTCAAATTTCTAATTTTTCTTTCCCTATGAATGCGTTTAGTTTATGCATAAATATAAAAATCTTCAGATAGTAGGTGTTATGTAAAGTTCACATAAAATATGTCACGTGTTTCTTGAAGTTTCAGTTTGAAATTAATAAATCGTGTTTAATTATACTTTTTAATGTGAAAAATGATGTGGAATTAAAACTACGATATTCTGAAAAATAACATCTAAAGCTAGTGTCTGCAGGTGATTTTTTGTGCATAATGGTTAATATACTACGTAACGTAAATTACCTGATGTATAAGCTAGCTACAAAATGTGCTTATTATGCAAGGTTGGCTAATGGAGCTATGAAAAAAGAGGAAGTGACAGATAGCAGGGCTCCCAAATGGTCCGCCAACTGAATACTAATGTTATTTTAGTAAAATTTTAATTTTAGATTTTCCTTACAAACCGCCCCAGAACCACCTCTGAAAGTTAATCTTAGCGCAAACTTACCATAAAAATTTCTGTTAAAATTTATTGGTATTCAGTTGGCGGACCATTTGGGAACCCTAAGATAGGGTAGTTTCTACATGGAACTATGAATAAAGAAGAATGCACATATCCTCAAAATAACGAAGCTTCAACTGTAACCAGTTTCGTAGTGAGCAAGTAAATTTTCACCTTACTGCCTTACTTATTCTGACTTTTTAATGCAGAATTTCAGTCATAATTATGCCCAAATCAGATATTTATTTTTACTGGTGGAATTTTACTTCGGTGGTAGTCAGGCACTGCGTTTCCGCCATATTGCGACAACCTAAACAACGTTCTGTAACCGTCAGTGAAGGACATTGCAATACTCGGGCTAATTCTACCAATAAAAATGAATAGGAATTTTTAGTATGCTTGTGAGAGCAATTTTGTATCAATAAGAAATTAAAATAAGGCAAAATTCTTCATTAAAAATGTATTGATGGATATTTGGTTCGTTGGTAATCGGAAACTGTAGATCAGATGGAAAACAATCAGCGACCATCTTATGACAAACTACTCAGTTACTTCATACGCAACTGCAGTGTTGCCAGATGGGCTACTTTTTTAAAATTCAGATTCTTGATCGGCACCACTTTTTTGAGATGGTAAAATGCGCCTTATTTTATGACATATCAGTTAAGACGAAAAGACGGGTAATTTTACCGTTTCAAAAAAGTGGTGTCAATCAAGAAATCAGAATTTAAAAATAAAAGTGGCCCACTGGCAACACTGCGCAACTAGTAGACTCTGCACTGTATCTCCCCCTTTTTATTTATATTTCCATTAGTTTCTACTGTTTGCGAGTGAAGTAGCTGAGGATGTAGTAACAAGATGGTGATTGTTGTTTGCTTAAATCGAAATACGATCTAATTAACGCTGTGTACAACTTCCACCTTTAAAAACGAAGAGAATTTTTTACCTTATTTATGACTAAAATACTGCATGAATAAGACATTTGCAAACTAAATTTATATTAAAAGTTACTGGCGGAAAATTGGACAGGTGGTTGGTTATCAAATTCTACAAAAATGACAAGAGATTTGTTTATGTAGTTACAATTTGGCTTAACCATAAGGTCTAATTACCACCACTGTAAAATTTCACCAGTAAACTCGGATAAATATTTTTGTCTAAATTTTGACAGAAATTAAGTACGGATAACTTGTTTAACCCCTTCCGGACGAGGTCTTTCACAGAATTTTTAATCTTTAGTCACCGGATTTTTAAAACAAAAATTTTTGCCTCATTGAATCGGGAAAATGCTCCGATTAATTAAGGCAAAATTTACAATAAAAATTTACTGGTGAGAACAATCACCGATTCTGAGCAACTTACGTGGCACGAATACTGGTCGCTCGTCCCCAAGGGGTTAAATCAGGAGGAAATCCAAAATTATATCTAAATTTACTGCTGGAAATTTTCATGGGTTTTAATCAAGCCCTGCGGGACTAGTTACATTTGAGGTGTGCTATTTTGAAGCTATGCAATTCCTCTTTATACATGTTTTGGCTAAAATGTCTCAATTTTCAAGACTACTTATCTCATAGATGAGTTAGACAATCACAAAATGAGTTACATATTAGAGGCAGTATACTGAGAGGTACTTCTTTGTTAAACCTTATATGTATACCACTTTCTACTTCTGAGATACAAGCTGTCGAAAATGATGATTTTTTGAAATTTTTCTATTTTTAAATTGCTACTGATTATTCCGCACATTTTAACTCTTTGTTGGGCAGTGTTTAATTATTTATACTATTTAACCCTTACCGGCGCAGAGTAATTATGTTTATAAACTGATGAAATAATGGACTGACACCAGAATTTATAAGCGATTATTTTAGAAAATATGAACTTTCTTATTTTCACGCACATTATAAAAGGGAAATTTTAGTTAAATATTCTTGGTGCCGTTTGTCAGTTTTAGAATTAAAATTAGCTGTCCTTTTTTAAAGTCACCGCCCACAAAAGGGTTAATTTCAATCTCAAAAATCCACACTTGCACCGAAATTTTAGAAAACGATTCTACGTGCATACATTTAATTATTTTCAAATACATTTCTTCAAAATTCTGGTATGATTCAGGCATTTCAAAATTATCTCAACAAAAAATATTCTGCTCTTCAAAGGATTAAAATACTCACTTTAAAGAAAATACTAATAAGTCGCCTACAATTACATAACGTAAAACAAAAAAAGTATGCTAATTTCCTATCTTTTTGAATTGTTCGTTATATCTCGATTAGTTTAAAAAATACATAAAATTTTATACATCTTCAAAATTTGTAAAATCACAGATTTCTATCCTCTCTACTTAAAAAGATTTTAAAAATAGAAATATTTGGAAAAATTAATTTTAACTTTATTTTTTACATCAGTTTTTTATACAATGTATGGGAAAATCAGAAATGATGCGGCAGAAAAATAATAATACTATTGTGACAATAATAAAATCTGTCGATATTCAGTGGAATAACCCTAATCAGGGTTGCCAGTTTTTTTTAATTAAAATTATCAAAATAATAGCACAAATTTCAGAAGTATTTTTAGTTTTGGCAATGACGAAATAGCTGTCAATAAATAAACAAAATATCTTTATAGGTTATTTCTGGTACGAAGGCGAAATTTCGGAATAAAAAAAAGTCGAAAATGGTAATTCTAAGAATATTTTCAATCGTACAAAAATACGCTACTATTAATTTCTAGTACCAGGAATTTTATAAAATAAAATTTGTTGTGTTTTAACTTCTTTAACGAATGTTGGAGCAGCTTTCAATTCATTAGATATTGTTTAAGAAATATCTATTTATACGGCAGATGTATAATATCACTGTAAAAAAATTATGTAACGTAACTCTATAAAATTGGTGGCAGCCTTGCTGCCTGCATTTTATTGATTAATTTAATCGATGTAACTGGTGTTACGTTACACTGATGTGTAATATTACACCAGTTATATCAGTTTAAATTACACCATTATATAAGTTAAATTATTCCATAAAATTGGCGGCAGAATGTTGCCACAATTTTATGGAGTAGCGTTACACACACACACACATATATATATATATATGCAGTGATTAACCCTTTATCTACGGCGAATTTTTTTCATGTAATTTTTTTTCAGTTACTACAATGAAAATTAAAGGATAAACATAAAAATAGTCACCCTTGAGAAATTTAATTCCTTAGAGGTAATTAATTAAAGTGGTACTTTAAAGTATCGTCATTACACTTTGACTAAAATATCGTAACAGAAAATCCACAAGATATTTCAATAAGCACCAGAATTGTGGTAAAATATTTTCGATTTAATAAGTATGGGAAATATAGCCTTTTTCATATTTCAAGATAATTTTTTTGGCAAGTTCCAGTGTCAGTCATTTATTTCAACAGTTTAGCACTCAAAATGCTTTGCCCCAGAATGCGTTAAAAAAACTATTTTTTTTTAGCCTCGGTCTTGTTAGCAGTCTTTTAGTTATGCGACCTCTATATTCCAGGGATATCATGTTTATATCACCCTTTATACTTAACCCCTAATCTTCGATGCCGATACATTCATGTGCAGTTTGTCCGCGAATATATCTGGCGCGACGATTACAGGATTAAATAAAAATATTTATTTTTGTAGGTTGTCCATTGCTAAAATTTTCTTGATCATCATTGAATTGTAGGATGGTCTGATTTATCTTTATTCTTCAATTTAATTATTTTTTTCATTCGTAATGTGATATGACTGCAAAGCCAGTTTAAAAATGCTAACAGAATAATGTAATACAAATACAGTTGGATAAAAATGATTAAATCGATTAATTAATAATAACACTTGTTAAACAAATTCGTTAACGAAAACATTACTCCGACATTCAACATAGATTAGCAGGGTACAAAAAGAACGATAGCACGATAAAATAAAAACTAAGTAGTGTCAATCAAAATATTCCATCACTACAAATTTCTACCCAATAACAGAAACAAGAATCGTTTAATTTCATTTAAAATGTTTAATTTCGGCTTAAAACAGAGTTTCAAAATAACAGAATTCAACATGACCAGGTAAAAGAAGACGCTGATGTCATCATTCTTACCTCAGCCATTTCAAGAGCCGAAGCCTTTAACCCTAGATCTACCGGGAATTTTATTCAAGTTTTAATAAAACGTTCTACACCAGAATTTTTATTTAAAACTATTTAACTTATTTATTTACCTTATTTTTGTCTGGTTTATATACTTAGTTTATTTTAAAGAAATTTCTGGTTTGAATGAATATTTTGTATGCACCTGTCGGGTCCAATGGACCCGTCTGGTAGACGGAGGGTTAAAAGTGTCGTATTGTCGCAGAAGTCATTGACTTTCTTGTGATCATGAAGAGCTTGGGACATCAACACAAAAAGCTGGTTTTCCAAAAACCAGGAAGAGGTAACATCGAAACCAAGTAGTTTTCAACTATGTCAGACACATACAATTACAACAATGTTCCTTTCACTCATGCAATTAGTGGATGCAATAAGACATCCGCTCTTTTTTGGCAAGGAAAGTCAGAATTTTGTAACACTTCGAAAAAACATGATCAGCTTGAGGAAATAGCAAGTGTGGTCAAAAACCAAAGTCTGCCCGTCAAGAAATCATCAAGGCTGGAGGAAAATTCATTATTGCACTATACAGTGGATGCATATACACCACACAGACATTGAACATCTTGAGGATTCAGTTATTTGCTAAGTTTGCCACTAAAAGCAAACTTCATCTTGCAAGGCTACCACCAACGCAAGAGGCTGCGCAGCATCATTTCCTCGTAGTTATCATTAGGTACAAGCTTGACTAGGAAAAAACATCCCCCTGAAGAATGGAGTTGGTTTAGCAGTTCTGACCGTCTCTTTCAACCAGTTTAAATGTGCCAAAACCCAGCACCTGAATCCTTGCTACATGTTGTCTCATGTAGCTGTATAAAAGGATCCAGCAAGGCATGTTATTGCAAAAAATCAGGACTCAAATACTCGTCAATTTGGAAAAAAATGGAACGGGGTGGACGATATTATTTGCCCAGAATAAGAGGATGTTGAAGCTCTTGCCTGGGAAGCCACTGACCAAACCAGCAACGACGATGACTTTGACTACCAGGTTGATGATGTCGCAACAAGCTCAAAGAAGATGAAAGCTGTTGAAAAACAAGCAATCTGCTCGTTTCCTCCTCAAGCTGAGGTTGACGAACCAAACTGTTGCCACCGGAATACTGAAGGACCGAGGACACAAGTTGTGACGTCATCACTAATCGACCGACTTCTCGTTAGTGTTGAAATTTACACCGGAAAATTTTGAATAATAATTTCCTTTTATTTCATTTGTAGAATATCTATCATTTTATAAAACTATATTAACTACTTAAAATTACTGGTGAGAATTCGGAAACTCTAAATAGAAATTCAGCCACTTGCGGAATGCCACAGTGACGCTGATTTTTTATTAGGGTATTCCAAATTCTCAACAGTAAGTTTAAATAGTTACTATTGTTTTATAAGATGATATATGTTCCAGAAATAAGATAAAAGGAAATTGCTATTCAGAATTTCCCTGTGTGAATTCCAACACTAGTGAGAAGTCGGTCGATTAGTGATGACGTCACAACTTGTCTCCTCAGGCCTTGAAGATTTCGATGGCAGCGACCAAACCCATCAACCCGCAAGCGCTCCAGAAGTTACTAAATGCATTAAAAAATGTTACCGTAAGTCTTTTTTACTTTTATTCATGTAAATACCTACTATTAATGTTCTCTACTAAAGTTCTAAATTAAAAAAAAATTACAATGTTGTCAATTTTTTCTTACAGTGTTACCGTTGTAATTAACCCTCCGTCTACCAGACGGGTCCATTGGACCCGACAGGTACATACAAAATATTCATTCAAACCAGAAATTTCTTTAAAATAAACTAAGTATATAAACCAGACAAAAATAAGGTAAATAAATAAGTTAAATAGTTTTAAATAAAAATTCTGGTGTAGAACGTTTTATTAAAACTTGAATAAAATTCCCGGTAGATCTAGGGTTAATCATTACTTCTGTCATTCAAATATCTGTAATATAAACAAGTTACATTAAAGAGAATAAAATGAAAATATTGGCTTCAATTGCTGGTTGTTGCGATTTTCTACAAAGTCACTTTCTGTGAAGTTGAAAAAAAGTGTTTTCAAAAAACCGTAGCGCGCTTAGTACTGAGTGTGGAAAAACGTTTTTAGTATAAAATTTGTAGATAATTTAATGCTATTCCTTTTTGTAATTAAGTGTGGTACACAAAATTTTTAAAATTTTCGAGTTATTGGCATGAAACTGAAAAACGTCCGAAAATCGTGTGGGTTTTTGTCTCCACAAAGTTTAGCCTGGAGATATTTTGTTGGAATACAATTAATTCCTGTTATTAGTATGCCCATGAACACTTTAAATACAAAAAATATTCTAGCAGAATTTTTTCCACTATATATGACAATTTGACTGGACTAAAAGAGTAAGACTTGACAGCTATGAATTAAAAAATATTAACCTCTTGCGTTCTATGACGTACGCCGTGTACGTTATGCTATTTTGGTCATTTTTCGACAATGATGTACGCAGATCATACATAATGATGTCTGGCTGATTTTTTAATCAGACACTCCGAATTTCAGAAATTCTTTGAAGTTTCCTTTGCTCTGAATAAATTCTTCCATCAAAGAAATATATTCAATCTTATTTTGTATTATTACATAAGGTTAGTAGAAAAAAAATTTCAAATAATAAATATAATGTTTCTACAATTTTTGTTTCCAAAAAAATGTTTTTAAGATCATTCTATAATAGTTAGATGCAAAGATGTGATCTAAATATAGATCCTATAAAAGTGCGCAAAAAAATCACTTTTTGTCCTTAAACTAAAGTTATGACATGCTAAAAGTATAAAAAACGTACATTTAAAGGCATATAAGTAACTTTTAATAAACTGATCTACATGTTTTGCATGCACAATAGACGTCCTTATCAAGATAAATATTGATAATAAAAAAAAAGAGACTATTCCGTAGAATTTTTAAAAATTAGCTCGGAAAAATAAAGATCACGAGATCAGAAGTGTAATGAAAACACGTTATCTAATAAAAAGGTTAATGTGTGAACTTGAATTATTTTATTCTATTCTATTAAATTGTGTAAAGTAAAGAATTTTTAAAAATTAGCTCGGAAAAATAAAGATCACGAGATCAGAAGTGTAATGAAAACACGTTCTCTAATAATAAGTCTAATGTGTGAACTTGAATTATTTTATTCTATTCTATTAAATTGTGTAAAGTAGTATTTCTTTCAATATTCGCAGATTCCATGTATGAAAAATCATTTATATGCCTTTAAATGTATTTATTTTCACTTTTAGCATGATAAAACTTTTGTGTAAATACGTCCTTATCTTCTCGATAGCAATAACACACAAAAATCACCCAAAAATAGGTAGATTTGGAGACATTTTTAAATCTATTAGATAATTATTCATCATCGTCTCCACTGCTAATTATCTAAATCGCATCGATTTCTCGCTGAAAAATATTTCTTTGCGATAGTCTTTTAATAGTATCTACATTCAATTTTAAAATGTCATGTTAATATTTAACGCAAAGCTATGTTGCATACCAGACTATTAAAGATTAACTAACCTTTCATTTCCCTCAGCCAGGATTTCTCCTTAATTTTTCGTAATTTAAATGACTTATTTTATATATAGGCTATGAATTGCAGTTGCTATGTAACTGACAAAAGATTAAATATGCATCATGTCAAATAAGTAAAATAATAAAACAGAATGTTTCATATTGTTGGAAAAGATGTATAAAGTTACACAAAAAATCATTAAATAAACTGACAAATGTGTTGGCAAAATCCCAAAATAATAAGAATAATTTAAAAACCTTATTTGATAATGTCAGCATCCATAATTTGTCATTTAACCCTTTGGTGTCTCTAACACAAATTTCATTCGGTCTGCACCACTTTTTTAAAAGAATTTTCCTGCAAGTACACAATTTCAAAAATGCTCTGATTAAATAAGGCAAATTTAATTTCCCTTTCAAAAAAAAAAAAAAAAAAAAAACATTTTGCAAAGAAATATGATGTCGCAGCGGCGGTGACAACGGGGTGCAAATGGCTGAATACACTAATCAAATGGGCCATTTTCTTTCAAAAAATAGAAATTTGAAATCTTCTGCATTTCCATGGAAAGCATTATGGTACAAAATAAAATATTCTATTTATTCCGAACGAATGAACCAAATAAAACCAAAAACTGTACAGCTAAATCCGGAGACCTCGCCAACATACCTACTTAACGTCCAGCTAATCGGGTGCTTTTTGTGGCAGTTATCATGGAACAGACAGAATAACTAACTAACTAAGAGGCGGACACGAAAAACTTTTCGTGTCTCCACAGTAAGCTGTCACTGACGTTTTGGCAATAATATAAACAAAACATAAAAAAAATACAATATAATAAACGGTATTTTTTTGTAAACAAAAAGTTTTTCGAAGTTTCAGTTAATTAAAGTTCCAAATTTAAATTACTTTTTAAAAGTCTTAGTCTATCTAACGCAAACAAACATACTATATCAAAATAAAAATAAAACGTTTATTCTCACTGCGCAGAGTAAATATGTAAAATGTTTAAATAATAGTAAAAATGTACAAATTAATTGCCTTTATCAAATAACACTGATTCATTAACTGAAAAAAAGTGGTATTGGAAAAAACCATGGAACTATTAATAAAGAGGTACACACATATCCATATCCCTTTGAGAGGCGCCATTTGCAGTCTGCAAACGGCATATCTGCCAATTTGTACGGATTTTTGCTACCACAAAATTTTAACAGACATTTCTGGCTTATTAAATTATAAAAAATGCCTAACATTCGGTCATTGAATTTGGCAAAATTCACTATTAAATTTTAGTGGTAAGTGAAATCCGTACAAGTTGGCAGCTATGAAACGGTACGGTTAATTTTAATGTCTAAATTGCCAATTGGCACCAATAACATTTTTCGCACAATTTCGATTTCATAATATACGTGAAAAATAGCTGTTGGTTATTTTCAAAAAAGATTGTTTGTTAATTGCGGTGCGAATCAATTATTTTAACATTTTTTGAGCAGAAATGCCTTGCCCCTGAAAGGGTTAAAATAGTGAAGAATCAACTGTAACCGAATTTGCAGAGGTTGATTACCACTGAGGGAACATTCCACCAGTAAATTTAAATAGAAATTTTCTCCTTATTTAAGCGCTTTTTAAATGCAAAAATTCAGTCATAAATATTGGAAGATGTAGATATTAATTTTTACTGATGGAAGTTTACTTTGGCGGTAGTCAGGCTCTGCGTTTCCACCATATTGTGACAACTTAGACAATTTTCTGTTGGTGTCAGTGAAAAAGATATCTGGGCAGAATTGACACCAGTAATTATAAATAGACATTTTTACGGAATTTTTGAGAAAACATTTCAATGAATAAGACGCTTAAGTAAGACGAAATATTCAATTTTACTGGTGGTATGTTTTCCCTGGCGGTAATCAGAAACTGAAGATCCGATTTTTAAAAAAAGCAGCCGCCATCTTGTGACAACCTCCTCAGTTACTTCACTCGCAACTGGTAGACAGTACACTATATGTCTCCTCCTCTTTATGCTTAACTCCATTGAAAAAACAGACCATTTGAGGGTTGGCTTGCCCTAAAACCACCTCATTTTGTCTGATGCTGTGTTTATTTAATGAAACGTCTAAGCATTTTATTTTATTTATTAAGTGAAATTTCTTTTTAAAATAATTTTGACTTTAGGAAAGCGTAGAAGTTGGTAGTAATGTGAACATATTTTCATAAAAATCACAGCCGACCAATGGAACTTTTAATCCGGATTCTTTATTAAAATTCACTGATTTACAATTTTTTTTTATTTTGTAATTTATTATCCCCGAGAGGCCATTTCTTATGAATAGTACTTAAAATGTCGTCTCTAAAAATAACGTTCCATTGTATAAGCCAGTCGTAAAAGAAAGTAGATGTATCATTATACCGTTAAATACTCTACTGCAATTTTTAAAACTTCTAAGCATGGCACATTTTCAACTTTTATACCATCGTAAAAGGAAAAAAAAATGTACTTTTAAATGCAATCTTTTTGAAAACTGTATCTCAATTTATTTTTGAGATATTAATTTTTTTGTAGTTAGTTATTAGCGCCATTTGTTTAATTTTGGAATCGATAGTACTTTATTTCTGTAGAAAGTAAAAGAAAAATAGTTGCAAAATAGTAATTATATCTTTTTGTTGCCATTTTTCCATAAGAACTGAAAAAAAAATTAAACTACGTGCTATTTTGAAAAAATATAAATGAATGATTTCTGATAAAACATGGAGCTATTATAAACAATATTTAATTTTAAGTATCTATATTAATATTACAAACACATGAAGGCATATGAATCATTATATAGCCGATTTTTTTTTCTTTTTTTGTCGAGTTTCTTGAATGACGACATCTCTTTTTTCGGATTTATATATTATTCAGCCATAGTGCCGTTATATGCATATTTTATTGTAGATGCTGTTTAAGACTGGATCGTAAATGAGGAATTCTTTAGCGGATGCGGATGGCGTTATTTTATATAAAATAAAAGCGTGTGTTTTAAATCTCAAAACTGAAATATGCTTTGTACTATCTATATTCATATACATTTTTTTTTCATGGGCGGCGGCAGTAAATTCTGAAAAAGCAGAATTCCTGTTTTCTAGTTAACCCCTTGAAGGACACCGGTATATATTATATACCACCTACGATTAATGAAGTTTTACACCAGAAAAATTTTATTAAATTTTAATTTGTAACTTTGGTGTGGGAAAAAAGCCCAAAAATTGCTTTTACTTATTTTGAAATAGAATTTTTCAAAGATTCCGGTGAGAATTCAGCATTTTACAAACCTTGCCCCTGAAGGGGTTAAAAGAAATTTCTTTTTTAAATAATTTTGACTTAAGGAAAGCATAGGAGTTGGCAGAAATGTGAACGTATTAATCATAAAAATCACAGTCGATCAATGAAACTTTTAATCCCGATTCTTTATTGAAATTCATTGATTTATTATTTTTAATATTTTGCAATTTTATCTTATTAATTCTTCCTTACTATCAATTTTGATTTGACAAAATATCTCCAAATTAGCATAATTTATTTTTAATTCCACTACATACACAAAAGAAGTGTTTAGAAGTTAAATAAAATGTTGTAAAAATTTACACCATTATGTGATTCCCTCTGTATGTTTAATTAATTAAAATAATTTCAGTGAATATAAGTTTCACCTAAATTCAAATAACAGGCAGGCTCATTACTAAATTTATTTTTTTTTTTCTTTTACATGTTTCAGTAATAATAAATGATCAGTAAACTGATAAAAAAAAAATAAATTGTAGGCAAATGCATATTTTGTCAATCAATTTAAACTTTGTGAATATTCCCTTTTTACTTTTTAGGAAAAACAACGGTTATACAGAATATTTCAGAAAAATTACAAAATTAAGCTAATATGTATTTTGATGGACAATATTTTATTTAATAAAAGAACTGGACAATTACACCGTAAAAAGTTATATATACATTTGATAAAATATCATTAGTTTACTACACGGTGTACAAAACTGTTGTAAAGTCAAATAAACTTATACAAACATTAAAATAAAGTTAAAATATCTACGTTTCGGTCATCCTTCTATGTCCTTCCTCAGGAACGTTGTCGTATATCTTCTAAAATTAGAGCCAATAATTAATATATATTAGAATATTAGATTAATTAGATAGATTTAGATAGATTAGATTAATTAATATATATTAGAATATAATATATATTAGCCTAATATATATTAGAGCCAAAATTAGAGCCTCTAATTTTAGAGGTTCTCTAATTAGAGCCTCCGGGGCTGCCGGGACATGGGTCCACAAACCTTTACAGGTTGGCATTCCGACTAGCTGATTCAAGACCTTCAAGTACGTGGACAAATTTTTTGCTTATTTTGAAATACAACAGTTTGTAAATCCTGGCGTCAATGACTCAGTTCAGCATTTTGCGAATGGAAGTACCTTGACCCCGAAAGGTTTAAAGAAACTTTGTGAAAAGATGAGACAAAAATTACTATCCTCAAAAAGTGGTACATGCAATTTTCGCATTTAAAAAGAAAAATTATTCCTTCCTTAACCCCTTCGGGACGAGCGTCTTTTACAGAATGGTTAATCTTTTAGCACCGGATTTTCGAAACAGAAATTTTTGCCTCATTGAATTTGGAAAAAGCTCGGATTAAATAAGGCAAAATTTACAATAAAAATTTACTCGTGAGAATAATCACTGATTCTGAGCACCTTACGCGGCACGTATACTGGTTGCTTGTATCCAAGGGGTTAATGGGTTAATCAGCTCATACATGAACATTATTCAGCATAAAATTAACGTTAAACTTTAAGTTAATTTAGAAACTATTTACAAGTACAATTTTATAAAGTTAACTTAGACATAGGTGCCAACCTCAGACTAATCTTCCGTAATACTTGCCTTAATTTGACCCTGGTTCAATACGTTTCGAACCAGAAATTTTTTTAAGAAATGAAATTAAACATGCTCCACTTAGAAAACTGGAATTAAATAAATAAGCATTCATCAAATATATTTTCTTGTTCGAAATGTGGTTAACCTGGGTCAAATTAATCCAGTCATTACGGAAGATTAGTGAAAGGTTGGCAGCTATGCTTATAATTAACAAATCTCTTTTATAAAATTATGTAAGGGAATCACTTATTATCATTAAACTAAGGTTATACTGCTATAAGTGAAAACAGTACATTTAAAGACTTATAAATACATTTAATAAATTGATCAACATTTTTCACACGGACAATCGGTGACATTATCAAGATCAATACTGATATATAAACTATTTTCGCAAAAATTTGAAAATGAACTTGATAAACAAAGCTTCGAGGTCACGGGTGTATTATGAAAACATGTGTTCAAATAAAAACATACTTGCCAATCTCCAACTTAAACTTCCGTAAGATGTCATTTAATTTTATCCATGTTAAAGACATTTCTTACTAGAAAATTTATTTGGTGTAATATTATATACAGGGCTGCCACGAACGACTATTTTTTAATTGAATCTCACACAACTTGAAAAAAAAAATATTGACACACTGTTCGATAACATTTGGAAAACAAATATACTACAAAATCTGTTCTGTTTAAATAGTGGTGCAAATAGAATAGAACAAGTAAATATATCTATAAAAAATTAAGTCAATTCCTACTTAGGTCATCAAAGAAAAAAATAATATAATCCCTTAAGCTAATATAAGTTTTTGTTGCATTAAAATACCTCAATTTGTTGATTTTTTATAAGCAAGTAAACCCTATTGGCTGACAATGGAATTCTATGGGAATTTGGCGAAATATTAGAGATATCGCCAAGTTGGCGTCACTTTTACGACTCAGTTTGGTCGCCAAATTTGTCGATATAACCGAGTTGGCGATATTTGGTGACAGAACAGGCTCCTTATAGGTATGAAGATGCATTAAATGCTGTTCAATAACCAATGGTCGCCATTTTTTCTCCCATATAAAACTAAAATTAATTAATTAAAATTTTATTAATAAATTAATATTTGAAAAATCTGTATTAACATCAAGTATCATCCACTACAAGTTTAAAAAATGCATTTGAACTTGAGTGGATGAATAATAAGTATTTTATTAACGATTGAAAATTTGAACAAGATCTATATAGGGGGAGTGTTAACAAATAGTAGGAAAAGAAAAATAGTCACATATGGCAGCCCTGTATATATTATTTCCACGTTTCCACGGGGAATTTATTTGATTTCATTTCATTAAAATATTTCTGCTTCGAAAGGTCTTTTCACTTGAATCAAAGTAACCGACATTTTACGGAAGTTAAGTTGAAGCGTGGCAAGTGTGTAAAAATGTCATTTGTGGAACGTGAATTATTTTATCCAGAATCTCGTTCCAAATAGCAGATAACTCAAAAGGGATTGATTCATACTCTCGCTGCACATATAGATTTGAAATTCTTTTCGTTTATTTCTTTAGTAAATATTAATAAAATTTATTTTGTATTTCGTTAATTAATATTATATACATATATTCAAAATTTACAAATTCGTATGCAAAGGATGAAGCTCCCGCATTAAGCAAAAACCAATCAAATTATACAAAGTAAATCATTTTTATTCTGTTTGTACCAATGAAAATTCTGCATCGTTAAAACTCGTAATGAATAAAATAATTCATTGTGCTAGTTTTAAACAATCCTTTTGTTATACTTTGTTTAAAAGTTATCCTTAAGTTAAGAGCTTCAAGTTACGCGAACTCATTTTAAATTTCAGAAGCTTCTCATTAATATTTCCGCTAGAAAGTCACTTTGAAAAATGAATAATAATTTTTTAAAATACAAACCACGACAAAAGAAAAAAAAATCATTATCATCTCAGATATGGCACTTTGCATAATGATTTTTAGCAACTGCGTTAAGTTGATATTTTCATTTGAATTGAATCTGTCGAAACTCCTTCGTTTTCCCCTTATAACGTATTCGTAAAGAATAGACAATTAGTTTATGGTATTTACGAAACGTCAAATAATATTGCTACCTAAGATCTTATACTTAAATACCCTGCAAATTTTATGTAACGTTTTATTTAATTCTTTCATGCAAAATAATCAAGTATTTTGTAAAATTTGTTTATTTTTTTTAGCATAACAAAATATCTAATTTTTTATATTAATTAATACGGATTTGACCATATAACTAATATATTATTATCTAAATTATACCGGGTGTCCTAAAAAGGACTGAATGATTTTTCAATAACTTGCAAACGGTGACAGATATTCAAAAAATTCTTCAAGGAAGGTTATGCATAAGGTCAAAAGTTTTTTTACTGTGATTTTCTATTTTAGTTCAAATTACAAACAATAGATGGCGTTGTAAGCAATATGCGCTAAATACAGGGTCGATTTTTTGGCCGATCTCTTCTTCCATGCGGAAAAAGGAGATTAAAATTTATTGAATGGGTCCCGAAGGACCAAAAATCGAGCCTGAATTTAGCGTCTATTGTTTGTAGTTCAAATTAAAATCGAAAATCACTGTAAAAAAACTTTTGACCTCATGCATAACCCTCCTGAAAGAATTTTTTAAACATCTGTCACCGTTTGCAAGTTATTGAATTTTAAAATCAGTCAGTCCTTTTTAGGACACCCGGTAGTTAAACAGTACTAAACTTAGTGTTAAGAAATAGGTATAGTGTTACGAATAGAAAGTTAATTAGCATTATGTTAACTTATAAACATCAAAATAGTATTTTTTGACAACATCAGAATATAATGGGTTTTAGAATATATTCAAAGCATTTTAATATTTTGTTAACTAACTCCAGTGGTGGAAAATTGGCGCAGGGGAGGAGCCTATTGACACCACTAATATTTTATTGTATTCTTCACCTTAATAAAAGCTCACGAATTCTGTCATTAGATAATCCGAAAAATTCTACTAAAATTTAGTGGTGTCAATAGGCTCCTCCTCTGCGCCAATTTTCCACCACTGTAACTCATAAAGCTTTAAATAAATAAAAAAAACATTAAAATAAGTAATTTTTGTTTTGATAATATTAAATTTAATTGTAAACGTTTAAGTATTAATGAATGACCCATAACTAATCTATAAATCTACATTCAAAATATACAAATACATTGTTTCTATTCTATTGAAAGCAACGATTATGTTGATCTTTAAAACAATGAATAAAATAGCGCACTGCACTGCTACGAAACAAACCATTTTTAACACTTTCCAACAAAGTTAAAATGTGTCTATGATTTCGGTTTGTCTGGCCGTCTGTCCGCATTCTAACTCTAGTAAATATAATCGGATTGCCCTGAAAATTTTGGATGTTATTAAGGTTCACCATAACACGATCCCTATTTCAAATGAAGTTTGTAGCATGTTATTTCATTTACAGGGACAGTCAAAAGTATTCCGTTACATTACGGCCAATGGGAAAAGCTCGTTTGAAAGGATTTTTAATGATGTTACGCCTTTCAAGCATAAAATAATTGATATGCATTTATGAAGTGCACTAAAATGGGCACTCTGAAGAATATGCGGTGCAAAGAATACATATTATTCATTTACAGGGCCACACAAAAGAATTCCGTTACATAATGATATGATGAGGGGGGAGTTGTTTGCGGCGTATTTTAATTATGCTAAACTATTTCATATATGATGAAATTTATATACGTCGCTGCGGTTTACTATAAGTTATTTGAAGCATAATGAGAAGTGCATAGCATTTACAGGGACGCGCAAAATATTTCAGATAATATATTGTGTTTGAAGTACTGTACATAAGCGATGATTGCTGGAAATGCATTTTTAATTATGATATGCGCTTTTATGTATCACTATATTTATGCATACTATAAGGTGTTCGTAAATGCTATAGTTCATATATAGGGTTACACAAAAGAATTCGTAAGGGTTACTGACAGTGTTGCCAGATTGGGAACTTTTTTGTCCCTAAATTGTTGATTGTCACCGCTTTTTTGAAATAGAAATATTCGGTCTATTTAAAATAGATTAAAAATTCTGAAAAAAACGAACTATACCATTTTAAAAAAGCGGTGACAGAAATAATCTCAATTAAGAAAGTTTCCAATCTTGCAACACTGGTTACTGAGTATGAGCGTGCATTGCTTGAAGATGGTTTTTAAAGGAGTTATGCATTTTAAAGCTGAACTGCATTTAATTTACTAAGAAATTCTTGTAGAATATAGATAAAATGCTATACAGGGTCACGCAAAGAATTGAATACATAACCGTATATGCATGATAATATCTCAAAATGTGATTTCAGTAGTTTGAAGAATGTTTCAGTTTAAATTAAATTTTAGCTAAACAGTGACGTGTAATAAAGGTACTATATGCTATGGACTGTAAATGCTGAAATCGATTTTTAAATGTTTTATGCGTTTTCTAAAATGTTTACTTTATAATTACTTCCTAAATAACGAAGTTTTGTTAAAACATTCAGGAAGTGTTGGAAAGTGTATCATAAACTATGCTTAACGCATAATTTTTCATTCTTGTTATATTTAATTTAAAAGTTATCCTCAAGTTAAAAGTTTCAAAATATGCAAATTCATTTTAAAATTCATAAGTTTGCCATTAATTTATCTGCTTTAAACTCATATTCTGAAGTCAGCCATCGTATTGTTTTGAAAGAAAACCCGTGAAACAATGCATTAAATTTTCTAACTTGACATTTTACATAATGATTTCAAGAAACTGCGGTAACTTTTAATTTTCCTGTGAATTAAAGATTTCAAAATTCTTCCATTTTCATGCATTATGTATAATGCGTTCAATAAAGACAATGATTTTGTAGTATTTTCGAATTTTGATGTGAAAAGTAAATAAAAAGTGTGGTCACTTGTATTTCTTATTAGAATCAAACCTGTTAAAACTCTAGACGTAAGTTATAATTAACGAAATACTTTTATCAATTTGTTGTTAAAACCAATAAATCTAATAGTATTTCGTTAATCAGTTTAAAATTTTTTATTAAAATTATTCAAAATAAATGCAGTTGAACCCGGTTATGACACATTTCGAGGAAGTGGACAAAAGTCTCGTATTAATCCTCTCGCTGCGTAATTGTTTTATCAAAATAGCTTCGCGACGAGCGTCTTTAAGAATTTTTATTCTTTTGTCACCGGTTTTTCAAAACAAAAAAAAATGTATAATTTAAATGGGAAAATGCTCCGATTAAATAAGGCAAAATGTACAATAAAAAATATAACTGGTGGTAATAATGTAGGAGGGTTAATTAGACGAAAAAAATGCATCCCCGAGAAAATCTCGGGTTGCGCAGCGAGAGGGTTACGAGGGATCGCGTATTAACTCTTTTAGGGGCAAAGAATTTTCAATACTAAAGTGTTAAAGAAAATAATTGGCACCGGAATCGACCAACAAATTTATTTTAAATATGAAAAAAAGGCTTCATTTCACACACACATTAAATGAAAAATACTTTACCAAAATTCTGGTGGCACTGTGGCGTTTGGAAATTTGAATTAAGTGGATTCATAAATATACCACCGCCCCTGAAAGGGTTAAAAGTGATTTCTATAATGTTGGATGAACTGGTCTTATTTACATATCTAATTATCTAAATTAATGTTAGAGGTTTCATTTATATGTTAACCATTGAAAATTGTGTTTTTTACATATATATAGATTGAAATTTAACTGTATACGACTTTAACTCTTTGATTCCTTTTATAGGACCTACACCTTGATTTTATATCAATATGATTCTACAGGTTTCGACTTTGGATGCTTACATGTTTGTTTGTTTTTTTACAATGTGTTTTAACCCCTTAATTCTCGCTCCTGTGATATTCACGGGTTGTGTCTTTTATTCAGATAGTTTGATTCCCACCAGTTTTATAAAATAGTGTAATTGGCATGTTGTTGTTTAATTTTATTTTATCGATTTCAAATGAAGAATATTTTAATCAGAAATTTTATTTTAATGAATGAACTGAAATCGTTACAACATACAGACAATATACATATTATTAAATCATTTTTTCCAGTTCAATTGTTTTTAATTGAGTTAGAAAAAAATCCGAGATTTTAGGAGTTATTTAATTAACGAAGTTTTTTCCGTTAGTTAGTACTATTTATAATTTTTAAAAAATTAAAACTTTAATATTGCACAAATTAATTTATCTACATAAACATTACTGTAAAAATTAAATTTATTATGATTATTGCAAATTAAATTGTAAATTATTAACCCCTTGGGGACGAGCGGCACGTATACGTGCCGCATGAAGCACTCGGAATCCTTGTTTTTCCTCACCAGTAAAATTTTACTGCAAAATTTGCCTTATTTAATCAGCGTATTTTCTCGATTCAAGAAGACACAAATTTCTGTTTTTAAAAAACGGTGACAAAAGATTAAAAATTTCGTAAAAGGCTCCCGTCCCGAAGGGGTTAAAAAAATTAATGATAAAAGAATCTTCTCTATTATAATTTATTCAAAAGTAATTATTAAATAAACATTTTCAAATGACTCAAACTCATGTTCAAATTCAGAAGCTTATCATTAATTTCTCCGCCTTAAATTTATATTCTGAAGTGAATAATTGAATTCCTTTGAAAGAAAACCCGTGAAACAAAGTGTTGTATTTTCTAACGTGAAATTTTACATAATGATTTCTTCAAACTGCGGAAACTTATCATTTTCCTTGGAATTAAAGCTGTCCGAACTCTTCCATTTTCATTCTTTATGTATAATGCGTTAAGAAAAGATAATGGTTTTGTTGTATTTTTTTAATTTTGAAAGTAAAGGTGAATAAAAAGTGTGGTAACTTATAGTTTTCATAAGAATCAAAGCTGTTAAAATAATATTATCTTATCATAACTTGTAATTAAAGAAATACTTTTATTATTTTTTAGATAAAATTAATTAAATACATTAGTATTTTGCACATTAATTTATAAATTTACAATAAGATTATAAAAAATGAATAATTTTAACTCTATTCATAGCAATAAATATATTGCATCATTAAAACGCTTAATGAATAAAATAACGCATTGTACTGGTGTTAACAGTACAATGTACTGGTGTACGTACTGGTACGTATAACGTACTGGTGTTAACAGTCCCCTATTATATTTTATTCAAAAGTTCACCTTAAGTTTAAAGTCTTAAGTTCATAAACTTATTTTAATATTCCGAAGCTTATCATTAATATTTTTCCTTCGAACTCATCATCTGAGGAAAAATTGTATTATTTTGAAAGAAATCCCATGGAGCAATGTATTATATTTCCTTTAGTGACGTTTTGCGTAATGATTTCTAGAAACAACGTTAACTCATAATTTTTCTTATAATTAAAGTTTTCAAAATTTTTCTACTTTGTTCTTTTTATTTTTTGTAATCTGTTAAGTAAAGATAAGTTTGTATTATTTTCAACGGATATAAATCCATTCCATAAAACAATGTATAATGTTTTCAGACGTGACATTTTACATAATGATTTGTAGAAACTGTGGCAACTTATATTTTAATTTGAAACCAGAGTCGTGAACATTCTTGCAGTTTTGTCCTTTTTGTAACGAAAAGTTAAAATGATAAATTTGTAATATTTTAAAAAATTAAAACAATATTGCTTATATCGCACACGAAAATACTAAAACTCTTTGAAAATTTCGTTTCATTTCTTTATTAGAAATAAAGAGAAATGTCACATTCATCTTGAGTTAATATAAATAAAATAATTACTGATTTACTAATAAAGATGCTTAAAATTTATTAAAACCAATCCAAAAAGGGACAAACAAAATGTTTTAACCTACAACCTGACTGCTTACAACTTTAAAGAAATATTGGTGAGACACATTAGGGACATCATATTTAACGGACCGTCTGCGGAACTATCAATATTAAATCAACACCAGAATATAAAAATAGATTTTGGAAATGCAAAAATTATAATACTTACATCGAATTATTATACTTTAAAAATTATAGAATCATTAGAGATTTTGTATAAAGGGAATAGATCATGTAATGATGTTTTATCTTATGACATACATAAGGCATGGTTCAATATTTTGAAAATATAAAGAAGTTTCAGCATTCGAAGGTACGAATTTAATATACAGCCACCAACGATTTATAGATTGGCCCTTTTTCCATCTTGATATAAAAATAACACAGTGAAAGCGACATTCTTTTAAAGATATCGCCTTGAAAATGACATGTTTGGGAATGAAATATCTCGGGGTTAATGTAACATGTTTTTACATATGTTTTTAACATGAATTGTTTTAGGTTTTTGAGACAAGTTTACATGCAATAGAATGGTTTAAATAAATTTTAACAAGCATTTTTTTTTTTTTAGTAAATCAGTAATTACATTATATATATATTCATTTTCTTTGTATTAGGATTATAAAATAATTAAAATGACATTATAAAACATTCCTAAAAATGAGTGTTTTTTTACATAACTTATTAACCCTCTCGCTGCGTAGTCCCATATATGCTTGGGCATGCATTTTTCCGTCAAATGAATACTATTTGGTTATTCTCACCATTTATTTTTTAGCGAAAACATAGTCTGATTTAATCATGACATTTTCCCCGATAACGATAGTCAAAAATTTCCACTTTAAAGAACCGGTGATAAACGATTAAAAATTCTGTAAAAGATGCTCATCGCGAAGAATTACTTACGCAGCGAGAGAGTTAAACTTTAAGTAACTAAAATAAAACTGTATTTAACTTCTTATTATGTAAACTTAGTTACGGTTACAAGTTAAATAGAATTTTTTGTTTACTTATTATTTATTTTATTTTTATTTGTTTGTATTTTTTTTTTCTACAAATAATTTTCGGATTCAAATTATTTATAATTGAGTTGGGGAGAAACTACGGGAATTTAGAAGTTGTGTAATTGAAGAAATACTTTTCGTTATTATTAAAATAATTTTCAATAATTATCTTTTAGTAAATAATTAAATAAATTAAACTGTTCTACGTAAAAAATAATAAATAAATATTTTTATTGCGATAACAGCAAATGAAATTTTGCACTTTAAATAATTTAACGATTAAAAAATTCACATATAATTTATTAAAAAGTAATCTTTAGTAGACAGTTGAAAACAGACAAAAATCATTTTAAAATTCAGAAGCTTGTCATTAATTTTTCTGCTTTAAACTCGTTTTCTAATGTGAAATATCGTATTCATTTGAAAGAAAACCAGTGAAACAATGCATTGTATTTTCTATTGTGACATTTTACATAATGATTCTTAGAAACTACGGTAGCTTATAATTTTCCTAGGAATTAAAACTGTCAAATTTCTCCCATTTCATTCTTTATAATATTGCGTAAAGTAAAGATAATGCTGTTGTAGTATATTTGAACTTTGAAGCCAAATGTGAATGAAAATTTTGGTAATTTGTAATTTTTATAAGAATCAAAGTTATTAAAATTAATCAAAGTTATTTTTTTTCTCTTAACATAACTTAGAATTAACATAATACTTTTATTATTTTTTAGATAAAACTAATAAAATCTAGAATATTTCGTAAGTTTACTTGTATACATTAAACTAAATAATTAATAACACATACTGGACAATTGCACCATAAAATGAAATAAATATAGACACAATCTTGCTTAATGGTGCACAAAACATGAACTTTAAAAAGCTAAAAGCAAAATTCTACGTTTCGAGCTGTTTTTACAGCCTTCGTTAGGAAATATATGACGGTTAAATCGCTAAATAGCTGAAATATGAAGGTTTCCTGTGCGAGAGATAATTTGTCGAACACTGACTAAAAATCATCTTTAGTCATTTTAGTTTTTTTTATCTTTAGTCAGTGTTCTACAAATTATCTCTCGCACAAGAAACCTTCATCTCTCAGCTTTTTAGCGATTTAACAATCATATTTTATTCTGACGACTGCTGCAGAAATAGCTCGAATCGCAGAATTTTGCTTTTAGCTTGTTAAAGTTCATGTTTTGTGTACCATTAAGCAAGATTGTGTTTTTATTTATTAAATAATTTTATTTATATCCATAGCCATAAGCATGTTACATCTTTAAAACACTTAACTCCTTGTGGGGCGGTGGGATATATTACAGTGTCCCTAGATTGTTGATTGTCACTGCTTTTTTTAAATATTCGGCTTATTTAGAAAAAAAAATAAAAATTCTGAAAAATAATGCGAATTATACTATTTAAAGAATTTGTGACAGTCAAATAATCTGAATTAAAAAAGTCCCCAACTTGGCAACTTTGATATATTATATCCCACCTAATTTAAACAAGATTCTCACGAAACTTTTAACTAAATTTTCTATTTTTAACTTTTGGGGCGAAATGGTTAACAATCGCTTTTCCTTATTTTAAAATAAAACTTTTCGATTATTCCGATGTGAATTCAGTGTTACAGACAAATTATTTCTTGCCCCCCCCCCAAAAAAAAAGGGTGGTTAAAGAATAAAATTACTCACTGCTGTGTTTTTAAGCTAACTCTTTTTTTTTACCCAAAAGTTCACCAATAGTTAAAAGTCTTAAATTACGTAAACACAATTTAAAATTCAGAAGCTTGTCAACATTTTTCTCCTTTAAACTCATTTTCTGAAGAGAATAATTATTATTTTAAAAGAAACTCCATGAGGGAATGTATAATATTTTCTGAAATGTCATTTTTCAGAATGATTTTGTGGTAACTTATATTTTTTCTTAGAATTAAAGCTGTCAGAATTCTTGCAGTTCCATTCTTCTTGTAATCCGTTAAGTACTGATTATAAGTATGTAATATTTTAGAAAATTCGTAATATAATATTTTAGAAAATTTTTAATGTAATATTTTAGAAAATTCAAAGTATTCTTGTGTGCGACTTTGAAAATTTTGTTTCATTCCTTTAGATCAGAACTATAGAATAAAGAAAATGACATTTTAAATTACTCTTTAAAATTAATGTACCTTTTGCGTAATATATTAGACCAAAAGTAATTATAATAAAACCTTATTTAAACCAAACCGGCGCGGAGTAATTCTGTTTATAAATTGATGAAATAATATTTTTTATAAAGTATAACAAACTTTTTCCAAAAGTTCGTTTATTATGCCGAATAATTTTCTTTTTAGTCAACAGATTAGGAAACGTCTGAACTCTGATGCTAGGTTAACTCTTACCGGCGCGGAGTAATTCTGTTTATAAACTGATGAAATAATGGACTGACACCGCAATTTATAAACGAATTTACTAGAAAATACGAACTTGGTTATTTTCATGTACATTATAATAGGAAAATTTTATTTAAATATTCCTGGTGCTGTTTGTCAGTTTTGGAATTAAAATTAGTGTCCTTTTTTAAGGACACCTCGCCGGTATAGGTTAACTTAATAGTAAGAAAAAATAATTAAGAATACAAATTTAATAAGCATTTTGTTAACTCTTACTCCCATATTTTAATTTAAAACATATGTTCGACTTCATAAAAACGTATTTTTATTTAATAAGTATCCACGACTACTATATACAATTAAGTTACAAATAAAGAGGAGGAGACATATAGTGTATTGTCTACCAGTTGTGAATGAAGTAATTAAGAAGGTTGTCACTAGAGTTCTGCGTCGGGTCGGGTTACCCGCTTTTACCCGAACCGGGTCGGGTTGGCGCTGTATTTTCCCGTTGCGGGTCGGGTCGGGTTGACTTTAATTTTTTTGTGCGTGTCGGGTTGGCTTTTATTTTTTCGGGTTCGGGTCGGTTTCGGGTTGGCTTTTTTACTCTTGCGGTTCGGGTTCGGGTTCACCCGCTTTTTTAAAAGAATGTGGAAAATACTTTTCCCGTTAAAAGCCTATATAAACCTCAGATCAAAGTTTCACAAAAGCAAAATGTGTGCCTGTCTGTTTAGTCTATAGTCATCCTTTCACGAGTCTTCGAAATAACAAACTGCGTTATAGTTTTACCGTATTTTAAAAATACAATACCCAGCAAAACTCTAAATGGTACTTCCTGTCTAATGTATCAAGTGAATAATTTAATTGTGGTCATAGGCGATGCACTATGTTAGACGGGAAATTTTTCAAAATAATAACTACTGATAAACTAAAGGCAGATGGCCACTTGTGTAAAACAAACAAGGTGTATCGTTATAAGTGGGAATTTTGAAACCGCAACTAATTTGAAGGCATATTTAAAGATTAGATTATTAGTTTTATATTAAAGAGATTTAGATTTAAGAGTCTTGCATCGGGTCGGGTCAGAGGTTTTACTATAGTTGAATATTAAAGAATATAGATTCGTTCATTCTTCTGTGTAAAACATAAAAATGGTATTAGAGAATTAGAGGTCTGCACGTGCCGGAATTTCCAGGCCTGAGAACGGTTCGCCCTGCCCCGTCCCGTTGCGTATAAAACTTAAAAGTTCGGCCCTAGCCCGGGACGGCCCGTTTATGATTTTATAGGCTTCGTCTAAATATTTATATCGGGCCGGTAGACCCGCTTAATTGTAGTTATCGGGCCGGCGTGGCAGGACCGTTCATTTTTTTTTGCCGCCCGACCCGTTTATTTTGTTTATCAGCCCGGCCCGTTGAACAAACTGTCCTAATAAAGCGGCCTGACCAGTTTGAAAATTTTCCGCCCCTCCGCGGCCCGCGGGCCGGACCGGTGCACACCTCTATTAGATATACAATTGTAGATTATTTTTCATAGTGGTATTAAAACATGATTTGCCTTCCTTACATTGCGGGTTCGGGTCGGGTTGCGGGTTGAAATATTGCGGGTTCGGGTCGGGTGCGGGTTGATATACCTCGGGTTCGGGTTGCCAAAAATTATTTTTGCGGGTTCGGGTCGGGTTGCGGTTTGACTTTAAATGTAATTCGCGGGTTCGGGTTGGGTAGAACCCGACCCGCACAGGACTCTAATTGTCACAATATGGCGGGTGATCTTTTTACATCGGAAAAACCGTTTCTGATAGCCGTCGAAACAAACTTCCACCAGTAGATTTTGAATAAATATTTTCCCTTATCTTAGCGGCATTTCTCATGGAATTTTTCCCTCACAAATATTGTTGAAATTCCTATTTATTTTTACTGGTGGTAGTTTGGCTAGGTATTTCAATAATTTTCACTGGCATTAAAAGGAGGTTGTCTAGGTTGTCACAACATGGTAGACTCGAAAGGCCTGACTATCGCCGAAGGTAGCTTCCACCAGTAAAATTAATATATGTTAATGACATTATTTACGTCTGAAGTTTTACTTCTAAAAAATCTTTTAAAGAAGCAGAAAATTTCCATTTAAATCTGCTGGTGAAAGTGTGACTCGGAGGTAGTTAACTCTTGCGACAGCGGTTATAGTTGATGCTTCACTATTTTAAGTATATGTATGTCAGTTCTCTTTGTTAATAGTTCCATGCCACATACTATAAACAACATACATGTTATTAAATATAATTTTTCGGGTGCAAAATATTTTAGTTGAACTAGAAAAAAAAAATAAGGGAGTTTAGAAGTTACGTAATTAACGAAATACATAGTTTCGGTTATTTAGTATAATAATAACAAATATATATAAATATATATTCATGTTCAAAATTAACCCCTTAATCGTCGCGCCCGTGACTGTCACGGGCGGTGTATACTTCTTTTCTTTTATTCAGATTGTTTTATTCCCACCAGTTTTTTTAAAGAATGCAGTTGGCTTTACTCTCTCGACATTTCAACTGCCTTTAAATGAAGAGAATATTTTAACTTGAAGAAAGTGGCGGCAATCAAATAATCTGAATTTAAAAAAAGTATTCGACACTTCTCAGGCGCGACGATTAAGGGGTTAAGAGAATTTACATGTTTTGTTGAATTTCATGAAAAGTATTGAATGAAAGATAAAACTAATGCTTTGAAACAAATATGCAAATCCTTAGTTTAGAATACGTAAGCATACACCTGTGTATGGGCAATGGAACTATTAATAATATAGGAACAGACATGTCCTTATAATACTGAAGTTTCAACTGCAACCGCTTTCGCTGGTGTTGATTGTCACCAGTGCAAACTTCCACCAGTAAATATAAATAGAAATTTTCTCCTTCTTTAAACGCCTTATTAATGCAAAATTTCAGTGATTAAATAATCGCAAAATGATCTATTTATTTTAACTGTCGAAAATCCACTTTGGCGGTAGTCGGGCCCTGCCTCCCCGCCCTATTGTGACAACCTAGACAACCACCTCCCAATTTCAGTGAATAAGATTACAATACCTGCGAAAGCTGCCACCAGTCAAACCTATTTGAAAATATAACCCTTTTTATGAGAGACATTTTTCATGAAAAAGCCGCTAAAATAGGATAAAACTTTCTTTTCAAAATTTGCTGGTAGAAGTGTGCAATGGTGGTAATCAGAAACTGTTTATCCGATGTAAAAGGTCAACCGTCATTTTGTGACAACCTCCTCAGTTACTTCCCTCGCAACTCGTTGACAAAACACTATATGTCTCCTTCTGCTTATTCATAACTCCATTGTATGGGCGAAGCGGGTAAGGAAACAGACTTTAGAAACGAACATGGGAATTTCCGCGTATTGTTTGCTCCCACACCTTGCGAAATATCTTGTTGTCAAAAAATATGTATAATTTAAAAATATGCATGTTATACACGACTATATACTAGATATAAACAACATACATTTGGCCAGATTATCCACCAAAGAACATTTACTGATCGATTTTAAAAATAACAGAACAATTTATCACTCAAGATTTTTTTTACCATCCATTATCCGGAAATCAATAGAGATACTTTTATGCTACGAGAATATCTGCAACGATTCAGTGTCCCTTCATGGTTCGTACGCCTCCTTAAATTTTGCAGACCTGAAAATTTTTCGGCATTATAGAAAATCTCTTCTTAAAAGAAGGCGAAATTTTGCGCGTTTAATCTAGATATCTTTTCCTATAAAAAGTTACTGGTAGTTGTCCTGGAGAAATAACGATATCCGTACGAACCATGCCTTGAGTTACCTAAAATTTAGAAAGAGATGCTATGCAGTGTTAATAACAATAGTAAAAATTAATCCACGCTCACAAATATCGCATTTCAATTTATTTTATGATTGCACTGATTTTTATTATGCATGAAGTCTTCTGATATAAATATTAAGTTACTGTTTTTAAAAATTTTTGCGAAATTTTTCTGTCATTTTGAAAATGTTGCCGTTTGTGCGAAGAAACGTACATTAATCTAAATATAGTTATTTTATCACTTTTATAGCATTTTTTTGCTTATCTTGTTATCTTGTTGTGTTTTTAAACATTTGGTGAAATTCAAAAGCAAACTGTAAATATGATTAATCACTGAAGTTTGGGTGATGGAATAAGATGGCGAATCGTGGGAAGACTAGAAACAGGGCAGTCTAAAGTGAGGATTCCTAGGAACAGCAATGTAACGCCCAGCGTCGTGCCCAACTTATGTAAACAGTTTATCACTAGAACCGCCATAGCGGTCATTTTGACCGGTACCAAATGGAAATGCTCCGATTCGAGCCAGAAACTTCTTTCTAAATTAATTTAAATATGTATCACGGATAAATAAGTTAGATAGTTTTTAATAAAAATTCTGGTGGAAAATATTTTTATAACACTTGAGTAAAATTTCCGGCGGTTCTAGTGTTAAGGACACTGGATCGATAGAGAAAAAGCTTGGACAAGGTCTTCCAAGAGTCAAGACGGCCAACGAAGATCGCTATTTGTCTGTTACAGCGAAGGGTAACAGGACTGCAACACCTTCTCGCTCTCTTGTGGAATTTATGCGGTAACAGAAAGCCGATTTTCAATGTTTAATGTTTTCAGAAGGCTTCTGGAAAGAGTTCTATTTGCAATAAGACCTCTGCTTGTGTCCCTCTCACTTCTGCACACAGGAGAACCCGTTTAACCCCCTCGCTGCGCAACCCGAGATTTTCTCGGGGATGCATATTTTCCGTCTAGTTAAACCTCATTGATTATTCCCAAAAGTTGTTTTTTTTTTATTGTAAATTTTGCCTTATTTAATCGGAGCATTTTCCCGATTAAATTAGTCAAAAAGTTTTGTTTTGAAAAAACGGTGACAAAAGAATAAAAGTTCTTAAAATACGCTCGTCGCTAAGGGGTTAAATATGCAATTTTTGAAGCTATTTTGATAAAACAATTACGCAGCGAGAGGGTTAACACTTTCAGTAGTAAAGTACTTCTATTCGTAAAATACTGAAATGATTGAATGACACCGGAATTTAGAAACAAGTTTATTTGAAAATATGTAAAAGCTTTTCTTCAATTACTTAAAAAAAGGAAAAATTCTATCCACAATACAGGTGTCAATGTGTCGTTTAGGGATTGAAATTAAGAGATCCAAAAATGAACCACCGCCCTAGAAGGGGTTAACATGTTGCATAGATAACCGACATCGGACCAGGAATCAACGGAGACAATCAAATTCACAGATGAGTCCCTGTTCAGCCTAAATACAAATTCTGGACGTACATTCATTTGGACAAAACTAGGGGTCCGGTAGAGGCTTTCCAACTTCCGAGAAAAAGACTACTATGGTAGCGGAGGTTTGATGGTCTAGTCAAGCATTATGTTGAATGGGCGCATATCCCTCCCGGTGTTTGTCAAAGGCTCTGTGAAGTGTGGAGGTGATATCTTGGTACCTTATATTCGGCTTTTCAGGAATGCAGTTGGCCCTGATTTCATTTTAATTACTTACAACGCACGCTTAGACTGTGACTCATCTGGTCGACCAATATCTGGAAGGTAAGGCTTTTCGCCAGGCAGGTCTCTAAGCGTAAACCCTGTAGAGCATGTCTGGGACGAACAATTGGAACTCGCTTTCCACCTCCCAAAACCGCCCAAGAGCTGAAAACAGGTTTGCTGAAGGAGTGAGATTAACGTTCACAGGGACTCATAAACTGCCATATTTCCAGTATGAATTAAGGTTGTGAGAGCTGTATAACTGAAAGAGTAATGGAGTTATGGATAAAGAGGAGGATACATATAGGGTACTGTCTTCCAGTTGCGAGTGAAGTAACTGAGGTTATTGCCACAATATGGAGGATCATTTTTTTAAATCGGATCTTCAGTTACTGATTACACCAAGGACAAGCGTCCCACCAGTAAAACTGAATAGAAAATTTCGTCTTATTTAAGCGTCTTATTCATGGAAATGTATTATCTAAAATGTCATAAAATTTTCTGTCCGTTCTTACTGGTGACAGTTTGCCTTGTAAAACTGTTAGTTTGCTTCCTTGGTTGTCACAATATGGTGGAAACACAGGACCTGACACCCTCCAAAGTTAACTCCTACCAGTAAAAATGAAAATCTATTTCTATCATTACTTAAGACTGAAGTTTTGCCCTTATAAAGCGTTTAACCCCTTAACGCTCGAATTCAAAGCGATATAAGTAAGCCTGCAAACTTAATGCTGGAATCGGGCGTAAATTAACACATTTGCACCATCTTGTGGACGGAGTGATAATCCACATATGCGGGTTATTAGTGTGGCGCATATTTTCTAAATCTGTAGTCACAGATGGAAAAGAACTTAACTTGCCACACTTATTGCAAAATAATGGCGTACCGAGAGGGGTATCCGGATGCACTTGACACCGCGAAGTTTTCTTCGCCTTATCAGATACATTTCAGTCAATAATGAAGGTGAAAAGAACTTTACAATTTTAGTGGTGTGAGTAAGAAAACAGTTAGGTATCTACCTGTAGTTCACACTCCATCCGCTATGTGGCGCGTGACCTTGATTGATGTGACCTTGCTTTTAATCTTGCGGTTACTTCTCCCATTTAAGATAGGACTCTTACTTATATCGCTTTGCTCGAAATAAATTACGGTTGAAAATTTCAAATTGCTTATTGGCACCACTTCTATGAAAAAGAAATATTCACCTTATTTAATGACAGGAAAAACGATACTAAAATGTAGCCAATTTCACTATTTTATAAAACTGGTGGAAATCAAACAATTTGAGTAAAAGACACAGCCCGTGAATATGACGGGAGCGAGAATTAAGGGGTTAAATAAGGAGAAAATTATTATATAAATCTACTGGTGGAAGTTTCCACAGGTGGTAAAAAAAGCCTGCGATAGCGGTCACAGTTGAAGCTTCACTATTCGAAGAAGACGTCAATTCAACTTTATTAATAGTTCCATGGAAAGAGTAGACCATTAACTCATTTTTGGTTCATTATTGTAAACTTTTTTATACCTTCAGTCGTTTATGAATCTTACACACAATCATGCGTGGTTTTATAACTGTTGAATGGTTACTTTTGTTACAATATATCAACCTATGTTCATACAGAATTTTAATAAAATCTGCCCTGTAGTTCTGGCGATAATCGACCAAATCTGAAAATTATCTTAATTTTGAACTTGGGTGTATACATAAACGTCTTAGTACTTTATTAACCCATTACCCGCTGGTGTTGCGTTCACACAACGGTCAAAATAAATGCACATATTTGAGTTATTTACATACCCACCACTATTTTTGAATTAAAAAATTGGCCTTACTTACAGGCATAAAATTTTAAGATCGTGTAAAGCGAAAATTATCTTTCAGAGTTTGTGGTGGCAAACAACGTTCAACTAAAAAATTGAAAATTTCAACCTTATAGTTTTGGCGATTAATGGGTTAAACAACTTAAAGCAGCTCTTCATAAAAATAAATATAAAAAAATACTTTAAATGTGATTATAGCAAATAAAATTCTAATGAATTTAATGATTAAAAAAATTACCTCTATTATATTTTATTCAAACGTAATCCTTAACAGTTTTAAATTACTAGAACTCGTTTTAAAATTCAGAGGTTTGTCATTAATTTTTCTCCTTTAAACTCATTTTCTGAAGTGAATAATCATATTTCTTTGAAAGAAAACCTGTGAAACAAAATGTCATATTTTCTAACGTGGCATTTCACATAATGATTTCTTGGAACTGCGGTAACTTATAATTTCCCTTGGAATTAAAGCTGTCAAAATTCTTCCATTTTCATTCTTTATTTATAATGCGTTAAGAAAAGATAATGCTTTTGTTGAATTTTTGAGTTTTGAAGTCAAATTTGAATAAAAAGTGCGGCGACTTATAAATTCCATTAGAATCAAAGTTATTAATATACTATTCTCTTAACCTCTTGAGGGACGGTGGGATATATTTTATCTCACCTACGATTAATGCATATTTGCACCAGAAAAATCATATTAAATTTTAATTTGCTAACTTTGGTAGGAAAAAAGAAAGCCGTAAAATTGCTTTTCCATATTTTACAATAAATCTTTTTGCAGATTTCGGTGTGAATTTGACATTACAGAAACACAATTACTTGCCCCTCAAGGGGTTAACATAACTTACAATTTACATAGTACTTTTATTAATATCACAGGCCTGCGATGAAAAAATACAAGGGTATTGATGGCTGAACTTTATGTATTTTTGGGGGCTAATTAAGAAAAAAATAATGAAAAAATTCTATCACGTCACATTTCCTTGAAAAATATTGGTTCGATTTTAAAGTATGTCATGTTGGAAAAATCAATTCGTGCCGGTAAATTCTGCCACGTAATTATAAGACATTAGATATCGGAATCTATGTCTAATAATTAAATGACAGAATTTTCCGATACGAATTGATTTTCCCAACACGACACAACATTCCGATAGACCCAGTTGTTTTAAACCATTTAAACCTATAATAAGATAATCGATTACTGAAAAATCAATTTGCCTCACCGAGATTCGATTTTTTTTTACATAGATTTACATGGATAAAATCACTGTTGCCAGATAGCACATGCAAAATTGTCCAAAATTGTCCTTTTCATTTTAGCAAAAATATCGATATCGATGTTGCAAAAAATTCTGATGTGATGGGGGAAAATGGAGGTCATTTTCGAAATCAGCCCACCAAATAACATAAAAATCAGCGAAAACATCTCTTGTATTTTTCAAACACTTCAATTTCGCAGGCCTGTGTATTTAGAAAAACTAATTAACCTGTAACCATACATTTAAAGTATACAAAATAAATTTTAATTCCATACTTACCACCCTTCAACTTAATTTCCGTATAATATCGATTAATTTGATGCAGGTTAAAGTCGTTCCTAACAGGAAAAAATTATTTGATGCAACATTATACCTTTAATTTCATGTTTCTACTGGGTAATCTATTTCATTTCATTTTTTAATACATTTTATGGTTCGAAACTCTTTAACCTGGATCAAATTAACCGACATTTTACTGACGTTAAGATGAAAGTTGGCAAGTATTTAATGCTATTCATAGCAATAATTATATGTCACATCTTTAAAACGCTTAACCCCTTCGGCACGGGAGCCTTTTACGAAATTTTTTATCTTTTGTCACCGTTTTTTAAAAACAGAAATTTGTGTCTTCTTGAATCGAAGAAATGCGCAAATTTTACAGTAAAATTTTACTGGTGAGGAAAAACAAGGATTCTGAGCGCTTCATGCGGCACGTATACGTGTCGCTCGTCCCCAAGGGGTTAAAGAAAAAAAAAGTAATGCATTGTTCTGGTACTAAAGTACCTTTTTTATGTATATTTTAGAAAGTTCATCTTAAGTGAAATGTTTCAAATTAAGTAAACTCATTTTAAAATTCAAAAAATTATCAGTATTTGTTTTCCTTTAAACTCATCTTCTGAAAATAATAAATGTATTATTTTGAAAAAAAAAATCATAAAACAATGCACTATATTTTCTTACGTGAGATATCGCATAGTGTTATTAGAAACCGCTGTAAGTTTTTTCTTCCCTTAGATTTAAAAGTTCATGTATATTTATTTTCTATGTATAATGCGCTAGGTAAAGATAACGTTTTTGTAGTGTTCTTAAATTTTTAAAAGAAAAAGAAATAAAAGTGTGCTAACTTACAATTTCCATAAGCATTACAGCAGCTGTTAACATTAAAAAGACCGGAAATTTTACTCAAGTTTTCTAAATATATTTTACACCGGAACTTTTATTTAAATCTGTTTAACATATTCATTTAACATTTTTCTCTGTTGTTTCTTTTAAACTTATTTTACAAAGAAATTTCTGGTTCGAACCAAAACATATTCATATTGTAGGAGTCAAAATGACCCCTCACGGTCTTTTTAGTCTTAAGATACTATATTCTTTCAACATAACGTATAATGAACAAAGTGTACTGAATTTATTATTTTGAAGCTGAAACCAGTGAAATATATTAGTTGTGAATTTATAAACCTTCATTCAAAGTATATAAAATAAATAATTTGTATGCTACAAATAGCAACGAGTATGTTGCATATTTAGAACAATGAATAAAACAATGTGCTGGTATGAAACAAACCATTTTTTATATTTTATTTAAAAGTTAATCTTAATTTGAAAGACTTGAAGAACGTAAACCCATTTTAAAATTCAGCAGCTTGTCCTTATTTTTTTCCTTTTACATTCATCTTTTGAAGAGGATAATTGTATTGTTTTGAAAGAAATCCCATGAAACAATGTATTACATTTCCTCGTGTTACGTTTTGCGTAATGATTTCCAGACACGACGGTAACTCATAATTTTCATTATAATTAAAGTTGTCAAAATTCTTCCACTTTATTCTTTTTATATTTTTTAATCCGTTAAGTAAAGATGATAAGTTTGTAGTATTTTCGTACGAAGAAAATTCGAACAGTATTGCTGTCGCACGCAAAAATATGTACCAATTTATTTGTTTCATTTTGATTAGGGTAATAAAATAATGGAAATGGAATTATCATGGATCTATGAATAAAGTGGAACTGACCGATCCTCAAAATGGTGATGCTTAAACTGTAACCAGTTTTGCAGTGGCTCATTCCTGCCGGGCAAAATTCAACCAGTAAACTTGAAAAAAACCTTTCTCCGTGTTTAAACACAACCCCTTATTAATGCCGAATTTCAGTCATAATTATAATCAAAAACAGATATTTATTTCTACTGGTGGAGATATACTTCGGCGGTAGTAATGCCCAGCGTTTTCGCCACGTTGTGACAACCTAAACAACTTCCTCTCAGTGTAAGTAAAAGAGATTATAATACCCAGGCCAACTTACATGCCAACTTTTTATACATTTGCTCTGATCTCTGTTAGTTACTAAACAATGATGACATTTCATCACATTTGTTTATTGTTTTTAACAAATAAAAGCTTAACCCAATGCACTTCGTTGTCGCCGCTGCGGCGACATCATCTTTGTTTCCAAAATTTGTTTTTGACATCAGTAATAAAGGAAAATATAATTTGCCTTATTTAATCAGAGCCAAAGCAGTGTACAAAGTAAGCTGACTAGTGTCTATCTTAAATTTGGAGGTAACCGCAAGATTAAAGAGGATGTCACATCCAAGGTCACGCGCCACGTAGCGGAAGGGATTGAAGTACAGTAAGATGCCTAACTGTTTTCTTACTTCACACTACTAAATTTGTAAAGTTTTTTAGCCTTGATTAATAGCTGAAAAGTCTCTGATTAGAAAAAGCGAGTAAAACCTCGTGGTGTCATGTGCATCTGGACTCCACCCTCTTCTCGCTACACCATTATTTTACAATAAATCTGGTAACCAAGATTCATATTCCATGCAGTGTTGCCAGTTGGGCTACTATTTTTAATTTCAGATTCTTGATTGGCACCACTTTTTTGAAAGGGTAAAATGCGCCTTATTTAATGACATATTAATTAAGGCGAAATCAAAGGTAATTTTACCGTTTCAAAAAAGTGGTGGCAATCAAGAAATCTGAAATACAAAAAGTAGACCACTGGCAACACTGATTCCATGAGTGGCTAAAGATTTAGAAAATAAGTTCAGATGGTAGATATTCTGTCATGCATGACGTCACACTAAAAGATCGCGTATGTGGATTATGAACCCCGTCCACAAGATGGCGCAGTTGTGTTAATTTACGCCCGATTGCAGCATTAGGTTTTTACGCTTAATATGTATGCAGTTTTGATCAGAGCATTTTTGAAATTATGCACTTCATGGAAACTTCTTTTAAAAAAAGTGATGCAAGCCGAATAAAATTTGTGTAAGAGACGCCGGAGTCAAAAGGTTTAATTTTTTTTATAATTTACTCAATCTTACTTATAAAAGAAGTAGTATTTAAACAAAACTTCAAACACAATTCTTGTTTATTACTTTATTACATGTTAAAGTTTTTCAGCAACAGAAGCATTTTTTTACAAAATTCTTTTCCACCATTAAAAGAGATAAAATTTATTTTTTTACTAGCCGTACTTGGCGACCAGTTTGGTCTGCCTTAAAAATTATGTTTGGGAAAGCCTGCTAAGCATTGTATCATGTTACTTTTATTCATAATTTAATTTACTTGCATTCCCTTAAATAGAATTAATATAATACCTTTAGTTAATATTAGTTTTTGTTGCATTAAAATATCTCAATTTGTTGATTTTCTGTATGCAAGTAAACCCTATTGGTTTAAAATGGCAGTCTATGGGAATTTGGTGAAATATTAGAGGTAACGCCAAGTTGGCGTCACATTTGGCGACTAATTTTGGTCTCCAAATTTGGCGATATATCGCCTAGTTGGCGACAAAATTGGTGACATTTGGCGACAGAACAGTAGGACTCCTACGGTAAAATCTTTTATAGGTATGGAGATGCATTAAATGCGGTTCAATAACCAATGAGGTGCGTTTCATTCGAGCGCTGCCATTAAACAATTAACAAATAATCGCGATTTCTGTGTCACATGCGATAGCATAGTATTTATATAGATTATTCATACTTAATATGTTTATGCCTCTAAGAATGAAAAACATCGTACATGCAGTGTTGCTAGAATTTTTGAACAATTTTTTTTCTTATTTAATTCAGAAATTTGTTTCAAAATCTAAAATTAAGATAGGTGATTGAAACTTCTGCGACCGAAATATTAAATAGGCTTTTTCTTATAGAAAATAATGGAACCAGACTTCTTGGATTCTCAAGGAGTGTCGGCTTCTTGGAACAACTACAAATAATCATCTATTTAAAAAATAAATAGAGAAATTTCCAATTTGAAATTTCACCTTTCTTGGAAACAAATATCATAAAGCACAGCAAAAAATAATACGTTATTTCATTGCATCTTTTTCGATTACTTTAAAAATCGATTTAAAAAGAAGGATGTTTTGGCAGACATCTGTTTATTGTTTATAATTAAATAACAGATAAATTTTCTTATGATACACAATATATTGTTCACAAAAAAATAGTATTAAAAAATTTTTAAACAAAATTCTTGTTTTATTCTTTTATTACATGTTAAAGTTTGACAGTAACAGAAATTTTTTACCAAAATTATTTTTTATCCTTACAGGGGTCGTACGTGTCCTGAAATTTCAAGAACAGGAATTTCTACGATACCAGTATTTTATTATAGAAAATCTCTTCTTAACCCCTTCGCGACGGGAGCCTTTTACGAAATGTTTATTACTTTGCTACCGGTTTTAAAAAACAGAAGTTTGTGCCTGTTTAAATCGGGAAAATGCTCGAATTAAATAAGGCAAATTTTACAGTAAAATTTTACTGGGGGGATAAACGAGGATCCTTAGGCCTATTTCCGGCACGTATACGTGTCGCTCGTCCCCAAGGGGTTAAATAGGGCGAAATTTAGCGCGTTTAACCTAGAAATATTTTTCTATAAAAAAGTACTGATATTCGTCCTGAAAAAATCCCTGAAGCGTTACGACCCCTGCCTTTAGAGGACATAAAATTTATTTATTTTTATTATTCCCAATTAATGTTTTTATAATTGCCTGTAAGATTATAAAACAGTGTTCATGCAGTGTTGCCATAATTTTTGAAAATTTCTTTCTCCTTTTTAGGTGCGTTCATAATTTTATAAATATGTAACACCAATAGTCGTCTCCGTCTGTCTGTCCGCAGAAACTACCCAATCGAATGGTTTGAAATGTAATATATATCAGGGATGAGATTGCCGACTTTTTGCATACCAGTAAAATCTTAGAGAAAATGTTATACTCTTAAATCACAGCAATGTTCCGATTAAATAGAATAACATTTTCTCAAAGATTATACTGGTGTGCAAAAAATCGGCAATCTCATCCCTGATATATATAATCGTTGCAGAATTTTGTCGAGTCATTTCGAATTTTATGAAACTCGAATCAAAACTTAAAAATATATTAATAAAACTTTTCTTCATTCTATAAAACCTAGCATACGTAATTAATTCAATGGTATACCATGACAGGTAATGATTCTAGGTTGGCATAATGATTACGTCCTATTAAAGCTGGAGTCATATTATTTGCGTATTACTGAATTTAATATATATATATAATCGTAATAAATTTTGTATTCATGTATTTTTGAATAAGAGTGCAACAGCCATTCCACCAAGATCTTAATATTTATAAAACTGGTTACAATATGAACGCACCTCATTTGGCACCTTTGACATACAGTTTCCGACTTGTTTAATTACAGAAACATGTCATAAAAACTAAGATTAAATATCAGATGAATTTAATTATGATATACAATATATTGTTCATAAAAAAATAATATTAAAAAAAAACTTAAATCAAAATTCTTATTTATTCTTTTATTACATGTTAAAGTTTGACAGCAACAGAAATTTTTTATCAAAATTATTTTTTACCAATAGATGACATAAAATTAATTTTTTTTATTGTTCTTAATTAATAGTTTTATAATTGCCTGGAAGAATATAAAACAGTGTTCGTGCATTGTTGGCACAAATTTTGAACTTTATTTTTTCTTTTTAGGTGCGTTAATAATTTTACAAATATAAGCCTATAGCCGTGGTCTGGCCCGTCCGTCTGTCTGTCCGCAAAAACTACCCAACCGAATGGTTTGAACTGAATAACCGCAATTTCTCGCGTATGTGCCCCAGCTTAGTTAAGTCTTTTTTAAATCAGAAATTTTGTTGAAAAAAAAAGAAGTCAAATGAGTGCTAAGCAGAAGTAAGTCACATTTTATTTAAAATGAATTCTGGAAGGAAATTGAATTATCTGAGGTGCGGCGAATACGCGCGAAATTACGGTGTATATAATCGCTGCAGAATTTTGTCGAGCCATTTCAAATTTTATGAAAATCGAATCAAAATTAAAAAATATATTAATAAAAGTTTTCTTCATTCTATTAAATCCTAGCATACGCAATTAATTCAATGATACACCATGATAAGCAATGATTCTAGGTTGGTATGATGATTACGTCTTATTTAAGTTGGAGCCGTATTATTTCCGCATTACTGAATTAAATATATATATATATATATAATCGTAACAAATTTTGTATTCATACATTTTTGCATGAGAGTGCAACAGATATTCCACCAAGTTCTTAATATTTATAAAACTAGTTATAGTACGAACGCACCTCATTTGCCACCTTTGACGTACAATTTCTGACTTATTTGATTCTTAAAGGCCCTTTTTAGTCTTGTGTGTACTTAATTACAGAAACATGATAAAAAACTAAGATCAAAAGAGGTGATTAAAAATTTTGCGACTAAAATGTTAAATAGGCTTTTTCTTATTGAAAATAATTGTGGCCGACTTCTTGGAAATTCCAAGTGAGCTTCTTGATAAAAACTTTAAAAAAAATTGTTTATTTAAAAGATAAATAGAGAAATTTCCAATTTCACCGTTCTTGGAAACGAATGTCATAAGCCATAGCAAAAAATAATACGTTATTTCATTCCATCTTTTTAGATTACTTCGAAAAGCGATTTAAAATATAAATGATATTTTGGCATTCATCGTGAATTAGTAAACGAAATCTTGTCAGAAAAATAAATAAAAGTACTGAGCTATAACTGAAAGTTGTTATTTTGCATAAAAAGAAATATGCATTAGAAGAAATAAACAGAAATGAAAAATAATGTGTTTTTATGACAAAATGTATTGATTATTCTTGTGAGAAATATTTACGTCCAAGTTTATGTGCCAAACAAGTTGACTTCATGAATAAATTTATCTATTTTATCAAATGTTTTTTAAATCGACTCAGAGATTTGATTATGTAAATAAATAAATATTACATCTGCAAATATATATAAAAGAGTGACAGTAAAATAAAGAAATATATATGCATAATACAAACAACGTTATCCTTTGACTTACTGCTTACCGGTCTTTTGTTGAAAAATTGTTGCAACGCTCATCAATGTTATAGACATTATCCCTGAATACTAGGCCTAAGCGCTGACATAATAGGTGACTGTCATATTTTTTAACGTTTGTACGGACCCCTACATTTGGACACCAGATTTTCCAAAAGCTTTCTTTGACTTTTTAATATCAGAAAAATAAAGAGAAAAAAACCTGAACCTAAGAGCCGCTAAAGCGTTGTGTAGATGCCTACTGGAGTTCTTTTGAACAACGCCATATACGAAATAGGATCAGTCTAAAACTTGGGAAGATAGGCGCAACAAGTTGTGGGTGATATCGTCCTGAAAGTTTTCGGCCATCCATTATTGTGTTGTATAGGTATGGGTTGTATGAGATGGTGTAAAGTCTTGGTAAAATAACGTTCGTACTTACACGTATAACTGAAGTAATAGAGAGCTTTTGCAGCTCCATATAAACAACGGCGTTCTCTCTGCCAACTTGAAGAAGGAAATGTGACGGCATCAGGTCGTCTTCACTGCTCACGACCCCTCCCCCCCCCCCCCAAACATCAGTGAGGATGGAAATTTTGTTTGAATGACTGTAGGAACCACTTCGGGGATTTTATACAGCCACCGATCTTTTTTGCTGTTCGCTTTCTGGACATGGAATGTTTTTTCTCATCTGAGAATAACAGCAGCATTCCTGGCTACTCTTCAATGTTTCAGCTTGTTATGGAGTGGGGGATAACTTTGATCAGGCGGTTATCTCTGGCTCTCTCAGATAAGAACTGTCCTCTCCTCATCACGCATGACCTCTAATGAAGGTCCTCATGATCAAAATACTCAAGGCCAGAGGACACAAGTTGCGACGTCATCACTAATCAACCGACTGTTCACCAGTGTTGGAATTCACACACGAAAGTTTTGAATAGCAATATCCTTTTACTTTATTTGTAGATTATCTATCATCGTATAAAACAAAACTAACTATCTAACACTAGAATGCCCGAAAGGAGTCGATTCGACTCCGACCATATGATTAAATGTCAACTGGAACCAGAAATTCTTTCGCAAAATAAGTTAAATTTTAAAAACGCAGTTTTACATTAAATAAATTAGTCAAATAGTTTTAAATAAAAATTCTAGTGTAAATTATTTTTATGAAACTTGGGTAAAATTTCCGGGCGTTCTAGTGTTAAATTTACCGGTGAGAATTCGGAATCCCTAAGTAAAAATTCAGCCAGATGCGGAATGCCACAGTTTTGCCGCATCTTTCTGATTTTTTATTGGAGGATTCCAAATTCTCACCAGTAAGTTTAAATAATTATTATTGTTTTGTAAGACAATAGATATTCCACAAATAAAATAAAAGAAAATCGCTATTCAAAATTTTCCGGTTTAAATTCCAACACTAGTGAGAAGTCGGTCCATTAGTGATGACGCCACAACTCCTGTCCTCGGTCCTTGAGTGTTTCGACGGCAACAGATTGTGGCATCATGAACCTATAACTCCCTGTCGAGTGCCCTCATCGTCTTCCTAAGATTGTCATCTACACAAGTGACGAATTACGGTGTCCAGTGTCCTACAATGTCGTTTCCTGTAAGAAACGGATGTCTCATCAAACCTGGCATCCTTCAGCTTGATCCTTACTTTAACCCTTTACGGCACAGTGTGCCCGGGTCAGGATACCCAATTTTAATGCCAAACTTACGAACGGCAACAAGAATATTTTAGTATAATTTTGCTTTTACAATCAGCATGTAAAATAACATGGTTTTAATATCTAAGAAAGTCATTTTAAAATTCCGGTGTTCGTCAATCATTTCATCATTTTACAACAAAAATTGCCTGTGCCGGAAACGGTTAAAGACGAATGACCCGGCGAGTTTCAATAATGCAGCAGTCTCTAAACCGCAGTGATCTTCAGCCATAGAGTCAATGACAACATGCCTCATCATTTCATCAATTACGCTAGGTTTTAGCCTGTTTACATGTAACAGGAAAGGATTTGTAACCGCAAAGAACAGGGTGGTATTTCACCTATAATGTGTTTTTTTCAAATACCTGCCGCACCATGTGTATTAACATTCGTGGAACGAAATATATATATATGTTACTAGAAATTTTCATTAGTTGTAATTTATAAGAAAAATTAACACAACACTTGTTATATATGTTTATTACCGTAGTGTTATTTTATTATTTTCAGTGTTTATCATATTAGATCGGGAGCCGGTAGCAAGGACTACCACCTCATGGAATTGGAGGCGGAAATTCCAGAATTAGCTAAAACGCGATTCCCATATTAAAACACAATCGGTCTGCCAAGTCATATCTTGGTGGAAAACACCTAAAAACCTGATTTTAGCGATCGAGTCGTAGGTTTACCATTGCGTTTTCCTGCACCCAAAGGTATGAAAACATGGAGGACTGGGAACAGGAAAACACAATGGTAAACCTACGAGTCAACCGGTAAAATCAGGTTTTTGGGTGTTTTCCACCAAGATATGACTTGGCAGACCGATTGTGTTTTAAGGGGTCTGAGGACTCTTAAAATTGGAAAAAATGAAAAAAAAGGACCATGTTCAACATTTAATATCTTAAAATGTATTTGATATTAAGACACAATTTTAAACGGGAATGAAAGATACATGTATGTTCTTTCATTTCAAATATTTGAAAAAATTGCAAGATGCAGAATTAGCATTTACAGAGAGCTCCAAACTGTCAGACATTGGACTAGCAGAAAATCGGCATAACAGCTTATGCGCATGATTACAAAATGAATTTTGCAACTAGAATGAAAACTTTGTTGCATACTTATACCTCAGATTATATTAATTACACTGAACCTAAATAAATTTGTATTTAAAGCATTTTTATATTTTTAATACAAAGTTCTATTTAGTTAAAGCAAAATTTAGAAAATTTCAACAATATAAACCCCTAAAAAATATTTTCTTTTTACAATAAAAAGGAAATTTTTGGTTCAGTTTATACAGACTAACATGAAACATATGTTTCGAAAATTTCATGAAAAAATATTCAGAAGTTTTTGAGATATCGTGCGCGTTATGCCCAAAAACGTCATTTAGAAAAAAATGACTTCAGAGTTTCGAAAACACCGCTTCAGCTATTGGGCGAGTATAATTCTAAATGCCATAACTTCTGTTCTAATGGGAATTTCAAGATAACAATTATATCAAACTGTTCAGAAAACATAGAAATTTAACATCTAAAAAAATTAAAATTTCGAAAATTTCAGAGCTTTAAGAGTCCTGAGACCCCTTAATATGGGAATCGCGTTTTAGCTAATTCTGGAATTTCAACCTCCAACTCGATGAGGTGGTTGTCTCATGGTTCCTACGGCGCTTTGAATTTTGCAAACCAAAACATTTTTCTGTACTAGTATTATCTTATAGAAAATCTCTTCTTAAAATAAGGCGAAATTTTGCGCGTTTGACCTAGATTTCTTTTTCTATTAAAAAAAAAAAATACTGGTAGTTCTCCTGGAGAAATAATAGTATCCATACTAACCATGTGTCTGTGCTGCCGGCTCCCGATCTATATAGTTTATTCATAAAAATAGTAGCTAATAAGATTTATTTTTATATACAAATGTGCAATAGTGTGAATACGTATTTCAAAGGGTGAACACCACCTTCTGAAACTAGGACTATCCTTAAGGGGACGGTGGAGCTTAAAATCCCTAAAAATATTTTTTTTTTTTTTTTTTTTTTTTTTTTTTTTGTAAATTTCAACTTAAATATTATTCAAGGGTATATTATATACATTATGGTATGCATTTATCACAAAAAAATTTAAAAAAAAATTATTTTTGAGAAAAAAAATGGAATTTTACGTGTTGTCTTAGAAATCTTCGAAATGCCCCATGCGTCTTCCATATCAATGAAATTCCCCAATATTTTTTATAAAAGTTTGGTTTATATATATAAATAAAATAGAGCATCGAATTTTATACATTTGAATTTAAAGGTAAAAAAAAAAAAAAAAAAAAAAAAAAAAATTTCAAAATTTCAAAATTTTTCAAAAAAAATTTTTTTAACCTTTAAATTCAAATATATAAAATTCGATGCTCTATTTTATTGATATATATAAACCAAACTTTTATAAAAAATATTGGGGAATTTCATTGATATGGAAGTCGCAGGGGGCACTTCGAAGATTTTTAAGACGACGCGTAAAATTCCATTTTTTTCTCAAAAATAAAATTTTTTTACATTTTTTTGTGATAAATGCATGCCATAATGCATATAATGTACCCTTGAATAATACTTAAAATGAAATTTACAAAAAAATAAAAAAAAAATTGAAAAAATTTGAAATTTTGAAAATTTTTCGAAAAAATTTTAATTTTTTTTTTAACTTTTAAATTCAAATATGTAAAATTCGATGCTCTATTTTATTTCTATATATAAATCAAACTTTTTAAAAAATATTGGGGATTTTCATTGATATGGAAGACGCATGGGACATTTCGAAGATTTCTAACACGACGCATAAAATTCCATTTTTTTCTCAAAAATAATTTTTTTTTAATTTTTTTTGTGATAAATGCATGTTATAATGTATATAATATACCCTTGAATAATATTTTAGTTGAAATTTACAAAAGTAAAAAAAATTATTTTTAAGGATTTTAAACTCCACCGTCCCCTTAAACACAAAAATGGCGGCCATTGTAAACGAATTATTTTTCAGCGTTTGGATGATCACTTGGATTTTAATACCAGTATTTTCTGAAAGTATCTATCGCCTTCTTTTTCTGAGATTAAATAGGGAAAAGAATAGTTTTCTAAAGCATTGGTGTTAAAATTCCAGGGATCTTACAAACGCTAAAATAAATTCATATACGTCAACTGCCATTTTTTCAGACCTCGTATTCAGACGAAAAACATTTATTTTTAAAGATTTTCTTAAAAAATGCAAGAAGAAGGAATCTTGTATCTTTCATGTTAAGTTTTATAAAGCGAAATATTTATATTGCTTGAGAAATTTAAACCACTAGGATATTCCTGCTTCCAAGAAATTTGAAATATTTTACTCTGATAGCAGTATGATGGATTAAAATCACGCCTCATGATATACATTTTTTTTTTCTAAAATATAAAACCATAAAATTCATTTTGTAATACATTCTTTAACGGTACTACTTTTTAAAGTGACACATTTTAGACACATTTTTAAGAACTCAAATCAAATATTCAAGAATTTAAATTTGAAAAGAAACGTTACAAAATACCTGCCATTTTTTTAACCGGTACCAAACAAAAATATTTATATTCAGGGCTGCTAAAGGCGACTATTTATAAATTACATTCACACCACTATTTTTCAAACCACGAATTTTCTAGTATATTTCGTTAGCACATGTTGGCAAAATGCATGTAAAAGATTTTTGTTGTGAAAAATTAGTGCGAGGTAGAATTAAAAAATATTCGCCTGTGGCAGCCTTGGTATTCGACCCAGAAATTTCTTGATAAAATAAATAAAACATCAATCACATAGAAATATGTTCAACTACTACAGGGATGCCACAGGAGACTATTTAAATGTTTTGAATTATTAATATTACATTTAATTATTATTAATAATGGAAAAAAAGTAATAAGAAAAGAATTAATTCTGTAATACGAGCATGTATGTCTCAGTATGCTATATTTTTATTGTATGCGTACCAATTTTTGAAAACTAATCTCTGTCATACTCTTATATTAGGATATAAAAGAACAGAAATTTATTAAAAAGCAAAAACTTTGCGAATCGTGGTAAAACGGAATAGTAGTCACCAGTCCTCTGCAGTAATCAAATAATTAATTGTTAACCCTCTCTAAGGCAATGACAAATAATTATACCGTTAAATATTAATCACTAAATACCCAATTTGTACCAGAATTTTTATATAGATTTGCTTTTATAATACACGTGACGAAAAGCAATTTCTTTCTTTAAAAATAGTCGCCAGTGATAACCCTGAAGTATCAGTTTGAAATATTCAACTTAGGTACTTATATGAAAAATGAGAATCATGCTAGTTATGCAAAACTTTTAAAAATATATAAAATCTTAAAATTCAGTATCATGTACGGCCTAAAAATTAGTTTGTAAAGTGGCGTTTTTTAGAAACAAACTTAAAATTCCATGACAGAGGTTTCAAAACAATCCAATTTCATGAAAATTTCGAAAAGCTTTCGACGCGTGAAATTTGGAACAGGCAATATGAAATATTTTTTGAGTGGACAATTCAGGATTTGAAACTTTATAAAGGGTTTTACAAAATATAAATAGATTTCGATGAACTATTGTACAGTTTCAGAACAGCATGTCGATTTACATTATTTACAATTCGAGATATGCTTTTTATATAACTTTTCAACATCTAATTTTTTTGATAAGGTATTATTTTATTACCTTCAAATGATCACTTCGTTGAAAAGGCATTATGAATAGGAAATAAAAAATGCAATAAATAAATAACGGGAGCAAATATATTTTTTAAGCAACTGGAAAATTAAAGTATCTCAAATGTATTATGATATTAGATTTATTATACGGTGCTCATCAAAAGATTAGACAATGATCGATTATGCTTATGTACTGAGACGTATGTAACGTATTGTTGTAACTCAACTGTCATATATTACTAGGGACTTATCTTTCATACACAAACAATAAATTTTAATTTATACACTTTATATAATATATAATGACAAAAAAAAAATTATAACATTGTGGCAAAAGTATAGACAATCTGTCTGTTAACAGAAAATTATGCATAAATTAAATACTACATTATCTCCTATTAATGCAAAAATGTGATTTTCCATCGAAGAAACTAAATCCTGCATTACTTGGGGGTCTATTTCGTACCAAACACGTTTAACAGCAGATCGAAGTTCATTTATAGACGAGTATTGTCAAAAAATTGCATAAACCGTATGAGATATGATGCCACAAAAGTTTTCGATTGGGTTCAGATTAGGTCTACACGCGGGCTAGTCGAGTATAGTAATATTCTGAGAGTTAAACCAATTTTTTTATTTATATGCACCATGAATAGACGCGCTAACTTGCACAAATACATACTTTGGAAGAGCTAAAATTTCGCCAAATGGCTGTAAATTGTTTTCCAGTGAATGTATGTAGTCTTACGCTGCTTGGCAACCATTGAGAAACTCCAGAGATACTTGAGCATTAAAACAAATTGAGGTCGAAATCATTACTTCTTTCGAGGGCGGTGTCCTTATCTAAAGATTTTGATAAGAAAGTGTTATTGTCTCTAACGCCCGCAGTTGAGTTATTAGAAACTATTGATGAATTGTAGATGTAAAAGTTTGCGATTTAAATATTAAATAGAATTTTTTTAATCAGAATTAGCGACATAGTGTTACCACATCTGGCATATTTTTTATTTAGACGTTTCGAATTCTCACCAGTAAGTTTTGATAGCTATTTTTGCTTTACAAGATGATAAAAGTTACATAAATAAAATAATATTAATTTGCAATTTAAAATTTTCTGGTTTGATGTCAAACTTTGTAAATAAATTTCTACCAGATTCGGCAGCACTGAATAGCCGTATCAAGACCCGTTGGAAATCCAGACAGTGATGCATCTTAGGTTTGTATTGCAAAATACATTTGTTGCTAATACTTTTAATTTCAAGCAGGGTTGCTAGTTTAGTCTCCAATTTTGATGCGAAATTTCAAATAGACACTGGAAATTTCGAAAGAATTTTCACTTTAGGCGATCGCTATCTCTCATAAAATAAAGCATGAAATACTAATTTTTATTTCGGGTTATGAACTCGAAATGTCTGAATAAAGTCCAAACTGGCAACTTTGATTCCAAGGGAAATTTTCTACTAATTCAACTAGAAATATTTATTCCTCTTTTATTTCGACGAAAAATCATGCTAATGAAAGTACTTTTTTAATTATAAAATCTAAAAATTAAGATTCACGTTCAGTTCTAAATAGACGTTTCTAAAGTCACGAACATGTTTTAGACACAAATTGAATAATCCAAGACAGCCACATCAAACTGTTTAAGAGGGGAAGCAGTCCAGTTTCCAGAAATGTTCAGAAAGCTATTTGGGAACGAAACTTCGAGCAGACAACTTAAAATACATTGTAAGCATGGAACTGTGAATAAAGAGGAATTGACATATCCTCAAAATGGTAAAGCAGAGTTGCCAGTGGGCTACTTTTTTAAAGTTCAGATTTCTTGATTGGCACCTCTTTCTGAAAAGATAAAATTCCCCTGGTTTTCGCCTCAATCAGCATTTATTAAATAAGGCGAATTTTACTATTTCAAAAAAGTTGTGCCAATCAAGAAATCTGAATTAAAAAAAAAGTAGACCACTGGCAACACTGTGGTAAAGCTTCAACCGTAACCGGTTTCGCAGTGACTCATTACCGCTGTGCCGAAAATACACCAGTACATTTGAAAAGAAATTTAATCCTTATTTAACCCCTTAATTCTCGCTCCCGTCATATTCTCGGGCCTGTGTCTTTTACTCAAATTGTTTGATTCCCACCAGTGTTATAAAATAGTAAAATTGGGTATATTTTGGTATCGTTTTTACTGTCATTAAATAAGGTGAATATTTCTTTTTCATAAAAGTGGTGCCAATAAGCAATTTGAATTATTCAACTGTAATTTAATTCGAGCGTTAAGGGGTTAAACACTTTATTAATATAGAATTTCAGTGATAATTAACCCATTCGAGACCATGGGTGCATATATGCACCCTCAAAAAGGGCTTAAAACGCATGAGTTTGACACCAGTAAAAAAGAAAAGTAAAATTTATTTTATTTAATTACGACATTTTTTGCGATTTACAAAGTTAATACAAATAATTAACAAAAAGTGGTGCCAAACGAATAAAATTCGTGTAAAAGAAGCCGGTCCTGAACGGGTTAAGGACAACTACAGATGTTTATTTTTACTGTTGGAAGTTACTTCGGCGGTAGTCAAACTCTGCGTTTCCGCCGTATTGTGACAAAATAAACTTTTCAGTGTCATTGAAAATACGGATTATTATGCAACCGCCAGTTTCCACCATTAAAAACAAATAGAGATTTTTTCCATATTTGTGAGAAAATTTTGTATGAATAAGCCGTTAAAATTAGGCAACATTTTCTAATCAAAATTTACTGGTGGAAGTTTGTTTCGGTATTAATGAGAAACTATAATTGATCCCAAAGACTTTTAAGATGCATAGACCGGCAAACTGTTAGTTTAACTGAGGATTTTTGATCACAGCTGTTGTACGGCAGTATATATGTTTTATATTTTAATTTACCTAAGAATATAATTTTATCAGCGTATTTTTTCATTGCGGATCATTAAGTATTAGCCTACCCTGTTTCATTTAGGCCTTTTTTAAAAGAAATACCTTATTATTCATCATTTTTTTTTGTTTTTTTTCGTATAGCAAGTAAGTATTTGAATAAACATCCTCCAAATATAATGTTACTTTCGTTAATATTCATTTTTTTAATTACTTTTTTGCATAAAAATTAGTTTAAAAATCCGAGATTTCTTTACAAGAAATTTAAAATTTTGTAAATTACTATATTATATTACAGTTGCTACCTTTATTCTAAACTTCCCTACCAGCTACTTTTGTAAGTCAAACTTTAAAAAAGGTGGGATTATAATCTTTAACAATCTGTTTCCATGTAAATTTCGCCTTTATTTTGGTTTATAAGGCATGTTAAAATTAGATAAACTTTTTCAAAGATATCATCCATAAAAGTATTAATAAATCGCTTTATTTAACTTTATTTCTGAAAATTCAATATTTATAACGCATATTTCGATGTAAAAAATAGGTTCATGTAGAAAATATACCATAAACTTCATATATGTTGATAAAAATTAATTTTTAAGCTCATTCTATCCATAGTAAATAACCACAGCTGACGTACAAACCTCGCGGTTCAGGTGTTTCAATTTACTTCAGATGGCTGTAATGATTTCGCATGCTTTTTAATGGGAATTGCCGGTCTATGTATTTTAAAAGTCTTTGGTTGATCCAGTGTAAAAAATCAGCCGTCATCTTGTGACAACCTCTCCAGATATTTCACTCAACACTAGTAGACTCTGTACTATATGTAACCTCCTCTTTATTTATTACTACATTATTGAAAGTGGAAGATTTCGGTTGTTATTTGGGCTGATTATAAGAAACGAATTATTTAAAGTATTTTTACAATACTTCAAATTCTATATTCACTTTTACATAACTCTGGTGTATCTTTATTTATTGATGTTATTTTATTTTATTACATTTAATTTCATTGTTGTTTTATTTCATTATTATTTATTATATTTGATAAATTTTATTTAATTTTCGTCATTAATTCATTCATTTACCTATTTTATGCTAAATGAAAAAATTCTTTAACTTCGTAATTTTAACAAATGGCGAAGTGTCAATATAAAATAGTAAATTAGTGAGGGCAAACAAGATATGCAAAGAAATTGTCACACTTACATTATTTAACTTCAAAATAATGTCTCACTTTTCTTTGCGACATTTAAATAAATAAACTTTTTATCACAGCATTTTAGAGTTTTGCAAGTAACTCGAAAATTTAGTCTGTTACATTACATTCTGACTGTTAATACCGACCTACAATCGTTAGTAATTATTTAACCTATTACGGTTTTGATGATGGAATGTTTTTTTTTTCTTTTCAAGGTTGTTTTTTAAAAACCTTTAATGTGTTAATAATCAAAGCTCATTTTCGAGAGTACAAAACCAGTTTTGATTCTGCTCTGTCAATTTGTAAATATAAATTTGTTCCCATTATTCGATGAGCCGTGCGCATTAAAGTATCTGCCTACACTCAAATCGCTGTTTTTCCTAAATTTTTCCATTTATTTTTATTATTTTAAATTAAAGTTGTAACATTTAGGACTCCAAAAATGTTTTACTTTTGGTTCAACGATAATAAGAAGCAAAGTTACAGCCCAAAATATAAACCGGGTATGAACTTTCTGAAACCGGAAGTGACCGTTTAAGAGGTCTCAGGACTCTTAAAAATTTTTAAATTTTGGAAATTTTAATTTGTTTAGATATTAAACTACTATCATTTCTGAACATTTTGGTATAAATTGTTTTCCAGTGAATGTATGTAGTCTTGCGCTGCTTGGCAACCATTGAGAAACTCCAAAGATACTTGAGCATTAAAACAAATTGAGGTCCAAATCATTATTTCTTTCGAGGGCGGTGTCCTTATCTAAAGATTTTGATAAGAAAGTGTTATTGTCTCTAACGCCCACAGTTGAGTTATTATAAACTATTGATGGATTGTAGATGTAAAAGTTTGCGATTTAAAGATTAACCCCTTAACGCTCGAATGAAATGACGGTTGAAAATTTCATATTGTTTATTGCACCACTTTTATGAAAAAGAAATATTCACCTTATTTAATGGCAGAAAAAGCGACACTAAAATATAGCCAATTTCACTATTTCATAAAACTGGTGGGAATCAAACAATTTGAGTAAAAGACACAGCCCGAGAGTATGACGGGAGGGAGAATTAAGGGGTTAAATAGAATTTTTTTAATCAGAATTAGCGACAGTGTTACTGCATCTGGCATATTTTTATTTAGACGTTTCGAATTCTCACCAGTAAGTTTTGATAGCTATTTTTGCTTTACAAGATGATGGAAATTTCATAAATAAAATAATATTAATTTGCTATTTAAAATTTTCTGGTTTGAAGTCAAACTTTCTAAATAAAATTTTTACCAGATTCGGCAACACTGAATAGCCGTGTCAAGACCCGCTGGAAATCCAAACAGTGATGCATCTTATGTTTGTATTGCAAAATGTATTTGTCGCTAATACTTTTAATTCCAAGCAGGGTTACCAGTTTAGCCTCCAATTTTATTGCGAAATTTCAAATTCACACTGGAAATTTCGAAAGATGAATTTTCACTTTATGGAATCGCTATCTCTCATAAAATAAAGCATTAAATACTAATTTGCATTTCGGGTTATGATCTCGAAATTTCAGAACAAAAATGAAGTCCAAACTGGCAACTTTGATTCCAAGGGAAATTTTCTACTAATTCAACTAGAAATATTTATTCCGTTTTTACTTCGACGAAAAATCATGCTAATGAAAGTACCTTTTTAATTATAAAATCTAAAAATTAAGATTCACGTGCAGTTCTAAATAGACGTTTCTAAAGTCACGAACAGGTTTTAGACACAAATTGAATAATCCAAGACAGCCACATCAAACCGTTTAAGAGGAGAAGCAGTCCAGTTTCCCGAAATGTTCAGAAAGCTATTTGGGAACGAAACTTCGAGCAGACAACTTAAAATACATTGTAAGCATGGAACTGTGAATAAAGAGGAATTGACATATCCTCAAAATGGTAAAGCAGAGTTGCCAGTGGGCTACTTTTTTTAAATTCAGATTTCTTGATTGGCACCACTTTTCTGAAAAGATAAAATTCCCCTGGTTTTCGCCTTAATCAGCATTTATTAAATAAGGCGAATTTTACTATTTCAAAAAAGTAGTGCCAATGTTTCCTTGAAATTCCTATTAGAACAGGAGTTATGGGTTTTAGAATTATACACGATCAGTAGCTGAAGCGGCGTTTAAGAAACTTTGGAGTCAATTTTCTCCAAATGACGTTTTTGGGCATAATGCGCGCGATATCTCAAAAACTTCTGATTTTTTTTTTCTTGAAATTTTCAAAACTTATGTTTCATGTTAGTCTGTATAAACTGAACCTAAAATTTCCTTTTTATTGTTAAAAAAAATATTCTTTATACGTGATTATACTGTTGAATTTTTCTAAATTTTGCATTAACTAAATACAACTTTGTATTAAAAATATAAAAATGCTCTAAATGCAAATTTATTTAGGTTCAGAGTAATTAATATAATCTAAAGCATATGTATGACCCAAAATTTTCCTTCTAGTTGCAAAATTTATTTTGTAATAGTGCGCGTAATCTGTTATACCGATTTTCCGCTTGTCAAATGTCTGACGTTTTGGAGCCCACTGTAAATGCTAATTCTGCATCTTCTAATTTTTTAAATACATGAAATGAAAGAACATACTTATATCTTTCATCGCAATATAAAATTTTGTCTTAAAATTAAATACATTTTAAGATATTATATGTTGAAAATGGTCTCTTTTTTTTCGATTTTTCCAATTTTAAGAGTCCTGAGACCCCTTAAAGAGACACAGAAGGGTAAAAAGTACATTTTAATATACAAATATATAGCATATAACATGTACACAAATATATAAATAAACCCCTACAAATATGGTGGATTTCAAAATTGTAAACATTATACATAATTTTTTTGTGCGATATCAAAATCTTGATTTGCGTTTTCTGGAAAACTGCGTTTTTCATTGTGTACAAACTTCATTTCTTAAAAAGTTTTTAAGATATTGAAATAAAATGGTGTAGCAACGTTCTGCTCATCTATAGGTGAAGCAAAATATAGCGTGTAAGTTTGTATATTATTAACTTAAGAGCCATTTTTATTGAAAAATACACATTTTTTTTTAGAAAAAAAATCATATTTTGTATACAACACTTGGCATAAGTTAGTAAATATAAGAGGTTTTGCAAATATTTTGCTTCATAACAGAAGTGGTTTTCTAATATATTTTTGAAAAAAAAAGTGAAATATATTAAATAGATTTCGTTATAGAAGGTTTGGCATAAACGCATTTTTTTACTAAAATTTGACTAAATATTGCCTAAATTTGAAAAGTTAATAAAAATTCCTTTAAAAATTTATATGAATTCATAGTTGTATTCCCTGTTTTAACTAAAAACACATGTATTTGGTAAAAATTTCATATTTTTCAAAAAAAGGCCCTCGAAGGTGTGCACATACCTCAAGTAGTCTGGGAAAAAAAATCGATTTTTATTTTTTTATATCTTTAAATAGTTTAACCCCTTGGGGACGAGCGACACGTATACGTGCCGGAAATAGGCCTAAGGATCCTCGTTTATCCTCACCAGTAAACTTTTACTGTAAAATTTGCCTTATTTAATCCGAGCATTTTCCCGATTTGCATAGGCACAAACTTCTGTTTTTTAAAACCGGTAGCAAAGTAATAAACATTTCGTAAAAGGCTCCCGTCACGAAGGGGTTAAACTTTTATCTTTCCAACGATGTGTCATACACGTTTATATATATATGTATATATAAGAAGTGTCGGAATTATTCATTCCTTTTAAGAGTACTTCACAGCTTAATGGCCATTTAAATCTTTAATCGACTTTTTCTCAAAACTTGGATTTTTCATGTATGCGTTCCTTTTATTTAACATCTCTTAACCCCTTCAGGGACAAGCAAAAATGTCTCTATATATTGAATTCTCACCGGAATAATCGAAAAATTTTATTTTTAAATAAGGAAAAACAATTTTTCGTTGATTCTCCTCCAAAGTTAAAAATATAAAATTTAGTTAAAATTTTCTGGTGAGAATCTTGTTTAAATTAGGTGGGATATATTTTATCAAACGGCCCCTCAAGGGGTTAAACTTAAGATCTTAGATTTTTTTATATACTTATATTATGTTATATTGTATACTATAACACAGGGATTTAATGATTTGTTGAGGATAATTTATGTTAGGTAGTGAAATCTTCCCAAAAATGCTAATTTAAAAATGAGTTTCAGTACATAATTAATAATTAATTTTCAGTTTCACTTAGAAATGAAATAGTCTGTTAAAATACGTAAAGCATGTTATTCTAATTACTCTAAAAAATCTAGACCACTATCTTTCACCATTTCTGAGAAAGAGGTACATAAAGTTGATGAATTTAACATGACAGAGATAGGACTTTTCCGGTCCCCTTAAAGTTAATTGCAAATTGAAGATGAGAAGTAGCGTAACCAGGGTGGGAGGGGAGGGGGAGGTCCAAATGCTCTTAATAACACTAATATTATAAAATTTTCTTCACCTTCATTAAGAGCAATAAATTCTCCGATTAGATAAGGCGAAGAGAACTTTACAAAATTAGCAGAGCATCTTGATCTCCACCATGGCTGCGCCACTGATGATGATAACAGGAAACGAAATTGTACTCATTTACCGAAGATATGTCTTAAGCGGAGACACATTAACAAGAGACAACTGAATATAATAAAAAATTAGTGATAGCAATTGTAAATGTATTGCTGTCATATTATTTGTTCTCAAAGAAAAAAAATGCATTCTGATATTAATTACACGAGGTGGAACCCGTCGAATTTCGACTAAGGAAAATGTTTACAAAGGAACTGTTGCAACAAATTTATAATACATCGACAACAATAATTACAATAAAAAATTCATCTTACACTTGTTAGTTTAACTCTGCAAAGACATATTTTAACCTAAGATTAACAAAGTGCTTTTTTCATAAACGTCAACTGTTAAAATTATTGAAAAATTAAACTTTAATCATATACGTAATCAGTAACATATAATCAAGATAAGTAATTTTGATTAAGTTATCAATTGATGCGTGATATTACGAAATGAAAATTCACCAAAATGATTTCGCCTTGACATAATCATAGAATTTCCCCCCTTTAAATCTAAACCAAATCAAGTCATTTTCCACGTTTCACATCCATATTAACCATTTAAAAACATTTTAATGCGCCATAGGTTATTTATAAATATATTTTCAAGCTTGAAGTCACATTTATTAACTATTACAACTTTCCATGTTAAAATCCCCACTCGTGATTTGAGGTCTTAGTATAATCTCTGTACCTGCGCGTAAAAATTCCAGAAATTTATAACTTTTGGACGTATTCAAGGGGAAATATCTCGTTTTATCAAATAAAATTTTCGTTTTCTTTTAAATATGCCGTCATTTTGCTGAAATATTTTGCCTATTGTCTCAAACTTAAAATCAACGAAATGAAAAAATAGTGAAATATAACAGCATCATCATGGAAATTGTGTCTTTTTTAAAGCGTAACGTCATTTTCTGTTCAAAATTTTATAAAAGATATTTTTAATTGTAATGAGAAAATGGCATCAGTAAGAATATAATCAATAAAGATAACTAAACCACTTTTAATAGAAAAAGTACTTCAGTTGCCACGATTAGAAAATTAGCATTAAAAACTATAAAAAAATTAATGTCTCAAAAATAAATTGAGATACAGCTTTGAAACAAATTGCATTTAAAAGTGTATTTTTTTCTGCACACGACGGTGTAAACATTTAAAATGTTGGTTGTTTAGAAGTTTAAAAATTTGCAGTAGCGAAAATTGCAAAACCGAAATTTCCTTTCAAAGTGTTGCCATTCGCAGAATGACGTATGCGTTACGCACAGATATGTTTGTCCTTTATACTATAGATAGAAAGTCATTTATTACCCGCTTGTTGTAAAATCAAATGAATTCAGCTATTTTATCATTTTAATCTAATACGACAGATTTTCACTGAGGTATGTTTTCTTTTAATTTTTGAAATCATTATTTATTTATTAGCTCTTCAGTGGTAAAGGAACAAAGATGAAACTTTCAAACTGCTTTATACCACAAATTCGCAAGGTTTTATTTGATGTTTGAGAGAAAATCATAAAAAAATAGAATCACTCAGCTTACTGCGATATTATTTTTCTTTAAATGTCATTCTCGAAACAATTCAAATCGAATTTTCGCAAAGTGAATTATTACAGTTTCTTCAATTGAAATGCAGCTCCCCAGGGATTGTAAGAAATTTTCAATTACCACAAAACAGGATTAAATTGAATTTTTCGTTGAGAGTTGATGAAAAAAGAGAAAAAAAGACTAATTTCTATTTTATAGATTGAACTCGATTTCTATTTTAAAAGTAGATTCTAGAATTACTTTTTCATGGCTGCCAGACTTTCGAATTTTCGAGTGGCTTTATTAATAAATATTAATTTCTGCCTAATTTGATCGCAGTTTTCTGTCATTAAATAAAGGTAATATTTCTGTACTGAAATAGTGTCACTTACAAAAAAGAAACTTTTACACCGTTCTGTTAATTAAACGCAAAAATTTTACTTTTTGCTAAATTACAATGAAAATTGAATTATGAAAATACTATTTAGGATACAGTGTTAACACCTTGAGGGGCGGTGGGATTTATTTTATCCCACCTGCGATCAACGAAGTTTTGCACCAGAAAAATTTTATGAAATTTTACTTTTCAAACTTTGGTGGAAAAAAGTCGTAAAATTGCTCTTTCTTATTTTGAAATAAAATTTTTCTAAATTTCCAGTGACAATTCAGAATTACACAAACGCAATTGCTTGCCCCTCAAAAGATTAAAAACTCATGATAGTTTACCTATATTATAAAGGACAAACACATCTATTTTTTTTATTATTATTATTCTGTTCGGACCACTATTTAAAAAAAAAAAAAAAACATTTTGTTGTATATTTCTTGTACAAATGTTGTCAAAGCATATGTAAAAGATTTTTGCTTTAAAAAAGTGGTGTGAAATAGAATTTAAAAATAGTCGCCTGTGGCAGCTCTGTTTTTACTAATCAAATAATGATCAAGATAGATTATAGTCTATTATGCTTCTGTATGTATTTTGAAATTTAAGGTAAAGAGATTACAATTTAACCAGTTACTTTGTTTTTATAAGGCTGGGATTAAATGGTTCCCAGTAGAATTTTAAGTATACTTTTTGTGTAAACTGTTACAAATTTTAATAGAAATATTAAATATTTAAAACATGTATCTTTATTATGCTTTTAAGTATTAAGAATCTTATTAATTTTTTAGAATCGAATCTTAATCCTTACTTGTGGAAATTGTAAAAGTAGTAGACTTGAAAATGCGGCGTGTTGGACAATATGATAGGTTGGAACCAGGGTTGCTAGTTTGGCCTCCATTTTCATTCCAAAATTCTGAATTCACAGCAGATCTTCCTAAAGGAGAATCTTTACTTTAAGTAATCACGAAATGTCTGTGATTTAATAAATCAAAAAATAATGTTCGTATTTTCTGGTGTGAATTCGAAATTTCGCAATAAAAATTGAGTCCAAACTGTCAACCCTTCTTGGGACACTATACGGTCAGGGGCGGATCCAGAGAATCGTTTTGGGGGGTGGGGCGATCCCGAGTGACATATAATCAACGTAGTCATAATTTCTGTTGCTCAAATCATTCCTTGCAGTTAATTTTTAAATGAATGTGAAATAATTAATGCGATTTGAAAATGTTACAGACTTTCGATTATCCGACGTCCGATTAACCGAAACACTCGGTTATCCAACACTCTTATTATATAATCCTGCCCTCTCAAAATATGGTTTATTGTTACTTATTAGGTCGTAAAATTAAAAAAGTTATAACAGAATTTATTTATTAAATGTCTTATTTTTTTTCTTTTTCTTTTTACTCTTGTACTATAGTAATTATTTATCTTATTTTTTGTTCTTTTAGTTATAGTGAACAACATTAATAACACAAGCCTGCGATGATTGTGTTTTTTAACTTTTGGTAATTGATTTTGATGTATTTTTTAGCACTGGATACGAAAATGACCTTCATTTTTAACCATCACGTCACGATTTTCGCAAATCGTAAATTTCAAAGTTAAAAAGTAAAACTAGAAAACAGGAATTCTGCTTTTCAGAATTTAGGGTCGCCCCCGATGACAAAAAAATATATGTATATAAATATAGATACAGTGGATTCCCGATTATCCGAGTTAATCGAACTTATACCTTTGGAATGGATCATTTTCTTCTGATGGACTGATGGCTTCCATTATTATGAAACAGTCGTTATAAATGAAGTGTTAGGTGAAGATTAAAGAGCAGTCGTAAAAAGTTAGAACTCTGATTTTCTGGTCAGAATGGAGGGAAAAATGGCTATAATTTTTTTTTGGAAAAAAAAATGGAAGCCATCAGTCCATCTGAAGAAAGTAACTCGGTGAAAGCGGAAACTCCGATAATCGGGGCTCTACTGTAGTTCAGTTTTAAGACTTATAACATGCGATTTTATTTTACATAAAGTGACGCCATCCACATCCGCTGAAGAATTCATCATTTACGATCCAGTGTTAAACAACATCTACAGTAAAGTACGCTTAAGACGTCACTATCGCTGAATAATACACACACACACACACAAAAAAAAAGATTTCGTCATTCAGAAAACTCGACAAAAAATCGACCATCTAAAGATTCACAAGCCTTCATTTGTTTGTATTATCATTATAGATATTTAAAATGAAATTTAGTTTCTAAAAGCTCCCTGTTTTATCAGAAATCTTTCATTTATATTTTTTGAAAATAGCACGTATTTTAACTTTTTTTTCAGTTTTTATGGGAAAATGGCAACAAAAAGATATAATTGCAATTTTTCTTTCACTTTCTACAGAAATGGAGTTCTTCCGTTGCCAATATTAAGCAAATGGCTCTAAAAACTAAAAAAAAAAAATTAATATTTCAAAAATAAATGGAGATGCAGTTTTCAAACAAATTGCATTATAAAGTACTTTTTTTTTCAAATATAACGGTATAAACATTGGAAATGGGAGATGCTTAGAAGTTTAGAAAATTGCTGTAGAGTATTTAATCGTACTGCTTTGTTTTTCGGCTGGCTTCTGTAAGGTAACGTTATTTTTTGGAGATGTCACAAAATAAGCTGGGAGAAAGAAATAGCATACCGTACCGGGGGCTAAAAATAGCGAAAATCTCTCAAAGCAATTTGTAAGTACAGCAACAAAAGAAGGTAAATGTTTTAAATACATCTGCCACAAATTTCCCAGCTTTATCAACCGCCAAAATAAAAGAGGATACCGAGATGAACCCCATAGAGAAGATTAAAAGAAAAGCGCGAAGCAGAGCATGAGCGGTTCAAAGAAACTTCCACGCATGGAATAAAATTATAAGGATTTTAAATACACAATATTTTACATGTTTAACTGTAAAAATCCATAGTATAAGCAAAAAAATGAATAAGTTACAATGAAAAAAAGTTACGTCTATTTTACAGCAGCAGATGTTCGCAATATTTCGACTATTTAAAAATTTGCGATTTGTGAAAAATCCTGATGTGATGGTATTTTAAAAAATGAAGGTCATTTTTGGATTCAGCACTAAAAAATACGTAAGAACCAATTACCGTAGCTGAAAAACATAACAATCACATCTATTTTTTAATATCAAATTTCTGAAAGAGAGTAAACTCTGAAAAAGGATCCCCTTCAGAAATTTGAAGGGCCTTAACATCCTTGAAAGTCAAAATGTATCATCTAAGTGGTGTTTATACCTCTTCATAGGCGCGAATCGCCCCCCCCCCCCCCCCCGGATAAAAAAATATAAATCCATCGATTATCGCGAATTGCGGCAAATGGTTGCCGAAAAAAATCGGTTTCATCAATCGTTCGCAGGTCAAAGGATCTCTCAAAAAACGCGAATTTCATCAAAGGATCGCGCAAAAACGCGAATTTCGTCAAAGAAGCTTGGAAAAAACGCGAATTTCGTCAAAGTGTCGCAGAAAAAAACGCGAATATCGTTAAAGGATCACAGAAAGAACGCGGATTTCGTCAAAGGATCACTAAAAAAACGCGAATTTTGTCAAAGAATCGCAGAAAAAAGGCTAATTTCGCTAAAGGATTGCAGAAAAAACGCGAATTTCGCCAAACAATTGCGGAAAAACACTAATTTTCGCGAAAGAATCGTGCCAAAAACGCTAATTTCGCGAATTTCGTCAACAGATCTCAGGAAAATGCGAATTTTGTCAAAGAATCGCGAAAAAAATACGCGAATTTCGTCAAAGGGACGCGGAAAAGACGCACAATTAACACCAGGAGGAGCGCATCCACGGGGGAGGGGGGGTCGATCGGGGAGGTCGCCCCCCCATGATATAAATCCAACGCTTTTAACGGCAGTTTTCGCGGAACACACAGACAAGCAAACGAATACCAAACACTTTTCGGGTATCAATGGTAAACCTCTCTGACGTTTCGGCAATTAGTGAACAAAATAGGATTATGTCCAGTCAAAAGGCATATGGCGACATAATTTTTGACACTATGGGTTGAGGTGGGGGACGATGCCACTTCGTGTACCTTTTGTTGAATCTCTACAACATAAATTGACAACGTTATGCGGATCCCTTTAAAGTGTTGAAACTTTTTCGTTCATTCAAAGAAGCTACAATTCTAATTTCTGTATAACAATATTTTTGAGGAGTGCTTTATTGTTTGAGAAAAGAATGGGATTCATATAATTTCCAAAGAAAGAAAGAAACAAGAAAAAGAAAGGTCCTTTGAAAAATTCAAGCATCTTAATGTTGTCTGAAGACAGCCACTAAAGTGTAAAAAATGTACTGTTATCGCCACCCACATTGGTAAATTTTAAGGGTATTTGATGAATGAACAAAAGAAGATTATATCCTAATCCCAGTCAGTTAAAATGCGTATGGTGTGTTAATTTCTTATAAACCAACTTGGTAAATTTGTTCTTCTCTTCTTTGCCCCGATCGAACCCCCCCCCCCTTCATGGATGCGCACCTAGGGGAATCTCTTCCCTGTGCTAATTGTGCGGTTTTTTTCCGCGGCCCTTTGACGAAATTCGCGTTTTTTCAGCGAATCTTTGGCGAAATTTGCGTATTTTTTTCGCGATTCTTTGAAGAAATTCGCCTTTTTCAGAGATCTGTTGATGAAAGTAGCGTTTTTTGCGCGATTCTTTCGCGAAATTAGCGTTTTTCCGCAATTCTTTGTCGAAATTGGCGTTTTTTTCTGCGATCCTTTGACGAAATTCGCGTTTTTTTCTGCGATCTTTTGACGAAATTTGCGTTTTTTTTTCGTAGTCCTTTGATCAAATGCGCGATTTTTTTTTACGAAATTCGCATTTTTCCGCGCTTTTTTGACAAAATTCGCGTTTTTTCGCGATCCTTTGGCGAAATTTGCGTTTTTTCTCAATCATTTGAAGAAATTGGCGTTTTTTGCGCGATCTTTTGACGAAATTCGCGTTTTTTTGCGACCCTTTCACCTGCGAATAATTCACGGAAATTTTTTTTTTTCGGAGACCATTTGTCGAAATTCGCGATAATCGTTGGATTTGGGGGATTTGGGGGGATTTGGGGGGCGATCGCCCCGATCGCCCCCCCGTGGATCCGCGCCTGTATACGGTATAAAATCTCTCTGTTAAAATCATATTTTATATAATTTTTTATTATTACATTTTTATTTGTTTATTTCATGCCAAAAGTGAGTTAAGTCGCCAAATATGGCGCTACAATTTTTATCCAATTTTTATGCAATCTTTATCCAATGAGTAAATATACAATACACATTACTAGTATATCAGATTGCGATTTTTTTTTAGAATTGATAGCATAAGAAACAAATCTTAGGTTTTTATTTCTTTTTCTATGCAGACGATAAATATATAAGTAATAAATATAATTCTATAAAAAGCTTCGAAGATCATTGAAAACTATTTTTTAGTGAAACAGAAAATAAGCAAGCTATTTTTTTTTTTTTTAAATCGAGTGGGATAAAGTTTCGAATGTTTAAAATGAAATGTTGCTGTATTAAATGGTCCTTTGGTAAAAGTAATCATAAAGTAAATTAATATTTTTACACAATTTAGAAAAATTACTGTGGCTAAATAATATCGGACATTGCAATTTCTAGCTATTACAAATTCAGCTATGACATTTGGCTAGGGTTGCAGGAAAGCTCTAATTTTGAAAATAAACGCCAACTGTTTCCCCGCCAAAAATATGAATATACTGTTGCAATTTTTCAATCAAATTCGTGGGGCTTTGAAGGAATTTTCGAACTTTTTCAATATTTTATACTTATTATTAACTAATTTTTATTTTTAAATTATTTTCTTTAAAAAAATACAATGTTAATAGTTCGATAAGTGGTCTCGAAAATTGCATTTTCAGAAAGTTATGCTACTGTAAAATCAAGAAATATTATTTTAACACAAAAATTTTATCGACTCTCAAACTTCATAATATAGGGCTTTAAAATGCACCAGGTCTCAAAGCTAGGTGCGAGCAACACCAAAAGTGGTTCCCTTCTTAGATGAATATAATTTTTTTCGCTAAAAAATAATTATTTTTAATGTCCTTGTGAAAAGCTTTAATCGGCATCTTAGGAAGTAGTTGAAAATCTATTTTCTACTTTAAATTATATTAAAAAATGCTACAATGTATTTTTTTCTGTTTAAAACAATGGTTCTATTTTTTTTATTTGTTTCAGTCGACAGGCGATTGTTTGTCTTTTAAAATTAACTGATTCTTGAAACTTGAATACTTAAAAATAAAGTTTGTATTTCTTGAAAAATACAATTCAATCACATTACTTTCACTATTTATTCAAATAAAAGTTAATTTCAATTTGAAAATATGAAAATAATGTCAAGCAAAGAAATTTAATAATCCCTATCGTTCTCCCCTTCCTCCCTTTTACCCACAAAGATGGAGCAGCTTCGTTGCCATCATTACAGGTATGTCATTAAAATTCACGAAAAAATTAACATCTCGAAAACTAATTAAATTTTTTAAAAAAATCAAGAAAATTAAATAATTCATAAAAACTTTTTGTAACTGATTTTTTCTGTTACAAGGAAAGAAAAAAATAAATAATGTAATTTCTTCTTGCGTAATTTCCAAAAACCCCGATGTCAATTTCATTTCTTCAGTTTTTTTCCGGATGCTTTTCAAGAAAAGAAATCTCGAACTATTTCTAAACTTTTTCTTGAAGCTTGAATACGCGAAAATAAGGTCGTATTTCTTTAACCCTTAAATGCGCTATTTTTTATTTTGTTTCAAAAAAATTATATATGATTCTCTGAAAGATTTATTACACAGGAGAAATAATGAAAAAAAAGTCATATATATATTTTTCATATAGTGCGTCAATGTTTTCTCCTGTGTCACATCTGCAATACAAGTAAAAATTTCTGTCGTGTGGCTGTTTTACGCTAAAATAAGCAAATTGGTAAATATTTTAATAAGTATGTTCCCAAATACCTTATTTTTTATAATTATATATTTTATAAAACTTAACCTTTAACCCTTTAATTCCCGTGAGATATACACGTTCTAAAAATGACGTAGTTCAGAGAATCTGACTTAACACCAGAAAGTTTAAATGGTTAATTTCGCTTTATTTAAAAACGGAATGTATGTTATTAATTGAAGCAAGTATTGCTATTTTAATTTTTTGGCGCGAAATACGTACGTGCGAATAAAAAAATCTATTAAATTCAAAACACTGATGTTTGCATATATGCAAAGCTGCGCACTTAACACTAGAACGTCCAGCTGGTTTCGATTTGACACCGATCAAGTGATAAAATCCCAATTCGAATCAGATTTTTTTCCCCAAAAATAGTTAAACAATAAATAGTTAAAACTCAGTTAAATAAATAAGTGAGATTGTTTTAAATAAAAATTCGAGTGTTAAAATGTTTTTTATTTAGGTTGGGTAAAAGTTTCGGACGTTCTAGTGTTAACCTGTAATTCTCGCTTCCGCGATATTCACGGTCTGTATCTTTTATTCGGGTTGTTTGATTCCCACCAGTTTTATAAAATAGTGTAATTGGTTTTATTATGGTATCATTTTAACTGTCATTAAATAAGGTGAATATTTCTTTTTCAAAAAAGTTTTGACAATAAGCAATTTGAATTTTTAAACTGTAATTTAATTCGGCCGTTAATGGGTTAAACAAGTGAACAATAACGATTTAGAAAAAATAGTCTTGTTCCTCTAATGCAAATACACTGCTCAAAACAATTAAAGGATATTTGAAGTTTTATATAAAATAAAGATATAAACGAAATTTTTTTGCCGAAAATAGAAGAAGAGAATCACAAATGCAAATTTTTCTGGTTTTCAAACTGTGGAGTATGCAAATTTTGAGTTCGACGTCAAAAACGTCGCTTCAGCGGCAGCGAATGAAATTTGACTTTCAACTGGATAAAAGAGAATGAAGACAAGGATGATCGGCATTCAGTGATTGCTTTGTTTCGATGAGTACGATGTCTCAGCGAAGTCATTTGACAGATTCAGAAGCTTTGAGAATTGTTGGTAGGTTAGAAGGGGGCCAAACTCAAGTCGAAGTAGCGCAAGCCATTGGGGTGTCACAAAGTGTCATTTCCAGGATCTGGAACCATTTTTTGGAGAGTGGATGTGCAGGCCGAAGACCAGGGCAAGGTCGTAGACGGGCAACAACGCCCAATGAAGATCGGTATTTAGCGTTAACAGCTTGGAGACACCGAACCATGAACGCTACTCTTCTCCAACAACACCTTCGCTCGGCTACAGGCACCACGATTTCAACTCAGACTGTCCGAAACCGGCTCCATGCTGTAGGTCTGTATGCTCGCCGACCGATGGTATGTGTTAGATTAACATCAAGGCATCGTCGCGGCCGCAGGGAGTGGGCAACCGAGCATGTCAACTGGAGGAGAAATGAATGGAGCAATATTCTGTTTTCTCACGAGTCCCGTCTTTCTGTGCATCCGGATAATAGGCGTATTTTCATCTGGAGGGACCGTGGCAGTAGGAATAATCCTGCGTTCGTGCACGAGCGTGTCAGATTTGGCGGTGGAGGAGTGTTGGTGTATGGTGGCATCTCCATTGACGGGCGCACTGACCTCTACATCATTCGAGATGGATCTCTAACTGGTCGCCGATATAGGGATGAGATCCTCAGACCTATTGTAGTCCCTTACGCTGCAGCAATCGGAGATAACTCCATTTTAATGGACGATAACTGCAGGCCACATCGTGCAAACCTGGTGGAGGATTTCCTTTTCGAGGAAGGAATCGTTCGAATGGAATGGCCAGCGTGTTCTCCAGACATGAATCCAATCGAGCACGTTTGGGACGCTCTAGGAAGACGAGTTTCTGGCCGCCAACAACCCCCACAAACTCTCCAAGAACTGGAAAGAGCTCTTCTGGAAGAGTGGGGCGGAATACCCCAACTCGTCATTAATAGCCTCATTGAGTCCATGCCTCAAAGGTGTTCAACGTTGCTGGCCGACCGTGGAAACCATACCCCCTACTGAAAATGATTTTCTTTGAAGAAAACACCTTTTCTTATTCTTTTTTTTCTCATATGCACAAATTGTGTTTTTTTCCTTTAGTACACAAATGCGCAATAAAATGCATTTTTTTCTGCCAAACATGTGTAATTTATTCTCATATAACCTACTATGTCTGTCGACCATGTATCAATCCGCTAAACAGTTTACCAGATACAAAATCCAACTAAAACTGCAATATCCTTTAATTGTTTTGAGCAGTGTATTAATTTTCCAGTCAAATTTATGTATTTTTACAATGACACATTTTCTTCAGCTGGTTCATCGTCCTCCTTCCACTGCGCTGCTACTAGCGTTACCGGCTGTTCTATTTAGCGCAGCATCAGCGGTTTCACTGTACGCTAATCCATGGCTTTCGATCTCGAAATTTTTTATTCTTAAACAATTGCTATTTTTCTTACTCCCATAAGTTGGAAATGTAAAACAGGGGGTGGTGGTGACTTTGTTGCCGGATTTTTTAAGTTGGCGGATTTCTGAATGCCGTATTTTATGGGTCATACTGCATTTGCTTAAGGGATGAATAAGCGTATAATATCAATTTCTTCAAAAAATAAAATTTAGATAAATCATTAATCAAAATGTTCTCTGCAATGACTTACTCTCCTCTAATTAATTTTAAATTTTAAAACATGATTGTTGAAAAACGGTTACATTTTTTTAAACTTTAGTACGTAAAGAAGCAACAATTAAAATTTCGAATATTTTATGTGTTTAATCGACATTTATTCTTTAATCGTTAATAGAATATATTTAAAAGAAATAATTGTTCCAAGTGCTGCAGTACATATTTCATATCTCATTTTCATCCTCGCTACATTTTCGCAAAATGAATTAATAGAATTTCTTGAATGGAATTTTTTGCTTTTGCTGGTATGTAACAAGTCCCATGTTTCCAACTTCACAATATCGTTAAAAATTAAATGTTATCTTCTTAGTGTATTAAAAAATGAGACGAAAAAGAAATTTTTACTATCGTTTTACTATCGTTTTACTATTCGTACTATTGTTTGGAAGTTTGCGAAATACCCTATTTTGCTCTACAGGGAGCAAGTAGAATTTATTTCTTATTATAGTTCCTAAAATTCTTGTGTGTTTAATATTATAGAATTGTATCAAGTAAAATTATTAAATCCAATTTTTTCTCTTTTCAATGTATATTCTTGGTGCATATGCAAATATCTTACTAAAAATATATTTTTTAATTCAATAAGTATCCATTTTTCCAATTTTTTTTCTGATTTGCGAGTGATATTCACCGTCGGATGACGCCGAAACAGGCTTACCATATGGCACACTTTTTTATTAGAAATTCCGAAGATTATTTTTTGTATAAAATTTCTTATATTTGCAACTGTGGCATGAATTCAGAATTTCTCAATAAAAAAAAGAGATCACACACAGAGGTGCCAATGGGCCACTTTTTTTAAATTCATATTTCGTTCATGATTGTCAACACATTTTTGAAATGGTAAAATTCGCCATATTTAATGACATATTAACCCTTAAATGCCGGGTGCTGCTTTTCGGTAACATTCCCAGTTTAGGCCCAAAATACTATTAGAATAAAATTGAAGCTAAAATACCTAATGTTGCCAATAAAATACATTCTGAAAATATTATTAAATCGATTTTCAACATGTAGATGGAAACACTTGTGATGTTTAAGAACAAAGATACATTTATTTATTCAATTGTTGATACATGTTCTTTTTGTTTTGTTTGGAAGTTTGCGAAATACCCTATTTTGCTCTACAGGGAGCAAGTAAAATTTATTTCTTATTATAGTTCCTAAAATTCTTGTGTGTTTAATATTATAGAATTTTATCAAGTAAAATTATTTTTTTTAATTAAAGACCAGTATTGCCGATTAGTAACAAACTGTTTTTTAGCCGTAAACCACACTTTAAAAAAATATGATTTTTTAAATTATTTTTCCCATGAAAAATAAAACTATACAATTTTTATTTCTAACTGTGTAAAATCAAATTTTTTGCTAGTGTTATATTCCAAAATAAAAATTCTGGTATTAACTAATAAATACGAAAATTCTACTTTTTAATACTTTTAGACCTTTTTAAAATTTTCTGTATACAGGGTGATTCAAAAAAAAAAGTTTAGAAAATGACATGTCAAATCAGGCATTGAACAAGGATAAAAAATCAGACAGGAACACAGCGTCGCAAACCATTTATTTAATCACAAGTACAGGGTGTTTCATCCAACTGAGCCCAGGTTGACGGTAATAATTTCGAGAAAAATAAAAACATTGTAATGAAAATTCAACGATATGTACCTTGTTACGTGTGAAATGTGATAACATCACGAAAAGATATGAAGAAACATGTTGCACAAGCAATTGATGATACCGTATGAATTGATAATCACAGTCCAAAATGTACGTCGTCCATTGTCACGTATAATGCAAATTTCTACAACTTTTGTTTAGTGTTATCACATTTACAACAAAGGTAAGAATGTCTGTTAAATGTTTTATTATAATATACTTCCGTTTTCTGAAAGTTATTACCGTTAATCCAAATTGAGTTAGGATGAAACGCCTTGTATTTGCGACTAAATAAGTGGTTTGCGGCCCGATGTTCCTAGGGATTTTTTTTTATTATTGTATGCCTGACTTGCCATGCCATTTTGTAAAAGTTGTTTTTGAATCACCCTGTATATCGTCTGTAGCAAGTCAAACTATCTAATATGAAAACAGTGTTTCAAGTGGGGTACTATTTAAAATTCAGATTTCTTGATTGACACCACTTTTCTGAAATGGTGAATTTGCCCTTGTTTTCGCATTAATTAATATGTCATTAAATAAGGTTAAATAAGGCGAATTTTACTATCTCAAAAAAGTGGTGCCAATCAAGAAATCTGAATTTTAAAAAGGTAGCCCACTGGCAAAACTGTTTTCATATTGGATAGTTTGAATTGCTACGGACGATATGCCGACTAACAAGTTAGACATGAAAAAACAAGTACATCGTAATGGATTTCTTTGAGTTATTTTTGCAAGAAATACGTAGCATTTTTTTTTCGATTAAATAAAAAGAATGCTACTATTATTAAATACTGGTATTCGAAATGTATTTCACAACAAAAAAAATAATAGTTTATTAGACTTTAATAGTTTACTAAGAATTTTTTTGCAAGACAACAAAATGGCAACTGTAATGACAACTGTAGAAACCTTGGGAATGGGACATGACAGTAACCTTTTAACTGTAAATCGATCCTCAATTCATCGATGTCAGCAAAAGCTTCCTGTAGCATCAAGAAATCAATACTAGACATTACAGTTTGTGTTCCACTGCGATGTAAAATTACTTTCGGTAATAAATGGAATTGAGAAGGTTTAGAAGTTTTCAGAAATTTTTAATGCTAATGGGTAAGAGTATCTATTGGTAATCTCTAAATTTGCTTTAGATTAGACGACATAGTAGTAATTGTTCGCAACTTTCTCTATGAAAATCAACATTGGAAACAAAACAATTGTTTGTCGCAGAAGAATGAAAATCATCGATGTTTCATTAATGCTATACAGGCAGTCTCTGGGTCTATCGAGCCCGGCGTGCGTCCTCCCGGGTTAACGATAATTTTTTAAATGACGCATAAATCCAGTGTTACCAGATAGTCGAAAGTCAATCTCCCCAAAATTTCTGAATTTTTCCCGAAATGATTTTTTTTTCCAAAAACGTCCCTAACTCAGTTTTTACTTTTAAAAATAAATTTTCGATTTTCGATTAACCACTATAAATATTTTTTAATAATTTAAAATAATTTTTTTTCCTCAGATCAAGAAGCCTTTTTTGAAAAAAATTCCCTATTTAAAAAAGAAACAACAACATTTAAACTCGGTAGAATTTGGCATGCATATTCGCAGCTAGATGAAGAGAATAAGACATACAATTTACAAAGACAAATTCTTTTATGCATGTTTCTTAAATTGTTGCCAGTGGGTGATGCTGGCCTATCATTTCATTAGCTCCATCTACGCTTATGCCAATAAGTTTTTTAACCCCTTAATCGTCGCGCCTGATAAGTGCCGCATACGTGTTTAAAATTTGGATTGTTTGATTGCCACCACTTTTTTCAAGCTGAAATATTCTCTTCATTTAATGGCAGATAAAATGTCGAGAGGATAAAGTAAATTGCATTATTTAAAAAAACTGGTGGAAATAAAACAATCTGAATAAAAGAAAAGAAGCCTACACCGCCCGTGACAGTTACGGGCGCGACGATTAAGAGATTAACCCCTTCGCGACGGGATCCTTTTACGAAATGTTTATTACTTTGCTACCTGTTTTAAAAAACAGAAGTTTGTGCCTATCCAAATCGGGAAAATGCTCGGATTAAATAAGGCAAAATTTACAGTAAAATTTTACTGGTGAGGATAAACGAGGATTCTTAGGCCTATTTCCGGCACGTATACGTGTCGCTCGTCCTCAAGGGGTTAAGGTTTATACCATCTCTAATCAGTTGCGATTTCAATGAATCTGAGTTGACGTTTGCTGAGATTACGTTGAGATCTGCTTCTATCTGAGTTAACCTATAAAACGCTGTTTTAATTTTTTTGTTATCCCTACTGACGTATCTAATCGTAATGAAAAGGACCTTCGTTTTGTATCAAACACTGTGCTTTGATCAAATAATAAAAAAAATAGCTGCTTTGCACATCTTTAATTAAATCTTTTAACACTAGAACTGCCATAGCGGTCATTTTGACCGGTAAAAAGGAAAATAGTTTGATTCGAACCAAACTTTTTTTCTAAAATAAGTTAAATGTGTACCATACAGAAATAAGTTAAATAAAAAAGTTAAATAATTTTAAATAAAAATTCTGGTGTAAAATAGTTTTATAACGCTTGAGTAAAATTTCCGGCGGTTCTAGTGTTAAGAACGTTTCGGATAAGCCCTGCAGATTTAGTAATGTGAAAGCTTGTGCCGCTTAAGACCGCAGGGTTCTCATTAAAGTTCCTTATAAGGAGAGCTGGGGGGGGGGGGGTCTACTGCACTCAATGGGCAATTTCAGTTATAAACGCAGCAATGTGATTGTAGTACGCAACTGCATGCCTTACAAAAAGCTCTCTGTGTTTACATGAACCACAAATTAACCAGTCTTTAAAAAAAGTTATAAAATTGCTCCTATTTCTGTTGTATACATCTATACTAATAAAAGAAATGTGTCTACGTGTCTGTGTGTCTGACCGCGATGACTAGGAAAATCTGCTGCACTTATATATTGGAGATTCGGGAGGAGGTGCTCCAAAGCAGATCGTGATGCAGCTGTGAACTGTGTAATCTGTCATGCCGTAAATGATGAGCACAACCACAAGAATAATGATTGATATCTCCTATTTCTTTATTTTATTTTCGTTTTCCTAATCAAAATCGAGTTTTATCCAGTGTTATCAGATGACAAAGAAAACTTGACAAAGTGAAGTACTGAATGAAATTCCCCAAATTTTCCTCCCAAAATGTCAATAGCCCAAAAAAATTTCCCCATGAACTGCTTGTCCCCAAAACAGTACCCTGGAGGTTCGAAATTCCCCAAAAGGGGGACAAAATCCAAAATCTGACAATATTGTAAAAATAAGGGATGGGAATCCTCCGCTTTTTTACATACCAGTATAATATTACAGAAAATGACGTTCTGTTAAATCGCAGTAATTTTCGATTAAACAAAATAACATTTTCTCAAAGATTATACTGGTATGAAAAAAGCGGAGAAGTTTCATCCCAGATAAATGCGTCAACTGACCTCTATAATGTTAACCCTCTCGCTGTGTAATTGTTTTATCAAAATCCCTTCGCAACAAGCGTCTTTTAAGAATTTTTATTCTCCTGTCACCGGTTTTTCAAAACAAAAATTTTTGTCTAATTTACGTGGAAATGATCCGATTAAATAAGGCAAAATTTACAATAAAAAAATTACTGGTGGAAATAATCAAGGAGGGTTTATTAGACGGAAAAAATGCATGCCCGTGAAAATCTCAGGTTGCACAGCGAGAGGTTTAAAACAAAAATTGGAAATCGGTATTTTGACATTACAAAGTCCGCAAATTTTACTCAGCTTTTATAAAAATACTTTACACGAGAATTTTTTATTTAAAAGATGTTTAACTTATTTATTTACATTTTTTATTCTTTGTAGCTTTTAAACTTATTTTACGTAGAGATCGCCCGAAAATTTGGTTTCGTTTTCCTTTTCGACTCTGAATCTGAGTTTCGCCAAAAATGATGCTGAAGATTCGGCCGGACCAAACCTTGACCGGAACTATCTGTATTCCGAAAATCTCGTTTTTTCCTTCGGACATTTTAAACATTACACTTTGTTTTGAACTATATCGTCTCAAATCAGATACTGTATATTTATTGTTATGAACTTCACTGTTTATAATTATCAGTCATGATTGAGTCAAGACGTGCATGTAAATTATAAAGCAAGAAATGCATATATGAATAAACTTTGAAGACGCTTTTCGAATGTTCATTAAATGCTGCACACTTAAAAGTAATAGAAAACTTTTAGTTTGAAATTATAGAAGTGTTTCGAATAATCTTTGAGAAACTACAAGTATAACAGATGATCATTTACAAAAATCATCTTAACTCCTTGAGGGGCAAGCAAAAATGTCTCTGAATATTGAATTCTCACCGGAATAATCGAATAATTTTATTTTTAAATAAAGGAAAAGCAATTTTTCAACGATTTCCCTCCAAAGTTAAAAATATAAAACTTAGTTAAAATTTTCTGGTCAGAATCTTGTTTAAATTAGGTTGGATATATTTTATCCCACCGCCCCTCAACGGGTTGACCTTAAATTTATTATTTTAGAATTGTGTTTTTCATTCTTATATTAAGGATTGGATACCAGAAATTTTAACATAGATTTTTAACTTTATTTAGTAGCATATTTTTCTTTTCTTGGCGGGATTATTATCTATATATCTAAAAGCCGTTCTCTGTGTGTATGTCCTTTATACAAATCTTTAATTTTTGACCGATTTGCACGAAACTTTCTGTACATAGGCTTTAGAACAGGGGTGTCAAACTGTGGCCCGGCGGATACCACTAAAATTTTAAAGAAATAATCGACAAGTTGAATCGCAGAAATTCGACGATTAGATAAGGAAAAGATAACTGTAAAATTTTAGTGGTATCCGGCGGGCCACAGTTTGACACCCCTGCTTTAGAACGTGGAATAGATCCCTGTCACCTTTAAAAAATCATCAGACCAATATTTATCCCTTTTTTCTATCATCTTTCATAATTTAACATTATAGAAATATCTCATTTTAAATTTTCAAATTCAATAGCTTCTTTCCTGTTGCCTCGCATCTAAAAAACTGCTCAATAATTTAAAAAAAAATTGATAACTCGAGTACTTTGTTTTATTAGCCAATAAAAATTCAGACTCGACTGCTATATTTTTACATTTTTGAAATCGACGTCATTCTAATCAGAAAATGCACATTTTTCATATATTTATGTAAAAACTTTAACTAAGCATGTTTTAAAATGACCTTAGAAGTACTTTAGTTGAATGTTAAAAAATCTATTTTAATGAAGTCGTTTCAATATCAAGAATCAAATAAGGAAAATGATAATAGTAAAAAAAAAAAAAAAAAAATCGTTTGCTAGATATGACGTCAATTTCATCAATATAATTTCAAACTGGCTCTAAAAACTGGATGCTACAATTTATTCCCTATTTCTTTGTAATCTTTAATTATATCATTTAGATAAATGTTTTAATACCTGAAATGCAGTGATAACATTCTACGATTTGTATCGAATACGGTTATATAAAATACGATTTTTGTACGATTTACATTAAATAGAAATTATAGCTACCATTTTTTAGGGTAAGCTTTTTTTCTTTTTTAAACAAAATTTCATGACTGACAGACTTTTTTGTTAGACGTTGAAATAATGAGATGCATGATGTTTAGAGATCAAACTGCAGTAAAAGCGTAATTTATGGTACGGTTAGGTTGTTGCCACCACCAATATGGTGCTAGGCGTTACTCATAGATATGTCTTTCCTTCATAATATTGCATTAATAGCAAACGGATATATCTTTCTGAATTGGGTTACAGATATATTTAAAAATATATCCGTGATTGAAAATTAATTTAAAATGGATAAACAATCCGTAAATTGAGATAAGCTTTTCAAAAAAAATTACTGAAAGTACTTTTTGTATTCTATTAGATTTCGGAATAATCAAATGTGCGATGTTTAAAGGTCAAATTGCAGTAAAAGTTAAATTTATGGTTGGGTTAGGTTATTGCCACCAACAATATGATGCTAGAGTTACTCATAGTTCACCAATGTCTTTACTTTATAATACTGCATTAAGAGCAAACAGGTATATCTTTCGTAGTTGGGCTGCGTGTAGGGATGAGATTTCCACGTTTTTGCACACCGGTATATTCTTAAAGAAAATGTTGTTCTGTTAAATCAAGAGAGTGTCCCAATTAAATGAAATATCATTTACTCTAACAAAATACTGGTGTGAAAAAATGCGGAAATCTTATCCCTGGCTGCATGCAAATCAAAAATATCCATGATTGAAAATTACTTTAAAATCCATTCACATGAAAATATTGAGATACAATTTTCGAATAAGTTTCATTTGACAGAAGCTTTTTCTATTCGACAGTGTGAAAAACGAAATTGTATGATGATGATAAGTTAAAAAATTTTTAGTAAAGGCAAAATTTATGGGTTAGGTCATTGCCATCATCAGTATAATGTCACAATTGGCATTGTGTTTGTAGTTTTTTTTATATATATATATTCTGAAGAAGACTCAATGAAAGAGTCGAAACATGTAAATTTTTAATATTTTTAATGTTTTTTTATTATTTAAATGACGCTTTTTAAGCAAATAATTGTACTTTAATATATGTTATGACATTTGTTTGGAATATACATTATTATGGTATAGTTAATAGTAGACGCAATTAAAACTATTTTACTTATATTTCTTATCGGTCTTTTAACGATTCGTGGACGGTAATGCACCAATCTCAGTTATTGTCACTGCCGCATTATTTCATTTTAATGTATTTTACCCGGTTGGACCATTATTATTGACACGAGCGAAGCCGGGTAGATCTGCTAGTTTCTATATAAATATAGTGGTTGCTCAAGCAATCCATTTCCATCTTTTTGCAAATTTGCTTGCGTCTAAATACCGCATAATTTAAATTTTTGCACCATCGAATTTGGATAAAAATTTCCTTACAAATGCAATTTATTTGAAAAATTAATTGCAACTTATTGACTTTTTACGGTTTTTAAAATAGATTAGAATCATGAGTTTTTTTTTAAATCTATCTCAATCGCATTTAGCGCGATTATGAAAAATTTAACCGTTTTCATTTAAAACAATATAAATTGTTCAGCGGTTGTTTCCAGCTAATATTCCATAGCGAAATTAATTCCTGACCAACAAAAAATTACAGATATAAAAAATATAAATAAAACACAAATTTTGAATGTAACTACGTTCTTAAACACCAAGATAACTAGAATCATAATAGCTGCTGTAAGTAGTACAATCTGTAGCGATTTTTCGGCTGTATTAACCTCTGGAATACGGCTAATACAAAAGTATCGTGATTCATAAATTTCAAAGCTTTATTTGAATATATAAGTGCTACTTGTTGGTGCTGTTATGGCAATCTAACCAAATAAATATTACACTGTTAAAAAAAAAACGGACTAAAATACGGCAATACTACTAGCAATCTAGACGCCAGTACTATTTCCGTATTTTAACGGTACTTTTTCCCGGTAACTTACAAAAAAATTTCCTTTAAATTCCAAATAAACGGAAACTTTTCTATTATTTACCGGGAAAAGGTTCCGTTAAAATACGGAAATAGTACTGGCGTCTAGATTGCCAGTAGTATTTCCGTATTTTAGCCAGTTTTTTTTTTTTTTACAGTGTAGTGTATTCAAAATAACAACGGTTTTCATCAGGCAGTATGTGCTGCATCCGTGGAAGCCAAGTTGGATCATCAGTTTTATGTAATTTAAAAATTATTTTTATCAGTACGTCATAATTCACGGAAAAAAGAAATAAAGAACGTCACCTAGAAAAACATAACTTTATTGGATGTAAACGTTTGTATGTATTTGTTAACCAATTAGAATAACTAGGAGATCGTACCCGGGCTTCCCGGGTTAAACATTATAGGTGAAAACATTTTTTTTTTAAATTGAAAACTAATATTTTTTTTATATGCAATATTTTTTTTAGATTGGCCACTTACATTAAAAAAGCATTTTTCATATGAAAAATACGAATTATACAATCAAATAAATTCTTGAAATTTCTCAAAAGCGAATGTTTTCTTATTAGCCGCATGCTAAGAGTAATTTGCCAAGATTTTGCTACTTATGGCATCCTTTTATATTCTGATGATTTCAGAGCTTATACATGTCTGGTAAATTTCTGTTTTATTTATATTATTTTATTTACTTATTCATAGGGAAGTTATTTTAATGGATATTAGCCGTAAGAAAATGATGAACTCTTTATGTTGTTTTAAGGGCAAACGAATTAATCTTTCGTAATCGAGCTCCGCGCGATATAGATAAATTTAAAAATATTTCATGCTTTAAAATTGTTTTTAAAACCATAGACAATCAGAAAACTGAGGTGAACTTTGCAAACAATTTGCAATCTTTTATTTGTTTATAAAAGAAGTATTAATTTTGTTAATCTGTCTTTCACAAATATGTTAGATTGGTGGTTTTTTAATACTATTCTTTTACTTGTTTATAAAGGAAGTATTAATTTCGTTATGCAAAAATAGTCAGAAACAAATGCTGAAAAATGTTTGTTGCTTTATGTGCAAAATGTTTATTATTATGTATTGAAACCGGCACGTGATAAGATAAACTAAAAAAAAAAAATCATGCTTAAAAATTATTTTAGAAAATCATAGCAAACGCGGCAGCGTTAAGCTATAATATGATTAAGAAATAGAAAATGCAAACGACTTTCTTAAATTTCTGGCGAACCAGTTGGCATACGACAATGATTTTTCTTTTGAAAGATAGAACTCGACGAGACAAATAAACTCATAGCATTTAAAAAATTACTGTAGCTTTCAGTAGTTTTTTATTTAATCTTAAACGAAAAAATGAAGACACAAAATTCAACAAAGTGTAGCTAACGTTCCAGTGAGTGGATTAACTTCGTTTTTGTTTTATTTTGATCCTCTTGTTAAAACTTAGAATAGGTTTTTTTTTTTTCATCTTTGTATATTTGACGGTCGCTGAGAAAATCGAATTTGTCTTTTATAATGTCTCCATAAAATTATAAAAATCTCTCCTGTTCATTTTCTAATTCAATAATTTCTTTCGTGATGCCACTCCCTAAAAAGCAGTACAATAAATTAAAAAAAAGGATAACACGTGTACTTTTGTTTTTATTAGTCAATAAAAATTGAAATTCAACTGACAGATTTTTGTACTTTTGAAACTAACGTCAACCTAAGCAGATAACGCATAATTTTCATAAATATATATATAAACTTTCTTGATTAATATTTTGAACTGCAGTAATAGACATAATGGAGCACAAATGAATTAATAGGAAAAAAACAGGGTAAATCCAAAGTTTCTGTTCAGGAGGTAAATGTAAGTTTTTTTTAATTATCATAAATACTTCACATACTCAGGGTTCGCACAGTTTTACCACTAAATTTTTACAGTATTTTCAAAGTATTTCGCTGCAGAAAAATATTGTAAAATCTGTGAATAAAGGCGGTGATTGCGAATTCTATGTTTTAAAAATTAAATGTAAATTTTTCTATCATTAATAGTGGTGTCAGAGTCCTTGGAAATTCCAAGGAGTGTGCGAACCTTGCATACTAAGCATACCTTAAAAAAAAACATCCCATCTATTTTAAATAAGGAAGAGATGTCGTATACGCACCAGTGTGCATAACTGGTGCGATAATGGCGTTATTTTGCCTGATACGGAAACTGAGCTATTGTTGTTTATTTATCAATTATTTTTTTATTTACTTTTATTTTATTTTTTAAAATTATATAAATTGTTTTGTTCTATAGTTATTAATTAAACTTTTCTTTATTTATTGTTATTTCCTTTTTAAAATAATAGAAAGTAATTTAAAAATATATCTGTAACTGCTATTCGAAAACGCGGTTTTCGTTAAATTGGCGTCAGAAAAAAACCCCGCGCCAAACCCGTTGTGTATACGACATCTGTGCCTTAAATAAGTAGGGTTTCGTTTAACTCTAGGTACTTTTGCTTGAGATATTGCCGAAAAGTACAGCAAAACTATACGGTACTACTTGATTATCCCGTCGACCAATTTCGCCAAACTATTCGCCAAATGATACAAACTGACGTAATTTTTATTTTTTATAACGGAAGAATGAATAAATAAGTAAAACATTAATAAAAATACTAATAAAAACTGGTCATATACGCTCCATATTGACGCGATTTTTTCTGACGCCAATTTGACAAAAACATCGTTAATATATCATCTATATCCGGGTTACCATATCAAGTAAAATAACGACACTTTGGCGCCAGTTAAGTACCCGGTGCGTATATGACATTGGCGGCGTCAAAAAAATCGCGCCAATATGCGTATATGACATCTGTGCCAAAACTTGAATTAAAAATCACTTGATGACGTAACAAAAACGTGTATCGTGTTTAATGTCAAGTGAATGTAACATTTACAATGATCCGTTATTGTCATTTAATCTTATACTTTGGCGATAATTTTTTGGTCGACAGGATAATCAAGTTGTACCAAGTATGGTACAGATGTCATATACGCACCACGTTCGCGCGATATTTTTTCTGACGCCAATTTGGCGTAAACCTCGTTTTCGAATACCAGTTACATATATATTTTTAAAAAGGGATTAACAATAAATTTATAAAAGTTTAATTAATAACAATAGAACAAAACAATTTATATAATTTTAAAAAATAAAATAAAAGTAAATAAACATTTTATTAATAAATAAACAACAACATTCGGGTTACCATATCAAGCAAAATAACAAAACTTTGGCGCCAGTTAAGTAGCCCGGTGCGCTGCGTATATGACATTGGCGTCAGAAAAAAATCGCGGCAACGTGATGTTCATATGACATCTGTGGCGATTCAAGTACACTTCGGAACGTTACTTTGAAATCGGTGAGTTTCATCGCCAAAATCGCCAAGATGCTTAATGATCATCGCCACTGAATATATAAATGATGCCATATTTGCAAACTTATAGGTCAAAATATAAGTGGAACCTCGGTTCACGACCACCTCTGTTTACGGCCAGTTCGGTTTATGTCCAACTTCGATGATCAAAATTTGACTCGGTTGGCGTGCAATATCTCGGTTCACGACCAAGGCTGCCGAATAGTTCAGTTGGCAAACTTCACATAACTGTTGTTATTAGTCAAGTTTGGAGTAAGGTATGCATATCAGAGTGCTTTGTGTACCTTTATTACTGTAAAAAAATTAACTTTTTGTTTTACTTTTACTCAGGTTTGTGCTAATATTAGCTCCCATTATGACTTCTAAGAATGAAAAAGTGCTTAGTGATAGCAGTAGTAAGAAGCTTAAGCGAATTACTGTTCAATAAAAGAAATTGTAGCAAAACACGAGAACGACGTTAGTATAACCGGTCTAGCTAAGCAATACGATGTGGCCTAAATCTTCGATTTCCACGCTAATCTATATATATATTACGCTATCGTATGTGTCACAGAAATCACGATTATTTGTTAATTGTTTAATGGCAACGCTCCAATGAAACGTATCTCATTGTTTATAGAACAGCATTTAATGCATCTCCATACCTATAAATGGGGTTACCATAGGCTGGCCCCTGTTCTGTCACCAAATATCGCCAAGTTTATCGCCAACTTGGCGATATATCACCAATTACCTATAGACTCCCATTGTAAACCAATAGGGTTTACTTGTTTAGAGAGAATCAACAAATTGAGATATTTTAATGCACCAAAAACTAATATCAGTTTAAGGAATTATATTAATTATATTTAAGGGAGCCCAAGTAAATTAAATTATGAATAAAAATAACTTGAATTTGATTTAAAAACTTTGAACCTCTTAAAACAGTGTGCATTACTTGGTTAACTAGTGCGTTATTGTGCGAAATAAGATAAAAGTATTGGGAATATTTAAAAGAACTCAGGTTTATTTATATTCAGTATATAATTATCAAAAAATCTAAAAGACTAGTATTAAAAAATGCTCTGACGAGCACCAAGAAAGGCTAATATGTTTTTAAGTATGAAAAGGGGTTTGACAAGTGCTTCTAATTGAGCATGAAAAAGGACAAGGGGTACCTTCTTGGCTGCAGCTCACTGTCGATGCCAACTTTGAAAAAATCATATTTGCGCTTATTCCATATAAAAAATAATCAGCCACAGTTACGATAAAAATGTGTAGTGTAAAGACACAGACAGTAAAGACGCAGCCTGATTAAATATGAATGTAAGGCGACATAGTACCAAAAATCTTAGTTCCTGCAGCGTATCACACTCATGCAGTGCCACTAAGCACTCCCGCAGTGTAGAACTGTACAGAAAACTGATTTGTAGTGCAGTGTAGACTGATGCAGCACTCTGCATAGGAACAATTCCACATGTGCATGCATTACAATATAATGCATTCATTGATTGTTGAAATTATATCCAAGTGGATATGGCTGTAAGATGTACTATGCAGTACAACAGTACCATAGGCGTAACTTGGGCTCTAAAACTGAGGGGGCAAAAACCTTGAGGCCTTTTTATAAAAAATTATAACCCCCTCCCGCCCTATCACCACGTACACACATACGCTTAAATTAAATACTTAAAAAAAATTAAATGTTCAACCATATACAAAAAAAAAAAACCCGGGAAAATTATAAATTACATATTGTTTCATATTTTAAAATAAATATTTAAAAATATTAAGAGCACGACGTTATCCCTTATGTCTGATACAATGCTCAATTAGAAAAAAGTTCAAACAAACTTAAGGCAGTTCTCAAGTTCCCTGCTCAAGAAAGGAGCAACTTTCAGACACATTTGAGCGTAAAAGCATAAAATTGGCAGGGCTGACTATTGAAGCGCTTTGAAACAGAAATGAGTTTTCCATTTTTTGATGAATAATTACATATCGAATTATAAGCAATTTTGGTCACGCGTTGTCTTCTTTCTCTGGCTGGTTTTCTCCTTTCGTGCAGAAATTCAGCTCAAAACGCAACTTTGACAGCATTTTCTGAACGATCCTTTGCGCTTGCCAAAAAAGGGAAAACGTCTTTCGATTACAAATTTTCTGAATAACACCTGCTGCCAATTTCATGCATTTTCAAACAAAATATAAATTAAAAAAACGTGTCAAAGTTGTCCCTTTGGATTTGAGAACAGCCTTAATAAAAATTTATCAAAGCCTTGGGCTTTCAAAAAAAATTTAATAGTGGTGGTGATTGTATGAGAGAGGTGATTTAGATAAATATGTTCAAAGCCTTTATTCAGGGTTTAAACAAGTTATAAACGTTTTTAATAAAATCTCTATCTAATGTTCTGATTGGAATGATTCAGAAATTTTGCTGTGATGTACGGTAGGGTACACTGAATAATTTTACTTTAAGAATAAGAAAAACTCTACCTCTTCACAACATTTCAAGTGAAGTAAAACAAGAACGAAATCTTGAGCATCGGTTATAGATAATGAAACATTTTCCAATATTATTCGAATACTGCTAAGAAATTTCATCATTTCATATAATGAAATAAGGTATCCAAATAAAAAAATTTAAAAACTCAGTGCAGTTAAAAATCTATTTTCAAAAATTCCTGTTCATGGGAGGTAATGCAATGAATTCTCTTGTGCTATCCTGTAAATGATCGATAGGTCTTTAAACATACTGCACAGTGAAGCTAAACTTTAAATCAGTTGGAAAACGCATAAAACAAATGAAAGACTTTTTTTTTAGGGAATTACCATTTATAGATGACAATGTGTCATTTTGTGAAGCTATGTAGTATGCGAATAATACAGTTTGGTTGACCTAAAAAACGAGTAAAACAGTTGAAAGTGAATTTTCAGAAAACCTTTCCATAGACGTCAATATGAATTTCTTTGAGCTAAACATGTATGTATACGCTTCATATACATCATATAATAGGGGAGACTAGGGAGGGTTGTCCCACTTTTTACAAAATGATTTTTTATTTTTTAAATATTGAACGTATAATAAAGTTTTATGTATCATTTTGTTCCTGATACAATCAGTTATCCAAATAAAATTGCTACATAAATGTAACAAATAAGACATTTGAAAAATGATTGATTTTAATCATGAAAAAATAATGGGTCAAGGCTCCCTATATATGGGAGGGTTGACCTATTATATGGGAGGCTTGACCCATTTTGTTTTATATTGCACTATTTGTGAAGAGAAATAAAATCAGTTAAAAAAAAAAACTTTATTCTACATGTTTTAATTATTAAAATATATATATATATATTTAAATATGAGGCTTAAACAAACCTCTTAAGACACAATCGCAAGTCAGAGGAGGAAAATTTTGTTTTAAACAGGATTTTATCGGAGCAGGTATAATTGTACAGCAAGGAAAACGAAATTTTAACATTTAAGGCAGTATTGCGTTAGAGGCAGGTTCCGTTTTCATAGTACGAGTATTTCATTTTATTATGTGAGGATTTAGGAGCCACTGTCCCGCTTTTTTTATCTCCTTGTTCCATTTTTGTGACACTCGATCTGACAACTCTAGTTGTCACATAGTTTGGCTTCATCTCACCCTATTCACCCTGGTGAAATTTTTCTGCATACCTTTCTAAGCTTTTTCGATCGATGCTGTGTTCTTTTGCAACCGCATAAGCACTTAACTTATCATTAACATGATTTAATCCTTTAAGGGGCAAAGTACTTTCAGTACTAAAATGTTAAAATAAATGACTGGCACCGGAATTTACGAACAAATTTATTTGGAAATAAGAAAAACACTATATTACACATACATATTAAATGGGAAAGATTTTAGCAAAATTCTGGTGCCATTGTAATGTTTCGGAATTAAAATTAAGTGGTCTTATAAATATACCACTGCCCCTCAAAGGGTTAAGACTGCTGCTTTCATCCTTTCTACTCCTTTCTACTCTTTCCCACTGTTTCTATTTACCTGTTGTAAGCAATATTTAAATGGGAAAAATTTCCTATCAACTATCCCATTTTCTAGCAATTTTTCACATTTTTCTATAGTCAGTTTTACACATTTTCTTTTCCATCAACCTTTTTACTGAAGCTTTACAGAATAAATTAATATTCTTTTATATATATACCATTAACTTTTCATTATGCACAGTGTATGGTAAAAATATTTCCAAAACCACTTAATTAAGGAAGCCTTGAGCATCTGGTCAACCCTCCCTCACATTGACTGGGTCAAGACTCCCTACATAGACCTTTTCTAAACAATACCAAATTGTTTTGTTAAGCCTAACGTACTGTATAGTCTTTATGTCTGGAATGAAAGCTCGATATTTCTGCATTACATAAAATCTACTTACTTAAATTTCTATGATATATTTTATCTGAAAAAAGCTTACAAAGTATTTCTAAAAAACACAACTTTTAGGTTGAAAACGCTTCACAATTGATTTTTACACACCTATTTCGATTAGCTGTATGAAACAAAGACTGTTGTTTGAGCATTCCAGTAGCTTTGGTTGATACATATTGATAAAACTCTGAAATTCTTCTAAATATTAAAATAGATGGGTGGGTCAAGCCTCCCGTGTGGTCAACCGCCCCTAGTCTCCCCTATACTAAACTTTATTTCAGCTGGAAAAATAATTTTTTTTTGCGTAAGAATATGGATTTATTTACATTCTACAAGCATCTTTCAGTATAATAAAATATAATTCTGCCGCAAAATGCCTAACATAGTAAAACACATTTCAGGAATTAGTGCCCATAAAAAGAAATGCTTTTGATTTCTTTCGCGCAGCTATGTATATGATCTATCAAATTTATGCTGACCAAACCACGTAATGCACTAAGCTTTTACTTAAGCTTAAAAGTGCCCCAAACAGCTGAAAACGCATTTCCAATAATTATGGTTCATAGTCAATCCTATAAACGAACTACATATATGCTGTTATTTCATACTCTACAAAAAGCCTACTGTGCACCTTAGTGGAACATATCAGTTTTATCATGTTTCATGTATCATAAGATCACTAAAAGGTTCTGCAAACGATTTTTCCCCGTAGACCATAAAGTAACGGAATTTTTTGTGTATCTCCTCCATACATAACCGTAATAAGAGAAAACTGTGCCCAGCACAGGCAAAGTTCCAATTTGCCCCCCCCCCCCACACACACACACGCACACACACCGGTCTTTTGATAGGTGTCAAAAAATTGACAAAGTTCAGAAACAGAAATAATTTTTATTGCATACATATTTGTGCTTATTTTGAACTTTAACAGATGTAATTTTAATACAGACATCCCAAACAACTAAATAATATATGAGAAAATTCCACTATATTTTGGCAAAGGGGATCTGGGAAATGGATGTTGAAAAAATGTACAGTATAACAGTTTGCAACCTTTTTGGATTACAAGAAGGAAACCACATGCAATTTTGAAAGTATGTTTTAGTCACAAACACAGAAAGAAAATTTAAGACTCAAAAAAGAGAAAGTTAACAAAAACGACCAAGTCAAAGAAGACCTAAAACAACTTTTAAAAAAGGAAGAAGTCCTTACTGAGAAATTTGTTTTTGGATGGGAGTAAGGGTAGATGCAATAAATTTGAAACAAAAAATGTGGGGGTGGGGGGTGGGGGAATTCCCTATATGTAAATACAGTCAAACCTCGTTAACACGAACATGCTTAACGCGAATTACTTTTAGCACGAACTGTTTCCGATTGCCCCGTCCTGTTGTATGTAATGTATTTAAGTTCGGATAACACGAACTACTTTTAACACAAACATAAAAAGTTTCCCCTTGAGTTTTCGCGTTAACAAGGTTCGACTGTATATATTTTTTTTTATGGAAAAAAAAACAAACAATCAAAAAAGAGTTTGTTAGTATTAATTTGGTGCCACCTCAATTTCTGCACCTGGGTCAACCACCCCCCTCCCCCACGCGCAGGCCTGCTTGTAAACGAATTAAAACAGCAGCATACTGCATCTTCAATATAGAAAATATGTTATAGTAAGGCTGAATAGCATATATCTATGTCGGGGAAATCCAAAAATGTTTATGATATTCAGAGTGCAGAGAAATTACCTGAAAATATGACGGCCGAACAAACGAAAGACATAAATAATTTTATTTTTATTGGAAAGGATTAAAAACTATGGATTATATTTCCTCTTTAAACTTTATATTATCAAACCTAACCTAGTGATTCTTCAAAAACAATATTATAAGATTTATTAAAAAAATTAGTGTGGCAGATTTATCTGCAACATATCAATTTCACCCTCCGTTTCTCAAAATCTACTTTAAACAAGTAAATTCATTATAGTAATTCTTTTTCCTAAAACAATTCATGCTTCTACATTCATTTAGTTTTTTTTTTTTACTTTCACAAGGAACTTTTCTCAACACATATAAAGATTTATGGTTTCAGATATTCTGTTTCGCTTGTTCAAAATTCTCATTCTCGATTATTTATTTATTTATTTCCCTTCCTAACGGTTTTTAGTTAACAGCAATCGTGCGCAGTTATAATTCGTACAGCTGCACTTCCCCTTTAACGGTTCATTTTCTTTAACGTATTTTTTATCTGCACTATAAATAAACCACTCTCATTTCCTATTAGAACTTGACGGGTAAAAAAGGAAATAAAGAAAATAATGTATTTATTGGAATTGCAATTTTAAATTATATTTTCATTTATCATCATTATGCTTTCTACATTCCACCCACATTTGTTAAAGATTATTCAATCACATTTAACTGCAATCTGTTTTTGTAATATAAACAAATGCGAGACTTTTCGTCGCACTTATTCTTGAAACATGTAGGGTTGCTTCACATCCTGTGGGTGCGCCGTAAGGCGGGGCTGCCACGTAATTTGTCTGCTAATCCTGTCGCCAATGCTTTGTCTTTGTAATATAGGCGTCAAAAACTTGATTAGTTGGCGATAATACAATATGCCAAGTCATATTATTTCAGTACGCATTGTGACTGAGTTCGCCCCTGACCGCCTGACTGGAAGGTTCGTTAAAGGACCGCTGTTGTTTTCCTTTTCTTTTTTGTGACGTTGCGTAACAGTGATGAAACGAATTTGTTTATACACATTGAGATACTTAATGTGTCCTTCTGTATTGCTTCATATCCGAAGCTCCATTTTTATGACATGTCTTCCTTTGTTTTTGAACATAAATAAATAAGTGATTGTACTTTCATCGATATGTTGGAGTTTTTTTAATCATCTTTTCAGCGAATCCGAGAACCACCATATGATGCGATCCCCATGATAATTAGTTATTATTATTTTTTTTATATAAAATAACTAATTAAATTGTGCAAAAAAGTTACATCTTAAGCTTTAACTTTAGACAGTTTCAAATCTTATTTTCTTAAGTAAGCAACGTAAATAATACATAGTACACCGAGACTTTACATGTTTTGACAAATTAAATTACATTTCAATAAAGTGCTTTAAGGGTGTATTCCGATCCAAACTGCTTATTTTCTGATTCATTTTAAAATTCATTTTTGCTCTCAAATGCATCAAACTGGGAAATTCTCTTATTTGGAAACTACATAATGTGCCGTGCTTAATAATTTTTTGATAAATGCAGAAAATACTGTAAAAAACGCTGTCAAAGTTGGCGTTTTGAACTGATTTTTCCGAAGCGGGCGATCTGGGAATGAAAAAAATGGTCATACTGAGAAAATAATTGCTTAAAAATCAAATTCTAATTAATTGAGCTGAAAATGAAATCACACGGTATGTTAAACATATCTTCAGAAATCACCCCAGCAAGTTTCATGTTTTTACTTTTAAAAATGAGTCTGAAAATGTATCGGAAAATTTCGAGCTGTTGAGGGTGGAAAAATATTTTTTCGAATACACCCTTAAAGGTATTGTGGATGTTGAAATTATTATATTTTTATTATTATTTAAAAGCTCTCTATGCTATTGCTGGCATGAAACATTTCCCGCGTACATATAGCATTTTGAAATAAAGTATAAAAAATTCTGGACAAAAAAAAAAGCTTACTTCATAAGCATAATGCGTAAGAAATTAATTTTAGTTAAGGTACCATGCAAGTTCTAAGAGATTCAACATGAATGATCATTTAAAGCGGTTCTCAAAAAAATATTTTTCCTGTTTCAACAACCCGAAATTTTCTGGCTCATTTTTTAATATAAAAGCTTGATATGATTATTAAAGGGATTTGTAATTATTTTATTTTTATTTTTCGATAAATGAATTTGATCTTCAGTTATAAGTGATTGTTGTCTCAACATGACAGTTTTTTTTTTTCGTTTCCTGCGCTGTCGCATCTCGAAATTCAGTTCATAACGCAGAGTTTGACATAATTTTTCTGAAATATCACCTCCTTTTATCGAAAAATTGAAACAACAGTTCGATTACATAGTTTGTTAATAAAAGCACCTGTCAATTTGATTCGTTTGCAAACAAAAATATATTAAATGCGTAAGGAAGAAGTCAATTTGGATTTCAGAACAGCCTTAATAAAAAAATGCTCCTAAAAGTATACATATATATGTATTTTTTTTAACGTATATCAATTATTACTTAAAATTATAAACTCAAGTTGGGCGATTGGTTGGTTGGTTGTATTTTTGTCGGCCAATTATCAGCACGTAGGATATAGGCCATAAGGGGGGGGGGGAGGAGTGCCTTCCGTGGAGGTCTTTCTAAGGGAACCTAACCCGTATTAACGCTTGGAGAACCAAGGATCGAAGAAAACCACGAAAACTTCGAACGTTTAGGCCGACGGGCGCGATTGGGATCGAACCCAGCACCTCCCGTCTACCAGCTTCGAGAGCAGAACCTCTCGGCCACTGGTGGGGCTCAAGTTGGGCGAACTTTCTTCATATTTCACTTAATAATGCATTTGATACTTATTCCTTCTTTTCATACGGATACCGATTTATTAAGGATGGAGTGGGGAGGGTATATAATATACTTGAAAAAATTGAAGGGGGTTGAGGAAAAATGATTTCATATGAGACACTTTAATCATAGGTGAAATTTTAGCAACTATGTAAAATTAGCAACATTTACTTGATAATTTGATCGGATTTAAATCTAACTCGTACTAGTTTAAGATGCATTCAGATACTTTATCAATACGAAAATTTAAATCAAACACTGATTTTAATTTATTTTAATTTTTCACATTTTCAAAGTAGACTTCTCTTAAAGACCCAAACAAAATATTCAGTTTTTATTTTAATGCTTTTACTTTTAAAGCCTTAAATACAAAATTTTACGTAATTTATAGTATTTTGATAAAAAAAAATGAACACAAAAAACGTAAAGTTTCTGAAACTTCTGCTTTGATTTCTCTCAAACATATTTCCTTTTTTACTGTATTCTTGAATTGTACTCAAGTTAAGATGCTAAATTTATTTATAAATATGTTTTTACGTTTCCGAATTTTGAAATGGCACAACCCCAAGCGGATACTAACAACTGAATAAGAATGCCTTTGTAACTGCTCTATGACTACTGCATTGCAGCTTTTCTGCTCAATACTTAAAGAACCAATTAAACAACGTTTTATTCGATAAACAGGAGATTATGTTCTCTATATTTCTGTTTTCGATTAATGTCTCCAATGAACAGGGGCGTGCCTAGCGGGGGGGTGTTGGGGGTGTAACACCCCCCCCCCCCCACTTATTTGGAAGAGTTGGTAAAATTTAGAATAGTCGGAAAGTTAAGAACACATCCTGCAAAAAATCCCCTCCCCTGTCGTCAGTATCATTTCAATTCTCTGTTGTCCGTCATTTAAAGGGGAAAAGAAATAACTTCTCACGGAAGATTGTGTATGATTCTGTGTGGGAGGGAGGGGTTGTCAGAGATCGGAGGTGATAGATAGAGAGAGAGAGAATCGCGTTTCTGAGAATTTGAGACTTTTGGGAAAGGAGGGGGAGGAGGGGGTTGTTGCAATCTCTATTGTAAGTTTTCCCATGTAGCATCTTTAATTGCTCCCTTCTGCTATGGACTGATTCTTAGAATTTGGTGACCTCTTGGCTCTGGATTTGGCGCTAGTTATTTGAGGTTGTTGCATTTAAAAGATGAAGTCACGGACACAGAAGAAGAGCGATTTGCGAAAGTTTGTTTTTGTCGCATGATGGCGAATAATTCAGTGAAAAGTTTATGCACACACTGTGATCGTGTACACACACATTTCACAGAAAAAAATAAATTTATATCGTCATATAAGAATATTTCATCCGAATGAAAACATCAACCTCCAGAAAGGAAAACGGATTCAATGTACAATATGTAGATATTTCTGCATTTCTATTAGAGGCCTGCATAGTCATATTCAAACAGATCCTCCAGATGTAAAATTCAGAGCTTCGTAAAAATGTTTCCGAAACATCATTTTCATCACAAAATTTTACTGCGAATGTTAAGGCTTTTGCAGACCGGGTTCGGCACTACAGCGAAAGTTTGATTGAGGAATGCGATAAAATCCTAACTAGCAATTCTATGGAAAATGTCAATGTTTCTGAAAAGGAAGATTCCTCGACTTTTCTAAGTTGTGATCCAGCCCATCGTATTGGAAAGAATTTAACCGAAAACCAGAAACTTTTCATCCTGTCTCGTGGACCTTATCAAACTCAGAGATCATCTTACCCTGTAGATCCTAAGAAGCAGAATAAGTTTAGTTCCAGCTGGTATAAAGAACATCCATATTTAGAATACAGCGACCAATTGGATGCCGCATTTTGTTTTGCTTGTTCACTTTGCTCTGATGGCCCGGGGCCTGTAAACGCAGAAGAAGCTTGGATCAGTGTTGATATTCGTGTATGGCATAAGATGAAAGGCCGGGGAAAAACCGTAAAGGCAAGTTAATGGTTCATTTTACGAGCAATGCTCATAGAACAGCAGTGTATAAATTAGATAATTTGGCCCAAAAAAGTAAGCACGTTGACAACTTTCTATCTAGTCAACGTAGAAAGGCAGCAGCTAACGCGGAGCAAATTCGTCTAAGAAACAGAGAGATTATTAATATACTTCTAGACTGCACCAGATATCTAAGTCGTCAAGCATTTGCATTTTGGGGACGAGAAAGTGACAGCGGTAACTACATTCAGCTCATTAGATTAATGGCCAGGTGGATTCCAACTTTAAAAAACTGGATTGATGATAATCATCTTCGCCCATACCATGCCAACAAGTCACAAAACGACTTTATTGGGGTTCTTGGATCATGTGTTCGTGAAAAAATAGTTGCAAATGTCAAAAATTGTGGATTTTTTAGCGTTATGGCTGAAAGCACACCCGATATCTTTCATCTTGACCAGCTCTCAATTGTAATCCGGTACGTGACCCAGTTTCACCCAGAAGAATGGTTGTTAAAACTAAAAGATTATCTAGCTAAAACAGGCGAAGGAATGGCTAAGCTTATTTCTGAAATTCTACAGTCAGTTGGAATATCGCTTTCCCAAGCTCGTGCACAGTCTTACGACACCACGTCATCTATGTCCGGCGCATTTTAGGCTCTCAATCAAAACTTTCAGAAATAGCTGGTAGATCTATTTTATACATACCCTGCCTCGCGCATAAAGTGAATTTATGTGTTGAACATGCGTGCAAAGAAAGCAATATAATAAAATTGTTCTACGACAGTATTCAGGATCTCTATAACTTTTTTTAACTGAGTACAAAGCGATTCGGCATACTGACAGAGAAAATAGAAGTTCTTCAGAAGAGTCTTACTTTGAAATTTTTGTCAAAGACAAGATGGACTATGCGAGCGGATTCAGTCAAAGCTATTTTATCGTCCTATGATGCCCTCATCCATACTCTGCAAATTATTTCTGAAGACATGAAGGTTGACAAGGATGCTCGAGCTAAGGCGGCAGGGTTAAGAAGCAAAATGATGTCATACGATTTCATTGTTTCTTTACTTGGAATGAAAACAATTATGTTTCAGACCAAGTTAGCAACAGAGCAATTGCAACGTGACGACCTGAACATTTTAGAGGGAACCGACATAATGCAGAAAACTTACGAAAGCATTCAGAAACTCCGGAATGATGACACGGCGGCAATAATGAACAGCATTAAGGAAACTGACAACATCTGCGAGATACATGGAATAAATCAAGATTATGGGTTCAATTTGCGGCACAGGCGACGGAGGCCTCCATCGAAGATCGACGAAAATCCTAAAACTGCAGTTCTATTTACACGAGAGAATTATTTTAAAGCAGAAATTTTGAAGGTGGTAGATCGGCTTACAACTGCATTTGTAGACATTCATAAGTTGGTATTTGAGAAAGTTAAACCACTAACCTGTGTCCTTCCATCTAGGATCAAGTATAGCTCTACCGAGGACATTTCTAAACTATGTCAACTATTTCCTGGTGATCTCAAAGATTTAGATAACTTGGAATGTGAAACTGATCTCATGTCCTCAGAAATAGCTAGTTCTGAATCAGATACAATTGGCGCAGCAGCGCAAAAATTTGTGGGGAAGGCTCATTTGTATCCTAACCTTTCTTTGGCCTACAAGTTGGCCTTAATTATTACAATAACTGTAGCAAGTAATAAAAGAAGTTTCAGCAGGTTAAAGTTAGTAAAAAATTACTTGCGTACCACCATGTCGGAAGAGCGACTGGACTAACTAATGCTATTTACCTGTGAAACAGACATAACTGACATGTTGGATTTAGACAGTGTAGCTGGAAAATGGGCTATTCTGAATAATAGGCGGGTGATAATTTAAAAATGTAGAAGGATAATTTTTAGTCTCTTATACTAATATATATCTTATTTTTAGCAAGCAAGATTTGTCTTTTTTATGTATCTTAAAATTTATACACTTACATTACACAACAGCATGCGGTTTTATTTATAGAAACATAAATTCCGAAGTACTTCAAAATTCTTAATTGTAACTTTTGAGAACTGGTTAATGTACAGTACATCCATACACATTTCCTTTTAAATCGTAAGCAGAATCCTAATTAATAACAGGATTCTGAACTCTACTTATATAGTAAAATAATTTTTAAAAAAATTACACATATTGAACAACAACATTTAATTTCGACTGTGGTTAAGGAGAATGCAGTTGAACACTTAAGACTTTTAGTGATTTTTATTTATATTTATATTCACAGTATTGTAGAACAGTTGACTCCGTCGCTGAGAGGGGGGGGGGGCTATCACAAAGTCTTTCTCACCCGCGATCTTGCAGTCGGCAAAATTCAGTTCACACCCCCCCACTAAAACAGCCTTCGGCACGCCCCTGCCAATGAAACCCATTGAAGTTCTATGGGAATAGTTAATTACTAATGTTTGACTGGTAACATGAAATAGGGGACGATCTAGCCAGGAGGATCAGGCAGTTGTATTCATAGTATCCTACATCGTAAAGACAATGTTAAGAGTCAAGAGATCTATTCCACATATGCAGATAAACAGTTCTATACTGTGAAAGAGAAAATAAGGTTCCGCTTTTTGGAAAATAAAGAACTGGGGAAATATTTTTACTTGAACTTTGACTACAACATTAAAGATTTTGTTCACATAAGATAGAAATTTGCCGCTATGAAAATGAAGACGTTAATTCTGGGTGATTTTTAATTACCCAATATTTATTCTTGTTCGCACACAAGGTAGCACACAAATAGTTAAACAATAAATAAATAAAATATAAAACTAGGCCTCCATTAAACAATACAAAAAACTGGAGGGGCAAAAGGTAAGGCTTGCCCCTGCTCCAAGAAAACTGCGGGAGCATGTGCCCCCCCTCGCCCCCGCCAGATTACGCCCATGAACAGTACAACAGCTATAATATGATTAAGAAATAGAAAATGCAAACGACTTTCTTAAATTTCTGGCGAACCAGTTGGCATACGACAATGATTTTTCTTTTGAAAGATAGAACTCGACGAGACAAATAAACTCATAGCATTTAAAAAATTACTGTAGCTTTCAGTAGTTTTTTATTTAATCTTAAACGAAAAAATAAAGACACAAAATTCAACAAAGTGTAGCTAACGTTCCAGTGAGTGGATTAACTTCGTTTTTGTTTTATTTTGATCCTCTTGTTAAAACTTAGAATAGGTTTTTTTTTTTCATCTTTGTATATTTGACGGTCGCTGAGAAAATCGAATTTGTCTTTTATAATGTCTCCATAAAATTATAAAAATCTCTCCTTTTCATTTTCTAATTCAATAATTTCTTTCGTGATGCCACTCCCTAAAAAGCAGTACAATAATTTAAAAAAAAAGGATAACACGTGTACTTTTGTTTTTATTAGTCAATAAAAATTGAAATTCAACTGACAGATTTTTGTACTTTTGAAACTAACGTCAACCTAAGCAGATAACGCATAATTTTCATAAATATATATATAAACTTTCTTGATTAATATTTTGAACTGCAGTAATAGACATAATGGAGCACAAATGAATTAATAGGAAAAAAACAGGGTAAATCCAAAGTTTCTGTTCAGGAGGTAAATGTAAGTTTTTTTTAATTATCATAAATACTTCACATACTAAGCATACCTTAAAAAAAACCATCCCATCTATTTTAAATAAGGAAGAGATGTCGTATACGCACCAGTGTGCATAACTGGTGCGATAATGGCGTTATTTTGCCTGATACGGAAACTGAGCTATTGTTGTTTATTTATCAATTATTTTTTTATTTACTTTTATTTTATTTTTTAAAATTATATAAATTGTTTTGTTCTATAGTTATTAATTAAACTTTTCTTTATTTATTGTTATTTCCTTTTTAAAATAATAGAAAGTAATTTAAAAATATATCTGTAACTGCTATTCGAAAACGCGGTTTTCGTTAAATTGGCGTCAGAAAAAAACCCCGCGCCAAACCCGTTGTGTATACGACATCTGTGCCTTAAATAATTAGGGTTTCGTTTAACTCTAGGTACTTTTGCTTGAGATATTGTCGAAAAGTACAGCAAAACTATACGGTACTACTTGATTATCCCGTCGACCAATTTCGCCAAACTATTCGCCAAATGATACAAACTGACGTAATTTTTATTTTATATAACGGAAGAATAAATAAATAAGTAAAACATTAATAAAAATACTAATAAAAACTGGTCATATACGCTCCATATTGACGCGATTTTTTCTGACGCCAATTTGACAAAAACAACTTTAATATATCATCTATATCCGGGTTACCATATCAAGTAAAATAACGACACTTTGGCGCCAGTTAAGTACCCGGTGCGTATATGACATTGGCGGCGTCAAAAAAATCGCGCCAATATGCGTATATGACATCTGTGCCAAAACTTGAATTAAAAATCACTTGATGACGTAACAAAAACGTGTATCGTGTTTAATGTCAAGTGAATGTAACATTTACAATGATCCGTTATTGTCATTTAATCTTATAGTTTGGCGATAATTTTTTGGTCGACAGGATAATCAAGTTGTACCAAGTATGGTACAGATGTCATATACGCACCACGTTCGCGCGATATTTTTTCTGACGCCAATTTGGCGTAAACCTCGTTTTCGAATACCAGTTACATATATATTTTTAAAAAGGGATTAACAATAAATTTATAAAAGTTTAATTAATAACAATAGAACAAAACAATTTATATAATTTTAAAAAATAAAATAAAAGTAAATAAACATTTTATTAATAAATAAACAACAACATTCGGGTTACCATATCAAGCAAAATAACAAAACTTTGGCGCCAGTTAAGTAGCCCGGTGCGGTGCGTATATGACATTGGCGTCAGAAAAAAATCGCGGCAACGTGATGTTCATATGACATCTGTGGCGATTCAAGTACACTTCGGAACGTTACTTTGAAATCGGTGAGTTTCATCGCCAAAATCGCCAAGATGCTTAATGATCATCGCCACTGAATATATAAATGATGCCATATTTGCAAACTTATAGGTCAAAATATAAGTGGAACCTCGGTTCACGACCACCTCTGTTTACGGCCAGTTCGGTTTATGTCCAACTTCGATGATCAAAATTTGACTCGGTTGGCGTGCAATATCTCGGTTCACGACCAAGGCTGCCGAATAGTTCAGTTGGCAACCTTCACATAACTGTTGTTATTAGTCAAGTTTGGAGTAAGGTATGCATATCAGAGTGCTTTGTGTACCTTTATTACTGTAAAAAAATTAACTTTTTGTTTTACTTTTACTCAGGTTTGCGCTAATATTAGCTCCCATTATGACTTCTAAGAATGAAAAAGTGCTTAGTGATAGCAGTAGTAAGAAGCTTAAGCGAATTACTGTTCAATAAAAGAAATTGTAGCAAAACACGAGAACGACGTTAGTATAACCGGTCTAGCTAAGCAATACGATGTGGCCTAAATCTTCGATTTCCACGCTAATCTATATATATATTACGCTATCGTATGTGTCACAGAAATCACAATTATTTGTTAATTGTTTAATGGCAACGCTCCAATGAAACGTATCTCATTGTTTATAGAACCGCATTTAATGCATCTCCATACCTATAAATGGGGTTACCATAGGCTGGCCCCTGTTCTGTCACCAAATATCGCCAAGTTTATCGCCAACTTGGCGATATATCACCAATTACCTATAGACTCCCATTGTAAACCAATAGGGTTTACTTGTTTAGAGAGAATCAACAAATTGAGATATTTTAATGCACCAAAAACTAATATCAGTTTAAGGAATTATATTAATTATATTTAAGGGAGCCCAAGTAAATTAAATTATGAATAAAAATAACTTGAATTTGATTTAAAAACTTTGAACCTCTTAAAACAGTGCGCATTACTTGGTTAACTAGTGCGTTATTGTGCGAAATAAGATAAAAGTATTGGGAATATTTAAAAGAACTCAGGTTTATTTATATTCAGTATATAATTATCAAAAAATCTAAAAGACTAGTATTAAAAAATGCTCTGACGAGCACCAAGAAAGGCTAATATGTTTTTAAGTATGAAAAAGGGTTTGACAAGTGCTTCTAATTGAGCATGAAAAAGGACAAGGGGTACCTTCTTGGCTGCAGCTCACTGTCAATGCCAACTTTGAAAAAATCATATTTGCGCTTATTCCATATAAAAAATAATCAGCCACAGTTACGATAAAAATGTGTAGTGTAAAGACACAGACAGTAAAGACGCAGCCTGATTAAATATGAATGTAAGGCGACATAGTACCAAAAATCTTAGTTCCTGCAGCGTATCACACTCATGCAGTGCCACCAAGCACTCCCGCAGTGTAGAACTGTACAGAAAACTGATTTGTAGTGCAGTGTAGACTGATGCAGCACTCTGCATAGGAACAATTCCACATGTGCATGCATTACAATATAATGCATTCATTGATTGTTGAAATTATATCCAAGTGGATATGGCTGTAAGATGTACTATGCAGTACAACAGTGCATATGTAAATTATAAACGAACATTAGACGCATACACCTTTAATACGGAAGTACAAAAGCACAATGTGAGTGTGCACTGAGGTTCAAATGCATAATAGGAATGTACAGTGTATTATAATTTGTAGAGAAATAATGGTACACAGTGCACTGTACAGAGTTGCATTGCAGACGCATGTGCAGTACAATAGTGGAACAGTGCAGTTAACATGTAAAGCACGACGGAAAATTTTACTAAAGTACTGCGAATTTTTTTTTTGTATGGAATAAGCGCAAATATGATTTTTTCAAAGTTGGCATTGACAGTGAGCTGCAGCCAAGAAGGTACCCCTTGTCCTTTTTCATGCTCAATTAGAAGCACTTGTCAAACCCTTTTTCATACTTAAAAACATATTAGCCTTTCTTGGTGCTCGTCAGAGCATTTTTTAATACTAGTATAATATATCAGTCAATGAATAAAGTTTTTAAACTAATTGCATTTGAAAGTAATTTTTTTCCCTATGCAACGAAAATTGAAAATGTACGATGGCCAGAAGGTTAAAAAATTGCAGTAGCAAAAATTTCAAGATTGAAATTTGATCGTGAAGTGTTGCTATTCGCAAAATGATGTCAGCGTTACGCACAGATACGTTTGTTCTTTATAATATAGATACTTAATTAGTAAAATATAATTAAGATCAGTTATTAGGATGTGGTTATCAATTGAGGCTCTTAAACTTAAATTTCCGGAATGAAAACAGCAATTTTCACCTTCTCAAAATTTGTATACGCACTTCTCATATCCACATTCATCATTTTTAAAAAATTTGTATTTTGTTTGATCATTTAAAAATCATTTCAACTCAAAACTTGAAGTCCCGATTGTTGGCAACATCTTTTATGTGAACAGGCGCACTCTTTACTTGAGATTCTAATCTCAATTCTGGAGAGTAAAAATTTCCATAATTTATTGTTTAGACGCATTTGTGTTAAAATGTTTAGTTTTATCAAAGAAAATGATCGTTTTCTTTTAAATGTGACTTCATTTTCCCATAAATAAGCATTTCGCCTAGTGTCTGAAACTTAGCATCAGTACACATGCAAAAGGAAAAACAATATAGAAAATGTATGAGGAAATATGCTTGTTTTCGAAAGCAGTGTGTCATTTTCCGTTATTATACCCCTAATATAATATTCTGACCTAATGGGATTTTGCGCCACTAAACCCTATACAACAATTTTTATCAACAATTTTGAATTTTTATCAGAAAATAGCATGTATAAAGTTTAAAATACCTTATTATTTCTCTCTTGTCTGCAATAATTAAAGCTATCTAATTTTCATTATTTTGAAGAAATTTTATAAAATGCTTTTAAAATTAAAATATAAAAGTGGGTACATTTAAAAAAAAACAGATTGTGCGATCACATCTACAAAGGAAGAGCTTTCAGTTAAAAGAAAAAATATATTAGTAAAACTGGTTCAGCAAAAATATCAGGGCAGATGACTAAAAAACATACTTGTGTTTTAAATATATAGATTATATAAAATTAGGAAAAATTAAATTAAGCAAATTATGTTATTTTGAAAAAATTATAGTATAATGTCCTAAAGAATAGCATTAAAATTTTGTTATTCGAGAGAATTCTCGACAAAAATTTCAGGAACACGATATTATTTTAAACCACGAATTATTTGTTTGCTTGTCTAATTCGGCGAAGGAAATCCATCCAGACGAGAATCATCAATTTCTGTAATATAAATCTCTATTATTTGCATGTCACCTCTCTTTTATAAAGACACTCTAAATTTTTGCAAAACATTGCGTTTTATTAGTGTGTGATTTCGATTACATTATTTTTAAAAATGAAGCATTTTCACCTGTGAAGAATTTCAAAGCAGTTGTTCTGTGAAAATGACGCAATTCTACAAAACATAATTCAGGTTTAAGAATTAAAATGCACACTTTTTTATAAAATGACGTCATTTGGATCCGCTAAAGAAATCCACTTTTACAATCCATTCTTAAACTTCGTCTATAGAAAAGTGTGCATGTGACGTCATTATCACGGAATAACAGACAATATTCTTAACATAGCCCATATTTTAATTTCAACTTTTTTTTTTTAGGTTTTATGAGAAAATGGCAACAAAAAGATACAGTATTTCATATTTTCGACTATTTTCCGTCTTCTTCCAATGACACAATAAAAATGAGGTACTTTTGTTGCCACGATAAGAAAACTGGTATTAAAAACTACAAAAAAATTAATATCTCAAAAATAAATTGAGATACAGCTTTCAAACAAATTGCATTTAAAAGAGCATTTTTTTTCCTTATACGATGGTGTAAAAATTTAAAATGTGTGATGTTTAGAAGTTTAAAAATTTGCAGTAGAGAAAATTGCAAAACCAAAATTTTATTTCAAATTTCAAAGTGTTGCCATTCGCAAAATGACGTATGCGTTACGCACAGATATGTTTGTCCTTTATAATATAGATTGTGTTAAAATTAATCTAACATAACTTTATTGTTTTAGGTATATTCTAATGATAAAACTGCCAACCATTCACTAATCTCCTGTAATATGTGGAATTTTTCGCTCCACGTTAACCACGCTTCGAACCAAAAAATTTATGTAACGAATATTTTCCAATTTAATTTCAAGGTCCTTCATAGCACAAAAATTTAGTTCGAAACGGATTAACATGGGTCAATTTAACCCACATGTTACCGAAGATTAGTGGTAGCTTGGCACCTTTGTCTGGAGAAATGGAGTTAGAAATAAGGAGACATACTGTCTACCAGTTGCGAGTGAAGTAACTGAGGAGGTTGTCACAAGACGGCGGCTGATTTTTTTTTTTTTTTTTTTTTTTTTTTTTTTTTTTTATCGGATCAACAGGTTTTGACTGACACCGGGAAAGCTCCCCACCGGTACATTTGAATAGACATTTTCGCCTTATTTAAGTGTCTTATTCATGGAACTATTTTTTTCACAAATGTGGTAAAACTTTCCTATTTGTTTTTACTGGTGTCTATTTGCCCAGGTATTATAATCTTTTCCACTGACACTAGCAGGAGGTTGTCTAGGTTATCAGAATGTGGCGGAAATGTAGAGCCTGACTACCACCAAAGTTCATCACCAAAATATTCATTAGTTTTATTTTCGCACCGCACTGTAACATTCAGACCTTTACATTCATATATAATGCGGCATACTTTGGGAACAGCTGCAAGTGGCAACTGTTTCTGCAACCACATTTTTACATGCCCTTTTCGCCTAACGATTCTGTCAGTTTCCACCCTCTGTATTTATCCAAAAACATTTTTATTTTTACACTTAACCGCACTTGTATCAAAGTACAGACTATCTTTGCACTTCCCACGATTCAGGAATCTATTAACCCACAATCTGGCATCCCTACGCAATTCAAATATGTAATAACTTCACCGCATGTATTTAGCGATCGTACCAGCCAATGTTTTTAAATGCCCCTTGTGCACGGCGCAAAATACTTGTAGAAATTCGATATTGTATTTCGCCAAGCAAGTAAATTGTAACTGCGTAATCAAGTCACTTCTGCTCTGACGCTGGTCTTGGTATGTGGTACTAAGTTGCGTCTTGTTGTGCTTCCCCTCTTGTACCTCTCCCCTCTGCTCTCCTGGACTTAATAAAATCCAACACCTTTGTAAAGAACTTTAGAGTTTTCTTTTAGTTCGTTCCTGGTTATTTAAATTTTCCTACTGTACGTAATCCAAAACGGCCTTTGAAAGACAAAAACTTCTTCATAGTTCCATGTGTAGAGACCACCCTAGTACATATACAGCGTTTCTCATATTGTGCTCCGTGCAGCATAGTTTGAGAAATGCTGTACCTGTTGCCATATTTGCGAAAAGCACTCATGATAGATTATGTGTAATTTTAGTACTTAAAAAGCTAATAACATGCAAATAACGTGCAAATAATGTAACAAAAGATATTTGCAAAAATAGTTTAATTACTCTGGTAAACATGCTTTTTTTCGCAAGGAAACTGAATAGAAATCCTATTCCAGTTTTTTATGCTACATGCAAATATGTAACCATATATTTTCCATCCGCCATACTTTTTTTGTAACCATCATTTTTGAGTAATGTACTACGAAGGGATTGCTTTCCTTCTTCCGACGTTCGGTGGTTCCCCAAATCACCGCCCCTGAACACTGGGCCACAGCGCTGGCACAAAAATGGCGGCTGCTGAAAGCGGATATTTTTCAGCTTTTGTACGGTCCCTCGAATTTTGGCATCAATAATTTTAAAAGTTTTTCCGCGTTATTTTTCTGAGATTAAACAAGTCAAAGAAATCTTTTATAAAATACCGGTTCCTAAATTTAAAGGACAGTACAAGTGTTACCCCTCCCCCCCCCCCCCCAAAAAAAAAATAATAATAATAATTCGCTTTTGGTAGCCGCTATTTTTATGTCAGCGCTCAGACTTAGTATCGAAAGAGGAGTGAAGTCATGCCACTCACTCATTGGCTATGGAAATAGGAGCGCCTGACACCGATTGGATTATGTGAAAGACATTAAATACTACAACTGCATTATTTTAATAAGCAAACACCAGTATCCAGCATTGGAATTGTACAGTTCCACGTGTATTCGTAACCCATACAAAAACTGTGCCACACACAAAACAACAGAGAACATATTTAAACTCAGCATGATAAAGGTAGTTAGCTTTCGTTTATTTAGTCCTTGTGAAAGAATTTGTTTGTTCTTCTTGTCCAGTGTTATATTACGAAGGCCTTAGAAAATATAATTTATTATTAAATATTTCTAATTACCTATTTATTAAGTGGTAGGTTTTATCATACAAACTAAACGAGATCTTTCTCTTTACTAATCTCAATAATGTAAGTAACGCGTAAAACTATGTGTCGTAAACTAGTGAGACATAATGGTGTTTACACGTTTTCTGTCAGTCGGCCAGTTGTTCTAAATTTTCGCTATAAAGTGTTAATAATTATTTTGCCTTTACATAATGATAGACAATCCGTGAATAATAATGATAATAATAATAATAATAATAATAATAATATTACTTTTTACTTTCTTCTATCCTTACAAGAAAAAAGTATTGGATTCGTGAAAATTTTCGACTTCCGGTTTTCGACGGATTTACACGTTTTAGAATGCCCAGAACACGATTTGATGGTTTTTAGAAAATGTCTGTCTGTGAGTCTGTCTGTCAATCTGTCACTCTGTCTGTGAGTCTGTATGTGACAAAAATTTTGTGGGCGCTCTATCTCAAGAACTAATGCACAGAATTTCACAAAACTTATTATTTAGTTATACCTTGATGTAAACTAGACCTGATTAGTTTTTGGTGAAAATCGCCCAACAGGTGGCGCTGCTATGCGGCATTTTTCACGATTTCTGCAATAGCTATATCTCAAGAACTACTGCACGGATTTTCATAAAACTTCAGTTTCGGTTAGTCCAGGATATAGTTTGGTGCTGATTACTTTTTTGTGAAAATCGCCCAACAGGTGGCGCTGCTATGCTGCATTATTCATGATTATCGCAATAGCTCTAACTCAAGAAAAAATGCACGAATTTTCATCAAACTTCAGATTTCGTTAGTCCTTCATATAATTTAGTGCTGTTTAATTTTTGGTGTAAATCGCCCAACAGGTGGCGCTGCTGTGCTGCATTTTCACGATTTTCGCAAGAGCTGTATCTCAAAAACTATTGCACGGATTTTCATCAAACTTCAGATTTAGTTAGTCCTTGACATGAATTGACGTGTAAATTAGTGCTGTTTAATTTTGGTGTAAATCGCTCAACAGGTGGCGCTGCTATGCTGTATTTTTGGCGATTTCCGCAATAGCTTTATCTCAAGAACTAACGCTTAGATTTTCAACAAACTTCAGATTCAGGTATACCTTGATATCATTTAGTGCTGTTTATTTTTAGTGTAAATCGCTCAACAGGTGGCGCTGCTATGCTACATTTTTCAGAATTCCCGCTGTAGCTCTATCTCAAGAACTAATGCACGAATTTTCATCAAACTTCAAATTCAGATATACTTTGATATGAATTGGTGCTAAATTCATGTAATTTCTTGTACTATTTAAATGATTTAATTGACGTGATTTATATAGAAGAAAGTTTTGTGATGGCCACAACATACTTTTTTAATTTGTCTGGTAAGACTTGAGAATTTTTGAATTAAAAATCCATCACATTTGTGAATTTTGCGTATTAAATTATTTGATTTTTAAGTAATAAAAGATAAAGCAATACGTTGAATTCATTGTATAAAATATATATATATATATAAAAGAAGATTAAAAAAAAGTTAATCAAATTGTGTCACAAAGAATCCCCACCCTTCGCTATATCACATATTTTTAATATGAGAATAAGGTCAAAATTTTAGTAAGAATATATCTATTAACACTAAAAGGACAGTGGAGATCACTTTGAAGCCTACCAACGGAATATATTTCGGTACGAATGAGTCTTTTTTTTTTACAAATAAGCTTAACCCTTTATGTACTGAATTATGAGTCAATGAAAATTTTATCTTCTAAAGCATTTTTCGTGAATTGTGTAAACTACATTAGAAGATTTACATAATCATTTAACAAATTTTAGAAGGATGTTAGAAGGATTAAAGATTTAGAAGGATTAATTAAATTTGAATTTATAGGGATTTTGTGCAATATTTATAACCCCACTCAAATTTTTATTTTAAATATTTTTCTTAGTATTTTTTAGAATTAGGAAATGCACAAATATAATGTTCTTACAATAGAAATACAAAAATAATTCCGAATTGAAAAATTCTCCCCCCCCCCCCCCCCCTACGCCAAAAAAACTGAAAAGATGCAAAGGCAAAAGTAATCATCCTTTTAAAAATATTTTTTGTTTTGTGTAGCCTATAATGCTTTTGGAACAAGATAAAGTAATGTATCTATAACTCGTTCTAAACAGTATTACAACTGATCGATGTATTAAATTAATTTTATAACACGTTATTTTAATATTACTTATAAGTACTGTCAGTAGATAAAGGGTTAAAAGACATAACGAAGAAATAAATTAAATACAGGGTGTCCATAATTAAACGACCCTACTTTAAAGATGTCTACAGACAAAACTATTGTTCATAAAGTTGTGAAATTTTGTAAAAGACATGATAAAGGGATGGGAATTTGTTTTAGCTAAAAAATATATAAATAAAAATAGTTGAAAATTTAGCCACCAGAGGGCGATTTTTAATAAATTATCTATTTAGCATTACGATAGTTTAGAAATTTTATTTATTAACCTAACCTTATTCTAAATACAGCATTTCACGACATGTTCCTAGTTTTTCTCAGAACACACTGCAGTCAACAGTGGAACATGCTATCTTACGATTCCAGATGGTACCTCAAAATGATGAAAGTCATGCAAAACATGTTTGTTTATAACAAAATTTGTTAAACTATCGTAAATGTATGGTAAATGTATAATTCGTTAAAAAAACGACTTCCTATTTTTTTTTTCGCTCAAACATATTCCCATACTTTTATTATGTCCTCCAGAAAATTTCGCTACATTCTGAACAATCTGAAGTCTGTAGACTTTAACCCTAGAACTACCGGAAATTTTACTCAAGTTTTATAAAAACATTCTACACCAGAATTTTTACTTAAAACTATTTAATTTGTTTATTTAACTTATTATTGTCTGATTTATACATTTAGTTTGTTTTGAAGAAATTTCTGGTTTGAATAGATATTTTGAATATACATGTCGGGTCCATTGGACCCTTCTGGTAGACAGAGGGTTAAAATAGGCTCGATTAATTATGAACATCCTGTGAATAAAATTTCTAAACTATCGTAATGCTAAATTGCTAAATGTGTAATTTATTAAAAATCGCCCTCTGGGGTCGAAATTTTGAATTATTTTTATTTATGTTTTGTTTAGCTTAAGGGGTCTCGGGACTCTTAAAGCTTTAAAATTTTCGAAATTTTAATTTTTTTAGATGTTAAACTCCTATCTTTTCTGAACATTTTGATATAATTGTTTCATTGAAATTCCAATTAGAACTGAAGTTATTGCTTTTACATTTATACACGTTCAATAGCTGAAGCGTTGTTTTGGAAACTTTGAAGCCATTTTTCTCCAAATGATGTTTTTGGGCATAACGCGCACGATATCTCAAAAACTTATGAATATTTTTTCATGAAATTTTCAAAACATATGTTTCATGTTAGTCTGTATAAACTGAACCTAAAGTTTCCTTTTTATTGTTCAAAACAAAATTTTTTTAGGTGATTATACTGTTGAAATTTTCTTAATTTTGCATTAGCTAAATACAACTTTGTATTAAAAATATAAAAAAGCTTTAAATACAAATTTATTTAGGTTCAGGGTAATTATTACAATCTGAAGCATAAGTAGGTACCAACATTTTCCTTCTAGTTGCAATACTTATTTTGTAATCATGCGCGTAAGCTGTTATGCCGATTTTTTGCTCGTCAAATGTCTAACAGTTTGGAGCCCCCTGTAAATGCTAATTCTGCATCTTATAATTTTTTAAATACATAAAATGAAAGAACATACTTATATATTTAATTCCAATTAAAATTGTGTCTTAAAATAAAACACATTTTAAGATATTAAATGTTGAAAATGGTCTTTTTTTTTCTTTTTTTCCAATTTTAAGAGTCCTGAGACCCCTTAAACAGATTCCCATCCAGTGTTGCCAGTGGGCTACTTTTTTTTAATTCTGATTTCTTGATTGCCACCACTTTTTTGAAACGGTAAGATTGTCTTTGTTTTCGCCTTAATTAATATGTCATTATATAAGGCGCATTTTACCATTTCAAAAAAGTTGTGCTAATCAAGAATCTGAATTTAAAAAAACAGCCCATCTGGCAACACTGTTCCTATCCCTTTATTATGACTTTCACAAAATTTCACAACTTTGTGAACAATAGTTTTGTCTATAGACAACTTTAAAGTAGGGTCGTTTAATTATGGACACCCTGTAAATAAGTTAAACAGTTTTAAATAAAAATTCTGGTGTAAAATATTTTTTATAAAACTTGAATAAATTTTCCGGTCTTTCTACTGTTAAACATAAAATTTCTAAACTTTTTGGAGCTAAATTTCCATTACCTTTATTACATGTTTTTCATAAATTAATAGTCTCTCTAATAGACCGGGAGCCGGCAGCACAGCCAACCACCTCATCGAGTTATAGGTTGAAATTCGAGAATTAGCTAAAAGCTGGAAAATACCTAAAAACCTGATTTTAGTGCTCGACTCGTAGGTTTACCATTGCGTTTTCCTGCACCCAAAGGTATGAAAACATGGCGGAGTGGAAGCAGGAATACACAATGGTAAGCCTACGAGTCAACCTATAAAATCGGGTTTTTATGTGTTTTCCACCAAGATATGACTTGGCATACCGTTTGCATTTTAATATGAGAATCGAGTTTTAGTTAATTCTGAAATTTCAGCCTCCAACTCAATGAGGTGGTTGTCTCATGGTTAGTACGCTTCCTTGGATTTTGCAGGCCAGAAATTTTTTCGGCACCAGTATTATTTTATAGAAAATCTCTTTTAAAAAAAGAAGGCGAAATTAGCGCATTTAACCTAGATTTCTTTTGTGCTACTAGTTTTTAGGTACTGGTACTTTTCCTGAAGAAATAACGGTATCCGTACGAACCATGTGTCTGTGTTGCCGGCTCCAAGTCTATAATATTAATGTCTTTACCTCACTCATTCCACTAGAAAAGAAGTAATATTTTGTAATTAGATTTCTTTTGAGAATACTCTCGACATCCAAGATTTAAAAACCTTGAAATCCTGAAATACTTTCAGTTATCAAAAAGAAAATAAGGCCTATAAATAAGTAGAAGAAAACTCTTTTAAGAAAGGAATTTCTTGAACTCGGCTTAATATGCCACTGAAATAGTTTTTAAAGAGCTGCATTTTAGAAGTAAACTGAATAATCCATGAAAACCACTTCGAAATATTTTTTCAATGGTAGTTCTTTTTCTGAAAAGTTTAAAAAGCTTTTAGCAAAAGAAATTCTGGATAAACTTCTGAAAAACTACGTTGTCAATTCACTTCTTCTATTTCGTTTAATACAGATTGCTTGATTGCTAACAAGTTTTTGAAATAATAATATTCACTTTTATTTAATGACGGACTACGTAAGGTTGAAATTCGTATTTGGAAAAAGTTGTAGCGATTAAGTAACGTGATTTTTTAAAGCACTAGATTAGAAACACTGAAGGGAAAACATTGAAAAAGTTTAATTTGTTTGGAAAATCTGAAAATAATTTTCTTAAAATTTTTATAAAGTTATATCGGTAAGTTATAAATTTATTATATAACTATATTTTTAACTGACCTCAAAATACTCAAATCGAAAATAATTGCAGAAACATTTTTATGTTTATTTATTATGCTGTTGTTTTATTTATCTATAACGTAAAAAAATGCCAGAATTTCGAAAATTTCTTTTTCATAAAAAAATTGTTTTTCTAAATGTCTCCTGCAAATTTTTTAATTATCGGATTACAACTTGCAATATGTATAAATATCTGCCTAACCACGTTTTAACATTTGTAAAAATATCAAAATCCTGAAGTAATAAGATGTTATACGCGATTTAAATACCGATATGAAAAATGGCTGTCATATCGTCGGTACCATGTCAAACGATCCAGTATGAAAATAGTGTTGCCAGTGAGCTACTTTTTTAAAATTCCGATTTCTTGATTGGCAGCGTTTTTCTGAAATGATAAGATTTCCCTTGCTTTCGATTTAATTTATGTGTTATTAAATAAGGTTAAGTAAGGCTAATTTTACTTTTTCAAAAAAGCGGTGCTGAACAAGAAATCTGAATTTAAAAAAAGCAGCGCGCTGGCAACACCGTTTTCACATTGGATAGTTTGGCATGGTACCATTTTTTTGAAAAAAGTAGCAAAACTGCTTTTCCTATTTTTTCAATAAATGATTTTGCAGATTGCGGTGTGAATTCGACAGAACAGAAAAACAATTAGTTGCCCCTCAAAGGGTTGTTAATTCATGGAATTATGAATAAAGATGAATTAATATATCCTCAAAAGGCTGTAACTTTAACTGCAACCGATTCGTAAGGCCTGATTACCACCAAGGCAAACTCCCAGTAAAAAAAAGTAAATTTGAATAGAAATTTCCTTTTAATTTAAACGACTTATTCATGCAAAATGTCTGTCATAATAAAGGCGAATATATATATTTGATGTTACTAGGGAGACGTTTGCCCCGGCTGTAATCAGGCTCTACGGTTCCGCCATATTGTGACTACATAAACAATCCTCTTGTCAATGTCCTGAATTTGATTACCATCGCTACACAGTCAGTTGTAAAAATTTTCGAAAACTTTCAGTATTGGAGGTAGAGCGAGCTCTCATTTCCACTATTTTCTCAGTTATTCGTCTATTTCTCCATATCGGGATCAGGGTTATCATTATGGATTTTTTTTTTTTTTATTCCGAAATTCCGAAATGATACCAGCATTTCCGAATAGTAATAATATTTAATGACACTCATTTCAGGATTACATCAAGCACAAATACCTCTTTCAAAATTACCAGTGTGAATACGCAATTTCTAAACTAGAGAACAGGAATTCTGCTTTTTAGGTGCGTTCGTAATTATATAAATACGTAGCACCTATAGTCGTCGTTCAGTCCGTCTGTCCGTCCGTCCGCATGTAAAAGAGCAAAAACTACCCAACCGAATGGGCTGAAATTTTAAATATATGATTGTTGCAACATTTTGTCGAGCCATTTCAAATTTTATGAAAATCAGATGTATAGTTTAATTACAGGGACAGTCAAAAGTTTTTCTTCACATTACGACCAATGGGAAAAATTATTGCAAGTGCATTTTAATGTTGTTAAAGCTTTCCAAATGGTCTGAAATTTTAAACATATAATTATTGCGACATTTTGTCGAGCCATTTCAAATTTTATGAAAATCGGATGTACAGTTTAATTACAGGGACAGTCAAAAGTTTTTCTTTACATTACGGCCAATGGGAAAAATTATTGCAAGCGCATTTTAATGATGTTATAGCCTTCCGAATGGGCTGAAATTTTAAATATATAATTGCTGCAAAATTTTGTCGAGCCATTCCAAATTTTATGAAAATCGGATGTGTAATTTAATTAGAGGGACAGTCAAAAGTTCCCCGTTACATTAAGGAGAATGGGAAAAAAATATTGCAAGTGCATTTTAATGATGTTACAGAGTATGCACTTATGAAGTGAAAACAAATACACATTCAGTACAATATCGGGTGCAAAAAATAATTATAAAACTAGTTATAGTACGAACGCACCTCATTTGCCACGTTTGACGAGCAATTTCCAACTTGTTTAGAATTTAGTGTCACCCCCGATGAAAAAAAAATATATTAAATATTTTTTCAATCCAACTTATACCTTTGGAGCGGATCTTTGTCTTCTGATGGACTGATGGCTTCGATTATTATGAAACAGCCATTATAAATTATGTGTTAGGTGAAGAGGTGAAGATGAAAGAGCAGCCGTAAAAAGTTAGAACTCTGATTTTCTGGTCAGAATGGGGGGGGGGGGGGGATGGTCATATATATATATATATATATATATATTTTTTTTTTTCTTTTTTTTGAAAAAAAATTATGCCCATTTTTTTTTCTCATTCTGACCAGAAAATCAGTGTTCTAGCTTTTTACGACTGCTCCTTCATCTTCACCTAACACTTCATTTATAATGGCTTTTTCATAAAAATAGAAGCCATCTGTCCATCAGAACAAAATAACTCGGTGAAAGCGGAAACTCGGTTAAGCAGGACTCTACTGTAATTCAGCTTTAAGACTTAAAAGATGCAATTTTATTTTATATAAAATGACGTCATCCGCATCCGCTGAAGAATTCCTAATTTGCGATCCACTATTAAACAACATCTACAATAAAGTACGCATGACGTCACTATCGCTGAAAAAAAAGAGATTTCGTCATTCACGAAACTCGACAAAAAAAAAAAAAAAAAAAAAAAATGGCTATCTAATGATTCATATGCCTTCATTTGTTTGTAATATATAGGTACTTAAAATTAATTTTAGTTTCTAAGAGCTCCATGTTTCATCAGAAATCATTCGTTTATAATTCTTTTTTCAAAGTAGCACGTATTTTAAGTATAATTTTTCCGTTTTTATGGGAAAATGGCAACAAAAAGATATAATTGCTACTTTTCCTTTACTTTCTACAGAAATGGAGTACTTCCGTTGCCAATATTAACCAAATGACTCTAAAAACTAAAAAAAAAAGGAATATTTCAAAAATAAATGGAGATGCAGTTTTCAAACAAATTGCATGAAAAAGTACTTTTTTCCAATACGACGGTATAAAAATTGAAAATGTGCGATGCTTAGAAGTTAAAAAAATTTTAAATCATTTAATCGTACAATGATACATCTGCTTTGTTTTACGGATGGCTTATATAGCGTAACGCTATTTTTTGGAGACGACACAAATAAGCTGGGAGAAAGAAATAGCATACCGGAGGCTAATAAAAAAGAAGGCAAATCAAGTAACACTGATCCGGATAGAGCCTTATGGGAATAGTGTAAAACATCCAGTTGCGGAGCACATTATTGAATCTGGGAATGATCCTTCCCAACCTGTTCTTCAGAGTATTTTTCATCATCATATATAATCGGCTAACTTTTTTAGAAAATTCATTAAAAAAATTACTAGATATTACTGCTATGAATAAGATTAATCTACTTTGAATAGGTGTATTTGCCTTTGAAAACATATCTTAGATGCGTACAGCTGACAACATTCCGATTTCTTTTAAAGTTTAATGAACGTATTTAAACCAGAAATTTTATTTTTTGAATGGGGACATACAATTGCAATTCTCCAGACGAGCATCGCTGTGATTTTATAGCACTCGTTTTTGAAATAGCAATATCCAGGCTCGTACGGGTACCGTTATTTTCAAGGCCAAATATCAGTATTTTTTTTTATAAAGAATAATTCTAGTTTAATCCTTTATCTACTGACGGCACTTATAAGTACCACTCACTTTAAACTTTCATCCCATAGTGAATATTACTAATATTCTAATGGTACTTTGCAAAAACATTCTTTTAACTCCACTTTACCCGGGTACATGGCAGCAGTAGTTCTAGGTTTGTTATTTTAGCGAGGAAAGATGCTATCTTTGACGCACACGATGGGTTTCGTGCCAACATTTTGTAGAGATTGTCACGCCACGCTCGTCTTTTTATTGCTGCAAACACAGTAAAGGATATAAGATCAGCGTTGAATTTTTTTTATGTGTTCATTATGCTCTTAGAATACAGTCTGACTAGCTAATTTAGGTGAACGGTGTATGTATTTGATTTAACAGTTGAATTACTCGGTGGTACTTACAAGTACTGTCAGTACACTTGGCGTTGGAGAAAACTTCTTGTTTTCTTTTCGTCTGTATAGTTATCCACAGTTTTCATCTGCTTTAAAATGTAATTACTAAAATGTAGTGTAGTAAGAATTTCCCTGGTATTCCTTTTCTGTTTCATTGTTAGTTTTTGTAGGAAACTGAAAAAAGACGTGGCACCGGCTCGATTTGCTATGCTAGAAATGGCATATGTAAATTCATATATTACATAGGTGGAGATGCGAGAGAACATGTTGTCCCTCGAATATAGACTTCGCGTAAACTAAAAGACTGCTAACAAGATCAAAACATAAAGAAAAAATAGTTTTTTTAACCCTTTTAGGGGCAAAGCATTTTCAATGCTAAAGTGTTGAAATAAATGATTGGCACCGGAATTTGCCAAACGATTTATTTGTAGCTAAGAAAAAGCCTATATTTCTGTACTCATTAACCCCTTGCAATTGCGCAATTGCGTTTGTGTAACAATTGCGCAAGCAATTGCGTTTGTGTGATGCTGAATTCACACCGGGAATTTAGAAATTTTTTTTTCAAAATAAGGAAAAGCAATTTTACGACTTTTTTCATCCAAAGTTAGAAAAGTAAAATTTCATAAAATTTTATAAAATATATCCCACCGCCCCTCAAGGGGTTAAATCGAAAATATTTTCTGGGGCCGTTTGAAATACCTTGTAGGTTTTCTGTTACGATATTTTAGTCATTGTATACTGGCGGTACTTTAAAGTACTACTTTAATTAATTACCTCTAGATACTTAAATTTCTCACGGGTGAGTATTTTCTTTATGTTTTTCCTTTAATTTTCATTGTAGTAACTGAGAAAAAAATAGTACATGAAAAAAATTGCAGTAGATCATAATGTAGTAGATAAAGGGTTTAACGTGCGAAATTTCGCCTTATTTAAGGATATATTTTCTATAAGAAAATACTGGTACCGAAAAATGTCTTAGTCGGGAAATTCCAAACCTGTACGAATTCTGATATCCGACTTAATTAATCGCTCTTTTCTACTATTAAACAAGGAAAAAATTACTATTTAAAAATATTTTGTCCTGAACAGTTGGCAGCTGTTGACCAGTATCACTAATTTTTATAATGTGGACTGCCATAGCATCAGATTGCTGTCTATACAAACTCAAACCACTTATTTCGAAAAAATTGTTTCCCCTTAATTAAATTCAGATTTTCGCGATTGAAAAAAAAAAAAGACGAAATATTTTTTCTAATAAAAATGGTGATAATTTGCCTAGGTAGTAATGAGTACTAGGCTGCTGTAGTCAGGACAAATATTCCAAATCTGAGAAAGCGCGCTGTGCGTATGTCGTTACTTTTACAAAGCATCGTACTCTTACAGGGAAGGGAAGAACACTTTAAGAATACTAATTTAATTTTGCATTAGTATTGTTATGAAAATTCTTTGACGGTTATTGTCTTCTTATCTTATGAAGAAGCATGTAAAACATTTGTCATTTTCATTTTCGTAAAATAGTCTTAAATTTTATACGCGTTTTCTTCAAAATGATTGTTTGAAAAAGATAATTCTTTTCAATCTTCAAAGGGAAAAACATTCCGTAAATTATTCAAGACATTCCTTGAATACATACACAGAAAAATCCATATCACTGAAAAAAATATTCTGTGTTTTTCGAGAAAATTGTTATTTATAAATTAAATTATTTCTTTTGCAAGAAATATTTGACTGAAGATTGTGACAGTTTAATTTCGCAGTGAAGTCTCTTATGACGTTTAAATTTTTATTTCTGAAAACAGAAATCTTTTGATCACAGGCACTGAAGATTATTTTTATTATTTTAGGTGTTGCTGTCATGTACAAAACAAAAATAAAGACTTTTTAAGAATACTTAATAAGGATTGGAATTAAAAACTATGCAAAATCAAAAAGCAAATCTTCTTCTTGTTCGTTTCGTCAATTTTAACAATGCGTCGAAATATTTTTGAGCTATCTATATACAAATCGTATGGGAAATAAAAAAAAAAACATTCACACTTTGAGCTCTGATGTGTGAATTGTTTAACCCGTTCGGGACCATGGGTGCATATATGCACTCTGAAAAATTACTTAAAACGCTTGAACTTGATACCAGTAAAAAAGAAATGAAAAATTGATTTTATTTAATTGCGAAATTATTGTAATTTACAATGTTAATTCAAATAATTAACAAAAAGTGGTGCCAAACGATTAAAATTCGTGTAAAAGACGTCGGTCCTGAACGGGTTAACAATACGCAAATGAGACATTGGCACCGGTATTTCGTAAACAAAAAATTAGGTTTATTATATACACGAAAAAATGCATTAATTTATTTTCAAATGAGTTTGGTCGAATATTCCGTTGTAATTGTGACATTTGGAGATTAATATTATGTGGTAAGAAATTCACCCAGCAGAGCTCAAGGGGTTAAGCTTTACCAAATATGTTAAAAAATGGATTTCACTATCAGAAAATAAAGCTTCGATATTGACATAAACACATCCAAATTTTCTGCGTGAATTTTAAGCCTTAACCTTTTATCGGGCAATGGTAATATATTTACCACTAAATTTTTATTGAGTGGGTTGTTTGTGACGGCCAATTTTCAACACGAGTGATATGTGACCGAAAGGGGGAGGTGCCCTCCGTGGGGGGGTCTTTCTAAGGGAACCTAACTTGTATTTACGCAAGGATATTGAAGGTTCGAACAAAACCACGGAAATCTCCGCACGATTAGGCTGACGGGAGTGATTGGGTTCGAACCCAGCACCTCGCGTCTACCAGCTTTGAAAGCAGAACCTCTCGGCCACTGATGAGGTTAATTTTTATTGAAAATTGATCGACTTACACCGGAATTTTTATTGCAATATTTTGTTCTTATAATGCACAAGAAGAATTTAATATTATTTATTTTCAAATCAGTTTCTTTGCAGATTCTGGTGGCAGTGAATCTTTTCAACAATTCAGCTACTGAATTGACTTTTCTCTAAAAGGGTTAACATCTGTCACCGGCCTCACAAACTACTGTTTTTCACACATTAACTTGTAATATTCAGTTGAACTATAAATACCAGTGGAATTTTGTTTCGTTTGGAACCTTTGTGCTCTCGCTAGAGACTTCTGAATAGCGATGGGCATAATGAATGATTTTACTATTCGAATGAATCATTCCGGCATAAACATAAGCTTAGCTACCAATCTTTATTTTTTTTAAATTTAATATCTGCCAGAAATTTTGTATCGAAAAAAAATGTCTTATTTTAATTATAATTGATTTAATAAACCAAGAAAAATGTAAAAATAATTTTTATCTTTAAAATTTCTGAAGTTTAACAAATATAAAAAAATGCGAAGGGCCTTCTCGAAAATATAACTATGATTTCTTGTTGTCTTTTTTAAATTTATGGTGGTATTTGATTAACCCCTTAATTCTCGCTCCCGTCATATTCACGGGCTGTGTCGTTTACTCAGATTGTTCGATTCCCACCAGTTTTATAAAATAGTGAAATTGACTATACTTAAGTATCTTTTTACCTGTCATTAAATAAGGTGAATATTTATTTTTCATAAAAGTGGTGTCAATAAGCAATTTGAATTTTAAAACCGTAATTTAATTCGAGCGTTAAAGGGTTAAAAATATATACAAAGGTTGAAAACTATGTTTTAAAAGCATGTCCGAATGATTCATTTGATAGTAAATTCATTCATACTGATTATCACTATTTCTAGTTGTTGAATTTTAATTATAACTGTCCGATACTTAAAGTAGTAAAGAGACAGTATCACATGAGTTTATCCGCTGCCATCGAAATACTCAAGGCCAGAGCACAAGTCATCACTAATCGACCTACTTCTTACTAGTGTTGGAATTCACACCGGAAAATTTTGAATAGCAACTTTCTTTTAATATTCGTTGTGGAATTACTATCATCTTATAAAACAGTAATAACTAGTATTTAAATTTGATGGTGAGAATTAAAATAAAAATTCAGAATTTGTTTTCGAGATAAAATTTAAGGAAAGATTAAAAGGTGACACAAACATATAAAAATATCATTTAATACAACCCTGAGATCTTTCTAACACACAAGCGTTCATTTTGAAAGGGAAAAGATGACTGACTGAATAGAAAATAAATTTTAAAAACAAAAACAAAATAGTACGCATGCCCAAGCGGAGTTCAGTCCATTTCTCTGCAGATGGGTGAAAAGATCAGATCAAATTATCGGGAGTTCTTGAAATATTTAGGTTATTATACAAAATCGCGGGAATATTATAAGCAAGGAGATCATTACAAACAGTATCACTTCTAAGTAAAATTTTTATAGATCCTCGGATTATTGAAGAGTAATGGTTAAATGTTGAAATGATCATTTTAGCTTTTTAGAAGTTTATCTTAATATTTTCTTTTTGTTGCAATCTGGATAAAGCAGTACTTGGTTTTTTAAACTTGATATCAGAAAAGTGCTCTTTTAACCCCTTGAGGGTCACAGGTATATATTATATACCACCTACGATTAATAAAGTTTTACACCAGAAAATTTTTATTAAATTTTACTTTTCTAACTTTGGTGGGAAAAAAAAACAAAAAACAAAAATTGCTTTTACTTATTATTAAATAGAATTTTTCAAAGATTCCGGTGGGAATTCAGCATTTCACAAACGTAATTGCTTGCCCCTCAAGGGGTTAACCCCTTGAGGGGCGCCGTTTGCAGTCTGCAAACGGTTAATTTTAACGCCGAAATTAACAAATGAGACCAGAAAATTTTTAGTACACTTTCGATCTCATAATATACGTCAAAAAATGCTTTTGATTATTTTCAAATAAATTTGTTCTTAAATTGCAGTGTGAATTAAATATTTGAGCATTTTTAGAGCAGAAATGCCTTGCCCCTGAAAGGGTTAAGTAGTTATAAGAATGTTGTAAAGATTAGGTAAATTTGAATAGATCTTTTTATTTTATATACACATCTTATTCATACAGGATTTTTTGTTATAATTAAGACAACTTTTTCTATTAGTATTGACTGGTGGAAGTTTTCTAATGCCGTACTCATGATCTGAGTAAAATCACGAATTGGTGACCGTCTGAAATTTAAAATTTGTGTGAGTAAAAAAGCAACGCTGTAATCGTAATTATTCATGACCTTTGTATCGTGCTAAGGCACCAAATTCACTGGCTATGCTATTAGTTGTTAATCAAATAACATTCGCTGCGTGATAATCAAATATCAATCTTACATCACGGTCAAAAAATGGAGTTATTAATAAAGAGGAGGATACATATAGTGTAGAGCTTACCAACTGCGAGTGAAAGAAATGTCAGAAGATGGCGACTGATGTTTTACATCGGATCAATAGTTTTTCAAATCAGAATCAAATTTCAAATTAATGGCTTAAAAGGCGCAAAGGTCAACCTAGTGCAAAAGATTCCATGCCGGGACTCGAACCCGGGTCATTAGTATAGCGCACTGATATTCTACCGACTAAACCACATGGAACGATACCCAGCCTGGAACTTCTCACTATTACAGGTTGGCAAGGCTACAAAAACGCAGCACAAGATGTGATATTTATCGTGAGCCACCGGCATGGGCAAACACGAAACTTAATTAAATCCAGCAGCGATTGAAACTATATAAATACTTGGAAATTTTTCCAGAGAGAAAGATTCGCCTTGCATACAATATTTCAAATGAAAATCAATTTTCAAATTAAACCCACCGACAAGAGGTAAACACGAAACAAAGCAATTAATTTGAAATATTGTATGCAAGACGATTGTTTCTCTCTGGGAAAATTTCATGTATTTATGTAGGATCAATAGTTTTTGATCAATAGTTTGGATCAGTAGTATTGGAACAATAGTTTTGGATCAGTAGTCTTGGATCAATAGTTTTAAAGCAAACTTCCAATGGTAAATTTTTGATAGAAAAATTTGCCTTATTTTAGCATGTTATTCATGCAAAATTTTTCACACAAATACAGTAAAAATTTCTATTCGTTTTTACTGATAGAATTTTGCCCGGGTATAGTAATATCTTTCAACGACAGTCACAGGAGATTATTTAGGTGGCACAATATCGGGGAAACGCAGTACCTGATTACGGCCGAACTAAACTTCCAACAGTAAAAATAAATATATGTTTTTGTACATAATTATGGCTTCATTAATAAGGTGTATAACACCTTCGGGACGAGCGTCTTTTACAGAATTTTTAATCTTTAATCACCGGTTTATTAAAGCTAAAATTTTTGCCTAATTGAATCGGGAAAATGCTCTGATTAAATAAAGCAAAATTTACAATAAAAATTTACTGGTGCTCAAAATCCCCGATTCTGAGCACCTTGCGCGGCACGAATACTAGTCGCTCGTCCCCAAGGGATTAAATAAAGAGAAATTTCTATTGATATTTATTGGAGGAAGTTTTCCCCGGCGGTAATGAGCCAATGCGAAACCGGTTACATATGAAGATTCTCTATTTTCATGCTGTGTCCTTTTTATTCATAGTTCTATTAGTACTTTTGGGAAATTTCGTAACCTCTAATTGAAAAATTCCTTAAAAAACGTTTTCTCCTTCTCCACCAATTTTTCACTGCAGTTTACATGAACTGTAAAAAATATGACATCATAGATTGATACTGAATAATTTCTTTATTTTGTTCTTCTATTGTACTCAATATTGTTATGTTTTGACATTAAAAAGAATATCTGTCTTATTTTATAACACTTACATAAAAAAAAAGTTAAATGATTCGTAGCCATTACCTTAAATTTATTTCCAAAACAGAAATGTATTAAAATTGATTTGCTATTAAATAAATATATGAAATATAACTCTATATTCTCAGCATACAATCAGTTCGCTCTTTCGGTCCTGTATGGTCCTTCGCCCCTCAACGGTCGCATTAAATTACGGTTAAAATTTTCAAATTGCTTATTTTCACCATTTTTAAAAAAAAAAGAAATATTCATCTTATTGACTGGTAAAATGATACCATAATAAAACCAATTACACTATTTTATAAAACTGGTGGGAATCAAACAATCTTAACTCCTTGAGGGGCGGTGGGATAAAATATATCCCACCAAATTGAAACAAGATTCTCACCAGGAAATTTTTACCAAATTTTACGTTTTTAACTTTGGAGGTTAATCGTTGAAAAATTGCCTTTCCTTATTTAAAAATAAATTTTTCTATTTTTCCGGTGAGAATTCAATATTTAGAGTCATTTTTGCTTGCCCTTCAAGGGGTTAATAACAAAGCGATATAAGTAAGCGTGCAAACTTAATGCTGGAATCGGGCGTAAAATAACACACTTGCGCCATCTAGCGGACGGAGTGATAATCCACATACGCCGGCTTTTAGGGCGGTGCCTATTTTCTAAATCTTTAGCCTCTCATGGAAGTGAATTTTATTTTGCCACATCTATTGCAAAATAATGGCGTAACAAGAGAGGAACCCATATGCACTTGACACCACGAGGTTTTCTTTACCTTGTCAAATTGGTTTCATTTATTAATTAACTTGAAAGAAACTTTATAATTTTAGTGGTGTGAGTAAAAAAACAGTTAGGTATTTACCTGTAGTTCACACTCCATCCGCTACGTGGCGCGTGACCTTGATTGATGTGACCTCGCTTTTAATGTTGCGGTTAGTTCTTCCATTTAAGATAGGACGCTTATTTATATCGCTTTGGTTAATAAAAGACACTGCACGTGACTGTCACGGGAGCGAGAATTATGGGGTTAATGCTTTAAGTGTCCGATAAGTGTAAGCTACTTCTTATGAAATTACACTTTTTTAAAAATAAATTACTTATACAGGGCACACACTCGGTCCGTGTTTCGAACACCAATTTTGGTATCAGCACCGTTGCCAGACAAACATTAAAATTTTATTTTGGGTACCACTATTTTCGTAGAAAAATAGCTGCTTATTTAACTGCAGAATTTTTCCAATTAAATCATGCTAAAAAAAGAACACGAAAATAGTGCTATACCAAATAAAATGTTAGTATTTTCCGGCTACGGGTTCTACTCGCATTTATATACAGCAGTTTGTTTCAAGACTAGTAAAGGCATTTTTTACCCCGCCTTTACATAGAAAATGCAAAAGTACCGCTCGCTATTAATCTCGACAAAAAAAATGACCACTTGTCGCCAACGCTTTAAATTATATCAGTTTTACGTACAAACTCAGAAGTCGGTACGCTTTCTTGAATCATGACCATGTTGTATGCCTTAATATCGATCGCGTGAGTAAATCTATTAATTAATAATATACTTATGTGTATACCATTATGCGAATGATATTGAATAAAAACAATAATCTTCTGTTCATCGCAGTTAAATCTACTACATAAAAGCCATTCACTGTGTGTATGTTCCTTATACAAATTTTCAATTTTCGACCGATCTCTACGAAACTTGATGTACATACATTTCAGAACGTGGAATAGGTCCCTGTCAACTTTTAAAAAAATATCAGACCACTCTTTACCCCCTTTTTAAATCACTTTTCATAATTAAACATTATAGGAATTTCTTTTTTTAATTTTCCAATTCGGTCATTTCTTTCGTGATGTCACACTCTGAAAAACGGTACAATAAATTAAATAAAATAATAACAAGTGTACTTTCTTTTTGTACACCGTTTGGTGTTTTTAATCTACTTATTTTGGCACAGCATGTCCCTTAACCCCTTGGGGACGAGCGACACGTATACGTGCCGGAAATAGGCCTAAGGATCCTCGTTTATCCTCACCAGTAAAATTTTACTGTAACATTTGCCTTATTTAATCCGAGCATTTTCCCGATTTGAATAGGCACAAACTTCTGTTTTTTAAAACCGGTAGCAAAGTAATAAACATTTGTAAAAGGCTCCCGTCGCGAAGGGGTTAAGGGTTTTTGCGCCATAGAACCTCATACAACCAACCAGCCTTTCTTTTTATAAGCCAATAAAAATTCGTACTCAATCGCTATATTTTTGCATTTGATTATATTTGACGTCATTCTAAGCAGAAAATGCACATTTTCTCATATAAAAATAAAAGCATTAACTACAAATGCGATAAAATGACATAGTACCTTAATTTGAATATTTTTGAAATTAAAATGTCTATTTTAATACAGACATTTCAATTTCAAGAAAAAAAATTAAGAAAAAGAAAAAAAAAAGCTAGATAGGACGTCACATTCTATCAAATCTTTTCACGTATAGCCATACTCACTTTAAATAAATGGCTTCAATATTTTGTTTACGACTTCGATTGTATTATCATTCAGTAAAATCATTCTTTCTGCCCATCAATAATGCAAATGAGTTAACCCTTTGTTGCATACTGTTCACTACAATGTACAAAAATTTTATATCTTTTCCATATTCAACCTATTTCATTTACAATTCCTATTTAAAGATTATGCTACTTTGTGACACCTAATTTTTTAGTAGGAAAATCGAGATAGCAATACAAGTCGAGTAACTTAGCGAACAGAGAAATACATTTAACGCAGAATTCGCCAGTTTTAGTATCCAAGAAAGGGTTAAGCAAGGAACTAAAGAAGTTAATTTTTTTGAGAAATAGGGATAGAGCAAAGCAATTTTAAAACTGCTTAAAAAACACAAAGAACAGAGATTAAAATTTTCAGAGAAATAAAATTTTAACACATAAAAAAAAACATGAGAAAGAAACCAGGAATACAGGTGAAAAAATTATTAATTTATATTGGACACATGACCAGAATACCAGTGCGGCGAACTTCCACCAATAAAAAGAAAATGAATTTTTTGGATAATTCATGACATTAATCTCGCGTGAATTAGGTGTAAAATAAATGAAATTTTTATGGACTTTTACTGGAGGGGGTTTTGCCGGCATTAATCAGGCCCTGATATTACAGATGGTTCGAAGTTTTACTCCCATGTAGTCTAAAAAAAAAAAAAAAAAGAACAATTTCCTTTAGCCCTTTCAGGGGCAAGGTAATTGGATTAGTAAAATGTTGAAATAATTGGTTGACACCAGTATTTACAAGAAAATGTATTTATAAACAACTAAAAGTACATTTTCGTTACTTAATAAAAGTGAAATTTTTATTAAAAAATTCGGGTGCCAATATGGCAATTAGGGATTAAAATCGTGTGATGCCGTGGCGGCGCCACCGCCCTTCAAAGGGTTAACGAATGGCAGAGATTAAGTGATGTAGCAACGAGCTTGAAAGAAAAGACTTTGTTGCCAACCTCCCGACTGTTTTAGTACCAATATTTTTATGCAGGAACACTTGTTTTATACAATCGCACAATTTCTGCAATCAAATAAAACGAACATTTTTAAAGAATTTACTAGCATTAAAAACATCAGGAGATTGGTAACTATGGTGTGACAGTTTTTCTCTGTTATATATCGGCTTAACTCTCACCCTCCCCCTAATTCATTCAAAAGTAATATAAATACACTATACGGCCAAAGGTGACCGGCCACTTGCGATTTTAGACGTTTTGTTAAATATCTAGAAAAATACATAAGGTATTAACCTGAAACTCCAGGTTTGTAAAAAGTATAGTATAGGTCATATATTTCCGTGAAGATCTTTTCCCAGAACACCATAGGGAACCGTCAACAAATTGAAAAAACGAATATCTTTTGGATAACCCTGTCAAAACTAATGTAGCAAAAGCGTTCAAACTGTAGATTATGATTTCGTGGCTTATTGTGATAATTTGTGTTCATTGTTTTGAGGATAGCATGTGTACTCGAAGAGAAATCTGGTTTTCATAAAAAAAGTCTCAAATTTTGCCAAGTTTTTTCCTTATAATTTACAGAGTTCTTAATATATATGTATAAAAAAGTGCTTTTCAAAAAATATGACAAACAATATTGTACACAATACGCTGCAATGAGAATAAAAAAATAATAAAGCTTGTATGAAAAATGAGCACGTTTACTAAATAATGTTTCACTGCGCATGCCCGAACGCAATCAAAATATGATGTAGATAATGTGTTAGCTAAATGTATAGAGTAAATTTTGTAAAAATTTCAAAAACATAGCTTGAAAATTCTGAAAATTATCGTTGATAAAATAAGCTCAAAATCCGTTGTTCCCAAAATAAAGCAAAACGATGAAGGGCTGTATCCATATAACCATTGATTAGTGCCAACATAGCATACACAATATTGCACGCACTACTGTATTTGGATACAACCCCTCATCTTTTTGCTTCCTTTTGAGAATAATGGATTTTGAGCTTATTCTATCAACGATAATTTTTAGACTTTACAAACTAAGTTTTTGAGACTTTCACAAAAGTTTCTCTATACATTTAGCTAAGACATTATGAAATTTATATTTTGATTACATTCGGGCATGCGCAGTGAATCATTATTTAGTAAACGTGCTCATTTTTCATACAAGTTTTATTATTTTTTAATTCTGATTGCAGGGTATTGTGTACAAAGTTGTTTGTCATATTTTCTGACAATAACTTTCTTTTCATATTAAGAACTTTACAAATTATAAGCAGAAAACTTGGCAAAATTTGGGACTCTTTTTATAAAAACTTTAAGTTCTCTACTAGTATGCATACTATTCTCATAAAAATAAACACATTTTATTACAATTAGGCACTTAATTATAATCTACAGTTTGAACGCTTTTGCTACATTAGTTTTTACAGTATTATCCAAAATATATTCTTTCTTTTTCAATTTGTTGACTGTCCCCTATGGGATTTTTTGAAAAAATCCTCGTGGAAATGTAACACTTGTATTATCCTGTTTACACACCTGGAGTTTCAGGATATATCTTATGTAGTTTTCTAGATATTTACAGAACGTCTAAAATCGCAAGTGGCCGGTCACCTTTGGCCATATAGTGTATAACTCTAATACTTTAAATTTTTGCTTTTCCCTCCCCCCCCCCTCTTTTGTACTATTGAAATCAGTAGTTTAATTCAATTCTTAAAACCATACGTTCTTTTATCTACGTGTTGTTTCCTTTCAGTAGTTAATTTAATTCATTACTTTTAAATACTCACAAGGAAGGTCTCCTTACAGGGCATACTCAGAATATGTTGAAAAAAATGCTAGTGAAACTACTCATATATGTAATAAGGGATCAGTCAAATTTAACGGCGGAATTTCAGTAGAAAGTCTGTAAAAAAATAAAATACTTTCGAATATTTGGCGCAAAAATACGAAAGTGACACGCGATTTGGCGAGCAGGATTTTTCCTCGCCAAAAGCAAACGATTTTAATGAATCTGAAAATTTATTAATTGTTTTTTAGAATGCACGGTTTTTAATGAATTCAAACTTAATCATTTAAAGAGGTTATTATATATTTTTTATATTACATATATATGTTGCTTGTTGCTGTAGTTATTTAATTTCATCACTGTGAAAATATCTTCTATGCTTTGCAAGTTGCAAATATCTATTTTAAGTTATAGGCAGCTGACATTTGATTTAACATTTCCATATCGAGGACGAAGTCGTTTCCATAGCAACAAAATCAAATCGACATTGTTCTATCTGCTTTATTTTTGAGCTTGAAATAATTTAAATCAATTTAAATTTGGTTTTAAATCGTAAAATATGATATTTAAATTTTATTATAAATACATATAAATATATATCACAAATAATAGTTAAAACAAACTAAAAATGACAACACTAAAGTTATTTAAATTAAACTTGTATAAACAAATTCAACATAAAAAGTTTTGTCCTACATAAATCCGTATTTTTTTTTCATCGCCAACCGGTGATAAATCGCCAAATAAATGAAAATTTCGTTACTTTTTTACGGACGCTGTAGCGGGGTTCGGCCAAAAAAATTTTTATAAACATATATATCAATATGAGATGAACATTCTGTAAGATTTTTCAGATTTTTCTGAGTATGCCCGTATGGAGACCTTCCTTGTCAGTTATGATTTGTTGTCCAGATGCACTTAGCATATATCAAAAAGGCTTCTCACAAAAGTATTTTATTTCCATTAGCACTCGTTCGTAAAGTAAAACAAAAGAAATAAAATTGCAGCTGTGTTGCCAGATTGGGTACTTATTTGTCCCCAGATTGTTGATTGTCACCGCTTTTTTTTTTAAAGAAATATTCGGCCTATTTAAAAATAGATTGCAAATTCTGAAAAATACGGCGAATTATACTATTTTTAAAAAGTCCCGAATCTGGCAGCACTGAATTGCAGCTGTTTGTAATATTACGTCTACATTTTTTTCTTTTTAACGGCTATCGTCCACGTTGTAAATAAGTCATTCTTAATTGCTATTAAAATTTTCCGTTGAAAACAGATAACAGAAAGTAAAATGAATTTTATGCGAATCCTGTCTCAGAAATCATTACATGTACGTTACCTTGATTAATGCGAAATCTAAAAAAACAGATGCCCTTTTCTCTGCATTTCCCATACATTCATTTGTATTGCGCAATTTTATGTAACGATCATTTTTAAGTTAATGCTTTTGATTAATATAAAGAAACCAGATTTTCTATCACCTTTTCTAAGTGAATATGAAAACGGTTATTTTGGCCACCTATGAGTCACGCGTCTGGAAGGCACACCAGATAATTTGATCTAATTTGTGGCGCCAATGCTTTTTTCATCTTCGTTCAGTCACCAAAAATTGTGTAAATTGGCAGTATTTTGTGACGCCAAGATATCTGGACTTCTAGCAAAACAAGAGATTTTTCTCTGCTACCCCTTCATATTGTAAAGATGTAGAATAAAAGCACCTCAGAGCGTCTTCTGTTAAGGGATACTCCAAAATGTTTAATTATATTCTATGTCCCAGTAATTATAGTTGGAGTTTTCATTTGTGCTATTCTAAGGAACCAGGAGCTGAAACTTCATCATATATGGAAACAACAATTTGAAAATTGTACGTCAAAAATGGCAACTGAGGTGCGTTCGTACTATAACTAGTTCAATAAATATTCGGATCTTGGTGCAATAACTATTGCACTCTTATGCAAAAATGCATGAATTCAAAATTTATTACGATAATATATTTTAAATTTAGTAATACGGAAATAATATGACTCCATCTTAATGGGGCGTAATCACCAATGCAACTTGCAATCATTACCTATCATGGGATATCATTGAATTAATTACGTATGATAGGATAATTAATAGAATGGAGAAAGCTTTTATTAATATCTTTTAAAGTTTTGATTCGATTTTCATAAAATTTGCATTGCAATATTAAATTTCACTTGTAGTGGGGACTGTTTTTAACAGTTTTTCTTTAACCATTTTTGAAAAGTTTTTTTAAACATCCGGAATAAAAGGATAATTTTAAAATAAAGCAAAAAATAATCTTCATAAAATGGCAAACAATAAATTTTACAGCAGTTTATTACACATAATTGCAAATACGTATTCCCATACAGTGTTGCCAGATAGGCTACTTTTTTTAAATTCAGATTTTTGAGTGGCACCACTTTTTTGAAATGGTAAAACGCCACTTATTTAATGACCATATTAATTAAAGCGAAAACAAAGGGAATTTTAGCGTTTCAAAAAAGTGGTACCAATCAAGAAATCTGAATTTAAAAAAAAGTAGACCAGTGGCAACACTGTTCCCATACCGAAGTTCTGAGAAACCCGCGCAACAGAGTGGTACTTTAAGAAGCTTTTTTATTCAAAAAAATGCCATAATTTATAAATAGTCATCGTCATCATTTTATATAACCTCAGGTTTTAAATGATTAAATTCGTGATATTAGTTATTCGGAAATTCTATTAGCTATTTTGAATTTAAAAAACGCGCTAAATTAGGTACACTGCATGTTTCTCTCCATGTACCAATTTAGTGCGTTTTTTTAAACAAATATCTGCCAGAATTTTAGAACAATAATCACTGTTGTTTTTATTACAATGATGTTCGTTTTAAAGTAAGTGATTAAATAAAGTGAAGATTATTGTTCAGAAATTACGGTAGACATTTTTATTTAAAAAACACCATAAAATGACAATACTGGTCATAAGCGCCGAAAAGGCCTGGACCAAACATGCAATCAGGCGTAAATCTACCACTAATTTTAACCTTTCAAGGGCGGTGGTATTTTTATAAAACCGCTTAATTTTAATACCCAAATGCCCCAATGATACCATAATTTTGGTACAAAAATTTTCAGTTTACTATGTATGTGAAATTTACATTTTCCTTATTCCACCCAAAAATTGCTTGTAAATTCCGGTTCCAAACGTTCATTTCACATAGTTGCCAACCTTCCGATTTCTTTAATACCAGTAATTTTATCCGGAAATACTTGTTTTAAACTATAGCGCAATTTCTTCAATTAAATAAACCAAACATTTTTGTAAGATTTTACTGGTATTCAAAAAATCGGAAGGTTAGCAAATGTGATTTCAAACTTTTGCCAATGGAAGTGCTTTACCCCTGAAAGGATTAAAATTGTTATTTTGTCTTATTTTTTAACTCTAAATAAGAAAGACAAAAATAATATTTTAAAATTAGCGGTGGAAGTTTGCCTGATTTGCTACGTCGACCCCTTTAAGTCGGTGACTATGACACAAACACGCAGGATCCTGTAGAATTTCGAGATTGCAACCCTTGGCGCAGATCATATTATACATAGTATTTTGTTTTACCTTTAACTGCTGTTTATATCTATGTTATTACCTTTATGTTATTACCATTATCTGCTGTTCTATTAGTAGTAAAATGTTATTTAACCCTCCGTCTACCAGACGGGTCCAATGGACCCGATGGGTACATTCGAAATATTTATTCTAACCAGAAATTTCTTTAAAATAAACTAAATATGTAAACCAGACAATAATGAGTTAAGTAAATAAGTTCAATAGTTTTAAATAAGAATTCTGATGTGTAATATTTTTATAAAACTTGAGTAAAATTTTCGGTAGTTCTAGGGTTAAATTTTTTAAATGTATAATTATAAATATTTTGAAATATATTATATTTCGAATATGTATACTGAATATTTGTTCATTTCTCTTTTACTTTAGGTATGTTTAAATAACCGTTATCTTAAAGATGACAAAAGGGAAGGAAAACCGAGTGAGATACTTCTTTTCATTCTAATATATTTTATGTTCTTCCGTTAATCAAAAGATGTATTTCTAAATCTAAATTTTTCAATTTAATATATTTTTTTAACCCCTTGGGGACGAGCGGCATGTATACATGCCGCATGAAGCGCTCAGAATCCTTGTTTTTCCTCACCAGTAAAATTTTACTGTAAAATTTGCATTATTTAATCAGCGCATTTTCTCGATTCAAGAAAACACAAATTTCTGTTTTTAAAAAACGGTGAAAAAAGATTAAAAATTTCGTAAAAGGCTCCCGTCCCGAAGGCGTTAAGAATGTGGTACCATCAGTCTGTGCATATATTTTATACTTGTACAGAATCGAAAATCTTCTAGTGAAATGTTTCATGCAAAAAGGATATTTTATTCAAGCATTAAATTCTAAACAAGCTCGTTTTTTGCTAAAGAAACTACCTGTTTTTCAAAGAAAAATCTTCTTTTTATATCTTTCTTACAAATTTTGCAGAAAACTGCTTGGAAGTTAATTTTTGCTGCAAATGCTGTAAAACCCTAGCACGAAAAGTTGTTTTTAGTATTCCAATACGGAACCAATATAGTCTTGCTCTATATAACAATTTAAAAAATGGATACTGAAAGTCTCTAAATATTTATAGAGAAATATATACCGGGTGTCCCAAAAATAACTGATGGATTTTAAAATTCAATAATTTGCAAACGGTGACAGATATTATAAAAATTCTTGCAGGAGGGTTATGTATTATGTCAGGAGATTTTTTACTGTGATTCTTTATTTTAGTTGGAATTTCAAGCAATAGATTGCGCTTGGAGCACTGGGTGCTCAATGCAGACCCGAATTTTGGTATTTCGAGATCCATTCAATACATTTTAATCTCCCTTTTTCGGATGGAAGTAGAGAGAGGCCGAAAAATCGAGCCTGGATTTAGCGGTTATTGCTTGCAGTTCCATCTATCTATTGTAAAGACCTGAACTATATCAGATTCGCCATATAGAAAGAACTAATGCATTTTTAAAACAGAGTAAAAATATGGTGAAGTCCACTAAGACGAACGGTAAGATGAAGTAAAATACTCAGTCACCATCAATCTTGGACATTTGATAATCGGTGATAGTTTGCTAATGCAGAGGAGCAGCCGGTATTCTCTTGATCTCGAGCGTGGGAAAAGCACTCACATATTTTCTCACAAGAGCATATGATCACAGGATCCGTGTGCAAAAAAGAGGAGGTCCTCAAGGTGTCGACTCAGGGGATAGCGGAAAAGGTCCCTGGGAGGTTCTTGAAAAGAACGGACAGTTAGTGGCTGAGAAACTCACTATTGTTTTTAGAGGGAGATAATCGATATATATATACGAGAGGAGGATGAAGGGGAGATTAGATTTTGGCTGGAGTTGGAAGAGCGACTTTTGGAATGGAAAAGGTTCTCTCCGGAGAAAAGATTTAAGGCCGAAAGGGCCGAGTTTTACGATTCCTAGGACCGGCTACTTATACCTGGAATCAGCGGCGACAGGGCACCGGGGTGCCGTCGCGGAGAAGAGATCTTAATCTCTGAGATAAGACAAGCGTCTTCCGATCAAATAATGCATTGCCTTGTGGACTTAATCGACTAGCTGCCACCTTCTCATAGACACTATTTTGATTGATGAATAAACTTTTTGTTCAACAAAATTTACATTGTTGTGTACATAGCCACTTATTATTATTCCAGAATATCTTTTATTTTGTTATAAAAATAAAAATCATGTTGTCATATTCTATGAGAATATAAGTTGTTAAGCCTTTGAAGTAACACCCTCGACCATCGCTACCGCCTTCTTAGGACAGGGCACAACTGGTGGCAGCCAACGAAACGAACTTTTATGCAAAAAATTGTACAGATGAGATTTCTGGCAGACTGTAATTAAAAACAAAAGAGAGCAGAGCATCGAGCAGCAGGACAACGTCATAGCCGCAACACAGCGAAGGAGTCAACAGTCCAGCGACCCAAGAGAGAGCAAAGGGACATCCAGGAGATCCACTTAAAGCCAAACGGAGAGAGCCGACAACCGATAGACTCCCTTGGAAAGGCCTGAGCCTGACGCAAAGAGAGTGACTGATACTTCAACAGCAGCAAACTGGCCAAAGCAACTGTGACGGGACCTCAACACAACAGAGCAGGTACCCCAATAGCAAGAGATATCGGCTTAATTTCGGCCTAATACCAGAATTGTCGGGAAATGATCAGTAGTTGAAAGGAGAGCTTCACATAATATCGCCTGAACAAAATCTACCGATTAATCTAGATAATATCGTGAAAAAACGTCGGCAGGAAATTGTATACTTATTACAAGTCAATTAATCGGAAAAGTATTCTTATGCATGTAATCGGCCGGCAATCGGGAAGTAATGAAAAATGAATCTTTTTACTGAATTGTTATTGTTAGTTTCCGCTGTATAGATACCGCCTGCAGTGATGATAGGGGGTGTGTGTCACGTGAATAAATCTGTCCAATGTGCTGCAGTATTTTATCTGCCTCCCGCTCAAAATAGTTTTTCACTTTTCAAGGACATCATTTGTAAATGGACAGTCGAAGGAATAGGGGAAAAAATACTTTCCAAGAAATGTTCTTTGGTGAGAATGCATTATTATTTGCAAATCAGTAAACTTAAAACCCTTAAAAACTTACAGATAGCTGGGCAATTACTGTAAAAGTAAACTGACAATTTAAAAGCATTTGTTTGTTCTTTCTTTCTTTTTTTTCAATATTTACGTATAGACATTCATACTTAAAATTATATTTAATAAGATGTTTAGAGATATTTGCTGTTTTGTTGATTTAGATAAATAAATTGAAAATTATAAGATCTGAAATTTAGGGTAATTTATGATAATATCTGAAATTTAGACTATTACAACAACAAACTATTTGCTCTAAATGTATTTTCTTTGTTATGAATTAGAAATTTTTAATTTAAAAATTAATTTATTTAGAAATACTTCAGGCAATGTTATTGTATAAATTATAATGAAGTTGATCATCTTTTCTTTTCTTTTCTCTCTAAAGTAATAAATTTAATTTTATACCTTTTAAAAGTTAAAAAAATATCTGAACTTTTTTTTAATTAAAATTATTATTAGATAAATAAATTGAAAATTATAAGATCTAAAATTTAGATTATATCAGAAATTTAGACTTACAACAACGAACTACTTCTTCTAAATATATTTTCTTAATTATGAATTAGAAATTACTGAGTTAAAAATTAATTTATTTAGAAATAATTCCGATAATGTTATTGTATAAAGTATAAAGAAGTTGATCATCTTTTTCCCCCCAGATAGTGACAAATTTAATTTTATACATTTTAAAAGTTAAAAATCGATGACTGAATATTCTTTTTTAAATTAAAATAATTATTAAATGAATAAATTGAAATTTATAATATCTGACATTTAGATTATATCAGGATAATATCTGAAATTTAGACTATTACAACAACAACAAACAATTAGAAATTTCTGATTTAAAAATTAATTTATTTAAAACTAATTCAGATAATGTATTGCATAAATTATAAATAAATTTATTACCTTTTTTCCCCCCCCAAATAGTGATAAATTTAATTTTATACCTTTTTAAAAGTTAAAAAAATGACTGAATATTTTTTTAATTAAATTCATTATTGAAAATTTTAAGATCTGAAATTCAGATTATATCAGGATAATATCTGAAATTTGGACTTTTACAACAACAACAAAATATTTGCTCTAAATGTATATTCTTAGTTATGAATTATAAATTTCTGATTAAAAAATTAATTTATTTAGAAAAAAATTAAGATAATGTTATTGTATAAATTATAAAGAATTTGATCCTATTTTTTTTTTCTCCAGATAATAATAAATTTCATTTTATAGCTTTTAAAAGTTAAAAAAAAAAAAAAAAAAAAAAAAAAAAAACTTTTTTTAATTAAAATAATTTAGATATTAAAAAAAGGAATTTTTTTTCCATAAATAACAAAAATTTAATGAGACGCTTTAAATGATGGAAATTTCACAGCCAGGACGGAATGTTAAATGAGAATATTTTACATTGTACCATGCAAAAAATTATCTAATTAAAATGTATCAGAGTTCGTTTTAATTCAAACAGTAAATATTGTTAGACGGAAATATTTTCCACTATAAAATACAAAAATGTTTTCATATCGAGGGCGTAATTAATTAAAAGGTAAGACATTTTGTTTAATTTAAATTCTAAACATTGCTGATCTCGGGATGAAAATAACAATTAATTATTCTTTGTAAGATGCAATAATATTTGTATATCAATAGTATGAGTTACTTATAAGTAAGAATATAATTTTTAAATTAGATCTAATTTTATTTGTATCTTACAATGGAAAATTAATTGTAATTTTAATTGTAAAATTATTTAACAGCAATATTTTGACTTTAAACAAAACAAGATTTATTACATTTCAATTAGTTACATCCTTGATATGGAAATATTTTTGCATCTTATAGTGGAAAATATTCCCAATTAACAATATTTATTTTTTGAATTAAAGCGAATGAATTTTTTTACGTTTTAAATGCTATTTTTGCATCGTACAAATTCTTCTATTCGATATGATTAGCTAATCGGCAAAAGATCATATGATATTCCAAAGTACTCGGTAAAAGATTACCAAGTGACCAAATTATCGAAAACTAATACGCAAAGGCTTCATAACCGATTCAATTGTATCCGGGAGGGGATGCTCGACAGGTGATCAGCTTGCGGACAAGAAGTCATATCTGCCGACCTCGGAAAATGACATCGCCAGGATGAAATATAGTCGAGTTAGGACTTTCGGCAGAAGTTCGGCCAAGGATTATTTGCTGTTTCGGTAGGCTCATTATTTTTTGAATGGCTCTCAAATTTTGTTTTAGTAGAATTTAAATGTTTTAAATTCGGGATCTAAAATTGTGAGCTAGTAAAATTGTTGTAATTTGTAAAGTAAACATTAAGATAAGGGCATCAAGCCAGGTATAACAGAGGCAAATTCATAGGCATTTAAGTTAGCTCAAGCTAGGGAGCAGATTAAAATCTGGTTTGTATTCGAAACGAATACAAAGGAAAATTTTGTTTCTAAGAAAGGAAGCGGAGAAAATTTTCAGGGGAGATTGCAATAGCGAGCCAAAAAAAAAGGCTCAGGGGAACAGTTTTTAAATTAGAGATGCAAGTAGTGTAATATTACATGTAAATTGTGAGGAAAATGAATTTATGTTAGTTAAACTACTGAATAAAGATATTTTCTAGAAATTTATGGTCAGAACACTGATTACACTGGTCATGGTTTGCAAAGAAGTGCTCAGGTTTGAAATTTTTGAAAAGTTTATTCGAAATATATGTGTGCAATTTCTATAAAATTTTACCATATATTGTGTTTTATCCTGTGTGTATAGGGACTTTAAAACAGAAAAAATCATCTTGCATATTGGTTATTTTTAACAAAAGGGGAAGGTATCCAAAAAATTTCACAGATATTTTAAATTTATACTTTATATCCAGTATTTGTATTTAAAATTGGTTTATGTAAGCATTTACAGTAAAGTGCTATATTTTGGATAAGGATGAAATTATTTTATAGTGTCTGTTGACATGTTTTAAATTCTCCGAGGAAATTATTGGTGTAAATTATTGAAATTGTGTTAAAAATAAGGCTTCATTATGACAAGGGTAACCACATTAAAACATTGCAGAAAGGTTGATTTGCAGAATTTAGCAGCAGAATTGGGTGTAGCACTTGAGGATGGGGGTACAGTACAAATAATCATCCAAAAAATTGAGCAATCAGATAGCTACGACGAGGGCTTTGCGCTAACGAAAGCCAGGTATATTGTGCAAGATAGAGAGGACAATTTAGCTAGGGAAAAAGACCGCGAAAAGGCAGAAAGGGAACGCGAAAAGGAACAGTTAGAATTAGACAGAGCTAAATTAGACAGCGCAGACAGACAGAAAGAAATGGAATTCAAACTAGAAGAATTAAGATTAACGCAAGGCACAGAGAGAAGCAGTTCCAGTGCGACCAATCGTTCTGATAGAGGCCCAAAATTAAACATAAAATCTATTATGCATTCGTTCGATCCAGACAAATCAGACATAACTTTATTTTTAAATTTATTTGAGAGACAGGCAGAAAGATCGGGGATCGAGTCAGATGATCTAGTAACTCATCTTTTAGCTTTATTGCCCATAGGAATTGCAGAATTAATTTTACGAGAACCGTCTGACAGCGTGGACAATTTTGCTCACGTGAAAAAAATTCTCTTAGAATGATATAGGTTAACAGCAGAAGCCTATCGTTTAAAATTAATGAGGCATAAAAAAAATACAAACACCACATGGAAAGACCTAATCTTCGAATTAAATAGTTTTCAAGATGGGTGGCTAGATGGGTTGGGAATCAAAACCTTAGAGGAGCTAAAAGACTTACTCATTACGGAACAAATTAAACGAAGAGTGCCGACCGAAACCAAAAATAATTTTATTGATTCGTGGGCAGAGTATAAAAAACCAGACAACTCGCAAAAGATTTGGACGGGTATGAAGCAATAAAGGGCGCAACGGCCTGGAAAGGGCATGCCAGACCCCCCGTGGAAAAAAGATTCGAGAGACCGACATATGGGGAAAACGACAGCGAAAAAAGGTCCGATCGCCCAAGTTACGGAGAAAGGGACCCAAGGAAAAATCCAGATAATAAATATAAATGGAGGGAAAAAATTATGATACGGAAAGGCAAAAAGCTTTCGAAAAAACAAAAAAAGATACGTGCTTTATTTGCGGTGGGGGGCACTGGAAGTGCAACTGCCCGGAGCTAAAAAAGGGAAACCCCGCATAAAACGATCCACCATATTAGCAGAGAGCCGGACTTAGAAGAAGGTTTTGAACCGTATCTCAGTCGGGGAAGGGTAAATGGCGTGGAAATCACAATTTTACGCGACAGCGGAAGCATGACAGATTTATGCCCTGGAAGCTTGTTAAAAGTAGCCAATTCAATGGGAACGTTATCTGGGTAAAACAGCCCTTGTTTAGCGATCTTCGTTGCCTTCCCATAGCCGAAGTTACGCTCGAATTACCAGACAAAAGCCTAATTACGACCAAAGCCATCGTCACGAACGAAGGATCAGATATTAATTATTGTATCTTGGGAAATTTAACTCAAATCTTATCGATTCAGGAAACGCATTGAAACCTCAAACATTACACGCAGTAACAACACGCGGTCAAGCTAAACAGCTGACCAAAGAAAGCGAAACCAATAGTAGTCAAAATGTGGAGCCATGCTTTCAAGGGGTCAGTCAATCACGGGATATTAGTTCGGAAAATGCGACGCCAGACGTCGAGTCAGATGGAAGCGAAGGGGAGGAGCCGATTTGCTTACCACCGCTCGTCCAAGACGCGACCTTTTTATTGAGCAAAATAGAAAGGAAAGATTTCGAAACTGCGCAGAATGAAGACAAGTCGCTTTAGATAATCAGACAAAAAGCGCGTGAAAAGAAATCATTCTTTGAGTACAAAAACTCCATTGTTATTAGGAGGGTTAAAGATCACAGGGGTTCCGAGAGAGAACAAATCGTGGTTCCTACAAAATTCAGAAAGGCAAATTTGAGTGCCTGTCACGAGAGCAGTGCGGCGCATTTGGGAGAAAAAAAAACAAAAGATAAATTACTACGGTACTTCTTCTGGCCAAATGTTATCAAAGAAACACAGCTTTACGTAAAATCCTGTACGCCTTGTCAGTTAGTGGGAAAATCGGGCGAAACAAAAAAGGCCCCTTTGGCGAGGGTACCCGTAATCGCAGAGGTATTCTCAAAACTTTCAATCGACCTGGTAGGCCCTTTAACTAAATCAAAACTGGGAAATAAATATATGTTGACAGCGTTATGCGTTTTCTCGAAATATCCAGAGGCGATTCCGATAGAAGACATGTCATCGGAAACAGTGGTACAAGCACTTATGCAGATTTTTAGTAGGATAGGCTATGCTAAAGAGGTACAGACAGACTTAGGAAAATCGTTTACGTCAAACTTAACGACGGCTTTCTTAGAGAAATTTGGGGTCAGGTTGCGTCAATCCAGCGTTTGCAATCCGAAAGCAAATAACGTTGAGCGCCTGCACCGTACGATTAAGAGGTTATTAAAAGTAATGTGCCTGTAAAGTGGGAAGATTGGGAAGAAAACCTGCCGCACGCACTTTTGGCAATATGCAACGCAATCAGCGATTCCACTGGGTTCACCCCAGCAGAGTTAGTTTTCGGCAAAAACCTCAGGACACCTGAGACACTTTTATTCGAACAATGGACAAGGGAGAACAAGGAGCCAGAAGTAGTAACAAAATACGTTTTCGAGCTCATGAACAGACTGAAAAGATGCCAAGAATTAGCGGTGCAAAATCTGCTAGAAAATAGAGAAAAAGGAAAACACGATATGATAAACAAACAATTGTACGCGATTTTCAACCGGGGGATCAAGTTCTAGTACTAGTGACGCAAAACCGCATAAAATGGCAGCTAGCTGGATAGGTCATGGGAAAATAAAAGAAAAAATTTCAGAGATAAATTATGTAGTAGAGGTTCCGGGGAGGCGCGCGAAAGAGTAAGTTTTCCACGTAAACCTATTGAAACCGTACATACAACGGGTGGAAAAAATAAATATTCTGGCGCACTTATGCGACGTGGAAGACTATCAGCACGACTTGGCAATAGCTTTTCCACTAGATGAGCCCGATAACTACAATTTCGAGGAAATTGTAAAAGATAGCAATCTGACGGATAGGTGCAATAGTGAACAATTACGGTAATTAGAAATCCTTCTGGGGGAGTTCAGGGAGGTTTTCTCAAATAACCCGGGGCGACAGACATGGAGGAGCACGTTATCGAGGTAATTAGTGACAAACAAGTTAGAATTAGACCGTATAGAATGTCCGGCAGACAAGAAGAAATTTTAGAAAAAGAAATTAAAAGGATGCTCGAACTTAATATTATAAAGGAAGGGGAGTCAGACTATTATTCGCCCTTAATTCTAGTGGAATCAGCCGGTAAGGAGCCACGCCCATGTGTGGACTTTCGTCGGCTTAATGCAATTACTAAAATAGAGTATTACCCCTTGCCTAATATCGAAGAGAGAGTGGAGCGTGTGGCGGCGGCAAAGTACATAACGGTATTGGATTTGACAAAAGGCTATTGGCAAATCCCAATGACCCCGCGGGCCCAAAAAATACGCAGCATTCGTAACAAATAAAGCAACATATTTGCCTTTAAGATTACCCTTTGGATTAGTCAACGCTTCGTACAGATTCTCCAAATTTATGGCAAAATTGTTAAAGGGACTAGAAGATTTCTGCCTGCCGTATCTGGACGACATGGCGATTTTTTCAGAAACATGGGAAGCCCATTTGGAACACATTCGGGAGGTGCTGTCCAGAATTAGGGACGCAAATTTGACAGTAAAAATTTCAAAATGTAAATTTGCGCAAAGAACAGTTAAGTACCTAGGGCATATTATGGGGGAAGAACAAAGGAGGCCAGCGGAGGCAAAAATTAAAGCAATCACGGAATGGGCGAACCCCAAGTCGAAAACCGAAATCCGCAGATGTTTAGGTATGGCCGGGTATTACGCTAGATATATCCAAAATTACGCGACTATCGTAGAACCGCTCACAAGAGCATTAAAAGGAAAAAATAAAAGGGAAAAAATAACATAGGACGAACAAATGGAAAGAGCCTTTCAAACGCTGAAAGAGAAACTCACGGCGGAGCCCATTCTGTACGCACCAAATTATGAGGCAGAATTTATAATACAAACGGATGCTTCAAATTTCGGTGTAGGGGTCGTCCTCGTGCAGAGAATAAATTCAGAAGAGCATCCCATCATATACCTAAGCAGGAAATTCAGTGAAACCGAAAAAAAATTCAGTGCAACAGAGAGACAGTGCGCGGCGATAATCTTTGCTATAAAAAAATTACTTCATTATATCGATGGACAAAAATTCCTCATAGAAACAGATCACAGCCCTTTAACATTTTTAAAGAACAATGCAGGAAATAATCCAAGGCTTTTAAGGTGGGCACTGACCTTGCAACCATACCAGTATGCCATTCAACATAGACCAGGAAAAGACATCACGCATGTAGATTTTTTGAGTAGGGCAGAGTAATCTTGGGGAAAAAAAGAAAAAAGAAAATTGTATATAGTATGTTATCATTCCTTTTAATGTTTGACAATATAACACAATGTGAAGTGTTTTGAAATAGAATAAAGTGTAAAATATTATACAGAGTGTATAATGAATACTTTTTTGTGCAGTGGCAGGCAGGCAGGCAAATAAAGTTTTTTTTTTCTTTTTTCTTCTTTTTTGCATGTGAGCCATTCTTATAAATTTTGAGTCTTTCTCTCTTCTAGAATATTTCGTCATGCGGCCAAAATATTCTTTTAAAAAGGGGGGGGGGTCTAAAGATCTGAACTATATCAGATTCGCCATATAGAAAGAACTAATGCATTTTTAAAACAGAGTAAAAATATGGTGAACTCCACTAAGACGAACGGTAAGATGAAGTAAAATACTCAGTCACCATCAATCTTGGACATTTGATAATCGGTCACAATTTGCTAATACAGAGGAGCAGCCGGTATTCTCTTGATCTCGAGCGTGGGAAAAGCACTCACATATTTTCTCACAAGAGCATATGATCACAGGATCCATGTGCAAAAAAGAGGAGGTCCTCAAGGTGTCGACTCAGGGGATAGCGGAAAAGGTCCCTGGGAGGTTCTTGAAAAGAACGGACAGTTAGTGGCTGAGAAACTCACTATTGTTTTTAGAGGGAGATAATTGAGATATATATACGAGAGGAGGATGAAGGGGAGATTAGATTTTGGCTGGAGTTGGAAGAGCGACTTTTGGAGTGGAAAATGTTCTCTCCGGAGAAAAGATTGAAGGCCGAAAGGGCCGAGTTTTACGATTCCTAGGACCGGGGACTTATAAACTGGAATCAGCGCGACAGGGCACCGGGGTGCTGTCGCGGAGAAGAGATCTTAATCTCTGAAATCAGACAAGCGTCTTCCGATCAAATAATGCATTGCCTTGTGGACTTAATCGAATAGCTGCCACCTTCTCATAGACACTATTTTGATTGATGCATAAACTTTTTGTTCAACAAAATTTACATTGTTGTGTACATAGCCACTTATTATTACTCCAGAATATCTTTTATTTTGTTATAAAAATAAAAATTCTTGTAAAAGTTGTTAAGCCTTTGAAGTAACACCCTCGATCATCGCTACCGCCTTCTTAGGACACGGCACACTATTCTATTTTTAACTAAAACTGAAAACCGTATCACAAAAACTCCTGACATCTTACATAACACTCCTGCCAGATTTTTTTAAATATCTGTCGCCATTTGCAAATTATTGGATTTTAAAATTCACCAGCCATTTTTGGGACACCCGGTATATATGTATATATATGTGTGTGTGTGTGTGTGTTACATTATTAGATCTAATTCCGCGATTTCCTTATCTTATTCTAAATTACTACTTTATATTCACTAAATCCTTATCCTTAAATAATCTCTATCGTTAACTCTGTTTAATTCCCTTTAATGTAATGTCTCACTTGTCTTAATCGCTTAAATATTACGCTTTTAGTATTCTTAAATTAAATGTTCCATTTCCGCGCTTTTTTCTTTCCAGAATATTCTTTTAGCTTCCATTTTTACTTTGCCGCGCATTTCTGATGTTATCCTTTTTTCCTCCAAATTCATCCGCTAGCTCTGTTCGCACTCTTTATATGACGTGACATTCTTAATTATTCATTGGTTGAGAGCGCGACCTACGTCATATTTGTATCCTTACACGTGAGGAACAAAAGGTTGATAGTCGCTGAGTTTCAGCAGAATTTAACGTATTTCTACTTTGATAACTTCCCCTGGTCGCCGTCTAGTATTTTCTATTATCGATAATTGCTTACCCATGCTACGTAGCGATGGGTTGATTTAAATTTGAATCGGTGGAAACTGCAACGCCGAAAGTTCTTTCAATAAAAGCCTGAGTTTAAATTATGCATTGTCTCGATTATTACGGAGAAACCTACACTATATTGTTATTCGAATTGAAATGTGTTATCTGGCCTTCCACTCGATGACTGTAACTACCTTCTAATATCAAGATTGATTATTCATCTACTATGACATCGAAGTTAATCCACACTTTCGAATCACCATATAACGTAAAATCGTTATATATATATATATATATATTTACATTGTTCTTTCAGAATTTTAAAATATAAGTGTTAGGAGTTTCACGCGTACTGCATAGTCTGATTATTTAATTCTTCAAAATAATTAAGCTTTTAATGTTTCTAAATTGCACAGGGTGTAATGTCGAGAAAGAAAAAGTAAATACCCCCGACTAACTCTGCAAGAAATTATTGTAAAAGATAGTTACTGGTATCAAACGATTGGAAATAAAGTCTACTTTTAAACGATGGATATGGAATTTGCTTAGGGGGGGGGGGGGGGGGGCATCTACATATCAAAACGAACTTAAATATTGTTTTTTTTTTTTCAATAGCAATACCCAAGTTTGACACCATAAATAAATTCAACATCCTTCTGTTATTCTAAACCCAAATTTTCATTAAATTCGTACGATTAGCTTCCGAGAAATTAATTATTTTTAAATGAGCGTCTTTTAGGGGCTGTATCCAAATTGAAGTTCGCTACTCGGTTATTGAAATGCTTCAGAATGACTGTGGTTTCTATTAATGTATTATTTCTTGCCAATAGTATCATTTCACTAGCTTAATATGTTTCGATTATAAACAACTTAAATGTTTCAATAAAATGAGTAAAATATTTATATATTTTTAATTATGCTTTTCTGCACATCATAGACGTCCCCTTAAAGCATCATTTTGCCTTTCTTTAATCATAATTCGAAAGCTACTTGGAATAACAATTTGAAATTAAAAATTCTGCATAAAGCATGACATAATAAATATAAATTTATAAAAAAAAATGTAGGTTTCAAATCATTTTTTTAGAATATTAATTTCATATTTCATATTCTAAACTTTTAAAAATTTATAAAATTACAAATTCAATATATTTATATTTGGGTATTTTAGTGTTATAACTACACAAAAAATTATCCCATATGGATTTTAATTTAAGGAGTTATTAATATAATTATGAAAATGTAATTCAACATTAGAAGCTCTAAATTTTGAATGTTCATAATTCAAAAACTTGTTATCCAAATGACTTGAAATTTTGTTTCTCGGAATAGTTTTAACCCCTTCGGGACGGGAGCCCTTTACGAAATCTTTAATCTTCTGTCACCGTTTTTTAAAAACAGAAATTTCTGTCTTCTTGAATCGAGAAAATGCGCGAATTAAATAAGGCAAATTTTACAGTAAAATTTTACTGGTGAGGAAAAGCAAGGATTCTGGGCGCTTCAAGCGGCACGTATACGTGCCGCTCGTCCCCAAGGGGTTAACCAATGATTTAAAATATAGTATCAAAACTGTGTATTTCCATAGAAAAAAAAACGATGCTTGGTATGGTTTTGATTTGTAGATGTCTCCCTAAGCAAGTTGTATGTACATCATTTAAAACACGTTCACGCGGCGTGGTGGGTCACACTCGGCTGTCTTAGAGCTGCCAACTCTCCGGCTTTTTGGATACCAGTATTTTAATACAGAAAATGTTGTTTTGTTTAATTAGCACAAGTGGGCGAGTTAAAGGAACAACATTTTCTCTAAAATAATAGTGGTGTGCAAAGCCGGAGATTTGACAACTTTGAGACAGTCAAGTGCGACCCACCGCGCCGCCGTGAACGTGTTAAAAGAAGACTTTATTTCCAATCGTTTGGTACGAGTAATTTTCTTCTATAATATTTATTTTCAGAGTTAGTAAGGGGTGTTTAGTTTTTTCCCACCACTGTACATATATGTATATCCCAAGTTTACAACGATATTATAAGAAAACAAGAAAAGTAAAACCTTGTTGTTCACCGGAACAGTGTTTCCAGTGGGAATTTAGATTTCTTGACTGGAACCTCTTTTCTGAAATGGTAAAATTCCCCTTCTTTTTCTCCTTAATTAATAGGTCATTAAATAAGGCGGATTTTGTTATTTGAGAAAAGTGGTGCCACTCAACAAATCTGAATTTTAAAAAAGTAGCCCACTGGCAACAGTGCATCGGAGATCAAAACTAACTGTTGAAGGTTTATATTTCAGCATGTACGCTGTGACTCTTTGGAAGGCTGCAGATATGTGTGTCCTATGTTCGTCCATGTCAGTCGGTAGCGGTAGAACAAACACCTAATTTTCTATGAGCCCCCCCCCCCCCCCAAAAAAAAAAAAAATCATACTGAGAAAACTATTGGATTGGGATAAGTTATCGTACTGCATCGATATTGTTCGTGTTTTTGAAGGGGCTGACATTGAACACTTATAAATGTGCTGAATTTAAACTTTCGTCTGTTATTTTATAATTCAATATTATTTCAACATTATTTATTTTTTTGAACAACAAGGTTGTTCTTTTTTTGTTTTCTTTTAATAGTCCTGTGAAGTTGGGATATTCATTTATATAAACACTGAACATTGTTTGGTATTTTGCACTGTTTGTTCTGCCAAACACTTCATACAATCCTATGCGCGCAATTTCTCTTTCGCTGTCTCTAAAATACATACGGATAATTTTGAACTTCTGCCGAATCCACTTTGAGAGTTTATGTATTTTCTTGAGTAGCTCTTAGAATAATTGTTTTCAAAGAAATTAATTAACTTATTGTATGAGTTTTGCAAATATTTACTGTTCATCATTGAAATTTTCGTACTATTTCTGTAGTCATGCGATAATCATATTGTCATGGAAGTCATGCGATAACAATATTGTCATACGAGTCATGCGATAAAAATATTGTCATACGAGTCATGCGATAATCACCACCATTATTTTCGAATTATAGTTATGAGTTGTTTGCGGAAAGTATACTTTTAAATTAGAGGATATTTATTATATACCGAGAAAATACACTAAAGAGTTTCTACTGATATAGGGTGAGGTATGTTATATATACAGGGATGCCACTGGCGTCTATTTTTTAATTTTATCTCAGAGTATTTATGTTTTGAGCTAATAGCAAAGTTTTTTTCAATTATTTAGCAAAACTATTCTGCATAAAAATAGTGGTATTCTTGGTGTCCCGCGGGCCACAGGTTGTGCACCCCTAGTATACAGAATGTTCAGATAACACTGAAAAACTATGCAGACGAGAAACAGTGCTTAACACTAGAACCGCCAGCAAAAACGTATACATATAACCGCCAAAGCGGTCAATTTGACCGATATGGATTACCATGCTCAAATGTTTACTTGTCAATTTTTACTCTTTATATTGTTTATTACTATTATTAACATCATTGCCCATATAATAATATATATTTCATAATTTTTATTATATTTTTTTATATTTCATTAAGTTGTAATTATATTACATTGAGAGATATATATGTAACATATTTTTTATTTTAAGAATATTTTTATAGTAAAAAATATTTTTCATGAGAAATCGAAATTGCTAAAAACAAGAATAAACATAGTGAAAACAAAAATTTATATTTATCCACTGAGCAATACAATATTCAGGGTGGCCAATGGTCAGGGAAAAAAACAGTAAAAAAAAGAGGAAACTACAGTATTTTCTTACAGAAAATACTATGAGTAATATAACGGGACTAAAGAAAGCGGATTTTCTGTGTAAAATACTGGTATTTAACACCTTTTTTGACTGTGTTTTTCAGAATTGATGATCGCTAGATTGGGAAAATTATAAAACACTTGTAGTGGTCATCATCTAGAACTACCTTTTGTAGAATACTTCCGTGCAATTTGGCCGAGCACGTCGACGTCAAATTTTGTAGAATTGTAGAACTTTACAGTTTCTGGTAAGTGTTTATCACCAGTTTCAAATGTAACTGATGGATGTCGGGAAATTAGAATTAAAAAATATTTATTTTTCTTCCCTTGATAAATTCAACGTAATATCATCTTTGGCAAGAATTTGGCTAGTGCAGGGATGAGATTTCCGCGTTTTTGCACACCAGTATTTTGGTAGAGAAAATGATATTTCATTTAATCGGAACATTTTTCTGATTTAAGAGAAAAACATTTTCTCTAATAATATACTGGTGGGAAAAAACGCGGAAATCTCATCCCTGCTAGTGTACAAAGACTTTTTTTCAGATTTTATGGTCTGTGGAATTTTGTTTTTCGTCCGCAATTGACTGTGGCAACAATAATTGTTTTTAGTGACTTCAGCTTTTCTGCAAGTGGCAGTCAAGTAAAGATGTTATCTGTGGTAATGTTGTAACCTTTGTTTAAGTGTGATTATATAAAGTATGGACTGCTGCGACATCTACTAGGCAAAATGTGCATTAAAAGGCAAAATGTGCATTAAAATTGACGGCGGTCATTTTGAGCGTTTCGGCGGTTCTTGGTATACTAGTACAATACTTCCCAAATTTTGGCTGACTGGAAAACTTATCACTGGAATATCATAGATTTTCGAATTATAGGAAAACTCACAGAAACTGAAAATTATACTCTAAATAGAAACAAACTGGTACGCAGCGAAAGTTTTGAAACGGTCAAAATGACCGCCTTGGCGGTTCTAGTGAAACATATACATGAAAAAAGTCAAGTATATGTACATGAAAAAAGTCTATAGAAACGCACCTCTGAAACGCGCAGATTTCGAAAAAAACAAGAAAAACTAGATATGACGTCATATTCGTTGCGCCGAAAATAAGGTTTTTTGAACTATTGCAAACGGATGAAAAACAACATTAACCCTCTCGCTGCGTAATTGTTTTATCAAAACCACCTTCGCGATGAGCGTCTTTTAAGAATTTTTATTCTTTTGTCACCGGTTTTTCAAAACAAAAATTGTTGTCTAATATAATCGGGGAAATGCTCCGATTAAATAAGGCAAAAAAAAAAAATACTGGTGGGAATAATCAAGGAGGATTAATTAGACAGAAAAGATGCATGCCCGAGAAAATCTCGGGTTGCGCAGCGAGAGGATTAACCCTTTTGGGACGGGTGATGCATATATGCATCGTCAAAAGGTGCATGTGGAATTTGTTTTTGGCACCATTAACAAATAAATGTAATATTTCTCTTTTTTACTTATTGTTTGGTATTTTACAAGTAAAGGAAACTGTTTAAAAAAAGCGGTGCCACCCAAATAAAATTTGTGTAAGGGATGTCGTCTCGAAGGGGTTAAAAAAATAGAGACTTTAACACTAGAACGCCCGGGAATTTTACCCAAGTTTCATAAAAGTATTTTACACTAGAATTTTTATTTAAAATCATTTGACTAATTTATTTAATGTAAAACTGCGTTTTTAAAATTTAACTTATTTTGCGAAAGAATTTCTGGTTCCAATTGACAGTTAATCATATGGTCGGAGTCGAATCGACTCCTTTGGCCATTCTAGTTTTAAAGTATCAAAATCGAACCTCATAAGCCTGTGAAACGAGATGGATAGTAGGAATTCGTCTGTGATATAAATAAAAATTCGCTTTTCTGCTTGCTTTAAATGGCAGAAGCTTGAAACTAGCGGTAATTTTATCATAGTGATAATTTATTACATTGAAAACTTATAGCGATATGTATTTTACTTTCTGTCAGTGCAGTGGCAATGCATTATATACTGATACGGAAGAATGAGGTATCTTTTGAGTTTTTCTCGGAAAATTATGTGTAATCAAGTACTATTTTTCGGTAACTTTTTAGTACTCAGAATTTCAGTTATGCACAGTATGTGTGGTGGTATCCGAACAATCTGCATAATGTTACCTGCCAGACCTGCCTATTTTTAAGTACCATTATTTCAGAATATCAATTTATTTAATTCAAAAAGGAGATGCATTACCAGCTTTTCATTAGGGCCAGTATTTGAACATCTCCCCGTAAAAAGAAGGACATAGCTTCGTTAACCCTTTATCTACTGACGGTACTTATAAGTACCACTCACTTTAAACTTTCATCCCATAGTGAATATTACTAATATTCTAATAGTACTTTGCAAAAACACTCTTTCAACTCAACTTTATTCGGACACATGGCAGTAGTAGTTCTAGGTTTGTTATTTTTGCGAGGAAGGAGGCTATCTTTGACACAGACGATGCGTTTTGTGCACACATTTTTGTACAGATTGTCACGCTTGTCTTTTTATTGCTGCAAACACAGTAAAGGATATAAGATAAGTGTTGGATTTTTTTATGTGTTCATTATGGTCTTCGAATACAGTTTGACTAGCTATTTTAGGTGAACGGTGTATGTATTTGATTTAACAGTTGAATTACCCTATGGTACTTATAAGTACCGTCAGTACACTGGGTGTTGGAGAATAACTTCTTGTTTACTCTTCGTCTGTGTAGTTATACATTGTTTTCATCTGCTTTAAAATGTAATTACTAAAATGTAGTGTAGTAATTATTTCCCTGGTATTTCTTTTCTGTTTCATTGTTATTTTTTATAGGAACAAAGTTGAGCAAAAAAGTTGTGGCACCGGCTAGTTTTTGCTATGCTAGAAATGGCATATGTAAATTCATATATTGCATATGTGGAGATGCGAGAGTACATGTTGTCCCTGGAATATTGACGTCGCATAACTAAAGGGCTGCTAAGAAGATCGAAACCTGAAAAAGAAAAAGTTTTTTAACACTTTCAGGAGCAAAGCATTTTCAATTCTAAAGTGTTGAAATAAATTATTTGCACCGGAATTTCCGAAACGATTCATTTGTAAATAAGAAAAAGCCTATATTTCACATAATTATGAAATCGAAAATATTTTCTGGTGCCAGTTGAAATACCTTGTGGGTTTTCTTTTACGATATTTTAGTCATAGTGTACTGACGGTACTTTAAAGTACCAGTTTAATTAATTACCTCTAAATAATTAAATTTCTGGCAAGTGAGTATTTTTTTATGTTTATCCTTTTAATTTTCATTGTAGTAACTGAAAAAAAAATATTACATGAAAAAAATTGCAGTAGATCATAATGCCGTAGATAAAGGGTTAAAAGAATAACTTATTCCATGGGTTATATAAACTTAAATTTTCTGGCATATAGTAGCTCCTATCGTAACCGTATTTAAATTATGTTGATAAAATAACAGGATTTAGACTTCGTCGTCATGCTAAATTTTCTGTAGTAAGAAAGAAAGATATAAAAACGAAATTACGTATCCAGCGATTTCTGGAGTTCCATTACCTGAGATTTATTCTGTTGAGCTGAACCAGGTTTCAGACCAGATGCTGTAATCTTCAAGGTTAGCTGGGTGAAGAAGTTCGACCAGAATCGTCCGGGATAGCTCAGATGGCAGAGCACTGGCGGCTTCAGACAGGGAGGTCCCGGGTTCGAATCCTGGTCCGGACATTTTTCGCCCAGTTGGAAATTTACATCTAACATAAAGCAGTTACAGTTAAAGCTTCAATATTTTAATCCTTTCAAGGGCGGTGATGCTGTCACGGCATCACATAATTTTAATCCCTATTTGCCACATTGGCACCCGAAATTTTTAATGAAAATTTGATTTTTATTAAGTACGCGAAAATATACTGTTTCATGATTACAAATAAATTTTCTTGTAAATACTATTGTCAGTCAATTATTTCAACATTTTACCAATACAAGTACGTTGCCCCTGAAAGGGTTGTAGCTATGTCAGTTCCACTTTATTAATAGTTCCATGGTGCATTCGTAATATAAATAGTTTTAAAAGTATTCAGACCTTGGTGCAATAGCTTTCGTATTCTTATGCAAAAATGCATGAGTGCAAAATTTATTACGATTATATATATTTAATTCAGTAATACGGAAATAATATGAATCCATTTTATATAGGGCGTAATCACCATGACAACATAGAATGATTACCTATCATGGAATATCATCAGCGGATTCAGTGGGATTTTAGGCGTTTTTGTACCAAAAATTTCGCGAAGTACTGGTCGCTATATCTGAAGACAGAAATTTTTTTTTCCATTAAATAATCCAAATAATGCTGTACGACATTTCTGGTAAAAGGTTCTTGAAGCGTACGAACCATGATCATTGAATGTATTATGGTAGGATTTAATAAAATGAAGAAAGCTTTTATTAATATCTTTATAAGTTTTGATTCGATTTTCATAAAATTTTAAGTGACCTGAGAAAAATTCTGCAACGTTTATATATATATAAAATTTCAAACCTTTCGGTTGGGTAGTTTTGTGCTGTTATGTGCCTTCAGACGGACAGACAGGCGGACGGGCCACACGACTACTATTGGTCCTGCGTATTTATACGATTACGAACGCACCAAAAAAGACTAGTTGGATATGCCAATCAGAAATCTTTTTTCCATCTCATGCATGTTAATTCTTCAAAATTCGCTATGACACAGTCAAAATTAAATGCCAATATATGCCCCTCATGAGGATTCTAAGAAAAGACATTCCGTGTATTAGTTCTTGAAATATGACAATCGCTGAAATCGTGTAAATATAGCAAAATAGAGCCTAGCAGTGCCACCTATTGGTGATTTATACCAAAACCTAATCAGCAACAAATTATGTCAACGTCTGACTGAATCTGAAATTTGGAGAAAATCTGTGCACTACTTTTTGAGATAGAGCTATTGCGGAAATTATAAAAAATTCTACATAGCAGTGCCACCTTGTGAGAATACTTCACACAGTACTTAAATTTGGTTTATTTTTATTCCTTTCAGCTATTTTTTTGCATCGATGTCTATTTGAATTCAGTCAGTGCGCCGCGATGTTGACATTTTATTCTCTCACCTTAAAGCAAGTTCGTTTTTCGCCGCCGATATTCATCTCTGCTTTGGGAGCGAGTTGGCAGTCTTGCGCATGCGCGCACTCCGCTTTTTTTCGGAACACATCTCTGGAGCTCTCGTATCGCCGGAGTCACCTTGCATTATGATGACGTCATTGAAATGATTAGCGCCACCCTCTTTTGACGTATTCGTTGCGCGATTGATAACAGGAGGATATTTTGGTTTCGTTTTCCAATCAGTGGAAACATTTTGAATTCTGCAGTTTGTAATTCGATTTTCATTAATTTCCCGTAAATTTCAATTTAGCTAATCAATTTAAATTCTGCCTTTTAATTACTTTTGCCAACCCCGTATTCATCATTTAAATACTAAAACTCGTTAATTTTTAAATCAGAATTTGGTTTGATGTTGTGCTAAAAAGATGTAGTTTTTTCAATGTAGTGTTTTTCGAGGCGCGGGCCTTGCCTGCCCTTGGAATGCCGCAAGTTTGCCGAAAGAAAACGTCCGATAATGGTTCGTATGTTCGTGGATACTTTTTGTCATGCAAAATTTAATTTTTAAAGATGTGCTGCTCTCATCAAAAAGAAATCCCATGGAATTATTCTACGTTGTCTGTTAGATTTCTGTTCTATAAGAGATTCAGTTCTTTTATTTCGAAATGGTGACCAGAAGCAAGAATCATCGTAATCTTCTATTTACTAACATCTGAAAATAAAGAATTTTATTTATTTCATCAAGTTGCCTCTTCACTGTCTACATATTAAGTAAGATTATTCGAGTCTTTTTATTATTTCTTTAACGATCAATAGTTTTATTAAAAGAACTTCGCAATATGTACTTTAACCACTTAACGATCAACATTTATTACCGCCACACACCTATTGAGAGATTTACACCAAAAACTAATTAGGACCAATTTATACTAGGGTTAACTGAATCTGAAGTTTCGTGAAAATTCATGCATTAGTTCTTGAGATACAGATATTGCGGAAATCGTGAAAAATACAGCACAGCAGTGCCACAATTTTAATGTTGGGCGATTTACATTAAAAACTAAACAGCACTTATTTATATCAGAGACTAACTGAATCTGAAGTTTGATGAAAATTCGTGCATTGGTACTTGAGCATTGGTCCCTATTGCAATAATCATGAATAATGCAGCATAGCAGCGCCATATGTTGTGCGATTTTCACGAAAAAATAATCAATAAGAAATTATATCAAAGGCTAACTGAATCTAAACTTTTGTGAAATTCCGTGCATTAGTTCTTGAGATATAGCTATTGCGGAAAAGGTGAAAAATGCAGCACAGCAGCGCCACCTGTTGGTCGATTTACACCAAAAACTAATCAGAACCACTTTATATCAAGGTCTAACTGAATCTAAAGTTTTGTGAAATTCCGTGCCTTAGTTCTTGAGATAGAACGACCACAAAATATTTGTCACATACAAACTCATAGAGTGACAGACAGACATTTTCTAAAAAACATCGAATCTTGTTCAGGACCTTCTAAAACGTACAAATCCATCGAAAACCGGAAGTCTAACATTTTCACGAATCCAATACTTTCTTCTTGTAAAAATAGAAGAAAGTAAAAATAATATTAAACGTTTTAGAAATTTATTCGTTGTCGTGTGATACAAACAGGATTTTTGTCAGATGAAACAGTAAATATGAAATATGCATCATGCCAAATAAGTAAATTGATAAAGAGGAATGTTTTATATTATTGGAAAACATGTGTAAAATTCCACCGAAAGTTATACACCTAATTTGTAAAATATATTAACAAAATATCAAAATAATAGGAGTAATTAAGATCGTTATTTTGAAATCTTAGCATCCGTAATTTACCATTTAAATTCTTTAATCAAATGTGTCATTCTCTTTCAACAAATAAAAATTAGAAAATCGCCATAGAAAAGCATTATGGCACAGAAAAAATGCTCTATATTTTCCGAACGAATGAACAAAACAAAATCAAAAACTATGCAGCTAAATCCGGATAGATAAGCAACATATCTACTTAATTACACGCTAATCGGGTGTTTTTTGAGTCAGACATAATGGATAGCTAAACTAGCACAAAGACAGAAACATGAAAAGTTTTTAACCCCTTGAGGGGCACCGGTATATATTATATACCACCCACAATTAATGAAGTTTTACACCAGAAAAATTTTATTAAATTTTACTTTTCTAGCTTTGGTGGAAAAAAGCGTAAAATTGCTTTTACTTATTTTGAAATAGAATTTTTCAAAGATTCCGGTGGGAATGCAGCATTTCACAAACGTACTTCCTTGCCCCTCAAGGGGTTAATATCCACAATAACAATTTACAATCCATTCGTAGAGACAGGATTGTATACCTTGACTATGACATATTCAAAATTAATCTTGAAGTATAAAACTTTTTCTTATTCCTTAATATATTTATAATTAATTTTTTCCGGGTTTAGTATTTAAAATTGTCTATATTTAACCCTCCGACTGTCTTGAAAAAGGGCAAAATTGTAATGTTGTTTTTTCTGTATTTTGTTTTAAATGCTTAAAAAAATGATTCTTTGAACATTTTATAAAAAAACTTAATAACGAATATGAATGCAATGCTGGGAAGTATTAATCATTGTTCAATGTATTAAAAATACAACAAATCAATAGAATTATATTACTTTAAATATTGCTTGTATTGCAGTGAAACCTGGAGCTTAGTGAACGTATTAACACGGGCTTGTCAGTGAGGGGGTTAAAAGAGACCGTGAATACAATTTATAATTAAATAGCCCATCAAAACTAGACGGATAAAAATTACTATAACAGTATCAGTAAAGGAAATTTCTTTGTTGTTTAACCCCTTGAGGGGCAAGCAATTACGTTTGTGAAATGCTAAACTACCACCGGAAAGTTAGAAAAAATGTATTTCAAAATAAGGAAAAGCAATTTTTACGGCTTTTTTCCACCAAAGTTAGAAAGGTAAAATTTAATCATTTTTTTCTGGTGTAAAACTTCATTAATCGTAGCTGGTATATGATATATACCACCGCCCCTCAAGGGGTTAAGACGGAGAGAGGCGGGGGATAGCATATAGCAGTATTTGAAAAAACGTTTTTTCTTCTCCCAGTGCAATACAGCACTACTTTCGATGTAAACTCCAAACAAACCACTGTGTAATACAAATCAGTTCGACATTACCACAATATCAGAGCTGCAACAGGCAACAATTTATATATTTTCTTCGCAACACTATTAAAAAAATACATTTTGTAGTTTATTTCTCTTGCAAATGTTGTTAAAGCGTATGTAAGAGATTTTTGTTTTGAAAAAATTGTGCAAAATAGAATTAAAACGTAGTCTCCTGCGGCAGCCCAGCAATATTCACTGCTACAAGATAGAAAATTTCGTGGACCCATTACAAAGGTTACCAACTGTGGCACGGTGGACAACACTAAAATTTTATAGTAATCATTGCCTTATCTAATCATCGAATCTCTGAGATTCAAGACGTCGGCTATTTCTTTGAAAAATTAGAGGTATCAGGTGTACACATTTGGCCACCCCTGACCTATGATGTATCACACACATGGGAAGTATATAACTACATCCATATCCTGTTCAGTAAATAAAGAACGTAGCAAATAAAGCACACTTTCCTCTCCAACTGTGATAATGCAACCGAGCGAGCTACTATGCTCATGTGCATTGCATCTGCCCAAAGGCACGGATTTACACATATCGCCTGTACCATGTCAAACTATCCATTATAAAACAGTGTTGTTAGTGGGCTACTTTTTAAAAAAAAATCAGATTTCTTGACTGGCACCACTTTTCTGAAATTGTAAAATTCCCCTTGTTTTCGCCTTTATTAATATGCCATTAAATAAGGCGAAATTTACTATTTCAAAAAAGTGATGCCAATCAAAAAATCTGCAATTAAAAATAGTAGACCACTGGCAACACTGGATATATTGTTATGCGATGCAAAAACTAGCAAAGAACGAATAAGTGACAAAAGCAAGGTAGGAAACCCCTCCCCGTACAATCGTTGACTCTGTGAGACATTTCCATTTACAGTTCCGTATATAAAATGCATATCAGCTTTTTCCCTATTACTGAAGGACAACATCTTCCGTTACTTTCCTACTGCGATTGACAATTGCACACTCGGATCAGCAGATTTTATGTATTAATCGAGACGAAATTTGAAATCTGAAATTTAAAAAAGCATCCCACTGGCAGCACTATTTTCATGTTGGATAGTTTGACAATGGAGTTATAAATAAAGAGGAGGAGACACATGGTGTTGGTCTGCCAGTTCGAATGAAGTAATTGAGGAGGTTGTCACAAGATGGCGGCTTTGTTTTTAAATCCGATCAACAGCTTCTGATTACCGTCGGGGCACACCTCCCACCAGTAAATTTCAATAGAAAATTTCCACTAATTTAAGCGCCTTTTTTTATGAAAATGTTTTCTCAGACACGTGGTAAAAATTTCAACTTGTTTTCACTGGTTTCAGTGTGACCAGGTATTATAGTCTTTTTCACTGACACTGACAGGAGGTTGTCTAGGTTGTCACAATATGGCGGAAACGCAAAGCCTGACTACCGCCAAAGTAAACTGCCACCAGTAAAAATAAATAGCTCTTTCTGCTATTATTTATAACTGAAATTTTGCATTAATAAGGCGTTTAATTAAGGAGAAAATTTCTATTTAAATTTACTGGTGAAAGTTATTTCTGCTGTAATCAGCCTCTGTGGAAACGGTTACAGTTGAAGCTTCACCATTTTAAGGGCATGTCAGTCCCTTTTTATTACCGTAATTTCGCGCGTATCCGCCGCGGCTTAGATAAGTCTTTTTCAACCCGGAAATTTTATTGAAAAAAAGAAGTGAAATAAGTGCTAAGCAGAAGCAAGTCACAATTTATCTATAATAAATTCTGGTAGGAAATCGAATTATCTGATTTTCGGCGGATACGTACGAAATTACGGTAATAGTTCCATGAGTTTGGCATGGTGACGACGATATACGTCGCGCATCTTCAGAAGTAAAATTTATTTGCAAATTTCAGCTTTAATAAACGTTTTGAACTAAGGAATGCACAATAACAAATCAGTGGCCAAATATTTACAACATTTACAACAAACTCAAGTAATCTGATGAAGTAGTTTTTCTCACGAACTGTCGGAAGAAAACGATTAGCGTTTTAAATAAGGTTAATAGGGGTAACTGGGCCATAGGCTATTTTATAAAAAAAACGTTGATGTATTTTAAGTTTTAGCTTTTGTGAACAATGCCCCTTAACCTCTACTTCCTAAAACAACGTGTGTCAACTCAATCATAACTCTCTCTTTGCTGTGATAGGTTGTCGGAAATTTACGTTTCTTTTTTTAAAAACAACGTCAATTTGGTTGAACTTCCTCGGCTTTTTATTAAAATACTGTAAGTACTTTTATTAAACAATCTTTTTTTTTTTTTAAGATTAGGCATATAACTACGTTAATATTATTAGGTATCTCTACATATTTACTTCATGTTTCAAATGTAATCCCGGTGTCCCAGTTACCCCATAAATTTTTCAAGAAAGGGGTAACTGGGACATGTATCCGGGGTAACTGGACCATGCTGGATCCACCTACCTCAGTAGTTATAAATAATTTTTTTGAGTTTCTCATACAACGGGGAGTAATTTTCTCCATTGTTTTTTGCTCAAATAAAGAAAATTATAGAATACCTTATTAAAATTACGTAATAAAATTTAAAAAAAGCATATTGGGTGGTATCAAACCAAATTTCTTGATCCCTTGAGAGGCGGTGATGCCGTTATGGCATCACATAATTTTAATTCCTAATTGCTGAAAATTCCTAATTGGCACCGGAATTTTATAATAACAATTTCATCTTTATTAAGTACACGAAAATATACTTTTACTTTTTTCAAATAAATTCTCTTGTTAATACTGGTGTCATTAAATTATTTCAACATTTTACGAATGCAAATAACTTGCCCCTGAAGGCGAGATAGCCAAACCTTGAAAATGTGCGATACAGGGGTTGCATTTTATAGGGAAACTTTTATTGTTCCTACCACTATTTTGAAAATAATATCTTCATTGCACCTTTCTTTACAATATGTTAAATAAAATGATGATGAAGGTAACGCATTAAGTGTTCTGGTAGAAACAATAAAATTTTCCCTGTATAATGCGACCCCTGGATACAGATAAAGTACTTAAGTACTTACGTAGCCATTTGTTCACAGATTTACCTTGCTATTTTTTTCCTTAAAATACCCATGTGACTTTTATAGTTATTACCTACACTAAAGTACATAAGTACTTACTTAATTTTTATGTTTTTCGTATAAATAAATCTAATATTTTCACTTTTAGTGCTTTTCTTAGACACATTGACAGCAAAGGTTTCCATTACAACGCTCTTTATTGACATATAGTTTACATGATCTGCCTGGATTAAATTTTTTTAACCCCTTCACGCTCGAATTAAATTGCGATTAAAAAATTCAAATTGCTTATTGGCACCACTTTTATGAAAAAGAAATATTTTCCTTTTCTAATGGCAGGTAAATCGATACTAAAATATAGCCTATTTCACTATTTTATAAAACTGGTCGGAATCAAACAATCTGAGTAAAAGACGCAGCCCGAGAATATGACGAGAGCGAGAATTAAGGGGTTAAAGTTGTTTACACTTTTTCGAACAGGACCTGATATCCCATATGAAAAAAATAAACGCATGTGGAACATAGACCCTCCTGGTCCACTTGCCCCATTTTTATGGGGCAACTGGACCCATGCTGAAAGAAAGGTGAAATATGCATATTTTTATATTTTTAAATATTAAGATGTAATTTTGAGCATTTCTGTCTCATAGAGGGAACCAAACTGAACCCATTTACAGAAGTTCAGACTTTAATTCAAATGAACATTAGCTTTTTGAAGCTGAATTGTCAGAAGCTCCAGAGTCACATTGTAAAATCATGGCCCAGTCGCCCCAACTAACCTTATATATAGATTTCTAAGATTACAAAATGGTTAGTAAGACCTTTTTATGAATTGTATCAAACAGTAAAAGGTATAATTTATGTATCTGCTATGTACTTTTAATTATTCAGTTTTAGGTTCCACTAGATCTTTATAATAATTTTCTTTATAGATATCAGAAAAACGCAATTACTTTCATAACAAGTAAAATTATTATTCAAGACATATAAAAATAATAAACAAAACAAATAATGCTGTTTTGGAATAAACGAAAATTTTAGTTATTTCCATTTTAGCTAGAGGTACATATTTTTGGGTACCTACCAACAGTTTCGAATAACTGATTATCGTCCTTTTTAAACGCATAATAGTGAGAATAAATCAAACGAGAAGCATTATAGCATCCTGAATTAATTTTTAACGCTTTTTAACATCAAGTGTTTATGACTTCAGTTTATTTGTCTGTCTGGCTCTCTGTACGTTTGTCCGTGCTCGAACTCAAGTAAGTATACTCTGATTGCCCTGTAATTTTTATATGTTATTGACAATTATTATAGCAAGATCACTATTAGAAATGAATTCTGTAGCATTTATAGTTCGTTCACAGACATGATCAAAAGTATTTATTTACATTATGGTCAATAGCAAAAAAAGTTTCAAGTGCATTTTATTGACGTTGCACAATTTTTAACATAGTGATCTGGATATGAATTTAGGAAGTTCAAAACGCATGCGTGCTGTAGGATACGGGGTACAAAATAATAATAAATAAATATTATAAATAAATATAAATTGAAATAGTGTATAATAATTAAAATACGTTGCAAACAGTTTTAAACTGTAGTCTATTATTAACGGGATTCGTTTGTATGGCCCTGTAAATTAATAATAAGTATATTAAGCGGGCCATACAAAATAATTCGGTTACATAATTGTCAACGGGACAAAACTGATTGCAACGCATTTTAATCATATTACCCTATCTGCAATACGATGTACTTTCCGTACAATGTGATGTGCATAGTATTTATCGTTCATTTATATTGACGCGCAACATATTTCAAGTACAGTATTGTCTATCAGCGAAAATTGGTGGAATTGCGTTTTCTGTCATGGCATGTGTTTGTAGCTAAATTTTTATGTACTACATGTGGTGCATATATGCTATAGATCATTCATACACAGGATGTGGCATGGCGTTTGTATGGGGGGGGGGGGCTGGATCATTTTGTTACCAGCATTATTGTGTGCGAAATTTTGCTCTGTTTAATCAATGATGTTCAATCATTAAATAAATCAATATTTTCTATATAATTATACTGGTGACCAAATGATTCACCTCAACCTACCCTCCCCTCCTAACTCTACTCCACTGTACACAGGACTACCCCCCAAAAAATTGTAGTCATTACTAGGCATGAGCGTGAATTCCTTAAAGATTATTTTTTTAATTGAGTTATGCATTATAAAGTTAAAATATATGTAGTATACTAAGAGATGTTTGTAGAATATAAATAAAATCATATACAGGGCTATGCAGAGAGGCCCTAAAGTTGATATTTTCTGGAATTGTGATTTCAGCAGTTTTAGGCGTGTTTTGATCTAAATTAATTTTTAGTTTAATATGTTGCTTATGTATAAAAATAAGTAGGAAATATACAGGGTTATAGAAAAGCAATCAGGTACGTTGCGTCTATTGGTAGAAATTGCTGGAGATGATTTTATGCCCAGTTATTGTGTTTTCGTACTAAACTAAACCATAGCATAGTACTATGTAGAATGTATGCAAATCTATAGATCAAATACAGGGCTGTGCAAAATAATTGAAGTAATTTTTCGACTATGGAGATAGTTACTGATATCTGGTTTTCAAATGTGTTATGCCTTTTCTAAAATGTTTACACGTGCATTTATTTACGTTAAAAAAAGCGACTTTTTCTGTTAACGTGTTATGGTAGTGTTGGAAAGTGTTTCATAATTTGTGCTTGACGCATGATTTTTTTCCCCTTGCTATATATTAAAGTTTAGAATAGGATAATTTGAAATTATAATCTGAAACATCACGGAATTTCGGCCATTCTTCTTCTTGAAATTTGATAAACCCCCTTCTGTAGAAGCAAAAATTCCTTACGATCAGTAATGAATGAATTTAAAACTTGTTTGGAACAGCCGGGAGCAAAAAGAAAAATCATTTTAAGGGAATTAAATATGCAGCATTTAAAACAAAAAGAAATTTAAAATAATTTATTTTAAAAAATTACCAGCTTCTTCATATTAGGGCATAGTATAGTGGTTCTCAACGTGGGACGTACACGCCACAGGGAGGCTATTTAGAAACTATCACTAAGCTATTCCTATACAGTTTTTTGTCTTATTTTGGAAAAGCAACGTTATCGGCTAAAAATAACAGTAGTAAGTACAAAGTTAAAAAAGAATAATAAAAATAAGTTTTGTATTGAATTTCTTAAGTGTTCCCAATCAAAAGTTTAAAAAAAAAGCAGCAACATCAGAATAATTAGACGAGTTTATAAATATCTTTTATTTTTAACTTAAATTTTTCAAATTTTTTGGGGGTTTTAATCGTATTTTACAATTTTTCTCAATATGTATTCCCTACTGAGTTTTCATTCGTCCTGCTTCAATCCTTTGAAAGGCAAGCAGTTGCGTTTGTATAATACTGAATTCCCACCGTAAATTTTGAAAAAATTTATTTCAAAATAAGGAAAAGCAATTTTTCTACTGTTTTCCCCAAAAGTTATAAAAGTAAAACTTAATAAAAAGTTTCTTGTGCAAATCTTAATTAAACTTAGGCCACTCTACGGATTATGATACGAAATTTTTAATCATTTGAATAAGTTTTTGAATTATAAACATTAAAAATTTAGAGCTTCTATCGTTAAATTGCATTTGTATATTTTTATTAATATCTACTGAAATTATAATCAAAATGCAATAATTTTGTGTTTGGTTACTATAAAATCTAAACACATGGAATTTGTATATTTAAAAATTTAATAACATGAATTACGAAATTAGTAATCGAAAAAAGTGTTAACTACAACCAACAATTTTTTTGATAAATTTATATTTATTACGTCCTGCTTTTAGCGATTTCTCAATTTCAAATTTTCTTTCAAGTAGTTTTCAAATTATCATTTCAAAACGTCAAAATGATGGTTTAAGTGTCTATGATGTACATCAAAGCATAATTTGACAAAATATAGTTTACTCATTTTATTGAAATATTTAGGCTGGCAATTGTCGAAATATATTAAGATAGTGAAATGGTCATATTGGCAAGAAATAATACATTAATGAAAGTGACATAATCACTCTGTACTATTTCAACAATCGAGTATCGAACTTCAATTTGGATACATCCCCTAAAAGAGGCTCATTTTGAAATAATTAATTTCATGTAAACTAATGGTACGAATTTCATGAAATTTTAGATTTAAGCTAATTGAATGGTGTAGAGCTTATTTATTTGTCATACTTGGGTATTGCTATTGAAAAAAAAAACAGAGTTTGGGTTCGTTTTGATATGTGGATGGCCCCCTGAGCAAATTTTATGTGCAATCAGTATCGGTTATATCAGGGGTGGCCAACATTTTTGTCTAAAATTCACTTGACACCGTTTCCCAAGAATTGTAATTTTGTCCTTTTTAAATTGCAGACCTTCGGTCATTAAACAATGCATTTTTATCTATACATAAATAGTGGTATCTCTGTGGCACGCGTGCCGCAGGTTGGCCATCCCTGGGTTATATGGTCAACCATGCGGTGCTGAAAAATATGATCTTATAAGTGAGGGGACCTTATATGCAGTGTGAACATGACTTTTCTTTAGACAATACAATATTATTAATAGGTTAGTTATATTAGTAAAATAATGTACAAAGAAGCTATGAAGATATAATTTATAAAATAAGACGTACAAACAAGAATTGCTTTACACTTAAATTTTGGAATTGATGAATTGTAGTAAAAATAATCTTTTATGCAGGTTTGTTTGTTTTTTATCATAATTGTTAAAACTACATTATTTTATTCACAAACAGTTTTAAAGCATTCCCCTGTGCACAAGGGAACGTTTTTACGTCCTAATGGCATGCCTTTCGGGCTGGTAAAAAAATATTTGAGGATATTTAGTGCTTTGAGAGCTTCTGTTCGCGTTGTCGGTTCAGATTCAGATTCACTGTCATTATCATCGTTTTCATCAGTGTTTGTATTTAAAACTTCTGAAACGATTAACAGTATAGAAACTTCACCATAGACTTTACACGTGTCATATCGTCTGCGGGTATCTAGAAGAAACATACAGTAGGCATGAAGGACATCTTAACACAGCTACCCCTTCTTGCAATGAGCAGTCTTTTTCGGAGGGTACATACGCGCAAAGGCGTGACTGCTGCCAATCCTGAAGAAATTCCATTAATAGCGATCTCATTGTCAAAAACTACATATGTCAGTTGTTTTGTATTATGCAAACTACATTCCTTAGTTTTTTTTTTTTTTTGCATCTTCAAATAGGGGCATATCATCATCATCATTATCACTGACGTCGTCTCCGAACGATAATTCTTGGGATTCCGGAGGCCAAGGATAATTAAATCAATTTTCAAAGGTTGCCTTTGATACTATGTATTCCTGACTACATAACACATGGCATCTAACACAGACACGCGAAACATCTTTTTTTGATCAAATGCAGCAATGAAGTCTTTTAGACGCAAATTTCCATAATTTATCTTACAATTTTGGATAATCTCTTGATCTAAGTGCTGTGCCATACTAGTTCAGTTTGAAGGTAAGAAAACAAGTTCAATCGAATTTAGATGGGCAATTATGCAATGGGCAGTGCAATTGTTTGCAATTATAACCACTTTTCTCTTTTGGCTGTCCAAATTCTATCCAAACGCCGAATTTCTTTTTCCGAAACGCTTGTTGTCATCCAAGCCTTTCGGTTCGCATCGTAAGATACAGACAAAGATTTGCAGTTTTGCAGGCTTGAGAAATTTCCCAATAACTAATGGAGTCAATTTTTTCTGAGCCATCCATGTTCGCTTCTAATAAAACGGTCGATCTTTCTTTGCTTTCCTTCACACCACTATATTTTTCGTTTATAAAAGTAACAGTTTTATACGGCAAAATATACAAAAACAGCTCAATTTCATCAAATTTTAAAACATCACAAGGTTTGTACATATTGAGAATGTCACTTAACAAGTTAACACCGATTCCTTTGATTCTTTTTCTTGTACACTATCATAAACATCAGCAGCTTCACCACACATCTATAAAAGGTAAGATTGTGCCATAAGTTAAACCCTTGTAACAATACTTTGCTGGGAGTAAGATTCGGTTTTCCTAGTTCAGCAGCAATTTTCAAAGACGTTTCTTTTACGATAGTCCATGATATGGCAACATTCTGCGATCTGTCATATTTTATCCAAGTAAAAAGATCTTTCACAACATTCTCAACTGTTGAAACATGTTGTCACTTTCCTTTCTTCTCTTTTGATTGACCACATCTTCTGCGTAACAAGATTTGGACCAAACGTTATTCAGTGTCGTTCTCGCTATTCCATGAATCTTCGCGAAACCTGTTTTCGATGCATTCGATTTTTCAAAGTTTTCTATCAATTTCTTTTTTCCACAATTGTCAAATTTTCTTTTTTGCTGACAAGTACTGAAAAATACAAAAAACTAAAAACACGTGTTTTTCCCTTTCTCTGCACGGAGGACAATTCTCATTCGGTCGCAAGGGATGATGGCATGTTTTCCAAGAATAGGTATGTGATACGACGGTTAAGGGAGAAATCCCCAGAGCTTTGGGAACTCTTTCCGACAGGGAAGAGTTTCTCAAGAGAATCTCCCCCACTCCCAAGTGTCGGCGCACATCTAGTCACGTGGTATGCAATCTAAATCTATAAAAATGTCAACTGGCCTTTTTTTTACCATACGGAAGTTCGTAATTGTGGTTTTTAACAAAAGCACGGGAGATTCAACGATGGAAAAAGGGGAAGGCTGACCAGAAGGAAAGAAGTTCCTCCATTGGGATGTCCATCCACTTCTTTCTAAAGCTATTAAAAATGAAAAGCACCATATGACCAATGCAAAGAGGCCGACAGTTGGAGATAGTTAATTGACACGTTTTTCTTTTTTTTTTTCTTTTGCCCTTTTCACCCTAAAGAGTAGAAAGAAAAAGCATAAAACTATAATATTTTTGCAATAAATAGGGAGACAGAAGGTGACTATATATCAGATTGTAGCCATTAGAATCTGACCATATAGGTGGTGTATTTTAACCTATAATACCTATTCAGTCAGTCCGGACTTACGAAAAGTGACCTTATAAGAGGGGTGACCTTATAAGCGGGTGACCATATATCCGGTACTGAATGTACATCATTTAAAAGTTGACTTTATTTCCAATCGTTTAACCCTTACCGGCGCGGAGTAATTCTGTTTATAAACAGATGAAATAATGGACTGACACCGCAATTTATAAACGAATTTATTAGAAAATACGAACTTGCTTATTTTCATGTACATTGTAATAGGAAAATTTTAGTTAAATATTCTTGGTGCCATTTGTCAGTTTTGGAATTAAAATTAAGTGTCCTTTTTTAGGGACACCGCGCCGGTAAGGGTTAATATCTGTAACTTTTTTCTATAATAATTTGTTGCAGAGTTAGGAGGGGGTGTTTACTTTTTCCCCAACGACTATACATTAAATTTTAAAGTCAGACTGTGCACATCCGTTATAATAGTAAAGAAACTTGGCTATTTAAAACCGACAATGTTGAATATCCGGAAATGCTTCTTAACCCCTTAACAGTGTGGTCCGAACTGGATTCGGGCAAGAACACTTTGCTTGCTTCGTTATTCAAAGCATTTTGATACTACTAATTTGTATCTGTAAATTTATCTTTATTGATTGTCAGCTATTTTTCGATAAAGTAAGGTAAATATTTTAGTATGGAAAAAGTGGTGTCCAGCCAAATTTTTATTTATTTATTTATTTTATTTTATTTTATTTTATTTTATTTTTTTGTAAGAAAACAAATGTCACTGTTAAGGGGTTAATTTTCTATATTGAGTTACCCATAACGAAATCTTTGTGTGTCCAAAAATATCCCACTTCTTGATGACTTATTAAAATCTATTATAAAAGTACAAACGCTATTAAATTTAATGGCAAATGTTATAGTCTCTTCAAGAAATTTTCTGAAGATGTAAAAACAGACCACCTAATACTGTTGTTTCCCACTCAGGTAAGTTTGCAAGGAACAATAAGCTCTTTATGACATAAAGGCGAAGATGCGCGGACTCATTGTATTGATAGATTTATTATGTTAAAAACACATTTGTGACAGAAAAATGTCACAAACGTTTTGATTAAACAAGGTTACTTCAAATGGCGCGATTGAAATATTAAATAGAAATTTTCTCATCAGAAGTAGTCGTGCAGGACTATTTTTAAATTTTAAGACGTGTACGCAAGTTGCATATGATATAAAGCGGGATGGCGGGAATCAGAATTTTGAGCCTCTCAATAAGTTTTTTTTTCTTTTCACACAATAAACTAAATAGGGCGTATACACTACTATTTTGTTCTAAAAAATTTGTCTTATAAAATCAGAAAATATCCGTCGATTAATAAAACGAAGATTACAGTTAAATATTACTGGTATTCAAAAGCTTTTAGTAACAAAGCAAGTAAATTTTTCTTGCACGAGCGGCGTTCTGGTAAAACTAATAAGATCAGTGGTGGAAAATTGACGCAAAGGTGGAGCCTATTGACACCACTAAATTTTTATGGCATTATTCAGTTTAATAAAAACGCAGAAATTTGATCATTAGATAAGAGGCAAAATACTACTATAATTTAGTGGTGCCAATAGGCTCCACCTTTGCGCTAATTTTCCACCACTGTAAGAGGGACGCGTGAGTGGGGAGTGACCATTTGATTTACAGCAAATGACTTTTGGCAAAATGACTTTCAGCAAAGAGTTTAAAGAGTCCTCATTTATATTTTTTACGGTTAATTGATGGAACAGAAATATTATTTTTTATTTTAAATAAGTGCAAAAATTTATTATTTTTTTCCTTCAAATATATCTATACAATATAAACACTTTTAAATTTACCGAACTCCTTCTCTTTTATGAATACACGTTTCAATGAACATTTTATGTTAACAGTTTTTATAGAGTGTAAAAAATGAAAAATTTCCTCCAAGTGGATTTTAGGCTTCATCTTGTAGTGGAAGAGAAATTCGTTTTTTCTTCCAAGGAAATTCAACTTCTTTTTCAACACCTGGTTCTTTCACGACCTGAAAAAGAAAGTAATAAGCAAATAATTATTTAATACATCAAATGATATGTTTAATTTTATTTTACGCAGTAGATGCATTTTACATTTCGTTAAAGAAAAGCAAAATTTGCGGAGATAATCACGATTTTAAAATTAAAAGCGTTTATATAAATATCAATTAATCTTGCTTAGAAAACTCCGAAAAGTCGTTAAACCTTTATCGAAGCTTATATAACATACGGTGATTTAAAACTAAATATATATATATATATTGTTTTAAGTAATTACTGAAAATTTATTTAAATTTGACTTACCTTTTATTTATTACAAGATTATACTTTCTTAAAAATTACTTAAAAGATTGTACATTTTTTCAGCTTCAGTGTCAGTTACCGCGGCACACAACGTGTTAAATTTTAAAATTATATTTAATAGTAGAATATCTACTTTCAAAATCCTGTAGATATTTTAGTTTAAGAAATCTTTTCATGTCAGTATATTTTTTACTGTAAGTGTTCTGACTTTTTGCTGAAAATATGTAAAATCCTCGGTTCACGAGCTAATAATAAAAAATTATTATTTCAAAAGGAATTTTATTGAAGCAGAGTTGAAGCAAAACATACAGGGTTTATTTTTCAGTAATATGTAATTATTTTTTATGTCCATTTATAAAAGAGCACAATGTGGTTTCAAAAGAAATTATTCTTTCTTCAAAATAAGTATTATGTTTTAATATATCAAAATTACACATGGTGTCAATTTCAGAGTTGTCAAGTTTCCTTCTTTTTGAAAACCACTATAATCTTAGAGAAAATGTTGCTATTTTAAATCGCCTAAATGTTTCAATTAAATAACTGAACATTTTCTGTATTAAAATATTGGTATCCAAAGTCTGGAGACTTGGCAGCTCTGCAGTTGTATTTCTAGCATGTGTATAGTTCTCCCACAATTTTTTAATAGATTTTTTCCTGAATATTTAGTAGAAAAATTTTGGAAATTCTTCAAGTATCTAGAGAAAGAGTTCTAATATGAAGAAATAGAATTAGGCAAATACTTTTAATATCCAATAGTGACCCTATAAACTTTGAAAATTCTAAGAGCAAACTTCCTCATCCGTTTTCATTTGAATAAAACATTTTGTAAAAGATAATACAGGGTGTCAATGAAACAATGTCTCAGTTTCAGTGGTACAGTATAACAGTTTAATTAAAACTATTTACAACAAATCAAAATCAAATTGAAGGTAAACTAAACTAGTTTTCTTACAAATATTCAATATTTGCACCTTTAGTTATACAGCAACCATCCAACCTAAAGTACAATTCTTCCCACACTTCGATTAACAAGTCAGGAGTAATGGAAGCTATAGCCTCTTCAATTCTGTGTCACAACTCTGCAAATCATTAGGTAACGATGGAACGTAGACTAGATGTGCAGATTCCCAAATTTTTTAACCCCTTAATTCTTGCTCCCGTCATATGTTCGGGCTGTGTCTTTTACTCAAATTGTTTGATTCCCACCAGTTTTATAAAATAGTGAAATTGGGTATATTTTAGTATCGTTTTTACTGTCATTAAATAAGGTGAATATTTAAGGAGCCAATTGGCTCCTTAACCCTAAAAACCCAGTCGCCACTTTGGTTTCTAACCAAAATCTAGTGGCCACATTGTGTAACAAACTCATAAAACAATAGTGTTCATATGGAAAAAACTTAACAAAAAAACTCGAGAATTCAAAATGAAAAATAGTTTAATTAATAAATACACATGTACAACAAAACACTGACTAATTGCAGCAAATGCGTATGTTTAATATAATCCTAAAATTTTTGAAATTTTGATATTAAAGAAGTAGGATATAAATCTGGAAAAATCAGAAGATAAAGTCTTTGGGGTGTCTCGTGGGCAGACCTTCAGTAAAAGAGTATTTATTTCAACTCTGGATATCGGACGAAACCTTCGAAGGTGCTTGCTTTCGCTGGTGTCGAAAGGAGAAGCTTTACCGTTAGCGCGCTCGTGTGCCGAGCCTCGCAGCTGCTAAGATTTATAGTGGAGCGGTCATGCGCAGAATTATATTCTATCATAACGTTCGGCAAGAAAGCAGTACATCACAGGTGCAGCGTTCAGGACGGTAACTGAGATCGCAAAAATTCCCTGACTTTTTATCAAGTTCATGCTTGATCTCGGCCGGTGAAAAGAGCAGGTGCTTTTCTATTTGCAAAAGAAAAATATATATAAAAATTCCGCAACGGGGATGAGGAACACTGGAAATTGATCTCTGGCGACTAAGACACTGAAAGTTAGTCGCCACAGCAGAAAATTTTGTCGCCACGTGGTGACTGGCGACCGTAAATCTGCACATATAACGTAATCACGATCTTTTATAAGAAAAATATCACATGGCTCTAACGGATTTTGAATGTTCAGCCCAGCAATAACGCTTTACACTCAGGAGTCACACTTTTGCGTATGTGGCACTACAAGCGAGTCAATAACAAAGCAATTCTCGCGCATGCGTCTGTCTAAAACTGTTTGAGTTACTCTTTATTTGTGACCTTGAACCAATACTCTACAGCGCTTACAGTCGATACTATTACAATTTATATCTGAGACATTCTATTATGGACACCCTGCATTTAACCCTCCTACCCTCAATGGGTCTAATCGACCCACTTCTATAATTTATTTCAGTCGATTCGAACGAGAAATTGCTTCACAAAATACATTAAAGCCGCAAGAAAGTCTAAGTCAAATAAACATTTTAAATAGTTTTAAATAGAAATTCTGGTGTGAAATGTTGTTATCAAAGTTGACTATAATTTTAACAGGGTAGGAAAATTAATTTCGTTTTTTCTTACAAATTTTATAGAAACCTTCGAGCAAGATAATCTTTGTTTCAAATGTTCTAAAAATATAATGCGAGTTTTCTTCAGAAATACTAGTTTTCAAAAAAAGGACAATTGGGATTTATAGACCATTCCGTAAAGTGTGTTTGCAGTTTGATTTCTGAACTAGATTTTCTTAAAACTTTCCATATTTAAAAATAACATCTGGATCAACTATGCTATCTGCAGTATAAAAAACTCGTGCAATTTAACAAACTAACATTTCATAATTTATAACTTTTCCACCCAAATTTTCTTGCTAACATTGCTTTAAATTCTATCAGTTCTCTCTATAGAAAACACTTTTTATTTCAATCTCTGCTTTTTGCGAGGAAATATTAGTTTGTAACGAAAGTTTTCCGCCAAATCACCATTACATAATACTAATTTCAATATATATAATTAACTGTAATATTATATATAATCGCCATTCCGCCAAATTTTTAAAATGCCATATGATACAACACTAGTACCTAAAGCTGTACACTTTATTCGGTGACATTCTGTAGCTGACTTGCTGCAAAAGAACTGGAAGTAAATGAAGATTCTAATCTGGTAGCGTGATAGTTCCATTTCAGACACCTTGTACTTAATGATAACGATATTTTCTACAAATTTCACAACACAGTGTTGTAAAGCAAGTATCTAACTTTTAAATGCGAAAAATCGTTTGACAAAATATGAGCAAACACGTCAACGCGAACTGTTTGCACAGACCGAATTAGCTATGGTGGGAAATTTTCGTTACAACCTGATCAATTCTATACTTTTAAACCGGAGGCGGCTGCACAGACCATCACCTCATAAAGCTGACGGCTGAAATTCCAGGATTAGGCAGAACTTGATTAGCGTATTAAAATGCAACTGGTTTGCCAAACCATATCTTGGTGGAAACCACCTGCACACCCGATTTTAGTGGTTGATCGGTAGGTTCATCATTGCGTTTTCTTGCACCCAGAAATCTGAAAACGTGGAGTACTGGAAGCAGGAAAACAAAATATTAAATCTACCAGTCAAAAAGTACAATCGGGTTTGCAGGTTTTTTCCACCAAGTTATGACTTGGTAGACCAGTTGCATTTTAATATGCAAATCAAGTTCTGTCTAATCCTGGAATTTCAGCAATCATTTCAATAGAAGAAGCTCTTTGCAGCCGCTAACGGTCTATTTGTTATTTTTCACTCAATCGTATTGATGGGCAGAGATATAGCTAAAGGCCATTTTTCAAAATGAGTACCAAAAGTATCCACGGAGACAAACCCAAAACATTTGCAACACTGCGGCATCCCGCATGTGTCTGAATTTTTATTAAAGGATTCCGAATTCTCACCAGTAAGTTTAAATAGTTATTATTTTTTTTTATGAGACTATAGATATTTCTCAAATAAAATTTTAAAAAATTGGCAATTCAAAATTTTCCAGTGTGAATTCCCACACTAGTGAGAAGTCGGTCGATTAGTGATGATGTCACACTCGTGTCATCTGGACTTGAGTATTTCAATGACAGTGGGTCAACGGGGGAAAATTTACAATCCCTTCCTAATTGCAAACCAACTCCACGCCCTGTATATGAATAATGATATAGCCCATCATGAAAAAGATAAAAGTATAAGTGCAGTGCAGTATGCGACTACTTAAACAGTAATGTAAAGAAAGTTGAAAGAACAGCAAAAGTATAAAATAGAAAAATGCCGCCAACACATTTAACCCTAGAACTACCGAAAATTTTACTCAAGTTTTATAAAAACATTTTACACCAGAATTTTTACTTAAAACTATTTAATTTGTTTATTTAACTTATTATTGTCTTATTTATAAATTTAGTTTGTTTTGAAGAAATTTCTGGTTTGAATAAATATTTTGAATGTACATGTCGGGTCCATTGGACCCTTCTGGTAGACAGAGGGTTAAGCGCACACTACCGCATGAATGCCGGTAGCGGACAAAATTAGTTCTTAAAAGATCATGTTACAACATTTATTATTTTTTCGGAGGATGGGGGGAGGATTGCTCGACGTTGTTATATATTTTGTAGGTTTTTCAAACTTGGATGAGTTTTTAAATTATTTTTATTCAGAAAGGTAAGATGTACTGTTCATTCATTCTATACAATACAGATTAAAGGTTGTTTTAAATACAAGTTGTATGCTAGTCGCAATCTGAATTTAGAACGATTATTCCGGATATTTTTACCGCATTTATTATCATTATTATTATTATTATTATTATTATTATTATTATTATTATTTATCATCATCATTATTATTATTATTAATTATTATTAATTATTATTTTTATTATTATTTATTATTATTATTATTATTATTATTTCTATTACCGGAAAATTCTGTTATATCAATTGTACTACATATTTTTTTCTTAATTCTATTAACCCTTTGCTCTCCGCGTTATTTTGAGTATGGGCTACCAGCAACTCCGCGTCGTTACACAAGTATTTTATTCATTCGGTACCACGTATTTAAAAGAAGAAAAAGTTCACAATTTTTAAAATGCTCTAATTAAATAAGGCAATTTTTGTTCTTTTTTATTTCTGGTGCCAAAAACAAAATTTTCAAGGCAACATTATGTCGCCGCAGCGGCGACAACAGAGTTTTTCACTTATCTTACCTTACCGCAGCAGCGACAACGGAGTGCAAAGTGTTAAAAGTATTTATATTATAATATTTTAACCCTTGAAACCATCAATAAATATTTTCTAAAATTTCATAGTGGTTTAAATAAATATATATCAGTCTCAAAGGAGATTTCTTTCATTCACTTAATCTCGCGCCGCGCCGGTGAAAAAGTGTGTGACTCCAATAAAGAAAAATGTATGAACACTTATTTACTTTATTCTCTGTATACGAACTAACATTTTTTAATTAAAACAATCTATCATATCCAAACATCATAAAACGTGCTGAAATGAAATTTGAAAGTACAGGGTGGTTATGATTAAAGTTACCCTGTTTGGACTTATGTATAGTTCGTTCTGGTGCACAGATATCGGTGAATCTTGGAAAATGCGTCATATGGACCAAGGGGAAAAGAAAACTGCAATAAAAAATACTAGTTCACATTTCGGGTGAGAAGGGTGCGCATGAAGGCCAAAAAACCGAAACTGGAAAAACAAAATTTTATTTATTCACAACATATGTTCAATGTGCATTGCATTCGCGTCAAGCACATGTTCAAAGCGTGTTACAGCGTTTTCAACAGTAACGCGCAAATTTCTCGATGAATTGCAGCAACATGATGAGTTATGCTTGTTTTCAAACTAGGCAGAGCCCGTATGCTTCCTCCATAGACACAAGGAATCCCCACAACCAGAAGTCACAGGGATTCAAGTCCGGAGAACGAGGAGGCCAGGTTATCCGAAAACTTCTCGAAGTTACCCGATCATCTTCAAAGTGGGCAGGAAACAGTGCCGTCACTGCTCGGTCTATTTGAGGTGGTGCACTATCTTCCATGACAAATTACTGCCTTTCTGATAAAATAACTTCACCAGTAATGCTCATTCTTTTTTCTCTAACGGCATGGTGCAGGATTTACGGCAGCGACTACTGGCTTTTTAAGCTTCTCCAAATTTGCATAACGTCATTATTAGGAAATTAAAACCACCATCTATCGGTCGAAATTTGAACTACTATTTTTATTGCAAATTTCTTTACCCCATAGTCTATATAACATATTTCTTAAGTTTCATTGATATCTGTCTAACAGAGCGTAGGTCTAAACAGGGTAGCTTTAATTTAAACCGCCTTGTATATGAAAAAAAATCCATTTTAGACTGATTTTTGTCTTAGTAGGTGTCATGAAAGTTTTTCGTTTAAAGGAGCTATTTCGTTTTATATATCCGTTTCACAATTTCTCCATTAAAATAAAAAATAAAAAATCTTATGAAAATATGATCTCGGAGGTTGAGTAGTTGACTATTGTCGTCTGTTGGTAAAACAGATTCTGTAAAGCTATTAATGGGCATAATGAACGATTTTGGTATTCGAATGTATCATTGGCACATGCGCAAATGTATATCTGCCAACATTAGTATTCTTTTTTTAATGTATTGAAACCAGATATTAAGTATAAGATAGTAAAAAATAAATAAATAAATCGAGTTGATTTTAATTTAATTCTTCATTTAGTATTTTTTATTTTTTTTTACAAACACTCCGGTATTAATTTATTAAAAAAAATATGAACGTTGTCAAATTTGTTTTACCGCAAGCCCGAACCATTCATTCAAATTTCAAAATCTTTCATTCTGCCATAATTACGTAAATCCTTAAAATATATGAGGCCCCCACATCCTCATATAAGACTTGTTTGAAGCAGACATTACCGATAGTTTCCTGAAATTTTAGTAATATTTTACAAAAATCCAATATCAATCGTCATTTTCCCGACATATTTCCAAAGTTTTGGGATAAAAAGGCTTTTTGAAAATAAAATCCGTCAGTTAAGCACCCGCTGTTGTTTCTGTTTGAAAATTTCTTTTATAACAATTTTTTATACTCTAAGGTTTGGCGGCGCCTTAAATTTAAAAAATAAAGTAAATTTCCTGTCTCAGAAGATATTTTTTATTAGTATAAAGATTTATGCTTTAAAAAGGATTTTTATTGAGGCTGCGTTAAAAGTCAAAAAGATTTTTTCGAAGCTGTGTTAAAAGTTAAAGATGCAAGAAATTTCGTTTAGCAGCTGTCTGGTTCTTTTTAGTTTTCGCCCTCTCTTTCATCGCATTTTTCAATTTTATGTCCAAATTAAAAATATAACAAGTCGGAAATTACACGTCTAACGTAGCAAATGAGGTACGTTCGTACTTTAACGAGTTTTATAAATATTCAGATCTTGTTGCAATAGCTGCTGCACCCTTAAGCCTCTGGCTGCGTAATTGTTTTATCAAAATAGCTTTAAAAATTGCGTATTTAACTCCTTAGCGACGACCGTCTTTTAAGAATTTTTATTCTTTTGTCACCTGTTTTTCAAAACAAAAATTTTCGCCTGTTTTAATCGGAAAATGCTCCGATTGGATAAGGCAAAATTTACAATAAAAAGTTACAGGTGGGAATGACCAAGGAGGGTTAATTAGACGGAAAAAATGCATCCCCGATGAAATATCGGATTGCGCAAATTTTGCTACTTTTACGTTGTCTCGGGTTGCGCAGCGAGAGGGTTAAGCAAAAAAAAGCATGAATACAAAATTTAGTACGACTATATTAGGTCTACCGGAAAGTTCTGCCCGATAATGTTATTTCACACCTACTTTTTTAAAATTCAGATTTCTTCATTGGCACCACTTTTTTGAAATGATAAAATTCCGATTGATTTCACATTTCACATTAGGGTGAAAACAATAGGAATTTTACCATTTCAAAAAAGTGGCGCCAATGAAGAAATCTGAATTTTAAAAATGTAGGCGTGAAGTTACATTATCGGACTGAACTTTCCGGTAGACCTAATATATATTGAATTCAGTAATACTGAAATAATAGGACGCCACCACCACGACAACTTTGAATCATTACCTATCAAAGGATATCATTGAATTAATTACGTGTGGTAGAATGTAATAGAAAGAAGAAAACGTTATTAATATCTTTTAAGTTTTCATTCGATTTTCATAAACTTGAAATGACTCGACAAAAATTTGCAAGAATTATATATATTAAATTTCAAACCATTCGGCTTTGTAGTTTTTGCGCTGTTATATGCGGATAGACGGACGGACGCTACGACGTGCTACGTATTTATATAATTACGAACGCACCTAAAAGAAAACTATATGCAGTAAAACTTCTTGTAAAGGCCACCCATAATTCAAGGTCCACTTCTATTAAGGGCCAATATTTTTAGGAACGAAAATTTTTCCCATAGGCGTAATGCTAAATTTACTCCTATTAGGGGCCGTACCTACCCCACATAAAGGCCATTTTTTTTCACATGTGCCTTAAATTCTAAACAGGTGTATTGAATTCTTGTTGTTTTCCAAAAGATAAGAGTTCAGCAAACAACTGCACTTGCAACAACGAAGTCAGGGGGAGATGGGAAGGATTTAATAACACAATGAAGGACACAAACTTTCCCACAAGTGACAAGACAAACAGGTGTTCCTGACACTTTGTTTGATCTTTCAACCTGTAGGTGTTGGGTTGGAGGGGAAACTTGACCCTTTGTTGTGGGCACACTTAAGATAAAAGGTTATCTAGAAAAACTCATTCCACATTTATTAAAACTCTGAATGCATATTGAAGCACAATTTTTACACTAGAAATTTTATGCTCAGGCTTATGTAAAATTTATAATTATAGCACCTAAATCAACCCAAAAAGTACATTTGGATTTGAATGACAAAATCAAAGTTCTTAATTGTCATGATCAAGGAACATCTGCAAGAAAATTGGCTTCACATTAACTGCAGTAAGAATCAAATAAACAATATTGCTAAAACAAAGCGAACTTACTGAAGGAATATGCAGATTTTAAAAATTGCGGGATAAAAAGAAGGAGAAATGAAAAATTTGGTCGCCCCTATTCAAGGGCCACTCCTCATAAGGGCCAATTTTCAATGGAATGGTAGGTGGCCCTTACTGATGGGTTACACTGTATTCTATATTCGACAATAGTTACGAATAAACTCTTTTGAAAAGGCCTGTGCCTTTTGTTTATTTTTTAATGTATTTAACACTTTTATTACGAGCGAGGGCTAGTAACTGTTTTGTTTTCATCTGTCCCACAATTTACAAAAAAGTTCCCTTTGTGAAAGATTTCTCTTGACAATATCCTAGTATTAGTGTATGGCAGAGATTATTTTTCAAAACGCGGTGAGAATAGAAAATAAATTAGTCCACTATGTGTACCTACGCATGGGCAAATTGTTAAAAAAAGTTTTTTTTTTTTTTTTTTTTTTTTTTTGTGTTTTACATTAGTATTTGTAACATTTGTTTAAACTACGCCAATACGATTATGAATATCTATCTATATGATAGCGGGCAAACGTATCTCTGCGTAACACTGACGTAATTTTGCAAATGGCAACACTTAACGATCAAATTTGGGTTTTGCAATTTTCGCTACCGCAATTTTTTAAACTTCTAATCGTCGTACATTCTCAACTTTTACACCGTCGTATAGGAAAGAACATCTAATTTCAAATGCAATTTGCTTAAAAACTGTATTTTAATTGACTGATTTATTATTATTTTTTTAATTATTTTACATTACAATTTTTGTAATTTATCTGCATCACGAGACGGCTTCATTACATAATAATAATACAATTTTCACGTAAAACAATAAAGAAATTTCAACATTTATTTCTGACTAATTTTCGATAACTAAATATAAACTTCCTTTATAAATAAACAAAAGAATAATGTAAAAAAACATAAATTTAACATATAAGTAATCGGACAATTTAAATTTTTACACCGCCAAATTGGAAAAAAAACTTTCGAATTAAATTTGTTTTCAAATTGCATCTCAGTTTACTGATTATGTATGGTTTTTAAAACAATTTTCAAACATTAAATATTTTTTAATTTATCTCTGTCGATTATAGCTCAATTACGAAAGATTAATCCATTTGCCTTTAAAGCAATATAGTGTTCAATGTTTTCTTACGGATAATATTCGATAAAAAAAATTCTTCTATAAATAAATAAATAAAACATTATAAATTAAACACAAATTTAACCCTTTATCTACGGCATTATGATCTACTGCAATTTTTTTCATGTAATATTTTTTTTTCCTGTTACTACAATGAAAATTAAAGGATAAACATAAAAAAAAATATTCAACCGTGAGAAATTTAATTATTTAGAGGTAATGTACACTATGACTAAAATATCGTAACAGAAAATCCATAACGTATTTCAACTGACACCAGAAAATATTTTAGATTTAATAAGTATATGATATATAGGCTTTTTCTTATTTACAAATAAATTGTTTTGCAAATTCCGGTGCCAATCATTTATTTCAACACTTTAGAATTGAAAATTCTTTGCTTTCTGAAAGGGTTAATAAATCTATTTTTTTAAGGTTTCGATCTTGTTAGCAGTCCTTTAGTTATGCGACGTCAATAATACAGGGACAACATGTTCTCTCGCATTTCCAAATATGCAATATATGAATTTACATATGCCATTTCTAACATAGCAAAAACCAGCCGGGGCCACAACTTTTTCGATTTCTGTTAAAAAAAATAACAATGAAACAGAAACGAAATACCAGGGAAATCATTACTACATTACATTTTATTAATTACATTTTAAAACAGACGAAAACGATGGATAACAACACAGACGAAAAGTAAACAAAAAGTTTTTCTCCAACACCCAGTGTACTGACGGAACTTATAAGTACCACCGAGTAATTTAACAGTTAAATCAAATACATACACCGTTCACCTAAAGTAGCTAGTCATATTGTATTCAAAGATCATAATGAACACATAAAAAAATTCCAACACTTATCTTATATCCTTTACTGTGTTTCCAGCAATGAAAATACGAGCGCGGCAATCTGTACAAAATATCGGCACAGAACACATCGACTGCTTCAAAAGTAGCCTCTCTAAAATAACAAACCTAGAACTACTGCTGCCATGTATTCGGATAAAGTGTAGCTAAAAGAGCGTTTTTTGCAAAGTACCATTATAATATTAGTAATATTCACTATGGGATGAAAGTTTAAATTGAGCGGTACTTATAAGTTGCGTCAGTAGATAAACAGTTAACATGCATATACGTGAACTATTCACTGAAAGCACTGAAATGATCACATAGCTGCCAACTTGTACGGATTTTTGCTACCACTAAACTTTCATAGAAAATTCTGCTTAATTCAAACGCCGAATTGCTATGAATGTTGGTAATTTAGAAAGGCAGAAATTTCTGTTAAATTTTAGTGGTAGCAAACATCCGTACAAGTTGGCAGCTATTTAGATCAGAATAAAAAAGGCTGCCGTAAGTTGGAAAATCTTGGCCTAATAACTCTTAATATGCAGCTAATACAAAAATATCGCTTTCGATAAATTTCAAAACTTTATTTGATTGCAAATTGACATTTGATCGCGAATCGATATTATAAAGTACATTAATCATGAACAATCGATACTTCTTAAGTATCGCTTGCATTAATCCGAGCTGAGTCGCTCAGAATTTCTTTGAATATAATATTATCCATATTTCAGACAATTCTGAAATTTTCACGAGTAGACTTGATTTTTTTTTTCAGAAATTGTAAACTGAAAATAATTTTCGAATGTAATCCCTGAAATTGAATCCTTGATTTAATCAAGGATTCAGTTTCAGGGACAATGTACTTCCACTCGTAAAATTCTTAAATGATTGATGGACTCCAGACTTTATAACCAAATTTAATTGAAAATAAGTAAATAAAAGAAATTTGAAAATAAAAGCTTTTGCTCGTGTACTTAATAAAAAGATAATTTTGATTTCATAATTCTGGTGTCATAGTGTCAATTTAGGGATTAAAATTAAGTGATCCAAATATGAACCACCGCCTTTGAAAGTGTTAAAGACCCTGCATCTTTTTTTATTTGAGAAATGGTTTTGTGAAATTAAGTTATTTCCCTTTGTCTTAGATTTGTTGGAGCTTTTAGACGGTTTGACGTTTAACCCCTTCGGGACGGGATCCTTTTACGAAATTTTTAATCTTTTGTCCCCGTTTTTTAAAAACAGAAATTTGTGTCTTCTTGAACCGAAGAAAAGCGCTCATTAAACAAGGCAAATTTTACAGTAAAATTTTACTGGTGAGGAAAATCAAGGATTCTGAGCGCTTCATGCGGCACGTATACGTGTTGCTCGTCCCCAAGGGGTTAAGGGGTCTCTATACTCTTAAAATTGGAAAAAAAAATCAAAAGAAGAAGAAAAAAAAGACCATATTCAACATTTAATATCTTAAAATGATAAAAAAAAAAATCATGTTTACTTGAAATGAAAGATATAAGTACGTTCTTCCATTTCATGTAATTTAAAAATAGCAAGACGCAGAATTAGCCTTCAAAAGGGCTTCCAAAGTGTCAGACTTTTGACGAGCAGAAAACTGATATATCAGTTTACGTGCTGTATTACAAAATAAATTTTTAAACTAGAATGAAAATTTTGTTATCTACTTATACTTCAGACTATAATAATTACCCTGAACCCAAATAAATTTGTATTTAAAGTATTTTTTATTACCGACTTCGAAAAAAGGAGGAGGTTATCAATTCGACGCGTATGTATGTTTTTTTTTTATGTATGTTCACCGATTGCTCCGGAACTTTTTGTCCGATTTATGTGATTTTGGTTTTAATTGAAAGAGGATACTCTCGAATTGGTACCACTTCCGTTTCATCGAAATTGGTTGAGTAGTTTTTTAGTAATTCAACAAAAACCAATAAAATAAAGGATTTTTCGCAAATTATCTTTCATTGTTGTAACCGGTTTTTCATTCATAAGCATAAAGCTATGTATTCATATGCGTTATCGCCAAGTTGTCGCCAGACTTGGCGCAATTTGCTGAAATATCGCCAAATTTGTCGACCAAAATAAGTTGTCATAAATGAAGCCAACTTGGCTGTAACTGACTAATTTGGCGATATTCCCATTCAAATTCACTAATGGATCTTCTCCAATATGTTTCTTCACAATTTCTAATCGGCAGTCATATTTACAATTCTCAATTGCCAACCATTATTTAAAATGCTAAATAATACAGAAGCAAACTAAATTAATACATGAAAACATCTGAATTGTATCAAGAAATGAGAACATGTAAATTTTAATCAGATTGCACGATAAAAGCAAAAAGTGCGCTTTTTTCTTTGCAGTAGTTTTTGAAGTCGGTTTTATTTTTGGTAAAAAAGTTTATTAATATTATATATTTTAATAAGATTTTGTATTTAGCTATTACAAAAATTTTTAAATTTCAGCAGTATAATCACCTAAAAAAATATACTTTTTTGAACAATAAAAAGGAAATTTTAGTTTCCGTTTATACAGACTAACATGCAACATATGTTTTGAGAATTTCATGAAAAAATATTGTGAAGTTTTTGAGTTATCGTGCGCGTTATGCCCCAAAACGTCATTTGGAAAAAACGACTTCAAAGTTTCAGAAACACCGTTCCGCTATTGAGCAGGTATAATTCTAAAAGTCATAACTTCTGTTCTAATGGGAATTTCAAGGAAACAATTATATCAAAATGTTCAGAAAGGATAGAAGTTTAACATCTAAAAAAATTTAAATTTTGAAGCTTTAGGAGTCCTGAGACCCCTTAAGAAAAAGAGTAAACAATTTGTTTCAGGAACTAATGTAAAGAAGTTAGTGTCTTCAAAAGATTTTTTCTGAAGCCGAATTAATCCTTTCAGGAGAAAGGTACTTCTTTTAGCAAAATGCTGAAATGAGTAAATGACACCAGAATTTACACGCAAATTTATTTCCAAAAAAGCAAAAGTCTTTGTTCACGCACATAATAAAAAAAAATTTTTCATTCCAACATTCTAGTGACAATATGGCATACAGAAATTAAAATAAAGTCGTCCAAAAATGAACCACCGCTCTTGAAGGGGTTAAAAGGAAAACATACAGAACATAGAATTAAAATAGCTAATTTTTGAAAACATTGTATTTTTCAGGCATATATGATATAATTTTTTCTTCTAATCAGGGTTGCTAGTTTGGCCTCAAGATTTATTCTGAAATATAGTTTTTATACAAGAAATAAAGAATTGTATTCTATGCTTCATGCTATAAGAGACATTTATTTACCACATAAAGTGATAATTCTTCTTTCGAGATTTTCTGTATGAATTTGAATTCTCGTATTAAAATTGAAAGCCAAACTGGCAACCCTGTGAACTATGACGCTAAATCATCCTTAATAGAAGAACAATATCGGGTCAATAATGTTTATATTAGCTATATCCTGGCTGTTTAGAACTACACTGGTTATTAAAAATTAAGGAAAAGTCACAAAATGCCAATTTTTAAATACGGGAATATTCAAAAGGAAGTAATATAATTCGAATAATTAACTATTCCTGCAGAACAGCTAGTCTATATAACATCTCATTCAGGTCACACATGGTCACAAGTGTCATAGTCACTACGGCGAAACAAAAAGTAGGAAATTCCATACGTCTCTTTTATGAGTCTCAAATGACTACTATATGTGACTCCACTGACAGGTCACTGTGACTGCTGCTTTGTGGCGAGTCACCAGGGGACTTTACAATGTCATTTCATTGAGAATCTTGTGTGACTCTCATCTGGAGTCTCAATTTAAAAGTCATTGTGAACGTTGCATTATGATAAATCACCAAATAATGTCAAATTAAAGTCACATGGTGACTTTTCACCACTTTTCACAGTGGTGACTTTACAATAGGTTCTCTGTCACCATTTGACAAAGTCATGTGACAGAAAGTCATAATGTGACTTTAATGTGACATTATTTGATGATTTATCATAATGCACAATGACAACGTGCACAATGACTTTGAAATTGAATCTCCAGATGAGAGTCACACGAGAGTCTCAATGAAACGACATTGCAAAGTCACCTGGTGACTCGTCACAAAGCAGCAGTCACAGTGACCTGTCAGTGGAGTCACATACAGTAGTCATTTGAGACTCATAAAATAGACGTATGGAATTTCCTATTTTTTGTTTCGCCGTAGTGACTGTGACTCTTGTGACCATGTGTGACCTGAATGAGATGTTATATGGACTAGCTGTTCTGCAGAGGTAGTAATTATTCAAATTATATTACTTTCTTTTGAGAATTCGCGTATTTAAAAATTAGCATTTTGTGACTTTTCCTTAATTTTTGATAACCAGTGTATATATTCTATGGGGAATTCTCTCAATCTTTTGACTTTTGGGGGAAAAAATCTGGCAAAATTGAACTTGCTAAAATAACATTTTAATCTGATAGACAAATGTTTTAATGATTCAAAATAAAGAAAAAATGGTCAGCAGCGAAATTTTTTTTTATTTAACTGAGGTTCCATTTAAACTTGCAAGTTTTATTTTCCTTACTATTTTAGCCCTATAACTTTTTATTTTCTTCTAAATTTTTACTTATAATGAATTTTCATAGTACCCACAGGACATTCAAATAACAAATAATAACAATATAGTACTTTTAACACAGAATTTTTGTATAACATTGTCTTAAATGGGTGTTAAAGAAGGGACGGTAAGGTAAAAAAAGGGGATGGTATTGGAAAAAAGGGACGGTAAGGATGGAACGGTAAGGAAAATTGCCACCTATTTTTAGGAAAATCATGTTAAGACTAAGTGATAGCCACAATGTTCATTGATTTTTAGAAACAGTTTTTAACATTGGATTAAATATTTTTTTAATTATTTATTTACCTCGAAAAGTGCAGGAATAAACCTTGGGGACGGTGAGACTACCAATAAAACCACGATGCTTGAAATTGATATTTAAATGCTGATTAAAATTCTACAGTAAATTTCCTGCCAAAGAATTTTAGACATTATTTCTCTAGCATACTTCTGCATGAGAAAAAACTTGAAAAAAAAAATTGTGGCTGCATCTGAAATGATTTTCTGTATAATTTTAGAAGAGGGATGGTAAGGAATCTAAAACCCAGGAACGCAGTTTAAAAAATAATAACAACCCTAAAAATGTGTGCAGGTTAATTTTTAGCTACATATTTATATAAAACAATAGTTCCAGTTTCAGAAAAAAAAATTACATCGAATTATTTTTATTGAAACAATTTTATCCAGACAGCTCCAACTTAAAAATCAGCATCAGGGACACGGGACAGTATAGGAGTTTTCCAGGTGTTTGGACACCCAACATCGTCCAAAACTTATTTATCTCGTTAATATTGTTGTGCAATCATGCAATGGGATGATCCCCAATATATGGAATAAAAAAACACAAAAAAGTGTATTAAAATAAAAGTTATTATTCAGGGACATGAAAGTCAAAAGATTGTGAGAATGCCCCAGATATCAAATATAGATCTATATATTTAGGGATAAATATCGGCTTCAAACATCGCCCTACAATTGACCATTTATATTTTTCCAAAATATTTAGCATTTTCTTTCTAATATTTCCAATGTAAAACTAATATTTCTGTAATATTTCCGTTTCACTGAAGGGTTTCAAATGCATATTCAAAATTTTATTTAGCAATGTTATTTCATTGCCAATATTTCCATCTTTGAGCCAGCCTGTGTATGGTGTTTTACACTATTATATGAAACATTTTGCTTCATTTAATGCCAGACATTTCGCAATTGCTTATCCTTTTCGCTACCTGGGTCCACATATTGGGACACCTATTCGTTTCATAATAAAAATTAAACTGTTTGATTTTTTCGTTTTACACTAGTATATGAAACATTTTGCTTTATTTAATGTCAGACATTTCGCAATTGCTTATCCTCTTCGCTACCTGGGTCCACATATTGGGACACCTATTCGTTTCATAATAAAAATTAAACTGTTTGATTTTTTCGTTTTACACTAGTATATGAAACATTTTGCTTTATTTAATGTCAGACATTTCGCAATTGCTTATCCTCTTCGCTACCTGGGTCCACATATTGGGACACCTATTCGTTTCATAATAAAAATTAAACTGTTTGATTTTTTCGTTTTACACTAGTATATGAAACATTTTGCTTTATTTAATGTCAGACACTTCGCAATTGCTTATCCTCTTCGCTACCTGGGCCCACAAATTGGGACACCTATTCGTTTCATAATAAAAATTAAACTGTATGATTTTTTTTGTTTTACACTAGTATATGAAACATTTTGCTTTATTTAATGTCAGACATTTCGCAATTGCTTATCCTCTTCGCTACCTGGGTCCACAAATTGGGACACCTATTCGTTTCGTAATAAAAATTAAACTGTTTGATTTTTTTTTTTTTTTGTTTTACACTAGTATATGAAACATTTTGCTTTATTTAATGTCAGACATTTCGCAATTGCTTATCCTCTTCGCTACCTGGGTCCACAAATTGGGACACCTATTCGTTTCATAATAAAAATTAAACTGTTTGATTTTTTTTTTTTTTTTTTTTTTTTTTTTTTTTTTTTTACACTAGTATATGAAACATTTTGCTTTATTTAATGCCAGACATTTCGCAATTGTTTATCCTCTTCGCTACCTAGGTCCACATATTCTGACATTATTCGTTTCATAACAAAAATTAAACTGTTAGATTTTTTTTTTTCATTTAAACTTCACTTCTTAATAGCTTGATGTTTTCTTGCTTTGAAAGCAAACCAATAAATAGCAACTTCTATGCTGATTTCATCATAAAACAAATGTGACTTTCATCTGAGTTTCCAAAATGCCTTCAAGACAGTGTGGCCAAGAAATTGAGAAATTTTTATAATTATTTAACTTAAATCCTTTACAAAAAAAAAAAAAAAAAAAAAAAAAAAAAAAAAAAAATCTTTGAGGATTTGTATATCATTCACTTGTTTAAAGATCTTCAATTTCTGATTGTGTGAATTTAGGTTAGTGATAATTAAATTGATATTTTAAGGGGATTTGTAATTTTAGATCCATACTTGTGAACATAAATTACTATATAAAAGCTGAAATCTTTAACAACAATTTAACGCACAAATACGTAGAAACACTATACAAAAAATCCCATGCGATCGTTTCGAGGATTCCCGGATCCCCTTCCTTAGTGAGAGAGAAAAAAAAACTAAAAAACAAAAGAATTAAAATGGGTTTCAAGAACCGCTCGGTTATAGCCCCGAGTACTGGCTTATGTACTGATTGAAAAGGCGAAAACAAGAGTTTATATATCTTAAAGAAATGACGTAATGGACCAGAACTAACTGAAAAAAATGAGTCACTGCGCAGGATCCCTTCACACTGGCGAGAGGAAACGCCGAACCCATTTTATTTTTATTTTTTTTTTTTTCTCTCTCTCTCTCACTGAGGAATGGGATTCGGGAATCCTCGAAACGATCGTATGGAATTTTTTGTGTCGTGTATGTACGTATTTGTGCGTTAACTCGTTGTTAAAGATTTTAACGTTTGTATTAAAATTCGCACAAAGTGTTAGATTTTTGCTCATAAATTACTAATCTCCTAAAGAATCAATTTCAGAATTTTTATTTTATTTTGTCATTTATGATGCCATTTGGTTCGTTAAAAACAATGAATGACAAAAATTACAATTATTTTAGCTTCGGGTCTGAAGAGGATAAAGTAAAAAAATCTTTCGGAATTTCTGCTATTAATTCGAAATGTCTGAACGACATAGGATACCAAACTGGCAAACGCAAAACGACACGTATTAGGATCACGAACGTTATTCTAATCACTGAATGATGAATACTTGTTATTTCATGATATTATGTTTTATGAAATCATTTTTGGAAACATTGTGCATTTTTAGCTCACAGGCTATCAAAGCCTGAGAGCTTATGTGCACGCCGGTTCTGTATGTACGTACGTATGTATGTACGTACGTATGTACGTACGTAACGCGATAACTCTTGATAGAAACATCCTATTTGCTTCACATTTTTTTTCTAGGTTCATTCTGATAGGGTGCCTCCCTGATTAGTTTTGGGGGTTCATTGGTTAAATATAAAGGGGGAAAAGGGGGCTAGTCCCCCCCCCTTAATTTAGATAAATGGGTTTTACATGCAGAATTAATCGATTTGCTCCAAATTTTGTATACCAATTTATTATGTTAAGGAGCTTCCCTGATTAAATTTGAAGGTACATTAGTTAAGTATATAGGGGGGGAAAGGGGCTAAGCCCCCCCCCCTTAATTTTAATAAATGGTTTTTTCATGCAGAATTATTCGATTTGCTCCAAATTTGGTATACCAGTTTATTATGTTAAGGGGCTTCCCTGATTAAATTTGGAGGTTCATTAGTTAAGTATATAGGTGGGAAAGGGAGGCTATTACCCCTTTAATTTAAATAAATGAGTTTTTCATGCAGAATTATTCGATTTTCTCCAAATTTGGTATACCAGTTTATTATGTTAAGGACCTTCTCTGATTAAATTTGGAGCTTCATTAGTTAAGTATATAGCGAGAAAAGGGGGCTAGTCCCCTCCCCCTTAATTTAAATAAATGGGTTTTTCATGCAGAATTAATCGATTTGCTCCACATTTGGTATACCAGTTTATTATGTTAAGGGGCTTCCATGTTTAAATTTGGAGGTCCATTAGTTAAGTATATAAGGGGAAAGAGGGGCTAACACCGCCCCCTTAATTTAAATAAATGGGTTTTTCATGCAGAATTATTTGATTTGCTCCAAATTTGGTATACCAGTTTATTATGTTAAGGAGCTTCTCTGATTAGTTTTGGGGGTTCATTGGTTAAATATAAAGGGGGGGCAGTCCCCCTCCCCCTTAATTTAGATAAATGGGTTTTTCATGCAGAATTAATCGATTTGCTATAAATGTAGTATACCTGTTTATTATGTTAAGGAACTTCCCTGATTAAATTTGGAGATTCATTAGTTAAGTACATAGGGGGAGAAAGGGGGTCTAGACCCCCACTTAATTTAAATAAATGCGTTTTTCATGCAGAATTATTCGATTTGCTACAGATTTAGTGTACCGGCTTATTATGTTAAGAAGCTGCCTTGATTAGATATGGAGGTTCATTAGTTAAGTACAAAGAGGGGAAAGGGGGGGCTAGAACCCCCTCTTAATTTTGATAAATGGGTTTTTCATGTAGAGTTATTCGATTTGCTCCAAATTTAGTATACCGGTTTATTATGTTAAGAAGCTGCCTTGATTAGATTTGTAGGTCTATTGATTAAGTATAAATGGGGGGTGCGGGCTAGTTTCCCCTTAATTTAGTTAAATGGGTTTTTCATGCAGAATTATTTGATTTGCTTCAAATTTGATATACCGGTTTATTCGGTTATGGCGCTTCCTTCATTAGATTTGGAGGTTCATTTGTTAAGTATAAAAGGGGGAAAGGGGGGCAAGTCCCCTCCCTTAATTTAGATAAATGGATTTTCATGGAGAATTATTCAATTTACTTTCATTTTTTTGTTCATTCTGATAAGGAGCTTTCCCTATTAGATTTGGAGGTTCATTAGTTAAGTATAAAGAGGGGACGGGGGTTAGACCTCCCCCCCTTAATTTAGCGAAATGGTTTTTTCATGTTGAATTATCTGATTTGCTTCAAATTTGATATACTGGTTTATTATGTTAAGGAGATTCCCTGATTAGAATTGGAGGTTCATTGGTTAAGTATAAAGGGAGGATACCGGGTCTAATCCCCCTTCATTTATTTTTTCAGGGGCATTATTCTATGAAATAAGAGTATAATATACAGTTAGTGTGAATAGCCTGTGAGCTCAATGCCATCAGTTTAACTGGGCACATTTCTTTTTATTAAAAAAGATATTTTGTGCCAATGAGAAAATTTCGTAAAGTTACACCCGATTTGAAATGAATTTATAGTATATTAATTTTCAACAATAAATATTTATTATAAATTCACTTACTAGGACATCCCTCAGATGGATTAGTCTGAGCGATATTGCCAAGAACATAGATTTAATAATAACTTGTTGCAAGTAAAGAAAATCAGATACTATCTTTAAATGGGAATATACTGGTTACTAATTCAAATGATGAAATATCTAGATTAGTGAACCTGAAAAAAAAATCCATATCAATTTTAAACCAGCTCTTCCTTCTGTTAAGGGCCCTGGCAAGAGATAGAATAGCCTAGAAAAGGAACACATTTACAAGTATTTTCGGACAACCTATTCGCTGTTTCATACCGACATTTTTGCACTTTTTAAAATACATACATAAACCAGTAGAATACTTCTTCAATTTTTTTTTCAGAGTCGTTTATATCATTTGACAAAAAATCTCACTTTCTTAAACTCGAATTGCGTCAAGCTTTTTTAAAAAATCAAAGCCCATATAACAATGAAATTCCAAGAAGGGAATTAAACACATGGTAATATAGCATTTAGGTGAGCGCAATTCATAAATCGTCAAATATTGTTCTTATCGCCATCTTTCGTAATGCATTCTTTTAATTTAAAATACACACATTAAATAAATTTATAAACACGATTTGACTCATTTAATTAAAAATAATAATAAGTAAATAAATAAAAATAATAAGAAGATATAATAGCACAAGTCAAAACATTTATTTCAACATCAACACAAGTTACACTTGCGGGGGAAAAAGGCGGCTTTTGACAAAAAATAAAAATAAAATACTCTTGGCAAAATCTGAACCGGGCTAAAAAATGTACCGTAATTAATTCAAATATTATAGGAATATTCCGTAATCTGGATTTCAACCAATATCGTATTTTAAAAAGCTTCGCTTAACTCCAATTAATTTTCCTTGCTGTAACATTTTATTTATTTTTTTTTTTTGAAGGGGGGGGGGGGGAATGCGAGATTGCATATATTTACATTTAAATTTTAAACTTTCGTTAATGTAACGGTTGCTTGTATGAATAATTAGCACTTTGATGATCGAGCTTCACTCGAAACATATGTAAACAACTGCTTGTGTGGTATGTGTTACCCATTATTACTTAGCTATTATAACTCACGTCCGTTATAACTATGTTGCTCTTAGTATTACTCTTGTTTAACGTCGACCTTTCCTGTGTATCTGAATACGAATTATTGGCCATTTTTCTTGCACGAAGAGTGGTTATAACATAATTGTTTCATTTTGCATAGCATGTACCAATTGCAATATTGATACTTTTAAGTTAGTCAAGCGCAGGTGATAAATTGACAATATTTTTTCCATACTATATTCATCTTGCATTCATTTCATTTAAAATATAAAGCTTTCATTCACTTCATTTAAAATACAAGTTTTTAACTAATTTCACTGTACTTTAACAACATTACTTTGCATTGGCGTTTTTATTTTTAAAGCTTTATGCAGTTTTGACTTCAGAAAGTGAGATTTGTTACAAAAAGATACAAACCTGAAAATTTATTACAAACCCGATGAACAAATGTTTATTTTTTACAAATAAATATAAACCTTTTTGGCACAGATGTCACATACGCACCACGTTGGCGCGATTTTTTTCTGACGCCAATTTGGCAAAAACCTCGTTTTCGAATACCAGTTACATATATATTTTTAAAAGGGGAATAACAATAAATTACAAAAAATTAATTAATAACTATAGAACAAAACAATTTATATAATTTTAAAAAAGAAAATTATAGTAAATAAACAATTTATTAATAAATAAACAACTGCATCTAGGTTACCATCAATCAAAATAACGACACTTTGGCGCCAGTTAACTACCCCGGTGCCTATATGACCTTGGCGTCAGAAAAAATTCGCGCCAACGTGGTGCGCATGTGCCATCTGTGCGTAAATGTCTTGTTTACACTAAATTAATAGTTTAAATCTTTAAAAAATTGCTTGGGTACATGAAACAATGAGTAGGTTACCAGAAAATATGCATGAAAAGTTTACTTCTCTCGCCAAACCCATTTTCTTTACCTATAAGACATCTATTCTGGAAAAGTACAAATTTCGGTACTTGTTAGTTATCCCGTCGACCAAATTACTGTCGCCAAATTGTAAGATTAAATGCCAATAATGGTTGATCGTAAATGTCACATTCACTTGACAACACGTGTTTACGTCATCAAGTGATTTTAATTTCGACGCTTTATTTGTATTTTTATTAATGTTATACTAATTTATTTGTTCTTTAAAATATTTAAGTTATTTAGTATTAATATAAAGTTATTTTTAGAAAAAGTTATTTAAAATAAAAATTATGTCAATTTGTATAATTTGGCGGGTAGTTTGGCGATTTATATAATTTGGCGAAGTTGGTCGACGGGATAACTAACAAGCACCCAAATTTCATTTAAAATACTAAAAAGACAAAAATAAATAAATTAAGAATAAACGATGCCACAAACAAGAATTGTTTATTTAAACATAAAATAACTGCTTCAAATTTTCACACGCAAAATATAAATGTTGGCTTCTTTTGGCGATTAAAAAATGCTATTGGGTAAAATCTGAAATCCTACATTATTATGGCTTTTTTATTTGAAACAGAAAAAAAAAATCCAGATTTATTTTCCTGTTTGATTAAATTTAAATATTTTTTTTTTTTTTTTTTTTGCATTTTAATATTAATGCGAGCATATATTCTTTGCTGCATGTGCTATAATTCGGTTTTCTACGAAAACATCCAGCCGGTGAAAATGACATACACTAAATTTCCGTGGCGTATGTAGATAAATTGTGCTTTTTTATCAGTTTTTTTTAATATAATTTTTAAACGAATTGGAACTTATTTTTCATAGTAGGTGCACTCAGTAGGTTACCCTCATAGGTACCTTCTGGTAAAACCAGAACCGAAATCCGACAAATATTTTTTGAGTTATGCTTGACGAAAGGTTTTACGAAAGATTTTAATATCCATCGTAGCTGTTTTTGACCGGAAAGTAATACTGCATTGTGTATTAGCCTTCGCTTCGCTCAGACAATTATTCCGCGTTGTCTAGTTTAGCATTTCTTTGAAACTTATCCATATTTCTGACAATTCTAAAACCTTTACGAGAAGACCTGCTTTTTTTCTGAGAAATGTTTAAGTTAAAAATTATCTTCGTACATGAACTCCTTGCTTTAATCCTTTAGTGGACAGCTTTGAATATATGCAAAACAGTGTTTAAAATTTAACAGATTTTTTTTATTCGTATATACCGAATTCACATCAGAAAATTAAAATAGAAATATCTTCTTTAATTAATAACAAGCATTCGTATTTAAATAAAGCCAAATTAACCAATAAAACTTTTTGGTGTAAAGTCACATTCTCTGAACTACGCAATTTCTAGAACGTATTCTATCATGGGAATTAAAGGGTTAAATGTAAAGTTTTATAAAATAAATAATTATGTAAAATAAGGTATTTGGGAACACACTTATTAAAATATTTACTAATTTGCAATATTTTAGCTAAAACAGCTACACGACAGTAGTTTTTACTTATATTCCAGATGTGCAACAGAAGAAAAGGTTGACGCATTATATGAAAAATAAATCTCTGATTTTTTTCATTATTTTTCCTGTGTGATAAACCTTTCAGAGAATCATATATAACTTTTTCGAAACAAAGTAAAAAAGGGTTAAAGACCCTAACGCTATTTTTGTTTGAAAATTGATTTTGTAACTTTACATTTTTTCATTCTGCCTAAGATTTGGTTGCGCCTTTACTTTCGTAAAAAATGTCAATTTCCTTGTCTCAGGAGTCATGAATTTCGTGTGTTAAAAAGATTTTTATTGATGCAGAGTTAAAGAAAAACATACAAGAAATTTAATGTAAAATAGCTCTATAATGTTTGAAAATTTTGAAAACGCGGATTTTTCAGTCTTGTATTATCAAAATTTATCTTACGATGATTGGTGAAGCTAAAGCATCTTTAATATATATATTGGTCCGGTATTTTTATATTAGCTATATCGTGGCTAATAAAGGATACATCTTATACACATACACAATGGCTAATGTTGGCTTGAATTTTGGGCACAAAAATGGGTTATTTATATTTTCCAATATTTTAGCATTTTATCGTTAGTATTCCCAGTGTAAATGTAACATTTCTGCAATACAGGCGCTTCGTTACAATATTTTCAAATGTAAAGTCCATATTGTGTAATAATGAAATTTATTTCAAATATTTCCATAAAGCCATTATTTAACAAATAATGGTACTTTATTGAAAGTATTTTTATGTATACAATATTGGAGCAACATTGGGTCAAGAGATAACCAATATAAGTATAGTAATTTACGGCTATAAGCCACGGGTGAAATAACTTTTCGATCAGAAATTTTATTGAATGAAATATATCTTATTTCTACTTGGCCCTTATTTACCTTGATTCATTAAATAAAATTTCTATTATGAAAATGTATAATAGTGGTTATTTAATAAAACGTCTTCTATGAAAGTCGCCTTTCTATTAATCCTTTCATGTGCGGTTGTACGTTTATGAAACTATTTAATTTTTATTGCCAAATGCCACAGTACCACCAGAATTTTGGTTAAAATATTTCGGTTTATTTTGTATGAGAATTCTTGTTCTTTTTTCTTATTTCGAAATAAATTTGTTTGTAAATTCTGGTGTCATTCATTTATTTCAACTTTTTAGGAATTGAAGTACATTGCCCCTGAAAGCAAAGCCATTAAATAATAAACCTAATCAGGTGAATGGAAGAAATTTCGCAAGTTGACAATAGTGTCCTCTAACGTCTGATGTTCTTTTTGCATACAGTAAGATTAAAGTCGACACCAGAAAAATTGAAAAGAGAAATTATTTAATATTAATCCAAAAACAACGGTGAAAACAAGTAAGTCAATCGTGTCGTGGAGCCAACATCGAAAACTCTCACAGAGCTAAAGTCTCTGTAAATGATTATGCAATCCAAGAGCAATTTCTAGCTATTCTGTTTCCTTCACACGCCTTTTTAATTGATAACTCGTGGAAGGCAAGGAGAGTGGAGCTCACGTATCTGAACAAAATTTGCATAATATACGTTTGCAAGTTATTTCTATTTTGAACAACGGCCGCAAGGTGATGTTAGTGTGCGCTAACAAATTTAACACGTACTGAATACGCTCAAAGTATAATCACTCTCCCTGAAAGGGTTAAATAAAATATCTTTTCTGTTGTCCTTAGGATGCATCCTACAGTTTAATAAAAAATAAATTACACCTATGAAGACATTTTGGCAAATGAAATACGGTTAAAAAGTATTTATCCTACACAATCTATCTTGTTTAAATATTCACTCATATTATTCTAAGATGGCTGGTTAAACCTTTCTTTGAAGCTTTTCTAAGTATTCTTACTGCAAAAACACTTTCATCAAAAGCAGATATCATTGAAAAATCTTACACGTTTTTCTGCGCAGTTTAAGTGAGGAGTTTTTGTGAAAAGTTTTACTCTAAAAATACTTTTTTGAAACAAAATCTTTAGTTTCAAGACCCTGCAGAATTTCTGTATAAGAAAGGATTTTTGTAATACTATAAAGTTTGATAGCCCCTTGAATGTTAAAAAAGGTAATTCCTTGTTTCAGGAGTTAATATAAAGAATTATATTTTCAAAGTGATTTTTATTGAAGCTGACTTTAAAGGCAAACATGTGGGAAATTATATTTAAAATGGCTTTCTCGCGTTTTTCAATTTTGAAAAACTCTTGCGACTGAAAAACGTTTAAAAATAATATAACATAGCTGCCAACCTTCCACTAATCTTCCGTAATATCTGGATTAATTTAACCCAGGTTAACCACTTTCGAACCAGAAAATTCATTTCTTGAATCTTTATTTATTTAATGTACGGTTTCTACGTACAACATAATTAATTTCCTTTCTTCAAAGAGTTTCTGGTTCGAAACGCATTAAACCAGGGTCAAATTAGCGCGCGTATTACCCATAGCTACCAACTTGTACGGATGTTTGCTACCACTAAAATGTAACAGAAATTTCTGCCTTTCTAAATTACCAACAATCATAGCAATTCGGCGTTTGAATTAAGCAGAATTTTCTATGAAATTTTAGTGGTAGCAAAAATCCGTACAAGTTGGCAGCTATACGCAACAATAGTTTGAGGTTGCCACCTATGATATAATGTATCAATTTCTTCAAATCCTTAAATTTACCTTACAGTAACAAGTTTAAAAATTTCTAAACACAAGCAATATTCAAATTAATTAAAGGTGTTTTATTTAAAATGCTATACATTTAAGAAACCTAGTACTTTCGAGCATATCATGCTCATTATCAGGGTTAAAAACACTGATTCTTAACCATATGATTACCATGATATGCTCGGAAGTACTAGATTTTTTTACACGTATCGTATTGTAAATAAAAAGCACCATTAATTTATTTGAATATTGTTTGTATTTACAAATTTTTAATTTCTTTTAATTCAATAGGGGGCAGTGAGCAGCAATGGGGCAGTTTTTAGAAAATTAAGAAAATCGATAATAAGAAATACTTTGACACAAAACCAAAAATTTCAATTTATAGAATACAAGATCAAACACGTTTAAATTTTCCTGAACAATATAGAAACATAGCATGCAAAAACAATTTTATAATTAAGGAAATTGTAATTTTCAAAATGTGTCCCATACCTCCCAACTAACAGAGAAGTATGCGACAGCTATAAAACAGAGCATGATAAGGCACAAATGGTCTAGTGTTGGCTACATATACAGTCGAACAAAAGATTGTAGCTTGATAAATCTATCTGAAATGCAAATAGTAACCAGACTGTTTGGACAATCATTTGTGGAGCTGGCAATTTTTACAGAGCATCAGTCTTCTCAACATAACTTGCTTCAAGCTGTCAAGGAAAATGAAATCTCCAGTTTTCATTCTTCTTTCTTATGATTTGTACATTAAAACGAAAATTGTCCTCTACAGCTTCAATTATTCCTATATAATTTATGTCTGTTTTCTTGGCATAATACTTAACAAGAACAAAATCGTTTAAACCAATATCAACATTATCATTAGATCAATTGATTTCCTACATTACAAATTTTTCATCTTCAGTAGTAATGCAAAAAACGTGAATGTCTGTGTCACAAAATCAAATTCCAGTCGCTTCATCACTGGAAGTTTCTGAAAACTAAAAAATATCTCTTTTTTGCTTTCTTTCATTGTTTATTTTATATCTCTGGCTTAAGTTTTAAAATATTTTCACTTCAATCTTTCTATTATTTTTCTTTAAATTTAATCTTTTTTATTAAAATATTTGCATATTATTAGTAATTTACATTTATCTTATTCGAAGGAAGGAATTGGACTTCTCCCATTCCTACGTTTGCTGGCATGTGCCATTCCTCTTCACTATCTACTTTTATGTTAAACTACTTGTGTAAACTTCAATGTTGCTTTAATCTTAGATTAAATTATGGATAATATACAGTATAACATACTATAAATAGGGAAACTATTACATCTACATATAAACAAGTCATTAACCCTCTCGCTGCGTAATTGTTTTATCAAAATAGCTTCACAAATTGCGCATTTAATGCCTTCGCGACGAGCGTCTTTTAAGAATTTTTATTCTTTCTTCACCGGTTTTTCAAAACAAAAATTTTCATCTGATTTAATCGGGAAAATGCTCCGATTATTTAAGGCGAAATTTACAATAAAAAGTAACTGGTGGGAATGATCTAGGAGGGTTAATTAGACGGAAAAAAAGCATCCCCGATGAAATCTCGATTTGCGCAAATTTTGCAATTTTTACCTTGCCCGAGAAACTCTCGGGTTGCGCAGTGAGAGGGTTAATATACACCAAGAATAAAGAGTACATGAAGCAAATTTACTAATGATTCATGGAATAACCCTTTCGTTTATACAATTGTAAGATTGTGCAGATCAGCAACTTTTTTTTAACAGAAGATTGGGTTACCACTGCTTCATCTAGTGTGTGATTGATTAAATGTTCAGAATGATACATAACGAAAAATATCTGCTGTCTCATTCCTCCCACTGTCCCATTCCACCCCATTCCCACCTATATATAAGACTAAGCACTTTTGAAACATGTTGTACTTTTTTACAATTTTTACAGCTTTTTAAATATGTTACTTATTTATCGTGTTTTATACCATTTTAAAGATCCCTCCAAAAACCACATCATATCCCTCTAATCACTGAAATGCGTTAGAAATTTCGAACATCCTGAAAAAAGTGTTAAATCTATTAGAAGAGTACTTCGCCCGATTAAAAAAAAAAGGACTGGGAGGATATGGCACGGGGGTGGGGGTGGGGGGGGGGACTGAGAGTTCAACTTTGAAATTTTAGATAAAAGCGAGGGCTCTTATAGCATATCACTAGGACATTATCTTTACGAAAAATAGTTTTTTAACTATTTGGAAAAATGGTTATTGTCCTCGTCAGGGTAGGAAATCAAAAGCATATCTGAAGTTTTTTATTGGTTGAATGCGCATTTTATTCATTTTCTGATTGGTCTATACAGTAATCTGTACTTTCCCTTTACTTTCAACAGAGATTGATACTTCTGTTGCCACTATGACAAAAAAGTAATAAAAACTACAAAAAAAATTAATAACTCAGAAACAAATTGAGATACAGCTTTCAAACAAATTGCATTTAAAGGTGCATTTTTTTTTCTCTATACGACGTTGTAAAACGTAATAGTGTGGGATGTTTAAAAGTTTTGGTCCAGGAATATTAATGTTTAACCCAGGGCGTACGTAATGTATGACCAGCTCCGTAGAAGTTTAAAAATTTACAGTACCGGAAAATGTAATCCATGGCGTAAGTAATGTATGAAATTTCATTTAAAATTCGTCCAGGAATATTAATGTTTAATCCATGGCGTACGTATTGTATAACCAGATCCGTAAAAGTTTAAAAGTTTACAATACCGAAAATTGTAAAACTGAAATTTCTCTTAAAATTTGTTCATGATGGGTCCAGGAATGTTAATGTTTAATTCATGGCGTACGTAATGTATGATCAACTCCGTGCGATTTTTTATGTTTTAAATTTTAGTATTCGAAAAAATCATTTTCCAAATAGTCATTCTAATTTTTTAAATTGCTTTTTTTACTTTTATTTTTAAATGTCCTATAATGTTTGTTTATTAACCCTTCGGGACGAGTGTCCAGCATATTGACATATAAGTTGCTCAGAAACCTTGATTATTCCTACCGGCATTTTTCAAAAATAAATTAGATATTTTTAATTCCCAGAATTTTTTTTTTTTAGATTAAATTAGGCAAAAAATTTCATTAGAGAAAATCAGTTGTGAAAGATTAAAAATTGAGCAAATTTTGATCCTGTCGAAAGAGTTAAGAAATTTATGACTGACCAAAGTTTTTACTCTCAATTTTAGGAAAAAGTAAAACATTATTAACCTAACCTAAACTAAATCCAAATATTCTAGAATTGACTGCCTTGCATATCTAGGCGGTGATAGAACTGGAGCCTGATTACAAACGGAGAAAATTTACACTAGTAAACTTTTATAGAAATGTTCGTCTTAATTAAATGGTAACTCCGAAAAAAAATTCACGGAAAAAAGAGGAAAGGAGGTCCGTATTTTTAATGTGTAAAAAATAGTCATTATCGTTCAAACGCTTTAAAATTTTTAGAAGTTAAAAAAAAAAACATAATGTTTTCGTAGCTTTTGTGAAAACATTGCGAAAATATATTGATATTTAACCTATAATTGTAAAAAGTCTCGGAAGAAGATTTTTTCTTTACTTGGTGCATTTCAGTAGTTAAAGAAAATAGTTCTTGTTGTCCAAGCTCTTTGAGATTTTCACCACTTTTTAATATGATTTGTCAAAATCATTTCTGGAAATTCTATATTTTGTTTAACCCCTTGGGGACGAATGACTGGTGCTGCGTAAAGTGCTCATAATCCGTGATCATCTGTAATTTTTTATTGCAAATTTTGCCTTTTTTAATCCGAACATTTTCCCGATTCAACTAGGCAAAAATTTCTGTTCTGAAAAATCGGTGAAAAAAGATTAAAAATTCTGTAAAAGACGCTCGGCCCAAATGGATCCCAACCCCTTAATTCTCGCTCCCGTGCAGTGTTGCCAGATGGGCTACTTTTTTAAAAATCAGATCCTTGATTTGCACCACTTTTTTGAAATGGTAAAATGTGCTTTATTTAATGACACATTAATTAAGGCAAAAACAAAGTGAATTTTACCGTTTCAAAAAAGTGGTGGCATTCAAGAAATCTGAATTTTAAAAAAGTAGCCCACTGGCAACACCGCTTGCGTGATATTCACGGGCTGTGTGTTTTATTCAGATTGTTTGATTCCCACCATTTTTATAAAATAGTGTAATTGGCTTTATTCTGGTACCATTTTACATGTCATTAGATAAGATGAATCTTTTTTTTTTTTTTTTTCAAAAAGGAGGAAGCAATCTGAATTTTTAAACCGCAATGTAATGCGACCGTTAAGGTGTTTGAAAAGGTAAATTGTATGGATGAGAAAATATAGTGGAGTTAAATTCGATTTCGAAGGCGTTTAAACTCTAATAATCCTGATTATTCAATTGCACTTCACCGTCTGTCCCGAGATAACTCGGGTCTAAAAGCACTGTTTCCCCATACCTGTCGCCGGTGAAGTGGTTAAACTTTCGCTTATATTATTTCGAGCCGACTTGTAAAGCTTTTTTGGAAAGTAATACTATCCATATTTTTCTCACAACTCAGAAACTTTTGAAAAAAAGTCAGCTTCGTAGAAAAAGCTTTTGGTTTTGTTTTGTTTTTTGTCAGAAATTCTTCGAGTTTTAAGATAAAAAATGCTTTCCGGAAATAAAATCTTTGCTTTAAGGACACTGCAACTATTTTTATTTGAGAAATGATTTTTATAAAGGTAAATCCTTTTACTTTTTTAGCGGCGCTTGAATTCTTGAGAAAAAAATTACAAATTCCACGTCTAAAGAGCAAGTATAAAGAGGTATGCTATCAAAAAGATTTTTGTTGAAGCTGAGTTTAAAGGGAAACATACAGGAAATTTAATTTAAAATAGCTCTCTTATGTTTTTTTAATTTTGAATATGCACACTATTCGGTCTTATATGATCAAAATTTCTTTTACATTGATTTATGACGGTTAGAAGCAAATCACTATCGCGCTAATATTGTAGATATTATTTTTGTTTATATATTGTCCAACGAATTTATCAAAAAGTAAATATATTTATTTCCTTCACACACATTTCATAAGCCAAATTTTATTAAAAACCTCTGGGTGAAATTTGGCTGTTTGGAACGAGAAACAATTGGTCACGTTGCAACCACCGCCCTTGAAAGGGTGAAATAAGGAGTGTAAAGCCGCAAATTAACAAATAAGGGTACCTCATTGGATGTATTTCCGATATACACAATATTCGGAAAACATTGAGCCACAATGCAATCAGTATAACAAATATTGCCTTGTCAGTAAATACTACTTTAGCCATTTCGTTATTGATTTAATTTAGTTAATTTAGTTAATGAAACATTTTGTACGAAACCAGAGCTCGGTAAAATGTATTGCCATTTACAAGGGAAAAAAAAGAAAAAGAATATTTAACCCTTTCCCCCTTTCCAGCACGGGCAATTTTTGCTGCAAAATGGGGGAAATGATCGACTGACACCGGAATTTTAAAACGACTTTTTCATAAATTAAAAACATGTTATTTTAACTATTCATTGTAAAAGCAAAATTTTACTAAAATATTCTTGGTGCCATTCGTAAGTTTGGAATTAAAATTAGGTATCCCGACCCGGGCACAATGTGCCGGAAAGGTTTTAAAGAAATGTATGGTTGTGTAATCATGCCTGTTTAAATATGAGATTTATATAATTTCTAAAAGAACATAAAACCAACATTAAAAATTTTTGTTGCACGAATAAAAATTATGCTACACAAAAAAAATTAAGAGATGTTTTAATGACATTTTGGTGCTTACTATATTTTTTAAATCTTTAAATATACTAAGTGATCCAACCCAGTTTACAAAATATAGGTGAAAACCATTTTTTTAAACTGTAAACTCTAATAATTTTTAACATTCAATCTATATATATAGGTCACCCACTAACAACGCCAAAAGCACTTTTAAATTAAAAATATCAATTATGTATTCAAATAAAGTTTTGAAATTTAGTAATAGGGGTACTTACGTATTAGCCGCACGCCAAGAGAAAATAGGCGAAGTGATCGCCAAAAATTTCACTACATACAACAAAATTTGCAGTTCGATTACATGTCGGTTAAATTTGTTTTATTTATAATAGTTTATGTATATTTATTTATAGTATTTTATTCATAAAGTTTTAATTTCGTTTTTGAATACAAGTAGGGAAAAAATTTTAAAGTTACTTAGATTGTTTTAAGTGCAAATGGATTAATCTGTCGTAATCCTCTGCACGCGATAAAGGTCATAGATTATTATTATTACTATTATTATTTACAATTCTTTCTTGAAAATTATTTTTAACCCCTTGAGGGACGGTGGGATAAAATATATCCCACCTAATTTAAACAAGATTCTCACCAGAAAATTTTTACTACATTTTATATTTTTAACTTAGGTGGAAAATCGTTAAAAAATTGCTTTTCCTTATTTAAAAATAAAATTTTTCGATTATTCCGGTGAGAATTCATTATCTAGAGACATTTTGGCTTGCCCCTCAAGGGGTTAATCCGAGAAAAAATCCGTAAACTGTGATAGAATTTTGAAACAAATTGAATTTGAAAGAACATTTGTTTTCCTATTCGTCGGCATAAAAATTGAAAATGTACAATGTTTAGAAGTTAAAAAAATTCCGGTAAAAGCGAAATTTAATCGTCAGGTTTTGACAACTTCAAAATGACAAAAGAATTACTCACGTAATTATTTGTCCTTTTTTAATATAGGCATGTCGGTTTTCAGTCGTTTACTTTACAAAATTTAAAATTTTAAAAACTTTTTGATATACCTTTGAACTTATGTTGTTTTTGCAGAGATGTATTACATTACACCAAAAATAATACAAAAAATATTAATCTAGTTTTTATTAAATATTGGATATAATAGACATAAATTCTTTACATTTGTATCTTAAGAGTTGACATAGGCGCCATGGAGTTATATTGATATAGGTTGAAGAGTAAACATAGGTTGATACATAGGTGTTAAATATAATGGATTTTGAATTTAACTATTTCCGAATATTAATATTTTTTTTTATAAAGCGCAAAATCCTGCAATTAAATGAGACAAATACTACAATTTGGAAATATAAGTATTAAAAAATTGTTAATCTTTGCAGCTATTCATTATGGCTCATATTCAAATTCATCATTGTGTTCGATCACGTTTTCTTATGTTGTAAAGTTGCCAAGTCTCCGACTTTTTGCATACCATTATTTTTTTAGAGAAAATGTTGATCTTTTAAATCGCAGAATGCTAAGATTTAAAAATATATATATATTTTCTGTATTGAAATCCCGGTATTAAAAAAACCGAAGACCTGACAGCTCTGTTGTTGAGTTATCGACCATTCGATTATATCTTGGTATTGCAGGGTTGCCACAGGCGATTATTTTTTTTAATTCTAACTGGCACCACTTTCTCAACAGAAATTCTTAACAGACACTTTGACAACATCTTTAAGAGAAATATGCTACAAAATGTATATTAGAGAAATACTGGTGCGAACAGAGTATAAAAATAGTCGCATGTGGCAGCCCTGTACTGTCAATCACTAATTTTAGACTTTCAATAAACGACAATTTTGCGCACAGCGGATAAATAAATCAGCAGAGTTGCCAAGTCTCCGGCTTTTTGCCCACCAATATTATCTTAAAGAAAGTATTGTTCTTTTAACTCGCCCAAATGATCCAATCAAATAAAACATAGGTGCCAACCTCAAACTAATCTTCCGTAAATACGTGCGTTAATTTGACCATGGTTTAATACGTTTCGAACCAGAAATTTTTTTTAAGAAATGAAATTAAATATGTTCCACGTAGAAAGATTGAATTCAATAAATAAAGATTCACGAGATAAATTTTCTGGTTCAAAAGTGGTTAACCTGTTTTAAACTAATCCAGATATTACAGAAGATTAGTGAAAGGTTGAAAGCTATGTAAAACAATATTTTCTGTTATAAAATATTGGTATCCAAAAATCCGGAGACTTGACAGCTCTGCCTATGTATTTTTTTATCTGCATATGTGAGTTGACTTTCAAGTATTCGCATTGAAACAAACAAGTGCATTTCGATCAAAAAATTTACTTGTGTAGTTTTTGAGATGACACATTTCTTAGTCGGCAAGATAAGTATTTTTTAGACAACTTAGAAATTTTTAAAAAAGAAAAAGACGATATCGATGAAAAATCATTCATTTTATTCCGAAAATGTTTCAAAGTTTTAAAATAAAAATGCTCTCCTGAAATGAAATTTCTTCTTGAATGTTCCTATATCTACATTGTGTTCAGAAATACTACTATAACATTAAATTTTTAAGTCTCAGATTTTGAGGCGCAGTGACTTTAAATACAAAAAACCTGATTTCAATGGAAACCTTGCACTTTTTCCAATAAATTTTCGAAGTTTTAAGATAAAAATGCTCTTCAGAAACAAAATCTCTTGGTTAATGTTTCAACAGCTATTTTTCTTTCAGAACTGTTATTATAACCTTAAAATTTTTAATTGGTAGATTTCGAGGTGTCTTGACGTTTGAAAAACAAGTTCGAAACTGTACGTCAAACGTTGCCACTGAGGTGCGTTCGTACGATAACTAGTTTTACAAATATTCAGATCTTGGTACAATAGCTGTTGCATTCTTATGCAAAAATGCAGAATATAAAATTTATTACGATTATATATATTAAATTCAGTAATACGGAAATAACAGGAGCCCATCTTAAATTGGAGCTAATCACCATGGCAACATAGAATTATTACCTATTATGCGATATCATTCAATTAATTACTTATGATAGGATTTAATAGAATGAAGAAATCTTTTATTATTATATTTTTAAGTTTTGATTCGATTTTCATAAAATTTGAAATGACTCTGAAAAATTCTACAACGATTATATATATATTAAATTTCAAACCATTCGGTTGGGTAGTTTTTTTCGCTGTTAAATGAGGACAGACGGACAGACAGACGGACGGACCAGACGATGACTAACGTACTACATATTTATATAATTAGGAACGCACCAAAAAATGGACGTGTGTAGTTTTTTAAATAACTCATTTCTTAGTCGGCAGGATAAGTACTTTTCGGACAACATAGAAACTTTCACAAAAGAAAACAAAAACGATATCATTGAAAAATCTTCAGCTTTTTCGGAAAATTTTTCGAAATTTTAAGATATAAAAGCTTTCCAGAAATAAAACTTCTTCTTAGATTTTCGTATATATACTATGTGTTCAGAAATACTGTTATAACATTAAATTTTTAACTCGGAGATTTCGAGGCGCTGTGACTTTAACCCCTTGGGGACGAGCGGCACTTATACGTGCCGTATGAAACGCTCAGAATCCTTGTTTTTTCTCACCAGTAAAATTTTACTGTAAAATTTGCGTTATTTAATCGCCGCATTTTCTCGATTGAAGAAGACACAAATTTCTGTTTTTAAAAAACGGTGACAAAAGGTTAAAAGTTTCGTAAAAGGCTCCCGTCCCGAAGGGGTTAAATACAAAAAGTGGATTTCATTGGAAAACCTTCTAATTTTTCCCAAAATTTATCAAAGTTTTGTGATAAAAATGCTCTTCAGAAATGAACTTTCTTCTATAATGTTCCAGCAGCTATTTTTGTTTCAGAAATGCTATTGTAACCTGAAATTTTTACTTTCTTCTTTCTAAAGGAGAAAGTATTGTAACCGAAGCTTTTTTTCGACGCAATTACGTGTTCTAGAGGCTAGAGATCTCGAAAAAAAATTTTATTAAAAAAAATGGAGCTATGAATAAAGAGGAAGAGACATATAGTGTTTTGTCCATGGAACTATTAATGAAGAGGAACTGATATATTTTTAAAATAGTGAAACTTCAACTTAACCACTTTCACTGGGGTTGATTGACGTCTTGGCGATTTTCCACCAGTAAATTTAAATAGAAATTTTCTCCTTATTTAAATGCTTTATTAATGCAAAACTTCAGTGATAAATAATTGAAGAAACAGGTATTCATTTTTACTGGTCGAAGTTTACTTTGGCGGTTGTCAGACTCTTCATTTCTGCCATATTGTGACAACCTAGACAACCTCCTGTGACTGTCAGTGAAAAATATTGTAATATCTGGGCAAACTCACACCAGTAGAAACAAATAGAATAGTTAATCACATTTATCAGAGAAATGGTTCGCGAAAAAACCCGTTAAAATAAGACAAAATTTTCTATTCAAAATTTACATTGGCGTCATTCAGAAATGTGATCCGAAAAAAAAAAAAAAATCAGCAGCCATCTTGTGACAACCTCCTCAGTAACTTCATTCGCAACTGGTAGACAATATACTATATGTCTCCTCCTTTTTATTCATAACTCCATTGTATTGTCTAGAAGTTGCGAGTGAAGTAACTGAAGAGGTTGTCACAAGATGGCGGCTGATTTTTTTTTGTTTTTAATCAGATTAACAGTTTCTGATTAGTGTCGGTGAAGACTTCCACCAGTAAACTTGAATAGAAAATTTCGTCTTATTTAAACGGCTTATTAATGGGAAATTTCTGTCACAAATATAGTTAAAAATTTCTATTTTTTTTTACTGTTGTCAGTATGCCAAATATTGTAATCTTTTCACTGACATTGCCAGGAGATTGTCATTAAACTTCCTCCAATAAAAATAAATAACAGTTTTTGCCATTATTTTTGATTAAAATTTTCCATTTACAAGGCCTTTAAATAGGGAGAAATTTTCTACATAAATTTACTGGTGGAAGATTTCCGCGTTGTTAATGAATACCTGCGAAATCGGTTACTGTTGAAGCTTCATTATTTAACGGATATGTCAGTTCCTCTTTCTTAACTCCCTAACGCTCGAATTAAATTACAGTTGAATAATTCAAATTGTTTATTGGCACCAGTTTTATGAAAAAGAAATATTCAGCTTATTTAATGACAGTAAAAACGATACCAAAATATACCCAATTTCACTATTTTATAAAACTGGTGGGAATCAAACAATTTGAGTAAAAGATACAGCCCGAGAATATGACGGGAGCGAGAATTAAGGAGTTAATAGTTCCACCATAAAAAATGTCTATCTATCTGTATGTCTGTGTGTTCGTTTTGTATCATCGAAAAGTGCATGATCTTATGCATAGAATTGAACCAAATTTTATGAGAAAGCTTTTGGCCATGGCCAGCAGGTCCCACGAGAATTTCGTAACAATCTGTCCGAAGTGGACACTTGCAATAGCGATTTTTCTTGATCTTTCATAGTGATCTTGATCTTTCTTCGAATAATAGTGTACTTAATCAGTAATATTCTTAACCTTTTGAGGGGCAGTGGGATATTACAATTAATGAAGATTTGCACTAGAAAAATTTTATTAAATTTTACTTTTCTAACTTTGGTTGAAAAAGAACTTTTTTTTTTTTTTTTTTTTTTTTTTTTTTTTTTTAATAAAATTTTTGGGAAGATTCCGGTGTGAATTCGATATTATAGCAACGCAATACCTTGCACCTGAAAGTGTTAAAATATGTAATATAAGTAGAATGCGTAATTAACCCCTTGGGGACGAGCGACCCGTATACGTGCCTATATGAAGCGCATTATGATAGCGATTCATGATACGCATGAAGCGCTCAGAATCCATGTTTTTCCGCACCAGTAAAATTTTACTGTAAGATTTGCCTTGTTTAATCAGCGCATTTTCTCGATTAAAGAAGACACAAATTCCTGTTTTAAAAAAAACGGTGACAAAAGATTAAAAATTTCGTAAAAGGTTCCCGTCCCGAAGGGGTTAACCCTTTATCTAATGCAATTCTTTTCATGTAATATTTTTTTTTTCAGTTACTAGAATGAAAATTAAAGGATAAACATAAAAAAAATATTCACTCGTGAGAAATTTAATTATTTAGAGGTAATTAATTAAAGTTGTACTTTAAAGTACCGTCAGTACACTACGACTAAAATATCGTAACAGAAAACCCACAAGGTATTTTAATTGGCACCAGAAAATATTTTCGATTTAATAAGTATGTGAAATATAGCCTTTTTCTTATTTAAAAATAAACCGTTCGTCAAATTCCAGTGCCAATCATTTATTTCATTATTTTAGGATTGAAAATGCTTCGCTCGTGAAAGGGTTTAAAAAAACTTTTTTTTTTATTATTAGGCTTCGATCTTGTTAGCAATCCTTTAGTTATCCGACGTCTATATTTCAGGGACAACATGTTATCTCGCATCTCCACATACGCAATATATGAATTTACGTATGCCATTTCTAGCATAGCAAAAACGAGCCGGTGCCACAACTTTTTCAGTTTCTTATAAAAAATAACAATGAAACAGAAATGAAATATCAGGGAAATCATTACTGCACTACATTTTAGTAACTATATTTTAAAGCAGAAGAAAACGATGAATAACTACACAGTCAAAAAGTAAACAAGAAATTTTTCTCCAACACCCAGTGTACTGACGGTACTTATAAGTACCAGCGAGTATTTCAACTGTTAAATCAAATACGTACACCGTTCACCTAAAATAGCTAGTCAGACTGTATTCTAAGATCATAATGAACACATAAAAAAATCCAACTCTTATCTTATATCCTTTACTGTGTTTGCAGCAATAAAAAGACGAGCGTGACAATCTATACAAAATGTCGCCACAAAACTCATCGTCTACTTCAAAGACAGCCTCCTTCCTCGCTAAAATAACAAACCTATAACTACTGCTGCCATGTATCCGGATAAAGTGGAGTTAAAAGAGTATTTTTGCAAAGTACCATTAGAATATTAGTAATATTCACTACGGGATGAAAGTTTAAAGTGAGTGGTACTTATAAGTACCGTCAGTAGATAAAGTGTTAATCGGACTTAACCCTTACCGGCGCGGAATAATTCTGATTATAAACTGATGAAATAATGGACTGACACTGCAATTTATAAACGAATTTATTAGAAAATGCGAACTTGCTTATTTTCATGTACATTATAATAGGAAAATTTTAGTTAAATCTTCTTGGTGCCGTTTGTCAGTTTTGGAATTAAAATTAGGTGTCCTTTTTTAAGGACACCGCACCGGTAAGGGTTAATTTTTTAATTTCTTTTTAGATATAACTTAGATTTTTCAAAGTGCAAAATGACTTATTATTTCACATTTATGCTCTGGTGGGTCAATTTTTTCCCACTTAATTTTTATCCACAAATGTCGCATTGACCCCAGCATTTCGAAACTAAAATTTTATAAAACTATGCGTCGACAGTTATTTTCTGGCTTCTGTGGTGTTACGTTCAGCAAACGAAAAAGATAGTAAGTACTTTCCCATACACCGTACGCGCAAGAACACCGCACCTTTTTTTTTAAGTAGGCGAATAAAAGTATACACTAGGGTTGCCACTTGCGACTATTTTTATATTCATTTGGAACCATTAATTATTAAAATAAATTTTGTAATATATATCTTTCACGCATGTTGTGACAGAGTATTTGAAAAATATTAGTTTCGAGAAAGCACCACGAGATAGAATAAAAAAAAAAACAGGTGTCTTTGGCTTTCCTGATAAAATCATTTCAAATAAATTAAATCTTAACCCTTACCGTCGCGGAGTAATTCTTTTTATAAACTGATGAAATAATGGACTGACTCCAGAATTTATAAAAGAATTTATTTTAAAATAACAACTTGTTTATTTTCACGTACACTAAAATAGGAAAATTTTAACCAAATATTCTTAGATCTTCTGTCAATTTCGGAATTAAAATTAGGTGTCCTTTTTTAGGGACACCGCTTTCGAAAGGGTTAAATTATGGTCCCATTCTGACATTTGAGATCACTGTTGCCAGTGGGCTACTTTTTTCAAATTTCTGGTGTTTTTTCAGATTTCTGGATTTGCACTACCTTTTGGAAATGGTAAAATTCGTCATATTGAATGACATATTAATTAACCCTTTCAGGGGCAAAGCAATCCCATTGTAAAAGTGTTAAAATTAATGAGTGACACCGTAATTTGAAAACAAATTTATTTGTAATTAAGAAAAAGCTATATTTCACGCACATAATAAACCGATAATATTTCTTTCAAAATTCTGGTGCCAATGTGGCATTTTTGAATTAAAATTAAGAGGTTTCATAAACATACCAGCGCTCCTCAAGGGGCTAAGACGCAAATAAGGGGAATTTTATCGTTTCAAAAATGTGGTATCAATCAAGAAATCTGAATTTTAATCCCTTCACGGTCGCTTAATATTTGGAAAAACCATCAAAAATGTACCTATTTCTTTTATTACAGAAATTGAATAATTATAAGGTTTCTAAATGAAATATGCAATTAGTTTTTTTTAAGGCAAATAAAAAGATGTTATAGAACAAATTCAGATTTGCAGAAACGCTATCATGCGACAATTCTGTGTCTAATGTTTGTTTTACACCATACAAATTAATGCGAATGATACCTTTATTTTTCACATCTTAGATCTTTATTTATCATCACCACACAAATTTTTACAAATAATATTTGAAATAATATATATACATTAAATTGTGATTATTAATGACTTTATTTAGTGTTATATATTTCGAAACATGCAATACAAATCCCAGCGTTACAATCAGCGCCAAAAGCCAAACTCCAACGGTAATATTCAAAGACTTCACACGGAAATGTCAGTTAAATTTTTCTAGTTTCAGAAGTTTTTTTACAGCAATTAAATCTCCAGCCCGGAAATACGACAGGCACGAGAAATAACGAACGACACCTCAGCCCGTGATATTGACGGAAGCGAGAATTAAGGGGTTGAAAAGTAGCCCACTGGCAACACTGTTTGAGATTTAAAATTCGGTGGGAAGAAATTCACACACCAGAGCTTAAAGGGCTTTTAGCAACATGGATTAATAAAGTAGAGTCATCAATTATTACCCCTATTAAAAAAGCAAAAAAAATGTAAATTCTGTTTATGCAGAATTTTATAAAAATTAAATTCGGTTAAATATGTATTCTATGTATGCACATGTTCCCTGTATTAACATTCATTTATGTTATTCTGAGTCAATTCTTTAAGCCTTTCTTTGAAGTTAAGATTTTCCGTGTTTTTCTGACATCTCAGCAAATTTCCCAAAAACAGATATCATTGGAAAATGTTTCGACTCTTTCAGAAAGATTTCAAAGTTTTCACATAAAGATTCTTTTCGGAAATAAAATCCCCACTTTAAAGACTCTGCACTTATTTTAGTTTCAGAAATGCTTTTATAACATTAAATTCTTCATGCTAAGATTTTGGAGGCGCCTTGAATTTTTAAAGGAGGAGGGCAAATTCCTTGTCTCGGGTGCTATTATTGATTTGCATTTTTATAAAAGTTGAAATTCAAGAAATTTCACTTAAAACAGTTGTCTTTTTTTTTTCCTTTTACACTGCGAATAGTAGTTTAACCATTTCCGGCACAGTGTGCCCGGGTCGGGATACCTAATTTTAATTCCAAACTTACAAACGGCACCAAGAATATTTTAATAAAATTTTGCATTAATAAAGAAAGTGTAAAGTAATAAGTTTTTATTTTCTAAAAAGTCGTACGTAAATTCCGGTGTCAGTCGATGATTTCATCATTTTTCAACAAAATTTGCCTGTGCTGGAAAGGGATAATCAATCAGTAATATTCTTTAATACCTTGAGGGGTGGTGGGATAAAATATATCCCACCTAATTTAAACAAGATTCTCACCAGAAAATTTTAACTAAATTTTATATTTTTAACTTTGGAGGGAAATCGTTAAAAAATTGCTTTTCCTTATTTAAAAAAAAATAAATTTCTATTATTCCGGTGACAATTCAATATTTTGAGACATTTTTGCTTGCCCCATCAAGGTGTTAAATATTTAATATAAGTAGATTATATACTATATATGTATATGGCAGGTTTAATTTTTATAACAATTCTCCGTAGATAGAATTTACAATTTTCAAAATGCAAAATGCTAATGATTTCAGTAAACAACATAGATCAATACAATAGAATCACATAGATCAATACAATAGGATCACATAGATCAATAGAATGAAATCATCAGTGAATACCTGTATGAATATAGCGGAAACATTAAATACAGGGTGCATCATATGTTCTTGCAATGTTAAAAAATTCATAATGAAAAAAGTAATGCTCGAAAAAAAATCCAGTTTCCGATAATATGATAAGAAGGACATTGTATATTTTTCCATGTGTAAAAAAAGGGTTTTAAAAGTAACCGAAATATGGCGTCGCATGTTATACGGAGATGTTTTATGGAAATCAGGCTAGCAGTAAAACACCTGGTTGCAAATGGATTCGTCATTCGGTATCTCTATCAGATCGAGCTTTGATGTTTAAACTTTTCTACAAGAATCAGTGTTGCCAAATGGGCTGCTTTTCGAATTTCAGATTCTTGATTGGCACCACTTTTCTGAAAGGGTAAAATGCGCCTTAATTAATGGCATATAAATTAAGGCGAAAACAAAGGTAATTTTACTGTTTCAACAAATTGGGCCCATCAAGAAACCTGAATTTTAAAAAAGTAGCCCACTGGCAACAGTGATAAGACTGGTGAATCCACAATTACTGCTTTGCGAAATTTTCGCAAATATAAAGGACTGAAGCACTGTCATCGAAATACTCAAGGGCAGAGGACACGAGTTGCGACGCCATCACTAATCGACCGACTTCTCACCAGTGTTGGAACTCACACCAGAAAATATTGAATAGACATTTTATTTTAATTTATTTGTGGAATATCTATCTTATAAACCTATACCAACTATTTAAACTTACTGGTGAGAATTCGGAATTCCTAAATAAATATTGAACCAGATGCGGAATGCCACAGTACTTTGCCACTGGCTGTTTTTTTTTCCTTGGGGGATTCCAAATTCTCGCCAGTAAGTTTAAATAATTATTATTGTTTTATAAGGTGATAGATATTTCAGAAATAAAATAAGAAAATTGCCAGTCAAAATTTCCCGGTGTCAATTCCAACACTAGTGAGAAGTCGGTCGATTAGTGATGATGTCGCAACTCGTGTCCTCTGGCCTTGAGTATTTCGATGGCAGTGACTGAAGGCCCTGTTTTATTGATTGTGATACTGAATAGTAGGACGTTTTAAGGAATCGGCGAGTTTGAAGAATCGTAAGCGTTCCTGTTGGATACTTTCACTAAAAACCGGATGATAAGCTGAGGTTGTAAATTTGAGTGACCCTCCCGATCTTGACTCCCAGAATGTTGAACATCGTTTACTTTAAAAAAGTCCTTCCGGCCAGTGCCGGGAGGAAGAAGTAGCTTTCAAATTCCTTATTTTAAAAAAACCAACTTATATCATTCAAACACACGAAGCTCAATTTAGTGGAAACCGAATATAGGAGATTCAATACTAATTTTTATCAATATAATGAATGAGAATTTCGCGAAATTAGTCAGCTTTATTCAAGCTGCTTTACTTTAAAGTAACTTATATTTGGCTGCCAAATTCGTCGATTTCTTAAAGTGCCTGCCATTTTAAGACAATATGGTGGATGAGGCTAACCAGTGAACTTGGTCGAGACCTTAGTAATTGCTGTGCACATGCTCACTCACATCGGAATCGGTTGATATATACGAGTGCTGTCGCATGCAAAAATCAGATTTTTCAAAATGTCACCCACAATAGAAATTGAAACTGCTATATCTGAGCCATTTTTTAAGTTAAAGACAAACAAAAAATGCTCCTGAATCCTTATATCAAGGTCAAATACTTAAGAAAGAAAACTTTTTCAATTTCTAATTTTTTTGCACCTCACTTTAAATATATATATATTTTTTTAATTTAATGGCCGCCAATTTGAAACAAGATGGCTGATGAATCTGGACAACGAACTTGGTCGAGGTATTGATGTATACTATCCACATGCCTTCTTACATCGAAATAGGCGAATACGTGTGTTATCGCGTGACAAATACAAGATCGTTTCAAAATGTTAGCCATTCTAGAAATTCAAAGTGCTATAATTCAACCATTTTTTAAGATATAAACAAAAGAACAAATTTTCAGAAACAAAAACTGCTCCGGAATCTTTGTATCAAGGCCAAACACATAAAAAAAATCTTTTTCATTTTCCAATTTTTTAGTAACTCATTTTAAATTTTAAATGTATTTTTTTTAAATGGCAACCGTTTTGAAACAAGATGGCGAATGAAACTGGCCAACGAACTCGGTCGAGACATAGACCAAGTTACATCCAAATCGGTTCATAAATACGGCTGTTATCGCGTGACAAAAATCAGGTCGTTTTAAAATGTCAGCCACAATAGAAATTCAAAATGCTATTACTCAGCCATTTTTTTAGATATAGACGAAACAAAAACTGTTCCGGAATCTTTGAATTAAGGTCAAACACATACGAAAAAAATCTTTTTCATTTTCTAATTTTTTGGTAGCTCATTTTAATTTTTTAAATTATTTAAATGGCCGCCATTTTGAAACAAGATGGCGGATGAAGCTGGCCAACGAACTCGGTCGAGATATTTGTATGTACTATGTACACACCAAGGTACATCCAAATCGGTTCATAAATACGCCTGTTATTACGTAACAAAAATCAGGACGTTTCAAAATGTCAGCCACGCTAGAAATTCAAAATGTTATAACTCAGCCATTTTTTAAGATATAGACGAAACAAAAACTGCTCCGAAATCTTTGTATAAAAGTCAAATACATATGGAAAAAATATTTTTCCATTTTCAATTTTTTGGTACCACATTTCAAATTTTAATTTTTTTTAAAAATTTTAAATGGCCGCCATTTTGAAACAGAATAGCGGATGCAGCTGGCCAGCGAACTCGGTCGAGACATTGGTATGTACTATGTACACACCGAATTACATCGAAATCGGTTCATAAATACGCCTTTTATAGTGTGACAAAATTCAGGACGTTTCAAAATGTCAGCCACGCTAGAAATTCAAGATGCTATAACTCAGCCATTTTTTAAGATATAGACGAAACAATAACTGCTCCGGAATCTTTGTATAAAGGTCAAATACATAAGAAAAAAATATTTTTCCATTTTTAAATTTTTGGTACCACATTTCAAATTTTATTTTTTTTTTAATTTTAAATGGCCGCCATTTTGAAACAAAACGGCGGATGAAGCTGGCCAACGAACTCGGTCGAGACATTGGTATGTACTATGTACACACCGAATTACATCGAAATCGGTTCATAATTACGAGAGTTACAGTGTGACATAGGTCAGATATATATGTATATATATATATATATATATATATAAATTTTGAACGGAGGGTGGTTTCGGGGTCTGGGGGTCATGATCGATGAAAATATACCAAATTTTTTTGAAATCGCTTTCCTCCGAAAGGCTGCAATAGGTAGCTTTTTGTAATGAAAGCTACCTAAAAGTCCTTCCGGCCAGTGCCGCTAGGAAGAGGTAGCTTTCAATTTCCTTATTTTAAAAAAGCCAACTTATATCATTCAAACACACGAAGCTCAATTTAGTGGAAACCGAATATAGGAGATTCAATACTAATTTTTATCAATATAATGAATGAGAATTTCGCGAAATTAGTCAGCTTTATTCAAGCTGCTTTTCTTTAAAGTAACTTATATTTGGCTGCCAAATTCGGCGATTTCTTAAAGTGCCTGCCATTTTAAGACAACATGGTGGATGAGGCTAACCAGTGAACTTGGTCGAGACCTTAGTAATTGCTTTGCACATGCTCACTCACATCGGAATCGGTTGATATATACGAGTGCTGTCGCATGCAAAAATCAGATTTTTCAAAATGTCACCCACAATAGAAATTGAAACTGCTATATCTGAGCCATTTTTTAAGGTAAAGACAAACAAAAAATGCTCCTGAATCCTTATATCAAGGTCAAATACTTAAGAAAGAAAACTTTTTCAATTTCTAATTTTTTTGTAACTCACTTTAAATATATATATATATATTAATTTAATGGCCGCCAATTTGAAACAAGATGGCTGATGAATCTGGCCAACGAACTTGGTCGAGGTATTGATGTATACTATTCACATGCCTTCTTACATCGAAATAGGCGAATACGTGTTTTATCGCGTGACAAATACAAGATCGTTTCAAAATGTTAGCCATGCTAGAAATTCAAAGTGCTATAATTCAACCATTTTTTAAGATATAAACAAAAGAACAAATTTTCAGAAACAAAAACTGCTCCGGAATCTTTGTATCAAGGCCAAACACATAAAAAAAATCTTTTTCATTTTCCAATTTTTTAATAACTCATTTTAAATTTTAAATGTATTTTTTTTTTTAAATGGCAACCCTTTCGAAACAAGATGGCGAATGAAGCTGGCCAACGAACTCGGTCGAGACATTGGTATGTACTATGTACAGACCAAGTTACATCCAAATCGGTTCATAAATACAGCTGTTATCGCGTGACAAATTCAGGTCGTTTTAAAATGTCAGCCACAATAGAAATTCAAAATGCTATTACTCAGCCATTTTTTTAGATATAGACGAAACAAAAACTGTTCCGGAATCTTTGAATTAAGGTCAAACACATACGAAAAAAATCTTTTTCATTTTCTAATTTTTTGGTAGCTCATTTTAATTTTTTTATTTTTTAAATTTTTTAAATGGCCGCCATTTTGAAACAAGATGGCGGATGAAGCTGGCCAACGAACTCGGTCGAGATATTTGTATGTACTATGTACACACCAAGGTACATCCAAATCGGTTCATAAATACGCCTGTTATTACGTGACAAAAATCAGGACGTTTCAAAATGTCAGCCACGCTAGAAATTCAAAATGCTATAACTCAGCCATTTTTTAAGATATAGACGAAACAAAAACTGTTCCGGAATCTTTGTATAAAGGTCAAATACATAAGAAAAAAATATTTTTCCATTTTTAATTTTTTGGTACCACATTTTAAATCTAATTTTTTTTTAAATTTTAAATGGCCGCCATTTTGAAACAAAACGGCGGGTGAAGCTGGCCAACGAACTCGGTCGAGACATTGGTATGTACTATGTACACACCGAATTACATCGAAATCGGTTCATAATTACGAGAGTTACAGTGTGACATAGGTCATATATATATATATATATATATATATATATGTATATATATATATATATATATATATATATATGTATATATATATGTATCAATTTTGAACGGAGGGTGGTTTCGGGGTCATGATCGATGAAAATATACCAAAATTTTTTGAAATCGCTTTCTTCCGAACGGCTGCAATAGGTACCTTTTTGTAATGAAGGCTACCTAATAAATACACAGAGTCATGTTTTTGTGATTTGTTTCATTGTCTGTTTGTGTTTGCCTGATATGCATATACTGTCTCACTATGCCGTGCGAGCAGCCTTTTTTGGCTACTTTTAAAATCACTTTTTTTCTATACATGGAGAAAAAATCCAATGTCCGTGTGATCATATTCGAGGAAACCGAAATTTTTTCAGAGGATTACTTTTTCTATTATGAATTTTTAAAGTTTGCAGGAACTTATGACGCATCCTGTATTATCTATAAAAATAAAAAAAAATCAGGTAAAATATGTATTCCAATGCTATAATAAATCTTTTATTAACTTTCTTTTGTATTTTTCTTAATCAATTCCTTAACCTTAAGCCTTTCTCCAAAGTTAACATTTTCCATATTTTTCTGACATCTCAGCAACTTTTTCAAAAACTGATATCATTGAAAAATATTTCGACTATTTCAGAAAGGTTTCAAAGTTTTTACATAAAAATGATTTTCGAAAATAATTTTTTTTTTTAAGTCCGGTTTTTTTTATAAGACCTTGCAGCTATTTTTGTTTCAGAAATGCTTTTATAATATTAAATTCTTTCATTCTAAGATTTCGAAGCCGCCTTGATGTTTTAAAAGAGCAGGGTAAATTCCTTGTCTCTTGAGCTGTTACAAATAACTTTGGTTTCTATGTATGTCAGAACCCAATAAGTTTTTCTTAAAATAGCTGTTTTTTTTTTTCTTAATTTCAATTATACTACGAATAGCAGTGCAGTCAATCCGTAATATTCTTTAAATATTTAATAAAAGTAGAACACATATCTATGTATATAACAGGATATAATTTGTATAATAATTCTTCATACACAGAATTTAAATTTTTCAAAATTCAAATTGTTTTATACTGACTAATAATTTCGTAGAACATTTATCAATAAAATAAAATCATCAATGCATATCTGTAGCAATAAAACAAAATCATATAAACATAAATACTATCTATAAATATTTTTTTAAAAAATCAGGTAAAATATGTATTCTAATTATATAATAAACCTTTTATTAACTTTCATTTATATTTTTCTAAATCAATTCCTTAAGCCTTTCCTTAGAGATAACATTTTCCGTATTTATCTAACATCTCAGTAAATTTCACAAAATCTGACATCGTTGAAAAATGTTTCGCCTTTTTTAAAGAGATTTCGAAGTTTTTGCATAAAAATGCTTTTCTGAAATAAAATATGTACTTTAAAGACCCTGCAGTTATTTTTGTTTCAGAAATGCTTTTATAACATTAAATTCTTTCATTCTAAGATTCTAAATACGCCTTGGATTTTTAAAAGAACGGGATAAATTCCTTGTCTCGGGAGTTATTATTACATTGGACTTTTATGGAAGTTAAAATTCATTAAATTTCACTTCTTTTTTGCTCGCAGGCTATCAAAGCTTGAGAGCTAATGTATCCGCAGGTTCTGTATGCACGTACGTATGTATGTATGTACATACATGCGTACGTACGTAACGCGATAACTATTGATAGAAATAACCGATTTGCTTCAAATTTGTTTACTAGGTTTATTGTCATAAGGCACTTCCCTGATTAGTTTTGAGGGTTCATTGGTTAAATATAAAGGGGAGGGGGGCGGTTCGGAGGACTAATCCCCCCTTAACTTGGATAAATGGGTTTTTCATGCAGAAGTGTCACATTTGCTTCAATTTTGGTATACCGATTAATTCTGATAAGGCGCTTCCCTAATTAGATTTAGCGGTTCAATTTTTTAGTATGAAGGAAAGATCGGGTAATACCCCTTTATTTGGAAAAATGGATTTTCTTATCCGATTTGCTACAAATTTGGTATACAGGTTTATTATGATAAGTCGCTTCCCTGATTAGTTTTGGGGGTTCATTGGTTAAGTATAAAGGGGGGTAAAGGGGCTAATCGCCCCTCTAACTTAGATAAATGGGTTTTTCATGCAGAATTATTAGATTTATTGCAATTTTGGTATACCGATTAATTCTGATAAGGCGCTTTCTTGATTAGATTTGAAGGTGCATTGTTTAAGTAAAAAGGGTTGATCGAGGGGGATAAAACACACTTAATTTAGATAAATGTGTCTTCCTATCCGATTTGCTTCAAATTTGGTATACCGGTTTATTCAGATAAGGCGCTTCCCTGATGAGATTTGGAAGCTCATTGGTTAAGTATAAAGTTGTGAAACACGGGGGAGGGGGCAATCCCCCTTAATTTATTTTTCGAAAGGCATTATTCTTTGAAGTAAGAGTACAATATACAATTAATGTGAATAGACTGTGAGCTCAATGCCATCAGTTTACTGGGCACTTTTCTTTTTTTATTTTATACTGCGAAAAATAGTATAGTCAATCAATAATATTCTAGAATATTTATCCCTCAAATGCATGGGTTTTTTTATTTTGTTTCGAAAAAAATTATATAGGATTCTCTGAAAAGTTTATAACACAGGAAAAATAATGACAAAAATTCAGAGACACATTTTCCGTATAATCCGTCAACCTTTTCTTATGTTGCACTTCTGCAATACAAGCAAAAACTAAAATCTAGCAAATTAGTAAATATTCAAATAACTATGAATCTAAATACCTTATTTTATATCATTTTTTACTTTGTAAAACTTATCTCTTAAACGTTTGAATAATTTTTTTAGAATTATGTTTTTCACACTTATATTAAAGATTAGGCGCCAGAATTTATTTTAATTATAAGACAGATTTTTAAATTTATGATTTTGTAATCTTTACAGTATTAATATTTCAATATAGATATACTGGTTGCTAAGAATTAAATAAAAAGTGATGTAGATCGGCATCACTATGCATTTAAGGATTAAGCCCTTAATTCTCGCTCCCGTGATATTCACGGGCTGCGTCTTTTATTCAGATTGTTTGATTTCCACCAGTTTTATAAAAGAGTGTAATTTGCTATATTATGGTATCATTTTACCTGCCATTAAATAAGGTGAGTATTATTTTTTTCAAAAAAATGGTGGCAGTAAGCAACTTGAATATTTAAACCGTAATTTAATGCGGCCATTAAGGGGTTAATAAAAGCAGAATATATATGTATGTATATAACCGGGGTTTTTTTTATAATAATTCTTCCCACATAGTATTTATCTTTTTCAAAATGCAAAATACTTTATTCAGACTAATAATTTCATACAACATTTATCAATAAAATAGAAACATCATTGAATATATGTAACAATAAAGCAAAAACGTATAAATACAATCAATAAAGAATTTTCTTTTAATCATGTTTGACATGTATTCTAACTGCATAATAAACCGTTTATTAACTTTCACTTATATTTTTCCGAGTCAATTTCTTATCCTCTTTTCTCAAGTTAACATTTTACGTATTTTTCTGACATCTCAACAACTTTCACAAAAACTGATATCGTTGAAAAATGTTTCAACTCTTTCAGAAAGATTTCAAACTTTTTACATAAAAATTCTTTTTTGAAATAAAATCCGTACTTTAAAGACCCTGCAGTTATTTTTGTTTCAGAAATGCTTTTATAACATTAAATTCTTTTATTCTAAGATTTGAAACACTCTTGAGTTTTTAAAAGTGCAGGATAATTTCTTTTCTCGGGAGGTATTATTATTACTTTGGATTTTTATGGAAGTTAAAATTCAAGAAATTCCACTTAACCTTTTCAAAGGCAGAAGAATTCTGTTCGTAAAATGATGAAATAATAATACAGACACCAGAATATTCAAAGAAATTTCTTAGAAAATAAAAACCATCCAATTTGCACTTTCATTACAAAAGCGAAATTTTATTAAAATATTCTTGGTGCCATTTTCCAGTTTTGGAATTAAAATTAGGTGGCTAACCGTCTAGCCACCGCCCTTGAAAGGGTTAAAACAGCTGTTTTTTTTTCTTTTACACTACGAATAGTACTGTAACCAAACAGTAATGTTCTTTCAATATTTAGTATGAGTAGAATATATATGCATAGCTGCCAACTACTACGGGTTTTTCATACCACTAAAACTTAATAGTAATTTTAAGCTAACTAAAGCAATTTTAACGTTTAAATAAGTCAAAAATTTCTGTTAAATTTTAGTGGTAAGAAAAATCCGAACAAGTTGACAGCTATGCATATGTATGTACATAACCAGATTTAATTTTTATAATAATTCTTCGTATACCGAATTTATATTTTTTAAAAGCAAAATGCTATATACTGACTAATGATTTCACTAAACAACATTGGAAATAAATAATTGGCATAAAGGTACTAATTCGAAATAAAATTGAACGACCATGCAGTTTCTTTAGTTTTAGAAATTCTTTTATAACATTACTTTCATTCTAAGATTTCAGAGACGCCTTGAATTTTTAAAAGAATAAGGTAACTTACTTATCTCAGGAGCTAGTATTAAGAACTTTGGATTTTTATGGAAGTTCCAGCTAAAAAAAATTCACTAAAAACAGCTGTCTTTTTTTTCACTGTTTTATTTAAGGGGGTCCGGGGCACATTTTCAAATAATTTTTATTTATTGAGTTAAAATTTCGAATTTTTTTGTGATGGTTAACCATATCATGGTTAACCATAAAACTTCTTATAATGTTTGTTTTTTTTTTTATTTTTAAATTAAAATTTTATTAAAAAAAGGGTGTAATTAAAAATTGTTATAACTCAAAATATTGTTTGTAGAATTTCAATTTTTTTTGTAGTTAAATAAACTGAAATATATAAGTTTTACTTTAGATTCACCATTTTAAAAAATATTGATTTAAATAAAAATAAGAAATATTTAAATTGAAAATTTGAAAAAAAAAAACTTACATAAAATTTAAAAAAAATTCATATTTTTAAAAATAAATATTTTTTTTCAAATTTGCTGGATCCAAATTAAAGTAAAACAATTGAAAAAGATATGTTCCAAATTTGAACCATTTATCTTTAACGGTTCTTAAGTTATAACAATTTAAATACGAGAAATGGTGAAAAAACCCATCATGAAGAAAAACGCACAAAAATACGTTTTATGACAACCATTGCTTGAAAGCTAGATTTTGAAAACAAACCAAAACTTAAAAAAGAATATTTCCTGCTCCAATTAAGATAGAAACATGATTTAAACTTCATTTTAAGCACACAAAAACAGAGAAATTTTTAATGTAATAAAAAATTTTAAGAAAATTTTAAGATTTTTGTATCCCGGACCCCCTTAAGTCAACTTGGCTTTTGTATGTAAAGATGGAATTTTCTAATCGTTTTTGAACTCACTTTCTGATTAGCTAAAATTATAAAAATTCATTCACAGGGTGAGATTACTATGATAATACCACATTTTGATGTTTTTACGCCTTAACTATAAATCAATACATTCCTTTTAAGGATTTTTTCCATTTTACTATCACAAGTGTTAAATCGCCAAATGTTCTCTGCAACTCGTACAACTGTATACGAGTTGAAACAACAATGGATTTAATGACACACCAGGAAACGCTCGCAAAAATGAGCCAAATGGCCGAGAAACTGCAACAATTAAACACTTTATGGAGTAAAAAATAAAAAAATAATTATAAATAAAGTTGTACTATTATATATGTACTATTTTAAAAAATACGATTTTTAAATTAATAAAGAAGACCCCCGGGCGCCTAGAAGGACGCAGGCAAAGGTGGTAAGTTTTGCTAGTAATATATAAATATGCAAGTTGAAAATTTAAAGATTTCTGCAATATTTTACCGCTTTATGTAGCTAAATGGCACTTTTTTACATTATATGCAAAATTTACCGATATTGTAAGATATTAATCTTACACCTTGTTTTGAATACACAAGTATAAAAGCATGCCTCACCGGTTTAGGTGCTTTTCACTATAATTATACGTACGGGCATATGTAGAGGAAAAGGTGTTAATACGTGCTCCCTCTTTCGTTTTTGACTTAAAGTGATTTTCTTTTTAAAAATTTTAAGATTTTTGGCCTTCATCAACAACTATAACAAGTTTACTAAATGAGATGATGCAAAACAATAATTAATATCAATTGCTTCATTTCAAAAACGAAGATTTACAAAAAGTTTTGAAAAAAGCACCAGAAAAAATGGGGTGCAAATATGGGAATTTGAAATATTGTATGCATGGCGAATGTTTCTCTCCGGAAAAATTTCCAAGTATTAATATAGTTTCAATCGATGCCGGATTTAATTAAGTTTCGCGTTTGCCCCATGTCGGTGGCTCACGAAAATTATTCCATCTTGTGCTGCGATTGTAGTCTTGCCAACATGAAATAGTGAGAAATTTTCCAGGCTTGGTATCGTTCCATGTGGTTTAGTTGGCAGAATGTCAGTTCGCTATACTGATGGCCCGGTTCGAGTCCCGGCATGGATTCTTTTTCACTATGTTGGCCTTTGCGCCTTTTAAGCAATTAATTTGAAATTTGATTTTCATTTGAAATATTGTATACAAGGCGAATGTTTCTCTCTGGATGATTTTTTAAGTATTAATATAGTTTCAATCGATGCTGGATTTAATTAAGTTTCGTGTTTGTCCATGTCGATGGTTCACGAAAAATATTCCATCTTGTACTGCGATTGTAGTCTTGCCAACATGTAATAGTGAGAAAATTTTCCAGGCTAGGTATCGTTCCATGTGGTTTAGTCGGTAGAATGTCAGTGCGCTATACTGATAGCCCAGGTTCGAGTCCGGTCATGGAATCCTTTTCACTATGTTAGCCTTTGCACCTTTTAAGCAATTAATTTGAAATTTGATTTTCAGTTGAAATACATTAAATCTTTTCGACGCAGTGTGCCCGGGTCGGGATACCTAATTCTACTTACAAACGGTACCAAGAATATTTTAATAAAACTTTGCATTAACAATGAAAGTAAGAATTTTCAAGTTTTTAATTTCTAAAAATGTCCTATGTAAATTTCGATGGTCTGTCGATGATTTCATCATTTTACAACAAAATATGTCTGTCCCGGAAAGGGTTAACTCTAGAACCGCCGGAAATTTTACTGAGGTGTTATAAAAATATTTTACACCACGATTTTTATTTAAAACAATGTAACTTATTTATTTAATTTATTTCTCTGTGGTACATATTTAACTTATTATAGAAAAAATTTCTGACTCGAATATACATATTTTTATTCGGTACCGGTCGAAATGACCGCTAAGGCGGTTCTAGTGTTAAAGGATAATACAAACAAGAACGCAGAATTATTTTCGTTACCTAAAACAACTTACATGAGCGACGCGTTTTAAAGGTGAAAACAAGATATTATGAATGTGTTAAAAAATTGTTTAAAATTAGAAAAGCCGTGAGAAGGGTTCGTACTGGTACCGTTATTTTCAAGGCCAAAAATATAAATTTCTTTAAAAAAAAAAAATAAACCAAATTCAGACGTGGGAAATTTCGTCTTATTTGAGGAGAGATTTTCTATATCAAATACTGGTATGGCAGAATTTTCTGGTTTTGAAATTCCAGGACCCATACGAACAATGGTGAGGGATCATTTTGACGCCTACCAAATGAATATGGAGCATTCTCACAATCTTTTAACTTTTATGTCCCTGAATAATTATTTTTATTTTAGTACATGTTTTTTTTTTTTTTTTCATATACTGGGTAACATCCCATTGCATGATTGCATAACAATATTAATGAGTTAAATAAGTTTTGTAATACGTTGTAATACAAGGAAAACTCCTATACCGTCCCGTGCCTCTGATGCTGATTTTTAACTTTAGAGCTGTCTGTATAAAATTGTTTCAATAACAATAATTCGATGCAATTTTTTTTCCAAAACTAGAACTATTGTTTTATATAAATATGTAGCAAAAAATTAACTTACACACATTTTTAGGGTTGTTATTATTTTTTAAAATCTGTCCCTGTGTTTTAGATTCCTTACCGTCCCTCTTGCTAAACCTATACAGAAAATCACTTCAGATGCAAACACAGAATTTTTTTCAAGTTTTTTCTCATGCAGAAGTATGCTGGAAAAAGAATGTCTAAAATTCTTTGATAGGAAATTTACTGCAGAATTTAAATCAGCATTTAAATATCAATTTCAAGCATCGTGGCTTTATTGGTAGTCTTACCGTCTCCAAAGTTTATTCCTGCACTTTTCGAGGTAAATTAATTTTTTTTCTTTATTTAATCCAATGTAAATAACTGTTTCTAAAAATCAATGAACATTGTGGCTACCACTTAGTCTCAACATGATTTGCCTAAAATATGTGGTAATTTTCCTTACCTATTTCCTTACCTATTTCCTTACCATCCTTAACGTCCTTTTTTCCCATTTCGTCCCTTTTTTTCTATACCGACACCCCCTCCCTTTTTTTTAGCTTACCGTGCCTTCTTTAACACCCCGTTAAGACAATGTTATACCAAATTTTATACTAAAAATACTACATTGTTATTATTTCTTATTTGAATGGCCTGTGGGTACTATGCAAATTCATTGTAAGTAAAAATTTAGAAGAAAATAAAAAGTTTTAATGTTAAAATGGAAAGGAAAATTAAACTCGCAAGTTTAACATAAACCTCAGTTAAATTTAAAAAATTTCGCTGCTGACAATTTTTTTGTTATTTTGAATCATTAAGGCATTCGTGTATCAGATTAAAATGTTATTTTAGCAAGTTTAATTTCACCAGATTTTTATTCCGGAAAGTCAAAAGTGTGAGAATGCCCCATATATTTAGCCTCAAACCAGAAATTGTTTTATAAAATAAGTTTAAAAGAAACGAAGAAGAAGAAAAAAATGAAATAAACAAGTTAAACAGTTTTAAATTAAAATTCTGGTTACGTTAAATAATGCTATAAAAAGTGATAAAATATCTTTATTAAGATTGTTTCATCGCACAATCGGCAACATTTTCAAAATCATTCACGATTGAAAATATTTTCACATAATTGTGAAATCACATCTCCTGAATGATTTTGAAAATGTCGCCGTTTGTGCGATGAAACGATCGTCAATCTTAACAAAGATATTTTATTTTTTCACTTTTTATAGCATTGTTTAACTTAATCTGTTTATAAGTCATTGTTATACATGTTGTTATAAAATTATGGTGTAAAATATTTTTATAAAACTTGAGTAAAATTGCCTGTCTTTCTAGTGTTAACCTTTTAGCAGCGGGCGATGTTCACAAAAAAGGACACCTAATTTTAAGAGTACTGTCACCAGGAAATATATTTTATTTTTCCTTTTATAAAGTACGGTAGAGAAGGCAAATTTTTACTTTCTGTTAAATTCATTTGTAAACCGCGGTGTCAGTCCAGTATTTCATCATTTTACAAACATAATTACTCCGGGTCGGAAAGAGTTAACACTAGAACAGCTGAAACTAATACTCAATTGATATGAAAATAAATTTAACCAGAATTTTTATTTAAAACTACTTATCTATATTATTAAAATATATGTCCCAGTCAATATGGCACAAATAGTAGTTCTCGTATTAAATGTATTAATTATTTTAGCAAGTTATTTCATTACTCAAGTAGATACATTACAGTCGTCGAGTTCATAGTGTCCAATTTTAATTCGACTGCTCACCGGAAGAATTAAAATATAATTTTGTATAATTTCAGATTTTTTATTTATTTAAATCATTATTATTTCTGTAATCAATTCACAATTCGACAGTTTGCTAAGGTTTTGTATTTTAATTCGAACAGAGAGGGGAATGATGGCTACGCAGCAGGAAACGTTTATAATTTTTCATGCTACTACTTCCGCACTTCTGCGTTTTATCTTATAAAACAACTTCTAGCATTAAAAAAAAAAAAAAAGCAAATATTATTATTTTGAAAGAGTGGTAACAAAAAAGAGTAAAAAAGAAACTATGTGTCATATATCCGTCATATCTACCTAAGCAGTTAATCAGATGAACTTTTTTTTATTGGTTTTATTAATGATACTATGGGAATATCGATCAAATTTTATATCTATCGATATAATTTTCATTGTTGTAACATATTATTCAGTATAAATCAGAATCTCCCGAAATGTTGAAATAGTTTCCTTTCGAATTATCATGTCCATTCTACCATCATTTAAACTACAGTTAAGATTTAAACTTAATGTACACATTTCTCATCAAATCACGAAATCAAGCTGGGTGGAAAGAGCTTTGTGGTGCATTATGCATCACTGAATATAAATTGCTTCAAATACTTCAGCGTCGATAAATACGTAAACGTGTTTGTAACATGGTTATACATGTAAAATAATACTGTAATAATTTATGTGATGGAGATCATTGTTCATCTATTAACCCCTTAACTGTTTCTTTCTCCTTTTTTTGGCACAATAAATTAAAAATATGGACACCGCACCACTTTTCTTTTACTAAAATATTTGCCTTTGTACAATCAGAAAAGGTATGCCATTTAACAAACCAAAGATTACAGTTAAAATCAAGTGGTATCCAAATGCTTTTAGTATCGAAGATAGCAAAATCCTTTTACCCGAGTTGCAAAACAGTTAAGGGGTCTCAAAACACTTAGAGCTTAATCCCTTGAGGGGCAAGCAATTGTGGTTGCATAATGCTGAATTCCCACCGGAAATTTCGAAAAAATTTATTTCAAAATAAGGAAAAGCAATTTTAGGTCTTTTTTCCACCAAAGTTAGAAAAGTAAAATTTCATAAAGTTTTTCCGGTGTAAATCTTCATTAATCGTAGGTGGGATAAAATATATCCACCGCCCCTAAAGGGGTTAAAAATTTTCGAAATTTTAATTTTTTATATGTTGAACTCCTATTTTTTCTGACTATTTTGATAAAAGCATTTCCTGGAAATTCCCATTAGAACAGAAGTATGGCATTTAATACCTGCCCAATAGCTGAAGCTGCTTTTCCGAAACTTTGAAATCATGTTTCTCAAAATGATGTTTTTGAGCATAACGTGGTGAATATCTCAAAAACTTCTCGATATTTTTTCATGAAATTTTAAAAATCTGTTTTTCATTGCAGTCTGTATAAACCGAAACTAAAATTGCCTTTTTATTGTAAAAAAACTGCTTTTTTAAATGATTATTCGGTTGAAATTTTCAAAATTTTGTATTAGCTAAATGCACCTTTTTATTAAAAATATAACTAGTTGGATGTGCCAATCCCAAAACTTTCTTCTATCTTATACATCTTAACATTTCAAAACCTAGTTACACATGTTAATACTTCAATATTATTAGTTCAATACTATATTAACTTTGATTTTCATCTTAAATTTCTGCTCAAGTTAATTAAACGGACTAAAAACGAGTTAATCTATATCATGATATTTGTTAAAATTATTAATTTTTCCTTATTCTGTTGTTATCAGCTGTTTGCGAATAGCCGGCTTAGCAGGAAGCGAGTTCCCGCCGCTGCATGAGCCGCCGATGCACAATAGAACTACGAAAAATCATAAAAGTATACAAAAATTGCTAACACGGAGCCCCTTTACCGCGCAATATTTCCAAATTCAAGGAGGACCTGTTGGCCAAAGCCAAAAACAAGCACAAACATTTTGGTTCAATTGTATGCATAATTTTATACGCTGTTCGATGGTACAATAATGAAAATGGCACAGAGATCGGAATTATAGCGCCCCCTTCTTTCGGAATTTTTTCAAGTTCAGTGAGGACTTGTTTGCCATAGCCAGAAACATACACAAAAAATTTGGTTCAATTATATGGATAACTTCATACACTTTTCGATGGTACAATAATGAAAATTGTACAGACATCGCAATTATAGTGCCCCCTACCGGCAGAATTTTTCCAAATTCAGGAAGAACCTTCGTGACACGACCAAAAATAAACACATAAAATTTGGTTCAATTCTATGCATAACTTCATACACTTTTCGACGGTAAAATATTCAAAATGGCACAAAAATTGTACAAAAATCGCTATTACAGCGCCCTCTACGAGCGATTTTTTTACAAATTAAGGGAGGACCTCTTTGCCATAGCCAAGAACTTAATTTTTTTTACTTTCTTCTATCTTCAATAGAAGAAAGTATTGTAATCGAAATTTTTTTCGACTTCCGGTTTTCGACGGATTTGCATGTTTTAGGGGTCAGAGATTCCAAAAAACATGTTTATATAAAATGTCTGTCTGTCTGTGTGTCCGTCTGTCCGTCTGTCCGTCCGTCCGTCTGTCCGTCTGTCCGTCTGTCTGTCGCCATTGTACCATCAAAAAGTGTATGAAGTTATGTATAGAATTAAACCAAAATTTTATTATAAGTTTTTGGCTATGGCAAGCAGGTCCTCCCGGAATTTGGAAAAAATTCGCCGGTAGGGGGCGCTGATATAACAATTTTTGTGCGATTTTGAATATTGTATCATCCAAAAGTGTATGAAGTTATGCATAGAATTGAACCAAATTTTTATTTTAAGTTTTTGGCTATGGCAAGCAGATCCTCCCTGAATTTGGAAAAAATTTGCCGGTAGGGGGCGCTATAATATCAATTTTTGTGCAATTTTGAATATTTTCCCATCCAAAAGTGTATGAATTTATGCATCGAATTGAACCAAATTTTTATATTAAGTTTTCGAATATGGCAAGTAGGTCCTCCCTGCATTTGGGAAAAATTCGCCGGTAGGGGGCTCTGTAACAGCGATTTTTGTGCGATTTTGAATATTGTACCATCCAAAAGTGTATGAAGTTATGCATAGAATTGAACCAAATTTTTATATTAAGTTTTCGGATATGGGAAGTAGGTCCTCCCTGAATTTGGAAAAAATTCGCCGGTAGGGGGCGCTGTAACAGCGATTTTTGTGCGATTTTGAATATTGTACCATCCAAAAGTGTATGAAATTATGCATCGAATTGAACCAAATTTTTATTTTAAGTTTTCGGATATGGCAAGTAGGTCCTTCCTGCATTTGGAAAAAATTCGACGGTAGGGGGCGCTGTAACAGCGATTTTTGTGCGATTTTGAATATTGTACCATTCAAAAGTGTATGAAGTTATGCATAGAATTGAACCAAATTTTTATTTTAAGTTTTCGGATATGGCAAGTAGGTCCTTCCTGCATTTGGAAAAAATTCGCCGGTAGGGGGCGCTGTAACAGCGATTTTTGTGCGATTTTGAATATTGTACCACCCAAAAGTGCATGAAGTTATGCATAGAATTGAACCAAATTTTTATTTTAAGTTTTCGGATATGGCAAGCAGATCCTCCCTGAATTTGGAAAAAATTCGCCGGTAGGGGGCGCTGTAATAGTGATTTTTGTGCGATTTTGAATATTGTACCATCCAAAAGTGTATGAAGTTATGCATAGAATTGAATCAAATTTTTACTTTAAGTTCTTGGCTATGGCAAGCAGGTCCTTCCTTAATTTGGAAAAAAATCGCCGGTAGTGGGCGCTGTAATAGCGATTTTTGTGTCATTTTGAATATTGTACCATCGAAAAGTGTATGAAGTTATGCATAGAATTGAGCCAAATTTTTTGTGTTTGTTCTTGGTCATGGCACGAAGGTCCTCCCTGAATTTAGAAAAATTCCGCCTGAAGGGGGCGCTATAATTGCGATGTCTGTACCATTTTCATTATTGTACCATCGAAAAGTGTATGGAGTTATGTATATAATTGAACCAAATTTTTTATGTATGTTTCTGGCTATGGCAAGCAAGTCATCCCTGAACTTAAAAAAATTCCGCCGGAAGGGGGCGCTATAATTGCGATCTCTGTGCATTTTCATTATTGTACAATCGAAAAGTGTATGAAGTTATGCATACAATTGAACCTAATTTTTTGTGCATGTTTTTGGCTTTGTACAACAGGTTCGCCTTGAATTTGGAAATATTGCACAGTAAAGGGGTTCTGTGATAGCAATTTTTGTATACTTTTCTTGGTTTTTTGTAGTTCTGTTGTCCATCGGCGGCTCGTGCAAAGGCGGGAACTCGCTTCCTGCTAAGCCGGCTATTCGCAAACGTCTGATAATAACAGAATAAGCAAAAACTATTAATTTTAGCAAATATCATGATATAGATTAACTCGTTTTTAGTTCGTTTAATTGACTGAAGCAGAAATTTAGGATGAAAATCAAAGTTGGTATAGTATTGAACTAATAATATTGAAATATTATCATGTGTAACTAGTTTTTGAAATATTAAGATGTATAAGATAGAAGAAAGTTTTGGGATTGGCACATCCAACTAGTTTTGGTTCAATTCTATGCATAACTTCATACACTTTTCGATGGTGCAATATTCAAAATCGCACAAAAATCGCTATTACAGTGCCCCCTACCGGCGAATTTTTTCCAAATTCAGGGAGGCCCTGCTTGCCATAGCCAAAAACTTAAAATAAAAATTTCGTTCAATTCTATGCATAATTTCATACACTTTTCGATGGTACAATATTCAAAATCGCACAAAAATCGCATTTACAGCGCCCCCTACCGGCGAATTTTTTCCAAATTCAGGGAGGACCTTTTTGTCATATCCAAAAACTTAAAATAAAAATTTGGTTCAATTTTATGCATAACTCCATACACTTTTGGATGGTACAATATTCAAAATCGCACAAAAATTGTTATATCAGCGCCCCTAACGGCGAATTTTTTCCAAATTCCGGGAGGACCTGCTTGCCATAGCCAAAAATTTATAATAAAATTTTGGTTTAATTCTATACATAACTTCATACACTTTTTGATGGTACAGTGGCGACAGACAGACGGACAGACGGACACACAGACAGACAGACATTTTCTATAAACATGTTTTTTGGAATCTCTGACCCCTAAAACATGCAAATCCGTCGAAAACCGGAAGTCGAAAAAAATTTCGATTACAATACTTTCTTCTATTGAAGATAGAAGAAAGTAAAAATGCTTTAAATACAAATTTATTTAGGTTCAGGAAAGTTATTACAATCAAAGTATAGTTAGGTACCAAAATTTTTATTCTAGTTGTAAAATTTCTTTTGTACACCTGTGCATAAGTTTTTATACCAATTTACTGCTCGACAAATGTCTGACAGTTTGAAGCCCCTAGAAATATTACTTCTACATCTTGTAATTTTTTAAAACTATGAAATGAAAGAAAATTCTTATATCTTTCATCCCTCTAAAAATTGTGTTTAAAATTACATACACTTTAGAATATTAATGTGGAAAACGGTTTTTTTTTTTTTTTTCAAATTTTAAGAGTCCTGAGACACCTTAAGTTTTAGAATTATTATGGTTTGTTATTAGAAACAAAAACTGTTGCTAAAACATTTAGCAGAAACAGAAAGGAAAACATTAGAAAAAAATAAAGTAAAATATGTCGTTGCTATGCTTCAGTAAAAAATCGCCAGTTTTGATAATTCCACATTTTTCTCCTTAGTTTTAGAGATTTACAAAAGATCTTTCCTTGTTTATGTTACAGCAAATGTTATTTTACGTTTCTGTAGAAAACGAAAGTTTATTGTTCTGTCACACGTCAAAAAAATTCAAAAAGTTTCTTTTTCAAAATTATGTAAAAAAAAAAATCATCGAAAAGTTGCAATATACGTATAGAGGTTTTCAAAAATATATATTTAGATATTTGAAAATACAATTTTTATTGTATACGATTGTGTAAATATTTAAATTATTATTACGAAGAGAAAATATACAGATTGTTGTAGTGATGGACTGAATGAATAATTTTACCTTTCGAGTGAATATTCGAGCGGGCGAAAAAACATAGTGTTCAAGCTTTGTACATATTTTAATCAATTACTATCAGAAATTTAGGAAAAAATAAATAAAATCATGGTTGCCAAATTTCGCACTTTTTTTTCTCAGTTATCTCCAAAATTTTGAAGATAAAAAGAATTTTTATATTTTAATGGATTTCTTAAACTTGTTTTTATTAAAATAAGAAACTTCCTTCTTTGATACAAAATTTCTAGAAAAAATTGAATTTTTTAAAAACAAAACCTTGCAGCTTTGCTTTTGACCAATCCCTAATGATTCATTGGAATAGTAAAATCATTCATTCTGCCCGTCATTAGATTGTTTCAAAACTTATTGTACAGACTTTAAGGTGATATAACACACCTAGAAAAGCATTAAACACAATACAATGCATCGTAGTAACTGAAATTGTAAAGGGATAGATGGGCTTTCTGATTGTGATCTGCCTCAATAAACCCTTCACTCTTTCAGGGGTAGGGCATTTCTGCTCCAAAAATGTTCAAATAATTAATTAACACCGTAATTTACGAACAAATTTATTTGAAAATAATCAAAAGCTTTTATTCACGTATATTATGACATCGAAATTGTACTAAAAAATTGCTGGTGCCATTTGGCAATTTGGGCATTAAAATTAACCGTTTGGAAACTGCAAACGGTGCTCCTGAATGGGTTAAGAGGTTTTTTTTTTTTTTTTTTTTTTTTTTTTTGACAGAATAAACTGAAAATAGGGTCAAACATTACTTTTTCCGTACTAAAATATCCTTCTTGTAAAGCAAATATTATAGCAAAAAAATAATGCTGTTCAACAGATTTTAGTAACGAAATAAGCAAAATCTTCTTATTTGAGCCGAGTTCGGGCAATTCTTTTAACACCTTGAGGGGCGGTGGCATATACTTTACCCCACCTACGATTAATGAAGATTAGCACCAGAAAAATTTTATTAAATTTTAATTTTCTAACTTTGGTGGATAAAAGTTGTAAAATTGCTTTTCCTTATTTGGCAGTAAATCTTTTTGCAGATTCCGGTGTGAATTTGACGTTAGAGAAACACAAGTACTTGCCCCTCAAGAGGTTAAATCCTTGAGGGGCACCGGTATATATTATATACCACCTACGATTAATCAAGTTTTACACCAGAAAAATTTTATTAAATTTTACTTTTCTAACTTTGGTGGAGAAACCCTGTAAAATTGCTTTTACTTATTTGGAAATAGAATTTTTCAAAGATTCCGCTGTGAGTTCAACATTACAGGAACACAATCACTTGCCCCTCTACGGGTTATGGGGATAATTTGCTCGTGCTCGATTAAGGGGATAATTTTTAAAAAATCAAAAATTAAAACCGGACAAACTTAAAATGGAAATTACACAATTTAACGCTTTATCTACTGCATTATGATTTACTGCAATTTTTTTCATGTAATATTTTTCTTCCCAGTTACTACAATGAAAATTAAAGGATAAACATAAAAAAATACAAATTTAGTTAATTAGAGGTAATTAATTAAAGTGGTACTTTAAAGTAACGTCAGTACACTATGACTAAAATACAGTTGCGCTCAAAAGTATTTTGACAACCTTATATTCTCTCTTATTTTATTTAATATAAAAATTTAAAAGAAAATATATTCCCTATAATTGAGAACACTATGACAGCACTTATTCAAATGTATCAAGTTTCAACTTGTTTGTTTACATTCGGCGCCACCGAAGAAATATGACTCCTCCTTAGCTCAAAAGTATTTTGACAATTAGTTTCCATTTAATTGTTGAAGGTGTCAGTGGCGCTATAGCTTCGATTAGTGTTTATATTGACTTATTGTGATTATTTTTAAATGCCGAAATGTAAAAAATATTGAAGTGATTCTAGAAAAGCCGCTGTAAATGCACTTAAGAATGGTAGACTGCAAGCAGAATTAGCTCGAACGTGTCTCGACAACTTGTTATTATATGGAATAAAGTTTTTAATAAACATAAATACATCGAAAATAATCCTGAAAACGGCCATCCGAAAAAAACAACTTGCAATGTTGACTGCATTATAAAAATGCTATCTACAAGTGATTAGAGTAAGACCGCTGTAATAATAAAAAATGAGTTGAAAGAAAATTAAGGCAGAGACATGCACGTTTCATCAGTCAAACGACGCCTAAACAGCCATGGTTTACATGGCAGAAGACCAGCAAAAACAAGTTTGTTATCTACTAAGAACAGGACGGCTAGAGTCGCATTTGTAAAACGGCATAACCCTTTCAGGGGCAAAGCAATTTCATTGCTAAAGTGTTGAAATTAATGATTGACACCGGAATTCGAAAACAAATTTATTTGTATATAAGAAAAAGCTATATTTCACACACATAATAAACCGAATTTTTTTTAACCAAAATTCTGGTGTCAGTCATTAATTTCAACACTTTAGCAGTGGAATTGCTTTGCCCCTGAAAGGGTTATGCCGCTTTACAAATGCAACTCTAGTCTTCCTATTCTTAGTAGATAACAAAAGTGTTTTTGCTGGTCTTCTGCCATGTAAACCAAAGAGGTTTAGGCGTCGTTTGACTGATGAAACGTGTATGTCAATGCTGTAATTTTCTTTCAATTCATTTTTTATTATTACAGCGGACTTACGACAATAACTTGTAGATATCATTTTTATAATAAAGTCAACATTGTAAGTTGTTTTTTTTCGGATGGCCACTTTGAGGCTTATTTTCGATGTATTTCTGTTTATTAAAAACTTTATTCCATGTAATAACAAATTGCCGAGGCACTTTAAAAGAACGAGCTAATTCTGCTTGCAGTCTACCTTTCTTAAGTGCATTTACAGCGGCTTTTCTAGAATCACTTCAATATTTTTTTACATTTCGGCATTTAAAAATAATCACAATAAGTCAATATAAACACTAATCGAACCTATAGCGCCCCTGACACCTTCAACAATTAAATGCAAACTAATTGTCAAAATACTTTTGAGATAAGGAGGAGTCATATTTCTTCGGTGGCGCCGAATGTAAACAAAAAAGTTGAAACTTTTGATACATTTGAATAACTGCAGTCATTGTTCTCAATTATAGGGAATATATTTTCTTTTACATTTTTATATTAAATAAAATAAGAGAGAATATAAAGTTGTCAAAATACTTTTGAGCGCTACTGTATCGTAACAGAAAACCCACAAGGTATTTCAAATGGCACCAGGAAATGTTTTCGATTTAATAAGTATGTGAAATATAGGTTTTTCATATTTACAAATAAATCTTTTGCCAAATTCCAGTGCCAATCATTTATTTCAACACTTTAGAATTGAAAATGCTTTGCCCCTGAAAGGGTTAAAAAAAACTACTTTTTTCTTTAAGTTTCTATCCTGTTAGCAGTCCTTCAGTTATGCGACGTCTATATTCCAGGGACAACATGCTCTCTCGCATCCCCATATGCAATATATGAATTTACATATGCCATTTCTAGCATAGCAAAAACGAGCCTGTGCCACAACTTTTTCAATTTCCTATAAAAAATAACAATGAAACAGAAAAGAAATACCAAGGAAATTACTCCTACACTACATTTTAGTAATTAAATTTTAAAGCAGATGAAAACGATGGATAAGTACCCAGACGAAAAGTAAACAAGAAGTTTTTCTCCGACACCCAGTGTACTGACGGTACTTATAAGTACCACCGAGTAAGTCAACTCTTAAATCAAATACATACACCGTTCACCTAAAATAGCTAGTCAAACTGTATTCTAAGATCATAATGAACACATAAAAAATCTAACACTTATATCCTTTACTGTGTTTACAGCAATAAAAAGACGAGCGTGAGAATCTGTACAGAATGTCAGCACAAATCCCATCGTCTGTGTCAAAGATAGCCTACTTCCTCGATAAAATAACAAACCTAGAATTACTGATCCCATGTATCCGGATAAAGTGGAGTTAAAAGAGTGTTTTTGCTAAGTACCATTAGAATATTAGTAATATTCACTATGGGATGAAAGTTTAAAGTGAGTGGTACTTATAAGTAGCGTCAGTAGATAAAGGATTAAAGACATCGAAAGAGGAAAGGGGGAACTGCGGTCTCTGAAGCTACCAAACGACCGTTGCTGCGTCGAGCTTATTATTAGTAAATTCCTTCTTTAATATTAATTCTTTCTTTAATATACTAAATATATTAAAGAAGGAACTCTGCAAGTTATTCTTAATCTCATTGATGAGTATCTTCAGCCCATGACGTTTTTAGGAAGCCTTTGTGAGTTTACGTGTATAATTTTGATCAGACCTAAAAGATAGTAAGTCCTATTTTCGATCAAATGTAATAAAAAATATTGTATGTACAGAATTTTTTTAATAATTAGTGAAACTGATAATAAAATATAGAAAACAAGCCGGAAATTGTACGTTAAACATGGCAAATAAGGTGCGTTCGTACTATAACTAGTTTTATAAATATTCAGGTCTTGGTGCAATAGCTGTTGCACTCTTATGTAAAAATGCTGAAATACACAATTTATTACAATTATATACACAGGGTTCGTTCGCTTCAAGGACTTTCAAGCACCTTTTACCAGAACTTTTTTTTAAGTAATATTTGCTTTATTTAATGAAAATAAATTCTATTTTATGATATAGCGAGCAGTACCTTACGAAATTTCTGGCACTGCTACTATATTCATAAAAGTGGTGTCCAGATATAGAGAAGTAGCCATCCACTACTGAATGAAACCCCTAAGGCGCCACCTGGTGGAAAACTGCGGAGTTAGAATTCCAATCTCTAAAACGGAAAGGGATTGGGGAAAAAGTGATTTACAAAATTGTAGAGCATCATCGATTTAGAACGAAAATACACCTTGTGTACATTGATGCGAAAAATAGAACGGTTAAAATGCGCATTTGTTTTTTCTTGATTTCCAGCACTGTACCGTGACAAAATGATCTTAGAAAGAAAAAAAAATAATTAGTTCAAACAATACACCTTTATTTGAGATGGTATAGACTGATTTGAGATGGTAAATAAAGATATTGTTATAACTAGTTGTTGTTTTTTTCTTTCTAAGATCGTTTTTTCACATCACAGTCTAGGAAAGCACGAAACAAAAACGCGCGTTTTAACCGTTCTATTTTTCGTATTAATGTCCACAAGGTATTATTTTGTACTAAATCGCTTATTTTCCATATTTCTTTTCGATTTCAAGATAGGAATGCTAACTCCGCAGTTTTTCACCAGGGGACAGCGTAGGAGGTTTCATTCTAGAGATCCTACATTAGAGAGAGATTGGACATTGAAGAACTGTCCGCCATTTCCGTTACAAAGTAGAGGGAACGCCGTACAACGCAATGCATTTTTATCAGCGTCTAACATTTTTTATTCTATTAAAATTATGAAAATTTCATTTTATATGCCTTCAAAGATTCTTTCGGAACATAAATATAAGCACACTGCCATTTTAATGAATAAAAATTCTCGGAAAATGCATTTATTTTGCTCAGCTGTTTTACGCTACGCAGCAGTGCAATTTTACTTAGTTATCAGATTTTTATTTATTTATAGAATTTGTTTTTCATATTTTTTATTTGTTTCTTTAAACAGCAGTTTATTTATTTTTCTAAATTTTCATTTAATGTTTTGATAACAATACTCATTCTAATACTATATATTTACCGGAGAATATAAAATCTCTTTGATATAAAAGAATATCAAAGAGAAGTAGTAGTACGTTGAAACTTATCATAAAATATCTTCAGCGCACATATTAAATTAACTTTGAATCACATACATAGTTAAATAGGAGTGGTATATAATATATTCAAATTTTATTGTTTCTGAAATTATCAATGCGAATATGGTGAAAATTATAATAATTACTGTTGTTTTAAAATACGTATTAAATTATAGATAGTTAAAAAAATTGAATTCTATAGTTCATTTTCTATCTGATAATCGTTAAAAGTAATTTTCTCAAATATTGCGAAATTAAAATAAAGTTCTTACATGTCCAATCTTCCTCTGCCCACTATTTCTATTATTCTTACTCATATTACTCATATATTACTCATATATTATTCTTACTCATTAAAATGGAACTGTGCTCATATTTATGTTCTGAAAGACTCTTTGAAGGAATATAAAATGAAATTTTCATAATTTTAATAGAATAAACAGAGTTGGACGCCGATGAAAATGCATTGCTTTGTACAGCGTTCCATCTACTTTGTAACGAAAATGACGGACATTTCGTCAATGTCCAATCTCTCTCTAATGTAGGATCTCTATTTCATTCAGTAGCGCATGGCTTACTTTACTATACCTAGACACTACTTTTATGAATATAGCAGCAGCCGTTCCGAAGTTAAGAATTTTGCAAGGGACTTTAGGGGGCATACGTATATTAAATTCAGCAATACAGAAATAATATGACTGTATCTTAAATCGGACGTAATCCCTATGGCAACCTGGAATGGTTACCTATTATTGGATATCATTGAATTAACTATGTTTGATAGGATTTAATAGAATAATTATCATGACAACCTAGAATTATTACCTGTTATGCGATATCATCGGATTAATTGCGCATGATAGTATTTACAGAGTTGCCAAGCCTCCGGCTTTTTGAACACCACTATTATTTTAGAGAAAATCTAGTTCTGTTAAATTTTCGAAATGTCCGAATTAAATCAAACATTTTCTGTATTAAAATAGCGATATCCAAAAAGCCGGAGACTTAGCAGCTCTGTAATTTAACAGAATGAAGGTAACTTTTATTAATATGTTTTTAAGTTTTGATTCGATTTCCATAAAATTTGAAATGACTACAAAATTCTGCTACGATTATATATTAAATTTCAAACCACTCAGTTGGGTAGTTTTTGCGTTATTATATGTGTATAGACAGACAGGCGGACGGACCAGACAACGACTATAGGTGCCACGTATTTATATAATTACGAACGCACCTAAAAAGCATTTTGGGGTATTTTTCATTTTTTTGTATCGTCGGCAGTTGAATATAATCTTCGTTAACCTAGTAACCCTTTTAAGGTCAACCGAATATTATTTATACTACTTAAGAGCCATTATTTTGAAAATCAGACAAGTGCGATTGTTGTAATTTATGTTTTGCTTGATTTTTTTTTTATGTGGAAGTAGATCACATTTAATGAATAATGTGCAATTTTGAAGCCCTGAAAAAATTTTCCCTTCACTGTAAAAAATGTCAAAGTTCAAGGTTGTGTCCGTCATTTTTCATGAAAAGGGAAATGCGAGTATGTTTACAGAGCTAAAGCTTGGGAAAGCAACGACATCCCAAAATTCTTTTGTGATGAAATATTAGTATAACACTACCTGCTTAGTAGACTGTATTCGTTTCCATGCGGCATTGTTATTTTACATTGTTATGTTGCCTCAAAACGCAATAAAAATGACGTTTTTGTCCGTTTTCCGCACGTATTTTCTTATTTAAGCAATAATACCCCAAACTTTTTCTTATAGAATATCAAAGTGTACTACTAAGACAAGCTAAATAATATAAAACTCTACCGGATTATTGCTACTGTTAGCAGAAATAGTCTGTTAAATATTCAAAAATTTCAAAATAGGCAGCATTTCAATTAGTCTTTTCTCAAAACAGCATCACGGTTCAATAAAACAAAATATATCACGTAATAGTTGGAAGTATGTACAAACACATGGAAAAGAAAAAAAAAAGTGGGGTCTCGTCATATTTTTATATATAAAAAAAAAAATGTCAAAAGTCACAAAAAGACTTTCATTTATCATACATTTTCCCTATCAGAAAACGAAACATCCCGTTTCTCTTTCCGCTAGCTATGTTTTTTTTTCCCTATGAGAAAATGGAATATCCCTTTTTCTTTCCCCTTCCTTGTTCTAAATGGAAAAAAGGGAAATTTAAACGGGATATTTTGACTGTGAATTTTTGTAAATTTTGTTATTTAAAATTTAAAAAAAAAGTATGACGAGGCCCCACTTTTTTTTCTTTTCCATGTGTTTGTATATGTTACGGCCAAAACCCGAAATTGGCCAATTCCCGAACTGGCCAACAACGTTTTAAATTGACTGACCAATTCGGGGATTGGCCGGCCAAAACCCGAACTGGCCAGATGCAATCGGCCAGTTTGCGAAGTGGCCATACAGTATCGGCCAATTCGCGAAATTGGTATATAGAAACCGATTTTTACTTTTTATCATTTTCTAACATAGTTGAAAGTGTTTTTGAATTGACTTTGTCTCGCCGTATGCATGCCCGTGCTCTAACTTGGGTAAAGACTCGGATTGACTTGTAATTGTTATAATATTTAGCTTTATAAATACATTTTGGTATTACTAGTGAAGTTGTACTATTTTTGGTTAATTTGCAGGAACACACAAAAATATTGCATTACAGTATCATCAATGGTTTTTTTCAGTGCATTTTAATGTTGTTACATTATCTCAATTATAATAAAATAGGTATGCTTCATTAAGATGGACGACAAACTGTTATCTAAAGGGTATGAAATAAGTAGCAATTATAGTTTGTCTACTGAAACACTCAAAAGTATTTCGTTACATTGCAGTGAATGGTGAAAGATCATTTCTAGTGCACTTAATTGATGTTACACTATTTCAAATATAATAAAATTTACATTCCTAACTCATGTAGTGAGCAATATATATATTTTTTTTTATAGAGTATTGATTAAGTAGCCATTATAGTTCGTTTATAGGACTCCCAAAAGAATTCAGATAAAGAATTATGATATATGTGAAAAAATTGTTTATAGGGTATTTTAATGATGTTACACTACTTCAAATGTAATGAAACTGTTATATATTACTAATATGCTCTACAACATTTTTCTATAGTTTATTGGTTAGGTAAAATTTATCGTTTATTTACAGAGTCCCTCAAATAATTTGTTTATTGGATTGGGCAATGAATCCGATGCATCGATATTTGTCACAGAGGACAGAAATCTTCAGCAGATTAGAATATAATACTCATAATAAACCCAATTTATCGAAATATATCAAACAGGCGGGAAATTGTCCAACATATCAGAATATAATCGTCACAGCATAGAACGTTCTTTCCTATCAAGTGTGCACTTCATTGCCACCTACCGGGTAGCCTTGAATCCCCACTTCGTATATTGGCCAAGGCTTCCCGGCCAGTTCGCGAATTGGCCGGCCAAAACCCGAAGTACGCTGTTCATTTCACATATTTCGGGTTTTGGCCAGGAATCTCGGCCAGTTCCCGAACTGGCCGGCAAATTCGCGAACTGGCCAAGCTCCGGGTTTTGGCCGTAACATATGTACTTCCAACTACCACTCGATATATTTTGTTTTATTGAACCGTGATGCTGTTTTGAGAAAAGACTAATTGAAATGCTGCGTATTTTGAAATTTTTGAATATTTAACAGACTATTCCTGCTAACAGCAGCAATATTCCGGTAAAGTTTTATATTATTTAGCTTGTCCTAGTAGTACACTTTGATATTCTATAAGAAAAAGTTTGGGGTATTATTGCTTAAATAAGAAAATACGTGCGAAAAACGGACAAAAACGTCATTTTCATTGCATTTTGAGGCAACATAACAATGTAAAATAACAATGCCGCATGGAAACGAATACAGTCTATTAAGCAGGTAGTGTTATACTAATATTTCATCACAAAAGAATTTTGGGATGTCGTTGCTTTCCCAAGCTTTAGCTCTGCAAACATACTCGCATTTCCCTTTTCATGAAAAATGGCGGACACAACCTTGAACTTTGACATTTTTTACAGTGAAGGGAAAAAAGTTTCAGGGCTTCAAAATTGCACATTATTCATTAAATGTGATCTACTTCCACATAAAAAAAAATCAAGCAAAATAAAAAATACAACAATCGCACTTGTCTGATTTTCAAAATAATGGCTCTTAATTTCATTCTCCAACTGCCTAAATCGCACTAGAATGTTTACAAAAAGTTTGCTTTTAAAATGTAAGTGAATTGCATAACAATGTGCACTCTACACTGACCTCACTATTTCACTCATACGATAAATCGCTCTTTTTACGTATATAAACCTCAAAATGTTACGTATATAAACCCCAAAAAGTGCGATATTAAATGCCCCATTCGATTTATATAAATTCAATTCGAATAAGTATCGTTGGTATAGTTATTTTATTAACCCTTTAAAGATCACCTAATATTTGGAAAAACCATCAAAAAGGTGCCTATTTTTTAATACAGAAATTGAATAATTGTAAGGTTTCTAAATAAAATATGCAATTAGTTATTCTTAAGGTTGAAAAAAAAAGATGTTATAGAACAAATTCACATTTGTGGAAAAGCTATCATGCGAGAATTACACCGTATAAATTAATGCGAATAAGAACTTTATTTTTCACATCTTAGATCTTTATTTATCTTCATCACACAAATTTTTACAAATAATATTTGAAATAATATTTATACATTAAATTTTGATTATTAACCATTTGAAAAACTGGTAATTGTTCTCTGTCAGGGTGGGAAATCAAAAACATATCTGAAGTGTTTTATTGGTTGAATCCGCATTTTCTTTGTTTTCTGATTGGTCTGTACAGTAATCTGTATTCTACCTTTGCTTTCAACAGAGATGAATACTTCTGTTGCCACTATGACAAAAAAGTAATAAAAACTACAAAAAAAATTAATAACTCAGAAACAAATTGAGATACAGCTTGCAAACAAATTGCATTTAAAAGTACATTTTTTTTCTATACGACGGTGCAAAAAGTAATATTGTGGGATGTTTAGAAGTTTAAGAATGAAATTTCATTTAAAATTGGTCGTCAGACTTCTTGGAAATCTGATGATGGAAAAGCTTTTCTCGAACAGCCAATGACATGCTTGGATAATACGTAAGTTTCAGGTGGATAATACGTAAGTTTCAGGAAATCTGACGAGTCGCAGGCGACTTTTGTCGCTTGCAATTTTTACGTGTAATAACACTATTAATGTCTAATTCATGGTGTACGTAATGTATGATCAACTACGTGCAATTTTTTATGTCTTAAATTGTAGTCTTTGAAAAAATCATTTTCCAAATGGTCGTTGTAATTTGTTAAATTGCTTTTTTAAATCTTATTAATAATTTTTTTGAGCGATATGTACTTTGAAACATACAATACAAAGTCCGAAATCACAATCAGCGCCAATATCCAAACCCCTACAGTAATATCCAAAGACTTCACTTGGAAATGCCAGTTAAATTTTTTCTGGTTTCAGAAGTTTTTTTCGAGCAATTAAATCTCCAGACCGGAAATATGACGAGCACGAGAAATAACGAACGACACCTCAGCCCGTGAAATTGACGAAAGCGAGAATTAAGGGTTTAATAAAATTGTCATATGCATAAGAACTAATAATTTGGAGACAAGTATGAAACATTTTCTTTACATTTTTAATGCCTTCGGTTTCATACCACTTTTTTCCTGTCTCTTGGTGTGCATGCGAGATATAACGGGAGGTTACTTTTTATAAAATGAATTCATTTTGAAAGTATGCAATGAAAGTATATTTTAGAAGATAAATTTTACGTATATTTAATCATTTAACAAAAAGATTTTATTTAACTTTCACACCAGTATCTTTATAGAGGATTTTGATTTATTTATTTTCCAGAGGCGATGCAAACAACAGAATTTTACTTATAGAATTCGAACATATCAGGAAACTGCTACCTCTAAGAGCAGTTGAAAAATTAAAAAAAATTCATTTGAAAGTTTATATTCTATGATTCCATAGGTTTTTAACCTTTCGAACTCCTCTGACACATATATGGTGACATACTGAGTTCAGAGCTGCCACAGGTGACAATCATTTAATTCTACCCCACATCACTTTCTCAATATAGAACAACTTTGTTTCTCAAAACAAAAATTATTGCAATACTGTTCGAGAACATTTGCAAGTGAAATATACTTCAAAATCTGATTTTTTTTAATAGTGGTGCAAATAGAATAAAAAAAAAACATAGTCGCCTTGTACAGCCCTGCAAGTTTAACCACAAATCCGCTGTCATCGTGTCAGTGACGTGCAAAAGGTTAAATAACCATTGTCGGACAGCGTTAAAATTGGTAATAGTAAGTGCGTGCCACTTGATCATATCAGTTATATATCGATGTATTTCAGTAATTGCATAACAGCACAGGTGCCAAGAGCAACGGATTTTGAAAAAAATGCCACTGAAAACCCGTAACTGTAGGCACATTTGTAATAGCAGCCATATAGGTTGTTTTGTTTTTTTCTTTTGCTACGCGTTTAGTGGCAATAAGTGTATATACCTGTTATATGTCGCATTAATTAGAAGTTGCAATTAATAAGTGTTATTATGTATCGCTATTTTAATAAGATAATTGTAAAATGCATATATAGTAATAGTTTGGAGGTAAATGTTTGTAACATGCTTGGTTATACGTGTAAAATAATACAGTCATATTTTATATGATACAAATGTTTGATCATCCATTAAATTTTTGAATAAGCACCCTTTGTAAATAAAAAAAAAAGTCATTTCTGAAACGTTAGCAGTAAAGAAAACTTTAAAAGGTACCAGACAAAATGTCATTGTTAAAAAATTCATTAATTGTGATAATCATTTCCATCATTTTCTCATTAGATTTTAATATTTATTGGAGAACTTTACCTATTTATGTTACAGCAAAGGTTATTTTACATTTTGTGGAAACAAATGTGTATTGTTACATCACACGCTGAAACATTAAAAAAATTCTTTCTTAAAAATTATATAACAAATCATCAAAAAACGGTAATTTATTCTAGTTTTCAATAACACACACACACACACATATATATATATATATACCGGGTGTCCCAAAAAGGACTGACTGATTTTAAAATTCAATAAGTTGCAAACGGTGACAGATATTTAAAAAATTCTTGCAGGAGGGTTATGCATAAGGTCAAAAGTTTTATTACAGTGATTTTCGATTTTAGTTCGAATTACAAACAATAGATGGCGCTGTAAGCGATAGTCGCTAACTACAGGCTCGATTTCTGGTCCTTTCTCTTGTTCCATGCTGAAAAAGGAGATGGAAATGTATTATCCGGGCCACGAAGTACCAAAAATCGAGCCTGAATTCAGCGTCTATTGATCGCAGCGCCATCTATTGTTTGTAATTCGAACTAAAATTGAAAATCACTGTAAAAAAAACTTTTGACCTTATGCATAACCCTCCTTCAAGAATTTTTTAAATATCTGTCACCGTTTGCAAGTTATTGAATTTTAAAATCAGTCAGTCCTTTTTGCGACACCGGTATATATATATATATATATATATATATATGACGATTTGACGGCAAGCAGTAGGCATTGTAGAAATTATGGGAGTTTCCAGTCATAAAAAACACAGGTGTTCAGCCCGATATAGCTGTTGAGAACAAAAAACTCGAAGATCATAAAAATGCAGTATATTAAAAGCAATCCACTTTATTGACATTATCATAATTTGACTTTAGGGGGAGGGGGCGAAGCTCCGCTCCACCGATGATAAAAAGAACAAAGGTCGCCCACATCAAGATTAGCTTAAAATCTGTTCCAACTCTCGATTCGAAATACTTTTCGCTTCATTATACTACCAGACACTTATTACCTTCGTAAACTCACTAAATCTTTCACAAAATTCTTAAAAACTGCAACCAAATCTCAATAAAAACGCAGCAAATCTCTCCGAAGATTCTTTTCCAATGACCAATGCAGGTTGCTTTTGAAGTGTCCTTGTATCCGGCTAGCTGATTGTATTTATACTACCTCGCTCAAGGATTGTTTGAGAATATTCCATAGCCTAGTCCCCAGACGCCATACATGTAAACAGATTTTAATCTCTGTTGTCGAGACTGTGCTAAAAATAGCTTTACTCTCACCAGGCGATTTTTAACGAAAAGAAAAATGAATTTATTTCGGGGTAAGTTTTAGAACATTGAAATATTAGTTGGCACCTGGATATTTTAAATAAAAGAATGAACTGAAATAAGTAGGTTTTATACGGGATAATAATATTTTCGCCGTTAACCCATTATCAGCCAAAACTATAAAGTAGAAATTTTCAAATTTCTCATTAAAAGTTGTTTCTCACCCCAAATTCGGTAAGGTAAATTTCGCTTTACTAAAATAGCAAAACTTCTGCCAATAAATAAGATATATTTTTAATTCTAAAATAGTGGTGCCAATGTAATTAATTGATTGCATGAGCAATTATTTTGACTGTTGAGTCAACCCAACGTCAGTGGGTAATGGGTTAAATAAAGATTTTAGGGGAATATGACATACCGGGATTTAGTAGCGGATTTTAATAATAAAAAGTTTTATTAAAGAAATATAGATAGTTAGAGCCATTTTTAGATTTACGCAATTTGGAATAAATATTATTATGTGGATTAGGATCTTATAGAGATTAATAGACTAGGGGTTTAATTTAATAAGCCGGTATAATATACGGAATATTACTGAAAAGGGAAAATTTATATAAAATATATTTAAACTTGGCAAAAAAATTAAAATTTTGTAATATATATATTTCAAATGTATTTTTTTATTCGATAGGTAATGATATAAATTATAGCGTATTTAGAAAAGAAAAAATTATTGGGTGTTTCAAAACTTATTGTACAAACTTTCAGTGTAGATAAAGTACACATAGACAAGCACTAAATACTGAATAATGTATGGACATAACTCAAATGTTAAAGCATTAAAGAGCACTTTCTGATTGTGGTTGACCTCAATTAATTTTTGCTTTATTCCATCCAGATTTGTTAAATAAAAACTGCGTAAATTATTCTTATTCCCATGTATGATATTAAAAAAATAATAATTTCAATAGAAATTAAGAAAACACTTTAATCTGAACAGTATTTTCTTAATGAAATATGCTGTGAATAAAATATTGAAAGGTTCAGTAGAAATAAAGAATTACTTTTGAGCTATCTTTAATTCTTTGTATCATCGGCAATTAACCACTTTGGGACTGGCGACCGGTTTTCGTGCCGCGTAAGGTGCTCAGTATCCGTGAATATTCTTACCAGTAAATTTTTCTTGTAAATTTTCTGTTATTTACCCAAGCATTTTTCCGATTCAACTAAGCAAAAATTTCTGTTTTTAAAAACCGGTGACAAAAGACTAAAATCCTGTAAAAGACGCTCGTCCCGAAGGGGTTAAATAAAATCTTAGTTAACCTATTAACACTTTGAATAGTAATTATGTATTATTTATAATACTTGATTTTATTCTCCAACTGTCAAAATAGCACAAGAAATTCGAAAGAAAATTTTGCTTTTAACGCTACACAGACCACAAACCGTGTTGCTAAATATGGCGATTTTTTTTTTTCAGAAATTTCGAATTCACACCAGAAATTAATTAATAGAAATTTTCATATAATTTAATGACGAAATGACCATCATGATAACCAAAAATAATTAATCAAACTTTTTCTGTCCAGAATTTAGAATTTCTTAATGGCTACCACAGGTGACTAATTTTTAATTTTACATCGCACCAATTTCTCAAAACAAATATCTTTGACATACAGTTTGACTGACAACATTGGCAAGGCAAATATACTACAAATTTTATTCATTTTTAAATAGTGCTGCGAATAGAATAAGAAAATAAGCTCCTGTGGCAGCCCTCACAACAAATGAGTTTTACAAATGACGCATAAATGCATCAGCATCCTGTATAGTGTTAACATGCACGTAGAGAAAAGCAGTAAATTATTTTTATTTTTTAATTTTGGCGACATCCAATCATTACAACATTGAGTCAACATAACACCATCGTGTAATGGGTTAACACAAACACTGGAAACATTTTGAAAATACACTTGCTTAATTCGAGCATCGTTAAAAAGAGAACAACGTTACAATGAGCAATGTGTGCGTTAAGTACGCTTCATCATTTAACCCTCTAGCTGCGCAACCCCAGATTTCCTCGGGCAACTTAAAAGTAGCAAAATTGTGCAACCCACAGTAGCAAAATGCGCAACCCGAGATTTTTTTCGGGGATTAATTTTTTCCACTGGCAACAATTTTTTAATTTACTCGGACCACTTTTTTAAATTCAAAAAACCCCTATAGACTTTCAAAACGCCTACAAAAAAAATATTAATAATAATTGCCAAAAAATTCCATAAAAGTGTCTACAATTTACCCAACGAAATAACAGCTGAGTTACCAGACTATGAGGTCTCCGACCCCTCCAGTCGTAAACGCCCTAAGTTTACTCTTTTGTTAGATGACGAAGATTGAGTTTCCCTCACTCTTCTCTTTACCTAAACTCTCTTTTTGTCTGCTTATAAAAAAAAACCTATTTGTTATACAGCTATATTATAGCATTTGAACTTTTTTAACCTTTTAAAATGTATGGTCTCTGTAAGGAGTCTTTTTTTCTGGGGCTCGTCCCGGTAGCTTTTCGTCTTTTTTTGGATCATATGGAATATTCTCTTTCTTTCTCTTTCTCTTTTTTATATTGTTAAACTATAAGTTTCTTAACTATTTTATTAAGCCTTATTTTTCCTCTTTATTTTTAAGTGGCCTAACCACACTTAATAAGTTTCTTTCACCGCTCCCTATCAGCCTCACTAGACGAATCACCTCTAGACGGGATATACAGATGTTTTCATCTAGGTAATCCACAACAACCTCTACATTGTTCCAAAGAAATATACTACAAAATTGATTTTCTTAAAATAGTGTTGCGAGAATACAAAAATAGTCTCCAGTGACAGTCATGATTTAGCCTGATTTAAAAGTAATGTGCACAATTTGTGAACCTGTTTTGATAAAAAAAAAAAGAAAAGAAAAGAAAAGAAAAAGAAAAGAAAAAAAAATACGCAGCGAGAGGGATAACCCAGGACCACCATGTTTTTATTCAGTTCACACCACTTTTCGCTAAACACTTACTTTTGGCTTAAGGATCACTGAAATGTGTTAATTAAATAAGGCAAATTTTACTTTTAGTTTTTACTGGTATCAAAAATGGTGCAAAAATCACAAGTATGATGTTTGCGAAAACGCAATGACAGCTTTTAATGGGTTTAATTACATTAACCCTTAAATGCGTTATTTTTTATTTTGTTTCGAAAAAATTATATATGATTCTGTGAAAGGTTTATCACACAGGAAAAATAAGGAAAAAAATTAGAGATATATTTTTCATATAAGACGCAATTTTTTCTTCTGTTACACTATTACAAATTAGTAAATACTTTAAAAAGTGTCTCCAAATACCTTATTTTATTTATTTATTTATTTTATAAAACAACATTTCACGCTTTAATTCCCATGATAGAATATGTTCTAGAAATTACGTAGTTCAGATAATCTGACTTTACACCAGAAACTTCCAATGGTTAATTTCCCTTTACTTAAATACGGAATGTCTGATATTAACTGAAGCAAATATTGCTATTTTAATTTTCTAGCGTGAATTAGGTATATACGAATAAAAAAAGCTGTTAAATTCAAAACACTGATGTTTGCATATATGCAAAGCTGCGCACTAAAGAGTTAAGATTTTCACGCTTTTTAAGATGTACAAAAGCTGGACCACAACTAATACTAGCATCTGTATGATTTTCGCCGAAAAGTAGGAGATAATTAGGGGGGAAAAATGACTTTGTAATCGAATACTATTCTCGTTTATTATAATTTTTCTAGATTACAACAGACTGTCAAAATGCAGTAATTTATCAGTTTTACGAGGCGGTGTTTCCACTTTGGCCTTTTTTAATTCAGAAAATCCGAATTCATACAAGAAATTCCGAAAGAAAAATATTTCCTTATTGTAATAACTAAATGTCTATCATTAAATAAAACACAATTTTTTATTTGAAATTTCTGGTAAGAATTCAGAATTTCCTAATTTAAAAAAAACTCAAACTGACAACACAGGCAGATTTTCAAAGGTTACCAGGCAGAACCGTACTTTCACGGAGACCACACATTGTTTATCACATTCCTTTTCATTTATAAAAATGAAAAGAAATTTGATGAAAAGGAAATGTGTCTAAAAGAATAAAAGAAAGAAAGGATAGATGAAGACGCATTAAATACAGCTTCTTCTTAAAATTTAGAACTGAGCATTGAAAGAATGGACGAAGAATTTTCTTTTTTTCACTTTAAAACCGGACTCTGAATCATATTAATTCTTTAACCCCTGGAGGGGCGGTGTAATATATTATAGCCCTCCTAATTTTAATTCTGATTTACACCAGAAACTTTTAATTAAATTTTAAGTTTTTAACTTTGATGGAAAAAAGTTGCAAAATTGCTTTTCCTTATTCTGGTGGCTATTGCTATGCGAACTTGTCATGTCTGTCACATACTACGATTTTTGGCTACCAGTATTTTAGAACGGAAAAATTACATATTTTAACTAGCGTCTAAACCGCGTCCCTCACAATGGCTCATATCACAAATGCACCCGCGAAATTCCCTATGCTACTGAGAAAGTCCCTATTTAAAGGGAAAATATTGTTTTTCTTTTTTATCTGCGGAAACGAGTTAAATTCAGATGCTTTTTTTTTGCGTGTGTGTTGTTATTGGCGTGCGGAGCAAATGATTTTAAATAGATTTGATGGTAGTGAGATTAAATTTTTATTTATTGATTCTGAATAAAATAAATAGATGAATGTAGAGGAATATTTCTGGATAAAAATGTTGTCCTATTAGATGTTATGAATACGATTTTTGTTAATTTTGTTATTTTTTTTACTTATCAAATCTCTGGTTGTTTCAGTATTTAAAGGAAAGAATAAATAGTATATGAATATTATTTTTTAAAATGGCTTTCTTAGGTAAAGGTAAGCAGTCATACCTTAAATATCGGGCATTAGAGATCAGAGAATAAGCGACTAACGAGTTGAGTATAATAGATTTAAAAGTTTTAGTAACTTTAATTGTAGATCGACCGAAATATTCGTTACATTTTCGTCCCAAAATCTGAGTTTCGCCAAACATTCGTTTTCGGGGAAAATCTTGCTGAAAATTCGGCCGAAACTATCTCTATTTCAAAAATTTTGTTTGTTTCTTCGGAAATTTTCTACATTACTCATTGATTTGAGCTGTATCGGCTTAAATGAGACTCTCTTCATTTATTGCTAAGAACTTCACTGTTTATAATTATCAGTCATCAAGGACTCCAGGTGTGAGGGGAAAGTATAACGCAAGAAATGCATATATGATTAAACTTTGAACATGCTTTCCACATGCTCATTAAAAGCTACAAACTTAACAGTGATTATTTATTTATTCTTTTCATTGAACAGCAAATGTTACAGATTATTTTCTTTAAATAAAGAATTTTAAAAAAAAACTATCGGGTTTTCTTTCTGTCATGTTATCGATTTGCATATATTTCATATAATTTCGCTACTATGACGCAAACAAAACATTTACATAAATTTTACTCATGATTTTTGGGTAGCTTGACACAAAAGATAACTCAATAGATTGAAATAAAATATTTCAATGTATGATATGGACTCAGTGAAAATTTGATATATATTTAGCAGTGTAATGGAAAATTTTAAAATATTGTTTGGATGTGAAAATATATTTAAAAAGACAAAAAAAATAATTTTTATCAAATTTTAAAACAAACCTTTTAAATTCCTATATATTCGCCACACAAATTTTCATACCATCTCATTTAAAACCCATATTTTGAATTTATCAGAGACCTGAATGAAAAAGCATTAGTGAATAAATTGTATATATATCAATCGATGTTCAAAATACTGTTTACACTTTTGAATAAAAATAGAAAAAAGAAAATGATGATATATTTTCCTTTTAATTAATAGCATAGCGTTACCCAAATTTTTATATCATTATTTTTAATACCTATGTTTAAAATTTTTAGAGCCATAAGGTAAAGTGCTGTGTCACAAACTTTTAACTCGTTGAGGGTTTTTGTACTGATTTTAATAAGTAATGAAAATTCTAAATGAAAAATCCATGTTTCCCATTTTTGGGTTCTTCTATCTTTACAAGAGGAAATTAGTCGGATTCGGGAAAATTTTCGACTTCCGGTTTTCGATGGATTTATACGTTATAGAAAATCCTGAACACGATTTAATGGTTTTTAGAAAATGTCTGTCTGTCACTCTGTCTGCGAGTCTCTATGTGGCAAAAATTTTGTTGTCGCTCTATCTCAATAACTAATACATGAAATTTCACAAACCTATAGATTCAGTTGGACCTTGATATAAACTGTTGTTAATTAGTGTTTGGTGTATATCGCCCAACAGGGGGCGTTGCTATGCTGATTTTTTCAGGATTTCAGCAACAACTCTGCCAAGATTGACGTACGGAATTTAGTAAAACTTTAGATTCAGTTAGACCTTGATATAAACTAGCTTGATTAAATTTTGGTGTATACCGCCCAACAGCCGGATCTTCTGTCCTGCTTTCTGTACGATTTGTGAGTAATTAATAGCTATATCTCAAGAACTAATGCACGGATTTTCATTAAATTTCATATTCAGTAAGACGTTGATGTAAGCTGTTACTGATTAGCTTTTGGTGTAAATCGCACAACAGGTGGCGCTGTTATTCTGAATTTTTCATAATTTTCGCAAAAGCTATATCTCAAAGACTAATGCATGAAAATTTATCAAACTTAGTATTCTGTTACATTTTCACGTAAATAGATCCTTATTAGATTTGGGTGTATATTGAACAACAGGTGTTGATTTTGATACTTTGGGTTAGAATTTTGGTTGCGGACATCTAAGAGGTCGGGTTCCGAAATTCAATGATTGGTTTGAAACATTGCGATACTTATATATTCTTATTAAATACATTCAATTCAATGAACCTATATACCTTTACACTCCTCACGATGGACATAGATTGCCATTTAATTTTAGCACTGTGATAGCGAATTTTGAATTATTAACATGTATGAGGTAGAATAAAGTTTTGGAATTGGCAAATCAGTCTAGTTATATTCTTACAAAAATAAAGTGATCATCTAACTAGGAAATGAAGCAGTTTTTAAAAAGGAATATTTATCCATACTTTTATTTTTAGGATATTGTATCTCGCATCAATACTTAAAAGGCAGATTTTTTTAAATGTATTCTAGTATTTACTTTCATAAAATAATAGCGAGTTTTTTTCTTTTCTAAAAGACAAAAATTTTATAAAATGTTACCTCTTTCATTATGTTTAAGTTGTCTGTAATATTGTTTTAATGTCTCTTTATTGAACATTAATAAATATAAAATCCCGTCTGCAGTAAAAATCAATCCAAAAGAAAAAATAAATAGATTTTATTCAGATTAAAAAATAATAATAATACAAATAAATGATGATATCAAGCAATTTAAATCCGGATTTAAATAAAGCTCATTTAACTTGTACATGAATGATATTTGTTAGATGTTTTTTATTTTTTTATAAAAACTATGAAGACAGGATATGCAACGCTCCAATTTAAAGCTGAAACTAAACAAAACATCCTATGGGCTAACGCGCCGTGCTAGGGAATTTCGTGGGTGCATTTGTGATATGAGCCGTTGTGAGGGGCGCGATTTAGACGCTAGTCATATTTTATCGGAGATATCTCATCAATTAAATAAGGCGAAGATAAAAAGTTCGAAAATAACGGTGGCAACAAGCATAGCGATTTTCAGCTGTGTGACAGACATGACAAGTTCGCATGGAAATACCCTGAAATGATTTTTTTCGAAAATTCCTTTATGAATTTAACTTTACAGAAACATAATTGCTTGTCCTTGAAAAGGTTAAGCTCTGGTCGGCTTGGTTACCAGTTTGACCTGTTTTAAAATTTAAAAAATTCGACTTCATACCAGAAAATCTGAAAAGAGAATTTTTACTTTAATGTTAAGCCTATTTCTATTGGTGCTAAATGACACCTTCTAAAAGATTTCGATTTATAATTTTTCATTTGCCATTTTTAGATTGAAACAATTACAAATCGTTTTTAAACCTTTCAGGGGCATAGTACTTCTATTCTTAAAATGCTGAAATTAATGACGCAAGAATTTACAAAGCTATTTATTTAAAAATAAGTAAAAGTTTTTGTTTACGTACTTAGAAAAATCAAAATTTTCATTCCAAAATTCTGCTGCCAATGAGGCATTTAAAGATTAAAATTATGTGGACCAAAAATGAACCACTGCCCTTCAAGGGGTTAATACATTGAAGACACATTTATGCATATTACATTAAAAAACTACGAGCAAAATAAACCTAAATCAAATTTTTAAAAAGGTAGAACTAGATGTTAACACGCTGAATGCCAAGTCTATTTTGTCTGTCTCTCTGTTTGGGCCACGAAATAAGGTTCCCGTTACACAACCTATAAGTGTCAGTCACCTATGACTGACGCGGCCTAAACGGAAAGTTCAGTGTCAGTGACCGGTGACTGACGTGGCCCTCAACGTGTTAATCAATCACAATATGTCTGCCATTAAATAAAGAAAAATATATAATACAAAATTTCCGGTATGAATGAGATATTTCGGAAAAAAGGCCAAACTGTCAACCTTGGTGGTGGGTGAATTTCTTCCCACTTAATTTTAATCCCCAAATGCCCCCCGGAATTTACGATAAAATTTATTTGAAAATAAGTAAGTGATTTATTGGTGTACATAAGAAACTCAAAATTTTATTTAAAAATACTGGTGCTGATGTCACATTTAGGGATTTAAATTAAGTGGGAAGAAATTCATCCACCAGAGCTTAAAGATTTTTTGTCTCTTATAGCGTTGTTAAAACGAAGTGGATATGTGAAATCAGCAGTTCAAATATCACAGCGACAATTGCAATGATAACCGAATTTTTCCGTGAAAAGTAGAAGAGATCCGTTATATGAATAATCACCCCCGTTCATGTTCCTTGTATTTATTAGTTCACTAGAGGCTATCACTTCACTAGTGAGATTTCGTCTATAAGAAATTATATTCAGAATCGTAAGACTGAATATTGTATTTAAAATATGTGATAGTAAGTTAATTTTAGCATTTAGTGAATTAGAGCAATTAACGATAGTAATCTGTTTGATTATGTATGTGTGTATTTTAAGATTTTTATTATTTTCCAGTTGTTACGAGTAACGGTTAATACGAAGACTTTTATAATTCTCTTGCTGCTCGTATAAACCCAGTTCTATTCTATATACATCTATATTCATTCAAACTCAACCAAAGTGGATTATGCATGTTAAATAATGCGCAAACTCTACACAGATAATACGTGTATTTTTGAGAAGTGGTGCATCCACGGAAATGTTTAATGGATTCAAATGCTTTACTGGTGAATAGATGCGAACATAATAATAAAATGCACCTTCTTTATAACACGGCTCATTAGGTCTCTCTTTTTACGTATATTCAGAAAAATCTTTAATCGTATGATTTATTAACTTATATATATCCGACAGGAAAAAGTATTATTATTTATCGTTATTGTATTAGAAAAATTGTTATATACATTTAAAAAAATGTTTTAGAAACAAATATGAAAATTTTCGTTTATGTTAAATGTCTTTGGTTACATAATGAATTTTTTCCTTCCTTCCGGTATGCCTGCTTGGTAATTAGGTATTATCCATTTCAGGCACAAGTAATTGTGTTTCTGTAATGTTGAATTCCCACCGGAATTTTTGAAAATTTTTGTTTCAAAATAAGAAAAAAGCAACTGTTGAACTTATTCCACCAAAGTCATACATTCAAAATTTAATTAGTTTCTGTTTTAAATCTTAATTAAAATTAGGTGGGATATAATATGTCTCACCGGCCCTCAAAGACTTAAATGAAAATCCTAGTAGATTTGATTTCATTTAGCTCTTAACGAACGAATACCACCATATTGTCTACAGGCAATTTTTAGTGTTCACATGCAACATGCATTGTTTTCAATTATATATCATTGAGTCAAAAAATATAACTATATTTGACCCAGGAAAACAGCAAACAAAGTTAAAAATAATGCCATTAAAATGAATTATTATTATTATTTTTAATGCTGTGAAGTAAATGTTTGTACTGAAAAAAAAAATGGTTTAGTTTAACCCTTTCCGACACAGATAATTTTTGTTGTAAAATGTTGAAATGATTGATTGATACCGGAATTTATAAACGACTTTTTTAGATATTAAAAACATGTTGCTTCACATGTTTATTGTTATCTTCGGAACTCCACGGTCCGAAGAGACCTAAAAACAACTACCTTACGTAAGCGCATAAACGAGCCAAAGAATTTTATGAAAAAGTTTTCGAACTCCCTAATGAAATCGTAGCGGAGCTACCGGATTATGACGCTTTTGAACACCACCATCGGAAACGGCCCAGGTTTTCCATAATTATGGACACTCAGTAACATCTGAGTTCTCCACGCTATATTTTGCCTCTTTATATATTTTCTTTTCTTATATATATAAAAAACCTCTCTATATACTATAGAGACAAAAAAAAATTGTAAAACTTTTTAAAAATAATGTATGGCCCTGATTAGTCCCTTTTTTGGTAGGATAATGTGGTCTTTGCCACCCTAGCTTTTCTTGCCCATGCTTGGTGAGAGTTTCTCTGAACAGTACTAACTTTAACTTTCTAAATTCCTTATAGTAGTTATACAACTAAAGTTTGACTTTACATATTTTAAGATTCTTGTATTTTTTAAGATTTATCGTAAATTTTCTTTCATCTTAAGTTTTTACTTTAAAATTCAATCTTATTCTTTTCTTTCTGAAACTTCCTTATTTCCTCTTGTTAACTTCTTTTACTCTTCTAGTAGCATAGCTACAGTATAACTTTATCCCAATGGCTCATTAAAACATAAGACATTTCAATTTCCTAGTCTGAGTGTTAAGCTGTTATCAGCTAGGAAACCCCTCAATGCTGATTACCTGTTCAGTACCTGTTCATGTTTATTGTAAAATTTTACTAAAATGTTCTTGGTGCCGTTCGTAAGTTTGGAATTAAAATTAGGTATCCCGACATGGGCACGCTGCGTCGGAAAGGGTTTTAATAAATTTAGCAAGTATCGTTGGAACAGCGTGGTGGCCAGGGCATGATTACGAACGAACATACTTACACCAGCAAATTTTAATAGCAATTTTCGTCTTATTTCAACACCGAATTAAAGAAATATTAATGCCATGAATAAAGCAAAAATTTCTATGCATTTTTAGTTGTAGAAGTTTACCCCGTTGGCCAGAAGTGCCAACTTTTCAAAAATATTGGGTGGGCTAAAAAATTTTTGAGTAAAATAATACATATAATTTTTATTTCTTAGATTATATTTGTGTGGACAGGGAGAGGGGGAGGAGCGAATGGCTAAAGATGATAAATCAAAATTAAATTAATGTTTTTTCTAAGAAAATTTTTAAATTATTATAATTTAATTATAATTTTATAAATAATTTTATTAAGTTATAGTCCTTTAAATTCTTCCTTATAAATACATTAATATTTATTTTAAATAACACTGGAATTACTAACTATTGACAATGCAAAAGAATAAATGTCAAGAAAAGCGTAAATTTTTGTCACCAAGTGCTTTATCGATTCACGGCATCAAAAAAGATGGCAAAATATGCAGCCTTTTGTTTGTTTGTTTGTTTGGTAAGAAATTTAACTATGCATCCGCAGAAAACTTTTCAGTGCTCCTGTAAGTCTAATTGATGTCCTTACTATTTTTCAAACAAAATTATCCTGAGAACGTTAATTTAATATAAAACCAAATTTAATTTCAGAAATTAAAATAATAATAATTATAAATAAATAAATACGAATTAAATCAATTGGAATTAGGTGGGCGGAGAGATAAAATTATTGGGTGGGCCGGCGCCCCATGGGCCCATATAAGTTGGCAACCAGACCCTGATGGTGGCAGCACCAGGGTCTGATTGTTGAATTCTAGTAAAAATACATTTTTATATTTTACATTCTATAAATATATTTTTTCTGCTTTCTTTTTATGTAAAATTTATAGGAGATTTTAAAATATGTCGTAGTGCGTGTACTACTGTAAACAAACTACTGTAAAAAAGTTGTCAATTTTCTTCTACATTCGTATTTATGACATTTTCAACCATGCATTTTTAATGACTAAATGTATTTTAAAAAATGTTTCGTAACCAGTGTTGCCAGTGGCTACTTTTTTTAAATTCAGATTTCTTAATTGGTACCACTTTTTGGAAACATTAAAATTCACTTTGTTTTCTCCTTAATTAATATGTCATTAAATAAGGCATATTTTATCATTTCAAATAGGTGGTGCCAATCAAGAATATGAATTTAAAAAAAGTAGCCCATCTGGCAACGCTGTTCATAACGTAGTGTGAGTGGAGTTGTATATATATTGATAAGCAAATAAAAACAATACTCTAAAAATAAGTAGAATATATTATCTATAATAACTGATACTATATATAAATATTGTATCAGTTTTCTATTTTAAAATAAAAATAAATATGGAAGTGATATTTAATAAAACAAATACAGGGTTTCCCCGCTTCAGGGGATTTCCAGACCAGGAAATTCTTCGGCACCAGTACTTTCTTACAGAGCATTTCTCTTTAAAAAAGGCGAAATTTCGTGCGGTTAGTCTAGATATATTTTTCTATTAACCCCTTGGGGACGAGCGACACGTATACGTGCCGCATGACGCCCTTATAATCCTTGTTTTTCCTCACCAGAAAAATTTTACTGTAAAATTTCCCTTATTTAATCAGCGCATTTTCTCGATTCAAGAAGACACAAATTTCTGTTTTTTAAAAAACGGTTACAAAAGATTAAAAATTTCGTAAATGGCTCCCGTCCCGAAGGGGTTAAAAAAAATACTGATTTTAAACTGGAAAATTCCCTGAAGCGTGGCAACCCTGAAATAATACATTTAACAGTCATGTCACCAATGGAGTCTGCAGTTTGTGAAAAAAATGTAAGTCATGTAGACAAAAATGTTGCTACATACCAGACTTTCCTATAAAATTTATGCGAAAAAACAAAAATAATGTATGGGGCAAATTATGTTTTTTAATTGCTGCGCTATGTTTGTGGATTACTTCAACTACACAATTATACTTTTTTTTTTTTTTTTTAAGTGAGGAGGGTCGGAAAATATGTACATGCGCATTGATTCTCAAATAAAATTAATAACAGCAATACAAATTAACTAGTATTTTTCTTAACAAATGTTAAAGTATCCGAACTGCTAACCATCCAGGTTTTTGACAACAACTATTTCCAAATTGTAATTTTTGTCTTGATTGATTTTTGTCTTGCTTGATAAATTTTGTCTTTAAATAAAGTAATAATGTGATCGAAAATAGTTGTACACAAAATTACTAAGGTTTTGCTGCTCTAAAGTATATTTTTGTAAATTAAATAACAATATTTTTTGCGTCACGTCATAAATGCATTTACTTTGGCATTTTATTTCGAAAATTAATTAAAATATAATGTTCAGAAAAATTTCGATTTCATTGATGTATTTTTTGATTTATTCATTTACTTTTAAATTTGTCCATCCTTTAATATGACTAATAATAAATTTTCTACTAAAATATAATCATTGTAATCTAAAGTATAATAAATAATACATGTCAGATACTTATTCAAACATATATACAACAGATGGCACCATTAAACACAATCTAAAAATTATTTGAAATTGAAAAATATTTTATTTGGTGGCGCCGTCTTTTGTGTAAAATTTACTTTAAATATTTATCTACATTTATCGAGAACTCCAGCATTAGTAATAATAATAAAAAAAGATATTAAAAAGGCAGATTTTTTCTCTGATTTCCAGTTTTTAGAGCAAAAAAAGTTATTTAATCAAACTTTTATAGCACATTGGATATGTAAAAATTTACAAAAATAAAATTATTAATTTCCAAATTTTACTTGCCTTATATTTATACTTTACTTTAAAGAACGCATATTTATTAAATTAGTCAAAAAATAATAAAAGGGCATATTTGTAAAAGTAAAATAATTTGAAATGATTAACATTCTTTTAGATAGTGTTAACCCATAAAATTTCAATAAGAGCCGCAATCTGGAGGGAAGAGAATGTAAGGACAGGGCTTACATTTTTAAAGTCATATGTCAATATATTATAATGTTAATACTACTTATTAATACTATTTATTATCCCCCTCGCGATGAGAGCCCCTTTGCTTAATTTTTAATCTTTTACAACCGGTTTTTGAAAACAGGAAATATTCAGTAATTGAATCGCGAAAATGCTCTGATTAAATAAGATAAACATTAAAATAAAAAATAACTGGTGGGAATAATGAAGGTTTTTCTGAGCACCTTAACCACTTGAGGTGAGATATATTATATCCCACCTAATTTTAATTAAGATTTGAACCAGAAACTTTTAATTAAGTTTTACTTTTATAATTTTGGTAAAAAAGAGCTGAAAAATTGCTTTTCCTTACTTTGAAGTAAAATGTTTCGAAATTTCCGGTCGGAATTCAATATTACAGAAACACAATTGCTTTCCCCTCAAAGGGCTAAGTGGCACGTATACCGGTCGCTCGTCCCCAAGGGGTTAATACGTAATTATTATATTTTATCAATGTTTACAGTTTGATGTTAACCCAAGAACAGACGGAAATTTTGCTAAAGTTTTATAAAAAATATTGCACAAACAGAATTTTTATTTAAAACTATTCAACCCTTTCCGGCACTAAGTAATTCCATTTCTAAAATAATAAAACGATAGACTGACACCAGAATTTACAAAGGAATTTATTAGAAAATAGGGACTTCCTAATTATACGGACATTATAAAAAGAAAACTTTAATTAAATATTCTTGGTGCCAGTAAACTTAAAATTAGGAGTCCTTTTCTAAGGACACCGCCCGCGAAAGGGGTTAACTTGTTTATTTAACTTATGATTTTCCTATTGATATATACAGTTTATTTTAAAAAAATTTCTGGTTTGAATAATTATTTTGAATGCCCCTGTCTGATCCAACGGTGACGGAGGATTAAATGAAAATTATTAGAATTTTTATTAAATGTAAATATTAGTAGTATTTAATAGAAGTATACATGATTATTAGAAAGTGTAAACTTACATAATTTTCTAGTTCATTTTTTTAATCAGAGGTCATAATCTGTCAACTTATTTTAAAATTTTACACTTTTTTGCAGGTTCTTTTTCATATCTGATGTTTAATTTTGAAGGTTTATTTAATAGTTGTTTCGTGTATTTTAACTATTGTTAAATTTTTAGTCTAAATATCTATAATTTTAAACACATGCTTGCGTTGTCACTTTTTTTTTCATCATCTACCCGAAGCTATCTACTGAACCAATTTATATATATATTTTTTTTTTAATGAAAGGTAGATATATAAAACTAGTCGGATATGCCAATACCAATACTTTCTTCTATCTCATACATGTTAATACAGTAGCCCTCTCTTAACCGGCTTCCTCTTAACCGGAACTCCGCTTTAACCGGCCGGTTTTTTCCGCAACATTAGGCAAAATTCAGAAAGAAAATTTTCGCTTTTCATTTCTTTAGGGTTAAATAACTGAAATTTTCAGAATGTAGAATGATTTCAACTTCTTATAAAGATATGTGACACGATTTTTAACAATTTAATCTGTATTAAATATTGCTTATGATTTGTTATTAGTGATAATTTTTATTTCAATTCAGCTAATTGAAACTAGTATTCATTTCACAAAATATAGAAAATATGTACTTTTTTAAAACTACACAAGTTAAAAAACTAAATGCATATTAAGCATTTAACCCCTTCGGGACGAGCGTCTTTTACAGAATTCTTAATCTTTTATCACCGGTTTTTCAAAACAGAAATTTTTGCCTAATTGAATCGGGAAAGTTTTCGGATTAAATACAGCAAAATTTACACTAAAAATTTACTAATGAGAACAATCAAGAATTCTGAGCACCTGACGCGGCACGTACACCGGTCGCTCATCCCCAGGGGTTAATTAAATAAATATGCAGTTACTTATTTAATTATTTTTAAATCTCCGGTTTAATAGGTTTTTCTCTTAACCGGCTAACTCTTGGTCCCGTTTAGGCCGGTTAAGCGGGAGGCTACTGTACTTCAAAATTCTCTAGTACAGTGCCAAAATTAAATGGAAATCTACGCCAATCATGAGGATTCTAAAGATATGAAATTCCGTGCATTAGTTCTGGAGATAGGACTATCGCTAAAATCATGTAAATCACGAAAAATGCAGCATATCGGTACCACCGGTTAGGTGATTTACACCAAAATCTAATAATCAACAACTTATGTCAGCTCCTAACTGAATCTGAAGTTTGATGAAAATCCGTGCATTAGTTTTAAAGATAGAGCTATTGCGGAAATCGTAAAAAATTCCACATAGCAGCAGCGCCACCTGTTCAGTGATTTGTACCAAACACTAATTAGGACCAATTTATACTAGGGACTATCTGAATCTGAAGCTGGGTCAAAATTCATGCATTAGTTCTTGAGATACAGCTACTGCAAAATATTGAAAAATGCAGCACAGCAGCGCCACCTGTTGGGCGATTTACACCAAAAACTAAACAGCAGTAACTTATATCAGGGACTAACTGTATCTGAAGGTTAATGAAAATTCGTGCGTTAGTTCTTGAGATAAAGCTATTGCGATTATCAAGAATAATGCCGCATAGCAGCGCCACCTGTCGGGCGATTTTCACCAAAAAGTAATCAGCACCGAATTATATCAAGGACTAACTGAACTTGAAGTTTTATGAAATTACGTGCATTAGTTCTTGAGATACAGCTATTGCGAAAATCGTGAAAAATGCAGCACAGCAGCGCGACCTGCTACCTGCGACCTGCACAAAATTTTTGTCACATACAGACTCACAGAGTGACAGAATGACAGACAGAATGACAGACAGAGTGACAGACAGACATTTTCACAAACCATCAAATCGTGTTCAAGACGCTCTAAAACGTATAAATCTAACTCGAAAACCGGAAGTTGAAATTTTTCACAAATTCAATACTTTCTTCTTGTAAAGATAGAAGAAAGTAAAAAAAAGTCAACATTAGATGTTTTTTAAATATTTTTATTTTTATAATTTAATATTATTTAAGACGATTTTTAATGAAATTCCTTTTAAATGATAGCAGTCATGTTAAGGACTTATCCATAAAATAAAATGAATTTGTCTAATCATGTTTGACCAATCAGAAGAATTTATTCTGCAAGTGAAAATGGCATTGTATTTAAAAGAAAATATTCTATGGCTTTCATGAAATTTAAACATAATAAAAATAATAGCGTCAAATTATGCGCTATCATAAGAAAACCAGAACATCTACTACTTCTTGAGAAAACAATATTAGGTAAATCTGTTTCAATAAAATAATAGTAAATATATAAGTGATATATGTAAATCAAAAATATATAAGTGACAAATTCGTATATGTAAATTTCATATTTCAAATATGTAAGTGATATTTCGAACAAAATATTTCCGATGAGGAAAATGTCGGCATTCGAAAAACAAAAGAAGTATTTTTATCCATGAATATAAAATACAGCAACGTTTGCCAGTTAGCTACTTAAAAAAGAAAAAAAAAATCAGATTTCTTGACTGGCACCGCTTTTTTTAAATGGCAAAATTCTCCTTATTTTCGCCTTAATTATTATGTTTTAAAATAAGGCGAATTTCCCCATTTTAAAAAAGTGTCGCCAACCAAGAAATACGAATTTAAAAAAAAGTATTTCACTGGCAACACTGAAATATAGCATAAGAATGTTAATATTGCATAATATTCTGCACCTAAATAGAAAAAAACCTTATGAAAAATATATTGATACAGACCAATATTTCTGAAAATTGTGTCATTTTCATTCAATTATAATATTCAATGAAACTGTGGGATTTTAAAACAATTGCTTAAATGATGCTTTAGTCTCGGAAGTGTTGAATGGGCCCAATGATGTCATTTTCATACTGACTCCAATGACTTTCTGTCTTCTTCCAATGACCACTGATTTTTTATAACTTTAGCGCATCAAGAAATAAGTAAAAAATGACACTAGAAAAACCTATCTTTACATATTAACTACTTACTAATTTTTATGCGTCATTTTCCATTACATTTAAAAAAAAGTTATTAAATTCGAGCGTATCAGCAACACTTGATAATATATATTACGTAATATTTTATCTTCTTTTAATAAATTTAAATAAAAACGCGTAACTAACTTGCGAAAATCTCGAATGCTCTTAAGGGAAAACTTGAGGGAAAACTTCGTATGAAAACTTCTGAACTCTTCGGAAAAGAACAGAGATGAATTCTATCAGAAAAAAAAAATCTTACAATTTCGAAAAGCTATTCGATGGCCAACATTTTGCCATTTTAACATATAATATTAGTTCTAAAAAGAACTGTTTTTATTTAAACAATTAACTATAATAACCAAATTAAATAATCACAAATAAGAATTAATAGAATATTCTATACTTTCAGAATATACATACTACAAACAGATGAAGACACGACGTTTGTGTTTTCGCAGTTATTTCATAGATGTACAATTAATAGATTATCCATAAAGAAGAAAAGAGTTAGGTATATTCCTGTAGTTCAACCCCTGTCCGCTACGTGTCTTGAACCTTGATTGATGTGAACGCGCCTTTAACACGTTCACTGCCAAAACTATAAAGTAAGCATTTTGAAACTTCTTGTTGAAAGTCGTTTTCCACCACAAATTCAGAAAGGTAAATTTCTCTTTACTAATACAGCGAAATTTCTGCTAATAAATAAGGCAATTTTTTAATTTCTAAAATAGTGGTGACAACGTAATCAATAAATTACAGTCACGAGTATACTCGTGGTTGGCAGCGAATGGGTTAATCTTGGGATTACCTCTCACATTTAAGATAGGGCGCTTACTTTTAGTCCAAGAGCTGTTAAACATTTTAGGGAAGGTATTTGAGGCACCCTGAAAATTTGTGCAACACTTCTTTTGTAATGGCTGAATACAAAATCGAATGTCTGGCTGAAGGATCGTGGCCCAAAAACTGTGCCAGACATGTGTCAAGTGCCATTTTTTGACTACCCCCCAAAAAAGGTATTTGAGGCACGCTGAGATTGAGACAGAATAATATTTATACTTAGAAAAAAATATTTTGAAAACGACAGACACTTTAGTCGGCCCAAAAACTGTGTCAGACACGTGTCAAGTGCCATTTTTTGACTACCCAAAAAAGGTATTTGAGGCACGCTGAGATTGAGGCAGAATAATATTTATGCTTAGAAAAAAATATTTTGAAAATGACAGACACTTTAGTCGGCACAAAAACTGTGCCAGACACGTGTCTGGCACAGTTTTGGGGCCACGATCCTTCAGCCAGACATTCGATTTTGTATTCAGGCATTAGAAAAGAAGTGTTGCACAAATTTTCAGGGTGCCTCAAATACCTACTCAAAAATATTCAACAGCTCTCCTACTATTTGTACCTAGCTTGGCAGCGTCCACGTCGCCGTACCTTTCGTCTGTAATTCCTCTCAATGTTTCTCAAGCTGTCAAAGCTAGCAGCCAACAGCTCGGTTGCGTGACAGATCAACAGTAAACTCACGACAATGTTAACATACGATGATGCAAACATTTAATAAAAACCTTCTTTGTAATTTTTCTGGGTTTAATTAAACTAATTTTTCTCATTCAAAAAAATGTTTGGATCGTCGCATTTAGACACAATGACCTTATTGTAATCTATTTAATGATAGTAGTCTTAATGGACATACTATGGCACGCATTAACGATTTAGTGATAAAATTTAAAATTCTATATCTGATAGTGTTCTATGTTTGTCAGTAATTTATGATATTCGTCGGTGCTGTTATCAATTCCCATACTGCATCTAAATGTTTCACGGGAAAAGACCTCATTTCGTAAAATGCTGATATGATTAAATGCTGCCAGAATTGTAATGCAAATTTATTTGAAAGCAAGTTAAAAAAGGACAGCAAGTGTTTCGAGAAACAGACGACAAAAGATTAAAAATTCTGTAAAAGGTTGCCAAGTGGCTAATAAAAGGAAATTTTTTATTTAAAAAATTCTGATACCGATAGGGCATTACGGGATTAAAAATATGTGGTTCAGAAATGAGCCACCGACTTCCAAGTAGCTAATTCTTTGCAGCCTGGTGACTATTACACAAATTTTATTCGGTTGCCACTACTTTTTAAAAAGAAGTTACCCTCAGTTACACAATTTCGAAAAGGCTTTAATTAAATAAGACACATTATATTTTTTATATTACTGGTGGCGAAAACAAATTTTGCAAAGAAAAATGATCCCGAGCCAGATGCGGGCTTGGATCGCAAAGTGTTAACACATTACGCAAAGTGTTACTACGCGCTGACTCAAAAATAGTAGCTATCGTAGGTGGATCTTTTATGAATGTTTGTACGTTGACTGAATTTAGACACCAAATTTTTCTAAACGTTTTCTTTGACTTATTTAATCTCAGGAAAATAAGTCGGAAAAAACTTTTAGAATTTAGTAATATTAAAAGTCAATGGACCGTACAAACGCTTAAAAAATCCGCCTACGACATCCGCCATTTTTGTTTCAGCATATTGGCCTTGTATTCAGGGGGCGTTGTGACTTCCAGATATCTAACTACACTTATGAAACTTTTCCTGTAGCAAGAGGCATCTAAGCAACGCCCTGGATAGAGGAAAAAGCCATGACACGCGTCACGAAAACAAGACACAAAGCAGGCAAAACAAAGAAAGAAATTCGAACAGATTGCGTGTTCCGATTTCGTTTGCTCGTACAATTATTAATTCTTATTTCGTAATAACAATCAATAATTCCACAAGCCAAAGAAAACAAAACATGCAAGTATTCGTATTTTTTCCTTTGTTTTGCCTGATTTGTGTGACGTTTTGGGGACGCATATCAGGGCATCTTCCCTTATCTAGGAGGCGTTGATATAAGTCAAACCTATGGGAGGAATAAAATGCAAAATGAATTTTCTAAAATTGCAGCACTTTTCTTCCGCTTCGAGTAACTAATGTGAGAAATTGTGGATTTGTATAAGAAGCAGACAAACAAAGGATGATTTATATATATATATATACGAGTATACAGATAGATTACTGTTTACTGCCCTCATAATTACTAATAGATTACGATTCTTAAGACAGATATGAATTTTATGACATTTTAGTATAGTTGAATGAAATTTAAGAAATCAGTTTTTAGTTCAGAGGCTAGCAAAGCCTGATAGCAAATGTGCCCGCCGGATCTGTATGTACGTACGTATGTATGCACGTAACGCTGTAATTCTTGGTAGAATTATCCGATTTGTTTCAAATTTGGTATATAGGTTTATTTTGATAAGACGCTTCCCTGATTAGCTTAGAGGTTCATTGGTTAAGTGTAAAGGGGAGAACGGGGGCTAATCTCCCTTAATTTAGATAAATGGGTTTTTCATGCAGAATTATCCGATTTGCTTCAAATTTAGTGTACTAGTTTATCCTGATAAAGCGCTTCCATGATTAGATTCGAAGGTTTATTGGTTAGGTTTAAAGGGAGACACGGGGGGCTAATCACCCGCTTAATTTAGATAAATGGGTTTTCTTGCAGAATTATCCGATTTGCTTCAAATCTAGTATACCGATTTATTCTGATAAGGCGCATGCCTGATTAGATTTGGAGGTTCGTTGATTAAGTATAAAGATAAAAAAAAGGGTAAAACTAACCCCCGCTCCCTTAATTTAGCTAAAAGGGTTTTTCATGCATAATTATCCGATTTGCTTCAAATTTGGTATACAGGTTTATTCTGATAAGGCGCTTCCCTTATTTGATTTGGAGGTACATTGATTAAATATAAAGGGAGGAAACTGTGGGCTAGAACCCCCCCCCCTTTATTTATTTTTGAGGGGTATTACTCTTTGAATTAAGAGTGTAATATACAATTAGTGTGAATAGCATATGAGCTCAATGCCATCAGTTTAACTGGGCATTTTCTTGTTATTACATCATGTTGTTACTAAAAATATGTAATAATTAAATATAATAATCTGGCAAAAGTCAAAAGGTAAATAACGCCACCGAAATCATTTGAATGACCACTAACCAAAAATAATTTTATCAATGTAAAATACAATAAAATATCGCAATAAATGTAACATGCTTCAAACGGTGCAACGGTCAATGTTTCCTGCTCGTATTTCATCATCCTTCTAAAAGGTGAAAATTAGTGGTGCCAACTTATATAGGGCCGTGGGGCACGAGCCCACCCAATAATTTGATATCTCCGCCCACCAAATTTTCATTCATTTATTTCGCTATTTATTTATTTATTTAATTGCTGAAATAAAATTTGATTTTACTGACGTTCTAAAAAAATTTTGTTTAAAAAATAGAAAGGACAGCAATTAGACTTACAGGAGAGCTGAAAGCCTCTTCTTCGGATGTATAATTAAATTTCTCTCGAAAACAAATTTCCTGCATATTTTGTGATTTGTTTTAACCCCTTCGGGACGGGAGCCTTTAAAGAAATTTTTAATTTTATGTCACCGTTTTTTAAAAACAGAAATTTGTGTCTTCTTGAATCGAGAAAATGCGCTGACTAAGTAAAGCAAATTTTACAGTAAAATTTTACTGGTGAGGAAAAACAAGGATTCTGAGCGCTTCATGCGGCACGTATACGTGTCGCTCGTCCCCAAGGTGTTAATGTCTTGAATCAATAAAGAACTCAATTGACTAAAGTGTGTGTTTCTCTTGACAAATAGTTTTTTGCACTTTCCATTTTTATAATATTTATAATAGATATTAATGTATTTATAAAAAAGATATTAAGAATATAATTTAATACAATTGTTTATTTAGTTACAGCAGTTTTATATTTCCCTTAGAAAAAATATAATTTGTCTTCGAATTATCATCTTTCGTCATTTACTCCTCCCCGGGACCTCTCGCCACACACATACACTAAGGAGGGGGGGGGGTGTACATTGTGTTATTTTACTCAAAATTTCTGAGCCCACTCAATATTTTTCAAAAGTTGGCGCTGCTGGTGGAAATAATTGAATATAAATCCTACATCTTAGGTACAAATTTCGACGAAATAATGTCAAAACGACTAAATTTTGATGAAAAAAATCATATAGGTACAGATTAAATAAGAAATTCTTTAAAAAGTGATTTCAGATATACGCGTAAAAATTACCAGTGTTAAAAAAAACTGTGGAGCTTAGTTTAACGAAAAAGAACTAAATTTTTTCTTTTCGTTTTGAAATGGAAAAACTGATTATGAATTTCCAGCATTATCAAAGGTATTCTTAACTTTTGAAAAGAGATGGCGCCACTAGAAGTAGTTTATTATTTCCAAATAAAATCAGAAGATTCTGTATATATAAGCGCCAAATCGTTCTTTAAAAAATATATGTGTTTTTAATTAGAATCCTGTATAAAGATTGAGTAGAGTGACAAAAAATATTTTCTAGATATGTATGACTTTATATTATCCGAAAGGCTTGATCAGTTTTGTTTTTTTATATTATTATTATTATTAAAGTTAATATGCAGTTTATATAAATATTTCGTACGTTTCAATCTGCTCCTGTGTGTAAACATTTTTGTATACGGCGACATTTCTACTTTGAAACCTGTTAATTTTATGAACTTATTTACATGTTGTTTGAGTCTAAATATCTATATTATAAACTAAAAACATGTCTGTTCTGTGAGTAACGCTGGCGTCATTTTAAAGGCGGCAACAAACTGACAAATAAAGTTCGCTTTTAGTGCAGTTTTTTTGTTTACTTTTAGACATCACACAATTTCATTTTTTACACAGTGGAATAGGTAAAGAACTGTACTTTCATTTGAAATTTGCCTGAAAACTGTATCTCAACTTACTATTTTTTGGTAGGGGTTTTTAAATAATTCTCAAGCATGATTTTTTTTTTTTTTTTTCAAATCTACCTTCTACCTTCTAATCTATTTTTCTAATCTATTTTTTTTTCAAATCACCTGCAGCCAGATTAGGGAAGATTATGCCGTCCTCAATTAAAACATTATATATAATTCGGCACAGATTTCCTGCTGACATTCCAAAATGACTTCATCTATAAGTAAATAAATAAATAAAATGACCTATACACACATGTATAGAGAGTTCGGGTAGAAAAAAGTGCAGTGTGAGAAACTCTATAAACTTTAAAAAAATAAACACACACAAAAAACAGAAATAATAATTCAATTGGATATTACGTCTTCTTTCAATTAAAAAACGAAAAAATAAATTCTTAGGACAACGTATCCATATTGAGATTGTACTCGGAACTTTTCAATAGAGCCATCTGATTTTAAAATCATATTTGATTTTTTTTAGGTAAATTTTACTTTAGGATATCAAAAAGTACGTCATTCGGTGTATAGAAATTATTAATCCTGTGCACTCCGTTGTCATCGCTGCTGAGACATCATTTTTCTTGAAAAATTTGTTTGTGGCACCAGTAATAAAGGAAAATAAAGTTTGCCTTATTTAATCAGAGCATTTTTGAAATTGTGTACTTAAAGGTAACTTCCTTTTAAAAAGTAGTGCCGACCAATAAAATTTGTGTAGGAGACCCCGAAGTCCAAAGAGTTAAGCTTTAAAAACTTAACCCCTTGGGGACGAGCGACCGGTATTCGTGCCGCATAAGTTGCTCAAAATCGTCATTATGCTCAGCAGTAAAATTGTATTGTAAATTTTGCCTTACTTAATCCGAGCATTTTCCCGATTCGATTAGTCAAAATTTCTGTTTATAAAATCCGGTGAGTAAAGATTAAAAATTCTGTAAAAGACGCTCGTCCCGAAGGGGTTAAGCTCTTAATGCTAAATTCATACTTAATCGCTGGAAAACAGATTGAGATGCAGGTAGTTTAAGTTTAAAGAAAAGATACTTGGCAAAATGAGCTGTAATTTCGGATTTGCATTTTTGAAAAAACATTTTTTCAAATAATGTTTATTACTAAACCTCAGAAAAGTTCCATTTTAAAGTTAAATGCGGATTAAAAATAATTAATCAAGACCTTTTTCGCAATTAAATACAGTTTTAATATAAATTTTTCGTAGTTAAATACAGTTTGAATATACATGTGAACAATTCGGAAATATTTAAATAAATCGTTGCAAATTCCGAGCAGAAAAGAAAATGTAAGTTTCATTAATGTTTTTTCCCCAAGACATCAGACTATTATAAACACACACACGTACAAAATATTTAAAAATATCTAAATATAACCAAAGTGTCGGTATGCTATAATGAACAATTAAATAGTTAATTTACATCGTTTTATATAAAAAACATCGCCAAAGAATTTCATCCTTTTTGACAGAAAATACTATTTACTTCAATAAAGCTATATTTTTCTTTTATTTATTTATCTTTTTCTTCGTTTTCGTAATCATTTTATCTCTATTTTTTATTAATCATTAAAATTGCATAATTATTTAAAGTTATCTGTTTAATTATATCTACACGTAATTCATAGATACATGAAGTAATTAATAAAATAGTCCATTGTGATTTAGGAAACGTTTAGTGGTGCCATCTAATGCTAAACTGAGAAGATTTATTCAAATTTTTCAATAATATTTTATGTTTAGCAAACTCTTGTTTAATTTTTATGGAATAATTTGTATTTCTTTAAAATATATATATTCATTCAAATAGTTTTCGAAAATGTATTACCCTTAACCATTTAATTCCCATGATAGAATACGTTCTAGAAATTACGTAGTCCAGAGAATCTGACTTTATACCAGAAAGTTACAATGGTTAATTTCGCTTTATTTAATTTACGGAAAGTCTGTTATTTTTCAAAGGTAATATTGCTATTTTAATTTTTTGGTGTGAATTAGGTACATACGAATAAAAAAAATCTATTTAATTCAAAACACTTTTGTTTGCATATATGCAAAGCTGGGCACTAAAGGGTTAAATAAAATTTTGTAACTAACAACAGTAAAAACTAAACTTTTCTGATTTTTTTAAAAATTGTATTAAAGGATGGCGGTATATATTATACATACTATTCAATTTTAATCCCTAAAAGCCACAGTGGCACTAGAATTTTGAGATAAAATTTTACACTTATAATGTATTTACTTTTACTTATTATAAAATAAGCTTTTACGCAAATTCTGGTTTCAATCAATTATTTCAACATTTTAGCAACAAAAATACTTTTACTCTAAAAGGGTGAAAAAACCGGACGCTGGAACTGTTTTCTGGCAGCATTTAGTGTAGAAAACCTAAAAAATCTTAACCCTTCGCTGACGAAGTACCCTTCCCAGATAGAGGAATCTCTTACATGAATTTATTCGACTGGCATCGCTTTTTTTTTTTTTTAAGAAATAATTTTACTTGAATACATGTGTATGAGAATTGTACCACAAAATGTCCTTTTAAAACATAGTGGTGTCAATAGAATATAAAAAATAGAATCGTGCATATAAAGCTTGGGCGTCTATTTGCCAAGACTCGACCACAAAGGGTTAATAAATCATATATTGCGCTTTATGTTAAATATTTATTTTAAAATTTTATTTCATTCATACTTATTTTCAAATTTCTTCAAATTCTAGTGGTGTCGGTACAATATGTCTTGAAGTATGAAGTTTGAAATCAACAAAGCGAAACAGTATCCAAAAAAAGAAAGTGCCCGGTTAAACTGATGGCATTTAGCTCACAGGCTACTAATTGTATAATACTCTTATTTCAAAGAATAATGCCGCTCAAAAAATAAATGAACGGGGCCTTATCAGAATGAACATAGAAAAAAAAATTAAAGTAAATTGGATGAAACATGAAAATCCATTTATCTAAATTAAGAGGAGGGGACTTGTCCCCCTTTTTCCCTTTTGTACTTAACTAATGAACCTCCAAATCTAATGAAGGAAGCGCCATATCGGAATAAACCCGTATATCAAATTTGAAGAAAATCGAATTTCTGAATGAAAAACTCATTCATCTAAATTAGGGGCGGGGGACTAGCCCTCGCCCCCTTTATACTTAATTAATAAATTTCCAAATTTAAGCAAGGTAGCTCCTTAACATAATAAACCGGTATACCAAATTGGAGCAAATCGAATAACTCTGCATGAAAAACCCATTTATCTAAATTAAGGGGTCGTTAGCCCCCTTTCCCCCTTTTATACTTAACTCATGAACCTCCAAATCTAATCAGGGAATCTCCTTAACATAATAAACCGATATACCAAATTTGGAGCAAATCGAATAATTCTGCATGAAAAACCCGTTTATCTAAATTAAGGGGGAACTAGCTCCATTTCCGCCCTTTATGAACCAATGAACCCCCAAAACTAATCAGGGAAGTGGCTTATCAGAATGAACATAGAAAATTTTTTTGAAACAAATCGGATGTTTCTATCAAGAGTCATCGCGTTACGTACATACATACGTACGTACGTACATACATACATACATACTAGACCGGCGGGCATAAAAGATTACATTTTCTACAGAGCACGCTAGGATCCAGTATATTGCTATGAATTAATATAAATCCAGTGTGTTTGTAGATATTTATGATGCAATTTAAACTACGGGAAGCTTATTTTTGAAAGATTAATTTTTCGAAAAACAGAATGCGTGATTTTTTAGTTTGTTTCGAAAAAATTATATATGATTCTCTGAAAAGTTTATTACACAGGAAAAATAATGAAAAAAAAAATCAGAGATACATTTTTCATTGTAATACGTCAATCTTTTCTTCTGTTGCACATCTGCAATACACGTAAAAACTACTATCGTGTGCAGTTTTCCGCTAAAATATTGTAAATTAGTATATTTAAGTTTAATAAGTATGTCTCCAAATATCTTATTTTATAAAACTTAACCTTTAACCTTTTAATTTCCTTAATAGAATACGTTCTAGAAATTACGTAGTTCAGAGAATATGACTTTACTAAAGAAATTTTCAATGGTTAATTTCTCTTTATTTAAATACAGGATGCCTGTTATTAATTAAAGCAAATATTGCTATTATAATTTTCTGGTCGTGAATTAGGTATATACGAATAAAAATATAATGTATTAAATTCAAAACACTGTTGTGTGCATATATGCAAAGCTGCGCACTAAAGGGTTAAGAAATGTGGAAACAAGTCAGAATAAAATAAAATTTAAGAATAAATTATTTAAAATTTAATGTATGACTTATGATTTACAATAACTTCTACAGTCGATTGTGTCACAAAGAACTTCAATGTAGTTGTGGACTATAAGTTTTTATTTGTTTCTTTTTTTTTTCTAATAAAACATTCCAAGAAAAATTATAGAATATAAATTTAACATAAAACCCCATTTAGCACCTTTTTATCTAGAGAGCTTTGAACAGAATTTTTCAATGGTAATCTTTGCTTAGTCTAACCCAGGGGTGGCCAACTTTTTTGTCTAAAATTCACTTGACACCGTTTCCTAAGAATTGTAATTTTGTCCTTTTTAAATTGCAGACTTTCTGTCATTAAGCAATACATTTTTTTCCTGTACATAAATACTGGTATCTCTGTGGCACGCGCGCCTCAGGCTGGCCATCCCTGGCCTAACCACCAAATATCTAAATTAACCCCTTAACCTACGATTTACGTCTCAACAGCTCCACGGTTTGGCAAATCCAGAGCTACCACTAAAATTTAATAGAGATTTTCGCCTTGTTTAATCATGGAATTTCGATGATTATTTCAACTATATTTACTGTGAAATTTTAGTGGTAAGAAGAATTTACATTTGGCTCGATCATCGTACGCGGGCTATGCCCGTCATTGTAGGTTAACCCTTTCAGGGGCAAGGCATTTCTGCTCTTAAAATGTTCAAATATTTAATTCCCATACCGCAATTTAAGAACAAATTTATTTGAAAATAATTAAAAGCTGTTTTTCACGTATATTATGAGATCGAAAGTGTACTAAAAAAATTCTGGTCCCATTTGTTAATTTCGGCATTAAAATTAACCGTTTGCAGACTGCAAACGGCGCCCCTCAAGGGGTTAAATTAAGTAAGTATTTCTATTTGAAAATTATGTTAGATATTTCGAATAATAATAATAACGCTAAATCAGCTTATGGTTTCATTGCTTCATATGATAAACCATTAGCAGATAAAAGTTCGAAAGAGACTCGCTAGATGGCGAAACCAAATAATTGAAACTTCCCAAGCAGATTAATGATTGATTACATAAGCATATATTTTTAGAATACGTTCTAGAAATTACGTAGCCCAGGAAAATCTGACTTAACACCAGAAATTTTCAATGGTTAATTTCGCTTTGTTTAAATACAGAGTATCTGTTATTAATTAAAGCAAATATTGTTATTTTAATTTTCTTTTGTGAATTAGGTATACGAATAAGAAAAAAAATCTATTAAATTCAAAACACTCCCACACAGCACAAATTGGTAAGTATGACATACCGGGTGTCCCAAAAAGGACTGACTGATTTTAAAATTCAATAACTTGCAAACGGTGACAGATATTTAAAAAATTCTTGCAGGAGGGTTATGCATAAGGTCAAAAGTTTTATTACAGTGATTTTCGATTTTAGTTCGAATTACAAACAATAGATGGCGCTGTAAGCAATAGTCGCTAAATACAGGCTCGATTTCTGGTCCTTTATCTTGTTCCATGCTGAAAAAGGAGATGGAAATGTATTATCCGGGCCACGAAGTACCAAAAATCGAGCCTGAATTCAGCGTCTATTGATCGCAGCGCCATCTATTGTTTGTAATTCGAACTAAAATTGAAAATCACTGTAATAAAACTTTTGACCTTATGCATAACCCTCCTGCAAGAATTTTTTAAATATCTGTCACCGTTTGCAAGTTATTGAATTTTAAAATCAGTCAGTCCTTTTTGGGACACCCGGTACATATAATGTAAAGTACATCCATATACCATGTCTATAATTCATCCAAGGAATTCCATATTACATAGTACAGGGCTCCCACTCGGTCCGTTTTTTGAACACCACTAAATTTCAAAGAAAAATCTTCTTTATAAATTTCGTAGAAACTTATCTAGAAGCGCGTTTTTCTTGTAATTGTTGCAGAAACCTACCACGAACTTTTTTCTAAAAAATTACTGGTTTTCAAAAAACGGACCAGTGGGAACCCTGATAGTATCTACGTAGATATTACCATAAGATACCTCTCCGAATACATCCATATAGCGTTTGTTGGACATCCAGATCCGACATATATCTATGTAAAACGGATGTCTATGTCCATATAGATCATGTCCTAGACATAATATGTATGTATATATGCATCATATCTATGTAATATGTACATATATATATACTACACATATCTATGTAATATGTACATATATATACATCATAACTATGTAATGTGTACATTTATATACATGATATATATGTAATGTGTACATATATATATATATATATGTAAAATGGAACAGTATGCGTATACTGTTCTATACTCTTCTGCCATCTTATTTTTTTTAATTACAAAAAATATTATGCATAAAAAGTTTACGATTTTAAAATATCAAAATTATTGGTAAAAAGCACAAATTATTAACAATATTAGCTAAACTGTAATAACTGTATTTTAAATCATACGAACTGTATCATGTAACTGCTCTGATGACAATAAATAATTAACATAAGAAAATATAAGGGAAAATATATTTTTTATTATCTTAAAACAACATAAACGCTTTATTTTTTAAAAATGTTCTTTTTTTAAATTATTTTATTTTCAAAAACACTTAGTCTCAGATGAATATAAACAACAAACCCTTTTTGCATCTTAAACAAAACACTAAAAACTTTTATTATATAAAAACATTATATCTCCCCCCCCCCTTTTTTTTATCTTTTAAAATCAAACCAAATAGTGTACTAGTTGTTCTGGTAACAAACAAGGTGGGAGTATACGTAAGGTTGGCTCACACTATTTTGTTTTACTTAGCGGCAGATTTTATTTATGCCCCAGACTGAAATATATAAATGTTTATTTCACATTATATTTACAATTTTACTTTATTATTACATGAGCATTTAAAAATATTTTCAGCTAATTAATTTTTGTACTTACTTTCCTTATTGTGTAATATTGTGTTCTCATAGTTTGTAGTACTACATCATACTAATTTTGGAAAATATAATTTAGCGAGTAATGTTATTAAAAAACTAGTTTACAGGGAGCGCCAGTATTATTATTGAGGTTACTTTAATAAACTTACTTTATTATCTCCTCTTTTGACATAACAATGAGAGTCCTTCCAATCTCACAGATTTTTTTAAATCTTCGATGCTGAATCCACAATCCTTTCAAAAGTTGCATACCGTCCAACGGCTCCAGACAAATTCCAGTTACTTGCAGAAGATCACTAATGGTAGTTACTTATTATATAATAAAACTACACATCTATGATTTTCTGAGAGCACTCAAATTTGAAGATCTATCCCGGCACCAGCTGATCCACCAGACGCTCATCTCCACTGGTATACTTTGTATTGATTGAGATACCAGGGATGAGAGCGATCCGACCCAAATGACTGATAACTATCACTAAATTTTAACAATATTTCTCGCAATGTTCAATGACAGAATTTCTGAGATTTGATAAAGCAAAGAACACTATTAAAATTTAATGGTAGTAATCGGTCATTTGGGTCGGAGCGCTCTCATCCCTGGATACTGTTTCTGGACGTAACATCAAAAACAACATTGATGCTCCCTACAAATAGGTTTATTTTTTTAGATTACATTACTCGCTAAATTATATGTTCCAAAAAATAGCATATTACACAACAAACAATGTCAAAACTAGGACCTACTGTAGATTCTCATTACTTCTAATATACTATTTTGACCACTGAATTTATTGAATTCATTGATTCGTCAAAAACTTTATTATACACTCAAATCAAAGAATCTTCCATAGAAAGCATTTCATGTTTTGATAATGAATCCCATTTTCAAAAATAGTAAGAATAATAAGTACATACTTAAAAAAAAAAAAGATAAATTTTTAATTTAATAGATAATTACATTTAAACTGAGGACCTATGCTATAAGAAAAATCTATAGTAGCTATACTTGTAAAAGAAATGCACCTAAATATCAATTTAAATAAAATTTTGTAAATATGTATTTCAAATGGAGAATCCCCTATTATTTCGGTATCAATGCTTTTTTAATAAATGTAAATAATCATTCCATCGTTAACAAGACATGCAGATTTAACTTAAAATACATTGAATAGATAAAATTAAATATATGAAAATAAACTTTTGAGATTAAGAAACCTTTTTTATGAAACAATAAATTTTTAATAACGTAATTTAACAACATAATAAAGTGATAAGTTATTTTCAATGTTAAAAAATTATTTATTATTATTAGGCAAGCTGTTAACTTATCCTTGTTTTCATTGGATCTAATTTGTTAGCATTATTTTCTTTTATTCAAGACAAATTCACCATTTGAAAGTTTTATTGATAATAAACATTCTCTTTTTTTGCCAAAACAGACTGTTGACCACCAAAAAAGTGTTTGCACTATAATTATACAATTTTATATTGTTCGCATTAGATAAAGTTTCTGGGGTATGGGAGAAGGCGTATAAGAAATTAAATATAATCCAAACTTTGTAAAGTTTTATATACAAAATTAAAATTCACTGAAAAATCAAAACATTTTAAATGTAAAACCGATGAGTAACCATGTAAGTCAAGTATAGAGATTACTATGATCAGTCAATTATATGATAGGGATAGAGAAGATTATAAAATTTGAGGAGTTAATCAAAAATTTATATGGCTAATTTCTTTGTAGTTTTTTAAAGATAAGCTTAAAAATCGTAAATGCTACAAAAAGCACCAAAATAGAATAGCAAATAAAAACCTGAAAAAAAAAAGAAATCAAAGGACTTACTTACATATAATCCTGCTTGATATTTAATCCAAATCTCAAACAACACCATGCACAACCTAAAGTAAAGTAAACATTACTTCTATTATTAGATTCAGTGGTTGTTGTAAATGCTAACTGTTTGATACAACTAAAAATTTATAAAATTAAAAACCAAGTTGAACTTTGATAGTCTAAATTAAACCAGCTAAAAAATGCATAAACATCTGCATAACATAATGGCGTCGCGTCTGGCGTGTTTACAAAACAACAGAAAGCTCATGTTGCCACACGAAAAAGTGTATCGGAAGTAAGGTATTTAACTCTTTTAGCGCTCTTTATAGAGGGCGCCGTGTCTACCTCCATAAAGTGTTGGTATATGAACGTCATGTTGACGTAGTTTCTTTGGCAATCCAGTTTATATTTTAGAATGAACGTTAAGTCCACCTCCATATTATGTTGGTCAATAGATTGTTGAGATATAAATGTTATATGAATATAATGTGTTCAACCATCCATCTTACGGTTTTGAATGAACATCATTTTGATGTACATGTATGTATTCAGAAAGCTCATGTTGCCACACGAAAAAGTGTATCGGAAGTAAGGTATTTAACTCTTTTAGCGCTCTTTATAGAGGGCGCTGTGTCTACCTCCATAAAGTGTTGGTATATGAACGCCATGTTGACGTAGTTTCTTTGACAATCCAGTTTATATTTTAGAATGAACGTTAAGTCCACCTCCATGTTATGTTGGTCCATATATTGTTGGGATATAAATGTTATATGAATATAATGTGTTCAACACTCCATCTTACGGTTTTGAATGAACATCATTTTGATGTGCATGTATGTATTCTAGATGTGAATGTTGTCTGTATATATGCAAAACTGCGCACTAAAGGGTTAAAAAGATTTATGATGTAATACGCGAATGATAAAAATTTAGGCATATATTAGGTCGTTAACTACAAAACGCCCAATTTAAAAATGTTTCTTTTTTATATAAAATTATGTATGAAAGTCACTTAAAATCATCCATAACTAAGCTAAAATTTGCTAAAAGAAATAAAAAATATACATTTAGCAAACGGCGACATTCTCAAGATCTTTGTTGATAGAAATATGTTCGCATAAATTTTTAAAAACAAAATATTGGTAAATAAAATCACTTGACCACATGTACAATGAAAAACAAGTGCAAACATAAAATAAAATAAAATAAAAATGGATATTTGTGAACGTGAATTAACTTTCACCATTGTTTCTTATTCTGCAGAGCATCTCTTTCCAAATTTTAGGTAACTCAAAGGAGGCTGAATCATTGCAAATATTCTGATTGCGTAAAAAGATCTCGATTGATTCCCGAATAATGGATAGTAAATAAAATCTTGATGGATAAATTATTCTACTATTTTAAAAATGAATTTGTAAAGGTTCTTTGCTACATAATCTGGCCAAAGCTGTAGTTTTCTTGTTGCATTTGCATAGCTGCCAACCTTCCACTAATCTTCCGTAATGTCTGGATTAAGTTGACCCAAGTTATCCACATTTCAAACCAGAAAATTTATTTCATGATTGCTTATTTATTTAATTCCAGGTTACTACGTGGAACATATTTAATTTGATTTCTTAAAAAAAATTTCTGGTTCAAAACTTATTAAACCAGGTTAAAATTAATGCAAGTATTACGGAAGATTAGTTTGAGGTTGGCACCTATGCATTTGTTATATATTCTGTGATTCTAGTTTTAAGTTTTCTGCTTGTCATACCTATATAAAATTGCATTCTTCCATCCTCTTTGGTGAAAGGTATTTCATATACTCCTGATGTTTGGTTTGGTTCAATTGGATCTATTTTCTTATAGACTAATTTTAATTTTACGGAAGGTTTTGAAATATGGAAAATATTGAATTTATTGAGTTTATATTTCAATTTTTCGAAGAAACCAGGAACATATTGTAAAGTGGATAACTTGATTTACAAATTTGTTGCTTTTAAAAAATCATGCGAAAATATTTGTATCAACAAAGATGTTGAGCCTTTCGCTGTTTGAGTGATGAAATGTGTGTCGATCTGAATAATTTTATTTATATGTCTTTAAGTGTATTTTTTGTTATCACTTTTAGCTTATTTTTGGGTATGGTTTTTTTTTTTTTTTTTTTTTTTTTTTTTTTTTTTTTTTTGCGAATTCTGATTTTTTGCAGAAAATTCTAAATAGGAATTTTCTTTCACATTTCTATGGAATATTTACCACTTTATATTCTAAAAATATCTATTAAAACTTTCTGGTGAGAGTTCGGAATTTTTAAATAATAAAACCGCTTTGAAACGAACCGCTTCATAACTACACAAATTAAAAATTCTTTTAAAAAAAGTTCCGGTCTGAAGCCGAAATTTCGGTATAATAATGGCACCCCTGCTTTCAAGCAATAAATGCGATGACAGCGCCGCCTAAGAAAATGTAATTTTATGGATGCATTCTATCCAAAGCAATACCGGTATATGCGATTTCCGCACTATATATTTCTAGACACTGTAGTATCGCCTTGTTATCTTAAATGCATATAAACGGTGAAATTTCCGAATTTGCTCTTTCTCAAGCACGTATCTGTATATGTTGTTTAGGTAATAATATACATAAGTCTATTAACTTGTTTTTCGGTTGATTTTATAAAATTTAATAACCATTTAGAAGCATAAAAAATAAATAAACATTAGAAAAGGACCGAAAATGTATTATTTAACCCTGCTATATTTAACTTAGAAATTTTAGTGTAATCAAAATGTAAAAGGTAAAAATAAAATATACTATGTTTTTTAAATGAAATTCATGAAAGCAAAAATGAATTTTACCAATTCATAATGGATGAACATTATAATTTGAATAAACTTTACTCTTTCTTATATATCTGGCAATTAATATTCAATTCCAAAATTAAATTTAATTAAAACAAGAAAAATAATTTTTTAATTAAAGAATAGTTAGTGTTCAAATACAGAAAATAAATTTAGTCCCGATACATGGATAGATTAAATTTTTTTTAATTTATATTAAGTTTTATATTATTATTAATATTTGTTTTATTTATGTTATGTATTTATTTTTGATATAGATTTAATAATCTATGAAAAATTTCCTTTTATAATGTACGTGAAATTTTTGTTTTAGCTATTTTAAAATAAATCCTGGTGCGAGCCAATGATGACTGCATTATATTATATCAACAGAAGTTTTTAACCCTTTAACCCCTTGCGGACGAGCGACCGGTATTCGTGCCGCGTAAGGTGTTAAAAATCGGGTATTATTCTCACCAGTAAAATTTTATTGTAAATTTTACCTTATGTAATCCGAGCATTTTCCCGATTGAATTAAGCGAAAATTTCTGTTTTAAAAACCCGGTGATTAAAGATTAAAAATTCTGTAAAAGACGCTCGTCCCGAAGGGGTAAACAGGTTTGCCCGTACACCGTAGGAGCAAGGAGGATTTGCTTGTTTAGTTTTCAAAAGATTTTCGACACCACTATTTTTAAACTGCAGTATTCGCTTTCTTTAATGGCAGACATATTTCGACTATATAAGGCAGATATTTTAGTACAGTAAAAGTGACTTATGTTTCCTATTTTTAGTTTATTGTAAAGGGGAAAAAAATCTATTACGGGATTACAGACGCAGAATATTTTGGAAAAAAAAATGCTGATGTTCTCCATATTTACCTAATATAACATCAGTGAAATTTAGCTGTAGAATTTCAATAGGAAATTTGTATAAAAATAAATCTAAATAAAAGAATAAATAAATAATGAAATTTTTGCGTATTTAGCGTCATGTAACTTGTTGAAGTAGGCTGGTGCTCGCTCAATTCACATGATTGAATTTGCAGTATTAATGAATTTGAAATTTAAACAATAAAATATTACAATGTGTTTTTGTACAAGCTTATACTATACTACATTCAAGTTATATTTGTATTAGTTATTAAACCCTTAACCCTTTAACCTACAATGACGGGCAAAGCCCGCGTACGATGATCGAGCCAAATGTAAATTCTTCTTACCACTAAAATTTCACAGTAAATATAGTTCAATTTAATCGTCTGATCAGTGCTGAACAGTGAAGCAGCGGTTAAGGGGTTGCCTAGTTGAAGTCAACTTTACACACAGTCTGATTAATTGTGATGTCTTACATAAAGTAGAGCCATTAAGAAGTAAGAAATGTGTAGTTGTTAAAACTACTTAAAAAAGGAAAAACAAGATATAACTAGCATAGATGCTTTAAAAGTTAAGAGAAAAAAGATTAAGAACTTGGATTAACATGGTGAAATTATATTAAGATATAGGTTTAGCTGCAGTACAGACTGCTGTAATGAAGAGAAAAATAAGTTAAATAGAAGTTAGCACTAGTTCAAATTACTCACACCAAGCAAGGGCAGGGTCGGCGGTTAAGGAAGGCAGCAAGGCTGCCTACATAAACAAAAAGGCACTAATCAGGGCAATATATCTTCTTTTTTTCTATATAATAAAGTATATATAGAGGTTTTTTTTTTTTTTTTTTTTTTTTTTGAATAAAATTGGAAAGAAAAAGGAGAAAAAATTTACTTAGCAATCTTATGCGGTGAACACAAAGCTCACGGGGATTCCATTATTGTGGAATATTTCGGGCGTTTGCGACGATGGGGCTCGAAGGTAAAATTCCATGATTAAACAAGGCGAAAATCTCTATTAAAGTTTAGTGGTAGCTATAGATTTGCCAAACCGTGGACCTGTTGAAGGTAAATCGTAGGTTAAGGGGTTAATTAGATTTAGCGGTCTCAAAGACTGTAGTACAGTGGGACCTTTGGCGAAACTCGACGGGCAAAATACTTTGTGTGTGTCTGTGTGTTAAGCTAATTTAACCCTCCTAGTACGATTGGGCTGTAACTTGACACTGCTATGTAACATTTTCCAGGAAGTAGTAACATGAATTTTGGGATTGCCACATCCGATTATTTTTATCTCATTTTTATCTCATTTTTATTAATTTCAGAGCGTATGATTGTTTCGCATTCTTGTTTCGAATAACTTTCCTTTTACATTAGGTATTTTCAATTCCTTACACTTTTGCAACAAAATGAATTTAAGTTATTTAAAATCTATTTAATTTTTTTTTGCCACACAGTTTATTTTTTTCTTCTGATTTCAAACATATTATATCCTCATTTAACCCCATTCCATGAGTTTTTGAAATCTTCCCGGGTTTACGGTTTAACTAAAATTTAGGTGTGTTTTAAAAGTAATTTTGATTCAAAATTTTTTTGACAACGCGTAATAAAATAGTTAAAACTCAATAAATGAAAAAAGTTATTATAAAAATATAAATATACAGTAAACTCTGCTTAAGACGGAAGCGATAGGGACCAAGAAAAATTTCCGCGGTAGACAATATTCCGCCTTAGACAAATTTTACTCTATGTCTATGGATTCACAGGGACTTGAAAATATTTCCGAGTTAGACAGATTTCCGTCTTACACAGAGTCCGCCATACAGAGAGTTTACTGTATATATTTTCCGAAACTAAAGTTTTAATACATTTATTTCAGTTAAAGTTATTTAAAATAATTCATCGCAGTGTTGCCAGTGGGTTACTTTTTTAAAATTCAGATTTCTTGATTGACACTATATTTATCGAAATGGTAAATTTCGTCTTATTTAATGACATATTAAGTAGGTTGAAAACAGGGGGAATTTTACCATTTCAAGAAAGTGGTGCTAATCAAGAAATCTGAATTTAAAAAAAATAGCCACTGGCAACACTGATTCATCGTAACAATGAAAACATTTCTTGTGTACTTTTTACTTATCCTATAGAATGAAAAGTCAATAAACAAAAAAACAGATTTTTTTTTTTTTTTTTTTTTGTGTGTGTGTGTGTGTGTGTGTGTGTGTATGTGCCGTGGTCGCCAATTAGCTGTAAATCATCAAATAACATTTTCATTATTTTTTATACATTCGTCTAATTGAGATTCATAACTTTTTTTTTTTTTTTTTTTTTTTTTTTTTTAATGGATAGGTATACCATTCCCACGTAGGAAGAACATTCTTTACTTTAAAAATTTTTTTAAGGATATGCAACTTGCTCCGTTATTTGGTGTCGCCATCTAGTGAATCCCTATCAAGAGAAATTTTTATATACTACTTATTTATTATATGAAACGATGAAACCAATGTTGCCGATTTAGCGGGTTTTTTTTATTACTATTCAAGATATCTTCCATAATTTCTAAATAGAAATACTTAATTTAATTCAGACATTTGGTGATTAGATTAAGCAGAAATTACTATTGAGATATTCTGTTAAAAATTTCAATAAAAAACGTCCCAAATGGACAAGAATTTTTCTGAGTAGAATTTATTGGAAAAAAGTAAGAAACAGACAAAAAAAAAAAAAAAAGTATAGCCACCACATAGAAACCACATTGAACTTCTTTGTGGCACAATCGATTGTAGAATCTATTGTAAATCTTAAATCACGTATTATATTTTAAATAATTTATTTTAAAATTTTATTTCATTCTGCCTTATTTCAAAATTTCTTAAAATCCCGACCGAATCAACGTTTCATCATATATGCATATGAACTGTTAATTCTTCCTCAGGTAAGTATATGCATGTGCTGTGTGCATAAATATATGCATATATTCATGAGTTTGTTTTACGGCAGATTCATTAATTACTACCATAAAGATTTTAGAGTATAACAGTTATAAATTTTAAGAAGGACCTAAAATTACATTACGTATTTCTATATTTAATTTAATAGTTTTAGTATCATTGAAACGCAATATTTAAAAAATGTAAATGCAAATAAATATTTACACCTGTACATAATTGATGCATCTTACACATTTATGAGTTCAAATATTTAATATTCCTTTGAAAAATTCAACTAAAAATAGATAAAGAAGACTTTTAAATTTTAAAATAGGTGGTTCAAATGAGGAAAAAAGAACATTTAGTCAAAAAGTTGGATATATTTCACGTTTTACTTTATTTTATTTTATATTGTGTTATTTTATTTATTTAGTTGTTATATTATATTATATTTATTTATTTATTTAATTTGATTTATTTTATTTTCTTGTATTTCTTTAAAAAATGTGGAAAAAGTACGAATTAAAGAATTTTTTTTATTACGACTTTCAGTACAAAGAGCATTTTATTTTCTGAAAAAAAAAAAATATATATATTTATAATGATTTTTTTTAATGTCCTGTCAAAAATACTACTACAAGAAATTAATAAATTTTATCGGCCTAAGGAAATTTTCGTGCGTTTGGTGTCGCCATCTAACGGTACATTTGTCTGCTATGGTTAGCTATTTAGCAGGAACCAGTATTTTAAATTGGGAGATAATTTTATTCAAGATATCTACTAGAATTTCTGAATAATAATCTTTGTTTAATTTAATGATGGTCACTCCGAAAGAAAATAAAACAAAATAACTATTCAGAAATTCTAATATACTATTTGAATAAAAAATCGGACTAACTTCTTAACACTAAATGGAGACAATTAGATCAATTTATTGGAAATGAAAGCAATAAAAGAAAAAAGAACTAAAATTGTTATTTTTTTTTTCAGGCGACATTTTAAAAAATTTCATTCCTTAATCTTAGGATTGAAGGCTAGACACAAAAATAAATAAATAAATAAATAAATAAAATTCTCTTTTATAAGCATTTAGTGTTCCTTTTCAAAAAGCAAAATTTTTTTTTGTTGCCTGAAATTCATATTTCCTCCCAAAACTTACTGTTACAAATGCATTAATTTGGTATGGGCACCAAACTCGAGTGCAATTTATTTTATTTTATTTTATTTATTTATTTATTTTTATTATTAAACCTTAGGTAGAAAGCGCAGGCAAGTAAACTTAATTAAAAAAATATATAATTTTTGTTCTGTTTTTTTTTAAACACTTTCTAACAAAGTTGAAAAGTGCTTATGCATTCGGTTTGTTTGTCCGTCTGTCCACGCCCTAACTCCCGTAAATATAATCGGACTTTCATGCAATTGTTAAAGGTTATTTAGGCACCAAAGCATGTTTGATATTGTATATGAAATATGTAGGATTAATAGTTCACTTACAGGGGACTCAAAAGTACTGCATTAAATTATGGTATATGAGGAAAAATCGTTCGTAGAGTATTTTAATGACATTGCGCTATTTTAAATGTGTTGAAAATTATATAAATCACTGAATTTCACTACTATTACGTTAGAACAGGGAATACATAGCATGTTTTATTCATTTACAGGTACACACAAAAGAAATCCGTTACAATACTAAAAGAAATCCTTTACAATACTGTCTTTGAGTAATAATTGCTGGAGTGTCCGGTTTAAAATTTGACATGTGCTTTTAAATTGAATTAATTTTTTTCATGTTACTCACTATATATAAATTCTATACCTCATATACAGGGCTGCACAAAAGTATTCACGCACCATTCTCCTTATTAGAGGAAATTGCTGGAGGAGAATTTTCAACTGATGTATATGTATTTCTTAAGTGAACTAAATTTTTACATGCATGCAGTTAGTAGATACAAATCTATATATCATATACAGGGCTTCTGAAAACATTCGGATAATTTTCCGATTGTAAATGGGAACAGCTGAAGTTGGGTTTTGAAATGTGTTATGCGTTTCCATATGGTTGAATTAGATGTAATATTTTAATTTTTTAAACGGTGCAGTTTTGTTACATAATTCTGAATGTGTCGGAAAATGTTTCATAATCTATGCTTGACGCATAACTTTTTTCTTTCTTGGTTTTTTTTTTTTTTTTTTTTTAAACTCTTGTTAGAAAGTGCAGACAAGTAAACGTAATGAAAAATGTATAATGTTTGTTCTGTTTCTTTTATGAGATAGGGGAACATGGAAGAAAAAATTAAACATTATTTAAACTAGTGTTTCCCAACCTTTTAGTGCCCACGCCGCACCGAAGCATCTGAAAAATCACGATGCCCCCCCCCCCCCCTCCTGACACACATTTTCTGTAACCTATACCTCTTATTATTTGAAAATCGAATTGTATTCACCTGATGGAACCCTAACAGAGTTTTAACGAAAACTATTCATTTCACATTTCTTAACTTATCATAGAGCTGAATTTTCTTCCACAAATGTGTTTTTAGTATCATTTTATAAATGGAATGAAGGCTATAAATCGTCACTTTTATGCCAAAATAGATTTGTTGTGCCTTCCCAACTTACCTTAATGTTTAACAAAAGTGTTATATGCCTGTATTTTTATTGTCCCAAAATAACCAAAGAGACTCTCATATTTAGTATTAAAATTGAAAATGATGACACATTTTTACATTGAATTTTAGTAACTTATTGAGAGTTGTTGGAAAATCTTTGGAGACCAACTTTCCTTTCTTAGGATAACAAAGTACACAAGAAGCATTTCAAAATTATAACCTTTATCAAGTCCGTAGCCGTTATTCCCCATCAAAATACATTTATTGTTTTCCATCCCCAATTATCGTTAATTAACTGCCATGTACTATCGCATTTTGAAATTTAAATTTGCATGTTATACATTCATTTACCGGATAGGAGGCCTGCACTACAGCTATAGTTATTTACAATTTATCCATTTCCTTATTTAATGCTATTAAAAAGTTAAAAACTTTATAAAGTTATCACATATAGTTATTTCAAATCTTTTTGAGGTTAAATATGTTAAAGACAATAAGATTTAGGTATACTCTTAAGTAATTTCAAGTGTAGGAGTTTCTTTGTTACATACAGCAGAATGAATAGATCATTCGATAAATAATTGAGAAAATTGTAAAATATATTAGTAACCAGAAAAGTTTTAGAAATTTTTAAATATAAAAAAAGGGGAGAAGGTGATGCTAAATTATAAAAAAAATTGTTCATATAATTATTCTGCTATTGATTCCATTTTAACATTTTGATTTTAAGTTTTTTTTAAATTCAACAAAAAAACTTAATAAAAAAAGGAGAACGAATAAGTGAGTTACAAATTTGAAATTGCCCCCCTAAAGAATCAAATGTCCCCCCGGTGGAGCGTGCGCCCCACGTTGGGAACCACTGATTTAAACTATATATTTTTTAGAATTACTAAATTTATTTCTCAATATGTAATCGTAAAATAATAAATATTAAATCATTAATTGACAAAAACGTATTTTTCTATATATTTAAACTCTTTATTTTTAAGACTTTCCAACATAGTTAAAAAGTGTTTATGTATTGGGTTTGTCGATCCGTCTGCCTGTCAGTCCGTGCTCTAACTGAAGTAAATATAGTTCGATTGTCACAAAATTGATAGATGTTATTGGGTATCACTATGGCATGTTCTGTATTGAAATTAAGTGTATGGCATTTACGGTTTATTTACAAAAGACATTACATTCAAAAGAATTCCGTTACATTACGGTCTATGGGGGAAAACTCGTTTGAGATGCATTTTAACCCCTTGAGGGGTTGTGGGATATCCACCTAATTTAAACAAAATTCGCACCAGAAACTTTTAACTAAATTTTATACTTTTAACCCTCTCACTGCGGAACCCGAGATTTCCTCGGAGATGCATTTTTCCGTCTAATTAACCTTTCTTGGTTATTCCCACCAGTTAGTTTTTTATTGAAAATTTTACCTTATTTAATAGGAGAATTTTCCCGATTAAATTAGACAAAACTTTTTGTTTTGAAAAACCAGTGACAAAAGAATAAAAATTTTTAACTGCACAATTTTTGAAGCTATTTTGATAAAACTATTACGCAGCGAGAGGGTTAACTTTGGGAGCGAAATGCTGAACAATTGCTTTTCGTTATTTTGAAATAAAATTTTTCAATTATTCCGGTGAGAATTCAATATTAAGACAGAGAGATATATTAATAAGAAACATTTATTGCTTACCCTCCAAGGGTTAATAAGATTACAATATTTTAAACGTACTTAAATTTATATATATCACTGATGTGAACTACATGGCGCTTACCGTAGAATACGGTGTTCATAGTATATATCGTTCATTTATAGGGACACACAAGAAAATTGTGCTACAGAAGAAATTATACTATTGAGGCCTATGAACAATAAATACTGGAAGTGCCATTTCATTTGTGGTACGCGTTTTTAAATTGAATATTTAAAAAAAAACTATTACTTGATGTATATAAATTTCATAGATCATATACAGGGCTGCATAAACTTTCTCAAGTACATTTCCATTTACACACGAAAATTGTTGAATGAAAATTTTCACCTGTGCGTTTCAATGAACTAACTGGTAACATACTATGTAGTGCATATGCAAATCCATTGACCCATATACAAGCCTGCAGAAAAAAAGATCAATGATAATTGCATCTATTATTTTATTATCCTTAAAAAAAAAAAAAAAAAAAAAAAAAAAAAGCAATTTAACAAATTACAACGACCATTTAAAAAATGATTTTTTCGAAGACTAAAATTTAAGATATAAAAAATCGCACGGAGCTGATCATAAATTACGTACGCCATGGATTAAACATTAACATTCATGGACCCATCATGAACAAATTTTAAAAGAAATTTCAGTTTTACAATTTTCGAAACTGCAAATTTTTAAACTTCTACGGAGCTGGTCATACATTACGTACGCCATGGATTAAACATTAATATTCCTGGACCAATTTTAAATAAAATTTCATACATTACGTAAGCCATGGATTACAGTTTTCGGTACTGTAAATTTTTAAACTTCTACGGAGTTCGCCATACATTACGTACGCCATGGATTAAACATTAATATTCCTGGACCCATTTTAAATGAAATTTCATTCTTAAATTTCTAAACATCCCACAATATTACTTTTTACACCGTCGTATAGAGAAAAAAAGTACTTTTAAATGCAATTTGTTTGAAAGCCGTATCCCAATTTGTTTCTGAGTTATTAATTCTTTTTTTTTTGTAGCTTTTATTACTTTTTTGTTATAGTGGCAACAGAAGTATCCATCTCTGTTAAAAGTAAAGGGAAAATACAGATTACTGTATAGACCAATCAGAAAACGAATAAAATGCGGATTCAACTAATAAAACACTTCAGATATGTTTTTGATTTCCTACCCTGACAGAGGACAATAACCATTTTTCCAAATGGTTAAAAAAGAACTATTATTTTTCCTTCCGACTATTTATTTTAATAGCAGAAATTGGGTTTTCGAATGCTTTATGAGTTTTTCAAATTGTTTACTTATAGATCATATTTTACCTTAATAAGCTATGATGTTTTGTCACAGTATTCTGAATGGAAAGTGTTACATAATCTATGCTGCACGCATGATTTTTCGTTCTTGTTTATTTTCTTCTTTCTATTCTTTAATATGTTTCCTTGTTGCAGAGGCATTTTGCATATTTCGATGGACGATTCTTAGCGCATGATTAAATCCATTGTTGTTTCAACTCGTATGGAATTATACGAGTTAAGAGGCCACATTAGTCACTCAAAAAGACCCGGATGATAATGTTAATCCTATGGGAAAGTTATTTTCAAAAATCTCGCTTAAATTTTGATATTTTCGAATGATTTTCTTTGCACAGGATAGCTGTGGACCATCTGAATCCGGGCTAGTTTTTACTTTTTTGATTTTGGTTTTAGTTTTTGTTTTTAATTTATTTTACTTTCGGAACCGGTTTGAACCGGTTCTGAAATTGAAACTTCCCTAATATAAAAAAACTATAACCAAAATCGAAAAAGTAAAAATTAGCCCGGTTGTAGATCGTCCTCAACCATCCAAGTGTTGCCAGTGGGCTACTTTTTTTAAATTCTGATTTCTTGATTGGCACCACTTTTTTGAAACGGTAAAATTCACTTTGTTTTTGCTTTAATTAATATGTCATTAAATAAGGCCCATTTTACCATTTCAAAAAAAGTGGTGCCAATCAAGCATTTGATTTTAAAAAATGTAGCCCATCTGTTAACACTGATCCTATCCAAAAATAATCATTCAAAAATATTAAAATTTGAGCGAGATATTTCAAAATAACGCTCCCATAGACTTAGCATTAGCATTTTCCTTTCTTCCCGTAACTGAAGCGGGCTCTTAAGGAGAATATTTGGCGATTTATTCCCTGTGGGAAGGGAGGGGGGAGACTAACGGAAAAATGCCTTTAAATCAATAAATTAATTTTTAATTGAGTTTTTAAACAATTAAAATGTTGTATTGTCATCGGAAACACACCTCTGAACGCAATTTTTATAATTCTAGCTTAGCATTAAGTAGGTTAAAAATAGATTAGAAAATCCCCTCTTTACATACGAAAACCCCCTTTCAAGGGCGGTGTTCACGCGGCATGACCACCTAATTTTAATTCCAAACCGACAAACGGCACCAACAAAGTTAGACACAAAGTTCCTACCTTTTTTTAAGAAAATCGTGTATAAATTTTGGTGTCAGTTAATCATTTGATCATTTTTCGAACAGAATTTTTCTGCCCTGAAAGGATTAACCCTTTCAGGGGCAAAGCGATTCCATTGCTTAAGTCTTGAAATTAATTATTGACACCGGAATTTGAAAACCAATTTATTTGTAAATAATAAAACGCTATATTTCACACACATAGTAAACCGAAGATTTTGTATCCAAAATTCTGGTGCAATGTCATGCATGTGATTTCCGCGTTTTTGCACACCAGTATATTCTTAGAGAAAATGTTGTTCTCTTAAATCGCAAAAATGTTTCGATTAAATGAAATATTATTTTCTCTAAGAATATACTGGTGTGCAAAAACGCGGAAATCACATGCTTGAATGTGGCATTTGGGAATTATAATTAAGTGGTTTCATAAACATACCACCGCCCCTCAAGGGGTTAACCCATTTTTGCCTAGCGTCCCATTTTTGGGATGCTTCGAATTTTAATAAATTTTTAAAATTTTCTTCTTCTTTAAAGCTCGAAAATTGTAGGAAATAATTATATTTAAGTGTGTTTATCTGTTATGGAGAGATGACAGCATAAGACGGATATTTATTTGCTTAAATGAATGTTTTTTCGGAATTTATAGATTTTTCATTTTTTAAGATTGCGAAATGCAAAAAGTAAGTTTATTTGTGCTTTTTCTACCAAATAAATAAATCACAATCTTAGCTTGTAGGCTTCTTTGAAATGTGTATTTTTTTTTTTTTTTAATTGCGAAATTATATGTTCAAGCCTATTTTTTATGCATTTTTGTAACGTACGAAACATAGGGCGCTAGTTACGAAATCCATATAGGCGACAGTTATTTATGTGAAGTTCTTTTCAAGATGATTATGAAACAAATTGTTTTTAAGACTCAAATGCGATTATTCTTAGTTTATCATTAGTAATGCTTATAATGTTATTAGTCTCTCTAATGAAATAAATATATTTTTCATATATTTATTAGCCATATAGGCGACAATTATTTATGCAAAGTTTCTTTTCATGATGATCATGAAACAAATTGTTTTTAAGACTCTAATGCGATTATTCTTAGTTTATCATTAGTAATGCTTATAATGTTATTAGTCTCTCTAATGAAATAAATATATTTTTCATATATTTATTAGCCATATAGGCGACAGTTATTCATGCAAAGTTTCTTTTCATGATGATCATGAAACAAATTGTTTTTAAGACTCTAATGCGATTATTCTTAGTTTATCATTAGTAATGCTTATAATGTTATTAGTCTCTCTAATGAAATAAATATATTTTTCATATATTTATTAGGCATATAGGCGACAGTTATTTATGCAAAGTTTCCTTTCAAGATGATCATGAAACAAATTTTTTTTAAGACTCTAATGCGATTATTCTTAGTTTATCATAATTAAGATAAGTATTATTATAATTAAGAAAAGTATTATTATAATACTAATGCTTATAATGTTATTAGTCTCTGTAAAGAAATAAATATATTTTTTTAGTAGTTCATAAAAATACTAATTATAGTGTATAATATGCAGTTTAATAACTTCTTTTATATAAATTTAGACAAAACATATAATTATGCGTATTAAACTATTACGAATATTATGCATATTCTCAAATTTAGTACGCTTACATTTTATCAAATAAATACACACAAAAAAAAAAATAATAATACCGTATTTTTTTTTAGCATTTTTCAGTTTATTTTGCAAGATTTTAAAGTGATTTTACCAAAAAAATTGAGAAAACAAAAATTGAGACACAAATGGGTTAAATTAATACAGTGTAAAAATGCGCTGTAATTCACATAAAATTAATGCAAATATTTAAAAAGAATTTGCGAAATGTTTGCCGCTAAAGAAAAAGTATATCAGATTCAATTTTACTTTTTATAAGCTCTCTTTTTCCACTTTTTACCCTGGAAAACAAAACTTTTATGTCCCTCCAAAATTTCTTAGACTTGGGTCCTTTTTATAGAAAATTCCTACATAAAATTACGTTGTGGAAAAGGAAATTGTCATTTTCTAAAGAACAACTTTAAGTGTTTTAGGATTTCTTTGAGCTAATTTTCGAGAAACATTCAATATTGAAGGAATGGTCAAATAACATATCAACGAGTTTTCTTACACGTGAGTGACCGGCACACATAAGTCCAAGTGTGCATTTTTGTGTAGCTAATCAGCTATAATAACCAACACCCACAAGAAATGTGATTCCTTTTCTGCATATATGTCCAAAATATATAGTACCAGGGGTTGTACGCTTCAGGGAATTTTTCAGAACAAATATCAGTATTTGGTTTTATAGGGAAATAAATCTATGCACGCGATATGTTAAGCACGTGAAATTTTGCCGTATTGAAGAAGAGATTTTCTATAAGAAAATGCTGGTACCGAAGATTTTCCTTGTCTTGAAATTTCAGGACAAGTACCACCTCTGTAGTACAAGTCCCTGTGATCGATGAGCACTTATATAGCACAGGGTTGTGCAACTGTAACACGCCGGATACCACTATTTTTTTTAAAGAAATAGCCGACCTCTTGAATCGCAGAAATTCCATGATTAGATAAGACATACATAAAATACATAAAATTTTAGTGGTGTCCAGCGTGCCACATTGGGCCACCCCTGATATAGCATCAGCCAGAAAAACAGGATTTCCCTTAACCCCTTGAGGGGCAAGTAATTGCCTTTCTGTAATGTCGAATTCACACCGGAATCTGCAAAAAGATTTATTGCAAAATAAGGAAAAGCAATTTTATGACTTTTTTCCACCAAAGTTAGAAAAGAAAAATTTAATAAATTTTTTATGGTGCAAATCTTCATTAATCGTAGGTGGGATAAAATATATCGCACCGCCCCTCAAGGGATTAAGATTTGCATTAGAAATTTGACCTTTAAGGGGCCGCTTCACTGAAACTCTCCGATCGCAAAATCCCAGTTAATCTATGGGAAAACTTAAAAGCGAAATTACCGATTATCACAAACCTTCAAAATTTGCGTTGTGCCAAATTACCTAGCTTTTGATAATTGATTCTTACATATTTTGTAGCGCTGAATCCGAAAAATGGCCTTCATTTTTTATCATCACATCAGGATTTTCTGCAATTTTTTTACTGTTTAACTTTTAGATTTACGATTTGCGAAAAATTTTGAAGTGATAGTTAACAATGAAGGTTATTTTCAGATTAAGTGCTGAAAAGTACATAAAAATCAATTATCAAAATTTAAAAAACACAACCATTACATCTATTTTATAGTATCAGAATTTTGCTATTTTTTGACTTTGAAATTTACGATTTGCAAAAAACCCTGACTTGATGGTTAGAAATCAAGGTCATTTTCGAATTCAGCGCTAAATAATACATAAAAGTCAGTTATCAAAAGTTAAGAAACACAACCATTTCCTGCATCTTTCAGTATCAGATGTTCTCTATATTTTGACTTTTTACCATTGAAATTTGCGATTTGCAAAAAATCCTGACGTGATGGTTAAAAATAAAGGTCATTTTCGGATTCAGCGCTAAAAAATACATAAAAATCAATTATCAAAAGTTAAACCCCAAAATCATGCAGACTTGTGTTACCTAATATAATTATTAAAATACGGTTTTCATCTCAGAAAGTAGATCACATACGCTGATGATGCGCGTTTTTAACCCTAGAGCCGCGATAAAAGGTCACCCCGTAGCGATTGAATGGATATCGACACGAACCAGAAACCTATTTATAAAATAAATTACATATATACTGAGCCAAAATAAGTTAATTATTTTTTTTAAATAGTTTTAAATAAAAATTCTGGTATTAAATATTAAACTTAAGTAAAATTTCCCGCGCTTCTAGAGTTAAAAATTGTCAAAATACAAAAACCTGTACAATTTGAAAATTCCACTTAGTGAAATTTTATTAGCTTTTTAAAATGACTTAATTTTTCGGCGGCAATTTTTAAAAACGCACGTCCATGGCATACGATGTTTGTTTTCGTTATTAATTAAGAAAATTCATTTGCACATTTGAAAATCAGCTTGTACAAAATGAAGTTTTAAAAAATGTTGCTGCTGCTTCCTGGACTTTTATAACTAAAAGAAAAAATTTCTTCTAGACTGTATCAGAAAATCGTTTTAAATATGACAGGATTTTCCTCTATTAATGCCTTAATTCTTCGATTTAAAAACTGTAGTTTAACGTATTTATCACATAAACGCATTTATCATACATAACGTATTTATCATATATAACGTATTTAGCATACACCGTGCCAAAACCTTTTTAGATTTTCTTGTGGGCAGTAATTTTTCATTCCAAGCCGAGAAAGTGAAAAGGTCACAACAAAATCTAGGACGGCAACGTCAGCTTTATCTACTTTTTTTTAGAATCGAGCGATACTAACATTATACTTTTTAATGACAGATTAAATAAGGCGCATTATATTATTTAAAAAATTAGTAATTAAGCAATCTGAATTTTAAATAAAACAGCGAGTTGGAAATTCTGAATAAGGAAACCATGCAAGCTCTGTAATATGAAGTATAAGCGCAGACCGCCAAATTTTTCGAAATATCTAGTCCATTACTTTAGACAAAACAATGGGTGTTTATGAAGTATTTCCCTAAATAGCAATCCGTACGCAGAGACAGGACTGTATCTTGAGGAAGTAGATATTGGTGAAGAAAATACATCGGTCAATTTAAACTTAAAATTGATTTAACAGTAAGTATGTAATTTTTCCGGTTGCAATTATTATCAATCTTTATTAAGACAGACCGAGCTCTACAATGAACAGGTCGGATTCTCTCCTTTCTCGTAAAATCTTCTGCATTTCCCGATGTGACGTTGCATTCCGATGACCCTGGGATAAAAGCTATTACGACACAATCGAGACCATCTCCCATCGGATTACTCCCATCGAAATCTCCAAGAAAACTTCCGACCCCTTGGGAGTGAGAAAAGCATATATTATCGGAAGCGCGTCTTTAGGGAGAGATTTTAAAGCGGTTGATATTGTTTTCTCTGTTTAATAAATATACCATCGACGCGCGCCTAATTAAGATATTTTCATAATCTTTTTTTGAAACGAGAGTGAAATGTTCAGATTTTCAGTTGTCAAAATCTCAAAATGATATGACGGATAGCTATTTATAAAATGGAAAATAAAAAAGAAATTCGCTTTTTTTAAAACCAGAAGGCTTTTTCTTTGAAAATTAACAAAAAATTAACATGCTAACCTACAAATATTTAATTAGTATCATAAGAAAGGCCTTATTCTGAATTTTTAAATGGTATGAAAAGAAAAGCGTTATTGTTAAATAAATATGGTTGTAAATACTCCAAAATTTCAAGAAATTCTACTTAAATATAAAATAACTGGGAAAATATTATAAGCGTTGAAAGTAATTTCAAAAATTAATAATAACATATCTGAAGCGTTTTATTAGTTGAATACCTCATTTTATTCGTTTTCTGATTGGTCTATAGTGTAATCTGTATTTTCCCTTTACTTTTAACAGAGATGGATACTTCTGTTGCCACTATGACAAAAAAGTAATAAAAACTACAAAAAAAAAAAAAGAATTAATAACTCAGAAACAAATTGGGATACGGCTTTCAAACAAATTGCATTTAAAAGTACTTTTTTTCTCTATACGACGGTGTAAAAAGTAATATTGTGGGATGTTTAGAAATTTAAGAATGAAATTTCATTTAAAATGGGTCCAGGAATATTAATGTTTAATCCATGGCGTACGTAATGTATGACCAGCTGCGTAGAAGTTTAAAAATTTACAGTACCGAAAATTGTAAAACTGAAATTCCTTTTAAAGTTTGTTCATGATGGGCCCATGAATGTTAATGTTTAATCCATAGCGTACGTAATGTATGATCAACTCCGTGCGATTTTTTGTGTCTTAAATTTTAGTCTTTGAAAAAATCATTTTCCAAATGGTCATTGTAATTTGTTAAATTGTTTTTTTAACCATTTGGAAAAATGCTTATTGTTCTCGGTCAGGGTAGGAAATCAAAAACATATCTGAAGCGTTTTATTAAAAAAAAAGAAAAAAAAATGTTTCTTTCTCTACTTTCACATTTACGAACTCACTTTCATACACAAAAGCATAAAAACTTTATTTTTTTTTTCCAAATACTGCAAGCAATTTTTTGTAGATTTACATTGATTTTCTTTGTGGTACGCTGTCTTTTCAAAATGAAATTTTAACATAAAATAACATAAACACCAATACTAGTTTTAAAAAAATTGAAGTACTTATTAAAACTTAGTCTAACAAAGCATCATGTACAATGTTATTAATCTGCTTTAAATGAACAGTGCACAATACCAAGAAAGTTAATTGTACCACAGTTCTTGCATAAATAATTAGCAGTGTGTGATCAGACGCTGCATAACCGAAAAATAATTGATATTGCACATTTTTGCTAAAACTTCTGTATACTAAGTATGACATTTATGCTAATATTAAAGTTTATGTGGGCACCATCGTTGTTTATTGAAATAAAATAATAATCTAAAATTTCTAAAAGATTTTCTTTTTCCATTCATTAAAATTATTATTAAATGCTGTATCAATTTTAATGACTTGTTCAACTATGTATATATATATTCTTTAATAATATTGATTGACAATTTCCGATTAGTAGAAAATTGAAATATTCAATAAAAATTTTTTCGAGAAAGCAACAATCGTAGGAAAGCATTACAGGCTTTTGAAGACTTTAAGATACTATATTTTTGATACGGCATATTTCATTGGATATAAAATAAATTGTATAGTTTCTATTGCCATGAAAAATCAACGTATTATCTCGTAACTTGTTTACAATAAATTTCGAGAAACTTTGAACAAAATAAAAAATATATATTATTTGAAGATGATGTGAATCAGTCTTCTTGGCTTTTGACTTTTTTTTCCTCTCTATCCTTTATTTTTATATAAAACTATTTTTTCAGAATATAAAATAATTATTGCACAAATTAAAAAAAAAAAAAAAAAGAAAAGAAAAGAAAAAGAAAAAAGGAAGCTTCGATATTAAATAAAGCTTGATATCATGATCGCGAAGCGTCTTTTTTTTCTTTTCTTTTCTTGTGTATGTGTGTGTGTCTGTGCCTAGTTTTAGTAACAATTAATTTATATTTTGAAAGATTAGTTTTATATAGAAATCAAGAATAAAGACAAAATGATGAAATTTACTGCAATGTTGTAGTGTTTTTAATTAATTAATTTATTTATTTTTAAACAAATGAATGAAAATCCAAGAAGACTGATCCACATCATCATCAATTAATAAATTTCTTTTATTTTCGAAGTTTTCAAAATTTGCTGTAAAATTATTATGAAATACGTTGCTTTTTGATGTCATTAGAAATCTTACAATTTATTTTATAATCCAATGAAATATGCAGTATCAAAAATATAGAATCTAAAAGTATTCAAAAAACCTGCAATACTTTCCAAAGATATGTACTTTTTTTTTTTTTTACAAAAGTTTTAAATTTAATTTTTTTATCTTGTACTAATAGTAAATTCTCCATCAATGTTATTAAAGTATTTTGTTATACATGCAACAAACAATAAACCTTAAAATAGATACAACATTCAATAGTATATATAAATAAGCATTTCGAAATTTTGAATAATTAATTTATTTGGGTAAACAATGATAGTGCCCTTGGACTTGAATATTTGCAGAAATGTTATATCTATATACCGGGTGTCCCAAAAAGGACTGACTGATTTTAAAATTCAATAACTTGCAAACGGTGACAGATATTAAAAAAATTCTTGCAGGAGGGTTATGCATAAGGTCAAAAGTTTTATTACAGTGATTTTCAATTTTAGTTCGATTTACAAACAATAGATGGCGCTGTAAGCAATAGTCGCTAAATTCAGGCTCGATTTTTGGTACTTCGTGGCCCGGATAATACATTTCCATCTCCTTTTTCTGCATGGAACAAGATAAAGGACCAAAAATCGAGCCTGTATTTAGCGACTGTTGCTTACAGCGCCATCTATTGTTTGTAAGTCGAACTAAAATTGAAAATCACTGTAATAAAACTTTTGACCTTATGCATAACCCTCCTGCAAGAATTTTTTTAATATCTGTCACCGTTTGCAAGTTATTGAATTTTAAAATCAGTCAGTCCTTTTTGGGACACCCGGTATATAAAAGTCGTTCTCTGTGTGTGTGTCCTTTATACAAATCTTCAATTTTTGGCCGATTTGCATAAAACTTGATGTACATACGTTTCAGAACGTGGAAAAGATCACTGTCTACTTTAAAAAAATCATCAGACCCGTATTTATCCCTTTTTTCTACACCTTCCATAATTTAACATTATAGAAATATCTCTTTTTTAATTTTTCTAATTCAACCGTTTCTTTCCTGTTGCCACACCCTAAAAAACGGCAGAGTAATTTAAAAAAAATGATAACGCGTGTATTTGGATAATAAAAATTCGGATTTTCTCGCTATATTTTTGCATTTTTGAAATCGACGTCATTCTAATCAGGAAACGAAAAATTTCCCAATGTATGCGTAAAAAAATTAACTAAGCGTGTGTTAAAATGACGTAGTATCTTCATTTGAATGATTTTAAAGTTAAAAAAATCTATTTTAATACAGGCGTTTGAATTTCAAGAAAACAATTCAAGAAAAAAGTAATAAAAAAATCGTTTTCTTTGATAGATATGACGCCAATTTTGTCAATATTATTTCAAACTGGTACTAAAAACCGGCGGCTACAATTTATTTCCTATTTATTTGTAATGCTGAATCTTTAATTACATCATTTAGATAACTATTTTAATACTTGAAATACAGTGATAACATCCTACGATTTATATCGAATACGGTTACATAAAACACGATTTTTCTACGATTTATATTAAATAGAAATTATAACATAGCTACTATTTTCTAGAGTAATTTTTTTTCTTTTAAAATAAAATTTCACGACATGGAAATTGATGTCATTTTCAATTTTACGGCTGTAGATTTGGATTTTATGAATGGAAATATGAGTTTCCATTTAAAAATGATTGGCAATGAATCTTTGTATACATGTGCTAAAAATGCCTGATATATTGCCCGTTAATAGAACATAAATAAAAATCGTTTTTAATTTGGAACACGAATATATTTTTAACCTTTAGCATATTTGTTATATTTCTCAACAAATACAAGGGAAAGTATTTTTTGTATTTCGTTTTAGTGATCAGTTTCGTTTTAGTGATCACTTATTTATCTGAGTAGCACATTTCGCCCGCTGCGGTGATCGGTTTCTCCGAACAAATCTTGAATTAAAGGAAATATATCGATGAAATTGATCTGCCATTTTAAAACAATATGTATCTTTATCTCAAATGTACTTCCATGATACGATACGATCATCACTGCGCTATTATATTTTATAATGTGGAAGACAAAATTTCGGCTGTTAAGGATAGAATTTTTTAGTTGATCATTAACAGTAGGATTTGGTCTCAGAGTGATAGACGGATATGCAATATGCTAAATCTATTTCTAAAAAATTATCGAACTTTTTTAAAAGGCTAATCATTGAGAATTGGTTTCGCCTGATATAGAGCATTTCAGCTAATTCTAAAACAAAGCATGTAAAACAAAATGTTATGTACTAAAACTATTCCAAAAATTTGGGTGCAAAGTAACAGTGCAAATGTCATCTAAATCTGTCCAGCAGAACTTTTAGGATCGGGCTCACCTGACTATTGAACTTTCTTCCATAATTTTATGACAAAGCGATGTAAAACTATATGCAATATTTTGAAACCACCCGTGTAAAATTATCTAACAAACAATGCAAGTTCCAATGAAATTCATTCAGAATTTTTAAAAATACTTATCTTTCATAATTAGGTTCCAGATGATAATGGAATTTTCCTCTACAATTCTATGACTAATCAGCGAATAACAATGTTACGCACCAAAAGCTTAACTGAAAAACAATAGTGCAAGTTGAATTAATTTTTTTTTAGAAGAATCAAGTTATAAGCAGCCAGAATGAGATTCCCACACGAAAACAAATACTGAAATTTGCCAATTTAGTTATATAAAAGTACACGAAAACAAACAAATACTGAATTATTTGCAATGTTTTTGAGCAATTAAGTTAAACTTTTGTAACTGGGTTGCAGCCATATTTTTAAAAAAATTCAAGCTTGAAATTTATTTTAAAAAACATAAAAAATCTGTAAATTGAGATAAACTTTTCAAACAAATATTACTGAAAGTATTTTTTGTATTCTATTAGATGTTAGAACAGTTAAATGTGCGATGTTTAAAGGTCAAATTGCAGTAAAAGTTAAATTTATGGTTGGGTTAGGTTGTTGCCACCAACAATATGATGATAGAATTACTCATAGCAATGTCTTTTCTTTATAATATTTCATTTAGAGCAAACAAGTATATCTTTCGTAATTGCGCTGCATGCAAATTTATAAATATCCATGATTGGAAATTATTTTAAAATCCATTCAAATGAGAAAATTGAGATACAATTTTCAAATAAATTTAATTTGAAAGGTCTTTTTTCTATTCGACAGTGTGAAAAACGAAATTGTATGATGTTCATAAGTTAAGAAAATTTTCATTAAAGGCACAATTTATGGGTTAGGTCCTTGCCATCATCAGTATAATTTCACAATTGGCATTGTATTTGTTGTTTTTTGTATATTCTGAAGATGACTCAAAGAAAGAGTCGAAACCTTTACAATTTTAGTATTTTTAATGTGTTTTTTTACTGCAATGACGTCTTTTAAGCAAATAATTGTATTTTAATAGATGTTTTGACATTTGTCTGGAATGTATATTATTATGGTATAGTTAACAGTTGACGTAATTAAGACTATTTTACTTATATTTACATTTCTAATTGATCTTTTTAACGATCCGTGAACGGGAATGCCCCAATCTCAGTTATTGTGATTGCCGTATTATTTCTTTTTAATGTATTTTACCCTGAAGGACCTTATTATTGACACGAGCGATGCCGGGTAGATCTGCTAGTTTACTATAAAGAAGTTTTAGCAAAAATATCTGATAAATTATTTACTAGTATGCACTGCATTGATTACTCTGCTGATTTTTTTTATGCGAGAGGTATTGTATAATTAGTTTTCTTGGAATAACACACTGATTATTTAACCCCTTCATGGTCGCTTATTATTTGGAAAAACCATCAAAAAAGTACCTATTTATTTTATTACAGAAATTGAATAATTATAAGGTTTCTAAATAAAATACTCAATTAGTTTTTTTTTTTTTTTTTTTTTTTTTTTTTTTTTTAAGGCGAATAATAAAGATGTTATAGAACAAATTCACATTTGTAGAAAAGCCATCATGTGGAATTCTGTGTCTTAATGTTTGTTTTACACCATACAAATTAATGCGAGTAAGACCTTTATTTTTCACATCTTAGATTTTTTTTTATCATCATCACACAAATTTTTACAAATAATATTTGAAATAATACATATACATTAAATTTCGATTATTAATACTTTTTTGAGTGTTATATATTTCGGAACATACAATACAAATCCTAGCATTACAATCAGCGTCAAAATCCAAACCCAAGCGGAATATTCAAAGACTTCACACGGAAATGCCATTTAAATTTTTCTGGTTTCAGAAGTTTTTACAGCAATTAAATCGCCAGCCCGGAAATATGACGGGCGCGAGAAATAACGAACGACACCTCAGCCCGTGATATTGACGGGAGCGACAATTAAGGGGTTAAAGGAAATGAATAAAATTACACATGATATTTCGTTAAACTATATTTTAATATGTACTGCAATCATTTTTTTAAATTCATATTAAAATTTCTTTAATTTTGCGTTAAATTTTCATTTCAAACATGCAGAGAACCTCCAAGAAAAATCAATCTATATCTACCAAAAAGAGCATGCAATTTTTTCAAAGTATGTTTATAATTAGCGTTTAAAATTATTTTCAAAGCTTAAAATAGTTTCCCATTTATTTAATATTTAAGCAGAATTTCTTGAAATTTTTGGGTATTTATGCTAATATTTATTTAACAAAAACCTATAAAAAATTATTTTTATATTATTTTAAAGTTTAGAATAAGGCCTTTCTTATAATAGCTGTTATATATGTTTAGAGTAACGTGTTAATTTTTTATTAATTTTTAAAGGAAAGCTTCTCCTTATTGAAAAAAAGCTAATTTCATTTTTATTTGTCATTTTCTAAAAAAAATACCCGTCATATAATTTTGAGCTTTCAACAACTAAAAATATAAATATTTCATATTCGTTTAAAAAAAAGGTTATCAAAATATCTTAATTAGGCGTGTGTTGAAGGCATTTTTAATTAACACGGAAAGCACTATCAAACATTTGTTTTCTGTTTTTGATAAGGAGAAAAAGAAAGAAAAAACGTGAGAATTGAAGTGGTCAGTCTGTATTTTTTCCGATTCCTACTTGAAAAGGATTCTTGAAATCCGCCAGTTATTGTCGCTTGCTTCGTAGTACCGCCTAAACACGGCCCAACTTGATCTTTCGTTTTAACGCGCTGTATACGGCCCTAACAAACACTAGTTTTCGCTGGAATCAGGAAAAAGCCAAAAAATTCGATAGATGGCGCTGATTGCCAACCTCATTCGTACGATTTAAAGGGTTAAAATGCATCATACTCGCTTATTTTTATCTGATTAAATGATAGAATTAAGTGCAATTAAACCGGTATACCAAAGTTGAAGCAAATCGCACTGAAAAACAAATTTATCTAAAGTAAGGGGGTATTAGCTCCCCGTATCCCCTTTATACTTAACCAATGAACCTCCAAATCTAATCAGGGATGCGCCTTATCAGAATAAACCGATATACCAAATTTGAAGGAAATCTGATAAGTATGCATAAAAACCCATTTATCTATGGTAAGGGGGGATTAACCCCCCCCGTAACCCCTTTATACTTAACTAATGAATCCTGAAAACTAATCAGGGAAGCACCTTATCAGAATGAACCTAGAAAAAAAATTCGAAGCAAATCGGATATTTCTCTCAAGAATTATTGCGTTACGTACGTAGACACAGAACCTGCAGGCACATTAGCTCTCAGGCTTTAATAGTCAGTGATCTAAAAAGTGAACAAAAACAGAACATTTTTATATATTTTTATACACATTTACATACTTTTATTTCAGTGAAGATTTTGTACGTAAAATATTCATATGTAAACTTTAAAAATTTTCTAGGTAAAGAATGATGCCAGAATTCTAAATTTGCTTTATCAGTTATATTTTTTGCTATATTAAAAATATATATATATGGGTATTATTTTGTTGCAAACAAATACACGAACACAAATTTTGATTGTGCTCATTCAAATCACATTTCTATAATGGACAATTTAGGAGCGTTGGATAAATAAACTAATAAAGAACTGTCATAACTCCGGTTGCTTTCAGAAATGTGATAGCTTCTTCTATAAAGTGCAGGAAATAAAATAACTAATCCAAATCTTAAAACTGAATCATGGGCTAAAGCTAAGTAAACACAAACATGATCGAATGAAGCCGCCCTTGACTGAGGTTGGCGAGTAGTGCCAAATTCTTGCAGTGGCCACAGCCGGAACTAGATTTTGACTCCAGCGCTCCTATTGTATTTCATGCTTTTGTTATAGCCTGTAAGATCGAGTGGAGCTTTGGCCTAAACTATAAATTGGATATTTTTTTCGGGAAAAATGAAAATTCGATCACGGGTTCTTCCCGTTTCGGAAGGAACTCGGTGTGCTTGTGGTAGGGCCCCAGGACAGGATTACCAGTAAGACCTCCACTTTTATTGAAATATTTTGGATGCACACCAGAAAATGCAAAAAGTATTAATAGATTTATTTAATATCTTTTTTTTAATTACTTAAAGTAAAAATTATTTTTCAAAAGTTCCGGTTTGAGCTCGAAATTTAGGGATGAAAATGGAGGCCAAAGAGGCAACCCTGGAAAAGGAAACATTATAATCCAGAAATGTATGACATATCAAAAACGTATTCGGTTTATACTTTGCCACCAATAAATTCAAATAAAAATGTTCATGCTATATAAGCGAAGACATATGCTGCAAATTGTGCAGTAAAGTACTTTTAAAATTACGCTCCAAATATTGTCGTGGCAAATGTAAAAATTGTAGGCACACTGGGCTTGTTATAGACTGAGAGTGTATTTCTGTGATAAAAACCAGCCTAACTTAAGCGAATGCCAAGCGTAAGGACTTTTTGTTAGGCCCTTCCATTGCAGTCTAATTAACTACAGTCTTCTACCTTCTATTCCCAAACCATAATCATAGTATGAAAAAAAGAATGGATGGTATACAAATACGTGTGAACAGTAACTAGGATATTCGCATAATAAAAAGGGAAACTATGCTAAAAAATAAAAAAAATGTATAACTTAATGGTAAAATAATTTTTCAGTAATGGAAGCATGTCTTACTGCATTAATAATAATCATTAAATTAAAAATAAATTGTATGAGAATTATTAAAGCACCAGCCACATTTAAGGCTGTTCTCAAATCCAAAGGAGTTCTTTTATGGCACATTTCTTAATTCATTTTTGTTCGGAAACGTAGGAAATTGGCAGTTGTTCTCATTCAGAAACAGTGTAATCGCAATATGTTTACCATTTTGGGGCCAAGATCTTTCAGCAAATACTGTCTAAGCCGGCGTTTTGAACTGAATTTTCTGACGCGACACTTTTAGAAAGGTAAAAAACCTATCGTCACGTGGCCGCAATCATTTATACTCTACAAGTAATTAATTTATCGATAAATGGAAAACGTATTTCAATCCCAAATTGCTTCAGTAGTCAGGAATGCAAATTTCCCGCCTTTAGATTTACAAGTTTCGAACACTATAAAGCCACGTCCCATTTTGTAAGGAATCTATTACCAGTAATCGCACAAAACTATCTTCTAGCTAATGAATCCTGAAGAAAATGATCTTTATAATAATACCGGTGGTAGAGTCCTTACAAAATGGTGCGTGGCTTTATAGCGTGCGATTCCTGGTTTATAAATAAATTTGAAAATGTGTCAGAAAGTTTCCCGCCATTAGCCCATTTAACAGTTTGAGGGGCGGTGGTATTTCTATGAAACCACTTAATTTAAATTCTCAAATGCCACAATAGCACCAGAATTTTGATTAAAAAAAATTTATGTTTATTATATATGCGAAATGTAGCTTTTTCGTATTTACAAATGAGTTTGTTCTGAAATTCCGGTGTCAATCAGATAACCACTTTAGCAGTGAAATTGCTTTGCCCCTGAAAACTTTAAGACTGGCGTTGCATTTTCGTAATTTTATGTTTGTGATTTTTGCACTTGTTTTGGATACCCATAAATAGATAAAGGTAAAAATTACCCCATTTGCTCAAAACATTTCAGAGATAAGAAAGTAAAGTGATTAACAAAAAGTGGTATGAACTGAATAAAAGTCGTTTAAAACATGCTGGTCCTTAATGGGTTAAGCATGGGATTTGAGAACAGTTGTATTCTCATATTCAGTTCCTGCGTCCTCCGCTTAACCAATAATAATAATAATAATAATAATAATAATAATAAAACGCCTATAGATTGCGTAAATTGTATGAAGAATATATTCTTCTTCCGAGATCCCACGCGTTGTAACTGACATGTTATTCGTGAAACATTTTACATTTCATATTAAAGAATATTTAAATATATGATCTTTATCATTTAACACTGTAAAATAATAATAATAATAATAATAATAAATAAAATAAAATAAAATAAATTATATTTTACAACAAATATGCTGCACACCGGCTGTCAATACAGTTGTTGTTATATTTACAAGCTGCTGTCTTTAACCCCTTCGGGACGAGCGTCTTTTACAGAATTTTTAATCTTCAATCACCGGTTTTTTAAAACAAAAGTTTTTGCCTAATTGAATCGGGAAAATGGGAATCGGGATCAAATAAGGCAAAATTTACAATAAAAATTTACTGGTGAGAATAATCCCCGATTTTGAGCACCTTACGCGGCACGAATACCGGTCGCTCGTCCCCAAGGGGTTAAGAATGCCGTCCAATTTCTCAAATTTGGGTATAGACGCGCTGCTATTGGCTACGTGGGGCACGTACTAGAAAGAATTCAATTTTTAAATCACTTGCTGCTTAACACGTTAAACGCGATGCCGGTCCTGGGGACTGGCATTGATCTTTCTGTTTAGGCGACGCCGGTCCCTAGGGGCCGGTGGTATAAAATTATTCTATTAAATGTGCAACGATGCTGCTGAAATATAAAGGTCGCAGCGACATTTTCTACAACTGCAAGATATTGCTAGTCTATATAACGTAATACGAAAATCCCGCATATGTCGCTGCAATCGACATTTGGTATTTTAGCAGTATCGTCGTACATTTAAGGGATACAAATTTTTAGCAGTGTTTGGATAGCATATTTCCACACTAGGTATTCTAGACGCTGTAACGCGGTTGAAACGCTGATCCTAGAATTCGACCAATAGAATTATTCATCATTCGCGGTGTTTACAGTCAGTCTCATTAGATACTTAGAAGACCTGCCTGACAACGACTGTCTTAAAAATATATTTCTGTAATTCTCGGGAAATCCCCTGAAACATTAAAAAAATTTGAAAAACATTTGAAATAAAAATTAAATAATAAAAAAAAAACGACTGCGTGAAAAGCGAACTAATTAATTATTTCTCATCAATGTGAAACTATTTTTTTATATTACTTACCTATTTTTTTATTTACTTACATTGATGACTTTTAAGCTGTGTTTAATTGTTAGTTCCTATCTATAAACACTGTTCTGATGTGGTCTATCGATGTCTATGAAGGTTAGAGTTGCAGTAAAGCTAGAGATCCTACCTACATAATTTCCAGGTTGTGTAATATTTAAACGGAGCTTCTGAATGTAAAATAGTCAAAGAAACATCGTTTTCATTTTAAAAGACCTATCCAATAATATGCCACTCAATAGGGCGCGTAAAAATTTTCTTTCGTCTGTACCAACATTTTGAATTTTACGGCCGTCATTTTCATTTTTATAAAAACAAAACCTATCCTATAACCATCGGACGGTTAAGACGAATCGATAGCGACCTCATTCATTAAAATCCATCCAGCCATTGGGATGTTTCGAGGGTATAAAGATATCCACATATCCAGATACGCGTAAAACACACAACCCTTCTTGGCAGTCGGGAAAAATAACGGCTTTACTGTTTTGTTTTTTTCATTGCACTCGAAAAAAAAAAAAAACAAACAAATTGCGTATTTTCACAATTTCTGTGTATGCTGACGCTTAAACGGAAATTAAAGTAAAATTAGTGCCGCGTCTAACACTTTCAGGAGCGGTATCCTTAACCCCTTAATTCTCGCTCCCGTCATATTCACGGGCTGTGTCTTTTATTCAAATTGTTTGATTCCCACCAGTTTTATACAATAGTGTAATTGACTATATTTTAGTATCGTTTTTCCTGTCATTAAATAAGGGGAATATTTCTTTTGCATAAAAGTGGTGCCGATAAGCAATTTGAATTTTTCAACCGTAATTTAATTCGAGCGTTAAGGGGTTAAAAAAGGACATTTAATTTTAATTCCAAAACTGACAAACGGCACCAAGAATATTTAACCAAAATTTTCCTATTATAATGTACATGAAAATAAGCAAGTTCATGTTTTCTAATAAATCGTTTATAAATTGCGGTTTCAGTCCATTATTTCATCAGTTATAAACAGAATTACTCCTCGCCGGTAAGGATTAAAGTGTTAAATTCGATTTCACAGCATCGGTGATTGAAAAATTCCAGCAGAAAGCGCACGAAAAATCAGAATATATGCATATATATATATTTGCAATGAATGAATAATTTACAACCAAACGAAGGATACATATTTATATATTTTGCATATCGTAATAAATATAATAATATTTTCTTCCTAGCTAGAGGTCTTGTAAACTCAAAGACTCTTGCGGCCGCACATGTCACACAGCCCTAAGGACGATTTTTATTAAAAATTGCAAAACAAAATTAGAATGATTGAGAACATTAAAACATTGTGTTCATTTATTTAAACGAGTGATCTTCAATAATTTTATTCGAAAATCGTTTACCTCCACATATTTCGAAAGGTATTTTTCATTTCATTTATTCTAAAAGTTTCGGTTATTAAAAAAAAAAAAAAAAAAAAATGTGGTAGCTTGCAGGGATGAAATTGCTGCGCTGCAAATGGCTGATTCTCACCACTAAATATTAATAGTATTCTTCATGTTATTAAATTTCAGTAATTATGCCATTAAAAAAAGCGAGGAACGCTATAAGAATTTAGTGATAGCAATCGGTCATTTATGGAGCAGCGTCACTGAGCTTCGTATACAGCGGACCACAAGTTGCAGTCTCCTACTCAGAGCATTCAGATTAATAAATACGAAAAAGAAATTTTCTTAAAATTTTAAGTTTTAAATAGATTGTAATCAATTAAATTTTGCGAATAACCAGTAAAATAATTCAAGCTTCCGTCTCATGCTGTACAACCCTTTCAGGGGCAAGTAATTGCGTTTGTGTAACGTCGAATTCACCCCGGAATCTTTCAAAAATTTTATTGCAAAATAAGAGAAAGCAATTTTACTGCCTTTTATTTTTTTACACCAAAGTTAGAAAAGTAAAATTTAATCAAATTTTTCTGGTGTAAATCTTCATTAATTGTAGGTGGGATATAATATATTCCACCGCCCCTCATCCAAAGTAACATGCCTGGTTTCACTAAGTTGTAAAGAATTATCTAAAATTTCGCTTGATAAAAAATTCCAGTAAAACCCCTTTCTTTTATTTAACAATTACAAGTTGCTAATAAATATCTTTTAAATATGGATGTTTCATTGAAGATTAGTTGTATAAAAAAGCAAAAAAAAAGGCGAAATATATATATATTTAAATTTCTACCAATCAAGCAAAATGAATTTTAAATAAAGTATCAAGTTCGTGATTCTGAATAAAAAACATGCAACTCCTGTAACATGCAAATCCTGCGCAGTTACCGATATCTTCTAAATATTCGGCCCATTATTATTCGCAGTATAATGGACGTTATTCAGCATTTTGTTAATCCACAATCGGTCGAAAGGGACACGACTGTATCTTGAGAAACAGAACGCAAATTAGAAACGATCGCTTAGAAAAAGAAATTTAAAATTAAATTAAAAATGACTACACACTTTTTCCGGTTGGAATGATTTTATTTACAATTGCTTTTAAAAATATACATGACGAACTCTGAAGGGGGGATTTTTCTCTAAAAGTCCGAATTAAAGGTGTTTTTTTTTTTTTTTTTTTTTTTTTTTTTTTTTTTTTTTAATTGTAATAAAGATTTTAGCTCCTACGTTTTTTGCATGCTATTTATTATTATTTGAATAGCATTTTAAATTTAAAAAATAATATATTGGTTATGTGGCTCGAGTTCCTTGTGTGGATGTCTTAGCGTACATGCCGTGCACTTCAATCGGGCGGTATCCAATAGATGACCAGAGTCATTTGCCATCAATTTTCGTTAAGGATTACGAAAATAGATAATATTGTTTGGATCTTCAAGTACTTTGAGGTCAAAAAGTAGAAAATGAACAAAGTGACAGCCTTTTGAAAAAAGGTTTATTTTTTAGCCTTTTTTGCACTTTAGCATGCTTCTAAAAATATTTATTCTTTATAAAAATGGATGAAAGTGGTGCAAGTCCAATAAATTATCTTTAATTAAAAAAAAAAATAGCGAGATCAGATTAATGGTTTTTGCGCTCTGATCCCGCCCAGTTTGAAAAAAGTCATTTTGAGTAAAATCCGTTTATAGCAGTGTTGTAGTCCTGGAATAAAAAGTGGAGGGACGCTCATAGTTTCGAACATTAGGGTCTGTATCACACGTAGGTTAAACTTTATTTTAAATCTTGCTTTTTATTTTCAATTGCAGAGAAAAGTAATTGAAAAATTAAATTCGAATTTAAAATTAAATTTGAATTTAAGATTAAAATTAAATTTAAAGATTAAATCTAAATGAATTTAATTATTTTCTTTATCTGTTGGACGCTAAATAGCTTGCTATAGAATTAAAAGATTTAAAACCTTATATCATGACTGAAAATTTTTGGAATAGAATTCGTAATTCAGTAACACTAATTCAACAACGAAATTTTTATTAGGATTTGTTTTACATTACTTATTTTGGAAATAGTTATAACTGTTTTCCACTGACAACATTGAAAATTATTGCATCTTTACTTTATGGTCAGATGCAGTGTAAGGAATTTATTGTAATCATAGAAAAGAAAAGAAAATACTGAAATTTTGGTATGTCTTTACTTTTTGAAGCCCCCCTGAATCCATTTTGCCTATTTTTACTACAGTTTTCTATTTATGTGCGTATACATGTATGTATGTTGGTTTTTCCTTTCAGACTCCCAAAGTTTTTTTTTTCTTCATGTGTGTTTGAACATGATAGCGTTCAAACGGTGTTTTTGACTGGGCTCAAATTTTGAATGTTTGTTATACATGATAAATAGACTATTTAATAATCTGAGATTATATGCCACTGTTCAAACTCTAATTTGGGAAAAATTCGACATGTTTTTCGCATTTAAGCAACTTTTAAAACATTTTTTTGACCAGAAGTAACAAATTAGTACTGTTTACGTGAGACAAAATATCAGAAGTGCGACCAAGGCCTAAGATAATCGATAAATAATGCTTTCTATTGATCCGAAGAATGCGTTTAGTATACTCAATGATGAGAAAGGAAATAGATAGATATCCTTCTACATAACATTTTCAAAAATTATATTTCATCGAGATTTCTAAAAAAAAAAAAAAAAAAAAAAAAAAAAAAACCTTGAAATTAGTAATTATAGATTACTTCTAATGTGTAAATGCAATACTTGATTTTTTTTTTTTTCAAAAATTAAAATTTTAACGGTGTGAAATGCGGAAAGAACATTCTAAAATTTCAGTTTCCTCACGATTTCTCAAGAAACTTAAAACATTGCACTTATGTATTTTCAGAAGTTACATGCTCGCATAAAACGTTTTTTATTAATTAAAATTTTAATACCAAAAATTGATAGGAAAGCCCTCTAAAATCGTCTCATCACGATTTATCTGAAGCTGTTTTTTACAAGAAACTTTAAAATAAATGTAGAGGTAACTATTAACATGTAGATGCTCATGAAGAATGGCTTTTTAAATTTTTGAAATTTTAAGTGACAAATGAGCTGAAAGCCTTCTAACGCTGCTATTCTTCTGAAATTATTAGGTCTAGAAACTTTAAATTTGACATAGGGGAGACCGGGGCTACAGGGGTAAGTAGTCCTCATAAATTGCCTGTTTGTGGATAGATTGCGCAACCAGTCACAGAGTACCTTTCTTATTGCTTTTTACAATCCTCATTGTTGTTTTTGCAGCGTTACGTACGTGCAGTGGACATTTATTACGATTTTTCTGTTTTTTGCATTCATAAGCAATTTTTTTGTTGCTTCATTCTTTTTCTAATTTCTAATACTTACATAGTTGCCAATCTCCCGATTTTTTTCATAGCAATATTTTTATTCTAAAATACTTTCTTTATACAATCGCACAATTTTACTTAAATAAAGCGAACGTTTTTGTAAGACTGATATCCAAAAAATCCGGTGGTTGGCAACTATAAACTTATCTTAATAATTGCGATTTAACTTGTGCAGTTTTTCTTAGTGTATTATTGACTGTACCTACCGCATATGTGATTTACTTGGATTATTTATGCTTAGAGTATTACGTGTCCCTTTTGTGAAAAAATTTATCATGGGCTAGTAGGCGCATTGAACACGGAGCAAGTTGGCTCCGTGTTTGGTGTGTGCTGGTAGCTTGAAAAACAGCAAACAACGAGAAAAGTGGTTTCGATGCAAGATTTTGGGCACACGAGGCCTGCTCAAACGGAGACACTCGATTTTTTATTTGTGACAACTGTAACTCTGATGATGATGTAAAGTAGGATAGAAGTTACTCAGTGTTAATGCTTTATTCATTATTTTTATGTCTGTATAATTTAGAATTTAGATTGTACGGCCATAACGCCTTTGTTTAAACTTACTGGTAATAATAAAATTGATTTCGCTTAACTGAGCGTCTTATTTGAGCTTCATTTAAATTTCTATAAAACGTGTGCCAACTTACCCCATAGGTATAGGCAACTTGCCCCGTGATGAGGTAGGTTGGTGCACAATTTTCCTTTTACTTTAGGGTTCCGCTAAACATAAACTACAAAAGCTACAAACTCAAAACTCCGGGTATTTATAGCCCAATGCCTGTTCTTTGAAAGTACAGTTAAAGTTTCATAAAAAACTTAAACAAAAAATTAGTAAAAATCAATAACTAAAAACTGCGTCTACTAGCCCCGGTATCCCCTAGTTATTTTTAATGCGAAGTTATTCTGATTGAAAGAATGAAATAGGATTGAAATTTGAAAGTGTGAATCGGCGCAGCGAGTGTTACCACATTATTAACAAGAATAAAATCTACTCTAGTAACTAACACTAACTCTACTCTAATTATAATTTTCTTTGAATTGGTGGCATTCGATAAAGTGATTACAAAGTCGAGCAGAAATTTTTAAAAGATAGCTTTATGAAGTAGAGTTTCGATACCAAATAACACTTAAATTTGTACCAGGTGAGTTATTTAAGAAGCACTTTCCTAATAAATTAGTTTTCAGGTAAACTTTAAAAAAGTTTTAATAAAAAAGTGTTTCAAATTAATTTTAATTAAATATTTAAAAAAAAAGGATAAATAGTTTTGAAACAACCGCAATATATTTAATTTTCTCACAGTTTAATAATATGATTTATTTTTCCTCTCTCGGAAAACTTTTCAGAAATGCTTGCTCTCAAAAAAGTTCTCGACACTTTATACTTTTCTAGTTTTCGTGTCAGTAACCATTCTCTGATTTTCCATTTTCCAAATTTTGAGTAAGCCTGTGGTTTTAGATTGGAGTAAGTAGTTTTCTAATGATTTTGTTGAGGCAAATTTAAAATATTTCTAACTGGCAAATTTTGAATAGAAGTGTCGTATAAATTTTTTTAAAAAATTGTATGCATTTTTTTTAATTAACGAGAAAATTATTTCGCTGTCATAATATTTCAATATTATTTTATTTTTTAATTTTAAGCATTTTTATGATTTACATTGCCTATACTTATCTCCAAATGGTAAAAAATTAAATAGCGTGTCAATCTTTATGATACTCCCTGTATACCGACCAATATATTATTGTTCACAAATGTTTGTAAAATTAATTTTAGAGCAATAATGTGTGATGAAAAAGCATGTGTAGCCTTTTTTTAAAATCAAAAATAAAGTTTCGTTTAGTTTAAATAAACATCAGGCAATAATTGTTTATAATTGGTAATGTATTCATTTGAATTATTTTGAGCGGTCATATATAGAAATTAATAATTATATGCGCATCACGAAACACACTAAAATTTAAACCAGCTACAAAACGTATTTCAATAAATATCCGACCATACATGATAGTGTATTTAAATTTAATGTGTGTAGAATATATACAAATATCATTTACATACCTAATTAATGTTTTGTTCAGCATAATGTAAAAAATAATTTATAAAATGCATCCTGCAGAGCTCCCAAATGGTGCCATTGGGCCCCTAAAGTTTCCTTTTTAGAAAAAGGTCCCACTTGGTCCACTTCGTCCTTTTTCGGTGACTGAAAAAAAAATTTCAAAACAATTACTAATGTGGAAAAATCGCCGCAAAATGTAAAAAAAAAACCTCTAAATATCGTTGAGGACAAAGTTTATTATAATGGGCTTCTGTAGTATAGATTTGTAACAGAAATTCTTTTATGAATGTAAAAAAAATCGCCACGGAATGCGGAAAAACGTTAAACTCCATGAAAATCGCGTTAAAAATCACTAAAAATTCAAAAATAGCAGAGGGAAAAATTTACTACAGTAAATTACCTGAAGATTGAAACCGAATGACAAAAAATTGCCGCAAAACACAAAAAATATATAAAAAGTTAGCAAAAAAATTAAAAAATCACCGTACGAATACCGACAGAAATTTATTGAAAAGAGGACAAAATATATTAAACTGAGATTGAAACAAGCAACAAAACTCTAAAAATTGCATAAAAAATTGCGAAAGATTCAAAAATCGCTGTGAGAATTCCGAATAAACTTTACTGAAAAGAGGATAACATTTACTGGGACTAAAAAATTAAACAGTATTCCTTTTACTAATGTCGAAACATCACCACGAAATGTATAAAAATCGCTAAAACTTCATAAAAATCAAAAGACAAAATTGGCTAAAGTAAGCTATAACATTGCCACCGGAATTCTTTCCCAAATGTATGAAAAAATCGCTGCGGAATAGGGAAAAAAAAGAAAAAAAATAGGTAGAAATTACAATCTGAGGACGCTATCACGAAAGGACAAAATCTATTACAGGATCTATTTATCTAAGGATTCGAAACCAAATTCCTTTTTCGAGTGTCATAAAATTGAAACGAAGTGAAAAAAAATTGCAAAGAGAATTCATTTTTTTCAAATGAGAGACTTTTAAAAAATACATAGTCTTTAATAAAATTTAAAACTTTTTACAATGTTTAGATAAAGACTTTCTTTTTATAAAAAGAGTAATTATGTTTCAAATAATTTTCACATTCAATAAAAAAAAAAAATAAAAACAATAGTAAAGAATGTAATATAAGAATACATGTATTACATATATATATGTATTAATAAAATACTAAATGGATATTTAATAGCTTATTTATAATTGTTAATCTGCAGTTCACATAGCTGCCAACATCTTACGCTTTTTCAGACCACAAAAATTTTATAGTAAATTTTACCTTTTTAAATCGCCGTAATCTGCCGATTAAATAAGCCAAAAAATTCTATTAAATTTTTGTGGTCTGAAAAAGCGGAAGAGTTGGCAGCTATGAGTTCATTAGGATCTCGGGAATATAAATTAATAAGGATAACAAACTTTTGAGATGAACGGTTAAATATATTATTTTCTTTTCGGGGTGACAAATGGCTTTAACCCCTTGGAGATGAGTGACCAGTACACATGCCACGTAAGGTTATCAGAATCCGTGATTATTCTCACCAGTAAATTTTTACTGTAAATTTTGCCTTATTTAATCCGAACAGGTGAACAGGTAATCAGCATTAAGGGGTTTCCTAGCTGATAGCAGCTTAACACCCAGACTAGGAAATTGAAATGTCTTATGTTTTAATGAGCCATTGGGAAAAAGTTAAACTGTAGCGAAGCTACTAAAAGAGTAAAAGAAGTTAACAAGAAAAAATAAGAAATTTAAGAAAAAAAAGGAATAATTAAATTTTAAAGTATAAACTTAAGATGAAAGAAAGTTAACGATAAATCTTAAAAAAATACAGGAATCTTAAAATAAGTAAAGTCAAACTGTAGTTGTAAAACTACTGTAAGGAATTTAGAAAGTTAAAGTTAGTACTGTTCAGAGAAACACTCACCAAGCATGGGCAAGAAAAGCTAGGGTGGCAAATACCACAACATCCAACCAAAAAAGGGACTAATCACGGCCATACATTTTATTTTTTTAAGTTTTACAATTTTTATGGTCTCTATAGTATATAGAGAGTTTTTTTTTTTTTTTTTTTTTTTTTTTTTTTATAAGAAAAATATATAAAAATGAAGAGAAAAAAAAATAGAAGAGGCAAAATAAAGCGTGGAGAACTCAGATGTTACTGAGTGTCCATAATTATGGAAAACCTGGGCCGTTTCCGATGATGGGGTTCAAAAGCGTCACATTCCTATTTAATCCGAGAATTTTCCCAATTCAATTAGGCAAAAATTTCTGTTTTGAAGAACTGGTTATGAAAGATTAAAAATTCTGTAAAAAACGCTCGTGCCGACGGGGTTAAAACGATTATTCTTTTTAATAATTGCATATATATATATATATATATATATATATATATATGTAGGATTTGAATTTAAACATACTTTATTTTCTTTATGACGTGCATGATCAAAAAATTAACTGATGCTCTGGTATTTTTATTATCCACAATTTAAAAGCACGACTAATGAAAATTAACGATCACGAGATCAAGGTTTGGACATATTCAAAAATTAGAAAAGAATCAGTCTATAAAATAATGTTGTACATGAAGCATCGGCTTATGAGATGCCAAGAAAGGTATTGTTAAGCCTAATAAAATTATTCGTAAGAAATATGTTGTAAGTTTTAAGTGAGAAAGGTGCTGTATTTAGAAAAGTATCAACGAAGTGATGTAAAGTTACCCTTATAGAATTGTATTAAAGTGTAAGTGTTGTGATTCAAACGTCTACTTATTCAAATTATCTATATATTAACATTTTACAAACAATAAATTCTACAAATTTGGGGGCTCGGTGCCGGTATGTTAAGCGACTATTAGTGGAATAGATAGTAAAATATTAATCGAAGAGAAATTGTTGTCAATCGCCAGTGTCAAAAAATGGACTGTGAATGAACAAGGCAAGTGTGTAAAAACCGTAGTCATATTTATCCAAGTACAACTTTGAAAAACATGGTATCCTTAAATAAAGCTAAAAGAATTGATCTAATAGATCTCTGCGAGGAATGCGGAATTCAACCACCAGAAAAACCGACAATCCATATCCTAATAAAGCTAATTAAAAAGTGGGAAGATTACGATGAAGATTTTATAAAGGACCGCCTAGAAGTAATTGGGGCAGCTAGAAAAGCACAAGCGGAATCGGAACTTGAAGAAAAGAAGTTACGAGCAGAGATCGAAGAAAAGAAATTACGAGCAGAGATCGAAGAAAAGAAATTACGAGCAGAGATCGACGAAAAGAAATTACGAGCAGAGATCGAAGAAAAGAAATTACGAGCAGAGATCGAAGAAAAGGAACTAAAAATGGAGATGGAGATGGAAGAAAGAAAATGGAAAATAGAATTGGAAGAAAAAGATCGCGAAAGAGAATTTGAAATTAAGAAAATGCAACTGCAAGAAAATTCAAGACAACACATCGATGTGAACACAAGGACAAATCCAGGTAAGCAATATGAATTGCTTAGATTATTAACAAAATATGATAGTACGAATGATATTAGTTTATACTTGGCTATGTATGAAATGCAAATGGCGCAAACGGGCATTGATAAAAAAGAGTGGGTCAGCTATTTAATTAACCTAATGCCGTTAGATGTGATTAATATAATAACCAGGGAAAGTGAACCTGAAATGCATGATTATGATTACGTAAAAAATATTCTTTTAAAACGGTACAAACTATCGCCAGAAGAGTTCAGGCTGAAATTTTTCTCACTCAAAAAAGAGCCATCGGCAAATTGGCTCGATTTCGCTTATGAGATCAAGGTATATTTCAAACAATGGACCGACGGCCTTGAAATAGATAGCTTTGAGGAATTATCGGAATTAATTGTAGTTAATCAAATTAGGCATAATTTACCTGCGGAAACAAAGACATATTTTACAGAGGAATTGTAGTAATAAAAAAGATAGACGACTTAGTTAACAAGTTGGATATTTACGAAAGGGCACGAAGGGTTTGCAATAAACAAGCTATAAGGAATACGAGTGGGAGTTTTGAGGATAAACGATCGAGAGTGGCTGACTACGCCAATTCGAAAAGGCGCCAAGTTGACAATAGGCACAATGTGAACCATGGAAGAAACGAGGCACATATAATATGTTATAATTGTGGCAGACCTGATCATGTGAGTAAGAATTGTACCATGGGAAGTAAAACACAACAAAATTATTCAAATTATAACCCGCAACGTAATCAAAATTGGCGAGAAACGAAATACCAAGATTGGAGCCAAAACACGCAAAGAAAAGTAGTTAATATGGGCACTTTAAATGGTAAGAAAGGGAGAATTCTTGATATTCAAGGAATAAAAACAAACATAATAATTGATACAGGGAGTGATATTTCAATTGCCAAGTCAAGATATCATACTGCAATAAACGCGCCAAAGTTAACCAGCGACAATATAACTATATCGGGCATAGGTGGAAAAGAAATTAAACCATTGGGGTATTTCTTGCATAAAGTTTATGTATATGGTATAGAAATACAAGATAAATTTTACGTGGTGCAAGAAACCGACTATGACCTAATAATAGGCAGAAAAACAATCGAAGGCTTGACATTAAAAGTAGTGGAAGATGTTGTTAGAATAATAAACGACACAGTGCAAGTAGGATACATCAAAATTAATGAAATCCCTTCCAAAACAGATGAAATAGCCACATCAAATATAGATAACAATAATCGAGGTTGGGAAGATATGGTTAATATCGAATGCGAAAATGGCGGAATGAATTTGACTCATATTACAAATTTGGCTAACAGAGAAGAAATACGAGGATTAATAAAATCCTGCAAAACGAACAAAACAAAAGATAATGAATTAAACATAAAAATACTACCGAAAGATAGAAAACCTATCTGCGAACGTCCAAAGAGATTCTCTTCAGTTGAGAAGGAAATCATCAATAAACGAGTACGGCAGTATTTAGATAATGACATTATCAAATGGAGCACCTCAGATTTTACGGCTCCTGTGATCCGGAGTAAGGAAAAAGAAACCGATAAGAAATTCATCATCACTAGACAGGAGAGATCCAAAAGTAAAGACACTGAGAAGGAAACCGAAAATAAACACAAAAAGAGTAGAAAAAGACCTAAAAGAAAAACGGTTAGAAAGAAAAAGGCCAAAAATAATTCTGATCAGAAAATAAGAGATAATCCTATTGGAAATAATACAAAAAATGTTAAAGAAAAGAAAATTTATAACGCAAGAAGATCTACAGGCAAAACTTTAGTTCAACCTGAAACATATAATGATGAATCCAAGTGGTATAAGTATGTACCAAAATTACAAAGAATTATCAATAGCACAGTAACACGAAGCACCAAGTATAGTCCTTTTGAATTAATGACAGGAGTTAAAATGAAGGACAGTGACATGCAGAGCATCAAGAAAATTTTGGAAGAAGAATTTACCGAATGTATGATGGAAGAACGCGAAGCCATGAGAGAAGAAGCAAAGAAAAATATACTCAAAATACAAGAAGAAAACAAGGTGAAGTTTGATAAGAAAAGAAAACAGCCACTAAAATACAAAATAGGAGATATCGTCGCCATAAGGAGGACGCAATTTGGCAATACTATCAAACTTAAAGAAAAATATTTGGGGCCATATGAGATAACTGCAGCCAAGAATGATGATCGGTATGAAGTAAAGAAAGTAGGAGATCATGAAGGTCCAGGGAAGACGTCAACCGGGGCCGAATACATGAAACCGTGGTCTATGGGTTAAACTCCTGGACGAGTCGTATAGATTAAGTATACGTGTATGTGTATTGAACCAATAATCAAAATTTTATGTGAAAGAAAAATAATAACCCAAGATGATGATGTCGGGACGCCATCATGTCAGGATGACCGATTTGTAGGATTTGAATTTAAACATACTTTATTTTCTTTATGACGTGCATGATCAACAAATTAACTGATGCTCTGGTATTTTTATTATCCATAATTTAAAAGCACGAGTAATGAAAATTCACGATCACGAGATCAAGGTTTGGACATATTCAAAAATTAGAAAAGAATCAGTCTATAAAATAATATTGTACATGAAGCATCGGCTTATGAGATGCCAAGGAAGGTATTGTTAAGCCTAATAAAATCATTCGTAAGAAATATGTTGTATTTTTTAAGTGAGAAAGGTGCAGAAATTTAGAAAAGTATCAACGAAGTGATGTAAAGTTACCCTTATAGAATTGTATTAAAGTGTAAGTGTTGTGATTCAAACGTCTACTTATTCAAATTATCTATATATTAACATTTTACAAACAATAACTTCTACATATATATAGATACATATATATATTTAATATTGAAAGCCAATTGGTAAGTGCAAAAAAAAAAATGTAATTTGTATTAAATATTTTTTTGACAATTTTTTGCTCCCTACTGTAATTATAATAAACATTTTAAAAGTTCCTTTTGCAGGAACAAAACATAATTAAACAAAAGAAAAAAATAAGCAATTTAACAAATTACAACGACCATTTGGAAAATGATTTTTTCAAAGACTAAAATTTAAGACATAAAAAATCGCACGGAGTTGATCATACATTACGTACGCCATGAATTAAACATTAATAGTGTTATTACACGTAAAAATTGCAAGATTTCCTGAAACTTACGTATTATCCAAGCATTTCATTGGCTGTTCGGGAAAAGGCTTTTCCATCTTCAGATTTGCAAGAAATCTGACGACCCATTTTAAATGAAATTTCATTCTTAAACTTTTAAACATCCCAAAATATTACTTTTTACACCGTCGTATAGAGAAAAAAATGCACTTTCAAATGCAATTTGCTTGAAAGCTATATTTCAATTTGTTTCTGAGTTATTATTATTATTATTTATTTTTGTAGTTTTTATTATAGTTGCAACAGAAGTATCCATCTCTGTTGAAAGTTAAGGGAAATACAGATTACTATATAGACCAATCAGAAAACGAATATAATGCGGATTCAACCAATAAAAAGCCTCAGATATGCTTTTGATTTCCTACCCTGACGAGGACAATAACCATTTTTCCAAATGATTAAAAAAGCTGAAATTCGCCAAAAATGACTTGCTGTACAAATTCTGAATAAACTTTATTGAAAAAGTTAAAAAAGGACAAAATTACTACTATTGAACTAAAAAATTGAAACCGAATTCCTTTTATTAATGTGAAAAAAAAAAACCGCTAAAGAAAAAAAAAAAGCTAAAAATCACAAAAAAATTTAAATTAAAAAAAATATCCGAAAACTGGCTTCGAAGTGCATAATTTTAGACAGATCTACCTCACCTCCATCTTGTAGCTGTATGTGCAACATTCTTTTCAACACGCCAGACCACACAGACCATCTTCTTATTTATAGATTTAGTTTTGATTTTGATTCAGCAGCATATCCTTCTATTAAAGGAAATCTTAGTTAAAATTTATTCTTCTTTTTGTTATACTTCTTAAATATATTTTTATCAAAAGAAAGTTTTGGAATCTTTTCGATGGAATTACATGTTTTAGGTTGACCTGAATATGATTTAATTTCTCTCTGTATATGATATATATTTCGTAGCCACTCTATTCCAAAAACTAAAGCATATAATTTCGTAAAATAATTATGAAATTATATCATATTTAATTAGACCTTAGAACATGCAAGTATTAATTAGGTTTTGGTGCATATGGCCAAACAGGTGGCATTACTATGCTGCATTTTTCACAATTTGCATATCTATATCACAGCATGTGTAGTATGAATTCGGTGATAGCCAGATCTCGGCATGTTTGGGATGGAATTTCATTAAATTTAATATGTAAGATGATTATGAGTAATTTTTGATTCAATATTGGTTTTGATCACTCCTCAAGGAGCGTTGCCATACTATGCTTTTTCTGATGAACATCATAGTTTATCTCAGTTCTCAGTTTTGTGTAGATAGGAACTAAAATTGAAATTAAAATTTTTAATGTTTAAGGTTAATAATCAACGATATATAGGGTAAAATCACCTATCATGGCCCATATCTATATTATAAATGACAAACATATCTGTGCGTAACGCATACGTCATTTTGCGAATGGCAACACTTTGAAATTTTAAATAAAATTTTTGTTTTGCAATTTTCTCTACTGCAAATTTTTAAACTTCTAAACATCGCACATTTTAAATTTTTACAACGTCGTATAAGGAAAAAAATGCTCTTTTAAATGCTATTTGTTTGAGAGCTGTATCTTAATTTATTTTTGAAATATTAATTTTTCTGTAGTTTTTAATAACATTTTTCTTATCGTGGCAACAAAAGTACCCCATTTTTATTGAAAGTCATTGAAAGTAAAAGGAAAATAGTGGAAATAGGCGATACTGTATCTTTTTGTTGCCATTTTCTCATAAAACCTAAAAAAAGGTTGAAATTAAAATATGGGCTATGTCAAGAATATTGTCTGTTATTCCGTGATAATGACGTCATATGCATACTTTTCTATAGACGAAGTTTAAGATTGGATTGTAAAAGTGGATTGCTTTAGTGGATGCAAATGACGTCATTTTATAAAAAAGCGTGTATTTTAATTCTTAAACCTGAATTATGTTTTGTAGAAATGCGTCCTTTCACAGCCTAGCTGCTTTGAAATTCTTCACAGGTAAAAATGCTTAAATTTTGAAAATAATGTAATCGAAATCACACACTGATAAAACGCAATGTTTTACAAAAATTTAGAGTGTCTTTATAAACGAGAGGTGACATGCAAATAATAACGATTTATATTACAGAAATTTGATTATTCTCGCCTGAATGGATTTGCTTCGCCGAGTTAGACAAGCAAACGAAGAATTTGTAGTTTAAAATAATATTATGTTCCTGAAGATTTTGTCCAAAATTCTCTCGAATAATAAGATTTTAATGCTATTCTTTAGGACATTCTACTATAATTTTATCAAAATAACATAATTTCCTTAATTTAATTTTTCCTAATTTTATATAATCTACATAGCACAAGTGTGTTTTTTAGTCATCTGGCCTGATTTTTCTGCTGAACCAATTTTGCTAATATTTTTATAAAAACTGAAAGCTCTTCCTTTGTAGATGTAATCGCACTACCTGTTTTTTTCTTTTTTTTTAATATCCCCACTTTTATATTTTAATTTTAAAATCATTTTATGAAATTTCTTCAAAATGGTGAAAATTAGCTAGCTTTTATTATTGCAGACAAGAGAGAAATAATGAAGTATTTTTATCTTTATTCATGCTATTTTCTGATAAAAATTCAAAATTGTTGATAGAAATTGTTGTATAGGGTTTAGTGTCGCAAAATCACATTTGGAGCAGAATATTATATTAGGGCATAATAACGGAAAATAACATACTACTTTTGAAAACACGCATTTTTCCTCATAAATTTTCTATATTGTTTTTCCTTCTGCATGTGTACTGACACTAGGTTTCAAACACTAGGCGAAATGCTTATTTAAGTGAAAATGAAGTCATATTTAACCCCTTAATTCTCGCTCCCGAGATATTCTCGGGCTGTGTCTTTTACTGAAATTGTTTGATTCCCACCAGTTTTATAAAATAGTGAAATTGGCTATATTTTAGTATCGTTTTACCTGGCATTAATTAAGGTGAATATTTCTTTTTCATAAAAGTGGTGCCAATAAGCAATTTGAATTATTCAACCGTAATTTAATTCGAGCGTTAAGGGGTTAAAAGAAAACGATCATTTTCTTAGATAAAACTAAACATTTTAACAGAAATGCGTCTAAAAAACATAAATTACGGAAATTTTTACTCTCCGGAATTGAGATTAGAATCTCCAGTAAACTGTGCGTATGTTCACATAAAAGATGTTGCTAACAATCGCAACTTCATGTTTTGAGATAAAATGTTTTTTAAATGATCAAACAAAATACAGAATTTTAAAAAATGATGAATATGTATATGAGAAGTGCGTATGCAAATTTTGAGAAGGTGAAAATTGCTGTTTTTCTTTTCGGAATACCAAGCATAAGAGCCTCAATTGATAACCATATCCTAATAACTGATCTTTATTATATTTTACTGTTTAAGTAACTATATTATAAAGAACAAACGTATCTGTGTGTAATGCTGATGTCATTTTGCGAATGACAACACTTCACGATCAAATTTCGGTATTGAAATTTTCACTACTGCAATTTTTTAATCTTCTGACCATCAAACATTTTCAATTTTCGTCACATTGGAAAAAAAATTACTTTCAAATGCGATTTGTTTAAAAACTGTATCTTAATTGACTGATGTATTATATTTTCTAAAATAATTTTTAAGCATGATTCTAAGTTTATCTTATCACGTGCCTGTTTCAATGCATAATAATAAACATTTTGCACACAAAGCAACAGACATTTTTTAACATTTGTTTCTGATTATTTTTGCATAAAGAAATTAATACTTCCTTTATAAACAAGTAAAAGAATAATATTAAAAAAAACCCACCAATCTAACATATTTGTGAAAGCCAAATTAACGAAATTAATATTTCTTTCATACACAAATAAAAGAATAATATTGAAAAAACATAAATCTAACATATTTGTAATCGTGCAATTTAAATTTTTAGATCACCAAATAGGATTTCTTTTTCAAATGGAATTTGTTTTCAAAGTTCATCTCAGTTTATTGATTGTCTATGGTTTTAAAAACAATTTTAAAGCATGAAATATTTTTTAATTTATCTATATCGCGCGGAGCTCGATTACGAAAGATTAATCCATTTGCCCTTAAAACAAAATAAAGAGTTCATCATTTTCTTACGGCTAATATCCATTAAAAAAAAAAAAAACTTTCCTATGAATAAATAAACAAAATAATATAAATAAACAAAAATTTAACAGACATGTATAAGCTCTGAAATTATCAGAATATAAAAGGATGCCATAAGTAGTAAAATCTTGGTTAAATAACTCTTAGCATGCGGCTAATAAAACAATATCACTTTTGATAAATTTCAAAAATTTATTTGATTGTATATTTCGTATTTTTCATATGGAAAATGCTTTTTTACTGTAAGTGGGCAATCTAAAAAAATTATTGCATATAAAGAAAATATTAGTTTTCAATTAAAAAAAAAAATGTTTTCACCTATTTTCTTTAACCCGGGAACCCCGGGTACGATCCCCTAGTACCAGTAATGGCCCATATAATATTCCTACGACGCTAGACGCGAAACTCCCAACATTTGAACTTAGCGCCAAAGTGAAGTGATAAAATGGTCTTTCATCTGTCACATTATGCCTTTAGTTTGGCAAATCAACGCACATCACGTGAACAGTGGCTGCTCCTACCGAAGCTTCTTTTTTTTCCTGTTTCAGCTGTGGTTTCTTAGCAAGATTTTTAGAGAGCAAAGTTGGATTTCGTGCTGTGTACAAAATTTTCAAGAAGGATAAACGAAATAAAGTAAGTTTTAATAAGTTATATAAACATTAAGGAATATGTAAGCATATTAGTGTTATCAAAATAAGCTTATTAAGTCAGCTATTGGGGTGGGCCACTACTGATGATATTTTTTCATGATCACAGTAGTGATGGCCCACACTTACTTTTTATATTTTATAGCTAAGTGTTGTCATTAATTAAATATTTTAATACATATATTTCTTTCAAACATTTGAAGCAAAATGTTTGATAACAAATTTATATTAGCATATCCCTCTTATTTATGTCCACTTTATTCTATGCTTTTTGTTCTTGCGACATTTCTTTGTAAATGGCATAATTGACTACTCTTTTAGGCTAGAAGCTACACCCTAATTGCCTAACTTTGGTATCACAACATGCGCCTATAGCCAGCAATGAATATTTAAAATTTAGCTTTAAGCTTTCTAGAGGGCAAGATAGTTCAGTGGTATGACGTTTGCTCAAGAAGGATTCATACCTAGACCGGGTTTCGTATAGTGAGCAAAAATCTTGAAAAGAAGAAACTTTTCCTTTTTCAGTACTTTTAAGTTATAAAAATAATTCAAAACAATTTTAACTTTAAATATTTTTAAATATTATTTGTATACTAATGTTATAATGAAGAAACGTTTGTTTGTAGGGGCTAATCTATGGAACTAATAACTCATCTGAAAAATAATGTTGGCAGTCTGTACTTCACTGTAAGCTATATTTTACGTTGCTATCATAATCCCAACGGAATGTAGGAGCAAAATCTTTCCAAAATGCATATTTTTGTGATTTTGAAGGGTATAAAAAGTAGAAATTTGACTTGGTGGTAACTTGCAAGATATAAATACTCTCTAAAAACAGTTTCTAAAAAACATTCAAAATTTAAAAAGGATTTAAATGCGCATAAATGTTTTCTATAGAATTATGATTTCTATAGAATTGTTAAGGGTATAAAATTTAAACTTGATATAGCTGTTATTTTTAAATCGCAAGTGTACGCACAAAACAGTTTTTTAAAGGGAAATGTGTGCTGAAATAGTTCTAAAATTTCTATTTTCGTGATACTGAAGGGGTTAGAAACTTGACAGTGTTATGGTGGTTAAGATGCAAATGCTCGTCAAGAATGTTTTCGAAAAAAATTTTAAATTTAAAAGGGTCAAATGAGTAGCAAACATTCTAAATTACGATTTCTATGGTCTTGTTGGAATATAAACTTGAAATTTCACGTGGCTGTTACATTTAAGACAAATTTTCGGACTAAACTGTTTTTTAAAAAACGTAATTTAAAAGGGTGCAGGAGAAATAAAAAGTTCTAAAGTTTCAATTTCTTTGATATTGTTGGGGCTAGAAACTAAAAATCCCCATGGTGGTTATTTATAAGATATAAATGCTCATTAAGAACTTTCTCAAAAATATATCGAAATTTAAAAATCTTAAATGAACTGAAAACACTCTAAATTACGAATTACTTGGAATTGTTTAGAGAAATTGAAATTTAGATTGGCATGTTACTTTTATTATGTATACGCTAGTGTGTAGGTATTTAATAAGTAGTTCGTGGCATAGGATGAGACAGTTCCATTATTTTTCCTTTTGGCATCAAGCTAAGCAAACAATAAAACTTTAATTCTGCGATTCTGCTGCGTTGGTACAGCTATCTCTTTTTTATTTTAAAATAGAGATAATGGCTCCAAAGAAATTGAGTAAAGAGCAAGAGGAATGAGTTGAGAAGGCAGCTCATGCTGTTAAACATGGAATGTTTGTAAGAACTGTAGCATCTTGGTTTAAAATACCAAGGTCTACATTGAAGCAAAGACTAAGTGGAAAAAACCACAAAGAGGACCTCCCTCAATTTTGAAAACCGAAGAGGAAATTCTCCTAAAGAATTGGATTATTCACCGTGCAAAGAACGCAAGTGAGATGTTATAGAGAGAGTTGAGGAATTTTTAGAGAAATGACCCGAAGTAAAAAGAAGTTTTGCGAAAGGTAAGACTTTAATCATTTCTGTTTGTATTTTTTGTTTCTGAATGTTTCACTCGTTAAAACAAGGTATTATGATGAATGAAGAATGAAGCTATTATTACGTTTTATGAATGGGTAGGGAATGTCTTCGCCCTTTTTCTAGCAAAGAATGATGTTAAACTGCCTGTAATTTTATTTGTAGAAGAGTCACAACACGCAACTTACGCGTGAAACCAGTGAACATTGCAAATCTCTACAGATAATTTTGATACTCAAATGCGATCTATGTACTTTAAACTTGCGACGTAGCTGCTTTTTGTCCGCTAAAAGCTCAATGAAACAAGGCCCTTTTTCTCTAGTGCAAAAATCATCCACATGAAGCTGTGACTAAAGTGCACATCGCTCCAATCTTGAAAATCGCGCTAGAAAACGACATGGCGATGGCAATAAAAAATGGTTTCACGGCTAAAGAACTATCTATTCAGTGCAGACGCTGTAGACTATTCAAAGTTCAAGGGTCACATCAATGATGTGATCAATGATATGATGATGGTGGGTGATGTTTCAACTGAAACTGCTTGTAATGAGGCTTCAAACGCTACACTGATACATATATCGATTGAGGATTTTCATCAAGTCGTTGGTAAGAATGTAATGAAGAAGTCCGAAAATACTCATCAACCAGCAAGTGAAGAATCGGAAACTTTACGCCGTTTGTATAATATTCTGGAGAAAAACAAACAAACATTCAAACCAAGCTTACGGAAACGGCAACGGATCCAGCTGAAGAAGATTACTCAGTCAAAGTAGACATCATGGTACCCAAGCCAAGTACGAGCCTCAGTAACAGCAACACCTTCGAGAAAAATTCCTATGAATATCAGAATTGTTCAGCATCAGCAGCAGCCGAAGAGTTTCGACGAAGACAGCTTTTTAGAGCCGGAAAATAAAGACAATAATATTTCCACAGTTGAATACCGCTCTCAACGGTTAAAATAAATCCTTGAATGTCCGCACAGTCGAGAAAGGAAAGGGAAGGGGAGATCAGAGAGAACGCCTTTCATCCTGACATCGCGAATATGGAAGGAGCTGCAAAAAGACAAGGTACGGAAAAAAAAGAATTGCAGCAAAAAGAAGTAAAACAGAGAGAAAGAGCTCTAAAAGAAAAAAAAAAGAAGCTGAGATGGCCAACAAAAGAGTTAAGATGACCAACAAAGAAGCCACAAAAATATCAGGGCCAAATCCGGTAAAAATAAGCAGAAAAAGAAGAATCAACTTTGGTGGGCCATCACTAATGCAGTGATGGGCCATTATAAATGCAAAGCAGGCCATTACTGATGTTTTTGTACTTTTTACTAAAACAAATCTTGTAAAGGAATAAATTTATATTTTAATGATTTTCTTGACAGGAAAGTCTTCTTCCATCCTTTCTTGTTATATTTTGATCATCGGCATGAAAAAAAAAAATCGCACGGCATTGTAATTATTAGCTAAAGACCGAAAAATGCGTCCTTAACTGGGCCATCACTGGTGGTTTTACCCTATATGAAACTAATTTAAAATTTTAATACTCAACAATTTGAATTAAAAATTCCTGCTTTTTTAAGGACAATTATGAAGGTGAGTGCTGAATATTGAACACTTTCTATCTTCTTGCAGTAGAACATTTAAGTACGTTTAAATAAAGCTATGTACATTGCTTAATGACTATCTTTATAAAGATAACGAATTAACATATTTTCTGGGGTATTTAAAAAAAACTGCTTGCATATTTAGGAAAACTCGGTGCAGAGATGAATGGCCCTTTTTAGTTCCCCTTTTTAGTATAAATGGTTTCTTGAAGTCCGCTTTTTAAATAAAAATGACACCCTTCCCACTTTTGGGGGACTAAAATGTGTTGGGAGCCCTGATAATATAATCAAAAACACGTTTCAGCAACTGAGCCCATCGATGAAATTGTGATGATTCTTTTGTGTGGCCTTGTAGGTACATGTACAATAAATGTTTCGTGTAACGTTTTCCATATTATCGTTTCCCATAGTTTTCCATGTATTTCGAATAATTATCATTAAAGGATCATGGCGTTTGGAAATATCTTTTAATCCCTGTAAACGAACGATGACAGCATATACCTTGACACAAAAGATAACTCAATCGATTGAAATAATACATTTCAATGTATGATATAGGCTCAGTGAAAATGTGATATATTTAACAGTGTACTAGAAAATAAAAAATATAGCTTAGATGTGAAAATATATTTAAAAGGACAAGCCAAAATTTTTTTTTATCGAATTTTAAAACAAACCTTTTAAAGTTCTATAAATTCGCCCTCAAATTATCATATCATCTCATTTAAAACCCATATTTTGCATTTATGAGAGACCTGAATGAATAAGTATGAGTGAATAAATTGTTTATATATCAATTGATGTTGAAAATACTGTTTGCGCTTGTGAATACAAATAGAAAAAAGAAAATGTTGGTACATTTTTCTTTTAATTAAAAGCATAGCGTTACCCAAATTTTGATATCATTATTTTTAAGACCTATATTTAAAATTTTTAGAGCCGTAAGTTAAAATGCTGTGTCACAAACGTTTAACCCATTGAGAGTTTTTGTACTGATTTTAATTACTAATAAAAATTGTAAATGAAAAATCCATGTTTCACATTTTTACGTTCTTCTATCTTTAAAAGAAGAAATTAGTTGGATTCAGGAAAATTTTCGACTTATCGTTTTCGGTGGATTTATACAGTTTTAGAAAATCTTGAACACGATTTAATGGTTTTTAGAAAATGTCTGTCTGTATGTGAGGAATATTTTGTGGACGCTCTACCTCAATAACTAATACACAAAATTTCACTATCCTATAGATTCAGTTAGACCTTGATATAAACTGGTGCTATTTAGTGTTTGGTGTGTATCACCCAACAGGTGGCGTTGCTATGCTGATTTTTTCATGATTTCAGCAATAACTCTATCAAGAATTGATGTACGGAATTTAATAAAATTTTAGATTAAGTTAAACCTTGATATAAACTAGCTTGATTAGTCTTCGGTGTATATCGCCCAACAGGTGGCGCTGCTGTGCTGCTTTCTGTGCGATTTCTGAGTAATTAATAGCTCTATCTCAAGAACTAATGCGCGGATTTTCATCAAACTTCATATTCAGTTAGATGTTGATGTAAGCTGTTACTGATTAGCTTTTGGTGTTAATCGCACAACAAGTGGCGCTGCTATGCTGAATTTTTCACGATTTTCGCAAAAGCTATATCTCAAAAACTAATGCACGCAATTTAATCAAACTTAGTATTCTGTTACATTTTGACGTAAATAGATCCTTATTAGACTTGGGTGTATATTGAAAAACAGGTGCTGATTTGATATACTTTGGGTTCGAATTTTGGTTGCTGACATCTAAGAGGTCGGGTTCCGAAATGCAATGATTTGTTTGAAACAATGCGATACTTACATCTTCTTATTAAATACATCCAATTCAAGGAACCTATATACCTTTATAATCCTGATGATGGACATAGATTGTCATTTAATTTTAGCATTGTGATAGAAAATTTTGAATAATTAACATGCATGAGATAGAATAATGTTTTGGGATTGCACATCAGTCTAGTTATATTCTTACAAAAGTTCTTAAAAAAGAATATTTATCCATATTTTTATTTTTATGATATTGTATCTCGCATAAATACTTAAAAGGAAGATTTTTTTAATGTATTCTAGTATTTACTTTCATAAAATAATAGCAAGGTTTTTTTCTTTTCTAAAAGGCAGAAATTTTATAAAATGTTACCTCATTCATTATGGTTAAGCTGTCTGTAATATTGTTTTAATTTCTCTTTATTGAACAGTAATAAATAAAAAATCTCGTCTCCAGTAAAAATCAATCCAAAAGAAAAAATAAACTGATCTTATTCAGATTTAAAAAAAAAAAAAATAAATAAAAATAAATGATGATATCAAGCAATTTAAATCCGGTTTTAAATAAAGCTCATTTAACTTGTACGTGAATGATGTTTGTTAGCTGTTTTCTTATTTTTTTATTTCTAAAAATTATGAAGACAGGATATGCAACGATCCGCTTTTAAGCTGAAAGTAAAAAAAGCATCGTATGAGCCAGAGCGCCGTGCTAGGGAACTTCTCGGGTGCATTTGTGATAAGAGCCGTTGTGAAGGGCGCGATTTAGATGCTAGTCGAGTGAAGTAACTGAGGAGGTTGTCACAAGATGACGGCTGATTTTTTTTATCTGATCAGCAGTTTCTGTTTACCGCCGTGGAAAACTTCCACCAGTAAACTTCAATAGAGAATTTCGTCTTATTTAAGAGTCTAAATGATGGGAAATTTCCTCTCAGAAAAATGGTAAAAAATTTCTATTTATTTTTACTGGTGTCAGTTTCACCAGGTATTATAATCTTTTCAATGGAACTGACAGGAGATTGTCTTGGTTGTCACAATATGACGGAACTACTACTGCCAAAGTAAACTTCCACCAGTAAAAATGAATATCAGTTTTTGTCATTATTTTTGACTGAAATTTTCTATTAATAAGGCTTTAAAAAAATAGAAATTTTCTACTTTAAATTACTAGTGGAAATCTTGCCTCGTAGTGACGAACCCCTGCAAATGCGGTTACAGTTGATGCTTCACCATTTTAAGGATATGTCAGTTCCTCTTTCTTAATAGTTCCATGGTACATGCACTGAAAAACAATCCGCCTTCGGCAGCCGCCATTTTTTATGTTAATGCTCAGGGCTACTATTCAGGGGGCTGTGCCCATTCAATACATGACGCATGGGTGGTATGTCATTGTTGGAAATGACCAGAACAACATGACGTAAGCAGCGTACGCCATAGAGCGCAAGAGGTTAATCTGGGTATATGTGGACATGTCTATAGTACGTTCAGCTTATAATTTACCACAGTTAAATTCAAATACATCAAATAATTCATCTTATTTAAACATACACATTGGTTGAAAATTTTACAGGAAAATACTTTGAAATTACATTTCGAAAATTGGTGGTGAAAAATGTAAACATCGTACGCACACTGAGGTTGTTAAACACCGAGCATATATTGCTCGAATAAAAACACAATAATACTAAAAGAGGACCTAGCATAAGCGATTTCCAGTGTAAGGACATTTTGACAGGTCCTTCCCTTTATATCTAATTAACTCCAATCTTCTGTCTTCTCTTCCGAACACGCAATGAAGTTTTGGAAAAATTCGCATCACATATATCAGTAACTGACACAGAGAAATTGGTATATTCATATAGTAAAAAAGGAACTATGTTAAATAATGAAACATGCACCTAAATGGTAAAATATTTTTTGAGTAATTGAAATGTGTCTTATTACATTAATAATAATCATTAAAATAACAATGAAATTTATCAGAATCATTAAAGCAACAGCCATTTTTAAATTTATATTCAGTTCCTGCACCCATTAAGACTGTTCCTTGGCCGGACTCTGCTTAACCAAGATAATATAAATGCCTATAGACTGCGTATAGTCTTCAAAGAATATGTTGACCTACTCCGATCACGCGCAATGCGCCTAAAATGTTACTCATTAAATATTTTGCATTTTATATTTAGAAAATAATATAATGTATAATGTTTATCATGGAATGAATAACTGACAACCAAATGAATGGTAAATATTTAGAATTTTGCAAATAATAAAAGAAAATAATTATCTACGTGGCGAGAGGCCTTTTCAAGCTTGAAGTCCTTTGCGGCTGCACTAGTGGTACACCCATGTGTACGATTTTTATTAAAAAGTGTGAAACAAAATTACATTAACTGCGAACATTAATTTAGCTAACATAAAATTTAAAATTAGTGCTTTAAGTATGCTTGAGTGTCTCTTTTGTGCGTGTGAAGTCGGCGCCTATGGGACAGTCTGAATATAAACAGGAAACTCACGGGAGAATCTGTCTCTGATCTTCGTGCTAGAAGGCGGGGCTTTTTTGCTCGTGGAAGAAATGGAGTTATGAATAAAGAGGAAGGGACATATAGTGCACTGTCTACCAGTTAAGAGTGAAGTAACTGAGGAGGTTTAACACAAGATGGCGGCTGCTTTTTTAAAAATAGGATCCGGATCTACAGTTTCAAAATACCGCTGAGGCAAACTTCCCACCAGTATAACTGAATAGAAGATTTTGTCTTATTTAAGCGTCTTATTCATGGAAGTATTTTCTCACAAATATTTTCTGGCGTCAGTTTTAGAAGTAAAATAGTCAGATTGCATAACCGGCTGTCAGAATATGGCAGAAACAAAGGACCTGACTACCGCAAAAATAAACTTACACCAGTTAAAATTAAAACCTTTTTCTGCCATTTTTTATGACTGAAATTGTGCATTAATAACGCCCTTAAATACGAAGAAAATTTCTATATCAATTTACTGGTGGAAACTTCGACCGGAGGTAATCAGCCTTAGCGAAAGCGGTTACAGTTGATGCTTCACTATGTTAAGGATATGTCAGTTCCTTTTTATTAATAGTTCCATGTAGTCCAGTCAAATTGTCAGAAAATTGGGCCGATAGATGCAAAAATTCTGCTAGAAGATTTTATGTTTTTAAAGTGTTTATGGGGATGTTAATAACAGGGATTAATTGTTTCCCAACAAAATATCTCGAGGCTAAACTTTGTGGAGCCAAAAAACCACGATATTTTCGGACTTTTTTCAGTTTTTTGCCTATAACTCGAAAATTATAAAATTTTTGTGTACAATACTTAATTAGAAAAAGAAAGAAAATTAAATTCTCTACAAATTTCATATTAAAAACGTTTTTCTAAACCCATTATTAAGCGCGCTACAACTTTTTGAAAATAGCACATTTTTTTCAACTTCATAGAAAGTGACCTATTTTTCGCCTCCCATCCCTAAAAAAAATTTCTTTTCATCACTAACTGTGGAAATGAAATGCACCTATTGATGAATAAGTAAGAAGGCAAATTTTCCAGAAGGTTAGGCAGAAGGTAGGGTTGCCAGATAGTACGTTTTTCTCGTACGTTATATATTTTTAGTATTTTTTAGGTCTATAGCGCTTTTTAGGTATTAGGTGTACGTTTAAATGTGTGAGCACAACGTTGTCTTCCATTTTTCTACCCCATCCCAGTTTTGATAGTTTAAAAAATATTCTTTTTCAGTTTACTTTAGAATTTCACCTTTTGCCAAAAATAAGTTATGGATATGCGCATCAAATGTAAAAACGGCTTGTTTTAGATCAGTAATACAAAAATCTTGGGTGAGTTGTGTAATATTAAGTGCGCATTTGCTGTTGAAATAGATCAAGTGAACTCTACCTTATTATAGATAAATATCTACATTATAAAAAATTTTATTTAGTCTAACTGTATCATAAGTTTAGATATTTTGTTTGATTTATTATCACCTTTTATGCTTAACCATTAAACGTTGAGCCTGATACATTCCCGGGCAATTTGTCCGTGATTGTATCGGGCGCGATGATTACAAGGTTAAATACAAATATTTATTTTTGTAGGGTGTCCATTGCTAAAATTTTCCTAATTATTAAATTGCAGGATGGTCTGATTTATCTTTATTCTTACAATTCAATTACTTTTTCATTCATAATTGGATAAGACTGCAAAATTAGTTTTAAAATGTTAACAGAATAATGCAATACAAATGCAGTTAGAGAATAATGATTAGATCGATTAATTAATAATAACCACTTTTTAAGGAAATTCGTTAACGAAAACATTACTGGCGCATTCAATATAGTTTAGCATGGTACGAAAAAAAAACGATAGTGCGATAAAATAAAAACAAACTAGTGTCAATCAAAATCTTCGTTTTTTCTGAGATAAATCTGGCAACCTTAGCAGAAGGACGATATCCGGCAACCCTAGCAGAAAGACAGTTACGAAGGGAGGGGGGGGTGGCAGGGGATAATAATAGGGAATGCAGTTGGAAGATAGCGGTCACGTGACTTTCCAACGCAGTTGTTCTTTCTTAAAGCCTCACCCTTCCCTCTCTACACTGGTCTGGTATCTTACTATTCAGTTTATTGCGCGTCTGCTTCTCGTGCAGTAGTGAAAAATGAGCGAGCCCGATCCAAAATTGTGTTTCGTTTGCCAAACGGCTTCAAATCGTGATACACGCATTGTGACCCAGAAAGGACTTGCCAAGCTCTTTGAATGTAGCGTTCAACGTCAGAATAATACTCATCAACGTTTTCTGAAAAATGGCAAGGAAGTTAGAGTACATGAGGATTGCCGAAAAAAAATATGTGAATGAGAGAATGTTAGCAGCATATGTTCGTCGGGGTGAAGAAGATTCTACACAGACTAATTTGTACCTCCGATCGAGCACTTCTCTCAAGTTTCGAGATAATTGCTTCTTATGTGGAGAAGGTAATCCCGATGACTTCAACGAAAAACAATCAAAAAAGCCCTACGCAAACCACGCAGACATTGAACAGTTTGAGGTTCCAGTTATTTGCTAAATCAGCCACAAAAAGCAAAGTTCATCTTGCAAGGCTGCCACCGACGCAAGAGGCTGCGCAGCATCATTTCCTAAGATGTTATCATCAGGTACAAGCTTGGCTAGGAAACAACATGCCCCCTGAAGAATGGGGGTGGGTTCGCAGGTCTGACGGTCTTTTTCAGCCAGTTCAAATATACCAAAACCCAGCACCTGAATCCTTGCTGCATGTTGTCTCATGTAGCTGTAAAAAAGGGTGCACCAAGGCATGCTCTTGCCAAAAATCAGGACTCAAATGCTCGGCAATTTGCAAAAACTGTAACGGGGTCAATTGTGAAAATGTGGATGATATTATTTATGCAGAAGAAGAGGATTATGAAGCTGATACCTGGGAAATCATCGACCAAACCAGCAACGTCGATGACTTTCGCAGCCAGGATGATGATGTCGCAACAAGCTCAAAGCTGTTGAAGATCATGCAGCCTGCCCCTTTGCTTCTCAAGCTGAGGTTGACGAACCAAACTCATCAACCCGCAAGCGCTCCAGACGTTACTAAATTCATTAAAGATGTTACTGTAAGTATTTTTTTACTTACATTCATGCTACCTACATTCATAATACCTACTATTATTGTTCTCACCTTAAGTTGTAAATACAAAAAAAAATTACAATGTTGTCAATTTTTTACGGTTTTACCATTGTAATTAATCATTATTACTATCATGCAAATACCTGTAATATAAAAAGTTACATTAAAGAGGATAAAAGAAATAAAAATGGTGTCAAATGTTGGTATTTGCGATTTTTTCACAAAGTTAGAAAAAAAGTATCATTTTCAGGAAGCTGTAGCGCGCTTAATAATGGATTTAGAAAAATACTTTTATAATGAAATTTGTAGAGAATTTAATGTTCTTTCTTTTTGTAATAGAGTATGGTACACAAAAATTTTATAATTTTCGAGTTATAGGCAAAAAACTGAAAAAAGTCCGAAAATTTCGTGGTTTTTTGGCTCCACAAAGTTTAGCCTCGAGATATTTTGTTGGGAAACAATTAATTCCTGTTATTAGCATCCCCATAAACAGTTTAAAAACATAAAATCTTCTAGCAGAATTTTTGCATCTATTTTTGACAATTTGACTGGACTAATGGTGGAAGAAGACTGCTTAACCTTTAAATGCGCAATTTTTTATTTTGTTCCGAAAAATTTATATATGATTCTCCGAACGGTTTATTACACAGGAAAAATAATGAAAAAAAAAAAACAGAGATATATTTTTCCAATAGTATGTCAATCTTTTCTTTTGTTGCAAATCTGCAATGCAAGTAAAAACTACTGTTGAGTGGCTGTTTTACGGTAAAATAATTCAAATTAGTAAATACTTTAACCCGTTGGGGACGAGCGAAACGTATACGTGCCGCATGAAGCGCTCAGAATCCTTGTTTTTCCTCACCAGTAAAATTTTACTGTAAAATTTACCTTATTTAATCAGCGCATTTTCTCGATTCAAGAAGACACAAATTTCTGTTTTTAAAAAACGGTGACAAAAGATTAAAAATTTCGTAAAAGTATCCCGTCCCGAAGGGGTTAATGTGTATCTCCAAATACCTTATTTTATATAATTATTTATTTTATAAAACTTAACCTTTAACGCTTTAATTCCCATCATAGAATACGTTCTAGAAATTACTCAGTTCACAGAATCCGACTTTACACCAGAAAGTTTCAATGGTTAATTTCGCTTTATTTAAATACGGAATGTCAGTTTTTTAATTAAACCAAATATTGCTATTTTAATTTTCTGGTGTGAATTAGGTATATGCGAATAAAAAAAAAAATCTATTAAATTCAAAACAGTGTTGTTTGCATATATGCAAAGCTGCGCATTAAAGGGTTAACTTTTAAATTACGGGTAGATCTGGGGACTATTTTTATATACACTCGTACCACACTTTACACTAAAATTTCCTCATGATAGGTTTCTCTTCAGTATATCGTAGTATAAGCGTATGGCAGAAATTCTATTTCAAACAGTAGTGCGAATAGAATAAAGCAATAGTCTCTTGGACGACATATGTCCCAAACCCTTTAATCAAAGGGGTAATGGAACTTTGCTTTCATTATACCAACATTTTTGCAACATGACATTTTTCCTTCTTTATTATCTTTTGTGCATAGAGCAATAGAGGATATGCTGACCTTGATGCTAATAGCATAACCACAATACCTTGAAAATCAAACCCGCAACTTTTTATGATTAAATTGTTGATGAAAACAGGGCAAAAATATTTATACATGAAGTATTGTATTTATTGTTCTATGCACAGAAGATATCAATTAAAAACAAGTTCGAAATTGCTCGTCAAACGTGACAAATGAGGGGCGTTCGTACTATAACTAGTTTTATAAATTCTTTTGCACTGCATATTGTACTGAATGTGTAATTTAGTTCACTTCATAAGTGCCTATAAATTTCATTCTGTTCGAAATGCTGTAACATCATTAAAATGCACTTGAAATATTTTTTTCTTATTGGCCGTAATGTAACGGAAAAATTTGACTGTCCCCGCAATTAAACTATACATCCGATTTTTATAAAATTTGAAATGACTCCAAAAAATTTTGCAGCAACTATATATTTAAAATTTCAGTCCATTCGGAAGGCTGTAACATCATTAAAATGCGCTTGCAATAATTTTTTCCCATTGGACGTAATGTAACGGAAAACTTTTGACTGTCCCCGTAATTAAACTATACATCCTATTTTCATAAAATTTGAAATGACTCGACAAAATTATGCAACAATTCTATATTTTAAATTTCAAACGATTCGGTTGGGTAGTTTTTTGCGCTGTTATATTTGGACTGACAGACAGACAGACAGTCACACAAACAGACGGACGGACGGACAGACAGACGGACTGAACGAAGACTATAGGTGCTACGTATTTATATATTTACGAACGCACCTAATAAGGAAATTAATTTAACGAGACAAAGTGTTATGTGTAGACAAGACCACTGTTTGAAACCCGCTGCTTTGTTTAACCCCTTAATTCTCGCTCCCGAGATATTCTCGGGCTGTGTCTTTTACTCAAATTGTTTGATTCCCAATAGTTTAATACAATAGTGAAATTGACTATATTTTAGTATCATTTTTACTGTCATTAAATAAGGTGAATATTTCTTTTTCATAAAAGTGGTGCCAATAAGCAATTTGAATTATTCAACCGTAATTTAATTCGAGCGTTAAGGGGTTAAATTCAGATTGCTTAATTGCTGCTCTTAAGGGGAAAAACACTCCTATTTGAATTATTTTAAAAAGATTACCCGATTATGGAAGATCGAATTATACCGTCACGACCAGAGGCAATTTTGTCTGATCAGGTTACCGTTTATTTCCCTTTGACTTCAGTATTAGGGGCTCGATTTCCAATGCCGGATCCACAGCTGTCGCGATAGCAGACTGTTGTTTTCGTGATGAATTATGAAAGACCAATTGCACATTGGAAAATCAGCTTGTACAAAATGTAATTAAAATTTTTTTATGACTCTTAGACTTTTATAACTAAAAAAATGTTTTTCTCTTGTCTGTAAGAAAATCATTTTAGTATGACGTTGGAAATATGTTGTTTTAAATATGATGTAATTTTTACTATTTAATGCTTTAATTATATTATTTGAAAACTGAGTGATTTAACGTGTTTATTATACATATTTATCATACATAACTTATTTTTCATGTACTTTCACGTATTTAATTTACATGTTAGTCATTCATAACGTATTTTTTATACTCTCTATGAAATCCTTTTTATATGCTCATGTGCAATAATTTTGCATTATAAGTGAAAATGTCAGAATATATACTTTTACGGTAACAGCAACTTTACTTACATTTCTTTAGATTCGAGAGATACTACCATTATTCTTATATAATGATAGATTAAAAAAGGCGAATTATGTTATTTAACCACTTGAAGGGCGGTGATGCCGCTAAGGCATCACATAATTTTAATCCCTAATTGCCACATTGGCACCCGAATTTTTTAATTAAAATTTCAGCTTTATTATGTACGCGAAAATATACTTTAACTTGCCTACAAATAAATTTTCTTATAAATACCGGTGTCACTCAATTATTTCAAAATTTTACGAATACAAGTACCTGGCCCCTGAAAGGGTTAACGGCAAGAAAGAAAAATCATGCGTCAAGATTGATTATGAAACACTTTCCAACATTTCAGAATGCATTGACAAAACTACTCCGTTTAAGAATGAGAAGAAAATACCTAACTAAACGTTTTATAAAACGCATAGCACATTTGACACAGTTTTAACTTTTAATGCAGACTTCGGCTATCAATCTGTTCTTTTTCCCCACTTATGAGGTATTTTAGATTTGAAATGAAAGTGCAAAATGTCTTTTAAATATGGCATAACTAATAATTTTCAATCATAACTTATTAATTAACATTAATTAAATGTATCTTAGAAACATGCAGAACGGAAATTATTGAGTCAATCGGAAAGTCGTGTCGTATTGGAAAAATCAATTCGTACCGGAAAATTCTGCCCGCTAATTATTAGACATTAGATATCGGAATCAATGTCTAATAATTAAAATGATAGAATTTTCTGGTACGAATTGATTTTCTCAACACGACACGACTTTCCGATCGACCCAATATGTTATGGGTAGGGATTTATTTGTGCAACATTTCAAAATTCAATATAATTTCCCCCATTTGATCAATAAACATACTATTTTTAACAATTTTATCTATTTTGATAAAGTTTTAGTACCAATTTTTTGATAATCCATTAATAATTATTACAACGCAATAAATAACACTCAGAAATTTTAAACAATAACAACTCATATAATACTATTTAATACTAATAATTAACGTTAATTATTAATTTATCAACCTATATAATACTATTTAGTTAATAAATAAAATTTTCAGCATCTCTAGGGATGAATGAGAATGTCCCATTCATCCCCATTTGGAATGTCCCAATCATCCCATGATGCATATATTCCCTTCTCAGCCATTTTGACTCAAAAATTAGTTTGTCAATTTGGTTACTATTCATTCATTTTAACTATCGATATTGAAACTTAAAATAAATAACTACAACATAGCTTAATTTTTTTATATTGTATAAGATATTTCACATCTTCAAATGTAAAAAAAAAACTTACTTTTGAGCAGAGATTTCAGAAAATGCAACTTTGAAGGAAAATGAAAACAGCAATGTAGCCCTACTTTTAGATCTAAAGCACACTGTGGTAGTGTGTGGTAGTATACGGGGTAGGAAACAATTTAAAATAAATGTTTATTGCCTGAAATATTGAGAATGTCCCATCCATCCCTTGTCCCATTCATCCCCTAGCTCACCTACTTTTAACCGATGACACAAACAACTGCCGCCAATAAAATTGTAACTACATCTTCGGTCGATTTACTTCAACTTCCTCCTTCTTATTCACAGCTTTATTGTTAGCAATTGCATTTTTCAAATGAAAAAAAAAATAGAGAGTAAAATTAACTATCGTGGCTTCGAAAGAGTCAACTTCAGATAAACTGTGACGATGCATAAATGACGAATTACAGAGGCCAACGTAGGAAAACTTCCACCACTAATTTTAAAATGTTATATTTGGTCTAATAAATAACAGTGATTAACTATGACAAATTTTTTTAAAATTAGTGCTTTAACTCTGTCGCTGCGCAACCCGAGAACTCATCGGGCAACGTAAATGTAGCAAAATTTGCGCAACCTGAGATTTTCTCGGGCATGTATTTTTTCCATCTAATAAAACTTCCTTGATAATTCCCACCAGTTATTTTTTTATTGTAAATTTTGTCTTATTTAATCGGAGCATTTTCCCGATTAAATCAGTCAAAAATTTTTGTGTTGTAAAACCGGTCACAAAAGAATAAAAATTCTTAAAAGACGCTCGTCGCGAAGGGATTAAATAAATACGCAATTTTTAAAGCTATATTGATAAAACAATTACGCAGCGAGAGGGTTAAGTATGCTTGAATGTCTTTTTGGTGTGTGCGAGGTCGGCGCCTATGGGACTATGTGAATATCAACAAGAAACCCACGGGAATATCTCTCTTTGACTTTCGTCCTTGAAGGATTTCCACGTAGAAGAAATCTGCTTAACCTTCAGATTAAGGAGTAGATCTAGCGATTATTTTTATATACACTCGTACCATAGTTTACACTAAAATGTCGTTGTGGTAAATTTCTCTTCAATGTATCGTGATACAATTGTATGGCAGAAATTATATTTTAAAAAGTGGTGCGAATAGAATAAAGAAATAGACGCTGGGACGACATATGTCCCAAACCGCTGCCATCGAAATACTCAATGCCAGAGGACACGAGTTCTGACTTGTCACTAATCGACCGACTTCTCACTAGCGTTGGAATTCACCAGTGTTACCAGACGGGCTACTTTTTTAAAAATCAGATTCTTGATTGTCACCACTTTTTTGAAATGGTAAAATGCGTCTTATTTATTGCCATATTAATTAAGGCTAAAACAAAAGGAATTTTACTGTTTCAAAAAAGTGATGCCAATCATGAAACCTGAATTTAAAAAAAGTAGCCCACTGGCGACACTGGAATTCACATTGAAAATTTTGAATATCAATTTTCTGTTACTTTATTTGTGAAATATCTATCCTCTTATAAAACAATAATAACAATTTAAACTTACTGGTGAGAATTTGGAATCCCTAAGCCGCATCTGGCTGAATTTTTATTTAGGGATTCCGAATACTGACCAGTTAAGTTTAAATTGATATTATTGTTTTATAAGAGGATAGATGTTCTGGACATAAAAAAAAAAAAAAAATTGCTATTCAAAATTCTCCGGTATGAATTCGAACGCTAGTGAGAAGTCGGTCGATTGGTGACGACGTCACAAATTGTGTCCTCCTGCCTTGAATATTTCGATGGCAGCGCCCAAACCCGTAATCCAAATGTTAATGGAAATTTGTTTTCATTATACCAATATTTTTGTAATTTGAAATTTTCTTTATTTAGCATCTTTTGTGGATAGAGCAAAAGAGGATATGCTGAACTTAATGCTAATAGCAAAAGCACCAATACCTGTAAAATCAATCCAGAAACTTTAACGGCTAGACTGTTGCCGAAAACAGGACAAAAATATTCGGACTTGAAATATTGTATTTATTGTTCTATGCACAGAAGATGTGAATTAAAGTTAGAGAAAAGAATTTAACCCGACTACATTGTTTCCAACCCACTACTTTCTTTAAATTCAGATTGCTTAATTGCTGCTCTTAAGGGAAAAAAACACGCCTATTGGATTTATTTAAAAAGTTTACCCTATTATGGAAGATTGGATTATACTGTCACGAACACATGCGATTTTATCTGATCGGGTTGCTGTTCATTTCCCTTTGACTACATGGTTAGGGGGTCGGATTCCAAGGCCGGATCCACAGCTGTCGTAATAGCAGACTTTGTTTTCGTGATGAATTAAGACAGACCAGTTGCACAAAATCGGCTTGTACAAAATGTAATTAACAAATTTTTATGACTCTTGGACTTTTATAACTAAAATAAAAGTTTTTCCCTTGTCTGTAAGAAAATCATTTTAGTATGGTGTTTGAAATATGGTGTTTTTAATATGATGTGATTTTTACTATTTAATGCTTTAATTATATTATTTGAAAACTGAGTGATTTAACGTGTTTATTATACATATTTATCATACATAACTTATTTTGCGTGTACTTTCACGTATTTAATTTACATGTTAGTCATGCATAACGTATTTTTTATACTTTCTATGAAACCCTTTTTATATGCTCATGTGCAATAATTTTGCATTATAAGTGAAAATGTGACAATATATACTTTTACGGTAACAGCAGCTTTACTTACTTTTTTTCAGATTAGATAGATACTACCATTATTCTTATTTAATGATAGATTAAAATAGGCGAATTATATTATTTAACCCCTTGAAGGGCGGTGATGGCGGTACGGCATCACATAATTTTAATCCCTAATTTCCACATTGGCACCTGAATTTTTTCATGAAATTTCACTTTTATTAAGTACGCGAAAATATACTTTTACTTGTTTACAAATAAATTTTCTTATAAATACTGGTGTCACTCAATTATTTCAACATTTGAGGAATACAAGTACCCGGTCCCTGAAAGGGTTAACAGCAAGAAAGAAAAATCATGCGTCAAGATTGATTATGAAACATTTTTTAACATTTCAGAATGCATTGACAAAACTACTCCGTTTAAAAATGAGAAGAAAATACCTAACTAAACATTTTATAAAACGCATAACACATTTGACAAAAAGATTTCAACCTTAGTCGGAAAGGTACTCCATTTTTTTGTGTAGCTCATTATATGATCTAAACATTTGTATATCCTCCTGAGACCCAAGCAAAATATACTGCATATATTTTTTTAATATGAATTTTTTTCAACAAATGGGCATCAAAACTGATGTTTTTAAAGAAATTAATAAATTTAGATTTTTTAATTTTGTTTTGCAGCGCATCTATCTGAATGCATGTTCAGACCATAACTCGCTTTAAAATAATTTAAAAATGCTAAAAGTATGGGAAAGAATAGAATTTATTATAAAGAACATAAGGCAAGTATTAACATCTGCTACTAAAATTGCTAAAAAAAAAAAAAAAAAATTAGTTTAAACAAATTAAAATAACATAAAAACGAAACTTACCAGCAGAACGTATAATTCCAACTTGACTCATTTTGTAAACAAAGTAGTTACCGTTGCCAAAATCCAAAAGCTGAATGTTGATTTTTGATTCATACATTACCATGCCAAACTGGTTTTAGATTGCTAAAATGAAATTTAACGCAATAGAAGGAGAAAGCAAAACATCCATTTAACCCTAGATCTACCGGGAATTTTATTCAAGTTTTAATAAAACGTTCTACACCAGAATTTTTATTTAAAACTATTTAACTTATTTATTCACCTTATTTTTGTCTGGTTTATATACTTAGTTTATTTTAAAGAAATTTCTGGTTTGAATGAATATTTTGTATGCACCTGTCGGGTCCAATGGACCCGTCTGGTAGACGGAGGGTTAAATGGATGCCAAGTCTCAGGAGGATATATTCTGCTTAGTATGCTAAAATTTAGTTTATTTAGAAAACGCATACCACGATTAAAAATTCCCGTTTAGCGTTTTCTACCAATAGACGATAGAATCAGGGCTGGCAGTTTAACCTCCATTTTTACTAAAAAATGTCGAGTTCGTACCAGAAATAAACAGCAATATTTTATGCTTTATTTAATAAAAGCCATTTTGCGATCACATAAAGTAATAAAAAAGAAAAGTGCCCAGTTAAACTGATGGCATTGAGCTCACAGTCTACTCACACAAATTGTATATTATATTGTTACTTCAAAGAATAATACCATTCAAAAAATAAGTTTAAGGAGGGGATTAGACCCCCCCCCCCTGTTTCACATCTTTACACTTAACCAATGAACCTCCAAATCTCATCAGGGAAGCGCCTTATCAGAATAAACCGGTGTACCAAATTTGAAACAAACCAGATAGAAAAACCCATTTATCTAAATAAAGGGGGGTATTCCCCCCAGATCCCCCATTATACTTAAACATTGAACCTCCAAATCTAATCAGGGAAGCGCCTTATCAGAATAACCGGTATGCCGAATTTGAAAATTCTGCATGAAAACTCATTTATCTAAGATAAGAGGGATTAGCCCCCTCGTACCCCCCCCCCCCCCCCAAAAAAAAACTAATCAGGGAAGCGCCTTATGAGATTGAACACAGAAAAAAATTGAAGCAAATCGGATATTTCTATCAAGAGTTATTTTGTTACGTGCGTAATACATACATACTTGCATACGGAACCTGCGGGCATATAAGCTCGCAGGCTTCGATAGCCTGTGAGCTAAAATTTGTTCTTTCAAAATTTCGGGTGTGAATTTGATATTTTGTATTAAAATTGGAGGCCAAACTGGCAACTCTGGATAGAATAGATACATAGAATTTATACACCCACCCTAAGTATGCAAAAATTTAGTAAAAACTTAAAACACATACCATAACAGGAAATGCACTTTCAACAATCATCCCTGATGTGCACTTCTTAAGATACATTATTGTATAGAAAATCTTTTATATATCCTTGTTAATGCACGATAAATATGATGCACATCATTGTCCACTGCAAGCATGTAGTAGTAAGCCTCATTAATGTGTATTTTCATCATGTTTGAAATAATGCAACATAATTAAATTATGCTGCGAACATTTTTTTCATCGTAGAACACTATATAACTCAGCTCTTTTGTGTGACCCAGTAAATGAATAAAAAATGATTTACCATCCCTATTCTAATGAATGCGTGTTTATGCGCACCCCCAGAAATTCATACCATTTTTATTATGTTTGAAACATAATAACATCATTAAAATTATGCCGCAAACGATTTTTCTTCATTGATCATTATATAACGGAATACCTTTGAGTTGCCCTGCACGCCTGTAGTAAGTGCTACATATAGCATATTCAACAGTAATCATCTTCTAGTGCACCAGAATAATTTGTATAAATTAATTTTGTTTAAAATTATGTAACACTGTTAAAATTCACCGGAAATGATTTATTTACATCGGCCATAATGTTACGAAATACTTTGAGTGCCTCTGTAAATGATCTATCACTGCTACGCACTTCATTTTTAATAACGAATATGCCATGGCAAACCTTAATATCATACATCAACTACATGTGAATCCGAGCATATTTAAGCGAGTTACTGTTCGGACAGACAGACAAACCGAAGTCATAAAAACTTTTCAACTACGTTGGAAAGTGTTAAAAAATAGTGTCAATCAAGCAAACTGAATTTAAAATAAATTATCAAGCTCATGAACAGTGTTGCCAGTGAGCGACTTTTTTTAATTCAGATTTCTTGATTGCCACCACTTTTTTTGAAATGGTAAAATTTTCATAGTTTTCGCCCTAATTAAAATGTTATTAAATAAGGTGCATTTTACCATTTCAAAAAAGTGGTGCCAATCAGGAATCTGAATTTAAAAAAAGTAGCCCATCTGGCCACACTGCTCATGATTAGGAATAAAATCCATTCTACCCTTACACAATCAGAACAGTGGCCGAGAACTCCATAATATTCAAGCCAACACTTTGGGAAGAACTACGGGCGCTTCGCACTGCTTTAGCAAACAACAATCCATCAGAACAGACGTGACTGTATCTCGAGTGCTTTGACAACGCTTAAAGAAATTACTAATTCTCATGGGAACTTAAAATGTATTTAGCAGTAACTACGTATTCTTTCTGGTTGGAATTATTTTATTTCTAATTGTTTTTATGATAGACCAGGTAAACTCTTAAATTGGGAATGTGAGAGCATATCCAGGGCAATATTCGCCTTATAATTTGCCACTGTTAAATTAAAATACGAGGGTGAGTCGGATAATAAGTTTCCCCTGGCAACTGTGGACAGAGGTGTGTATGAAAGACATAAAATGTAATGAAACATTAAAGATAAATCGTAACTTTATTTTTCTACATAAGTGCCAAGTGAGTCGAGAAATTTGTCATACCCCTTTATAGGCTTCAAAAAGCGCTCCTTGAAAAAATCAGGGCTCTGAATCATTCTGTTTTCGGTAGATATGGAGAGAAAGTGCGTTGTGAATTCGTGGTCAAAGGTGTAAGTGAGAGCGGTTGTCCGCTATGAATGGGCACGTGGAGTATCGGGGGCAGATAAATCCATAACCGCCACGTGGGAGTCTATGGGCCAGATGTGATGTCGAAACAAATGGTGCGGAGATGGTGCCGCCAATTCAGTGAGGTGCATCAGCAAGTGTTGTGCAAACCGAGACATGGAGGGACGTGCACGGCCACTGCAGACGAAAGCAGTGCTTGACTACTTCTTTGTAAGCAATGCTGAAGTCACACAAGCCGTTCAACGCTTTTTTTGTATGCAGAGCCCTGTTTTTTCCTCAAGGGCTTTATGAAGCTTATAAAGGATATGACAAATGTCTCAACTCACTTGACACTTAAGTAGAAAAATAAAGTTACGTCTTATCTTTAATGTTTCATTACATTTTTTGTCTTTCATACACACCTCTGTCCACCGTTGCCAGGGGAAACTTATTTTTCGACTCACCCTCGTAAAAAATTATTCTTATTTAAATAAAGACATTTCCCGTAAATTCTGTCGAAAAATGCCGGAGACAAATGTAATAATCGTACGCATCCTGATGTTGTTATCTCCCGAGCGTATATTGCCCAGTTAAAAATAAATTAACACCAGCACCGTGCCTAGCGTAAAGACTGCCATTGTAAGGACGTTTTGTCAGGTCATTCCCTTCCTATCTAATTAACTCCAATCTTCTGTCTTCTCTTCCAAACACGCAATGAAGTTTTGGAGAAATACGCATCACATATATCAGGTACTGACACAGAGAAATGGGTATATTAATATAATAAAAAAGGCACTATGTTAAATAATAAAACATGCAACTTAATGGTAAAATATTTTAAAATAATGTAAATGTGTCTTATTACATTAATAATAATGATTGAAATAACAATGGACTTTATTAGAATCATTAAAGCACCAACCACTTTTAAATTCATATTCAGTTCCTGGACCCGTTGAGACTGCTCCTTGGGCGGACACTGCTTAACGAAGAAAATAAAAATGCCTCCAGATTGCCTATAGCCTACGAAGAATATGTTGACTTTCCCCGATCCCGCGCAATGCCCCTAATATTTTATATTTAGAAAATATTATAATGTATAATTTTGATCGTGGAATGAATAACTGACAACCAAACGAATGGTAAACATTTAGATATACGTATTTATATATTGAAATATTTAGATAATAAAAGAAAATAATCTTAACTATGTGAAAACCAGGGATTTTCATCCGCTTTATTTTGAACTTTTTTGCCTCCAGAAGTTCTGAAAGAATATCTTCGTCTTATTTATTCAAAAAGTTTCTCTCATTAAAGATGGATTTTTTTCGTTCTAAATTAGTGGTAACATGATGAACTGCGCGGCGGTCCAGAGGTCCAAGACTCAGAATTTGAACATTCGGATTAATACCTATGCATAGTTGCCAACTCTTCCGCTGTTTTGTACCTAAAAAATTAATAGGGATTTTTGCCTTGCCAATCAGCATTTTATGGTGATTTAAAAAGGTAAAATTTACTATAAAGTTTTGTGCTACAAAAAAGCGTAGGAGTTGCCATCTATGCCCATGGTAAAGACATTTTGTTAAAATTTTATGATTTATTCCCTTAACGGTCGCATGAAATTACGGTTTAAAAATTCAAATTGCTTATTGCCACCACTTTTTTGAAAAACAAATATTCACCTTATTTAATGACAGGTAAAATTATACCATAATAAATCCTATTACACTATTTTATAAAACTGGTGGGAATCAAACAAACTGAATATTTTTTTTTTTTCAGATTGTCACAGCCCGTGAATATCACGGGAGTGAGAATTAAGGGGTTAAAGAGACCTTAAAAATATATTGAATACCATTGATATTAGACCTTAAATATTGCAGATAAGATAACCGGTAAATTAATTCATGCTCATGGTGTATAAATGACGGGAGATGTTAATCTAATTTACCTGATTTATCCAAAGTATTATGTCCAGTATCCAGGTTTCACTACGCAGGGCTCCCAAAGTGACTAACTAACTAGTGAAGTGGCTAACTGAATAGAAAAGACCTAGAAAAAATTTTCTTTTTAGATTTACCTTCCAAACAGTGTTGCTAGATGGGCTACTTTTTTTAAATTCAGATTCTTGATTGGCACCACTTTTCTGAAAGGGTAAAATGCACCTTATTTAATGACATAATAATTAATGCGAAAACAAAGGAAATTTTACCGTTTCAAAAAAGTGGTGGCAATCAAGAAATCTTAATTAAAAAAAAGTAGCCCACTGGCAACACTGCTTCCAAACTGTGCAGAAACCATCTTCGGAGGTTAATTCTAGCTCAGATGCTGTAGAAGTCTAACGGTAAACTTCCTGTTGTAAATAATTATCTAAAGTTTTACATGATACAAAATTCCAGGAAATCCACGTTCTTTGATTAAACTACTGAAAGGTGTTAATAAATGTCTTATAACCCTTTCAAGGGTAAGGCATTTCTGCTTCAAAAGTGTTCAAATAATATATTCACACCGCAATTTAAGAAACAAATTTATTTGAAAATAATCAAAACCTTTTCTACGCGTTTATTATGAGATCGAAGTTGTACTAAAAAATTACTGGTGCCATTTAGCAATTTTGGCTTTAAAATTAAGTGTCTGCAAACTGCAAACGCCGCCCCTGAAAGGGTTAAATGTGGATGTATCATTGAAGATAAGTCAGATAAAAACGTGTAATTTGTAAGGGATTTCAAAGACGATATCCTCTTAAGTAGCATAACATATCAACTTGAGATTTAATACGTCTGATAAGATTATCTTAATCCGGGAACAATAAATTAAAAAAGATATTTAACTTAAATGACGTTGTTTTTTATTAAATAACGCTTATAGAGAACTTCTATAAGAAATTCATAAAATTGAAAAAATAAATTGAAATGCGCATGGAATATTTTAAAAGCATAAAAAGGATAATAATCTTCCACCTATAAAAAATATGTTTTAATGTAAAATACTCAGTACATTTTTTAAACCATTTTAACTAAATGTAAGAGTTTTAAAGTTATTTATAATTTATTTTCAGGATTTTTATTCCTATATGATAATTACAGCTAGTTTATAGGCCCACAATTTTTCCTTCTAATAGATTTTTCTGTAATACTTGAAATAACAAGATTTTGGCATGTAACTTATACGCTCCAATTTTTCCAATTTTTCTGAAAAATATATTTGTAATATCTGCAAACACGCTCATTTTGTTCAGTTTATCAAAATTTATATCTTTTTAAAATTATAATAAAATTTCAATTTCATGAAAAAACCTGAAATTAGAAAATATTGTAGAATTTGGTAAGATATGGTTAAAGAAGGTTAAAAAGAAAACAAATGCGTGAGACTTCGTTTCGGAGGGATTAGTATTTAAGCAAATAAGAAACAAGCAGGATATTAAATAAACAAGTAATATAAAAATTTTGTTTTTAAAGTCAATTCCTACTTAGGTCATCAAAGAAAAATTTAATATAATCACTTAAGCTAATATTAGTTTCTGTTGCATTAAAATATTTCAGTTTGCTGATTTTCTCTAAGCTAGTAGGTTTACAATGGGAATTTGGCGAAATATTAGAGATATCGCCAAGTTGGCGTCACTTTTGGCGACTCATTTTGGCCGCCAAATTTGGCTATATAGCGTCAAGTTGGCGACAAACTTTGCGGTATTTGACGAAAGAACAGGGTACCCCCTATGGTAATCCCCCTTATAGATATGAAGATGCATTATATCAGGGTGGCGAGTGGTCAGGGAAAAACACAGTAAAAAAAAAAGTGGAAAATACTTGGAATAATATAAAAGGATTAAAAAAAGGCGAATTTCTCTTTGACAAAATACTGGTATTTAACACCTTTTTTCACTGTGTTTTTCCCTGACCACTCGCCACCCTGTATATGCTTCAATAACCAATGGCCGCCATTTTGTTTCCCATGCAAAACTAAAATTAATTAATTAAAATTTAATTAATTAATTTTTGAAAAAAAACTGTATTAACATCAATTGCCATCCAGTACAAGTTTAAAAAAAATTATTTCAACTTGATAGGATGGATAATGAGTATTTTATTAACGATTGAAAATTTGAACAATATATATAAATAAATAAATAAATAAATATAGGGAGAGTGTGAACTAATAGTGGGAATTGAAAAAAAATATTCTTTAAAAAAGAATGAAAAATAAGGCGTTAAATCATAGATCTGTATACAGTTTCCAAAATGTTCAGAATTGTGTAATAAATCTTCACTGTTTAATAAGTTTCAAAATGAAATCTAAGCAAATTATTTGAAAACAATGGAGCTATAAAAGAGGGAGAGACATATAGTGTAGTATCTACCAGCTGCAATTAATAACTGAAGGTTTTCTCACAAGATGGTGGCTATCGTTTGTTTACATAAGATCAACAGGTCCTGATTACCGCAAGGAACAAGCACCTACCGCAAAATTATAACATTAATTTTTGCTTTAGTTAAATTGTCTTATTAATGACAAAGTTCTGCCGTAATTAATAAAAAAAATCTATTGATTTTATTTTTAGAAGTTTTCTTTGGCAGTATTCAGGGTCCGCAGTTTACACCAGATTGTGACAGCAGAATCAAAAATATTGCATAGATAAGGCAATTAAAATTCTTATTCACCGGTAGAAGTTTGCCCTGCGGTAATCAGGTACTTTTAATCCGATGACACAAACAACTGCCGCCAATAAAATTGTAACTGCATCTTCGGTCGATTTATTTGAAACCTCCTCCTTCTTATTCATAGCTCCATTGTTAGCAGATGCATTTTTCAAATGAAAAAAAAGCAAACATAGAACGGAACAAAATTAGCTATCGTGACATCAAAAGAGTCAACTTCAGATAAACTGTGCAGTTGCTTAAATGACGAATTACAGACGCCGACAGGGGAAAACTTCCACCACTAATTTTAAAATGTTATATTAGGTCTAATAAATCACAGCGATTAACTATGACAATTATTTTTTTAAGTGGTGCTTTAAGTATGCTTGAATGTCTTTTTGGTGCGTGCGAGGTCGGTGCCTGTGGGGCTATGTGAATATCAACAAGAAACTCACGCGAATATCTCTCTTTGACTTTCGTCCTTGAAGGATTTCCACGTAGAAGAAATTTGCTTAACCTTCAGATTAAGGAGTAGACCTAGCGATTACTTTTATATACACTCATACCATAGTTTACACTAAAATGTCCTTGTGGTAAGATTCTCTTCAATGTATCGTGATACAATTGTATGACAGAAATTATATTTTAAAAAGTAGTGCGAATAGAATAAAGAAATAGACGCTTGGACGACATATGTCCCAAACCCGTAATCAAAATGATAATGGAACTTTGTTTTCATTATACCAATATTTTTGTAATTTGAAATTTTCTTTATTTAGCATCTTTTGTGCACAGAGTAAAAGAGGATATGCTGAACTTAATGCTAATAGCAAAAGCACCAATACCCCTAAAATCAATCCAGAAACTTTAACAGTTAGACTGTTGCCGAAAACAGGGCAAAAATACTTGGACTTGAAATATTGTATTTATTGTTCTATGCACAGAAGATGTGAATTAAAGTTAGAGAAAAGAATTTAACACGACTAAAGTGTTTGCAACATACTACTTTCTTTAAATTCAGATTGCTTAATCGCGACATCTTACGACTGTTATCGTAATTGATTGAGAAAAATCAATTGTACATTGGAAAATCAGCTTGTATAATATGTATTTAAAAAATGCCTGTTACTCCTGGACTTTTATAACTAAAAGAAAATTTTTTTTTAGACTTTGTAAGAAAATTCTTTTAAATATGACGCTTGAAATATACCGTTTTAACAGGACGTGATTTTTACCATTTAATACTTAAATTCTTTGATTTAAAGTATGCGCTTTTCGGCAGTGTGGCAGTGTTGCCAGTGGGCTACTTTTTTTAAATTCAGATTTCTTGATTGGCACCACTTTTCTGAAACGTTAAAATTCCCTTTGTTTTCGCCTTAATTAATATGATATTAAATAAGTGGCATTTTACCATTTCAAAAAAGTGGTGCTAATCATGAACCCGAATTTAAAAAAAAAGTAGCCCATCTGGCAACACTGCAGTGTGGGTTATATTCTGTCCCACTTAATTTTAATTTCCAAATGACACACAGCACCAGTATTTTAAAATGAATTTTTGCCGTTTAGATTGTACGTGAAGAAAATATTTTACATATTTACAAATAAATTTGTTCGAAAGTTCCGATGTCAATGAATTATTTTATAGTTTTAGTAACAGAAGTATTCTGAGCCAGGAAGGGTTAACGTATTTATTATACATATTTATCATATATAACGTATTTTGTATGTGCTTTAACGTGTTTATCATACATAATATAATTATTATACACATTTATCATATATAGCGTATTTTTCATACACTCTATTATTATTTTCAAAATAGTGGTATTAACAATAAAAGTTTTCCTATAGAATGCGACTCCTCATGTCAAAAATTTTGCATTTCAAGTCGGGAAAGGGAAAATATCATTTAATGATAGATTAAACAGAGGCGAAATATATTATTAAAATATGTGCTACCAATTAAGCAAACTGGATTTTAAATAAAGTATCAAGCAGTGTTGCCAGATGGGCTACTTTTTTTAAATTCAGATTCTTGATTGGCACCACTTTTCTGAAATGGTAAAATGCGCCTTTTTTAATGACGTATTGATTAAGGCGAAAACAAACGTAATTTTACCGTTTCAAAAAAGTGGTGGCAATCAAGATATCTGAATGAAAAAAAGTAGCCCACTGGCAACAAGTTCGGAATTCTGAATAAAAGCCATTCAACACCTGTAACATGCAGAACTAGCGCAGTTGTTGCCGATATCTCCCAAAAATACCGCTCATTTGTATGCACAACATGACGGGGATCTTCCCGTATTTCAATAATCCGCAATCCGTCCGTAGAGACAGATCGTATCTTGAGTAACTACCCGTACATTTTTTTGGTACATTTAAAAATGGAAACTTAAAACATATTTAACAGTAACTACACATTATTTCCGGTCGGAGATATTTTATTTACAATCGTTTTTATGATTGTCCTCACAAGCTTTTAACACGTTCACGCCGGCCCGGTGGGTCACACTCGACTGTCTCAGAGCTGCCAAGGTTCCAGCTTTTTGGATACCAGTATTTTAATACAGAAAATGTTGTTTTATTTAATTAGAACAACCGGGCGATTTAAAGGAACAACATTTTCTCTAAAATAATAGTGGTGTGCAAAAAGCCGGAGACTTAACAACTCTGAGACAGTCGAGTGCGACCCACCGCGCCGGTGTGAACGTGTTAAACCGGGAAAGTGTAAGCATATCCAGAATTCATTCGGCTCATAATTTTGAACCGTTAAATTTAAATAAAAATCTTCCTATTTAAACATACACATTTGCTGAAAATTCTATGGTAAAGTACTTTGAAATTTACATTTCGAAAAATGGTGGTGACAAATGTAAACATCGTACGTACACTTAGATTGTTATACCCAGAGCGTATATTTCTCGGTTAAAAATACATACACGAGAAGCGCGCCTTAGCGTAAGGGAATGACAGTGTAAGGAGTTTTTTTTACATGCGCTTCCCTTCCTATGTAATTAATCCCTTGAGTAGCGGTGGGATATATTATATCCCACATAATTTTAAATAAGATTTGCACTAGGAAATTTTAATAAAGTTTTACTTTTAGAACTTTGGTGCAAAATAGTTGAAGAATTGCTTTTCCTTATTTTGAAATAAAAATTTTCAAAATTTCCGATGGGAATTTAACATTACAGAAACACAACTGCTTGCCCCTCAAAGGGTTTATTCCAATCTTCTATCTTTTCTTCCCAAAACGAGATCAACTTTTGGAAAAAATTCGCAGCATATACAAATATGTTTGGATAGGTATTGCGATATTCGTATAATTAAAAAAGAACTATGTTAAACAATAAAACATACAACTTAATGGTAAAATATTTTTTCAGCAATGTAAAAATAAAATATATGATAATCATTAAAATAACATTGAACTTTATCAGAATCATTAAATCACCAGCCATTTTTAACCCCTTGAGGGGCGGTGGGATACATTATATCCGCCTAATTTTAACTGAGATTTCTAACACAAACTTTTAATTAAGTTTTATGTTTATAACTTTGGTTAAAAAAAGCTGAAAAATTGTATTTCCTTATTTGGCAATAAAAATTTTCCATTTTTCCTGTGGGAATTCAACATTACTGAAACACAATTGCTTGCCCCACAAAGGGTTAAATTCATATTAAGTTCCTGCATCCATTAAGAGTGCTTCTTGGCCGGGCTCTGCTTAACGAAGGAAATAAAAAATCCTACAGAGAATGCGCATAGCCTACGAAGAATACATTGTCCATCCCAGAATGCGCCTAACTTTTTACTCAAAAACATTTAACATTTTACGTTTAGGAAATATTATAATGTACTGTATAAGGTTTATCGTGGAATGAATAACTGACAACAAAACGAATGGTAAATAATTACGTAGCTGCCAACCTTCCACTAATTTTCCATAATGTCTGGAATTACTTAACCCAGATTAACCATATTTCGAACCAGAAAATTTATTTCATGAATGCATATTTATTTAATTTCTGGTTTCTACGTGGAACATATTTATTTTCATCTCTTAAAAAAATTTCTGGTTAGAAAAGTATTAAACCAGGGTCAAATTAACGCAAGTATTACGGAAGATTAGTCTAAGGTTGGCAGCTATGTAATTAGATATTTTGCATAAATAAAAAAAGTGATATTATCTAAGCGGCGAGAGGCTCTCTCTAGCTCGAAGGCTCTCGCGGCCGCAAACCTGGTACACTCATAAAAATGTTTTTTATTAAAAATCCTGTGAAACAAAATTATTTTCATTCAGAACATTACATTCATTTTCTTAAAAGAGAGATCTTCAACCGCTTCAGTTTGAAATCGTTTGCCTCCACATATTCCGAAAGGTAAACTTCGTCTTATTTATTCACAAAATTTCTCTCATTAAAGATAAAAAAAATTTCCGTTCTAAAATAGTGGTAGCTTGGTGGATTGCGGAGCACAGGTTCAAGAGGCATAATTTGAACATTCGCATTAATACCCATGGTAAAGAAAATTCGTTAAAATTTTTATGATTTAACCCTAGATCTACCGGGAATTTTATTCAAGTTTTAATAAAACGTTCTACACCAGAATTTTTATTTAAAACTATTTAACTTATTTATTTACCTTATTTTTGTCTGGTTTATATACTTAGTTTATTTTAAAGAAATTTCTGGTTTGAATGAATATTTTGTATGTAGCTGTCGGGTCCAATGGACCCGTATGGTAGACGGAGGGTTAAATAGACCTTAACGAATTAAATATTGCAGATCGCGGAAATTAATCCTAATTAACCAGATTTATCCAAAGTATTATGCGCAGTATAATATAAATTGAAAAATAACGTTGATAGCGCCAGAACTTTAAATTTTGAAGCATACTAGTTTCGGTAGCATTAATACTAGAATGTCCGAAAAGTGTCGAATCTACTCCGACCATGTGATTAAATGTCAATTGGAAACATAAATTATTTCATAAAATAAGTTAAATTTAAACCACGCAGTTCTACGTTAAATAAATCAATTCAATAATTTTAAATAAAATTTCTGGTGTCAAATATTTTTATGAAACTTGAGCAAAATTTCCGGGCATTCTAGTGTTAAGTGCACTTTCCCCGGTGCAATAAATGATGGCAATTTTCTCGAAAAAATAGGAGAGAAGCGGATTCAAGTGGAAACTTTATTTACCAATAGCAAAAAAAAAAAAAAAAAGGAGAGGGCGGGTAACAGCCAATAGGAAAATAGTATAAGAAATGAATCCGTAAAAGTGAAAAATGATTGAACAAATTAAGAAAAAGAGGTTTTTATATAGTATTTTCAACAATCTGATAATGTGGGAATAGCGAATTCACATTTAACAATATTTGCATAATTTTTATAGATATGAAATGCTTCAAGAAAATTAAGTTCGTGTATATGTAGAATTAAGTTTAGAGATTATTTTAGCCGAATTGATGACAAAAGTGTGGTTTATCTCCCAGCAATGTCTTGCAATTGAAGATTTATTGTGATTTTGACATTTAATGATCAGTTACTGAAATGTTTTCAGTTTGATGTTGTGAAAGTGACAGTGCTGTTTGTAACTTTGCTTCGTGGAGGTCAAAAACCCTCTCCCCTGATGATGGCTCATTAGAAAGAGCACGAAACGTTGGGATTAATTTTTAATGTGTTTTTAATATAGATTTTATTTATGTGTACGCTGATGAGTATCATAAGAATTTTTAAATATTATTGTGTTTCTTATTTTCGAATAAAGTGTTAGTGTTCTTTAATACGAAATTTTAGGCCACCTTTCGTTTGTCCAATATAGGAAAGACCGCACTTGGAATTAATACTATAGATACCTAATGAGTTGGATAACTCAATAGGATTTTTTCAGCTTGGAGAGTGTAAGTTTATTAGTAGGGGTAAAAATTATTTTAAAATCATATTGCCTAAGACTTTTAGCATTGGGAAAGCTTGATTTAAGAATGAAAGCTAATATTGGAAAGAGAAGAGGACTGAGGTGACTTCGAGGAACGAGGGTGCTATAGTTTATATAAAGCAGTATCAATAATAGTACGGTTGTAAATTCTGTCAATCGCAATGGCTTTTAAGCTATTGAATTTAATCATTAATAGAGTGCTAATCAAAGCAAAGATGTATGGCTTTTCTAATAAATGTATAAAAGGCGGCCATGTTTTGGCTAGGAGTTTGACAAGAGCGAGCATGGGGTGTAGAGAAACAGCGAAACTTTTGCGATAGACGTATGTGGAGAAACCGTATACAGTGCGAGTAACAAGAGTATCCAGAAATGGGAGAGAACCAATATTTTCTGTTTCATAAGTAAACTGAATATTGCTATCGATCGAGTTCATAATGTTAATGATATTATCAATATTGTGAAGAAAGGTGTCATCTAAGGTTAATATGTCATCAACATCCAAGGGGAATATGACACAGTCCAGAAAGGGAAAGAGAATTTATTGTAAAGAAAGGATTCAAAATCGTGCATGTAGATGTCTGCAAGGATCGGTGTCAGGGGAGGGGGATCCCACGGATAAGCTGTCAGATTGTTTGTAGTTGTACCTTGCGATGAAAAAGTTGCTTGTGACAGACATGTACGAGTTCGAGATAATAGCTCTTGAATACCAAAATATGAATAATGAAATTCACGAAGTCTATGTTCAAGACAAGAGAGGGCACCACATACCGGAACATTCGTGAATAGTGATTTAACATCAAAAAGGATCATAGTAAAATTAGTTGGGTGTAAATTCTGAATTATTTTACCCAAGATGATGGAATATTGTGGTCAAATATTTCACTAAACAGTAAGATACGCTGCCAATGTTCGAAACTATGGGACGAAAAGGTATATCAGGTTTATGAACTTTCGGAAGAACATAAAATCTTGCACAATTAGCAACTGAAGGAGAAAGATAGGTTTGCGTAGGCCTCATGAAGTAGAGGTCAAGACTTAACCCTTTGAGGGGCAAGCAATAATGTCTCTGTAATATTGAATTCTCACCGGAATAATAATAATAAAAAAAAAGTATTTAAAATAAGGAAAAGCAATTTTTCTGCTTTCTTTTAGGTGATTGCTCCATCGCATGTTATATTTTTCGCAGTGTGAATGGCAGGTGAGGCGGTTCGTTAGAATAGTTTTCGCTCGCTATTTAGTGCTGCATTATGACGGCTACAGATGATCAAGATTATTATATTAAGGAAGTTATCGACAAAATATGTAATGGAACGTTAAACAGCAATTTCAAGGACCAATTTGACAGATTTTCTTCAAATTTTGAAGAATATGCTAAAACGATATTGGGTGATTTTTACACATTTGTGGATCAATATATTTTGGACATAAAGGCTAAAGACGGCTATTCTGCTTCTGCTTCAGAGCAAGAAGAGGTAAGGAAAACTTGCCTTGATGCTTTTACTTTGCTTAGGGAGCCAACCCATGATAATTTGTTAAATTCAGCTATCTTTAGTTTTTTATGCTCTGTTAAGTATAAAAAAAACTCCTAATTTTTTTCTTACTAACACTAATCTTAAAAAAGAAATTTTCAACGCTGTTAAGAAAGGAGTTAAACGACCTATTTCGGAGGAGAGTTCTCCTATCCCACTTAGTAATAAATGTAAGAATATCGCTAGCGAAGTTAACCTAACTGAAAATGTGGATATGGATGAATAAATGTTAGTGAAAATACACAGGATACTGTCAAAGTTAAAAAATCTGTTAACCCTTTCTACGTCGAAGTCGACAGCAATTGGGCGACGGTTGCCCATGAAATTACGGAGTTAAACTCAGAAAACCCCAAAATAACGCTAAAAGGCGAACGCATTGTTATACAACGTAACTCTGATAAGGACTTTAAAATTACTCAAAAATGGTTAGACCAAAACAAAAAGAAATATACCACTCTAGATCCTAAAGAACTGTTACACCGACACTAAAATAATCGAAGATAGTCTCAGGGAGCATGGTTTCGCAGTCACTAGGGCTGCCATGCTTAAAAATCGTAAAACTGGCCAACCAATGCCGATATACATGGTAAATGTTATACTACGTAAGAACTTTGAAGAAATTTACCAAATCAACGTTATACATTACATTTCAGTTAAGATTGAAGCTTTTACTAGCAAAAATCGTGTAAAACAGTGTTACAAATGCCAAGGTTACGGTCACGCATCAGAAGTGTGTGGCTTCGATGCTAAATGTGTAAAATGCGGAGATCTACATTTAAGTACAGATTGTCACCACAAGGGGCGTATTAAACCCACTTGTGCCAATTGTGGACCCGGTCACCCAGCGAATTTCCGCGGTTGTCCAAAAAATCCCTATAGACTAGAAAATAAACAAAACCGTAAAACAAGTAATAGCGTCAGTAATCTATCCCAAGAAACCCAAATCTTAGCGGATATATTTAAGAATTATAATTATACCAAAAATACCAAAGACTCTGAACCCTCTACTAGTAATGAAGAATTAAACTCTGATATCAACGATAGTACTACCGCAAACACCCATTCCTCCCTACTAAAGAAAATTCTAAAATTCCTACAAATTACACCAATGATATAAAAGACATTCTTAATACTTTCAACGAAGTTAAACAAATTTTTCAAATCACTAAATTCCTAAAATATATAAAGAACATCTCAACTCAGACTAAGAAACTGGATAATCCGATGCAAAAATTGATAGTTATATTAACTGAATTTGATAAACTTGCAAGTCATATCAACATTAACGAAGATTAAGCTCTTCATTTGCTAAACTTTTTGCTTTCTTTTTGTTCGTGCTGTTTGTTTAAAAACTTAAAAAAAAAACTTCTATTTTTGTATACTATGCTCTTCTCATGATATCATTCTTATTTTTACATTCTTTTTATTTTATTCATCTCAAATTACTATACTGGGTGGACGCCGTCCTCTTGCTGTCGTTTGCTCGCCTCGGCTTTTGCGTTTAACTGTTTATTTAGTTAGAACTCTCCTCATTGTAGCTTTTTCTTGCATTTTTATTCTTTTTTCCTTGCAATAATTTAAACTCTCTTGTAAATAATTATGTACATATTTTTGTTGATTTTCATTTCTTCACTGTGTTAAACTTTTTGCTTATCAAGTTATATTAAATGTATGGTCCCTGAATAGTCTTTTTTATGGGTCTTCCTTTGGTAGCTTTTTCGCCTGTCCTGGACATTTATGTGGATCATATGGAACATTTTTTTTTCTTCTACTAGTTATACTAACAATTTTTTCTTTTAAAAATTGTCTATCTTCTTAGCTTTTACTCTCTCTTTCTCGTGGCTACCAGCCGCGTTTAAACGCTCTTTTTTCTATGGATCCCATTGCATTGTAACACGATATATTCTTAGCCTGGATGCAAAGTTGCCAAGCAACTAGGGAATCCACACACCTGCTTTATTGTTCCATTGTTCTGCTTTTTTTTAACCAAAGCTATAAAAGTAAAACTTAATTAAAAGTTTCTGGTGCAAATCTGGTTTAAATTAGGTGGGATATAACATATCACACCGCCCCTCAAGGGGTTATTACCATATTTAACGCCTTGAGGGGCGGTGGGATATATTTTATTCCACCTACGATTAATAAAGATTTGCACCAGAAAAAACTTATTAAATGTTACTTTTCTAACTTTGGTGGAAAAAAGACTTAAAAGTGCTCTTCCTTATTTTGCAATAAATCTTTTTGCAGATTCCGGAGTGAATTCGACATTACAGAACCACAATTACTTGCCCCTCAAAGGGTTAATACATGATAATTCTTGTGAGAAGAGATCCCGAAATAGAAGTTTATATGGACCATCATTAATAAGATTTTTAATTCCTTCAATATATTGTTTTTTATCAAGGATGACAATCTGGCCACCCTTGTCAGTTTTTTTAATTACACTGTTATCATTAGATTTAAGGTCTTTCAAGGCAGTTTTTTCAAGATGAATGAGGTTAGATTTTGTATTATTAGAATTAAAATCAACATTAGCAATAAGTAGATGACGGATATTTTCTTTTTGTATTTCAGTTGAACAACTATTTTTAAAGGTTTTTTCATAGGGAGGGAAAAAAGGTTTTTTAAAAATTGCAAAATTAGAGTTGAACTTTAGAAATGAATATTGTGGTTCTGAATTATCTGTACCAGAAAGGTTGATGGCAGCATTCTGATTGACAATAGGATGATCAATAGGAACCACGGAAACTGATGATTCAAGGAGACTGGTAAATTTAGCATTATGTTTGTAAGAATGTTTACTGGAAAGGTTCTCAAAATGGTACAAGGAATTTAAATCTGCAAGCGCAAAATTAGGAAGAGTAACCGCTAATTTTAAAAGTAGATTAAATATTTACTTTTCAATTTTGGAAATTAATTGATTCATACTTTCAAATGGAAACTTAACCCGGGAAGACGCGCGCCGGGCCTGATAGACCCGAAGCAAAGCGATATAAGTAAGCGTCCCATCTTAAATGGGAAAAGTAAGCGCAAGATTAAAAGCGAGGTCACATCATTCAAGTTCATGCACCACGTAGCGTATGGTGTGTGAATTACAGGTAGATACCTAAATTTTTTTTTTACTCACACCACTAAAATTGTAAAGTTTTTTTCATTTTGATTAATAACTGAGGTGTTCTGTTAATGCGATGAAAACTTCGTGGTGTCAAGTGAATCTGGATGCAAAGCGATATAAGTAAGCGTCCTATCTTAAATAGGAGAAGTAACCGCAAGATTAAAAGCGAGGTCGCATCAATCAAGGTCATGCGCCACGTAGCGGATGGAGTGTGAACTACAAGTAGATACCTAACTGTTTTCTTACTGACACCACTAAAATTATAAAGTTTTTTTTCATGTTGATTAATAACTGAAGTACTTGTGATAAGGCGAAGAAAACTTCGTGGTGTCAAGTGCGTCGGGATGCCACCCTCGCTACGCCATTATTTTGCAAAAGTGTGGCAAACAAAATTCATTTCCATGAGCGACTGAGGATTCAGAAAATACGAGCCACACTAAAAGTCCGCGTATGTGAATTATCACTCCATCCACAAGGTGGCGCAACTGTGTTAATTTACGCCTGATTCCAGCATTAAGTTTGTTCGCTTACTTATAACGCTTTGTCTGGATGCTCTCTCGCTACGCCATTATTTTGCAATAAATGTGGCAAACAAAATTCATTTTCATGAGTGACTAAAGATTTAGAAAATACCCGACACACTAAAAGCCCGCGTATGTGAATCATCACTCCGTCCACACAAAGCGTTATAAGTAAGCGAACAAACTTAATGCTGGAATCAGGCGTAAATTAACACAGTTGCACCACCTTGTGGACGGAGTGATAATTCACATACGCGGGCTCTTAGTGAGGCGCGTATTTTCGAAATCTTCAGTCACTCACGAATATGAACTTTGTTTGCCACATTCATAGCAAAATAATGACGTAGCGAGAGGGACATCCAGACGCACTTGACACCACGAAGTTTTCTTCGCCTTATCAGAAACACTTCAGTTATTAATCAAGGTGAAAAAAACTTTAAAATTTTAGTGGTGTCAGTAAGAAAACAGTTAGGTATCTACCTGTAGTTCACACTCCCTCCGCTACGTGGCGCATGACCTTGATTGATGTGACCTCGCTTTTAATCTTGCGGTTAGTTCTCCCATTTAAGATAGGACGCTTACTTATATCGCTTTGGTCCACACGGTGGCGCAACTGTGTTAATTTCATGGAACTATTAATAAAGAGGAACTGACATATCCTTAAACTAGTGAAGCTTCAACTGTAACCGCTATCAAAGGGGTTGTTTATCGACGGTGGAAGCTCCCACCAGTAGGTTTATATAGATATTTTAAACTTATTTAAACGCCTTATTTTTACAAAATCTCAGTCATAAATAGTGGTAGAAACAAATTTTCCTTTTTACTGGTAGGAGTTTTCTTTGGTGGTAGTTAGGCCCTGAGTTTCCGCCATATTGTGACAACCATGGATACAAACTGACAGTTTTATAAGGCATACTGACACCGGTAAAAACAAATAGAAATTTTTATGACTTTTTTGAAAAAAAATTCCATGAATAAGACGCTTCTTTAAGACAAAATCTTCTATTCAATTTTACTGGTGAGATGCTTGACCTATCGGTAGTCAGAAACAGAAGAACCGATTTTAAAAAAGCAGCCGCCATATTGTGACAACCTCCTCAGTTACTTCACTCGCAACTGGTAGACAATACACTATATGTCTCCTCCTTTTTATTCATAACTCCATTGTTAATTTACGCCTGATTCCAGCATTAAGTTTGTACGCTTACTTATAACGCTTTGGACCCGAAGTGCGGACGGTTTTTACAATTGTCCCCACTATCTTTTTAAAAGTAATCTTCAACTTCTTTTATCGCAAAACTGTCTCCGATGAAATAAGGTGAGGATTATTGTTTGTATTTATTGGTGACAAAGTAAAAACCATTCATATCCTGGGTATTCGCGCGTTCTCCCGGGTTAAAATCAATTTAACAGTAACTACGAATACTTTCGGGTTGGAATTATTTTGTTTATAATCGGTTTTATGATAGACCTCACAAACTCTTAAATTGGAAATGTGTGAGCATATCCAGAGTATGTCCGGCTGATAATCAGTCACCGATAAATTCAAATAAAAATCTTCGTCTTATTTAAACATAGATATTTACTGCAATTTCCATGGCAAAATAAAAATTACATTTCGATAAATGGTGGTGACAAATGTAAAAATGGACGCATCTTGAGGTTGTAATACCCTGAGCGTATATTGCTCGGTTGAAAATACATTAAAAGCGGAAGCCTGCCTAGAGTCAGCAAATGCCAGTGTAAGGACTTATTACAGGTCCTTCCCTTCCTGTATAATTAACTCCATTATTCTGTCTTCTCTTCCCAACACGCAATTAAATTTTGGAAAAGTTCGCATATGCGCCCCCCTCAAGGCGGAGAAAATAATTAAATGAAGAAATTTAGGAATAGAAAGGAAAAAGGGGGCTCAGGCGAATAGGAAAATATATATTGTACGAGAACATCCAATAAAATCCAGAGCTACACAGGATTAGATTGCAAAGGGAAAACAGATTAAAATTAAGAGGGGGCGAAAGAAAAAAAAAGAGGTGAGCAGGAGAGAAGTGGGCTTTCTAAAAAATGATGTTCTTCGGAGTAGCAGGAGGAATTTGAGTTCTTAAAAGTTTTTAGGCAGAGCGCGAATTTTGGGTTTTAGTGTTGATAATATTCTGTGGATGATGTACCTTTCCGCAACGATGAGCATAGATTTAAAAGGTGAGTGGGCTATAAGTGCTCCATTGCAGTATTCTATAACGAGGCATTCCTTTAAAAAGAGTTGATACTTAATGTAATATTTTACGTGATAGGTTATAAATTATGTCTTATTTAGTGAATGATAAATAATTTAACGTAGGCGAAATTACTAAATGTCACAATTACTTAATGTTGATCAAAGTATAATATTTAATAAATGTTTTAATTCACAATGTAGTGATTCTTTCGCATTCTTTGCACTAACTTAGATTCAATGAGTTCCGACTCACCTGGGGCCATAATCGCAATGTGTTCTCAAAAGGGGAAACTAATACTTTCACGCCAAACATCAATTAATAACAATTAATAACAAACAGTTGTCACTAAGTTGTCGAGGAGTTGTCGGACATTATGTTAATTTAATAAAAAAGGAACCATGTTAAATAATAAAACATGCAACTGAATGATAAAACATTTTTTTCCGTAATGGAAATGTGCCTTATTATATTAATAATAATCATTAAAATAACAATAAATTTTATCAGAATAATTAAAGCACCTGTCTCTTTTAAATTCATATTCAATTCCTGCACCCATTGGGACTGTACCTTGACCGGGCTCTACTTAACGAAGAAAATATAAATGCCTACAGACAGCGTATAGTCTACGAAGAATATGATGATCTTTCCCAATCCCACGCATTGCGGTTAACATTTTACTCATAAAACATTTTATATGTAGAAAATATTATAATGTATAATGTTCATCGTGGAATGAAAAGCTGACAACCAAATTAATGGTAAATATTTAGATATTTTTCACATAATAAAAGAAAGCAATATTATCTACGCGGCGGTTAAGGCAGGGGGCAGATCCACCTAGTGAAATGAAATAATCTTATCTACGTGGAGAGAGGACTTCTCAAGTTCGAAGCTCTTCGCGGCCCCAACTAGTGGCACAGCCATGAAGATGTTTTTTTTTTTTTTTTTTTTTTTTTTTTTTTTAAACTGTGAAACAAAAGTACTTTAATTAAAAACATTACATTCATTTATTTAAACCAGACATCTTCAACAGCTATATTTTGAAATTGTTTGCCTTCAAATGTTCCGAAATATTGCCTTCGTCTTATTTATTAACAAAGTTTCTCTCATTAAAGAAGGAAATGTTTTCGTTCGAAAATAGTGGTAGCGTGGTGGATGGCGCGGCGGTCCGCAGAATAGAGTTAAGACTAAAGAGTAAAAGATATAAAGTGTATTTTCTACTAGTTGCGAGTGCAGTAACTGAGGAGGTTGTCACAACCTGACGGCTATTTCATTTAAATTGTATCAACAGTATCTCATAACTGCTGGGGAGAAAAATCAGTAAATTTAAAAAGAAAATTTCTTCTTTTTTTAAGCGCCTAATTCATAGAAGATTTCTCTATAAAATATGGTAAAAATTTCTATTTGATTTTACTGGTGGCAGTTTGGCCAGGTATTATAATATTTCTCACTGACAGGAGATTTTCTTGGTTGTAACAATATGGTGGAAACACAGGGACTGACTATTGCCGTTATAAACTTCCACCAATAAAAATGAACACCTGTTTTTGCCGTTATTTAAGACTGAAAGTTTTCATTTGTGAGACGTATAAATGAGGAGAAAAAATTCTTTTTTAATTTAGTAGTGACATGACGTGGCGATAGTTACCGCCAATCAAGCCTTGCGAAAGCGATTACAGTTGAAGCTTAACTAATTTAACCCTTAAATGAGCGATTTTTTATTTTGTTTCGAAAAAATTATGTATGATTCTCTGAAAGGTTTATTACGCTGGAAAAATAATAAAAAAAAGTCACAGATACATTTTTCATATAATGTCAATCTTTTCTTCTGTTGCACATATCTGCAATGCAAGGAAAAACTACTGTCGTGTGGCTGTTTTATGCTAAAATATTGCAAATTACTAAATATTTTAATAAGTATGTCTCGAAATATCTTATTTTATAAAATTATTTATTTTATAAAACTTAACATTTAACCCTTTAATTCCCGTGATAGAATACGTTCCATAAATTACGTATTTCAGAGAATCTGACCTTACACCAGAAAGTTTCAATGGATAATTTCGCTTTATTTAAATAAGGAATGTCTGTTATTGATTAAAGCAGATATTGCTATTTTAATTTTCTGGTGTGAATTAGGTATATAGGAATAAAAAAAATCTATTTTATTCAAAATGCTGTTCTTTGCATGTATGCAAAGCTGCGCACTAAAGGGTTAAGGAGATGTCAGTTAATTTTTATTAATAGTTCTAAGGTCCACAGGTCCAAGAATCATAATTTGAACATTCGGATTAATATATACGCATAGCTGTCAACCTTTTGCTTTCAGTACCACAAAAATTTAATAGAAAATTTTGGCTTATAAATCGGCAGATTACGGTGATTTAAAAAGGTAAAATTTACTATAAAATTTTTGTGATGCAAAAAAGCTTAAGATTTGGCATGTATGCCTATGGTAAGGAAATTTTGTTTACATTTTTTGATTTAAAATGGCCTTAAAGCACGGGTGGCCAACAGTGGCACGCCGGATATCACTAAAATTTTACAGAAAAATTCGACTTCTTGAATCGCAGAGATTCGATGATTAGTTAAGGCAGTGATTACTGTAAAATTTTAGCGGTGTGGCGCGTGCGACAGTTGGCCACCCCTGCTTTAAAGAATTAAATATTGCAGATAAAAAGAAACCAGTAAATTAATTCAAGTTTCCGCCCCATGGTGTATAAATGATGAGAAAAATTACTCTAATTTAGCCGATTTATCCAAAGTATTACCTCCAGTATCCAGATTGCACTAAGTTGTAAAGAATTATCTACAATTTTACATGATACAAAATTTCAGGAAATCCACATCCTTTTATTTAAGTATTGCAAGATGCTAATAAATGTCTTTTAAATGTGAATGTATCATTGAAGATAAGTTGGATAAAAACATGCAATTTGTAAATGATTTTAAAAGACGATATCTTCTTAAATAGTATAATATATTAACTTGCGATTTGATAAGTGTGACACGATTTTTTTTTTTTTTTTAACACGGGAACAATAAATTAAAAAATATATATTATTTAACTTCAAATGACTCTGTTTTTAATAACTTATATTTATAGGGGCCATCTGTGAGAAATTTATAAAATTGAAAAAAGAAATGAACTGCGCATGGAATTTTTCGCCGATGACCATTATTTAATGGAACTGTTTTGAACTTTCCTGTAAACTGTAAATAATCCTGTAAACTGTATATTTTACATTTTTCATTTTAAGTGTCGAACATGCCATAGTAAAACTCAGTAAAATACAGGGTGCCCCAAAAGTCCCTGACACATTTCAAAACTCAACATAAATCAAGTAATTGTCGTACAGGAGTTCGGTTTGGACTAAAATGCTTCTCATGATGAAAAGTTTTTTTCAAGTGAACAAAAAATTAGTTCCAAACTTCGCCCATAGATAGCGTTGTATCTTAAATTAACAGAAACAAGCTTTAGAAACTCAAGAATATTAGTTAAGGATCATTTTATTTTGTCAAAAGCAGTTACAGAGCAATAATTTGCGCATTCAATTAGCATAGTTCAATGTGCACACCCTTTGTAGCTCGTCACATCCAAACGGAACATTTCAATCCACGTGTTCACTAGCATTGATTGCGGAATTGACTGGATCCCACCGTTGCCATCGAAATACTCAAGGCCTGAGGGCACGAGTTGTGACGTCATCACTAATCGACCGACTTCTCACTAGTGTTCGAATTCACACTGGAAAATTTTGAATTGCGATTTTCTTTTATTTTATTTGTGGAATAGCTATCATCTTATAAAACGATAATAGCTTTTCAAACTTACTAGTGAAAATTTGGAATCCCTCAATAAAAAATCAGCAACACTTTGGCATTCCGCATCTGGCTGAATTTTTATTTAGGGATTCTGAATTCTCACCAGTAATTTTAAATAGCTACTATTGTTTTATAAGATGATATATATTTCATAAATAAGATAAAATAAAAGTGCTATTCAAAATTTCCGGTGTGAATTCCTACACTACTGAGAAGTCGGTTCATTAGTCATGACGTCACAACTCTTGTCCTCTGGCTACGATGGCAACGATCCCAGACGTGATTCTCGTCTCCAGTACTTTAATGTCAGCCACAGGAGAAGCCATATGCTTGGTCCTTGACATAACACCACACACACACAAAAAAAAATCGTGTGGCGTTAAAACTAATCTGAAAATCAGGAAAACAGATGTTTGAAAAATGGAGTTATGGATGAATATGAGGAGACTTAGTGTATTGTCTACCAGCGGCGAGGGAAGTAACTGAGGAAGTTTTCAGAAGATGGCAGCTGATTTTTTACATCCAATCAACAGTATCTGATTGCCGCCAAAGTGAATATCTACCAGTAAATTTTGAATAGAAAATTTTGTATTATTTTAACGGGTTCTTTTCAGGAAACATTTCTCTGCTAAATATGGTTAAATATTCTACTTGTTTTTTCTGGTATCAGTTTGCTCAGGTATTATAATCTTTTTCACTGACACTGACAGGAAGGAGGTTGTCTAGGTTGTCACAATATGGCGGAAACGCAGAATCTGACTACCGCCAAAGTAATCTTCACCAGTAAAAATTAATATCTTTTTCTTCCATTATTTATTACTGAAGTTATGCCTTAATATAGCATTTAAATAAGGAGAAAATTTCTATTTAAATTTACTGGTGGAAGATTGCCCCGGCGACAATCAACTCCAGTGAAAGCAGTTACAGTTGAAGCTTCACTGTTTTAAAGGTATGTCAGTTCCTCTTTATTATTAGTTCAATGGTTTGAAACCAAACATATGGACAAGTGGCGTCATCTATGATCGAAGTTTGGAAGTAATTATTTTCATTTGCTTGAAGAAAAAAATTTATTGGGAGAAGTATTTTAGACCAAACTGCATTCCTGTACGAAAATTATTTGATTTTATATTGAATATTAAAACGTGTCGGGGTATTTTGGGACACCCTGTATATTAATTAGAAGGTCAACCGGCGTATAATTTCCGGACAGACAGACGGTCCTATGTTGTAAAAAAGAAAGAAAGAAAAAAGTGTAAAATATTCCTAAATCCCTTTAAAAATTTTAAAACATTTCTATTCAAAATTTAATTTTCTCCCAAGAAGAAAAAAGAAAAACAACTGAGCAGCTGCACCGTTGCTGAACCCAACAACTCTTTGTCTGCAATTATATTATTTAGAAAGAGCTCAAAAAGAAATAAATGTTTCTTTAAGTAAATATTTTTATAGAAAAATATTTTCAGGATTTTACACTTTATTATGCAAATTAAAAACTAAGAAAATTCCAAAAATCCTGAAATTTACTTTTTATTTTCATTCTACTTCAAACAAAACAGAATTCACAGAAAGAGGTTTTATAAAAGTCACATTAAAATACGAAACCATGTTCTTGGCATTTCAGAATTTCATTAGAACTTTGTATTTATGCACTTTTTTAACAGAGGAAGAAGAAGAAATAAAAAATTACATTTAATTTCGCTTAAGAAATTTTATTTTGCTTCTACCACTAAAATTTAACTACAACTTTCGGTTTATTTAATCGCCGATAATTCTCGATTTCTCGCAATAAAATAAAAAGAACATTTGCAATAACCTCTTCAGACCCGAATGTAAAATAATACTGATAAAACACATTCATTGATGTTGCACAATCACAAAGACACAATAGATGACAGAGGGAACCCTTTTTCTGAAATTGGTACTTTAAGGGGTTGGTAGTTTAGGCTGACAAATACGGATCTAAAATTACTAGCATCCTAAAATATTAATTTAATTATCAATAACCTAAATTCACACAGTAACAAATTGAAGGCCTTTAATAAATTGAATGATCTACAAATCCTCAAAAAATTTTATTGTAACGCGTTTAAGTTAATTAATTATGAAATTTGCTTACATTCTTGAACACACTGTCTGGAATGCATTTTGCAAGCCCAGATGAAAATAACACTTATTTTACGAGGAAATAAGCATAAGTGATACCATTTATTGCGCTTGATCCAAAGCCAAAAATAGTCAGCTATATAGAAGTAAAGTAAAAATGTACAAAAATCAAATAGTTTAGTTTATATATGAGTTTATAATGAAGTATCACATGTGATACTTCAGGTCTGAGGAGGTTAAAACCCTTGATGGTCGGTGGGATATAATTAGTGTGTCCAGGTTTCCCGCGAAAATTGAAGCCCAGACGCTCTGGACATCGGTATTTTAAAATATTTTTTCTTCTCATGTAATGACAGTATTATCTGTGATTAAAAAATGGCGAAATAAACTGTAAGAAATTAGCGGTGTAGAGGGAATTTGAAGCCCTGATGTTCGCGGGACAGCTGGCAACATTAGAGTTTGTCAGTACCATGTCAAACTACCGAATATGAAAACTGTGTTGTCAGTGGGACATTTACTTTTTAAAATTCAGATTTCTTAGTTGGCTTCACTTTTCTGAAGTGGTGAAATTCCCCCTTTTTTAGCCTTAATTAATATGTCATTAAATAAGGTAAAACAAGGCAAATTTTACTATTTCAAAAAAAGTGGTGCGGATCAAGAAATCTGATTTATAAAAAAGTTGCCCGCTGGCAACACTGTTTTCATATTCGATAGTTTGACATGGTACCGACGATATACATATTCCACGTCATTTTAATCAAGATTTGCAACAAAAATATTTAATTAAATTTTACTGTTATAACTTTGATGGGAATAAACTGGAAAGTTGTATTTCCTCAATTTGAAATAAAATTTTTCGAAAATTCCGGTGTGAATTTAACATTACAGAAACATAATCACTTGCGCTTGAAAGGGTTACATTGCCTGTAGAAGGCCGAAAGTCTTTTTCTGGAATAGGAATGAAGAAGGTTTTTTATGTCCGTGACTTTTGCATGTTATTTGTTATCATTTGAAGACCATCTCAAACAGTTTTTAGAAAAAAATTGATGATGTGGCCAGTGTTGCCAGAATAAGTACTTTTTTATTCAGATTATTTGACTGTCACCACTTTTTTAAAGCATTATAATTCACCTTACTTTTCAGAATTTTTTAATCTAAATTTTAAATAGGCCGAATATTTCTATTTCAAAAAAGCGGTGACAATCAACAATCTGGGGACAAAAAAGTCCCCAATCTAGCAACACTGAATGTGGTTCGAGTTACGTGGATGTTTCCCTAGCGTACGCGAAGTGCACTTCCAATCGGGTGAAATCCGGCAAACCGCCAGAGTAGTTTGCAATCAATTTCCATTAAGGGTTATTAAAGTAGAAAAAAATTGTTCAACCAGTTGCAGTATTGGAGCTTCAACCAGTTTGAAATCAAAAAGTTGCAAGGATTTGAAAAAAATGATTACTTGTGGTCCCTTTTTAGGCACTTTGGCGTGCTTCCGAAAGTATTTTTTTTTATAATAAAAAAAAACAGCTGAGAGTGGTCCAAGTTCTAATAAATTACATCACTTTAATTAAAAAATAATTTTGTAAGATTGGCTTAAAAGATCCAGTTTTGGCGTTCTGATAATTCCCAGTTTGAGAAAATTCAGTTTGCGTAAAATGCGTTCACTGTGTTCCAGAACAGCGCAATAGCCTATGGACGCGTTGCGCTAAAGCACTAAATAACTACGCAAAATCTTCGAATTTGGCCAAATTGTTGCACACGGATAATCTACAGACTATAGGGAATAGAAGAATATAAAAAAGAAAAATCGATTTTTTAGCCGAAAAAAAAAAATCCTTTAACAATTTTAATTTAAACAACATTTAAAACCCCACTGATGACGGCCGTGTGATAGCTTAAAACGACTGGATTTTTAATGGTTTTTAATGTATTTTAAAGATATTTTTAATGTATTTTAAATAATTTCATATTATATGTATGCACCTACAAGTAAATTTAGTATATTTATTTGTTCTTTTTTATATGAATTTTAAGGTTTTTCGCTTTTACCATGTGTAAATATATTTATTAATAAGACAATTAAAAGCGAATTTCTTACATATTAGTTAGTTAAAATGATCACTTTAGTTAAGAATTTTCGTAGGATGGGAATGTTTAACCTTTGTTTACTGCAGAATATGAGGATTTTGACAAAACACTGTAAAAAATAAATAAATTATAATAACAAAGAAATGAATTTGTCCCATCTTGCATCTTAATTATTTTATAGCAACCGTAAAAAAAAAAAAAAAAGAAGTGCGGCAGAACTTATAGAAAACTGACTCATAGTTCGACAGGCAGAAAAGTATGTAGATAATACTTTATATGTCTTATAAGCCGTTGTTATTGACAATTTTTATTAAATGTTATAACAATTACATAGCTGCCAACTTGTACGGATTTTTGCTACCACTAAAACTTACCAGAAGTTTCTGATTTGTTTAATTATCAAAATTCACTGGAATTCGGCGATTGAATTAGGCAAATTTTTCTATTAACTTTTAGTGGTAGCAAAAATCCGTACAAGTTGGCAGCTATGCAATTAGTATAAAAAGGGATAGCGCCCGTGAAGATATTCATAAAAAGCATACATGGGAATTTTTATTTCCCTCCATCAAAATCTTAATTTATAAACATGTTTTACAGGATTCCTAAGCATCAAGGGATTCAGGAGATTTTAATTGTTTTAGTACCAGAAATTTTGTAAAGTACTGGTCGCTATATCTGAAGATATAACTTTTTTTTTCATTAAATAAGGCAAATATTGTATTACAAAAATTCTGGTAACAATTCCTTACAAGTCTTTGAAACTTACGAACTCAGTTTTATGCATATTGTCATGAATATTCTGCATTATCTAGAACTTTCAATTATCCGTCATCTTATAAAGCTGTTTAATTGAGAAAATACTTTATAAAACAACAAATAGCTATGAATCGTTAAAAATAAATTTCATCGGTATAGGCCGAAGGCTAGATTATTTTTTTTATGTATTACCTAAGAAATATTGCTTTCAGGTATAATTATTTATCAAAAGTTACTATTTCTTTTCATAAGAACATAACACTCATTAAAATATATTTTATTTTTGTCATAGCTACAGAAAGAGCCATGTTTACGTGTACCTTTTTCTGTTTGCACTTTTACTGAACGATACAAAAATATATTTATTTTATTACAGAAGTTCAGAAACCCATGGGAAATTAACTTTCCAACATACGTTGTTTCTATCGAATTATGTTGTTTAGTACGCTTCTTTTAACAGTTCTGGCTTAATGTTTTGCTCATATCGGAAATGCTTTGTAGTTTTGTTTTCGATAAAATAGATAGTGATATAAAAGTTTTGAGAAGTTATTTAAGGCATTTTTTTAAACAGATATAAGGAAATACGCTTGATACTAGACAAGATTTTTAGATTTACCATGTGTAATTATATTTCACCATGAGACAAATAAAAGAGAGCTTCTTATATATATGGAATAGGTGGGATTGACTGTGGTCGAACTTTGGTGATAAAGGCTTCTGATTGAACACTCGTAGTATAGAAATAATCACGTTTTAATGTCTTGATTAAAGCATAGATTATATTTACAGAGCACATTGACTATATACAGGGCTTAGGGGGATGAGTCTGAATTTCTTACGGCAGTTTACCGTCATTCAATATATTTCGGAAGCCTGACCGGGTACGTCTTACCAGGTCAGACCGCGGAACAACTCTGACGTTACATCGAACCTTAGCCCTTCGGCTGCGGTTCAGAATTACTAACTCATCAGGTTTTATCTTTTAGAATTTGTCTACTCTGTCAGTTCTCATGGGATTTTAGCTGCACCTCTTACTGTGGTCAGGTTGTGGTTTAGATTGTTTTGGGAACCACAAGCCACATCCACATATATTATTGAAAAGGATCACTTTAGTTACGACTTCCAAGGTGGAAAAGCCTAACCTTTGTTCAATGAATATGAGTCTTTCGTTAAAACATAATAATAAATAAATAAATTATAATATGAAAAAAATTAATTTATCCCATCTTGCATCTTAATTGTTTTACAGCAACTGCAAAAGAAATGCAACAGAACTTATAGAAAACTATTTCAGCTCGACAGACAGAAAAGTCTGCAGATAATATTTTCTATCTTTTATAAGACATTATTTTTACAAATTTTATTTAAAATTGTATCATTTATTATAAGAGAATAGCGGCTGTGGAGATATTCATGAAAAGCTTATCCCATACCGAAATTTAGGAATTATCGGAACCCATATTTAAATTTCCGTTTACCTGCATCAAAATCTTAATTTATACACACGTTTTACAGGGTTCGTACACATCAAGGGATTCAGGGGATTTTAATTGTTTTAGGACCAGAAATTTCGTAAAGTAATGGGTGCTATATCTGAAGATTGATTTTTTCCCCATTAACAATAGAACTCCCGAAGGAGTCGGTTCGACTCCGGCTATATGATTAAATGTGAAGTGGAACCAGAAATTCTTTCACAAAGTTAGTTAAATTTTATAAACGCGAATTAACGTTAAATAAATCAGTCAAATAATTTTCAATGAAAATTCTGGTGTAAAATATTTTTATGAAACTTGAGAAAACTTTCCGTGCGTTTTAGTGTTAAATAAGGTAAATATTACATTAAAAACATTCTGTTAAAAAATCCTTACAAGTCCTTGTGGCATACGAACCCTGTTTTATGCATATTTTCATAAATATTGTGCATTACCAGGGCTATCACAGGCGACTATTTTTATATTCTGAGCGTATAACCATTTTTAAAAAATACATGTTGTAGCATGTTTCCCTTGCGAATGTTGTCAAAGCACATGTAAAATAGTTTTGTTTTAAAAAAGTGGCGCGAATTATAATTAAAAAATAGTCGCCTGTGGCAGTCCTGCGTTATATAGGACTTTCAATAACCTGACATCTTTAAAGGCTGGTTAATTGAGAAAATACTTTATAAAACAATAAATAGCAATGAATGACCAAAAATAAATTACATCGGTATAGACAGCAGGCAAAATATTTTTTTTTGTTACCTAAGCTATACCGTTTTCAGGTATAATTACAGTTTATGAAATGTTGCTATTTCTTTTCATAAGAACCCGAAACTCATTAAAATAGATTTTATTTTTACCGTAGCTACAGAAAGTATGTTTATGTGTACTTTATTTCTGTTTATACTTTTACTGAACGATACAAAAATATATTTATTTTATTACAGAAGGTCACAAACCCATGTGAAATTAACTTTCCAACATACGTTGCTTTGATCGAATTATGTTGCTTAGTACGCTTCTTTTAACTGTTCTAGCTTAATGTTTTTCTCATATCGGAAATGCTTTTAGTTTTAATTTCGATAAAATACATAGTGATATAAAAATTTTGAGAAGTTATTTAAGGCATTTTTTTAACAGATGTAATGAAATACGCTTGATATTAGACAAGATTTGTAGCTTTTACCATGTGTAAATATATTTCTCCATGAGACAATTAAAAGGGAACTTCTTATACATTATTGAAACGGATCACTTTAGTTACGAATTCTTCCAAGATAGAAAAGCCTAACCTTTGTTTACCGCAGAATATGAGTCCTTCGGCAAAATATAATAATATAAAAATAATTAATTTATCCCATCTTGCAATTTAATTGTTTTACAGCAACTGTAAAAGAAATGCAACAGAACTTTTAGAAAACTATTTCAGCTCGACAGACAGAAAAGTCTGTAGATAATATTTTCTATCTTTTATAAGATATTAATTTTACAATTTTATTTAAAATTGTAACATTTATTGTAAAAGAATAGCGGCTGAGGATATATTCATGAAAAGCTTATCCCATACCGAAATTTGGGAATTATCGGAACCCATATGGAAATTTTCGTTTACCTCCATCAAAATCTTAATTTATACATACGGTTTACAGGGTTCGTACACATCAAGGGATTCAGGGGATTTTAATTGTTTTAGGACCAGATATTTCGTAAAGTAATGGGTGCTATATCTGAATATAGATTTTATTTTTCATTAACACTAGAACTCCTGGAAGGAGTCGATTCGACTCCGACTATATGATTAAATGTATAGTGGAACCAGAAATTCTTTCACAAAGTTAGTTAAATTAAAAAAGCGCGAATTAACATTAAATAAATCAGTCAAATAATTTTCAATGAAAATTCTGGTGTAAAATATTTTTATGAAACTTGAGAAAACTTTCCGGTCGTTTTAGTGTTAAATAAGGTAAATATTACATTAAAACATTTTGTTAAAAAAATTCTTACAAGTCCTTGAGGCATAGGTTTTATGCATATTTTCATAAATATTGTGCATTATCAGGGCTATCACAGGCGACTATTTTTATATTCTGATCGTATCACCATTTTTAAAAGATACATTTTGTAGTATGTTTCCATTGCGAATGTTGTCAAAGCACATGTAAAATAGTTTTGTTTTAAAAAAGTGGCGCGAATTATAATTAAAAAATAGTCGCCTGTGGCAGTCCTGCGTTATATAGGACTTTCAATAACCTGACATCTTTAAAGGCTGGTTAATTGAGAAAATACTTTATAAAACAATAAATAGCAATGAATGACCAAAAATAAATTACATCGGTATAGACAGCAGGCAAAATATTTTTTTTTGTTACCTAAGCTATACCGTTTTCAGGTATAATTACAGTTTATGAAATGTTGCTATTTCTTTTCATAAGAACCCGAAACTCATTAAAATAGATTTTATTTTTACCGTAGCTACAGAAAGTATGTTTATGTGTACTTTATTTCTGTTTATACTTTTACTGAACGATACAAAAATATATTTATTTTATTACAGAAGGTCACAAACCCATGTGAAATTAACTTTCCAACATACGTTGCTTTGATCGAATTATGTTGCTTAGTACGCTTCTTTTAACTGTTCTAGCTTAATGTTTTTCTCATATCGGAAATGCTTTTAGTTTTAATTTCGATAAAATACATAGTGATATAAAAATTTTGAGAAGTTATTTAAGGCATTTTTTTAACAGATGTAATGAAATACGCTTGATATTAGACAAGATTTGTAGCTTTTACCATGTGTAAATATATTTCTCCATGAGACAATTAAAAGGGAACTTCTTATACATTATTGAAACGGATCACTTTAGTTACGAATTCTTCCAAGATAGAAAAGCCTAACCTTTGTTTACCGCAGAATATGAGTCCTTCGGCAAAATATAATAATATAAAAATAATTAATTTATCCCATCTTGCAATTTAATTGTTTTACAGCAACTGTAAAAGAAATGCAACAGAACTTTTAGAAAACTATTTCAGCTCGACAGACAGAAAAGTCTGTAGATAATATTTTCTATCTTTTATAAGATATTAATTTTACAATTTTATTTAAAATTGTAACATTTATTGTAAAAGAATAGCGGCTGAGGATATATTCATGAAAAGCTTATCCCATACCGAAATTTGGGAATTATCGGAACCCATATGGAAATTTTCGTTTACCTCCATCAAAATCTTAATTTATACATACGGTTTACAGGGTTCGTACACATCAAGGGATTCAGGGGATTTTAATTGTTTTAGGACCAGATATTTCGTAAAGTAATGGGTGCTATATCTGAATATAGATTTTATTTTTCATTAACACTAGAACTCCTGGAAGGAGTCGATTCGACTCCGACTATATGATTAAATGTATAGTGGAACCAGAAATTCTTTCACAAAGTTAGTTAAATTAAAAAAGCGCGAATTAACATTAAATAAATCAGTCAAATAATTTTCAATGAAAATTCTGGTGTAAAATATTTTTATGAAACTTGAGAAAACTTTCCGGGCGTTTTAGTGTTAAATAAGGTAAATATTACATTAAAACATTTTGTTAAAAAAATTCTTACAAGTCCTTGAGGCATAGGTTTTATGCATATTTTCATAAATATTGTGCATTATCAGGGCTATCACAGGCGACTATTTTTATATTCTGATCGTATCACCATTTTTAAAAGATACATTTTGTAGTATGTTTCCATTGCGAATGTTGTCAAAGCACATGTAAAATAGTTTTGTTTTAAAAAAGTGGCGCGAATTATAATTAAAAAATAGTCGCCTGTGGCAGTCCTGCGTTATATAGGACTTTCAATAACCTGACATCTTTAAAGGCTGGTTAATTGAGAAAATACTTTATAAAACAATAAATAGCAATGAATGACCAAAAATAAATTACATCGGTATAGACAGCAGGCAAAATATTTTTTTTTGTTACCTAAGCTATACCGTTTTCAGGTATAATTACAGTTTATGAAATGTTGCTATTTCTTTTCATAAGAACCCGAAACTCATTAAAATAGATTTTATTTTTACCGTAGCTACAGAAAGTATGTTTATGTGTACTTTATTTCTGTTTATACTTTTACTGAACGATACAAAAATATATTTATTTTATTACAGAAGGTCACAAACCCATGTGAAATTAACTTTCCAACATACGTTGCTTTGATCGAATTATGTTGCTTAGTACGCTTCTTTTAACTGTTCTAGCTTAATGTTTTTCTCATATCGGAAATGCTTTTAGTTTTAATTTCGATAAAATACATAGTGATATAAAAATTTTGAGAAGTTATTTAAGGCATTTTTTTAACAGATGTAATGAAATACGCTTGATATTAGACAAGATTTGTAGCTTTTACCATGTGTAAATATATTTCTCCATGAGACAATTAAAAGGGAACTTCTTATACATTATTGAAACGGATCACTTTAGTTACGAATTCTTCCAAGATAGAAAAGCCTAACCTTTGTTTACCGCAGAATATGAGTCCTTCGGCAAAATATAATAATATAAAAATAATTAATTTATCCCATCTTGCAATTTAATTGTTTTACAGCAACTGTAAAAGAAATGCAACAGAACTTTTAGAAAACTATTTCAGCTCGACAGACAGAAAAGTCTGTAGATAATATTTTCTATCTTTTATAAGATATTAATTTTACAATTTTATTTAAAATTGTAACATTTATTGTAAAAGAATAGCGGCTGAGGATATATTCATGAAAAGCTTATCCCATACCGAAATTTGGGAATTATCGGAACCCATATGGAAATTTTCGTTTACCTCCATCAAAATCTTAATTTATACATACGGTTTACAGGGTTCGTACACATCAAGGGATTCAGGGGATTTTAATTGTTTTAGGACCAGATATTTCGTAAAGTAATGGGTGCTATATCTGAATATAGATTTTATTTTTCATTAACACTAGAACTCCTGGAAGGAGTCGATTCGACTCCGACTATATGATTAAATGTATAGTGGAACCAGAAATTCTTTCACAAAGTTAGTTAAATTAAAAAAGCGCGAATTAACATTAAATAAATCAGTCAAATAATTTTCAATGAAAATTCTGGTGTAAAATATTTTTATGAAACTTGAGAAAACTTTCCGGTCGTTTTAGTGTTAAATAAGGTAAATATTACATTAAAACATTTTGTTAAAAAAATTCTTACAAGTCCTTGAGGCATAGGTTTTATGCATATTTTCATAAATATTGTGCATTATCAGGGCTATCACAGGCGACTATTTTTATATTCTGATCGTATCACCATTTTTAAAAGATACATTTTGTAGTATGTTTCCATTGCGAATGTTGTCAAAGCACATGTAAAATAGTTTTGTTTTAAAAAAGTGGCGCGAATTATAATTAAAAAATAGTCGCCTGTGGCAGTCCTGCGTTATATAGGACTTTCAATAACCTGACATCTTTAAAGGCTGGTTAATTGAGAAAATACTTTATAAAACAATAAATAGCAATGAATGACCAAAAATAAATTACATCGGTATAGACAGCAGGCAAAATATTTTTTTTTGTTACCTAAGCTATACCGTTTTCAGGTATAATTACAGTTTATGAAATGTTGCTATTTCTTTTCATAAGAACCCGAAACTCATTAAAATAGATTTTATTTTTACCGTAGCTACAGAAAGTATGTTTATGTGTACTTTATTTCTGTTTATACTTTTACTGAACGATACAAAAATATATTTATTTTATTACAGAAGGTCACAAACCCATGTGAAATTAACTTTCCAACATACGTTGCTTTGATCGAATTATGTTGCTTAGTACGCTTCTTTTAACTGTTCTAGCTTAATGTTTTTCTCATATCGGAAATGCTTTTAGTTTTAATTTCGATAAAATACATAGTGATATAAAAATTTTGAGAAGTTATTTAAGGCATTTTTTTAACAGATGTAATGAAATACGCTTGATATTAGACAAGATTTGTAGCTTTTACCATGTGTAAATATATTTCTCCATGAGACAATTAAAAGGGAACTTCTTATACATTATTGAAACGGATCACTTTAGTTACGAATTCTTCCAAGATAGAAAAGCCTAACCTTTGTTTACCGCAGAATATGAGTCCTTCGGCAAAATATAATAATATAAAAATAATTAATTTATCCCATCTTGCAATTTAATTGTTTTACAGCAACTGTAAAAGAAATGCAACAGAACTTTTAGAAAACTATTTCAGCTCGACAGACAGAAAAGTCTGTAGATAATATTTTCTATCTTTTATAAGATATTAATTTTACAATTTTATTTAAAATTGTAACATTTATTGTAAAAGAATAGCGGCTGAGGATATATTCATGAAAAGCTTATCCCATACCGAAATTTGGGAATTATCGGAACCCATATGGAAATTTTCGTTTACCTCCATCAAAATCTTAATTTATACATACGGTTTACAGGGTTCGTACACATCAAGGGATTCAGGGGATTTTAATTGTTTTAGGACCAGATATTTCGTAAAGTAATGGGTGCTATATCTGAATATAGATTTTATTTTTCATTAACACTAGAACTCCTGGAAGGAGTCGATTCGACTCCGACTATATGATTAAATGTATAGTGGAACCAGAAATTCTTTCACAAAGTTAGTTAAATTAAAAAAGCGCGAATTAACATTAAATAAATCAGTCAAATAATTTTCAATGAAAATTCTGGTGTAAAATATTTTTATGAAACTTGAGAAAACTTTCCGGGCGTTTTAGTGTTAAATAAGGTAAATATTACATTAAAACATTTTGTTAAAAAAATTCTTACAAGTCCTTGAGGCATAGGTTTTATGCATATTTTCATAAATATTGTGCATTATCAGGGCTATCACAGGCGACTATTTTTATATTCTGATCGTATCACCATTTTTAAAAGATACATTTTGTAGTATGTTTCCATTGCGAATGTTGTCAAAGCACATGTAAAATAGTTTTGTTTTAAAAAAGTGGCGCGAATTATAATTAAAAAATAGTCGCCTGCGGCAGTCCTGCGTTATATATGACTTTCAATAATCCGACATCTTTAAAGGCTGGTTACTTGAGAAAATACTTTATAAAACAATAAATAGCAATAAATGACCAAAAATAAATTACATCGATATAGACAGTAGGCAGAATATTTTTTATGTTACCTAAGTTATACCGCTTTCAGGTATAATTACAGTTTATGAAATGTTGCTATTTCTTTTCATAAGAACCCGAAACTCATTAAAATAGATTTTATTTCTGCCATAGCTACAGAAAGTATGTTTATGTGTACTTTTTTATGTTTATACTTTTACTGAACGATACAAAAATATATTTATTTTATTACAGAAGGTATGGAAATTAACTTTCCAACATACGTTGTTTTGATCGAATTATGTTGTTTATTACACTTCTTTTAACTGTTCTTGCTTAATGTTTTTCTCATATCGGAAATGCTTTGTAGTTTTGTTTTCAATAAAATACATAGTGATATAAAAGTTTTGAGAAATTATTTAACCCTTAAATGCCTGAATTTTCAAAAATCATTGTAATAATGTTTTTCGGCTTTCATTTTTTAAATAAATCATGGGAAAAAAACTTAAAAAAATCATATTTTGTTTTAAGTATGGTTTACGGCTAAAAAACAGTTTGTTACTAATCGGCAATACTGGTGTTTAATTGAAAAAATAATTTCGCTTGATAAATTTCTATAACATTAAACATACAAGAATTTTAGGAACTATAATAAAAAATAAATTTTACTCGCTCTCTGCAGACGAAAATAGGGTATTTCGCAAGCTTCCAAACAAAACAAAAAGAACAAGTGCAAATTTTCTCTGTCTGGGTTTTTTATTTTCTGGCAAATGTCACAATGTTTGACAAAATTAGTTATATCCTGAGTCATGTCAGGCCAATAATAATTAGGGGAAATTAAATTTAACATTTTTTGGGTACCAGGATGACCAAATTTTTCATGAGCAACATTTAATATTTTTCTCCTTAAAGACATGGGGACTACTATTTTTCGAAATCCTTTCTTTCTAACTACTATTATAATCCCATTTTCATTTTGATAGTTTTTGAAACATACATTTTCCTTCTCCTGCATCTCTATAAGTTCTTTTACGTCTAGAAGAAAAGTTAAGGGTTGAAAATAATGTAAAACAGGGTTTCTTGACAACATGTCAACTTCGTACACAATATTATAATCAAACATGCTTAACTTCAAAGACCATCTAAATAATCTACCTCTCAAATGCTTAGTATTCTTTAACCAAACAAGAGATGCATGATCAGTGTGAATGGTGAATTTTACACCATGGAAGTAATGATAAAATTTATCTAAGGTGTCAATGATGGCAAGACATTCTAATTCAGTTATAAAGTAATTATGTTCATAACTTCTCAATCCTCTAGAATAATAAGCAATTGGATGTAAAAACCCATTATTATCTGGTTGTTTAATAACTGCACCTACTGCCACCTGTGAGGCATCAACAAACATATGAAGTGGTAATGCAGGGTCATAAATTCTTAAGACAGGTTTAAGAATTAAGGCATCCTTTAATTTCTGAAAAGAATCTTGGCAATTTGAATTCCATTCCCACAAAGTATTTTTCCTAAGTAATCTGTTAAGGGGGTGTCTGATTTTGGCATAATTATCTATAAATTTATGGTAAACATTAACCCTTTCAGGGGCAGAGAAATTCTGTTCGTAAACTGATAAAATAATTGAACCAGAATATTCAAACGAATTTCTTACTAAATAACAAAACGCTTTTTTGCACTTTAATTACAAAAGCAACTTTTTTATTAAAATATTCTTGGTGCCAGTAGTCAGTTTTGGAATTAAAATTAGGTGGCTAGACCCTCTAGCCACCGCCCCTGAAAGGGTTAATTGATCCCCAAAATCTTTAGAGTTCTTTTACATTAGAAGGAGGTTTTAAAATTTTTATGACATCAATATCAGCATTAGCTGGAGTTACAGTACCATTTTTGATTTCATATCCTAAGAAATTAATTTTATTTTGAACAAAATTGCATTTAGATAATTTAAGTTTAATATTTTCAAGCCTACATAATTCAGATATTTGGTTTAGATGCTGCAGGTGTTCTTCTAAAGAGGAGGAAAAAACAATTATGGCATCAAAATAATAACAAGCAAAATCAATTCTATATTTAGTGAGAATTCTTCTAAGAGTTATATTAATTTTTTATTTAACCAAGGCTAAACTAGATTGCGCATGTTCATTGAGCATGACATGGAACTATGAATGAAGAGGAATTGACATATCTTCAAAATGGTGAAGCTTCAACTGCAACCGGTTTCTCAGTGGCTCATTATCGCCGGGACAAACACCCACCACTAAATTTGAATAGAAATTTTCTTTTTACTTAAACGCAATATTAAAGCAGAATTTCAGTCATAATTATGGCCAAAAACATATAGTCATTTTCACTGGTGGAAGTTATTTCGGCAGTAGTCAGAACCTGTGTTTCCACCATATTGTGACAACCTACACAACCTCCTGTGAGTGTCAGGGAAAGAGATTATACGAGTGGGTGCTGATTAGTTCCTGGCTTTGACTAGAAAGAATATAGCTAGAATTAAGAAATTACACATTTATTCAATATATTCTCTCATGAGACTGATGCACTTGTTACATCGTTGTTGCAGCTTTTCTAGTTCTCTGAAATAAAATGCCTTTTCCTGGTCCTGAAATCGTCTCTCAGCAGCCTCTTTGACATCTTCAATGTCCTCAAAATGAGGTGTTTCTTCAAGTTTGGAAACACATAATAGTCTGAAAGGGCTAGTTCTGGAGAATAGGGAGGATGATTGACCAGTTGGAAGCACAGGGTCCTCATTTGGTTGCCACAACATTGGACAAGTGTGCAGGTGCACTGTCATGCAACGAAAAAAATCCCATTGGTCAACTTCCCTCGGCTTGATTCTCTCCTTCAACTTGTCCAGCAGGTTAGTTTAATATTCACAGGTAAAACTACATCCCTGAAGTAAGTAGTCCACCAACAGAATGCAGTTTTTGTCAGAGAAAACTGACGCCATGAACTTTTTGACAGATTTCTGTGTGCGAAACGTCTTCGATCGCGAGGACCCCCTATGGCGCTATTCTTTTAACTGTTCTTTGGTTTCTGGATCACAGATGTAATCCAGGTTCCATCCTCAGCGTTTGTGATATCTCAGCGTGAACGTCCTTTGTTCACTTCCCCTGTAGAAACAAAAACTTCATGACGCCTCGTAACTCCAAAGACGTGAAACTTTCTTGTGTCCCTGCCATCTCAGCTTTCACCCTCAGAAGAAAAAATTCTTATAATCAGAAACACATGATATTATTAGAGTTACATAAGAAGATATTACACTTTAAAATGAGCTTAATTTTGTTTTTCTATTTCAACTATAAGCAATTGAAGCCAGGAACTTTTCAGCACCCCCTCGTAATCCCTCACCTAACTTCCACCAGTAAAAGTGAATAGAAAACTTCACCATATTTGTGAGTGAAAAATTGCATAAATAAGTCATAAAAATAAGGCAAAATATTCTATTAAAAATTTACTGGTGGAAGTTTGCTTCCGCGGTAATCAGAATCTGTTTATCCGATGTAAAAAGTCAGACGTCATATTTGACAAATCACAACCCTCTGAATACTAGGCATGAGCGCTGACACAAAATTGGCAGCTGCCGAATGGTTTTTTTTTTAACGTAGGTACTGTCCCTTAAATGTAGACACCAGTATTTAATAAAAGATTTTTCTGACTTGTTTAATCACAGAAAAAACTTAAAAAAATTATTAGTTCGAATTTAAGGGACCGTACACACACTGAAAAAAAAAACGCCTTTGGCAGCCGCCATTTTTGCATCAGCGTCAGGCCTAGTATTCAGGTGGCGGTGGACAACGTCAACTGTTACTTCGCTCGCAACAGGTAGACTCTACGCTAAATGTCCTTTCCTCTTTATTTATAACTCCATTGGTTTACCCACTTGTTATTGTAATAACTAAAAATAACCATTCTACCTTCCGAGTGCGAATTTAGAATTTCTGAACGATTGTTTTATAAATTATGCATAAATGCGTCAACCGGCATGTATAGTGTTAATAAGTATTGATATATTCTGAGCTGTGACTGTAACACGTGTGCATATATCTTATTTTGGTTCTGATCTTATACATATGCATAGCTGCCAACTTGTGCGGATTTTTCTTACTACTAAAATTTATTAAAATTTTTCGATTTATTTACACTCTCAAACTACTTGAATTTTGGTGATTCAATTAGCTAAAAGTTACTATAAAATTTTAACGGTATTAAAAATCCGTACAAGTTGGCAGCTATGAATATACAGGGTGTCCGAAAAGTCTGGAAACGGTCGAATAACTCGAGAAATACAAAGCAGATTGAAAAACAAAAATATACATGTTAAATATTTTTAAAAAAGCTACTCAGTGATACCAAATTTGAACCGGGCAACCGACCCCCCGGGGGTTAGAGGGGGTCCAACTTTGAAATCTCGAATGATAACCACAATTTTTTATTGCAGATTCGGATTCTACGAACAAAAATACGTAACTTTTGTATTTGACATTTGTTCCTAATCCTCGTTGATCATGGTGTAATTGAGCAAATAAAACAGATACATATTTTGTTTTTTGCAACCAGGTTTTGAAATCTCGAAATCTGATTGGACAAAACCTTTAACATCAAAGTTGCCGTCTTTTGCGAAAATAGTGTTTCTCAAGAACCATCAGTGGAGAATGTTTTCATGGCGCTTTATATGCTTTTTCCATAAAAATTTATAGAAATATATGAAATTTGTTTCTATTTGCAAGCCTTTTTATTAAGTCGATCATTTTTAAATAGTAAACTGCGTATTTTGATATTATAACGAGTAAATAAGCACTTCCCCTCCAGAGTAGAAAAATGATAGTATTCATCATTTGGGAGCGGAGTGTGTTGATATTCTGTGTTTCGATGCCTTGTGCTCAGGGGCGTGCCGAAGGCTGTTTTAGTGGGGGTGTGTGAACTGAATTTTGCCGACTGCAAGATCGGTGGTTAGAAAGGCTTTGTGATAGCTCCCCCTCCCCCCCCACCCCTCAGTGACGGAGTCAACTGTTCTACAATACTGTGAATTTATAAAAATCACTAAAAGTCTTAAGTGTTCACCTGCATTCTCCTTAAGCACAGTCGAAATTAAATGCTGTTATTCAGTATGTGTAAATTTTTTTAAATTATTTTACTAGATAAGTAGAGTTGAGAATCCTGTTATTAATTAGGATTCTGCTTACGATTTAAAAGGAAATGTGTACGGATGTACCGTACATTAACCAGTTCACAAAAGTAACAATTTAAGAATGTTGAAGTACTTCGGAATTTATGTTTCTATAAATAAAACCTCATGCTGTTGTGAAATGTAAGTGTATAAATTTTAAAATACATAAAAAAGACAAATCTTGCTTGCTAAAAATAAGATATATATTAGTATAAGAGACTAAAAATTATCCTTCTACATTTTTAAATTATCTCCCACCTATCCTTCAGAATAGCCCATTTTCCAGCTACACTGTCTAAATCCAACATGTCAGTTATGTCTGTTTCACAGGTTAATAGCATTAGTTCATCCAATCGCTCTTCCGACATGGTGATACGCAAGTAATTTTTTACTAACTTTAACCTGCTGAAACTTCTTTCATTACATGCCAATGTTACTGGAATAATTAAGGCCAACTTGTAGGCCAAAAAAAGGTTAGGATATAAATGAGCCTTCTCCACAAGTTTTTGCGCTGCTGCGCCAATTGTATCCGATTCAGAACTAGCTATTTCTGAGGACATGAGATCAATTTCACATTCCAAGTTATCTATATCTTTGAGATCATCAGGGAATAATTGACATAGTTTAAAAATGTCCTCGGTAGAGCTATACTTGATTCTTGATGGAAGGAGACAGGCCAGTGGTTTAACTTCCTCAAATACCAACTTAGGAATGTCTCCAAATGCAGTTGTAAGCCAATCTACCACCTTCAAAATTTCTGTTTTAAAATAATTCTGTCGTGTAAATAGAACTGCAGTTTCAGGATTTTCGTCGATCTTCGATGGAGGCCTCCGTCGCCTGTGCTGCAAATTGAACTCATAATCTTGATTTATTCCATGTGTCTCACAGATGTTATCAGCTTCCTTAATGATGTTCATTATTGCCGCCGCGTCATCATTCCGCAGTTTCTGAATGCTTTCGTAAGTTTTCTGCATTATGACGGTTCCCTCTAAAATGTTCAGGTCTTCACGTTGCAATTGCTCTGTTGCTAACTTTGTCTTAAACATAATTGTTTTCATTGCAAGTAAAGAAACAATGAAATCGTATGACATCATTTTGCTTCTTAACCCTGCCACCTTAGCTCGAGCATCCTTGTCAACCTTCATGTGTTCAGAAATAATTTGCAGAGTATGTATGAGGGCATTATAGGACGATAAAATATCTCTGACTGAATCCGCTCGCATAGTCCATCTTGTCTTCGACAAAGATTTCAAGGTAAGACTCTTCTGAAGAACTTCAATTTTCTCTCTCAGTATGCCGAATCGCCTTGTACTCAGGGAAAAGAAGTTATAGAGATCCTGAATACTGTCGTAGAAATATTTTATTATATTGCTTTCTTCGCACGCCAGTTCAACACATAAATTCACTTTATGCGCGAGGCAGGGCATGTATAAGATAGATCTACAAGCTATTTCTGAAATTTTTGATTGCCAGTCTAAAATGCGTTCGGACATTGATGACGTGGTGTCGTAAGACTGTGCACGAGCTTGGGAAAGCGATATTCCAACTGACTGTAGAAGGGGGGTGGGGGGAGAGGGGCTATACAGGAGCCTTTTCAAAAGATAATTTTACATTTGGATGATCTGTATGAATATGACTATGCAGTCCTCTAATAGAAATGCAGAAATATTTACATATTGTACATTGAATCCGTTTCCCTTTCCGGAGGTCGATGTTTTCATTCGGATGAAATTTTCTTATGTGGCGATATAAATTTATTTTTTTCTGTGAAATGTGTGTGTACGCGATCACTGTGTGTGCATAAAATTTTCACTGAATTACCCGCCATCATGCGACAAAAACAAACTTTTTCAAATCGCTCTTCTTCTGTGTCCGTGACTTCATCTTTTAAATGCAGCAACCTCAAATAACTAGCGCCAAATCCAGAGCCAAGAGGTCACCAAATTCTAAGAATCAGTCCATAGCAGAAGGGAACAATTAAAGATGCTACATGGGAAAACTTAGAATAGAGATTGCAACAACCACGCCCTCCCCCTTCCTTTCACGAAAGTCTCAAATTCTCAGAAACGCGATTCTCTCTCTATATCTATCACCTCCACTATCTGGCAACCCCTCCCTCCTACACAGAATCATACACAATCTTCCTTGAAAAGTTCTTTCTTTTCCCCTTTAAAGACGGACAACAGAGAATTGAAATGATACTGACGACGGGAGAGGGTACTTTTTGCAGGGTGTGTTCTTAACTTTCTGACAATTCTAAATTTTACCAACTCTTCCAAATAAGTGTGTGTGGGGGGGGTGTGACACCCCCAACACCCCCCCCGCTAGGCACGCCCCTGCTTGTGCTGTCAAAAAAATCACTTAATTCGGGGACAGATGGGAGTGTATAAGTTTTTTTTTTTAATTATTACTATAGAATAACATAAAGGAGCAAAAATACAAACAAACGTATAAAATATTTTTGTGCTAGCTTTTGTTGGTAACGCATGGAAAGTTAAAATTCCCGAAAAAACGCATTGCGTAAAAGCTTTAAACCAATTTGGAATCGCCTTTGCTGATGCACCAAGAAAATTGGTATTTAATGGTTCTGCTTTACGCGGTAAAAGCTCTTCAAAGCGTCCATAACAGAATGAAAAGAAACTTACAGCTGAAATATAATATTCTAAATGGAACGAGTTTTGAGATGGGAAAGAAAAGTTACTAGGCAAAAACTGGCCCCATGAAATTTTCCGATTTAAAGCAGAATTACGTTATAGAGGGGTTCAATTTTCTTAAGATCTATTGTATGTAGGGTGTGTTTTTCTTTGCATGTATTTATCTAAATCTCAGTTACTTTCCATAAGATTGCGTAACCATTGTTGCTTCGTTAAACAATTCTTAACTTCTGTTCGTCAAGAACAACTATTTTTTCCATATCTTTCCCCCCAAAATGCGTAAAAAATGGTCTTACACAGCAAAATGCGACATTATGCAATAAATTACTACTGCAAGTGCAATTTTGCGTGACTGAAAGTGTTCGAGACCAACAAGGCATTTATCTCTAAAATGTATCTGCTGCCATTAGTTTCCACAAAAAGTTACATTCTTCTTTTATGTGTTTCTTACTACATTGCCTATAGGTGTCATTACGAACATATTTTTTCTTGTCTTTTCCCTTATAAGTTCCTAAAACTATATCAAGTACTTCTAAGATACGAACTAAAATATGTCTCTTATGGATTTCTTTTATCTTCCCATTTACTGAAACATATAAAATTAAAATTCATATATTTATTCGATTCAACCATTAGGACCCATTTTTAGACAAAAATTGTAAAATTATAGTGAAACATTATGAGATGGAATCGAAAGGGCCGTAAAATTCCATTTTAGACTGTTTTCTATGTTATAGCTGGTACAATTACGCGATATTTTTTTTTTGACTGGCTCTGTGAAATTTTCCCGTTTAACCCTTTCAGGAGCAAAGTATTTTCAATGATAAAGTGTTGAAATAAATAAATGGCACCGTAATTTGCCAAAAAAATATTTATAAATATGAAAAAAGACTATATTTCACAAACTTATTAAATAGAAAATGTTTTACCACAATTCTGGTGCCATTGTAGCGCTTAGGAATTCAAATTAAATGGTTCCATAAACATACCACCGCTGTGAAATGGTTAAAACATAATTTGTTATAAATCTGTTCGATTATCTTAAGTTCAATTTTATTTAGAGTGTGTTTCCTCGGTGATATATTACCTCAATATGAGTTATTTTCTATAAGATTATGCAAGGGTTATTGCTCTTTTAAATCATTCTTATCCACTGTTAGTCAAGAACAATTACTTATTTCATTTCCTTCCCATAAAAGTAACAGTAAAAGAATTCCATTTTAGACGGTTTCCAGTGTTATAGCTGGCATAATTATGCTGTATTTTTTCGACAGGCCAAATGATTTTTCCCAGTTTAAAGCAGAATTCCTTTATAGATGTGTTCGTTTTTTTAAAAAGTTCTATTGCAATTAGTGTGTATTTTCCTTTGCGAAAAGTTACCTTAATGACAGTTATTCTCTGAATGCTGTAGCAAGCGTTGTTGCTCATCCTAAGTAATTTTTATCTAACGTTGTAAAGAATAATTAATTTTTTCATTCCGTAAAAAAAAAGAAAACTTTTCCATTCTCGCATAAGACCGACCGTAAAAGAATTCCATTTCAGACAGTTTTCCTGTCTTACAACTAGTATAATTATGCAGTATTTTTCCGATGTGTACTTGGTTTTTTTTTTCATTTAAAGGAGAATTCCCTTATAGAAGGGCTCGTATTTCTTAAGTTCTATTGTATTCAGTCTATATTTTTCTTTGGAAAATGTTACCTCATTATCAGTTATTTTTCACAAGATTATGCAAGGGTTGATACTTCTTTAAACAATTGTTATCTTTTGTTCGTCAAAAACAATTATTTATTTCATTTCGCGCGCCATAAAATTCGCCGTAAAATAATTCCATTTTGTTTCCGCTCTCATAGCTGGTACAATTATGCCGTATTTTTTGACAGGCTACATGAATTTTTCCCGTTTAAAACAGAATTCCGTTATAGAGGTGTTTTTTTTTCAGTTCTATTGCATTTAGATGTATTTTCCTTTGCAAAAAGTTTCCTCATTATCAATTATGCTCTGTATGATTAAGCAAGCGTTGTCACTTAAATAGTTTTAAAAGCACGCAATTAACTAAAACTTTTTATTAAAAGACGTATATTACATCATATAAGACGTATAAGTAAAGACGTATAAGTAAAGACGTATAAATAAAGACGTATATCTGTAATATACGTCTTTTAGTAAAAATTTTTAGTTAATTGTGTGCTTTTAGTTTCCAGACGTAATAGACCTTCAATTTTTATATTAAATAGTTTTTTCTATCGTTGGTCAAGACAATAATTTTTTCCTTTTGTAAAAAAAAACAAAAACGGTTCCATTCTCCCATAAAGACGATAATTCCATTTTAGACAGTTTTCTGTCTTACAGCTAGTATAATTATGCAATATTTTTTCAATAGGTAGATGAATTCTTTCCATTTAAAGAAGAATTCCGTTATAGCAGGGTTCGTATTTCTTAGTTGTATTCAGAGTTGGGCAGTATCGAAAATACATGTATTTGAAATACATTTTAAAAATACATTTGTATCTTGTATTTTGTATTTTAAACCGATAAGATCAAAGTATTTTTGTAATGTATTTTCTGATGGTTTTACAATGTATTTTGTATTTTGAAAATACTCAAAATACATTTTCTCCAAATTTCAAACTGCCATGTTTAAACCGCACAGAGAAAAGCTGCGATTCATTAAAAGGAAATACACGACTATATGTTTTGATTAGTTTTCAAATTCTGTTCTGGAAGTTAATATAAACACACTTTTCAACTATTGCTGAGACAAGGATGTTGATGAATATGATATTTTGATACAGCAAACGTATTATTTCTGGTTAGTTACAAAAATAACTTTTACATATTAATGTTGCTGTGGGAATTACAAGAAAATAAACATGTAATTGTGATAGACCGGAAGGATCTTTCAAAGTTGCGCAGGTGCAGCGCTTCTATTACCGACAGTTGCCCATTGACCACACATATAAGAAGCTCAATTTTTTTTTCTGGTCAAGTAGTTTTATTTAAAAATATCAAAAAAGGATTTCTTAAAAATTCGCATGTTTCATTCATTAATATAAATTTTGTTAGACAGTAACCGAAAGAAAATTGCTACAATGAACTTTCAAAGGAATGATTTGACTATGAAAAAATGAAATTTATGACTTTGCAAATTTTGCATTCGAATTATTCCTACTTTTTATAAATATTTTATAAGTGCTTTCTATTTATGAATGTAAAAGCTTTCATATTTTTCTGCTCTACATTAAAAGTTTCAAGACTTTCATAGTAAGTGCAAATGATTTCTTATTTCTTTGCGCTTATATATGGTTTGATATTTTATCTGAGTGTTTTAATTTTAAAACTACTTTATACGAAGAATTCGTACTTTTGTTAATAATAATATTTCAACTTGTGTTAAAAATTATCTAATTTTCTCATTTATATTTTTGGCCCCACCAGTGGCCGAGAGGTTCTGCTCTCGAAGCTGGTAGACGGGAGGTGCTGGGTTCGAACCCAATCGCGCCCGTCGGCCTAATCGTTCGGAGTTTTCGTGGTTTTCTTCAAACCTTGGATTTCCAAGCGCTAATACGGGTTAGGTTCCCTTAGAAAGACCCCCACGAAGGGCACTCCCCCCTTAGGGCCTATATCCCTCGTGTTGATAATTGGCCGTCATAAACACAACCAACCATTTATAGTTTTGCATTCAGTAATACATATTTTAAATTTCGTATGCATTATTTCTAAAATACACCATAATAGGAAAGTTGTGCCCCAAATATTTTATTAGTAGAAGATCTAAAAAATCTTGCATAGTTGGGAGCTCTTATTAAATACAAGCGCTTTATATAAAAAGAAAAAATACATTTAAACAATTTTATTCGGTGGCATTGTACATATAAGATTATTATAAAATATGCTCTTTTGTAGACATATACTAAGAAAGACTGATTGAAAAAACTGATACAAGATTAATTTGTTTTTACATTCTTCTAATAAATAATAAAAAAGTGTTGGAATCGAGGAAATTTTTGACTTTCGTTTTTTGCTTGATTTACACGTTTCGGGATGTCTTGAACGCGATTTAACAATTTTTGGGAAATGTGTGTATGCTGCTAGTCTGTGGTAGACATAATTTTTGTGGCTTTTCTATCTCAAGAACTAAAGCATGGAGTTTAATAATAATCAAACTTCAGATTAAGATAGACCTAGATATAACTTAGCTGTGGGTTTATATCGCCCAACAGGTGGCACTGCTATGCTTAATTATTTTATTTCATGATAGATATATTGTAAGAATCAGTATACAGAATTTCATTTAACTGCATATAGGCCTGAAGAGAAATACTTGCCGATTAACTTTAATGTATATTGCTCAACAGGTGGTTCCGTTATGCTGGGTTTTTCATGATTTCCGCGATAACTATATCGAAAAACTAATGGACAAAATTTAATCCAATTTCATATTATTTTAGATCTTCAAATAAATTAATGCTGACAAAATTTTGGGGTGCACCACTCAAGAGGTGGCGTTATGCTGTGTTTTTATGATTACTGTAACATATACGTAAAATTATCGTTTATTTTATTTGTTTGTTTTTTTTCTTCCATGGCAAAATGATGATATTTGTAAATCAAATTTAAATGAAATAAGTACCACGTAGATTAAAGGTACCTTTTTAAAATAAATTTTCTGGTTCGTAGAGCTGATTTTTAAAAAATATGAAGTTGGCATTGGCAGGTGTGCCGTGAGAGTTATATCTCAAGAACTAGAACACGGAATTTCATCAAACTTCATCAAATTCAGTTAGTATGGATGACATTTTGGTGTATATCGTCCTACAGATGATTTTTTTTCTGTGCTGTGTTTTTTTAGGATTTTCGAGATTTTTATATATCTGCACCTAAGAACTGCACGAAACTTTTTATGTTTTTTCTGAAAATGAATACTGTCTCAATTGTGGCTTAGAACACTCAGTAGCGGGCGGTGCTATCCTATGCCTCGTGAAAGAGGTTCCTTATCGTATCCACAATCTCAGGTCTGCACGGGTCGGAATTTCTAGGACTGGGTCCGGCCCGACCCACACAAAAACAGCCTTGACCCGGCCCGATGAAAAAATTAAAGGTTCGGCCCGAGCCCGGCCCGTTTATATTTTCACAGTTCACGGCACGGCCCGTACAAAAATCAGTGAAAACAGGCTTGGCCCGTGGAAAAATAAATTAAATGAGGCCTGACTCAATTGTTACAAAAAAATCAGATTTTCCTAAACATACAATTAAGGTTTTTTTAAAGAATACTGCATACATATTTATGGGATAATTTTACAGTATATTTTAAAATTAATATGTGTTCGCAAGACAGAAAATACATAATAGCAACATTAATGATCAGAGTTTTAGACGTTTCAACATTCAATTAAAGATTAATTAAAAAATTAATGTAGTTTAGAATAACAGAAAAAAAGGAGGGTTAAAAACAGGATAATATTTGAAGCTGTATAATAAAAAGCAGATTTGTGAAACTATTTTTCTACTATTTAATAAGGCTTTTCTCAAATCCAAAAGAGCTTTCTGATACATTTCTGAATTTCTTTCTTTTCGGAAACGCATAAGATTGGCAGCTGTTTTTATTCAGAAACAATGTAATCAAATAACGTTATCATTTTTTGATAAAGGAAATATATCTTTGAGAAAATATTGTCAAAGTTAAAATTTTGAATCGGATTTCCGGAAGCAATAGCACGGGAAAGGAGAAAAACCTGCAGTCACGTGACAAGAATCTCTTATATCTTGATAAGTAATTTATTTATTAAAAAAAAAGGGAAAACGCTATTCGATTCCAAATCACTTGAATAGTCAGGCCTGTCAATTTTAAGCCTTTACAGTAAAAAATTAGTTAGAAAATGTGTCAGGAAATTTCTCATTGTTGAGCAGTGAATTTTAGAACCATCTTGAGGACCTTTCCAAAGATTCCGTTGAGAGAAGTTCATTATCGCTACTAATATTTTTACAAAACATATTGCCTTCCCTCGAAAACACATCCTGAGAACAATAAAGTCCAGTTTCGGCCCTGCTCGACTATGTAGAAAAAAATCAAAAGCCTGACCTCAGCCCGGCCCGAGTCTGCGGAAAAAATTAAATCATGTAACTGTCCGATGGTGATCTCCATGCTGGACATGTTACATTTCTGTATTGATGTTCTCAAACTAGCATCTGCTCGTGACGGACATTCATATTTATTACTTATTCTCTCGAAAGTCACATTCAATCAAAATGGCTCATATTTTATCAGCTTCGATTAAAATTTTATAGCGGGCCTGTAGCCACGCTTAATTTCTTTTATCGGCCCGGCCCGTTGAAAAATTTATTCTAATTCTGCCGGCCCGGTCCGGCCCGTTTGAAAATTTGTCTTAATTTTGCCGACCCGCGGTGTGGGCCGGATATGGACCTCAGGCCAAGCCCGGGCCCGTGCAGACCTCTACCACAATCAATTCTTGCAGTTATTTCTGCTGAGTAACTACCTTTAAAGTGTAGTTTATTCATTATTAGTTATTCTTGCAACTTTCATACACTTTTAAACACATTGTTGCTCCAATCTTTCAGTTTTCTTCTTGAGTTCTTCGTTGAGTTTTAATTAATTTTGCTTCTTTATTTGAAAATTTATAATTTTAAAAATTTAATCTGTTTTGCAAACCAGCTTTGCATTTGACTAGTACAATTTAATACACAATCTTTTTTTTCTTTTTTTTAATGTATTTTGTATTTTAAATGTATTTTCAAAATACATGTATTTTGTATTTTCATTTTTTGAAATTTGGAAAGTATTTTGTATTTTGTAATTTAAGTTGAAAAAACAATGTATTTTGTATTTTGTATCGAAAATGGTTTTTCGATGTATTTTGCCCAACTCTGGTTGTATTGCATTTAGTGTGTTACCTCAATATCAGTTATTTTCCATAAGATTATGCAAGAGTTGTTGCGCCTTTAAACAATTCTTATCTCTTTTGTTCGTCAAGAACACTTATTTATTTCATTTCGCGCGCTATAAAATTCACCGTAAAAAAATTTCATTTTAGACAGTTTGCGTTCTTACATCTGGTATAACTATGCTGTATTTTTTGCCACGCCACATCAATTTTATCCGCCATTATAGAGGTGTTCGATTTGCTTATGTTCTATTGCATTTATAACGTATTTCCCTGTTCAAAAAGTTAAATAAATATCAGATATTTTCCAAATGAGTGCACAAGCGTTGTTGCGCACTTAAATAATTTATATCTATTGTTTGTCAAAAACAATTACTTTTCTCAATTCGTTCCCATAAAATGTACCTTAAAACAATTCCATTTTAGACAATTTCCGGTTGTCTAGCTGTCTAGCTCGTAAATATGTCGCCCTTTTTCGACCGTTTTTGTGAAAATTTTCAGTTAGAAGCAGAATTCCGTTATAGAATGATTCGACGGAATTAAATTCTCTTGTAATTTACAGTGTATTGTACTTTGAAAAACGTATAATGAATATAAGTTATTTTCCATACGGTTACACAAGCGTTATTAAACCCTTATTTCTCGCCCCTGTGGCATTCACGGGCTGTGTCCTTTATTCAGATTGTTTTATTCCCAACAGTTTTATAGACAAAGTATAATTGGCTTTATGGGGCTAAGTGTAATTGGCTTTTATAATATGGTATCATTTTATCTGTCATTAAATACGGTGAATATTTCTCTTTCAAAAAAGTTGTGCCAATAAGCAATTTGAATTTTTAAGCCGTAATTTAATGCGACCGTTAAGGGTTTAAACAATTCTTATGTATTGCGCCTAAAGTATTATTATGTATTTCATTTAGTGCCCCATTAAACACATCAAAAATATTCTTCCTCAATAAAATGAGAGATTATACTATAAATCGCAGCAAGTGCAATTTTGTGTGACTGAAGTTGTTCGAGACCAATAAATATTTATCTCTAAAACTTATCTGCAGCCATTAGTAGATACAAAAAGTTACATTCTTCTTTTATGTGTTTCCTACTATATTGCTTACATATGTAATTACGAATATATTTTTTCTTGTTTTTTTCCTTATACGTTCATAAAACTATCGAAATACTTCTAAAGATACCTACTAAAATATGCCTTATATGGATTTCTTTTATCTTTCCATTTACCAAGACATATAAAAATTAAATTCATATATTTATTTCTTTAAAGTCCATTATAAACAATTTTTACACAAAAATGTTAAAGTTACAGTGAAACTTGTTAAGATAGAAACTCAAATGGCCATAACATAATTCCATGTTAGACATTTCCAGTCTTAAGCTCGTATAATTATGCGGTATTTTTTTGATCGGGTACGTGAAACTTTTACATTTAACCCTTTCGGGACGGGTGATGCATATACGCTCCAAAGGTGCACTTGGAATTTGTTTTTGGCACCATTAATAAATAAATGTAATATTTGTATTTTTTAATAGGAGCATTTTTTGGTATTTGACAAGTAATGGGAACTGTTTAAAGCAAGCGGTGCTAACAAAATAGAATTTGTGTAAATGATGCTGTTTAGAAAGGGTTAAAGACGTAGGTGTCAACCTCAAGCTAATCTTCCGTAATACGTGCGTTAATTTGACCCTGGTTTAATACATTACGAACCAGAATTTTTTTAAGAGATGAAGTGAAATACGTTCCACGTCGAAATCGTGAATTAAAAAAAAAAAAAAAAAAATTCGTGAAATAAATTTTCTGATTCGAAAGGGGTTAACTTGGGTCAAATTAATCCAGATATTACGGAAGGTTTTTAATGGAAGGTTGGCAGCTATGGTTAAAGAAGAATTCCGTTATAGATGGGATCGATTTTCTTAAGTTCTATTGCATTTAGAGTGCATTTCTCTTTGAAAAAAGTTACCTCAATATGAGTTATTTTTTGTAAAATTATGCAAGCGTTGTTGATACTTAAAACAATTCTTATCTATTGATCATCAAGAACAATTATTATTCCCATTTCGTGCACCACAAGAGTTACCGTAAAAGAATTCAATTTTGCACAGTTTCCTGCGTTATAGCTAATATGATTATGCGGTATTTATTCGACCGGGTAAATGAAATTTTCCTGTTTAAAAAAGAATTCTGTTGTAGAGGGGCTCTATTTACATAAGTTCTATTTGTATAGTATACAGATTGTATTTTCCTTTACAAAATGTTACCTCAATATTAGTTATTATCTATAACATTACGTAAGCGTTGTTGCTGTCTAAAACAATTCTTAACTATTGCACACCAATAACAAATATTTCTTTCATTTCGTGCATTCTAAAACACGTCAAAATACTCTCCAGATATAAATAGCTATTGCAACTGCAATTTTGCGTGACTGAAATTATTCGAGATCAATTAGGTATTCATATCTAAAACCTACTAGCCATTATTAGATTAAAAAAATGTTATTATTTATTCTAGTCCCCGTTTATAAAATTTTATGTTCAATATTATTATATTGATATTTAATTATCAATATTCATTTCAGAGTTAAAATGTAACTATTTAATCATACAAATGGATTAGGCATACCTAAGTTCATCTTATCGGGAGATAAAAGGCTGATTTATATATCATCGAAATAAAAGTTCATTCTGTGTAAAGGAGTAATTGCAGAGACAAACTGTAGACATAACAACATATATTTGACGATCACAAAATAAAATACATAACGTTCGCCTGCGCAATTTCGTTTCAATGAAATCTTACATCATATTATTTCGTAGCAACATTTCATTTCATAAAGTTCTAAAAATTCATTTGTCAACAGAAAAAAATATCGTCTGCGCGAAGTGCAAAATAAAAACGATTATAATTAAGACCACGGGAGCAGCGATAAAACGCAACAGTTATATTCTTCTTTTATGTGTTACTTTTTATGTTGGTCACAGGTGTAATTATGAATATTATATTTTTTGTCTTTTCTCTTATAAAGTTCATAAAATTCTTCGAAATACTACTAAAGATATCTACTAAAATGTGTTTTATGTGGACTTTTATTTTATCTTGCTATTTACTGAAACATATAAAAAACTAGTCGTTGGAGGCACCATAATACTTACCCATCATTGATATGCATAATATAAAATATAAAAATAAACCATGTGTAAACTATAAAATGCATTGCAATTCCAAAATAAAATTTAAATGCATATTTAAATATTTTTAATACATAGTAATGCTCTATTACTCAATTGCGGGTACTACTTGATTATCCCGTCGACCAATTTCGACAAATTATATAAATCGCCAAACTAATCGGAAAATTATACAAATTAGAATAATTTTTGTTTTAAATAACGAAAGAACAAATCAATTAGTAAAAGATTAATAAAAATGCAAGTAAAACGTAGAATTAAAAATCACTTTATGACGCAACAAACATGTGTAACGTGTTTAATGTCAAGTGAATGTGACATTTACGAGCCATTATTCTCATTTAACCTTATATTTTGGCGATAGTTTTTTAAGTGTCTCATTTCTAATTTAAATATATCTTTGAATTGGAATTTGAATGAAATATAGGGTTATGAAAAATCGAAGAGTGTGAAAAATATGATTACAAATATCTCGGCAACTAATTATCTAATCGACTTTATTCTTTATGCAAAATTTATGTTTTATTTTATTATCTTTTATATTTACACCTTAAAATAAACAATTTCAAAAATTTTTATGTACCTTTTATCAGAACGAATATTTCAAGAGTCCGAAAAAATAGTTCCGGATAATTGAGGTTACTGATATTCAATAGGATTCTTCCCATTATTACATACTAAGTACACACCAAATTTCAAGTCTCTATTTCAATTTGTTTGGGAGATAGAGCATTTACAGACACATAGACACATACACACAGACGGACGGACGGCAAATTTTTTTTTCTAAAAATTTGATTTTCGGAATCTCCAGTGTCTGAAACGTGTAAATCCGTCGAATATTTTTTTTTCGATTTTTAAAACGATTACAAGACTTACCCTATACTACACATGATGAGTACGTAAAAATACGTATATTTCTTTGATTAAAGTGTATTAGAAACCATTTTTACACAAAAAAAATAAAAGTACAGTGGAACTGTCTGAAATGAAATCCAGTGAAACCGAAAAATAATTCCATTTTAGACATTTTTCAATCTTATACAGAGAGAAATAAAAATGTTTGTTTTACAGTATCATACTCACAGCTGAAGCGCCAGTTTATAACCGTAAAATAAGCAGAAACATACCATCGTATAGATGACCGTATATTACTGCTTAATGATATATTACTCGCTAACTTTACTGTTTATTACTGTTAATTTTACAGTTATAAACTGACACCTCAGCTGCCAGTATTGTGCTGTAAAAAACCATAATTTCGCACGTATCCGCCGCACCACAGAAAACTTGATTTCCTACCAGAATTTATTTTAAATGAAATGTGACTTGCTTCTACTTAGCACTTATTTGACTTCTTATTCTGAATAAAATTTCCGGTTTCAAAAAGACTTAACTAAACCGCGGCGGATACGCGGAAATTACGGTAAGCAGATTTTTTTTTTTTTTTTGCACTGAATTTGGTATAATTATGGGGTATTTTTTCGACCGGCTCCATAAAATTTTCCCAAAGGAGAAGAATACCGTTACATTATAGAGGGTTCGATTTTCTTAAGTTTTATTGTATTTAGACTATGTTTTCATTTACAAAAAGTAACGTCAATTTCAGTTAATTTCCATAAGATTACACAAGCGTTGTTGCTTCTTTAACCCCTTAATTCTCGCTCCCGTCAATATCACGGCTGAGGTGCCGTTCGTTATTTCTCGTGCCCGTCATATTTCCGGGATGGAGATTTAATCCTGGAAAAAACTTCTGAAACCAGAAAAATTTAACTGGCATTTCCATGTGAGATCTTTGAATATTACGTTTGGGGGTTTGGCATTTGGCGACGATTGTAATGTTGGACTGTGTATTGCATGTTTCGAAATATATCGCACTAAAAAAAAAATATTAATAAACAAAATTTAATGTACGTATGTTATTTCAAATATTATTTATAAAAATGTACGTGATGATGATAAATAAAGATCTAAGATGTGAAAAATAAAGTTCATATTCGCATTAATTTGTATGGCGACAGCAATGAGACACAGAATTCTCGCATGATGGCTTTTCTACAAATGTGAATTTGTTCTATAACATCTTTTTTTAATGGTTTTTCCAAATATTAAGCGACCGTGAAGGGGTTAAATAATTCTTAACTATTGTTCGTCAAGAACAATTACTTTTTTTTTCATTCCATGCCCCATAAAACGCGTCAAAAATATTCTTACCAATAAAATGTGACATTACGCTATAAAAATATTGCAACTGCAATTTTGCGTGACTGAAATTGTTCGAAGAGCAATAAGGCATTTATCTCTAAAACTTGTCTGCAGCCATTAGTAGATACAAAGTTACATTCTTCTTTTATGTGTTTCTTACTATATGGCTTACAGGTGTAATTACGAACTTTTTTTTTCTAATATTTCCCCATTTATATTCATGAAACTCTTCGTAATACTCCTAATATCCTTATTAAAATATGTCTTATATGGATTTCTTTTATCTTCCGATTTACCGAAACATATAGAAATAAAATTGATATATTTATTCGATTAAAGACCTTTAGAAACCATTTTTACCAAAAAATAAAAAGTTACAGGGAAACCGATGAGATGAAATCGCAAGGTACCGTAAATGAATTCCATATTAAACAGTTTTCTGTCTTATATATGGTATAATTATATCATGTTTTTCCAACTGGTTATTTGAAATTTTCCCGTTTAAATCAGAATTCTATTACAGGGATGATCGATTTTTTAACCACTAGAACAGTCATTAGTGCCATTAATCGTCAATTTGACCCGTGCCAAATTTATAGATAATAGGGGTTCGAAGTAAAAGTTTTTATAAGATATGTTAAACGTATGTAATACAAAAATATGCTAATTAAATAATTTAAATAGTTTGAAATAAAAATTCTGGTGCGAAACATTCTTTTAGAACACTTGAGTAAAAAAGCCAGCTTGTTTAACCCCTTAATTCTCGTTCCCGTCGATATCACGGGCTGAGGTGTCGTTCGTTATTTCTCGCGCCCTTCATATTTCCGGGCTGAAGATTTATTGCTGGGAAAAACTTCTGAAACCAGAAAAATTTAACTGGCATTTCCGTGTGAAGTCTTTGAATATTGATGCATGGGTCTGGTTTTTGGCGCTGATTGTGATGTTGGACTTTGTAGTGTATGTTTTGAAATAAATCACGCCAAAGCGTTATAAGTAAGCGAACAAACTTAATGCTGGAATCAGGCGCAAATTAACACAGTTGCGCCACCTTGTGGACGGAGTGATAATTCACATAGGTGGCCTTTTAGTGTGGCGCGTATTTTCTAAATCTTCAGTCACTCATGGAAACTAGCCCTTCAATGACAAACTCCCTCCCTATGAGGCAGGATCATTCCATTTTTTTAGCAGGTGGGGAAAGGTAGATAGAGATCGCGGCGTGCGGTACGAAGGGAATGAATGTAGTAGGAACCTATAGGATCCGTATTTGCCTCGTTTTGATATTTTAATTAAGGCTGTTCTTAACTGCTCTGCTCAACAAGCGCAAAACGTTTTGACACATTTACAAATTCATTTTTTAACGGAAAAGTATAAAATTGGAAAGCCTGGCCATGGAAACGATTTGGAATTGAACTGTGTTTTCCATTTTTTGATCCGTCAATTACCTATTGAGTTATAAACGAATTCGATCACGTGACAAATCCGTTTTTCGCCCGCTCTTGAGTGCTCTTTCTCCCTTCGTGCAGAAATTTGGTTCAAAACGCCTACTTTGACACTCTTTTCTGAAAGATCTATTGCGTTTGCAAAAAAATGGAAAAAATAGTTCAATGACATAGTTTCTGAACATCAACACCAGCTAGTTTCATGCATTTCCGAACAAAAATAAATTAAAACTTATGTCAGAAAGTTACCCTTTTGGATTTGAGAACACCCTTAAGCCTGCATATGTCAAATGATTTTATAACCAAAAGGCCTTTTTCAAGGCCAACTTCGACTAATTTTGATGACGACTTGGAACAGATTTTGGCTAACGATTATAGGAATAAAATATTGACCTCAAAAAATAATGAGGGGGGGGGGGGAGGCACAAATGACACAATTTTAAGATAGTTTAAAGTTAAAGAATTATGAAATCTAATACAAAAAAAATTCAGTAATATAGCTTTAGATACGTTACTTACTTTTATTTTTCGCCAAAAAAGCAAAATTTAGCTAAATCTTGCTCCAATTGCATTTCTGTAGTTACATAATTTTAGCAAGGAGACGCTATCACTGCAGCTAAGCTAGATAACATTAATGAGATTTGAATTTTAAAAATCCAATTTCAATTAAAAAAAAAAAAGATTTTCTCTTATTTTATTTAATAACCAAATAATAAATAAAACAAAAAAAAATGATATCTTCAATGTTCCGCTATTAGATTTTAATTTGAAATTGATAGATGGAGCCACCATTTCAATTGACTGCTCTACCTTTCCCCACCTGCCAAAGAAATGGAATGATCCTGTCTCATAGTGAGGGAGTTTGTCATTGAAGGGCTACTCTCATGGAAACGTGTTTTGTTTGCTACGCTTATTACAAAATAATGGCGTATCGAGAGGAGCATCCACACGCATCTGACACTAATGAAGTTTTCTTAGCCTTACCAAAAGCTTCAGTTATTAATCAAGGTGAAAAAAACTTTACAATTTTAGTGGTGTCAGTAAGAAAACAGTTAGGTATCTACATGCAGTTCACACTCCATCCGCTACGTGGCGCATGACCTTGATTGATATGACCTCGCTTTTAATCTTGCGGTTACTTCTCCCATTTAAGATAGGACGCTTACTTATATCGCTTTGATATCACGCTCAAATAATTAATAATAATCAAAATTTAATGTATATTATATTAGTTCAAATATTATTTGTAAAAATTTGTTTGATGATGATAAATAAAAATCTAAGATGTGAAAAATAAAGATCTTATTCGCATTAATTTGTATGGTGTAAAACAAACATTAAAACACAGAATTCTCGCATGATGGATTTTTCACAAATGTGAATTTGTTCTATAACATCTTTTTTTTTCGCCTTAAAATAACTAATTGCATATTTTATATAGAAACCTTATAATTATTTAATTTCTGTAATAAAAAAATAGGTACTTTTTATGGTTTTTCCAAATATTAAGCGACCGTTAAGGGGTTAATGTGAAATTCTATTGTATTTGGAACAGGGCTGTCACTTGAGCCAATTTTTATATTTTAATGGTTATTCTTATATTTTACTGGTTACCACTGATTAAAAAATAAATAAATTTTGTAGCGTATTTCTCCTGCCCATGTTGTTAATTTGTAAGTAATTTTTTTTTGTTTAGAGTAAATGGTGCCAATAAATTACATAACTTGACCCATGTGGGAGCCCTGATTTGGAATGTATTTTCTTTTGCAGAAAGATGCTTCATTATCATTTTTTACATGGAATTATGCAAGTGTCGTTGATCCCTTAATTAATTCTTATCCATTGTCCGCCAAGAAAAATTATTTCTTTCATTTCGAGCCCCATGAAACACGTCAAAATTATTCTCCCTAATAAAATGCAGTATTACGCTATAAAATATTGCAAGTACAATTTTGTTTGACTGAAATTGTTCGAAATCAATAACGAATTTATCTCTAAAACTTATCTGTAGTCATTAGTCGATACAAAATGTTATATTCTTCTTTTATGTGTTCCTGGTTATATTTCTTAAAGGTGTAATTACGAACGTATTTCTTCTTGTTTTTTCCCTTATACGTTCATAAAGCTCTTCTAAGTACCTCTAAGATGGCTAATTAAAATATATCTTATATCTTCTCATTTACTGGAACATGTAAATATAAAAATATTTTTTTTTTCTTTGATTAAGCACTATTACAAACCCACTAGAAAATTAACTCTGGAATACAAGTTGTTTTGATCAAATAATTTTGTTTAGTACTATTCTTCTAATTCCGCTGTCTTAATGTTTTCTAATATAGATATATAGTGCCATAATATCTCATAATGTTCCGCGTTATATAGATAGATATACAGTGCCTTTTAATCTTTTAAAGTATTTTTGATTATTAAAGCCATAGTGTAAAAGTATAAATTAAAAACATTATAAATTCCATGCTTTTTTTTAGCTTTAAGAATTTTTTATATATTTTTTTCATAATAAAATTCAGTAAGAACCTTCAGCGAGAGCGCTGTCGTAAAATTTATCACAAAGGCTATTCTTCACACATTTTAGTCTTACATGGTGTCATTAATATGAAAGAAAGATTACAATAGCAGGGATCCCAAAAGGTCCGCCAACGGAGTACCAATAAATTTTAACAGAAAATTTTATGATAGGTTTGCGCTAGAATTAACTTTCAAAGGTGGTTCCGGGGCGGTTTATAAGAAAAATCTAAAAAGAAAACTTTTCTAAAATAATATTGGTATTCAGTTGGCGGGCCATTTGGGAGCCCTGCAATAGCAAGTAAATAATACTTTATATTTTACGTGCATATTGCAATTATAATATTAATTCTTAAACATTTCGGGAACAAGTACTTGTGTTTCTGTAATGCTGTATTCAAACTGGAATTTCCGAAAAATTTCATTTGAAAATAAGGAAAACGAACTTTTCAACGCCGCTTTTTATCCCAACAAACATATAAAAGTAAAATTTAATAGAAAGTTTCTTGTGCAAATCTCGATTAATATTCGGTGCGATATAATATATCGAACCGCCCCTCAAGGGGTTGAGAGGTTAATTTTTTTTAACACATTTAACCCTTTCCCGCGCAGAGCACTTCCACTGCTAAAATGATTACATGAATGAAGAACACCAGAATTTAAGATCAAATTTATTTGGAAATAAGAAAAAGCGTTATTTCACATACATAATGAACGGAAAATACTTATTCCAAAATGCTATTGCCATTGTGGCATTTGGGAATCAATTTGTGTGTTCCATGTAATGGAACGCTGAGCCACAAAGGGTTAACTAAAAATTAGAAGCGTGCACTACTTTAATCGTACTAAAATATTCGTCTTTTATAATCGATACATGTAAAATTCTCGACAAACGAAAACCTATAAGATTGCTATTATGCCAATCACGAATTAGATCATAATCAAAATGCGAAGAAGCAACAGACTCGTCTGCGATCAATTTTAACCTCTTCTGTCCCTGGGTCCTCAAACGGGGACCTCTTTTCTTTTCCTTATAAAAGCTAAAATATCTGATTTTTTTACATTTTCACGTCACTTCTTAATAGCTGAATGTTTTCTGCGTTCAAAGCAAAGGAATAAATGGCAGCATCTAAGCTGATTTCCACATAAAGTAAATGTTATTTTCATCTAAGTTTGCAAAATGCCTAAAAATGCCCAAAAGACAGTGTGACCAAGAAAGTGAGAAATTTTCATATTGAACTTAAATCTTTTTCAATGAAAAATTTTGAGGATTTGTAGATTATTTACTTGTTTAAAGCTCTTAAATTTGAGACTGCGTTAATTTAGGTTATTGTTTCTAAATTGATGTTTTAAGGGGGTTTGAAGTTTTAGATCCATATTTTTGAACTTTAATTACTAAGCGTCTAAAGGATCAATTTCAGAAAATATATTTTTTCTGTCATTTACGATACCACATTGTTTGGAAAAAACCAATGAATAAGCATTTGTATCATTATTTTAGCTTCGGAACTGAAGAGGTTAATGTTCAGTGCAGTATTGTCGGTTCGCTACTTAATAATAATAATAAAAGTTTAATTGATTGCTATGGCTTTTATTAAATTGTAATGTATTTAATGACTGGTTAAATGAGATATAAATAAGGCGGATTCTATTATTTCAAAAATGTGATAAATCAAGCAATCTGTTTAACACTAGAATGCCCGGAAATTATGCTCAACTTTCATAAAAATATGTGACACCAGAATTTTTATTTAAAATTATTGAATTGATTTATTTAACGTAGAGCTGCGTGGTTTAAATTTAACTTATTTTATGAAAAAATTTCTGGTTCCAATTGACATTTCATCGTATGGTCGGAGTCAAATCGGCTCCTTTCGGGCGTTCTAGTGTTAAATAAAAGCGGATCAGCAAACTAATTAATCCTCTAAGTCGCAGGGTAGAATGCGTTCCAGAAATTGTGTAATTTAGAGAATTGTAATTCATATCAGAAAATCTAAATAGCAAATTTCGGTTTATCTAATAACGAAGTGCCTCCTATCAATTAAATCAAGAATTTCTATTTTAAATTCCTACTTTAAATTTCTGGTGTTAATACGAAAATCTGAATAAAAAAATCCAGTAAATTAAGTACAATGATGGTAGCAAAAATGCTAACATGGGCATTAGAGGGTTAAGTGACAACGCTTACATATACTTAGTGAAGTTATGTATAAAGAGGAGGACATATATAGAGTAGAGTTAACGCCTTGGGGACGAGCGACACGTATACGTGCCGCATGAAGCGCTCAGAATCCTTGTTTTTTCTCACCAGTAAAATTTTACTGTAAAATTTGCCTTATTTAATCAGCGCATTTTCTCGATTCAAAAAGACACAAATTTCTGATTTTAAAAAACGGTGACAAAAGATTAAAAATTTCGTAAAAGGCTCCCGTCCCGAAGGGGTTAATAAGTTGCGAGAGAAGTAACTGAGGAGTATGTCACCAGTTGGTGGCAGATTCTTTTTACATCGGATCAGCAATTTCTGATTACCGTCGGAGGAAACTTCCACCAATAAATTCTGAATAGAAAATTTCGCCTTATTTTTGCAATGTATTCATGCAAAATTTCTCTCACAAATACGGCAAAATTTTATATTCGTTTTTATTGTGAGTCAGCCAGGTATTATAGCCTCTTTCATTGACGCTGACGGGAAATTGTTTAGGTTGTCTCAATATGGTGGAAACGCAATGCATGACTACCGCCGAAAGAAACTTCCAACAGTAAAAATAAATATTTGTTTTTGGCCATAATTATGACAGAAATTCTGCATTAATAACGCGTTTAGACAAGGAGAAAATTTCTATTCAAATTTACTGGTGGAAATTTGCCACAGTGTTAATTAGCCACTGCGAAATCGGTTACAGTTGAAACTTCTCCGTTTTGAGGGTATGTCAATTTTCCTTTATTCAAGAGAAGTACGCTTTTAATTCAATTAAATATAGTGTTAATAAAAAGACTTGTATGATGGAGTATGCATAAAGTAAAACATATCAATTAAAGCAATTTTTAGATAAATACTGTTTTAGTGTACGAAGAATGCTATTTATTCATGTGTCTATTAAAAAAAATTTTTTTTCATGTTTTTCATTATTATATACTGCTAACTGGAACATTTTACTATTATTCTTTTCTAACCTTACTGTTCATTTCTTTGCAGGTAAATTTCACGGAGCTTTTTAAAATCTCACAAATGGATGAACAATGAAAAGAATAAAACAACTTTGAAGCTTCACTATTCAGTGCATATATTAGCAATGGATTTTGACAGAAGTTTGTCTATTTCTAATAAAGGTACATTTAAATAATCGTTTTCGTATTTTGGAGTAACCTTTTCGGTTCGGTATTTGCAAAGAAAATTTCACTCTAACAGAAAACTTTCTTGTTTCTAAATTTAACTCTCTCGCTGTGTAATTGTTTTATCAAAATGGGTTCAAACATTGCGCATTTTATTTTATAACATATTGCAAATCCACATATATTTTAGACTTAAAATATGTGAAATTTTTTTGTAAAAGATTGTTTTTTCAATATAGAATTATATCATAAAAAATATTGTCAGAAAGAGCGTCTTTTACAGAATTTTTAATCTTTTATCACCTGTTTTTCTACACAGATATTTTTGAATAATTTAATCGGGAAAATGCCAGACAAAATTTACAATAAAAAATAACTGAGGGCGGGGGAATAATCAAGCAGAGATAATTAAACGAGAAAAGTGCATCCCCCAAGGAAATCTCGGGTTGCGCAAATTTTGCTACTTTGACGTTGCCCGAGGAAATCTCGGGTTGCGCAGCGAGAGGGTTAATACAATGTAATGTTTGCAACAATTGTCTAAAAATATGTTTTTTTTTCATATGTATTCACAATGACACTAGTTATTTTTTCGATACTACTGTTTCCTAACAGTAATTTTCACATAGTTAAACGCACATAATTGTGCGATTAAATAAAACAACAATAATCAAGAGTAATGCTAGTCAAACGCACGTACTTCTATGCACAGCAGTATGAATTTATTACATCTCATTGTTCTCTAATTTTGTTGTTGTTGTTGCTGTTAATGAGTTAATTTTACAAACGTTTGTCAAAAGTCCTTGAAAATAAATAAACCAATAAATATCTTCGAAAATTTTTAATGCAATTCAGTGGCGTCAGATTACGAATTTTTTAATTCAAAATGTCAGTTACCTTTTCTGACTAGTACTAATCGCTTTACTAATCACTAAATATCTGTCATTACTAGTCAGAAAAAGTGGGAGATATTTTGAATTAAAAATACCCGTAATCTGGCGACAATGACGTAAGGTTAGTTGGGGTAACTGGACCCACGAGGTAACTGGGCCATGGGCTATTTCATAAAAAACCGTTGATGTATTTTAAGATTTAGCTTTTGTGAACAAAGCCCGTTAACCTCTACTTCCTAAAACAACGTGTGTCAACTCAATCATAACTCTCTCTTTGCTGTGATAGGTTGTCGAAAATTTACGTTTCTTTTTTTAAAAACAACGTAAATTTGGCTGAACTTCCTCGGCTTTTTATTAAAATACTGTTAGTACTTTTATTAAACAATCTTTTTTTTTTTTAAAGGTTAGGCATATAACTACGTTAATATTATTAGGTATCTATGCATATTTACTTCATGTTTCAAATCTAAGCCCGGTGTCCCAGTTACCTCATACATTTTTCAAGAATGGGGTAACTGAGACACGTATCCGGGGTAACTGGACCATGCTGGATCCAGTCACCCCAGTCGTTATAAATAGTTTTTTGGAGTTTCTCTTACAACGGGAAGCAAATTTCTACAATGTTTTTTGCTCACAATAAGGAAAATTATAGAATGCCTTATTAAAATTACGTAATAAAATTTTAAAAAAGCATATTGGGTGGTATCAAACCAAATTTCTTGACCCCTTGAGAGGCGATGATGCCGTTATGGCATCACATAATTTTAATTCCTAATTGCCACATTGGCATCGGAATTTTATAACGAAAATTTCACCTTTATTAAGTACGCGAAAATATAATTGTATTTGTTCTCAAATTAATTCTCTTGTAAATGCTGGTGTCATTAAATTATTTCCACATTTTACGAATGCAAGTACCTTGCGCCTGAAAGCGAGATAGCCAAACCTTGAAATTGTACGATACACAGGGGTCGCATTCTATAGGGAAATTTTTATTGTTCCTAACACTATTTCGAAAATAATATCTTCATCACACCTTTCTTTAGAATATGTTAAATAAAATGATCATGAAGGTGACTCATTAAGGGTTCTGGTAGGAGCAATACAATTTTCCCTATATAATGCGACCCCTGGATACAGATAAAGTACTTAAGTACTTACGTAGCCGTTTGTTCATAGATTTACCTTGCTATTGTTTTCCATTAAAACACCCATGTGACTTTTATACTTATTACCTATATACTGAAGTACATTAGTACTTACTTAATTTTTTTAGTTTTTGGTAAAAATAAATCTAATATTTTCACTTTTAGTGCTTTTTTTTAGACACATTGACAGCTAAGGTTTCCCTTACAACGCACTTTATTGACATATAATTTGCATGATCTGCCTGGTTTAAAATTTTTTAAGTTGTTTACACTTTTTCAAACAGTACCTGATATTCCATATGAAAAAATAAACGCGTGTGGAACATAGACCCTCCTGGTCCACTTACCTCATTTTTATGAGGCAACTGGACCCATGAGGAAAGAAAGATGAAATATGCATATTTTTATATTTTTAAATATTAAAATGTAATTTTGAGAATTTCTGTCTGATAGAGAGAATCTAACTGAACACATTTAGAAAAGTTCAGACTTTTATTCAAATGAACATTAGCTTTTTGAAGCTGAATTGTCAGAAGATTCAGAGTCACATTGTAAACTCATGGCCCAGTTGCCCCAACTAAACTTAATTAATGTTTTCACCTTCTTTTATTAAAGTTTAAAGCTTACGTAACTGGTTTCGTTAAGTAAAATTTAAGATTTTACTATCAGAAATGCCGAATAGCATATTTCAGTTTAGTTTCCAAGAATGATATTTAGGAATTTCACGATTAAACAAGGCTATATTTATGACTAAAATGTTCTGCTACTAAAAAAGAAAAAAATTAAAACCTTACGCACCCTATATGGAACCAGTGTTGCCAGTGGGCTACTTTTTTAAAATTCATATTTCTTCATTTGTATCGCTTTTTTGAATTGGTAAAATTCTCCTTGTTTTCGCCTTAATTAATATGACAGCACATAAGGCGAATTTTACCACTTCAAAAAAGTGGTGCTAATAACGAAATCTGAATTTTAAAAGAAAATAGCCCACTACGTCGGGATGTCCCATACTGTATGGGACGTCCCACTAGTCCTGAAGTAATTGATCATTATTTCACTGGGTATTCTTTTAGGATATCTTAAACGACATCATGTCGCAAGGAACGAATTTTTTTCGATTTGTATTTTTAGTTGTCTTTCTTCCATAAAAAAAATATGATATCACGTAGTTAGAGCTAGTGATTGGTAAACTGAAATCTTTTGATATTCAAACCACGGAACTTTTAATAAAGAGGAACTGACATATGCTAAAAATAGTGAAGCTTCGACTGTAACCGCTACTGCAGGGGTTGTTTACCACCGGTAGAAACTTCCACCAGAAAATTTATATACAAATTTTCTCCTTATTTAAACACCATATTGTTGCAAAATTTTCGTCATAAATAATGGCAGCAACATATTTTCATTTTTATTGGTAGCAGTTTACCTTGACTATAGTCACGCCCTATGTTTCCGCCATATTGTGACAACCAGGGAAACAAACTGACAGTTTTACAAGAGAAACTGAAACCAGTAAGAACAAATAGAGATTTTGGCCACATTTGTAAAAGAAAATTCCACGAATAAGACGCTTAAATAAGACGAAATTTTCTATTCAATTTTACTGGTGGGATGTTTGCCCCCGGCGGTAATCAGAAACTGAAGATACGATTTTTAAAAAATCAGCCGCCATATTGTGACAACCTCGTCAGTTACTTCACTCGCAACTGGTAGACAGTAGACTATATCTCTCCTCCTCTTTATTCATAACTCCATTATTCAAACGAATCATTCGGTAATGCGCGATACCTCAGATGCCAACCTTCGTATTCTTTTTTAATCAATAAAGGCAGAAATTTTGTAATAAACCAGAATTAAGTTTTATGTGGGCTTTTACTATCTGAGTTTGTTGTAATTGATTAAAAACCCTACAAAGGTTGGCATCTATGGTTTCTTTTGAATTTGAAATGATGCATTTGAATATCAAATTAACGCATTATGCTCATCTCTAGAATGGAGTTATGATTAAAGAGGAGGTTACATATAGTGTACTGTCTACCAGTTGCGAGTGAAGTAACTGAGGAGGTTGTCACAAGATGGCGGCTGCTTTTTTAAAAATCAGATCTTCAGTTTCTGATTACCGCCAGGGCAAACTTCTCACCAATAAAATTTAATAGAAAATTTCGTATTAATTAAATGTTTTGTTCATGGATATTTTTCTCAAAAATGTCGTAAAATTTTCTATTTCATTTTACAGGTATCAGTATGCCTTGTAAAACTTTCAGTTTGTTGCCCTGGTTGTCAGAATATGGCGGAAACGCAGGGCCTAACTACCGCCAAAGAAAACTCCTACCAGTAAAAATTAAACACTTTCTGCCATTTTTTTATGACTGAAATTTTTTAATAATAAGGCGTACAAATGAGTCGAAAATTTCTATATAAATCTACTGGTGGAAGTTTCCACCGGCGGTAAACAATTCCTGTGATAACGGTTACAGTTGAAGCTTCACTATTTTATGGAAATGTCACTTCCTCTTTATTAATAGTTCCATGATCTCTAGTGATGGGCGGAATGAATCAAACCGTTATAAGTAAGCGAACAAACTTAATGCTGGAATCAGGCGTAAATTAACACAGTTGCGCCACCTTGTGGACGGAGTGATAATTCACATAAGCGGGCTTTTAGTGTGGCGCGTATTTCCTAAATCTTTACTCACTTATGGAAATGAATTTTGTTTGCCACATTTATTGCAAAATAATGGCGTGGCAAGTGTGGCATGCCGACGCACTCGACACCACGAATTTTTCTTCGCCTTACCAATAACAATTCAGTTAATTATCAAGGTGAAGAAAACTTTACAATTTTAGTGGTGTGTGTAAGAAAACAGTTAGGTATTTACCTGTAGTTCACACTCCATCCGCTACGTAGCGCATGACCTTGATTGATGTGACCTCGCTTTTAATCTTGTGGTTATTTCTCCCATTTAAGATAGGACGCTTACTTATATCGTTTTGGAATGAATGATTTTAATATTCAAATGATCCATTTGGTCTTTGTTTTTTAAAAATTCAATTTCTACCAGAAATTTTTTATCAAAAAAGTTATTTTTCGTTTCAATTAGAACCAGTAGCCTTAAAAAAATTAAAAAATAATATTTTCGAAATTTCTGAAGATATTTCATTAAAAAAACTACGATGGCTGCCGTCTATGCTTTTGCTTATTTTCTGTTTACAAAATGTCTGGTGGTAATTGATTAAAAATATGTACAAAGGTTCTAATATGTGTTTTTGTGCATGAACGAATGATTCATTCGATAGTAAAATCATTCATTCCACCCATCATCACCCATAACTAGTTAGAGCCACAGATTAAAGGGGCCTTGAGCTGAGCATTTTTGTGAGACGAGTAAAATTAGAAAGATTTTTTATAATATTTTCATTGTCTAGGCTTATGGAGGAGAGGGATAGAGGTAGAAAAATATAATCTGCATTGTGCCACACAATATTACTTAACACTAGAACCGCCATAGCGGTCATTTTGAACGCTACCAAATAAAATTATTTCGATTCGAGTCAGAAATTTGTTTCTAAAATAATTTAAATATGTACCACAGAAAAAAATAAGTTAAATAGATAAGATAAATTGTTTTAAATAAAAATTCTGGCATAAAATATTTTTGTAACACTTGAATAAAATTTCCGGCGGTTCTATTGTTAATAGTCATGTTGAACATAAGTTGCGTATTTAAACATTTATTACCAAAAATATCCATAGCATATCTCCGAACTTCTATGCTTTTTTGCTACCAGTATTAATGAAAAGTAAAATTTGCCTATAAATAAAATCGCATAAAATCTATGATTTAATAAGAAATGTTTCTATTTTTGAAATACTGCGAAGAAAAAATGACCTCCATGCTGTATTATAAGGACGAATTAAAAAAGACGATTTTCAAGAAAACGTAATTAGAAAACGTGAGACACATGGGTGGAGCTTTACGAAAATGTATTTTCAAATTAGTTTTCATAACTTGATATAAAGAACATCGGAGGGCAAACACTATAAATTATTTCAGTCTAAATAGTTGACAAACATTAAATTTGATTTCCTAAAAATAGTTTGTAGATGTTCATTTTTCAATAAAAATAAAATTTAACAAAATAAACAAAATATCTCGAACTAGAACAAGAATTCTGTTTCTGTTTCAGAAATTACCCCATGCTTGATAACATAATCTACTTATTACTAAAAGGACTCATTATACTGTGTTACAATAAATAAAAATAAGAACGGCTAATTAGTGTATACGACAAATAAAAAAAAAATCTTCAATTAAAATAACATACTACTCGCAGTAATAAAATACAAATATCGAAATATCTTCAGACCAATATTTAAAGGATGAAATCAACTATATAATCAAGGTTGCAAGTATTCACGATTTCCAACCAAAAACAATATATAAGATTATCGAAAGACTCAATAAACCAAATCTAGAACTAGACATAGCCACCAGGTCAACTTACAGAAAAATCACATATATCCCAATCATTTTTAATAAGTTAAGACTGTCCTTCAAGAAATACAATATCCAACTCATAGCATCGTCCCCACCTAATATTGTGGAATTAATCAGTATTAAACTGGACCCCATACCCCTCGCAAATCATGATGGAGTATATCAAATACCATTTCAGTTAAATAACAGATAACTCAAATATTATATAGGAATGACTAAACGTAAATTCAGCGAAAAAGTTAAAGAACGCAAAAGAGATATTAAATATAGTAAACTGAGCACAACCCTATGAAGATTTTGTTCCAATGGTCAAATAAAATCAATCGATTTTGACAATGCAGGAATTATTGTTCGACAAACGAACCCCCGCAAAGCCAAGATTCGTGAATCACTGGAAATATATTAACAAGAAAAAACCAAGTCTGCAACGGTAATGTATACTATATTATGCCAAGCGTTTGTAACGAATTTCTGAAAACTGTAATTACGTTTCAATAAACATTAAATCGGATTTTATTCAACAAATGGCACTACTACCGTGTTAAAAAATGAACCTTGGGAAACTCCCGCTAAAGAAAGTCAGTATTCGTTTTTGAAAATTGTGTAATGTAGATATTATAAAGTGTTGGTTTCTCCTGGATATTTCCCTGATGATGAACAAGACTTTTATTGTTCTAAATTGTTGGAATGTATTTGTATTTTATTACTGTGAGTAGCATGTTATTTTAATTGAAGATTTTTTTTATTGTATACACTGATTAGCCGTTCTTATTTTTATTTAACCCCTTAACGCTCGAACTAAATTACGGTTGAATAATTCAAATTGCTTATTGGCACCACTTTTATGAAAAAGAAATATTCACCTTATTTAATGACAGTAAAAACGATACCAAAATATACCCAATTTCACTATTTTATAAAACTGGTGGGAATCAAACAATTTGAGTAAAAGATACAGCCCGAGAATATGACGGGAGCGAGAATTAAGGGGTTAACATAATCTACTACTGTTTTTAACAGTATACAACATAGTTAAAAAAGGGTTTATGATTTCTAAAAGGTATTCAATCAAAAAAGCTAGAAAATTCGAACTGACAACTCGCAACTGGCACCAAGAATATTTTATTAAATTTTTGCTTTTATAATGAAAGTGCAAATGAGCAGGTTTTTATTTGTAAAGAAAATCATTTGAAAATTCTGGTATCAGTCAATTACTTCATCATTTTGCGAACAAAAGAGGGGTTAAAATAACTGAGAGGGTAAAAAAATAACAGGAAATAAACTTGATAACTCTTAGTTCTAAATTTTTGACATCACGTTAAGGCCTTTCCTTTTAACTCATATTTCAGTCGTGATTGTACACTTATTTAGTGTTCGTACGGGTCCTGGATTCTCCAGACCAGGAAGTACTTCGATACCACTATTTTGTTATAGAAAATCTCTCCTTAATTAAGGCGAAATATTGCGATTTTGGACTAGATTTATATATATATATATATATATATAACAGATATTTTGCTTGGAAAGTAACGGGACCCATAAGAACCCTGTTATTGTGTACTCTGAATGTCTTTTTTTTTCTCGGCGTTTTCCAAAGCAGGGTAGTTTATCATTCTAGTTTAAGTGCTTTGCTAATGGAGTTATGAATAAAAAGGAGGAGACATATAGTGTAGTCTACGAGTTGTGATTGAAGTAACTGAGGGAGTTGTCACAAGATGGCGGCTGATTTTTTACATTAGATAAACAGTTTTTCATTACCGTCAGAGCAATCTTCCAACAGTAAAATTTGCTTAAAAAGTTTGGCCTTGTTTTAACTGCCTTTTCATGAAAAATTACTTTCATAAATATGGTTAATCCCTTGAGGGGCACTGGTATATATTATATATCACCTACGATTAATGAAATTTTTACACCAGAAAAATTTTATTAAATTTTACTTTTCTAACTTTGGTGGAAAAAAGCCGTAAAATTGCTTTTAATTATTTTGAAATAGAATTTTTCAAAGATTCCGGTGTGAATTCAGCATTTCACAAACGTAATTGCTTGGCCCTCAAGGGGTTAAATTTACTATTTGTTTTTATTGGTGGCAGTTTGCACAGGTATTATAATCTTTTTCCCTGACAATGAGAGGGGGTTTTCAAGATTGTCACAATATGGCGGAAACGCATAGCCTGACTACCGTCGAAATAAACATCCACCAGTAAAAAGGAATATCAGTTTTTGCCATTAATTATGAGTGAAATTTTGCATTAATAAAGTGTTTTAAGAAGGAGAAAACTTCTATTTAAATTTGCTGGTGGAAGTTTTCCCCTGCGGTAATTTACCCCAGCAAAAGCGGTTACAATTGGAGTTTCACTATTTTAAGAATATGTCAGTTCCTGTTTATTAATAGTTCCGTGCTTTGCGAAGTTTTCAACGACGTTATTTACAATGGAATGAAAAAACCGGAATGATATGCATTACTCTTCCAAAAGAGAATTGCGTGTTTGACATTTCTATTTATGTTAAATTAAGTATGTATAAAAATACAATTTTAATAAAGATTTTTACGAACAATATTTTTTAAAATTTTAGAGACAGTATGTTTCAAATATAAATTAATGCTTCAAACATAACAACCTTAAGCATACGTATCTTAAACGAAATACTGAAAAATAAATATTTTCCTCATCCAATTCCCCCCCTTTTTAAGGATGTATACTTTCAAACCTGAGGTGATTACATAAATATCGGAATATTACTGAAGGATTTTTTTTCTTATTCATATTCAAGGCTGGAGTAGCACAGTTGAAGTTTATTCCAACACAGCTAAAAATGTCCAAACCAGGAAACGAACCTGCATACTTGTCGTACCGTTCCAATGCTTTACCTGTTAAGCTATCCGGACGATACCTAGCTGAGATAATTCACTCTTATTTGTTGGACATGGCTGGGAACTCAGCGTTCGTTTCATTCATCCAAGCTATAATTATAGCATTTAAATGATGAAAGTGTGATTTAACACGGAAACTCCTGTATACTATGAGATTAAGTCACAATAATTAAGAAAAGGAAAGTTTTTCAACTGGATAAATCATCTTTATAGTTGGAGTAGCACAGTTGAGGTTTATTTCACTTTAATTCAGTTGGAAAAAATATTCGTTCTCTTCATTATGATTTTTATTCTTTAACACTAGAACGGCGGGAAATTTTACTGAAGTTTTATAAAAATATTTCACACCAGAATTTTTACTTAAAACTATTTAACTTATTTATTTAAGTTATTTTTGTGCAGCATATATTAATCTTATACTATAAAACAATTTCTGGTTCGAATCGACATGTATTCATTCGGCAAGGGTCAAAATGACCCCTCGCCGCCGTTCTAGTGTTAAAGAAACCGGAAAATTGTCTTTTGAAAATCCCGTACTGCCTCGTGTATTAATTTCAATATAAAATTTAAAAAAAAAATTAATCTCATTTAAAATGCTAACTACTTACCGGGTGAACAAAAATCCGTAAAAACTTTAAAAATTCATAAAAACCGAAAAAATAACCGAAATGAAAAACTGTTTGCGGGATTAGCATCTCCAGGTCACGGGAATTTTTTAAAGACAGAAATAAAAAATAACTCAAAAACAGCCGATAGATCGCGCTGGTTCGTGCAATTTTGGTGGAAATATGCAAATGAAATGGTTATAAGAATTTGCTCTTCTTCAGAACTAGCTCACGTAAAATAACTTCATGAACAAAGCTTTATCCTTCATACCCAGCATCCTTGATCACGTACACTGCTCACAACGGTGAACTAGTTCTGGGTTAGGAGCACAAGTTCTTATGACCGTTTCATTTGCATATTTCCACCAAAATCGTACGAACCAGCGCCATCTGTCGGCTGTTTTTGAGTTATTTTTAATGTCTTAAAAAAAATTCCCGTGTCCTATCGTGCTAATCCTGCAAACAGTTTTTCATTTGTGTTATTTTTTCGGTTTTTATGAATTTTTAAAGTTTATACGGACTTTTTGCTCACCCGGTATATCTCATAGTTTGGAGAATAGAGTTATGAATAAAGAGGAGGAAGCATATGGTGAACTGTCTACGAGTTGCGAATGAAGTAACTGAGGAGGTTGTCACAAGATGGCGGCTGCATTTTTAAAAATCGGATCTTCAGTTTATGATTACTACGAGGGCAAACATCCCACTAGTAAAATTCAATAAAAAATTTCGTTTTAATTAAGCGTCTTATTCATAGAAATTTTTTCTCAAAAATATGGTAAAAATTTCTATTTGTTTTTACTGGTGTCAGTATGCCTTGTAAAACTGTGAGTTTGTTTCCATGGTTGTCACAATATGGCGGAAACGCAGGGTCTAACTACCGCCAAAGTAAACTCCTACCAGTAAAAATGAAAATCTGTTTCTATCATTATTTATGACTAAAATGCTTTAATAATAAGGCGTTAATAATAGTTGAAAGTTTCCATATAAATCTACTGGCGGAAGTTTCCACCGGCGACAAACAACACCTGCGGTAGCGGTTACAAGTTGAAGTTTCACTATTTTAAGGATATGTCATTTCCTCTTTAATAATAGTTCCATTGTTTGGAGGAAAACTTAATAGTAGCGGTGAGCAGAATGGAGGATTTTACTATTCGAATGATTCATTCGGGCATACGCAGAAGCATATCTGCCAAGCTTTGTTTTATTAAAATAAATTTCTACTAGAAATTTTGTGGGAAAAGAAATTTTCTTATTTTAATGAGAAATAAATAAAAACCTCCATAACAATATAGAAATTACTTTTCGTCTTCGTAATTTCAGAAGAAATTAATTAAAATGATTACGAAGGCTGGAAACAAAGCTTTTTCTTCTTTACTTTTTACAAAATATCTGGTGGAAATTGATTAAAAATATATACAAAGGTTGCAAACTGCGTTTTTGCGCACCCCTGAATAATTCATTCGAATAGTAAAATCATTCATTCTGCCCATCTCTACTTAACCCTTTGCACTCAAGAGGTGACTCTCGCTCACACACTATTGCTGCCAGCATATTCACAATACCTACTCGGTTCAGACTCGAGAATATTAACGTAAGTGAAAATTTTGCACATTGAAAAAACAAAAGCTGAATATAATGGATAATAAATGGATAACATTTAACCATCCGGTTTGGGGACACTGACTTCAGCCTAACAGTTTCACAGTTCACATTTACAATTTTACTAGGTTTATAAAAACAATACTCAATGAAAGGACATGTTTGCTTAGTAGTACGTGGTTAAATAATAATTCCATGTTTCTATGATATAGAAATTGCTTTCATAAGTGTTTCAGAATATTTAAAATTTCATACCAGAAAAATCTACAGAGAAATACCTGTGTCGAATCTGAACCGAGTAGGTATTGTGAATATGCGTGCTGCCAGGTATCTTGCGTAAATTCGAGATCCAAATGTTCTGGGCACCAGTATTCTAAAGAAATTTTCTTAGTCTTATCTAATGGCAGCATTATTTGCGATTAAAGATGGTGAAATAAACTATAAGAAATAAGTGGCTGGAAACACTAGTGGTGAATAAGAGTTACCTCTCGAGTGCAAAGAGTTAGTAGCGTTTAACCCCCCTTGAAGGGCAGTGGTTCTTTGGATCATTTAACCCCTTGGAGACGAGCGACCCGTATATGTGCCGCGTAAGGCGCTCAGAATCCGTGATTATTCTCACGAGTAAATTTTTATTGTAAATTTTGTCTTTTTTAATCCGAGCATTTTTCCGATTCAATTAGTCTGAAATTTCTGTTTTGAAAAACCGGTGGTAAAAGATTAAAAATTCTGTAAAAGACGCTCGTCCCGAAGGGGCTAATTTTAATCCCTACGTATCACTTTGACACCAGAATTTGGGGAAGAAAATTTTCTTTTTAACCCCCTCGAATGGCTTCGGTATATTACATATACCACTTAATTTTAATTCCCAAATGCCTCATTGGCACCAGCATTTTAAAACTAAATTTTGATTTATATTATATACTCATAGAAACAGTTTTATTTATTTTCATATAAATTTTCTTGTAAATTCTGGTTGGTGTCAATCAATCATTTTACCATTTTAGTAACCGAAGTACTTGGTCCCCCAAGGGGCCCCTGAAGAGTTAAACCACAAACAGTGTTGCCAGATTGGGGACTTTTTAAATTCAGATTATTTGACTGTCACCACTTTTTTTTAAATAGTATAATTCGGGTTATTTTTTAGAATATATCATCTGTTTTTAAATAGGTCGAATATTTCTATTTCAAAAAAGCGGTGACAATTAACAATCTGGGGGCAAAAAAAGTCCACAATCTGGCAACCCTGACCACAAAACCTTTATAAAACGGAACAGATTTTTTCTGTTCTTTTTTGAATGATGTACTATGTACGATATAAAATCCTTTAAACTTTTTGCATAATTTCGAAGTTACTAAATCATCAAATGAAAAATTGCAATATTTCCACAAATATTGAAAAATGTTTCTCTTATATTAATTATTTTCATTTTCTGTGAAGAAAATATCATGTTACAATGAATATAAAATATTCACAATTTCATGTAAAACTTACGTGATTCTGAAAAGTTCTCTAATTTTCTCTCAGTATCATTTGTTTAATGAAAAAAGTCCGATAATAACTTACAAATTCATTTCTGATGGGGAAAAAAAAATTATATTCATACTTCCTCTTTCGTACAATATTTTTTACCTTGAATTTGCATTTACATTTGAAACGTTTGAAGCATGCAATAACTTTTCAAGGTATTTTAAAGAAATGAGAAGTGCTTTTTTCCCCCTTGAAATGTGAAATTAATATTATCTAAAATAAATGAACAAGAAAACTTTTTCCATTTGGGCATATTAATCAAAGTAATATCTTAACAGTAAGTAAGTCATTTAACTTTCATAAATACAGGAAAACTTTCCTATATTCTAATTATATTTTTGTTTTCTTCGAAAGAATTTCGAATTCTTAAAAGAAAAACTTAATATTTATCATTTTAATTGTATGGAATGTGTAGAATTCTTAGAAAATAAATAGCTGCACTTGTACGGAAACTTGTCACTTTTTGGAAAAAAAAAATGTTTCTTGATTTAATTTCAGGATTTTCTGATTAAAAAGGGTGAATTTTTATTTTTTTTAAACAAGTGGTATATAAAAGTAAGCAACTTCATGAAACCTGAATAACGCTGGTTGGTACCAAAATCCAATCTTAAATGGAAGTATTTATAGATTTCTTGTTACTAAATCAATATATGTCAATTGAATTTTTAGAAATACAGGAAAAAAGTTTCCTATATTTTTTAATATAATTTTGTTGCTTCAAAAGAATTTCGAATTCCGAAAACAAAAACTTAATATTTCTCACTATGGAATTTGTCGAAGTCTGAGAAAATAAATAACAAGGCTCGTACGGGTACTTGCATTTGAATGCCAAGGTTTTGGAAAAGAAATTATTTCTTTATTTAGCTTCATTTCTTTATTGAGTTCTGATTAAAGAAGGGTGTAGATTTATTTTTCAAATAAGTGGTACATAAAAGCAAGGAACCATATGAAACCTGAATAATTCTGGTTGTTTCAAAATCCAAGCTTGTCAAAAAAAAAAAAAAAAAAAAAAAAGTAGTCGGATGTGGTAATCCTAAAACTTTCTTCTATCTCATACATGTTAATACTTCCTGAAAATGAAGCATTGCAGAGCCACTGGTTAGGTGATTTACGCCAAAATCTAATCATCAACAACTTAACTCAAGTTCTAACTGAATCTGAAGTTTGATGAAAACACGTGCTTTAGTTTTTGAGACAGAACTATTGCAGAAATCGTAAAAACTCTGAATAGCAGCGCCACCTTTTGGGAGATTTACACCAAAAAGTAGCAGTACTAATTTATATCAGGGGTTAACTGAAATTGAAGATTGATGAAAATTCGTGCGTTAGTTCTAAAGATAGAACTATGGATGAGATTTACGCTTTTTTGCACATCAGTATTTTGTTAGAAAAAATGTTATATTATTTAATCGGAACATTTTTTGCGATTTAACAGAACAACATTTTCTCTAACAAAATACTGGTGTGCAAAAAAGCGGAAATCGCATCCCTGGATAGAACTATTACAGTAATTATGAATAATGCCACATCAGTGTGCTCGCTGGCTTTTGACCAACATTAGCAGTCTGACGAATAAGAAATAAAAAACAGTAGCAAAAAAAAAAAAAAAAAAAAAATTATCGAAATAGATTCGACTTGAAACAATTAAAAATGTATCTATAACCCTTTCCGGCGCGGAGTAATTCTGTTTATAAACTGATGAAATAATGGACTGACAACAGAATTTATAAACCAAGTTATTAAAAATAAGTACTTGCTTATTTTCACGTACATTATAAAAGGAAAATTTTCATTAAATGTTTTTGGTACCGTTTGTCAGTTTTGGAATTAAATTTAGGTGTCCTTTTTTAAGGACACCGCCCTCGAAGGGGTTTAACCCCCTTGTTGTATTCCTTTTTTTCCATATGTTCTAAAATAACCTCATTTTTGTAATTGCTTATAAAATAGAAATTCGACTATCCGCTATTAGAAACTATTAAAAATAAGTACATTCAATTATCTCCTAAATATATAATAGTCCAGGAGAAATGTACCAAAAAAGAGGGTTATCTTGCAAAAGGTCGGGTAGAAGATTTTTTTTTTCTAAATTGTTTATAAGGATACCAACATGGAAAAACCAAGTTTTCTAACAAAATTTCTTAAGGCTAAATTTTCTGTGGCCGAAAAACAAGAAAATTTTGGGACCTTTTTTGTTTTTTTTTTTAAATATCTCGAGACTCGTTGCCGTAGCATATTATTTGTCAGTTACAATATTAAAGGGGACAAAATTCTCTACAACTTTCATATTTAGAAATTTTTTTATACACTCAATAGCAAACGCAGTACGCCATTTTAAAAATAGGACAATTATTTCAATTTTCTTAAAAACCGTGAAAAACGCAGTTATGCCCCGATTATTCAAATGTTTCCCACGGATTTAATCCTGTATGTCAACTTCTATATATTAGTAGCAGAAAATTATGTGTTTCAGTGCTAAAACTAACCTCTTTTGTACCCGTGGCAAACATGGATTTTGGCGTTCCCCCCCCCCCCCACCACTCTTTTAAAAAGAAAATTTACCACGGGAATTTTAAATAATCTCTAATAGCCGGATTTTAAAAATTTTAAGTGTGTAAGCATTAAATACGTAATGCTGAACTACGTAATCAGCTTTGCCAAATATTGATTCATTAAAACCTTGAAAACCATACCGAAAGGAACCGAAATACATTCCGCTTTAAACAGGTTTCCATCTTAGTAGGTATTGTTGTTCATATTCTTCCTCTTGAAAAAATATATACTTTTTCTTTAAAGACCGAATTCTGTATATACAGATTTCATTTTCAAAGATTTTACGGTTGTTGTCGTATTGAGGCGTTTAAAGTCACAATTATGTGAATTATGGGACTAAATTAGTCACACGAAGACATTCGCAAGGTAATATTAAACCTATGGGAGCGTTCTTGACAAATATCACGCTCGCATTTTGTTACTTTTAAATAATTATTTTGTCATGGGATACCTGAGATCCATATCTAATGTTGTGCTTTTGTACTTTTTTGGGTTTGGTTGCTTATATATATATATATATATATATTCGGACACTTTCATTTTTGGAAAATTGTTTGAAGCCGTTCTGAATTAAAAAGTATTCTGTTTGAGCTTTAAATTGACAATATATTTTAAAACTAATCTTTTAAACATTTTATTATAAAACTAGTGATCTCAAATATTTTATTAACAGAATTTATAAATTTTACAAGATATAAATGCATAACATTAGTTAGTGAAATAATCTGGTGTCATTTTTATTGTAGCTATTTTATAAGGTAAACGTATTTCTTTCATAAAAGACATTTATTTTTTGAGTTTGAATTCAATGCTTGCTATCTTTAAAACAGTAAAACATTAAAACATATGTTATCAATAATTGGTAAATAAAATATACCATTGTGGTGGGGAATAAAATATGTTTTTCGCAAATTTTCATACCTGGGTGATTTTCAAAAAAAAGTGTCATGTTTTACTGTCCTTTAACATTTGCACAGAAAAATAGTTAAATATCATAATTTTAATTATTGCGTTTTAACTATCATGTTTTTAATGATAATTTCCAGATATATTATTATTTATAAAACATTTTAAAATATGAAATATATTCTTTTGTAGTCAAAATGTCATTACCTTAGGTTGTCCCAACAAGCAAGTTATTAGGTAAAGATTTGACAAAGTTCTATTTAAAACAAATGGTTATAAATTTTTTATACATTTTTATTTATTAAGATGCTACTAATTAAAAAATATTTACTTTCATTAATTAAACTTATCTATAATTCTTAATAATTTTTTTAAACCGTGTCCCAAGAAAGAGTGTCATTGTCATGCTTCTGACGAAAAGTTCCTCTGGATTTTTTTAGAGGACAGCACATGCCTTTTTATCAAGGCAAAAGTACTCCTTAAAAGTCAACTTGTAATCAGGTTTAGGTTAATAGAGTAAATAATTTTATAGTTTCAATAAAACAAGCAAAGACTTTGAATGTTTTGGTGAGTATTCTTTTGTAAGTCATTACCGTACCCAATTCTAATTGACAATTAAATGAACTTTTATTTCTTAATCTGCTTTTATTATATGAGAAATAGAAAATTGTATGGGCCAGAAGATATAATGGCTGCCATTTATGCCTGGGAAAAATAAAAATATTTTGCTTAATTTGTCATTACCGTGCTCACTTATGTCATTATACCAAGTGCATTAAAATTAAAAAATTAGTTTTAAAATGTTAAATTAGTAATTTGGTCTCTGCTGATGCTTGTATATTAATGTTTATGAGGCAAGGTAATTATTTACAAACAATTAAAACTTTCTGATTATTTCTAAAAATTTGATTTTGTAATCACAAAAAATGAGCAGATTTTGAAAATTACCCACTTATTCCATTGATACCTGGGAAAATATGTATACATTATAAAAATTATAAAATTTATTAAAATAAAGCAAGAAATCTTTTTAAATTGAAACTATTGCGCCAATAAGTTACTATATATTGAAAAATTCTTTTAAACAATGCTTTGAAGTTAACATTGTATACACTTAAAGTTACTGTCTAAATATGAAAATTGTCTCATTCATCTACATTCTGCCCTACTTTTAAAATTATATAAATTTATTGAATATAAAATGTCTGTTGAGATGAAAATAAAGACGTGAGTGTACAAATAATAAATAATTTACTGCTACCAATTTTTAGAAGTCGACATACACAATTAAGTCCGCGGGGAACATTTGAATAATCGCGGCAAGACTTCATTTTTCACGGTTTTTAAGAAAATTGAAAAAATTGTCCCATTTTTGAAATAACGTACTGCGCTTGCTATTGAGTGTATAAAAAAGTCGTAAGTGTGAAAGTTGTAGAGAATTTTATCCTCTTTAACATTGTAATTGACAAATAATATGCTACGGCAACGAGTCTCGAGATATTTCACAAAAAATAAAAAAATGCCCCAAAATTTTGTTGTTTTTCGGCCACAGAAAATTTAGCCTTAAAAAATTTTGTTTGAAAACTTTTTTCCATCCAACTGTTTTTCCATCTTGGCATAATTATAAACAATTTAGAAAAAAAAATCTTCTACCTGACCTTTTGCAAGGTAAAATGTACATTTCCCCTGGATTATAAATGTTTCAGACGTTCTTTTAGCAATCAAAACAAAAACTCAAAATAGCTATCTTCCATTTACAGTTGTGAAAATATACACTAAATATCGATATAAGATTTCGAATCTAACCGATAGAAAAAATTGTCCGGTCAATGATTCTGTACATGCAACTAATGAATAGTATGGTAAACGGCTAATTTCAAAGCCGTATTCCAGAAAACTTTATTCTATTTGGCGTTTGTTGCGAGTAATTTTGTTTGTGTTTTTACGGCGCGACGCCGGCACATAGATAGTGTTTAATTGACAATAGAGAAATACCTATCGCATAATGCAGTTTGTGTTTTTGGCTGTTGCTAAAATGAATTGGTGTTGAGTCCGTGTTTCTATAAATAGAGTAATGTAAATGGCACGGTGCGATTGACCATGAAAAACGGCATCAATCGTTCAGTAACACGGATAAGAATATGGGCTGTATTGGCACACACGCACACACACCAAAAGAGCAGAAACTGAGCACTAGCAATTTGGTGAATCAGATTGTTCGTTCACTCGCCAAATGAAGCATTTTGTCGCGATTTGGCTCAATGGCGAGCGGCAGCTAGAACCCTGCACATAGCCACACTGCACTACTTGATGTCTGAAAAGTGTGGCTAAGCGAGCATTGCAGTGAAGTGCGAAAATGAGTTAAAGATTTTGCATCTAAATGAGAAAACACTGTTATAATTTTTCGATGAATAAATATTTACATTTCTATATCCATCATAAGTTCTATATACAAAAATATTTACAAATTGATTTATTTTTTAGCTTCATGATATTTTTAAATGCAAGCCACGCCCTTTTGCTAAAAACAAAAACCAGCATTGCAGGTTTTGCACATAAAACTTGTTTTGTGCGGCTTCGCTTTCGTGCTACAGTATGCAAATCTTCTGCGCGTAATTTAACCCGCATGTGTTTGACGTTACTATAACGCATAAAATTAAAAAGCATAAAATCCCAAAACTTCCGGGGGGGGGGGGGAATATGCCGAGGGGAAAATTCCAAAGGCCACTCCTGAATTCAACACTGGCCCACACCCCAGCAATGCAGAGGAAAACAGAAAACGTAAACACAGATGTTTTCGCTATCATGGCTTTTAGATGTGTAATATGCGAAGGGCTGTAAGATCAGTGCTCCTACTCATGGGACAACCCGTTTTATTGAAACGATTCTACGTATGCTTTCTGTATAAGAAGTTTAAAATAATGTAGAATAACTTGGTTAAAGTATAGCCAACAGAATAACATATCATTATTATTATTTTTTTTTCAAGCAATTATTTTTGTATCTAAAAAAAAAACAAGTTGGAAATTGCTCGTCAAACGTGGCAAATGAGGTGCGTTCGTACTATAACAAGTTTTATAATTATTTTTTGCACCTCATATTGTACTGAATGTATAATTTTTTGCACTTCATAAAGTCCATAGTCTTTAACATCATTAAAATGCACTCCCAATAATTTTTTCCCATTCCTCGAACACTTTTGACTGTCCCTGTAATTAAACTATACATCCGATTTTCCTAAAATTTGAAATGGCTCGACAAAATTTTGTAACAATTATATATTTAAAATTTCAGACCATTTGGAAGGCTGTAACATCATTAAAATGCACTTGCAATAATTTTTCCCATTCGCCGTAATGTAAAGAAAAAATTTGACTGTCCCTGTAATTAAACTATACATCTGATTTTCCTAAAATTTGAAATGGCTCGACAAAATTTTGCAACAATTATATCTTTAAAATTTCAGACCATTCGGAAGGCTGTAACATCAGTAAAATGCACTTGCAATAATTTTTCCCATTCGCCGTAATGTAAAGAAAAACTTTTGACTGTCCGTGTAATTAAACTATACATCCGATTTTCATAAAATTGGAAATGGCTCGACAAAATTTTGCAGCAATCTTATATTTCAAATTTCAGACCATTCGGTTGGGTAGTTTTTGCTCTGTTATATGCGGACAGACAGACGGACGGACAGACGGACAGACGGACGGACTGAACGACGACTATAGGTGCTACGTATTTATATAATTACGAACGCACCTAAAAAAAAGACAAATTTCCTTGGAAATATCAGTTTTTAAATAACTCATCACAGTTGAAAATTATAGATTGAGTGGAGTGGTGCTGCTATCTATTATTTAAGTGGGAAGGTAAATGCAAATAGGAAACCTATTTAAACCTACTTAAAAAACTTATTTAACCCTTGGAGAAGCAAATCAAGTTGGATGTTCCATGTAATAGAACGCTTAGCAACAAAAGGCTGTTCTCAACTGCTCTGCCCAACAAGCGCAAAACGTTTTGACACATTTGCAAATTCATTTTTTAACGGAAAGATATAAAATTGGAAAACCTGACCAGGGAAGCAATTTGGAATCGAACTGTGTTTTCCATTTTTCGATCAATCAATTACCTATTAATTTATAAGCGATTTTGATCGCGTGACACGGCATTTTTCTCCCCTTACCATCTGGATTTTCTTCTTTCGTTTGGAAGTTCAGTTCAAAATACCAACTTTGATAGTATTTTCAGAAAGATCTATTGCGTTTACAAGAAAACGGAAAAACAGTTCGATGACACCGTTTCTGAATAACAATACCTTCTAGTTTCATGCGTTTCCGAATAAAAATGAATTAAAACTTATGTCAGAAAGTTGACCCTTTGGATTTGAGAACAGCCTTAAACATGCGTTGGCGCATGGAATACGCCACCCATACCTTTATGTTGCTAATCATCCATGTTATGTTTATCCTCATTAAATTACTTTTTTGGAACAATTTCATGCTTATTACTAGTATATTACTATTCAAATTGCACTAAAGAGCGATATCATTAAAAGATGGTTTTTATGCTCGAAAAACTAATGGCGTCCTTTTGTTAATATACACCGCCCGTGTATTTAAAGATTAAGAGTTGGAAACTCATTTTTAGATTTTTGTATTGTATTTTCATAATAAAAAACCTAACATTTAAAAATAAGCTAAAAAAGAAAGAATTTTCAAAGAATTAAATATACCATGATTATCATACTATATCATCATTAAACATTTAACTTACATAAGATGAATTTCTTTTACTATGACAAATTTAAGAGCATTAAAAATTCCTAATGAATAATTAAACAAAAGTGAAATGAAGAGCAACTGTATGCAGCATCCTTTGTAAATATGTCGTCATTTATATATGGCATGTATAAATGTAAAAAAATGTTTTCAACTCTTTCTAATTAATTTTTCGTCTCTAGATTTTTCCGTTTAACAAATCAAATTCTATTCGTGGAATGTCGAAAAATATGAAGACAATTATTCGCTTCATATTCTAAATTAGTTAAAATGCAAGATGTATTTTAAAGTAAAATATTTCTCAAAATAAAATTATTCATAATATTTCAGAGAAATGAAACGTTTATACATAAAGATAATTAGGATATTTTGAAGTAATTATTCTACTGTTCTAATTAATTCATACATACTTTAAACATTTAAATAATTTGCTGTTGCTCATATACTTTATCGTACATTTTAAACGATTAAAAGATGGTTAAAACGATTAACCCCTTCGGGACGGAAGCCTTTTACGAAATTTTTAATCTTTTGTCACCGTTTTTTAAAAACAGAAATTTGTGTCTTCTTGAATCGAGAAAATGCGCTGATTTAATAAGGCAAATTTTACAGTAAAATTTTACTGGTGAGGAAAAACAAGGATTCTGAGCGCTTCATGCGGCACGTATACGTGTCGCTCGTCCCCAAGGGGTTAAAAGATGGTTAAATCTGTTAAAAGATATAAAAAAGATTTTGCTCTTGTTTTTCCACAAATTCTAACAGATATGTACCAATTAGGGATTACAATCTCGAGACTAATTTCTAATCCCGGGACTGAGGAAATTAGATTTTACTCTAATATCACCAATTTTTACAATAGCTAAATATCATAATCTTATAGGAAAGGTAATTAAAGTAAAAGTATAGTCTAACTTACATATGAAAATATAACAAGTTAAAAATTTTTGAATTTAATTATCAAAAAGTATAGGATAAATTACGACAACTGAAAATTAAAACAAATATGCTGTTGATGTTTGACAATGTAACCAAAAACATGAAATGTCTATGTTTCATCTTCAAGATGATTTCTTTTATTTCTTGTTAAACAAGTTTTTGAATGGCTTAATATTTACAATATCTAAAAAGTAATGTCACTAATTAAATTTTGAATTATTTGCATAGCCAGGTAATTAGAGTTTACAATTCTGGGATATTGGAAATGCAAGATTATGAAGCTTTCTTTTTCCTGAAATAAAATAACACACACACATAGAATAAAAAATTACATAGATGTATAGTTTAAATTTCTAAATAGAGGTAGTTGTTAAAATTCGAAAACGTTGCGTACTATAAATAATATAAAAGAATAGTGCCCAATTAAACTGTTGGCATTGAGCCCACAGATGATTCACACTAATTGTATATTATAATCTTATTTGAAAGAATAATGCCCCTCGAAAAATCAGGGAGGCGCCTTATCAGAATGAACCAAGAAAAAAAATTGAAGCATACAGAATCAGCGGGCACATTAGCTCACAGACTTTGATAGCCTATGAGCTAAAAATTATTACATACCAAGAGAAAGAAATATTAGTTTGAATAGTTCACTGTTTCTTAACTAACCGGTTTTCCTTTGAAAATATGATCTAAGAAATATCAAGGCATCTAAAGTTGTCATCTCTAAATCACAGTTATGATAGTAGATGTCCATTGATCAAATATGAAACTAATTTTTTTCCTGAATTTTTAAAAGTTTGTATTTCACATGTAACTGCATATTTCACTTGCATATAACTTCTTTATTATGGAACTACACGATTTCGAATTGATACTGCAGATTTTGGCAAATCATTATAGCCTTTAAAGTATCAGTTAGTTTCTTAAATCAGTTGAAGTTATGAAAACGTTAACCCTTTGAGGGGCAAGCAATTGCGTTTGTGTAATGCTGAATTTCTCCCCTTAAAGTTATAAAAGAAAAAATATTGTTAAAAGTTTCAGTGCAAATCTTAATTAAACTGATGCGGGATATAGCCCTTCAAGTGGTTAACTCCTTGTGGGGTAGTGGGATACATTACGATTAATGAAGATTTGCACCAGAAAAAATTTATGAAATATTACTTTTCTAACTTTGAAAGAAAAAGTCGTAAAATTGCTTTTTCAAATTTTGCAATACAATTTTTTAATGATTCCGGTGCCGATTCGACATTACAGAAACACAATCAATTACCCCTGAAAGGGATAATTGAGAAATCATCTTTAGCTGTCATTAGCGATCCAGTGATTCCTTATCACTACAAAAATAATCCTCTATTTACCGCTTTTTAGAAAGCAACGTAAATCTTCTACGCAATCTTGACTTATGGAAGGAAGAGAGGTTGTATTAAACCCTTGAGGGGCGGTGCGGGATATATTATATCCCATCTAATTCAAACAAAATTCGCATCAGAAACTTTTAACTAAATTTTATATTTTTAACTTTGGAGGTAATATGTTAAAAAGTTGCTTTTCCCTATTTAAAAATAAAATTGTTCGTTTATTCCTGTGATAATTCAATATTCCAGGGACATTATTGCTTGCCCTTCAAAGGGTTAAATTCTTTCTGAAATTTAGTACCATGTTTCGTAGATAAATGTGTATACAACCCCTTAGTCGATCCACCTATTGTTTTAAGCACTGCGCTACGTTTGTTTTACATTTAGTGCGTATTTGTTTTTATATAGCGTATTTGTTTGATCCCGGGATTGTAATCCCTAGCACCAAAGTAAATTTCGCTTAAATGAATAAAATCCAAATAAGTTTTCCATGTGTTATTAAAATTTAAATCTTCAAATAAAACTTTAAACTCTTTTTTTTTTTTTTAAACAATAAAGTGGAACGCATATTTAAATTTCGTGGCACACTTAAAATGTTTTTAGAAAAGTAAATAAAAAGTACAGATCTGCCATGTCTCCGACGTTTGGATACAAGTATTTTAATACAGAAAATGTTCTTTTATTTAATCGGAACATTGAGACAATTTAAAAGAACAATATTTTCTCTACGATAATAGTGGTGTTCAAAAGTCGGAGACTTGGCAACTTTGAAAGTATATACATTTTTTGTTTTCTTTTAATTTGACAAAACGAAAATAATCAAGAACAAATAGTAAGTAATATAACTATGACATGAAAAAATAATGATATACAATATTATAAAAAAAAAATATTTTCAAATTTATCATATCTAAATTAAAAAGAAAAAGTGAGTCCGTGCGTATCACCTATGTCATTTTTGACTGTGGCAACAGCAGATGATTACATTTCACTTTTATTAACATTAACTGTAATTTTTTAAACTGCTAAACACCGCATATTTTCAATTTTTATATCGTCGAATAGAGAAAAAAGTGTACTTTCCAATAAAATATGTTTGAAAACTATATCGCAAATTATTTGAAAACTGTATCGCAATTTACTCATTTTTTTAAAAATTGGATTTCAAGCATGAAGTATTTTCAAGTCTATCTTTATCGATTGCAGACGATTAGCAAACCCTTCGGGACGAGCGTCATTTACAGAATTTTTAATCTTTATCACCGGTTTTTTAAAACAGAAAATTTTGACTCATTAAATCGGAAAAAGGCTCGGATTAAATAAGGCAAAATTTACAATAAAAATATACTGGTGAGAATAATGACTGATTCTGAGCACCTAACGCGGCACGAATACCGGTCGTGCGTCTCCAAGGGGCTAAAGATAAATCCGTTTGCACTTAAATATTAATAGATCAGCATTTTATTCCAGCTTATTTTCCATAACGAAGTTAAAACATTTATAAATCAATAAATAAAACGATAAAATATAAAAAAAAAGCACAAATTTAAGACATGAATCGATTTTCGTTCTTAACCTCTTGCGCTCTGTGATACAGGGCTCCCAAATGGTCCGCCAACTGAATACCAATATTATTGTAGAAAAATATTCTTTTTAGATTTTTCTTACAAACCGCCCCGGACGCAACTTTGAAAGTTAATTCTAGCGCAAACCTACCATAAAATTTTCTGTTAAAAATTATTGGTATTCAATTGGCGGACCATTTGGGAGCCCTGTGTGACGTGATAAAATTCACCGACACTGTCAGGAGGATTACTTGTGTTGTCACAGTACAGCTCATCCACTGATCTTGAGTACCCCTGGAGTAAACTTTCAACAGTGGAAATAAACTGAAAATTTTACCTTAAATATTACTGAAATTTCTCATGAATAGGAAAATTAAATAAGGTGGAAATTTCTATTCATATTTACTGGTGGAAGTTTGCCAGACCTTATGAAGGGGACCAGTTACAGCCCCATGGGAACTAGTTACAGCAGGAGCTTCACCATTTTGAGGTTATGTCGAATTCCTCTTTATTTATATTTCCACGGGTAATCCCATAGACTCCGACTTTACGGGGGTGAAGGAAACAATTAGACACTCTTCTACCACTAATTTTGCAAATCTTGTTTTGCTGATTTATTCACTGTGATTATGAAAGGTAAAAATAACATACAAAACTAGTCTGGTGACACTAGTTTCCAACTTAATCCTTAAATGCGCGATTTTTTATTTTGTTTCGAAAAAAATATAGATGATACTCTGAAAAGTTTATATCACAGGAAAAATAATGAAAAAAACAAACAGAGATACATTTTTCATATAATACGTCAATCTTTTCTTCTGTTGTACATCTGCAATACAAGTAAAAACTACTGTCGTGTGGTTGTTTTACGCCAATATAATGCAAATTAATAAATACTTTATTAAGTATGTTTCCAAATACCTTATTTTATACAATTATTTATTTTATAAAACTTAACCTTCAATCTTTTAATTCCCATAATAGAATACGTTCGAGAAATTACGTAATTCAGAGAATCTGATTTTACACCAGAAAGTTTCAATGGTTAATTTCGCTTTATTTAAGTACGGAATGTCAGTTATTTTTTAATACAAATATTGCTATTTTAATTTTCTGGTGTCAATTAGGTATATGCAAATAAAAAAAAATCTATTAAATTCAAAACAGTGGTGTTTGCATATATGCAAATATGTGCACTAAAGAGTTAAGTCAGCGCCTATGGGTGACATAATTATTTCCGAAGGGAATAATGGTGAATGTCTGGCCAAATTTCCAATATTTGTTTAGTCATGTTCTGCATAGTGTTGCCAAGTGTCCGACGTAAATCAAAGCTCCAAATGCCCTGGATACCGGTATTTTAAATTAATTTTCTTCGCCTTTTCTAATTGCAGAATTATTTGCTATTAAAGACGACGAAATGAACAGTAAAAAATTAGAGGCGTCTAGAGCATTCGGAACCCCGATTTGCGCGACACCTGGCAACACTGGTTCTGCATTCTAACTAGTATCAAATAATTTCGAAGATTCAATACTAACCTCCAGATTATGATTTTCAAAGGAACACGTGGGAAACATTTAACCTTTCAGTGCGCAGCTTTTCATGTACGCAAACAACAGTGTTTTGAATTTAATAGATTTTTTTTTATTCGTATGTACTTAATTCACACCAGAAAATTAAAATAGCAATAGCCGCTTTATTTAATAACAGACATTCCGTTTTTAAATAAAGAGAAATTAACCACTGAAACTTTCTGGTGTAAAGTCAGATTCTCTGAACTACGTAATTTCTAGAACATTTTCTATCATGGGAATTAAAAGGTTAAAATTTAAATTTTATAAAATAAATAATTATACAAAATAAGATATTTGGAGACATACTTATTAAAATATTTACTAATTTGAAATATTTTAGTGTAAAACAGCCAAACGACAGTAGTTTTTACTTATACTGCAGATGTGCAACAGAATAAAAGATGGACGTATTATATGAAAAATGTATCTCTGATGATTTTTTTCATTATTTTTCCTGTGTAACAAACCTTTCAGAGAATCATATATAATGTTCTCGAAACAAAATAAAAAAATCGCGCATTTAAGGGTTAGAGATAGGATGTGCCAGAATTTTCGAGTAGTAATATCGTTGTCTTATTCACACGCGCATTTTCTAATAGAAATAAGTAAAGTATTGAACTTCCTATTTTGACACAAACTGTAATAGTAATTTCACATTATTTTATTTCAGAAAATATTACAAATTCTGCTCAAGGTTACAACAAATTCTGGAGCAAAACAAGGTTACAACAAATTCTGTAATTTTAATATAACATATCAAATTTTAAATCATAAATATCTGGGTAGACTTTTTTAAAAATTCCAAAGAGAGAGTACGATTATTGAATACTGCGTTTCAAAAATATTGTTGAATGTTTGCTCCTTTTCCAAAAATCTCTTATTTGGATACTGCCAGCCAAACTAACATCTCCTCTGACTTTTGTTGTCAGTGTTGAAATCCGTCCTATAATTCCGAGGGTTATATTGTAGATTTCTAGACATTTTGGAGACAATTAATACTAAATCTAGCACAGCAGGATCATTCGACACGTGTATTAGACTGAATTCTAGAAGGGTTTGTAGCCAATGTTTTAGCTTAGAAATCTCACTTTCTTTTTTTAAACACAAATGTTATCGCAGATTTCTGTGATTGAAAAAAAAAGCTTTTACTTTTCGAAATTAACGGTGACAAATATTCTGAATAGTTTACACTTATGCAAACAATCTACTATACAATGCAAGCGGAAATTTTAGTGTTGACACCACAGGGGTACTGTTAACTTTGCCGTTTTCGGCATGTTCGTTTTTGTATTGCAGCAGACAGTAAGAATGCAGTATATACAGACGATTAGCTTTGTACACATTGAGTACATCCTGATCAGCCGATTGCCAAAATTAAAAATTGCCAAAGCAGGAAGTTCTGTGGACACGAATAGCGCCATCCGTCATTTCGTCATTCCAGACTTGAACTTAAAGCTTAAAATTGTATGGCTTTAGTCGAAAGGCAAAACTGTAAATTAACGAAACCACCTGTTACGGTTTGTCTATCGATTGACGATCTAACAACGCTGGTGAGTTTAGAATGTTCGATTAAAGATGCCAGCTATTATAACTTTCCTTGTAGCAATCAATCAGTAGAAAGATGCGTGAAATTAGTCGCTGAAGTGCTGGTAAAGTTTGTGGACCAGAACGGAGTGAGGATCACATATGATCAATTTCGGCCTCTCGAGGAACAATGGCTTTATTTGAAAGAAAGCAAGTCATATTATAAAATTCATTTACTTTAAATATTTCTTCCTTTTAAGTTTATTTAATCCGTTTCGGTTAAACATTTCTGTATTTTAATTAATAAAATACTAAAATATTTTGTTCATTTTATATCATTTTTGTGATTTGTGATATATTAACTGCTGTTATGCAGTAAAACAGCAGTAGATGAAGCGATCGTAAAGAACAATGAATAATTACCTTTTTTATTTTCCATATGACAAATAGTTAACAAAATTTATGACATATTAATAGATATAAAGTAAATTTATTTACTTCTAGGCATATTATTGAAATTATAAAAATATAGAAAAAATGAAAATTTGAAAATTTTTACAATTCGTTTTTTAAATATGGTCCCTTTGCGGCAGTAAAAGATATTATTTTATCATAATGAACATTTGCCGGGACATTTCTTATATCTTCATGTAGCCATAGCGTCCTATTAGAAATTGTATTCGTACGTTTGGATAATTAAAAAAAATATTGAAAAAAAAACAAGTTTTTTTGCGATTTTTTGAAACTTTGGCCCTCCTGCGGCGGTAAAAGATATTATCCGATCGATATAATATTTTACGAATTTATTCTTTATTACAAAAGGCAACTTTTCCGCTCTATTACATTTCGATTGTAAATATTTCGGTTTTTTCGACCCAGCCTAATGTACATGGTTCGTACACCTCCTTGAATTTTGAAGACCAGAAAAATTTTCGGCACCAGTATTATCTTATAGAAAATCTCTTCTTAAAAAAAGGCGAAATTTTGAGCGTTTAACCTACATTTCTTTTTCTATAAAAAGATACTGGTAGTCATCCTGGAGTAATAACGGTATCCGTACGAACCATGATGTAAGTTTATTATTAAAAATATTTTTTTATTTCGATGCTTAAATTGATAAAAAGCAAAACCTTTTTCTTTTAAATGTCAGATGCTTAACTTTTTGCGTGCATGAAGCTACTTTTTGCTACTTCTTTTTTTAATTTTTTGTTAATTTTATTTTATTTTTTATCGCCAATTTGCTTATTGATATCCAAAAGCAAGAGACTCTTTTCGTGCGATATGATAATATCGCACAAATAATATCATAAAATGAGACGCATCTTTTCACCTTGATTCAACATAAAATAAATAATGGAAACAATAGAAAAGTTCGCAATCTTACTTAAAAGGCGACTAATGTAATGAAAAAGATGTTACAAGTTTAAAATATACATTTTGTTTTCTTTAAAACTTCTTAGCACTTTTACCCATCAAAAATTCTCATCAATAAACTTATCTATGAATTCAATTTTCATGACAGTATCAAAAAGAAAACCATAAAAAATCATATACAAAATATTCAACTATTTCCGGTATGTACGAAAAATTAAGATATGCTCTACTGAAACACAATATAAATTTAATAGCCTGACCACCAAGAAAATTAGAAGAGTTAATTTGTACGAAAATAGATCCAACACAGACAGACGAACTAGCTAGTGTATATACCATTCCTTTTAGAACTGACAGCAATAGATTAATGCAATACATCGGAATGACGAAAAGAAAACTCAAAGAAATAATAATATAAAGCAGACATAAAATTTTGTCGTCAATCCACAGCTGTCTCTCGTTTAAGTTTCAATCAGAATATCGCAATAGATTTTGATCAAGCAAAAACCATATTTCCAACATCCAGTTATTACGCATCCACTATAAGACAATCAATAGAAATCCTGTGTAAAAGCAATCAAGTATGTAACGACGCCCTATCGTACAAAATCCCCAGTTTGTGGTTCAATATCCTGAAAACCTGAGCAAAGTGACGTATAAAAAAAAATAAAGTACAGAAGTTAAATATTTTCTTCTACCAATGGAAAGTGTCGTATGCGAAACAAAGTAATGTCATAAAATAAATGGAACTGCAATTAATAATAATAATTTTTTTTCCTCTAATTAAATTTAATCCAAGAAATTGCTACTGCTACTTCTACTTTCAATTCTAGTAATTATTGGCTCTCTCATTTTCAAAACAAAGTGACTTATTTGTATAAATAAACAACATTTAGTTATTAAGATATTCTCTCATGATGAGCCTGGAAGGCTTGAAAGTACTAAAAAGTTTTAAATAAAATGTATATTTTAAACTTGTAACATCTTTTTCATTACATTAGTCGCCTTTTAAGTAAGATTGTGAACTTTTTTAATGTTCACATTATTTATTTTATGATAGTTTTAATTTAGGATATGATTTTACCTACTCATAATTCGTTTGTATCGTATCGTGTATGAATAAAATGAAAGCGTCGGATAGAATCAAAACAAATAAATTTAACCCCTTAAAGTTCGCGCCCTATAAGTGTAGGCTATTTAAAAAAAATTCAGATTGATTGATTGCCATCACTTTTTTGAAGCGTAAATTTTTTCCGTATTTAATGGCGGATAAAATTATGCTAGAATAAAACCAATTACACTATTTAAAAAAAATGGTGGTAATAAGAAAATCTGTATAAAAAAGCGGCGTACAGTGTCCCTGAAAGTCATGGACGCGAGAATTAAGGGGCTAATATCCACAAAAGCATTCAACAATTGATAGGTTTAGATTACAACTAAAACTAACTTATTTAGCATCAATTATGGAATAGCAACACAACGTTTTAAAATTTTCAAACACTAACGGCACTAGAGAACAAATGTTTTATTCACTGATATGGTCCAATATGAATGAATACATAGTTAAATTAAAGCGTAAGCCATATCACAAGTTAGAACAACTTTAACCGCTTCGGGACGAGCGTCTTTTACAGAATTTTTAATCTTTTTTCACCGGTTTTTCAACACAAAATTTTCAAAAAAATTCAAATAAATTTAACTTCTTGTGCTGAAGTCATATTTGAGGAGAAATAATTTTGTAATAATCAATAATATTATATTAATACTCAGTAGCAAATAAGTTAACGAAAATTGAAAATAATTGATATTTTTCGATGTCCAAGATTCGAAATAATTCAAATAAATTATACTTCGTGCGCTGAAGTCATATTTGAGGAGAAATAATTTAGAAATAATCAATAATATTACATTAATACTGAGTAGAGAATAGGTTAAAGAAAATTGAAATGATTTCCTTAACAAAAAAATTTTTATATCCCCCCTCCCCCCCCCCCCATAAATACCTATGCTTTTATCGATACCAAAGCAACAGTATTAGAATATTTTATTTATATGTTTCTTCATTACACTCATAGACTTTTTTAAATTCCAATTTTTTATTAAAGAATTTCACAATTCTCACTTCAATAAGTTCGCTTATTATATTTACAGATTTAAATCAAGTGATTTTGTTTCGTTTAACATAAAGGGGGAAAAATGAATCACAAAGGAAAAGTATTCCGTTTCCGTCAAATTTAATTTCCGTCCAAAGAAAAAAAAATATATCTAAGCAAGATCTTTACAGTCACAGCGTTTGAACATGACAGAAATTTAAATCTTATTTCGAACTAACTTCAAAAGGAAGAAATTTTGGAAACATTTTTTTTTTTATTGCGGAGAGTTATTTAACAATATTTATTGTAAATAGATATAATTAAAAAAGAAAGCGATAATGCAATAGTAGTAAAATGTATTATGGTTCAGGATACTATTTGTTGTTATAATTGTAAACTTCAATTATTTTGGATTTATGTTAAAAGAAATTTAGCCACAAAAAAACAGTAAAGGGTTTTTAAGATGAATTTGTTTTTTCTTTAATAATATAAAATTTTGATAACTAAAGTGTTTGTATTTTTTACTTTTGTGATTCTCGCTTTGACAAATAGGCGTATTATTTTTACAAGAAATATGAAAAAAAGTTCAAAGAAGTTATTTGGATAAGATAGTTAATAATATCTAAATAAATAGATAAAAGAAAATTATGAATATTTTAAAAGTCGCAGCTTCTGAACACTACAGAAATTTAAATCTTATTATTTGTAAAGAACTACATAAAGGAGAAACTGTAAAAATTATAATAGTATATAAGGGTTCTACCACAATTTTGAAACAGAATTTTTCGTCTTATTTAACTTAACTTTGCTCATTTATGTAAAGACAGCATTTTGCGGTCGATATTTCATTCACTTCCAAATATGCTACAGTTTATGAAATTGTGAAGAATTATGCGGTCCTGATGGAAATAATACAATACTTTCATACTTTTCAGAACTTATTTATCAATGAATATTTAATGGTCATTGTTAAAGCGTTTGTACGTATATCCACGATCGCAGAGTCGAATCCAAGCCTAGATGTTCTCCATTTTCTTCGGAAAAGTTATTAAACTTTTACCTCCACCCAATGAATTTTCAATTTTTTATTAAACTTTAAATATATGTTGGGAAAACTATTTTAACACTAGAATGACGGTGTGGGGCCATTTTGGCCCCAACCAGATGGATATATTTCAGTTGGAACCGGAAATGTCTTTATAAAATAAGTTGAAAAGATATAAAGGAAAAAAAGGTCTAATTAAACAAGTTAAACAATTCTAAATAAAAATTCTGGTATTAAACATCTTTATAAAACTTGAGTAAAAATTCTTGTCTTTTTTGTGTTAACCCTCTCGCTGCGCAATCCGAGAGTTTCTCGGGCAACGTAAAAGTAGCAAAATTTGCGCAACCCGAGATTTTTTCGGGATGCATTTTTTTCGTCTAATTAAAACTCCTTGATCATTCCCACCAGTAACTTTTTATTGTAAATTTTGCCTTATCTAATCGTAGCATTTTCCCGATTAAAATAGAACGAAAAATTTTGTTTTGAAGAACCGGTGACAGAAGAAGAAAAATTCTTAAAAGACGCTCGTCGCGAACGAATTCAATACGCAATTTTTGAAGCTATTTTGATAAAACAATTACGCAGCGAGAGGGTTAAATATATTTCACTCATTAATTTTTAAAGTCGATTACGACGTGACTTTATAACCCACATTTGCTTGGTACAATAATGTCATGTATCATTTCATGCGGGGCCGGTGCAACATTGCGCGGGGGTCCTGACAAATGTCTTAGTGGAGACCGATGTTTTGCCTGCAATATTCAACTAATAAAAATCCTTTTTTAAAAGTTTATATATCATAGAATAATTTTTAATATATATTATATAATGTATGAAAAATAACATACAATTCCTTTTACATATAATGTGAAAAATTATTTTTAATTTCAAAATATCATTTATCCTTTAAAATATTTTAAATATTTATTTTTTTGCGTTTACGGTTACTTTCCTTAGTATAATACGTCGACAGTTATATTAACTATGATGTTAAAATTACCTTAATTTCACAAAAAACATTTAAAGATAAATTCAGAGGAATGATATCATTATTTTACACAGAATAAGGTTATTTCGAGTTTTATAGAGAGACGCTGGGACCATACAAGACTGGCATGGGACCCTGGGCAATCACACAACCCGTTTGCCCGATGGTTGCGCCGGCCGTGGTTTCATGAAATGTCCATAACATTAAGTAGGGTTCCCATCGTTCCTAAAATTTCCCACATTTTCCCCACTATTACAAATCAAAGATTATCGTTGTAGATTCCTTCAAAATCTGCAAGAGAAGTCTATAATAAAGATTATAGTTTTAAAATAGTGGTAGCAAAGTGAGGAAATTTTAGGAATGCGACGAGCCCTGATTAAGCCGTTATATGCTTATATGTTTATATAAGCATATAAAGCTTATAGCATTATATGTTTCTTTATTTTCTTTTGCCATACCTTTAAAATAAAATGAGCAAAAAATACACATTTTTGGCAACAATTTACATTGGTCATCAAAATTAATTGATAATGACAGAAATAAAACGCAACTGACACTTAATGAAAAATTATTGATATAAATTTGTACAAAAGCATTATTTAGCAATAATTACAATGTTTGACAATTTCCAAAATACTGAAATTAAAACCAAATTTATGGAAATATGAAAATGAAAGATAAATTAAGTCACCTCTTGTGGAATTTTGTTTTCTTTAATATGGTATTTGGCCACCTCGAACACATATGCATACCTGAAATCTTGATTTCATGGACTTTACCAAAGTGTTGATCAGGTCTTGTGGAATTGCACGATACTCTTCTAAAAGTGCACTTTTCAGCTCCTGGGTGGTCCGGTGAGGAATTTGGCGCCCTAAGACATCCCACACATGCTCAATCGGGTTCAGGTCTGGTGAGTAAGGTGGTCAATCCATTAGAGTGATATCTTGTGTTTGCAAGTATTCTAACACCATATATGCTCGATGTCACCGAGCATTATCATCCATTTGCAAAATCCTTGGGCCAACAGCACCCCTAAATACTCTAACTTGGGGTTTCAATACCTCCTACACATATCCCGGAGCATTTACAGAACCTCTTTGAAAGATATGTATCTCGGTGAGGCCATTTGTCATGATTCCCCCACCCCCAAACCATTAAATCGCGGTCGAAGAAACGGTATATTTAACGAACAAGGGAAGACAAGTTGCGTGTTCCTTCCCCTCTCCAGATTAAAACACGTCTAGAATCAGTGTTCAGAATATTTCTGGACTTGTCAGTAAACAATACTTGGCTCCAGTGTTTTTGGCTCCATTGAACATGACAACGGCACCGGTTTAACGGGCCACTTTTGAAGCTGGAGTGAGTGAGACACGAACTATTGGTTTTCTTGCATACAGTCCAAGCTCTTAAAGCCTTCATAAAGCAGTAGAACGGATAATTTAAGTTTCTGTGACACTCTGAAAGTTTGAAAACAAATGTCTTGTAGTCGCTTCGCGGTTTCTTTGAGCCGACAATGACAGAAAACGGTCTTCGGATGCAGTTGTTGCTCTTGGTCTCCCTTGAACAGGCTATCTATCAAGAGATCCAGTGCTTAAAAAGCGGCAACAAGATCTTGATATGACACTTTGAGGGATATTCAAATGCGTGACTGCCATTTATGTTTGACCTCCCTCGATTCTACCAATTATTAGCCAATTATTACCTTCATTTAAATGATGCCTTTTAACCATAACTAACAAATACTGATTACTCTCAGGCACCAAATTCACTTTAAAGAATACTACAGACCAGTATTCCAACATGCGTTCGTTGTGCACCAAATTGTCAATCACCAAATTTGCATATTATGGCGCTAACGTTTGCGAAACAGCAAGTGGGAAACGTCCGTTCGGAAACTGAGGTTCTGCTGCATAGTACCATCTTAAATAAATAATTTCAGTTGAAAAATTTTAAAAAAGTCATGTGTCATAAATTCCAAGTACTCATTAATTTCATTGTTATTTATCTAAAAACAGAAAATTATATTAAAAAAGTGCGGTAACTATTTCAATCATACCTTTACTTAATTTGTTAATTATATTTATAACGAAACAGGAAAAAAATAAGTATGTAACTAATACTATCGGCGAAAAAGATTAATGACAGCCATTATTCCCATCAATATTCTAAAATATCGGTAAATTACTCATAAAAAAGAAATTATTCAAAAATATTTTTCGTAAAGATCATAAAAGGAGAAAAAGCAAAGAAGAAGATTTATTAAATTAATGAAGTTCAGTAAACTTATTTCAGGAATTCGGTTTACTTAGCCTTAAGAAGAATTTTTTGCTTATTAACTTCTGTACAAAAAATGAGCTCCAGCTTTAGGAACTCATTTGCATATAAAGTGATTGACGTACGCATAATAGGGTTATTAATAATAAGGTATAATGAAATATAATTTATTTCGTTCAATTTAACATTAAAATTTTCTTTTTAAAAATCACAAAGAATCTTTTAAAAATTAGTGATGAAATATGGCATGATTGCCTCCTTTGCACTGTGAAGTCAGCACCTGTGGTACAGATGCAGTGGGTTACTTTTATAAAATTCAGATTTCTTGATTGACACCACTTTTTCAAAATGGTTAAATTACACTTGTTTTCGCCGTAATTAATATATCATTAAATAAGGAAAATTTTACCATTTCAAAAAAGTGGTGGCAATCAAGGAATCTGAATTATAGAAAAGTAGCCCACTGACAACAATGTACAGACAAGGGTTCTCGCTGCCGCTCGCCATTGCGCCAAATCACGTCAAAATGCTTCATTTGGCTAGTGAACGAACAATCTGATTCGCCAAATTGCGAATGCTCAATTTCTGCTCTTTTGGTGTGTGTGCGTGTGTTCCAATACAGTCCAGATTCTTATCCGCGTTTACTGAACGAGTGATGTCGCTTTTGATAGTCAATCGAACGGTGCCATTTACATTACTCTATTTATAGAAATACTGACTCAACACCAATTCATTTTAGCAACAGTCAAAAACACAAAAAGGATTATGCAATAGGTATTTCTCTGTTGTCAGTTAATCATTATCTATGCGCCGGCGTCGCGCCGTAAAAACACAAATAAAATTACTCGCATCAAGTGCCAAATAGAGTAAAGTTCTGCTGGAATACGGCATTGAAGTTTTCCATTTACCATACTATTTATTAGTTGCATGCAAATTATCATTGGCTGGACAATTCTTTCTATCGGTTAGAGTCGAAATCTCATAGCGATTTTTAGTGTATATTTTCACAACTGTCAATCAAAGATAGCTATTTTGAGTTTTTATTTTGACTGCTAAAAGAACGTCTGAAGCATTTACATATTTAGGAGATAATTGAATGTACTTATTTTTAATAGTTTCTAATAGCGGATTATCGAATTTCTGTTTTATAAACAATTGCAAAAATTAGGTTATTTTAGAACATACGGAAAAAAGGGATACAATAAGGGGGTTAAAGATATAATTTTAATTGTTTAACGCCGAATCTATTTTGCTAACATTTTTGTCATTTGGCTACTGTTTTTTAATCTTATTCGCCACATTGCTAATGTTGGTCGAAAGTAAGCGAGCACACTGGTACAGACGCAGAGTTAACTTTATTTTACTTCCTAAATTTCGCATTTATACCAGAAACTTTCCATAATATATTTACTTTATCTACTTTTTCTAATGACAAATATTTTCTGATTACATAAAATAAAAATTCCTCCAGACTTTCTGGTGTGAGTTCAAAATTTTTAATTTTAAAAAGGCAACTCTGTACAGATGAGATGGGATTAGATCGTTCATGGGATCGAAACGGAATAGGTGTCGATTTGTATACAAATCTTCGGATCGGGCTCAAAATGAACGATTTGCGTATTCTCAAACTGAAAAAAAGGAAAAGCAAAAATGACTCTAAATATTGAAATTTCACCGGAATAACGGAAAAAATTTATTTTTAAATAAAGAAAAGCAATTTTTCAACCAACTTTCCTCCAAAGTTAAAAATATAAAATTTAGTAACATTTTTCTGGTGAGAATCTTGTTTAAATTAGGTGGGATATATTTTATTACACCGCCCTTCAAGGGGTTAAGGGAACCGTGAAAGCCCTATCTCCGCCATGTTAAATTCACCAAATTTATGTACCTTTTTCTCAGAAATGGTGAGGGATAGAGGTCTAGATTTTTTTAGAATAGTTAGAATAACACGGTTTACGTATTTTAACAGACCATTTTCTTTCTAAGTGAAACTCAAAATTAATTATTAATTATTTATTGAAAGTCATTTTTAAATTAGTATTTTTGGTAAGTTTTCACAGCCTAAAATAAATAATTCTCAAAAAATCATTAAATCGCTGTATTAAAGTATACACTATAACGTAATATAAGTATTAAATAAAAATCTCAAGTTTTTAAGTTTAATAGATATTGAAAAATGGAACATAAACATGAAAAATCCAAGTTTTGAGAAAAGGTCAATTAAAGATTTAAATGGCCATTAAGGTGTAAAGTATTCTTAGAAAGAATGAATAATTTCAACACTTTCTTTTTTTATATATAAAAATGTGTGACACATCGTTGGAAAGATAAAAGTTTAAACTATTTAATGATATAAAAGAGTAAAAATCGATTTTTTGGTTGAATTCTGCTTTCCCGGTCCCCTTAAAATCGTCTGAAAATCAGTTTTAAAAAGAACTGAATTATTATTTATGTGATATAAAGAGAAAAAATATAATCTAATTCCGAAGCTTTGGCAGTGGCACAATCAGTTTTGAAAACATAATGAAGCCGGGGGCTATTCTTGTCTAACTTCTCTTTCTGTTTAAAGTATTTTTTCAGAATTTTATGAAAATAGAACAGGCTACCTGCCAAGTTGTACCATGATATTTTCAAAGAATGAGAATTCTGACTTTTGTCAATTTCTGATAATGATTTTATATAATTAACAAATTTGCCATTTTAAACAGATTTTCAAGATCATAGAAATGATAAAGAGTTGTCATGGTGGAGAATTTTGGATTAATAGTTATTTTTGTGTCAGAAGATATTTTTAAATGAAACTTCATTTCCCTATCATACATATTTTTAAAGGATTGCAAAACACGTGAATAAATTTATTTTACATTCTTGTTTCTCCAATAGTAAGATTAATTTCTTTCAATTTATGAATAAATGCGATAGTCGATACTTTCCCTGTATTGCCTTGACGAAATAGAGAAATTGGCCTTAGCGAGAGAAGGAAATTTGATCACATGTTTATCTGGCAAACTATTCACTGTTTCATATATATATATATATATATATATATATACAAGCAATTTTTTTTCAAAATTTACCCAATTTTATACACAGAAAACATTTATCTATTTTCATATACTTTTATATAAAAATAATAATATTAAATATATAAATAAATTGTATATACATATATGCATACATATGTAAATAAGCCTAGAAGCTCGTCAGATTTTCATAGCTGTTTATATCTTTTGGCAACAAATCTCTCTTTCCAAAATGCGACAAGCTTAAAAGAAAAAGAAGCCAAGGATCCTGTAGTAGAAAAGTATCAAATTTTCATTTTGACTGTGTCTTTTGGGTTATTGAATTCAACTTGTCGATGAATTCACTTTCGGATTTGAAAAAAAGGTTGGTAATCAAATGCCTTTACCTTCGCAAAGTTTGACGTTTTCTTCGAAGTCACTTATACTATCGGCCTATTCAATTTTTTTTTTTGAATCACCGAAATCCTGGCGGTGAAGCCTTGGTATCCCTTCTTTCAAATAATATAATCTCAAGGATAGTCTCAAGATCATGAAATAAATATCTAAAACTGCTGCCTACTATAATTTCATTAACAAGTAACTCGTCCTCATAATTATTTCAGAAATTTGGAATACAATCGAAAACTAGTATGTTGTGGCCATCACAAAACTTTCTTCTACATAAATCACGTCAATTAAATCATTTAAATAGTACAAGAAATTACATAAATTTAGCATAAATTCATATCACAGTATACCTGAATTTGAAGTTTGATGAAAATTCGTGCATTAGTTATTGAGATAAAGCTATAGTGGAAATTCTGAAAAATGCAGCATATGTACAAACTTCCACCAGCAAAAATGAACATAATTTTTTTCCTTATTTATAATCCGAAATTCTGCATGAATAAGGAATTAAAATGAAGGGAAATTATCTGTTCAAAGTTACTGCTGGAAGTTTTCCCCAGCGATAATGGAATTCACTGACATTTACTAAAGAATTGATTGTGTTGTCAAAATATGGCAAAATCAAAGGACCTGATTCCAAATTCCTGTGTATATATCACTAGTAAAAATGAATAGATATTTTTGCCTCAATTATGAAAGAAATTTTGCTTTGATAAAGCCTTTAAATAAGTCTGAAATTTCTTTTCAAGATTAGTGGTTAGATATTTCTCTGGCGTAATGAGGCCCAACAGAAACGGTTCCAGTTAAAGCTTCACCGTTTTCTGGATACGCCAATTCCTCTTTATGCGTAGTTCCATGGTCTAGCGAATTGGGTTATAAATAAAGAGGAGGAGACATATAATACAATGTCTACCAGTTGCGAGTGAAGTAACTGTGGAGGTTGTCATAATATGGCGGCTGATTGTTTTACATCGGATAAACAGTTTCAGTTAACAGCCGAAGCCAACTTCCACCAGAAAATTTTTAATAGAAAATTTTCCTCGTTGTAGCAGCCTTTGTGATGATAAATTTGTCTCACAAATATGGTTAAAATTTATATTTGCTTTTACTGGTGGCATTAAATGCAGGTATTATAAGCCCAACATGTTAAAAATGTGGTACCACACAATTGTGGAATGGATCATCTTCTACGGCGTGGGCGTCTGGGGAGGAAACCTCACCAATAGAGTCAAGGACAAACTTCCCTCGCTGCAAAGGATGTTCCTACTACGAATGGCGAGGGGGTATAAAACAATCTCCACAGACGCGCTCGCAGTACTTACAGGTATCCCTCCCATAAAAATGACACTAAATTATGAATACACCCAAAACAGAATCCTTCACCTCGATCACAAACAAATGCAAGACGCGCATTTTCCACAAACAGACATACAAAGGAAAGTCAGCAGCTGGTTCCTGCATCCTGCAAAAGAAACATCACATCTGCAAGTCAACCCTTCTAAACATTCATTTGTACCCTCAAGAGTCCCAATCGTATACACTGATGGATCCCGCACGGAATCGGGCGTGGCGTCAGCATTCTGCGTCATGCGGAACGATGTGGTGGTCCATGAATGGGCCTGTAGAATCGGAGATGATAACTCTGTATTCCAAGCAGAACTTTTTGCGATTCTGCGGGCACTAGATTGGATCTCTTCCCAACCTCCTTCCTTCACCAGGCTGTACAGTGATAGTCTTTCAGGCTTACAGTCAATCTTCTCGCACAGAACTAAGAACCCTTTAGTCCTTGACATAAAAATTAAGTTACTCTCTCTCATACACAAAGTCGCCCTGGGTCACGTGTCGGCCCACATTGGCATTGAGGGCAATGAGCGGGCTGACAGGTTGGCTAAAGAAGCAACGGCTAGAACATCAATAGATTTTACCCTTCCCCTTCCCCCCTCACACATTCGCAGAAGGTTGAATCAAAAAATCATCTCAGAGTGGCAAATTTATTGGGATGCGTCTACCAAAGGTAGATACACATACGATCTCATACGTATAGTGTCAAGAGAAATGTACTTTCCCTCACCAGCAACTACAGCATTCCTCTCTGGCCATGGTCCATTCAAAGAATACTTGAAACGTTTCTATCGGGCAGCCACCCCCTTCTGCGAGTGTGGCGAGGTCGGCTCTCCAGAACATAGCTACTATCACTGCACACTTACCCAAGCCTGGCATATTAAACGCCCCCGCATCCTTCCGAAAAATTGGCTTTCTAATATTCTAACAAGACCCCTTCTTATAGGCAAATTAAATAGAATTTATAAATTTCAAATGGAACTAACAAACCTCACCTCATAGACCTGCATCGTGCTGCAACTTACCCGCAAACTTGTGGCTACTCCTCCACAATTAACTGGACTTTTTGTGTGATCCAGCAAACTCCACGCTCACCCATTCTGCTCACCCGCCCCTTGTCGCGAGGGAGCAGCCTGTGCTCCGGCGGGAGGAGCTTGTATTGTACATATTATTATTAATATTATTATTATTATTATTATTATTATTATTATTTTGTCAACGAATCCCCGCGTGTCGGGGAGCACTCCGGGTGGGGCAAATAGAGTCTACATCGGACCCTTGAGGTCTGGTGATTCTGTCCCACTTAGGCAATAAATAAATAAATTAATCACTTTCACTGACACTGGTAGGCATGGAACTATTAATAAAGAGGAACTGACATATCCCTAAAATAGTGAAGCTTCAACTGTAACCGCTATCACAGGCGTTGCTTACTGCCGCTGGAAATTTCCACCAGTAGATTTACATAGAATTTTTCACATTCTTCCCACACCTTATTATCGCAAAATTTCAGTCATAAATAAGGCTAGAAACTGATTTTCGTTTTTACTGGTAGGAGTTTACTTTGGCGATAGTTAGGCCTGCGTTTCCGCCATATTGTGACAACAAGGGAAACAAACTGACAGTTTTACAGGGCATACTGATACCAGTAAAAACAAACATAAATTTATGCGTCGTTTTTAAGAAAAAATTCCTTGAATAAGACGCTTAAATAAGACGAACTTTTCTATTCAATTTTACTGGTGAGAATTGTGTCTGCGCGGTAATTAGAAACTGAAGATCCGATAAAAAAAAAAAAAAAAAAAAAAAAAAAAAAAAAAAAAAGCATTCGCCATCTTGTGACAACCTCCTCAGTTACTTCAGTCGCAACTGGTAGACAGTATACTAAATGTCTCCTCCTCTTTATTCATAACTCCATTCTGGTAGGAGGTTGTCTCATGAAACTAGTAAAAAGAGGAAGTGACATATCCTTAAAATAGTGAAGCTTCAACTGTAACCGCTGTCGCAAGAGTTGTTTACCTCCAGTGAATACTTCCACCAGTTGATTTATATAGAAAATTTTAACTTACTTAAACGCCTTATTATTGCGAAATTTCAGTCATAAATAATCATAGAAATATATTTTTATTTCTACTGGTTCATTTTAGCGGAAGTTAGGTCCTGCGTTTCCGCCATATTGAGAAACCAGGTAAACAAACTGCCAGTTTTATACGGCATACTGACACCAGTAAAAACAAACAGAATTTTTTATGATATTTTGAGAAAAATTTTCATGTATAAGTCACTTAATTAAGACGAAATTTTCTATTCAATTTTACTGGTTGGATGTTTGCCCTGGCGGCAATCAAAAATTGAAGATCCAATTTAAAAAAAAAAAAAAAGCAGCCGTCATCTTTTGACAACTTCTTCAGTTACTTCACTCGCAACTGGTAGACAGTACACTGTATGTCTCCTCCTCTTTATTTATAACTAGATGGGTTGGCTAGGTTTTCCCAATATGGAGGAAATGCTGATCTTGACTACCGCCGAAGTAATCTTCCACCAGTAAAAATTAATATTTGTTTTTGTCAATATATTTGACTGAAAATTTCTGTTAAAAAGGTATTTAAATAAGGAGAAATTTTCTATTTAAATTTACTGGTGAAAATTTGACCATTTGATCAACGCCTGCGAAAACGGTTACAGTTGAAACTTCACTATAATAAGGATATGTCAGTTCCTCCTGGTTAATAGTGCCCCACTTGTGGCTGAGAGGTTCTGCTCTCGAAGCTGGTAGACGGGAGGTGCTGGGTTCGAACCCAATCGCGCCCGTCGACCTAATCGTTCGGAGTTTTCGTGGTTTTCCTCTAACCTTGGATTTCCAAGCGTTAATACGGGTTTGGTTCCCTTAGAAAGACACCCACGAAGGGCACTTCTTCCTGGGCCTATATCCCTCGTGCAGATAATTGGCCGTCATAAATACAACCAACCAACCAACCTTGTTAGTACCATGGTCTATGATTCGACAGCGACTGCGTACGCTTGTCACTGCAGCTACTTCAGAAATAAGCTTTTGGTACCGCTATTTTTTAAAAAGTTCTTTATAGTTTTGTATTATTTGCAATATGAATATGCCACGATTATTATAATACAGAAGTAGTGGTAGCAAAATTGTGATCGGCATTTTTGAACAATAACTTTGAGTGGAAAGAGTTTTAAAAAATTATTTTTGTCTGAAAGTTAGTCAAATACAACTAATATCTGTTGATGAGTTCTCATGTTGATATGTTCATGTATGCGAGTAAAACTAATATCTGTTTTAATCTTATAGATGTCGCCATTGCATTCTACATCGTTAATTTGTTTAATCCCTTGAGGCGCTCTGGTATTTTTTATGAAACCACTTAATTTGGATTCCAATATGACAAAATGGCACCAGAATTTTAGTAAAAATTTTTTCGGTTTACTATATATGTGAAATATAGCTTTTTCATATTTAGAAATAAATTTGTTTTCAAATTCCGGTGTCACTCATTAATTTCAACGCTTTAGCCACGAAATTGCTTTGCCCCTGAAAGGGTTAAACTTTTATTCTGTTTTTGTCCGATGGATTTTGCTACTGCATTCTTATAACTTGGTTCAAGAGATTATAGTTTGAGAACCTAACAAACTTTTAAGATTCAAGATGGCTTCATTTTGTCTCTTTAAAAGCAATGTAACAACTCTTTCGTGAAGATGGTCATAGATGACGACTTATACATCGATTGTTATAATTTTATTTTAATGTTTGTTTAATTTTTCACTTTAAAATATTTTGTGTACACCAATTAGTAAACTTGTGATTTTTTTATTTTCACGTTAATATTGAACTTTTTTATGGTTTTAATGTACAGCTATTTTATTATTTATTATTTAAAAGTCATCTGAGAACTTAATAATATTTCGTAGTTTTCTTCCTAAATTTATCTTTCAAATTATCTTCATTCTGATTTTTCATAGCGCTTAATCTCATAAAATGTTCGATATGCACAAGAATTATGACTTCAAATTCCTGAAGGTTTACTTAAGATAAATGAATAACTGGACACAGCTGTCTGACTCTATTATTTTCGTTCCCGAACAGTATTAATGAGGAAACTTTTGGCAATTATCGATAATGGGTAATCGTTTTTGAATATTCTCTGTCAGTGATGGATAACCCGGCTTCAGAGTGTCGGGCAACAGTATTTTCGTGCCTTGCTTTAATGTTATTCAATTAAGTATGCTATTTTTAGAGTTTATTATAGTGTTAGCATTATTAGTTATTGTTAAAAAACGCTTTTCCCGATAGTAGAAAAAGGGAGTCAATTAAAAAAAAAAAAAGTAAAGAAACCCGCCCACGTTGGTTAGTTTTGAACGTTGCATTTCTTTATTCGAAAAAAAAGTAACTAATGCTGTCACCACTTAAAATTATTTTTTTGTGACGGGGGGGGGGGGGGGTTCTTCGGTACCATTAAGAAAACTATTGCATACAAAAATACGAAAATTAGTAGCATTACACAGAAATGCCTGATAAAAGCTGACAGTTTTTAAATATAAGAATTATTTTAACCCCTTGAGGGGCGGTGGAATATAGTTTATCCCACCTACGAATAATGAAGTTTGCACCAAAAAAAAATTATTAAATTTGAGTTTTCTAACTTTGATGGAAAAAAATCGTAAAATTGCTTTTCCTTATTTTGCAATAAAATAGTTAGTAGATTCCGGTGTGAATTAGAGATTACAGCAACTCTATTACTTGCCCCTGAAAGGATTAAGAGCTATTTAATGTTGATGTCGGTCAAAATAGTTACATTAAAAAAATTATAAGAACCAAATCTATCCATAAAGGTTTAAAATTCTTTTCTAGGGACATATTCATAAACTTGTGATGTTCAGACTGTACTTATTTTCCTAATTTTTTTAGGTTTCTTTTTCAAATTTTTATCATTTCAAGAGTTTTTTTTTTTTTAATTTAGGAAACCTTATTATTTTAAATTGTTCCCCAATTGTAGAGGCAACTCAAACAATAATATTTCCTTTCAATTTAAAAATGTATTTACACATGGCTATTAAAAACAGAAAGAAAACTTTAAGAAAATAATTTAAAGGGTGTGAAAAGCAAGAAATAGGGAAAATTACACAATAAAAATTTTATTTACACGTGAATATATATATATATGTATATAATACCTAAATAACACTTACATTTATTATTTGTTAAAAGCAGAAAATGTGGAAAATTATTTCATGTTGCAAATGTCCAAATAATATTATTGCCAAACAGCTTCAGTTTAAGGGGGTCCGGGACACAAAAATCTCCAAATTTTCTAAAAAAAACTTTTATTGCATTAAAAATTTCTCTGTGTTTTTCTGCTTAAAATGACGTTTACATAATGTTTCTATCTTAAGGGGTCTCAGGACTCTTAAAGCTTTAAAATTTTCGAAATTTTAATTTTTTTAGATGTTAAACTCCTATCTTTTCTGAACAGTTTGATATAATTGTTTCATTGAAATTCCAATTAGAACTGAAGTTACGGCTTTTACATTTATACACGTTCAATAGCTTAAGCGTCGTTTCGGAAACTTTGAAGCCATTTTTCTCTAAATGACGTTTTTGAGCATAACGCGCACGATATCTCAAAAACTTATGAATATTTTTTCATGAAATTTTCAAAACGTATGTTTTATGTTAGTCTGTATAAACTGAACGTAAAATTTCCTTTTTTATTGTTCAAAACAATATTTTTTTAGGTGATTATACTGTTGAAATTTTCTTAATTTTGCATTAGCTAAATACAACTTTGTATTAAAAATATAAAAAAGCTTTAAATACAAATTTATTTAGGTTCAGGGTAATTACTATAATCTGAAGCATAAGTAGGCATCAAAATTTTCATTCCAGTTGCAATACTTATTTTGTAATCGTGCGCGTAAGCTGTTATGCCAATTTTTTGCTCGTCAAATGTCTAACAGTTTGGAGCCCCCTGTAAATGCTAATTCTTATTCTTATAATTTTTTAAATACATGAAATGAAAGAACATACTTATATATTTCATTCCAATTAAAATTGTGTCTTAAAATAAAATACATTTTAAGATATTAAATGTTGAAAATGGTCTTTTTTTTTTCATTTTTTCCAATTTTAAGAGTCCTGAGACCCCTTAATTAGAACAGGAAATATCAATTTTTTTTGTTTTGGTTTGTTTTCAAAATCTAGCTTTCAAGCAATGGTTGTCATGAAAACGATTTCTTGTGAAAATGCGTTTTTCTTCATGTTGGCTTTTTTCACCATTTCTCGTATTTGAATTGTTATAAGTCAAGAACCGTTAAATATAAATGGCTCAAACTTAGAACATGTTTTTTTCAATTGTTTTACTTTAATTTTGATTCAGCAAATTAGAAAAAATAATTTTATTTTGAAAATATGATTTTTTTTAAGTTGCACCTTTTTTTTAAATTTTTACTTTAAATATATTTTTTTAATTAATATTTCTAAAAATGCTGAATCTAAATTGAAACTTATATATTTCTGTTTATTTAAATGAAAAAAAAATGAAATTCTACAAATAATATTTCGAGTTATAACGATTTTAAATGACCCCACTTTTTTAATAATTTTAAAAGTTTTAATTTTTTAAAAATATATATGAGAAGTTTTATGATGTGATTTTGTTTACAAATAACATGGTTAACCATAACAAAAAAATTCAAAAATTTAACTCAATAAATAAAAATTATTTTAAACAGTGTCCCGGACCCCTTAAATGTACATTTACACGAGAGATTTATGTCATATTTCGAGATAGTCTTTTTAGCTATTGTTGACAATTCTAAGACAGCACAAATAATAAAATTTCCTTTCAAATAAAAATGTATTTTCACGTGAATATTAAAGACGGAAAGAAAACTTTTGGGAAAATTACGTCAGATAAAAAAAGATACAGTTAAAATGTCTTATTTAAAACAACCTTCTTATAGCGTTATTAAAAAATTCCGGGAGTTAATAACATTGGTTACTAGTTCATTTTACATAAACTGATTTTTAAATGTTTACAGGGTCCGTAAGCATCAAAGGATTCAGGGATTTTAGGTATTTTAGTATGAGAAATTTCCTAAAGTACTGGTCGCTTTATCTTAAGATAGACTTTTTTTTTTTTTTTTTTTCAATAAATAAAGCAAATATTACTTTACAAAAATTGTGATAAAAGGTGCTTGAAAGTCCTTGAAGCATACGAAGGCTTAGTTTAATTGGAGTTATTAACACTAGAAATGAAGGAAATTTTACTCAAATTTTATAAAATATTCACATCATGGTTTTTATTTAAAACTATTTAACATACCTATTTAAATCATTTTTGTGCAGCTTATATTTTACTTATCTTATAAATTGTTTTCTGGTTCAAATCGACATCTGTCAATTCGGTACAAAGTCAAAATAACTCATCACCGCGGTTCTAGTGTTAAATCAATCACTAAAACACCCATTACATGTCTCAACCATAGCTGATTCGGCCTTAAAATCCTTCAGTCAAAGGGAAATGAATAGAAACTCGAATACAGGGAGGTCGCTGCTGGTCGTTTAATTTCAATTCAATGTTTCATAATCAGGTTAAATTAGGTCAAATTAGGGTGTTTTTATAGTTTGCTGAGTGTGAACGGCGTAGCTCGTAGGAAGCAAAGCCTCCTAGTGATTTAAACAAAAGTATTTTCTGTATTCGTGTCATTATTACAAATCTAAAATATACACAAAAATAACAAAACATAAAAATACAATAATGATACCTTTCTAGTCGATGCATATATCTTCATAATAAACTGACTGTAGAACTTAAAATATTGCTTATATTTTTGTGAATTAATAAATAACAAAACATAAAATGGAAAAGTAACAGGAGTTGCAGATATTAAAATGAAACAAATTTCCGTCAGGAAATTGATATAGTGGAACCGTAATTAGAATGTCGAGAGATAAAATCAGATTTTTATGTTCTCTCTTAACACTGAACTAAATGTGAGGTTCAATAGAATGGACTGTACTTAAAATAGAAGGGATTTTACCACTTTGAGGTTTGAGCTATTTCAATCTCATATCTCCCCCTGAACTGAGGGTATTTGGTACTTTTCATGATCTTTTAAAAAATACTTGGAAGATATGTACAGTAGAACTTCCTAAGTAATTATCCGAAGTAATTGGGGCCGTCCATCTTTCGGAAAATCGAAATTTTCGGATAATCGAGAATGCTTCAATTTTAAGTTTAACCCTTTCCGGCGCGGTTTCTTTAAAAAAAGACACCTAATTTTAATTCCAAAACTGACAAACGGCACCAAGAATATTTAACTAAAATTTTCGTATTATAATATACATAAAAATAAGCAAGTTCCTATTATTCTAATAAATTCGTTTATAAATTGCGGTGTCAGTCCATTATTTCATCAGTTTATAAACAGAATTACTCCGCGGCGGTAAGGGTTAAACAATTATTTGCACAGAAAATAAATTAAAAAAAATTACGGTTTTCAAAACATTTATTAACGCTTTGCGGTCGACGTACTCCTCCCAGGCACAAGCATCTATTACATCAGTGGGTGTCAAACTATACTACGACAGATACCACTGATTTTTTACGCGCCGGTAAGGGTTAAGGAGAAATATATGCAGTATTTCTTAGTATGGTAACAAGTGCTTAATAAAGACAAAGCAATAGCAAAATAGAAACAAGAATAAATTACCTGAATTTCAATTTTGAAATTAAGTACCTTTTACATATATGACAATGGAGTTATGAATAAAGAGGAGGAGACATATAGTGTATTATCTATGAGTTACGAGTGAAGTAACTGAGGGGGTTGTCACAAGATGGCGGCTGCTTTTTTTTTAAATCGGATCTCCAGTTTCTGATTACCGTTAGGACAAACATCCCACCAGTAAAATTGAATAGAAAATTCCCTCTTATTTAAGTGTCTTTTTCATGAAAATTTTCCTCAAAGATGTCGTAAAAATTTCTATTTGTTTTTACTGGTGTCAGTATTCCTTGTAAAACTGTCAGTTTGTTTCCCTGGTGGTCACAATATGGCTGAAGCGCAAGAGCTAACTACCGCCAAAGTAAACTGCTACCAGTAAAAATGAAAATCTGTTTTAACCATTATTTATGACTGAAATTTTGTAAGAATAACTCGTTTAAATGAGTTGAAGAATTCTATATAAATCTCCTGGTGGAAGTTTCCACCAGCGGTAAACAACGTGTGCGATAGCGGTTACAGTGGAAGCTTCACTATTTTAAGGATATGTCAGTTCCTCTTTATTAATAGCTCCATGTATATGACAAGGGTTTGAAAAATGTTATGTTTGTCGCAGTTTCGATTGCCTTTGCTTTGAAGCTCTATCACGGAGTTTATTAACATTATTAGTTCACCAGCATCATAGTCTTCCTGCTTCTCCAGCCATGCCAAACCTTCTGCAAAACATTCAAAAGCTTCAGAATTGCTAATTTGTTCGTTTTCTTCGTTCCACTCCGCAGCTTACGGGACTCAAGTTAAATTCAAAGGAACTCTAAGAAAGGGTATCGAAAATATTTATGTGTACTCGTAATTCGAAAAAGACCGCTTGCACACAAGGAATATGATACTTAAAAAAAAAAAAAAAAAAAAAAAAAAAAAAGCTTTCAAAATGGATTCTGCACTCAAGAAATGAAATAGTAAAAGAAAAAAAAAAAACTTTAAAATTGATTTCGGTTAACCGAAATTTTCCGTTAGAAGAGTTTCGGATAAAAGAGGTTCTACTGTATTTTAATGATTTTTTTATTGCAAACTTCAAAATATTCTTATTCATAATGAAGGAACTATTTAAATGTGATAAATGATATACTAATGAAAGGATTAACGATATAGAGGAGGTAGGGAAGGTATGATACACTTTTTTAAACTAATTTTTTACAACCCTTAGATAGATATTTTTAAACAAATTTTTCATATTTTCTTATAACGTGACCTTTTATTCATTTATTAAAAATATTGTGAATTTAAAAAATAGACATTCAAAAAATATATCCCACTTATTTTGAATGGTTACTATTGTATCAAATCTCCCCATTACTGGGGAGGATTGGTACACTAGCAAGGGAGGTTTGATACATTGTTATATAAATTGAAAAAAAAATGCAGATAATTCAATTTATGCGTCATGCAATTTTTTATGGTAAATCTTGAAATATTTAAGTAAAATTTAAAACGAAATGACATTGACATATTTTTGTTTCAGAAATGTTTTTTTACAAAAATATTTAAACTATTGCTATAATTTAAACAATTCTATTTATACACTTTTTAGAAAATAAATAATAAAAACAAAACCCTAGAGATCTAGCTGCAAGGAAAAATGTAGTGAACATTGCTGATTCGCAAACAAATTAACATAAAGTTAGTACATTTAAGATTCCTTTAACCCTTTCAGGGGCAAAGCATTTTCAATGCTAAAGTGTTGAATAAATGAATGGCACCGGAATTTACCAACAAATTTAATTAGAAATAAAAGAAGTGATACATTTCACTTTCATAGCAAATGGAAAATATTTTACCAAAATGCTCGTAGCAATGTGGCGTTTGGGAATTAAAATTAAGTGGTTTCATAAACATACCATCACCCTTGAAATGGTTAAAAGATAAACTAATAACTTTATCATTTTGATAAGTAAAATCGGGTAGATTTAATGTTTTTTCAAATTGCTTTTCGTCAATTATAAAAACATTTTTCCTTTCAGGCCATTTCGAACTAACCATCTATCATCGCACTGCTTTTCTATGTAACCTACATAATGTCTATGAATAGTATATTTGTTCTTCCTTACCAATTTCAGTAGCTCTTGCTTTAAAAAAATAATGAATATTATATTACTTTAAAAGATAAAAAAAAAAAAAACTATTAAATTTCAGATATACAAGTGTATCATTTCTCCCCAGCACTAATGTATCATTTCTCCCTATCATGCCTTATTGGATTTTCAATCACTTTGTGTAAATGCAGTTGCAAAATGCCAATCTGCTTTCTACTAAAACTCACCCTAACAATGTGCTTTACAAATAAAAAATAAATACAAGATATTATCTTCGCAGTAATAAGAGTAATGAAAGAAAATCAGTATTTAAAAAAAAAATTACACTGACATTAAAAAAAATCTTCAAAATTAAAAGAAAAAAACGTTGTCAGTTCTTCACAGCTAAGTCCAGCTAATGATGGCCGCTGCTAATAAAAGAAGCCTTTACATCTGTTACAGTGGCTGTTAATGCCATTTGTTGAGAAAAATTGTCAATGTATCAACACTCCCTATGTATCAAACATCCCCTACCTCCCCTACTTATTAATAAAAGAGTATCTGTTTCCTTTAATTATAGTTTCTATAAAGTAAAACAAACACATTACATAAAATTTATATAAAAAATTCCTTAACCCCTTAATTCTTGCTCCCGTCATATTCACGGGCTGTGAATTTTATTCAGATTATTCAAATTTGTTTGATTCCCACCAGTTTTATAGGATAGTGTAATTGGCTTTATTAATGGTACCATTTTACCCGTCATTAAACAAAGTGAACATTTCCTTTTCAAAAAAGTGGTGCCAATAAGCAATTTGAATTTTTAAACCGTAATTTAATGCAACCGTTAAGGGGTTAATATCTTCAATATGTTAATATGAATGTTAATCAAGTCACCCTGAGTTTTCTAAAACGTATTTTAATGTAACGAGATTATATGCCTAGAAAACGGATGATGCTCCAGCTGAAAGCAGAGTGAAAACGTTTTTGTAGCATATTTTGTATGTTGTGTGAACTCGTTGACACATTTTTTTAACTGTTACGTCGATTATTTTTGTATGTAAGACATAGCTGCCAACTCTTCCGCTTTTTCAGACCACAAAAATAATAGAAATTTTTGCCTTATTTAATCGACAAATTACGACGATTTAAAAAGGTAAAATTTTCCATAAAATTTTTGTGGTCTGAAAAAGCGTAAGATGTTGGCAGCTATGTGTAAGCGGCTTTAAAACTTTGAGATCTGAGCTATTTCATCCGCATATTTCCCGCTGGATTGAGGGTATTTGGTACTTTTCATGATTTAAAAAAATCTTCGAAGATATGTATTTAATTTTTTTTATAAGAAACTTCATACTGTTCTGATTCATAATGAAGGAACTATTTAAATGTACTAAAAATTAATATTTATTGAGAAATTATTGAAAAAACATGTTTTATATATTAAAAAATGTTCTGCATAAGAAAACATCTTTTTTCAACATAAAACTTTACATAGACTTGAATAAAAACTTACCCAAATGCTGTTCAAATAATTAAGTATAATGAAAATAAGTTTTACCCCACCACATTCTATCACTTCATTTAAATTTTAAAAAATCACTAATAAAACGGATGCAACCTGTCGTTCATTTTAAATAAAGGCCTGTGTGCTTAAAATATATAATATTATTGAATAATTAATGATGAGTCGTTAACCCCTTAACAACTTCATTTTTCTGAAACAATTAACAAAAAATAGGCGAGTGCCACTTTTGCCATAATAAAATATCTGCCCTGTATAATCGAAAGATATCCGCTAATTAATAAAGCAAAAGTTATAGTTACAAATTAGTAGTGTTCAAAAGCTTTTAGTACGAGGTAAGCAAAAGCTTTTAGTACGAGGTAAGCAAAATCTTTTTGCGTTACCGGTGCTTGCCAAAAACTGTTAATGGGTTAAGTATGAAACGTCCGATCACAAAATGGCCATATTACTAACGGGGCAAACTTCCACCAGTAAAAAAAGAAAAGATTTTTTTGCCTAATTAATGACATTATTTTGTCTTGAATAAGGCGTTTAAATTTGTATTAAAATTTACTGTCAGAAGTTTGCCTCGTTGTTAATCTGGATACAATACTGGACATTTTTAATCGGACGTTTCATACTTAAACCTTTATGTCCCAACGGTATTTTAAAGTACCTTTAAAATACCTTGTTATAAAATTAATTTAATACACCGATTAGTAATAATACAGTTTAGAATGAGTTATAGATATTTTATATTTTTCTAAAAGCATTATTGTTTCGGCAAAACAAAAATATTTTTTAAAGGATGATTTATTTTTCAATTGCATCTTTTCATCTTTCTTGACGTTAAAAGATTGTAAGGGAAAAGCTTCAGTTAGGAAATATTTCTATATTTCTATTGTAATAGCGTTTGTACATTTCTTAATTCTATAAAATACTAAAAAATTTTTTAATAAAAGATTCGAGTGAAAAATATTGCACAAAATACCTATAAATTCTAATGTATTTAATTAATTTTAATTGGTAAAATCCTTCTTAAATATATTAAATGATTGTGTAAATATTCTAATGTAGTCTCAAAATTCACGAAAAACGCTTTACAAGAGGAAATTTTCATCAATTCATAATTTGGGATATAAAGCGCTAATGACCTAACCCATCTTTGTTAAATTTAAGACGTTTTTGAGGGTACATTTAAAAATTTGATTCCATTTATTTTGATTTATCTTATATTGCATTATTCTAGTCTTAGCAAATGTCAGTTTAAAACTAAAAGTTAGTTTTACCCAACTTCATTGCATCATTATTTTAAACTTCACTAACGGATTCATTTTTATTTAAAACCATTCCTCTAAAACATCTATTAACAATGTTTTTCCTTATACAGTAACTAATTACAAACATGTAAAAAATTCCATCTGAATTATCACGTATGAAATTCTTCGATATCGGTAAGGATTTGGTAGTAAACAAGATAAAAACTGAAAAAGATAAATGTTTGTGAAACTATAATAGAAATTGAAATCAATTGCAATTAATGAAAGTGACTGTTTTTACTTCCCGAAAACTTGAAACCAGGAGTCGTAATTGTCCTGATATTTCAAAACCAGAATATTTTTCGAATAACTGCCAACCTTTCACTAATCTTCCGTAATATTTGGATTAATTTGACACTGGTTAACCACTTTCGAACCAGAAAAATTATCGCTTGAATCTTTATTTATTAAATTCAAGGTTTCTGCGTGGAACACATTTAATTTTATTTCTTCATAAAATTTCTGTTTCGAAACGTATTAAACCAGGGTCAAATTAACGCACATATTACGGAAGATTAGTCTGAGGTTGGCACCTATGTCTTCTGTACCAGTATTTTCTTATAGAAAAATCTCTGCTTAAATAAGGCGAAATTTTGGCCGTTTAACCTAGATTTAATTTTCTATAAACAAATAGTAAAAATTGACTTGAAAAAATGCCTTAAGCGTACGACTCCTGCTTGAAATATGCATAGCTGCCAACTCTTCCGCTTTTTTAGACCACAAAAATTTAATAGAAATTTTTGTCTTATTTAATCGGCAAATTACGGCGATTTAAAAAGGTAAAATGTTCCATAAAATTTTTGTGGTCTGAAAAAGCGTAAGATGTTGGCAGCTATGAATATGTCTAACGCAGGGCCTGATAAGCAACGAGGCAAACTCCTACAAATAAAAAGCAATATAAAATTCTGCTTAATTCATGACAGTGATTTTTCATGAAAACGACATTTAACCCCTTAATTCTCTCTCCCGTGATATTCACGGGCTGTGTCTTTTATTCAGATTGTTTGATTCTCACCAATTTTATAAAATAGTTTAATTGGCTTTATTATGGTATCATTTTATCTGACATTAAATAAGGTGAATATTTCTTTTTTAAAAAAGTGGCACCAATGAGCAATTTGAATTTTTAAACCGCAATTTAATGCGACCGTTAAGGGTTAAGGGTAAGACTACAATTTCTCTTAAAATTTACTGGTGAAACATTGCCACGTTTGTAATCAGGATAATGGAGTTACGAAAAAAGAGGAGGAGACATATAGTATAGAGCCTACCAGTTACGAGTGAAGTTACTGCGGAAGTTGGCACAAAATGACGACAGTTTTTTCTAAAATTGATCAACAGTTTCTGATCCTGCCGGGATGCAGCTCTGCCAGTAAATTTAATAGAAAATTTTGTCTTATTTAAACGCATTATTTATGGAAACATATTTTTATAAATATGGTAAAAAGTTCTATTTGTTTTTACTGATGTCAGTTTGTCCAGGTATTATAATCTTTTTCACTGATACTGACAGGGGGTTGTCTTGGATGTCACAGTATGGTGGAAACGCAGGGCCTGACTACCGCCAAAGTAAACTTCCACGAGCAAAAATGAATATCTGTTTCTGCAACTATTTATGGAGGAATTTTGCATTAATAAGGCGTTTAAATAAAAAGAAATTATTTATTTAAATGTACTAGTGGAATTTTCTCCCAGCAGTCATCAACATTTGTGAAAAGGGGTTACGGTTGAAGCTTCACTATTTTAACACCTTGAGGGGTCATTTAAGTTTAAATAAGATTTGCACCAGAAACTTTTTATTAAGTTTTGCTTTTATAACTTTGGGGGGAAAAGAGTTAAAAAACTGCTTTTCTTGTTTTGAAATAATTTTTTTTTCCAAATTTTCGGTGGGAATTCAACATTATGGAAACGCAATTGCTTGCCCTTCTCAAGGTTAAGGATATGTCAGTTCGTGTTTATTAGTAGTTCAATGATCAGGATCTGATCTAACGCATTCGTAGTTTTGTTTTTAATCCTCACGCTAAATCGTCTAACATAGACAACTAGGTTTCTTGATTGATGAAAAAGTAATTATATAATTGTCAACTTTTGTAAATTAAATTATTTTTAACATCGATTCTTCATAATTTTTCTGGTAGCCAATTCGGATTTTTTTTTTGTTAGGAGAGTAAAACCCCTATCTTTTATTCTCATCCATACTCTACTTCAGTGGCTCCCAAACGTTTTCACTGGCGGACCCCTTTTTATAATGATTTTCTATGGCGGAGCCCCTGAAGCCTACCGTATCCTATGTTACAAGGTAACGTTTTTTAGGTGCATTGCTACTGAGCACAGAAACAGGGAATGAATGTAATCTAAACAATTGTGCAGTGTCCCAGAAATAAAATTATATTTTGAAACTGTTATTGTAACACTGAATTTATTTTCTATTATCATTAATACAGATGGAATCGTCAAAAGTTTGCAAACCTAAAGTTAAAAAACCTCCAAAACTCAAGAAATCGTAACATTTGCTTTACAATAAACTTTACATTATTAGAGTGACAAACAATAACGCATAAACGCTTCATGGGATTGGACTGTTTCGCACAAATGTCTGAATTTAGATCCAGTTGATAGTAATTGCAGGCGAATGTTTGGTTCAGCATTTAACTTTTTCCGGCACAGTGTGCCCGGGTCGGGATATTTAATTTTAATTCAAAACTTACGAAATGCATCACGAATATTTTAGTAAAATTTTGCTTTTACAATGAATAATTAAAGTAACATGTTTTTAATTTCTAAAAAAGTCATTTTAAAATTCCGGTGTCAGTCAATCATTTCACCATTTTACAACAAAAATCGCCCGTGCCGGAAAGGGTTAAAAGACTTCGGTATTTCGATTTCATTTTAAAGTAAGATCTTTAGCACTACTAAATAAACCAGGAATTTTATTCAAGTTTTATAAAGATATTTCAGATTAAGAATTTTTACTTAAAATTATTTAACTCTCCTATATGACTTATTTCTGTTTGATTTATATTTATTTATTTATGAAAAATAGCTGGTTCAAATCGAAATATTTTCACTTGATACCAGCAAATAACCGGTTGTTGTCGGTACATTTAGTGTAACTTGCTATGAGAGGTCAAATCAACGAGGACCTTAGTGTTTCACTGAGCTTAAGCTGGATGTTTTTTATTTTTATATAATACTAAGCACATTTAGAGTCGTCCAAAACCTTTTCTATTGAGCTGTTGAAATGGTGTTTGAAACAGTTTTTCAAAGCTGTAGGATGCCCCTTAATATTTATTTGCATACTTTTTTATCTGGTGTTGTTTGCATTCCTTTTTAACAAGAGATTCATCGTTTGACTCAGAATCCGATCAATACATGTTTCGTCTTAAAAGAAGACAAGTTTGGTAAATGAATCGGAAATTCAGTCAGATACATTTATTTAATTTTGCTAAACATATTGAAAGATATGCAATTAGATTTCATAAACTTAATTAGTTAAATTTTTTTACGGTTTAGAGTTATGGTTCCTCTAATATCACCTGTGCAGTAGGAACAATCATGTAAACGCTCTTCATAGACAATACTATCTTATTTCGGTATGTAATAGGATGGGCGGATACCGGCATCCAATAACTTGATGCACAAGCTTAAAAAGTTTGCTTTTAAGAGTTCGTGATTTTATATAGTTTATTATTTTAATGACAGCATTTAATCTTTTCATAAGTTCAGAAGATATTTTCCTGGGGAGAGCGTGTATCTATAAGTAACACAATAGATGGTGCTACGGTGCTTTATCATCTCTTTAATTTTTGCAATGGCATTGTGACCGCATCTTCAGTGCATTCATGTTCATGTGTGCTTTCCTATGTATTAATCAACAAATATTTCGTCATTTAGAGCCTTAGTTTGTAGTGATCTACAAATAATATGTTCCTGATAGCTTTGTGAAACCTCTTTCTGACTGGCGTTAGTAAGGCGCTTAATTTTAATTAAGTTAATGTTCTCAAACACCCTAATAATAGAAAAGTCAAGTTAAGTTCCGGGTGCATGTTTAAAAAAAGTAAGTTGAGACCCTTAACTTCCCTGGTCATAACGTGATATCAGTATATGTAACTGAAAAATACTAACAAAACTGCTAATCCAGTGACGTCAGTAGATTTATTCATTTGTAGTGCAAATTTTATAAATTTAAAGAGGCTGTTAAGTGTTTTTCTACGTCACATGTTATAGAGTTGATTTAAAAATGTGATATATTTGACAAGAAATATTGACACTAAATTAACAACCTTTTCATAATGCAAATTCATGACGATATCATTTTTACGAGGTTTTTAAGAGCCTTTACAATTATATGATCCCCACAAATTCAAGCGACTCATTAAAATATCAGGTAAGCGCTATGGGGTCATAAGCGCCGACTTAACGGGGGCGGCGGTGTCTAACAAGGCAAACTTCTATCACAAAATAAACAACCTTAGTTTTAATAAAACACACATACTACAATATATATTAAAACACTCATACACACATAAATAACGTCTGCATTCAACAGTTAAAGGTATATATAAATATTTTACCTTATTGTATATATGTCTGTAAAATATTTTAATTAGCTTTCTTCTAATTAATCACACTGATTAAAAATGACAAAAAAAATTAAATTAGTTGTAAAAGTATATCTTATTTCCTAGTTCACCCCCGTGAAGTCTGTATCTATGCCCAGGACATTTCATATTTGTTTTAAGAAGTGTTGAGATATTTTATTTGAAGCATGCATATATTACTTTGCCCTTCGTATTGAAAAAAAAAATCCGGCGGTTTATCTTTCAAATCAGACGGATTTCTTTCGGAATAATGACGTAGTTGAGCATGAAACGTGAGTCATTGGATAACACTTCACCTCAAGTCACACTGAGAGGAGGAGTTGGGAAATTGAAATATCCAAATTTTCGTCCAGAATATAATTTTTGGCTGTCTACACTAAATATACGTTTATTTCACCATTTATCGCATTTTTTGATCGGAAAAGGTAAAAATAGAGCGTAACTGGCTTCGTTCAAATTTTCATTATTTTCCTAAAACTCGGTGGGGCCCCACGGAGGAGAGTTTGTGAACCTCAGCTATATTTTATGGTTTAGATTTCTTCTTTTATTCCGGAATGACACCCAAGATTTTCTTGTACATTGTTTTCGATCAAAAAAATAAAGAGAATTTGTACCATAAAATATCATGGCCACAACATTGGTATGAAAAATGTAAATTTAAGAAAGAAAATACATTTCTTTAGATCGCAATGTGTTATAGACAGTTATAGATTATGTTTTACGTTGTTTATGTTTGATAGAGTTTGTATTTTGTTGCTTTCTTTTTTTTTTTAATTAACTCCTTAACACTAGAACGCCCGGAAGGAGTCGATTCGACTCCGATCGTATGATTAAATGTCAATTGGAACCAGAAATTCTTTCACAAAATAAGCTAAATTTTAATAACGCGGATTTACGTCAAATAAATCAATCAAATAATTTTAAATAAAAATTCTGGTGTAAAATATTTTTATGAAACTTGAGTAAAATTTCCGGGCGCTCAAGTATTAACCTTTCAAAGGCAAGGCACCTCAATTCGCAAAATGCTGAAATCAGTGAATGACACCAGAATTTACAAACAAATTTATTTCACAATAAGGAAAAGCTGTTGTTCACAAGGAAATAAGTGAGGGAATAAAAGACAAATTTTCATTCCAATTTTTGGCGCTAATGTGGTATTTCGAGACTTAAATTAATCAGTTCATATATGTAGCACCACCCTTGAAAGGGTTAAGCGTCGCCACCGATAAGTGTAGGCTACGTTTTTTTTTAAAAAATTCAGATAGTTTGATTGACACCACCTTTTTGAAGTAGAAATATTCACCTCATTTAATGACAGACAAAATGATGCTAGGATAAATTTAATTACACTAATTTAAAAAACGGCTGGAATCAAACAATCTGAATAAAACAAAAATAGCCTTCACAGCCCGTGAAAGTCACGGGCGCAGAATTAAAGGGTTAAAAATAGCAATCTGTATAAAACCATAATTGGGTACTGCTCTGCATAAATGTTATTAACGATTAGAATGGTATCACTATTTCGAAACGATAATCTTCGTGGTAGATTTCTACAATATAATCAAGAAAAATCTATCGCGAAATGAATTTATACAACACCACTGGAACTGTGCGAGTTTTTCGCGCTGAAATCACACGTAGTTTAAGAGATGTAGTTTTCTTAATTGAGGCATTCCTTTTTCTTCAAATGAAAACATGGAAAGTTACGAATATTTTAGCAAGTTGTTAACATTATTTTTGTTATAACTCAAAAAGCGCATCTTCGATTTTAACGAAAATTTTTTTCTTAAAAGTACATACTTTGAGAGCATTATTCTGTAATTTTTTGTTTGGTATAAATATAAAATTACTACATTAATAATTTTTTTTAAATATTTTTGTTTATTTTTCTATGTTAAAATTTGTGTAAAAATGTGAAAAATATATATAATGTGAACTAATATATTCTTTAATAATTGGCGTTGATTTTATTTTTTTAACCTTTATATATTTTGAGAAAAACGCATTTGAAAAATAGTAGCGTTGGCGCATACTTCGCCGATTATCTCAAGGACAGTTCAAGGTCAGGGGCTAAAAAGACTTTATATTGTATTCTCATGTAGAGCCTTATTACTACACATGTTATTTCAAACATCGGCCGTGGGGGCCATTTCGCTATGCTTATCCGGCTAGACCCTTTAGAGATCAGAACATTTTTGTTTGTGATGTTGCATTTCTTTAATTTAATTAAAGAAAACACTTCCGTGGCCTTGAATCAATCCATATATGAACCCCATAGAGAACCTTTGTGATCATTCTAAAGAAAAAATTAAAGAAATGCAACATCACAAACAAGACTGGTCTGATAGAAAGACTCATCCAAATTTGGCATCATGTCAACGAAATACAAATTAATTGCCAAAAACTCATACAAAGTATGCCAAGACAAGTATACCATCATTTCTTTAATAAAAAACCAGAGGATGCACACAAAAATGTTAAATGTATCAATATATTTTAAATATTTCTTTACTTTAACAAGTTTTAATGCGAATTTCACAAATATTCTAATAATTTTCACACGTCTGTAAGTGTCTATCACTGGTCTTCTGTGCTAAAGGTAATCGGGAAGGAAATAGGAAAAGCACATTAACCGTGCTCTGTGGAGTCCAGAACGGGATTGGTGATGCCATATTTTTTACTCGGCGATCCAAATATGTTTCATAGTTATGCACGTTCAAATCCCTAACACATTTGTGCTTCTGTATATATACGAAACTTTCAGAAGATAATCCGACTAACTCCATTTTAAGTGGCGTTTTTTTTAAACAAAGGAACATTGAAAATTTTCTATATATTTATACAGTATATAAACACAATATTTTTATAGTTAAAATTACTTTTTATACTGAACATTTTCATTTGATGTAGTTAATCAAATTGTGCACTGAAGGGCTCAATTTTTAATTGATGTCAAGTCTAAATAAAACAATATGTTTTAACGAAATGTGAGTGTGTGATGGCAGAAATCTGTTCAAAAGCCTTTCGAATGTAGATCTCCCAAATAAATGGCCAATTGCATACCAATATTGTCTTTGAAATTTTTTGTGTTTAGATTTTTCTTCCAACTCGTGCAGAAAGCACCTTTGGTGGTTAATTCTAGCGTAAAAGCCGCAGAAACCTACCATAGACTTTTTTGTTGAAAAATATTGGTATTCCGTTCGCGGGCAATTTAGGAGCTTGGAAGGACATCTCATTCATAAAAGAACTGTTAAGTTGATAAATAATGTACTGGGTGTTTCATAAAAGATGGGCAAAACTTTCAGAGGTGATAGAACACATCCAAACAAACAACTTTCATCAAAGAATGCATGGTCGGAAATAAAACGCAAAGGTGCTGGCGCATATGGAAACTTGGTTCACTGATGCCAGTAGGATACTTTTTTAAAATTCAGATTTATTGATTGCCACCATTTTTTTGAAATAGCGAAATTCGCCTTATTTAACGGCAGATTAAATAAGGTGAAAACAATCCGGATTAACAATATTAAAAAACTGGTGGCAATAAAAAAATTTGAATTTTAAAATAGTAGCGCACTTGCAATACTAACTTGGTCCATGTAAACGTTAAAGCTTCGTTCCTAATGGAGTTATCGGGAGAAGAATGACACTAATAGCATGCAAATGTGATATGGGGAAGAAGAAGATCGCGTATACAAAATTTCGCCTCGATTAATACAAAAAAGCTCCTGATCCGGGTGTGCAACTGCCAATCTCAGTAGGAATGTAACGGAAGATGTCACCCTTCACTAGTAGGGAAAAGGCTGATTCCCTACGGAACTGCTTATGGAAATGGTTCAGAGACTCAACGATTGTACGGAGAGGGGTTTCCCACCTTTCATTTGTCACTTATTCGTTCTTTGCTTGTTTTTGCCTCGCATAACAACATATCCAGTGCTGCCAGTGGGAAACTGTTTTTAAATTCAGATTACTTGATTAGCACCACTTTTTTGAAATTGTAAAATTTGCCTTATTTAATGATAAATTAATTAAGGTTAAAACAAGGGGAATTTTACCATTTCAAAAAAGTGGTGCCAATCAATAAAGCTGATTTTTTTTTTTTTTTTTTTTTTTTTTTTTTTTTTTTTTTTTTAAGTAGCCCACTGGCAACACTGAATATCTCATTTGTCTCCCTCTAGCACATTTGCGTTTTAATTCCGACCATACATTCTTTGATGAAAATTGTTTGTTTTGATGTGTACTATCCCCTCTAAAATTTTTGCCCATCTTTTATGAAACACTCTGTACATCATTTGTAAGAGAAATCTAAGACGAAATTTCCTGAAACAGTGCTGCTCTGAATACAGTAACCCCTGTGAATCCTGCATTAGACCTAAATTTTACTTTAATTACTTTATGAAGAGGTTTGTTAGTGCTCAGAAACAGGATTACCCGTTTAGCTTCTTTTTTTTTATTCATTAATTCCGAATTTCTAACAGAAATTACGAATATTAATTTTTGCTTTATTTAATGATAGACTTTTATGATTAGATAATGTAAACATTCTTCTTTTGGAATTTCTTATGAAAGCCGAACTGACAACTATGCTCCAAACTACTAGATTTCCACCCAATATTTACATTATAACCGAAGGCTGATCTAGACGATCATCTTCTCACATGAAATCTTGCATCATCTTTAATTGTGATCATTGCAGATACTTAGAATTTTATAATTTATAAATTAAAGTGTTATTAAAATATTCTGGTATTTAATTTTTATTAAATTGAAATTTAAAGCAAAGTTAATTAAAAAAGTTATAAATAGCAATGTCATTTAACTAAATGTGAGTGAATAATTATCTCCCACTGGATAAATGCGAGATTTTCGTGCTGAAATCGTTGTATTTTTTCAGACAGGTTGTTTCATTAAATTTTAATTGACGGAAAGTCTAAATGAAACAATATGTTTCAACGATATATCAGTGTATAATGGGAAAGCCTGTTGAAAAATCTGTCGAATGCAGGGTTCCGAAATGGTCCTCCAACTGAATACCAATATTTTCTTAGAAAATTATTCTTTTTAGATTTTTTTTTTTTTCAAATTGTGCAGAAATCGCCTTTGGAGGTTAATTCTTGCGCAAATGCTGTAGAAGCCTACCATGGAATTTTCCGTTGAAAAATATTGATACTCATTTCGCGGACAATTTGGGAGTCCTTCAAGGACATCTCATTCATAAAAGGAATGTTAAGACGAGAAATAATATCCAGGATGTCCATAATTAAACGACCCTACTTTAAAGTTGTCTAAAGACAAAACTATTGTTCTTATGCTGTTCATATTGTTATGTGAAATTTTGTGAAAGACTTAATAAAGGAATGGGAATTTGTTTAAGCAAAAAAATAAAAATAAATAAATAAAAATAAATAAAAAATATAAAAGGAAAGAAAAAGTTCGCCAGCAAACGGCAACTTCTAATATAATACACATTTAACATTACGTCAGTTTAGACATTTTCTTTACAGGGTATCCATAATTAAACGACCCTATTTTAAAGTTGTTTACAGACGAAACTATTGTTCAGAATATTGTAAAATTTTGTGGAGGACATAATAAAGGTATGTGAATTTGTTTGAGCGTAAAAAAAGGAGGCCAATTTTTAACAAATTACACATTTAGCATACATTTATGATAGTTTAACAAATTTTGTTATAACCAAACAGGTTCCGCATTTTCATTATTTTCATATGCCATCTGGTACCGTAAGATACCAGATGGTGTTCCACAGTTGGCCGCAGTTTGTTCTAGGAAATGCTAGGAACATGTCGTGGAATACTGTCTTTAGAATCATGCTAAGCTAATAAATAAAATTTCTAAACTGTCGTAATGCTAAATGTGTAATTTATAAAAAAATAACCCTCTAGAGACGAAATTTTGAACTACTTTTCTTTTTAATTTTTTTTTTTTTTTTTTTGCTTAAACAAATTCCCATTCCTTTATTATGTCCTTCACAAAATTTCACAACTTTATGAATAATAGTTTTATCTGTAGTCAACTTTAAATTATGGTCGTTTAATTATACCCTGTATATGATTTGTAAGAGCAATCTAAGACGAAAATTCCTAAAACAGTGTTGCTCTAAATACAGTAACTTCTGTGACTGCTGCATTAGACCTAAATTTTACTTTAATTATTTTATGAAGAGTTTCGTTAGTACTCAGCAACAGGATTACCAGTTTAGCTTCTTTTTTCATACAATAATTCCGAATTTCTAACAGAAATTACGAATAGTAATTTTTGCTTTATTGAATGATGGGTATTTTATGATTACATAGTATAGACTTTCTTTTTTCTGAATTTCTTACGAACGCCGAACTGGCAACATTGCTCAGAACTAGAACGACGATTGACGATTTGACGCATTTTTTGCTGTAAACCTTATCTTTTATGACCGAAGGCTGATCTAGTCTATTACCTTCGCACGTGAAACGTTATATAATTCGCGGATACGGATGTTTAGATATTTTAAAATTTAAATTTTTATAAATTAAATTGTGATTAAAAATGTTCTGGTATATAATTTTTTTAATTAAATTGAAATTTAAAGCAAATGTAAATAACCCTGTCTTGGGCAAAATACTTTCTCTAATGTCGAATTGACACCGAAATCTTAAAAAAATCTTATTGCAAAATAAGGAAAAGCAATTTTACTTCTCCCCCCCCCCCCCAAACTTAGAAAAGTAAAAGTTAATAAAACTTTCCTGTTGCAAATCTTCACTAATCATAGGTGGGGTATATTATATCCCACAACCCCCCAAGGGGTTAAAATGTTGAAGTGATTGAGTGACACCAGATTTTACGAACAAAATTGTTTCATAAAAAGTAAAAGACTTTTCTTCAAATGCATTATAAATGTAAAATTATGTTTAAAATTTCTGGTGCCATTGTTGCATTTGGTAATTTAAATTAAGTGGGACATATACAGACCCCCTAGCAGGAAAGAGTTAAAAAAGCAATGTCATTTAACTAAATGTGATTGAATAATTATCTCAGAACAATACTAACACTAACTGAGTGTTTAGTAAGAGATTACTTTTTCTCAGCATAAATAATGTCATTTCTTACACCGGAGAAATGGATTCTTTCTTCTCGTGTCACGTAAAGCGAACTTGTATTCATTAACCCCTTAATTCTCGCTCCCGTGATATTCACGGGCTGTGTCTTTTGTCCAGATTGTTTGATTCCCACCAGTTTTATAAAATAGTGTAATAGGCTTTATTATGATATCGTTTTATCTGTCATTAAATAAGGTGAATGTTTCTTTTTCAAAAAAGTGGTGCCAATAGGCAATTTGAATTTTTACACTGTAATTTAATGCGACCGTTAAGGGGTTAAGTGAATAGTTCCGATAACGTATGTTATATGCATACAGTTGCTATTAAAATTCTCGTGTATTATATTACGCCAAATTGTTATATAGCAAAATTAGAAACACCTGTAACGCAATGATTAACTTAAATATTGTATAAATAAATTGATAAATTTTTATAAGCGATTTTGAGGCGACTTTATTGCTACAAAATTTTGCTGCTGTTACTGGTCGTCCGCAACATTTAGTTATGGCAGTCATGAAAGTGCGGTGCCACAAATGGTCGATTGCTACCACTAAATTTTAACAGTTTTTCTTGACTTATTTAATGATAGAATTTATTAGACTTAATCACTCATTAGGAGGTTAGTTTCTGTAGTGAACAGACGTTTTTTGGTTAATGTGGCTGTTGTTACTTCCTTTCAGCTTTTCCTGCCTAAGCTTGGCGAGTGTAACTCTGAACAGTGGTAACTCTTTCTCTATTTTTAACCCTTTCCGGCACACTGTGCCCGGGTCGGGATACCTAATTTTAATTCCAAACTTACGAATGGCACCAAGAATATTTAAGTAAAATTTTGCTTTTACAATGAATCGTTAAAGTAACATGTTTTTAATTTCTGAAAAAGTCGTTTTAAATTTCCGGTGTCAGTAGATTATTTCCCCATTTTACAACAAAAATTGCCCGTGCCGGAAAGGGTTTTAATCCTTTTATAGTAGTTTTATAAATACAGTAAGACCATTTTAAATATTCTTTAAAATACTTTTCATTATTCATCCTAAGTCTTAATATTAAACTTATTTATTTTAAATTCTTAACTATTTAATTTCCTCCTTTAATTTCTTATTTTTAAATCTTAAGAAGTTCTTAACTACAGTTAAATTTTCCCCAATGGCTCACAAAACGTAAGATACTTCAATTCTTAGTCTGGGTGTTAAGCTGTATTCAGCTAGGAAACCCCTCAATTCTGCTCACCTGTTCAGCATTTAGATTTAATAATGCAAAGAATACTATTTAAATTTTGTGGTGAAAATCAGTCATTTGTGGTACAGCGCTTTCATTCCTGAATTATAGTAGGGTATTTCAGTAATAGGGTGTCCCCTCCTCCGCACCTCTTCTACACCTAGAATATTTCATTGACCAGTCGTGTCTTTCCTACTGATTTGCTTTTTTGATATTGGTCATAGAATAATTTAATAGATACTTTTGTTTTCTGTACAACAGTATCTATTAAACACATGCAAAATTTTCTTTTGTTTTGATTCCAAGAATTAAATTCATATACAAAATTCACAAATGTGTTGCCAGCAACTCATTTAAAAAACTCTTCTGAGAAATCATGAGACGTACGTAATAGGCCAATTTTATTTCTAACGAATTTTACTTTTTGTTTAACTCATTTTCGGCCAAAGGTGCGTAAAAGAACTATTTCAATAAATATTTTTTTATTAACACTGCGACGTATATTGTTCACTAATTTTATTTTTCTGCTATTTTTAAGGGTTCTGAAGACATTATAAAATAATAGCAATTCGATTGGAATAAGTACTTTCTGTTGGGAAATTTTTAAAATACGCCAGTTTCTTTTTTCTTTTTTTCTTTTTTTTTTTTTTTTTTTAACTTGAAGCGGTTATTGACAAGTTCGAATTTTTGAAGATGTACAATTATTCCACTTGAGATTAATCATATGTTCTTCTAATGGATTAAAGTTGCAAGTTCTGTAAATCCAATAAAAATAAAGCAAATGTCATAAAAAACTTAAAATTTGTTATTAATGGTGCGTTAACACACCACTGGTTGAATGCATAAAAAATAAGCAAAAATCAAAAACCGACTTTTTATGCAAGGTTTCAGAATTTTGTTGCAAATTTAGTGTGATTTATTTGTGCCTCAAATGCTCCAAAATGTTTTGAAAATTTCCATAAAAAATATAAAAGTTAGACTATAATACAATTGTTCAACTGAATGAGCTGTTTACTGATTTGGCCAATGGTGTGTATATGCACCATTTTATTTCTTAAATATTGGGTTGGCAACCAAGTTCCCGCAGTTTGTTTAAATACATTCGTTCTACCGGAATCTATATTCTGTTTTTTTGATTGAGTTAATTTATGTTGAACATTACACCCTTAAAATGGAATGTCAACTATAGAATGCCAAGTGGGTTGACAACTAAGTTCCCACCGCGTTTTTAAATACTATTTTTTATACCGAATCTATATTTTGGATCAATAACTGTTTGCGCTCGTATGTCCAGTCTGACTGGATATCATCTTTCTTTGCAAAATTTGTTTTTTTTTTACACCAGTAATAAAGGAAAATATAATTGGCTTTATTTAATTAGAGCATTTTTGAAATTGTGTACTTCAAGGAAACTTCTTTTTAAACAGTGGTGTCAACCGAATAAAATTTGTGTAAGAGACGCACGAGTCGAAAGGGTTAAAATGAAATATTAACTATGGAATGCCAACTGGGTTGGCAACTAAGTTCCCGCCGTTTTTTCTTTATTTTTTTTAAAGTTTATTTTTCAATAAAAAATGACAAATAATTAATCAACAATATATTTTCCTTGTTGTTTACAACTTCTTCCCAACGTTCAACAAGATTTTCAATAGCTCGTTGGTAGAAATCCCCCGGTTTGGGCTGGAAAATTTCATTCAACTAAGCTCTCAATTCTTCATTAGTATTGAAAGAAACTCCGCGCATAGCATTTGAACGAGATCGAAAGATGTGGAAATCCGTTTGAGCCAAATCGGGAGAGTACGGCGGTTGTGGCAAAACTTCCGAGCCATGCGTTTGAATGGCTTCCTTAGTCATATTGGCGATATGAGGGCGGGTGTTGCCGGCAGCAAAAGAGCTCCATGTTGCCGATTATTAGGTCTTTTCTCTTGAATAACCGTGTTGAGTGGTTTCATTTGTCGAACAGAGAGTTCCGTGTTGACCGTTTGGGTACGTTCAAGCAATTCGTAATGGATAATCCCTTCCCGTCCCACCATATGCACAACATCGTATTACGTGGATGAAGATCTTGGTTCACGCGCGGTGTCGCTAATGTACCGGAGCTAAGCCATTCATTGCGCTGCTTCATATTAATGTACAGGCACCATTTTTCGTCGCCGGTAACGATTCGGTAAAGAAATCGTTGCTTGTATCCATGAGTTGAGCGGTGATAAGCAAGCAAACCATCGGAGATTGTGGCTCGTATTTTTTTGTTGTCGCTTAAAGCATGAGGAACCCCTGATCCACACTTCTGAACCTTTCTCATCGAGTTATGATGCTTCTCTATAGGAGTGTGGGATAATTTCATTTTCTCTGCCACTTCCCTTGTTGTTTGACCAGTGTTGCCAGTAGGCTACTTTTTTTAAATTCATATTTCTTGATTGGCACCACTTTTTTGAAACGTTAAAATTATATTTGTTTTTGCCTTATTTAATATGTCATTATATAAGTGACCCTTTACTACTTCAAAAAAGTGGTGCCAGTTAAGAATCTGAATTAAAAAAAGTAGCACGTCTGGCAACACGGTGTTTGACTCGAATTATCATGCAAAAGTTGATTTAATCATTCATTATCGAATTCATCTTTACGGCCAGAACGAGGTGCGTATTTGAGATCAAAATTTCCATTTTTGAACTTGCAGGGCGATTATTTTTTAATTAAAACTGGCACCACTTTCTCAAAACAGAAATCATTAACACTCACGTTGACAACATCTGTAAGAGAAATACACTTCAAAGTTTATATTAGCAATATAGTAGTGCAAACAGAATATAAAAATAGTCGACTGTGGCAGCCCTGAACTTGGCATACCAACCACGAGCGGTTGTTTCAGCTATGACACCCTCTCCATACACAGCACAAATGTCGCGAGCAGCTTTTGCGGCCTTACAGCCTTGATTAACCCCTTGGGGACGAGCGACACGTATACGTGCCGGAAATAGGCCTAAGGATACTCGTTTATCCTCACCAGTAAAATTTTACTGTAAAATTTGCCTTATTTAATCCGAATAATTTCCCGATTTAAATAGGCACAAACTTCTGTTTTTTAAAACCGGTAGCAAAGTAATAAACATTTCGTAAAAGGCTCCCGTCGCGAAGGGGTTAAAAGCAAAGCAAAGCAACTGTCGGAAATACGCCTTTTTCTCAACTTGACACTCCATTTTAAAGGAATAAATTTAACACAAATTAACTCTATCCACAAAACAAAATATAGATTCCGGTAGAAAACATTTATTTAAAAGAACTGCGGGAACTTAGTTGCCAACCTAATAAAATATTATTTTTCATGCACAAAATTTTTTTGTCTTTTGAATCTAATTTAATCATATTTCAAGGAAAATAATACCACATTTATAAAATTAACATGCTTGGCTTAAAATGGTTTAAATTACTAAATCTATCTCAGTACCAAGATTTAATACTAACCAAATGGTTAATAAAAATAATTTTTCTTAATTTAGTAAAAATACTGTAATTTCATGTACCGTCGAGATTAGCCCATTAAAGCTTAGCGTTGCCTCGGGGTAACAGCATATTTACCAATACGTTTGTTGTTCGCACACCAGTAATTGCGAAGTGAAATATTAGCTTTCTATGATGACGGAAACTCCGTGTTAAAATAAGATATAAATTTATTGTTTGAAAAGTGGTGGGAAATGAAATATTTCCATTTTAAAGAGAAAAATAATTCCGTCATTTATGCATTAGGTTGTTTCTCGTTTATCCTATAAAGACTGAATCTTACTAGACGTATCCTTATCGTACTGTCTATGTGAATATTTAGATAACCTAAGTTATACGAATTCTGTCGTTTCTATCACTTATAGGATAACATGTTAGTATTTTTTGGTCTCTTAAGTGTTATATGATGGCTAATTAATAATTCAAATTTTTAATTTTTATTTTCAACAAAAGAGTTAATCTTATAAAACTGCTGATAATAAAAGTACATATTACGTGCGAATACATATTAAATAAAGGGATTTTATGAACCGAGAAAAAGATGTAAATTCTACCACTTCGCAGCACGTGCATACAACACGCCATAATTTGCACATTTTTTTTTTCTTCTCTTATGCGATTGCAATTATGCTCGTGTGCAGCGTTGCCAATTTAGCACCCATTTTGATTCAGAAACTAGGAATCCATTCCAAAAATTAAAAATAGTATTTTTTTTATGACGTTGGGAAGAGAATTTATGAGATTTGTATCTATTGGAGGCAATATATAGATTAGACAAAATTTGGTTTTTTGGCCACAAATAAGCTAATTTTAATTATCGTCTAACAATGACAGCGCGAAACCTGTAAACACTAATTTGATATATTTGGACGGATTTTATTACTTGGTGATTTCTTAAATATACAATACAATGGAACCCGGTTAAGACGCGTTTCAAGGGAGTGGTCAAAAGTCGCGTATTAAGCGGGATCGCGTATTAAACGGGATTTGTATAATGTTGCAGGAATTAGGCTTATTTACACATTTAATCGAATAAATGAACTACAGAGCTTTCATTTATACGTTTAAGGTGGAAAATTGTATCTTTTACATATATTCAGATTGAAATTTAATTGTATCCCACTTTGTTGAATCCGTATCGTTTCTTTTTATAGGACAAACTGGAATAACAACGGAAAATAAATATAGATTCCAACATAACTTTATTGTCGATTAATGCGTTGCAACCAAAAATAATTTTTCCTGCTAGTCTCGTTTTTTTAACAGAAAGGAAAATAATATTAAATCTTTGAAGCACAACCCAGTTTTTTAAATCATATTTAGTACTTGTAATAACGTACATTTTAAACATCTCCAACAACACATATGAACAACTCTAATCATAATAATTTTTATGACGTATCTGAGTAACCTGAGTACGTCTATCTCTCTCTACTACAGAAAAACATACACGAAGCGTGAGACAAAGAATGTTAGTAGATGAGATCAAAGAAGAATTGTAGTTTTGCTAATATAGCGGGGTTTTTTTTAGAATTGAAATATCTCCCACTATTTCCGATAAGTAATTTTCGCCTTAATTAATCTGTTGTAAAATAAATTAAATACTATTTGGAAACATTGTTTTTTATCTGAATAATAAAAATCCTCTGAATCGGTAACAAGGAATTCGCATCTTGATCAATGAATTCGCGTCTTAAGCGTGATTTTTTCCATTAAAGAACCGAAAATGTATCGCGTATTAAGCGGGATCGCGTCATAACCGTTCACGTATTAACCCTAGAACTACCGGAAATTTTACTCAAGTTTTATAAAAACATTCTACACCAGAATTTTTACTTAAAACTATTTAATTTGTTTATTTAACTTATTATTGTCTGATTTATACATTTAGTTTGTTTTGAAGAAATTTCTGGTTTGAATAAATATTTTGAATGTACATGTCGGGTCCAATGGACCCGTCTGGTAGACGGAAGGTTAAACGTGATCTTTTTACATTAACCTTATGGGCGATGTTCAAGGGATCGGACAAATCTCGCGAATTCAGCGGGATCGCGTATTAACCGCGAGCGTCTTATCCGGGTTCCACTGTATTTCTAAAAATACTCTTATCAAAGTTTCCGGTGTGAATTTAAAATTTCGAAATAGAAAAGAAATCCTGCTCGGGTGTAACTAAAATGATAGCTATCAAATAGGCCCGCTGGTTGTCAGCCCAGCTAGCTTAAACGGTAGAGCATTGGCAAAGTAAGCCAAGGATCTTCAATTCCCGGATTGCGCAACCTTTCACTCAGTTGGAAATGATATGATGATATGACATTTGTATGATAACTTTATCAATCTGTTTGAACGTGTTAAAAATAATAGTACAGTCGGACCTCTATTTAACGAAGTCGCTAAATCCCGAAAAAAAGTTCGTTATATGGAAAATCCGTTAAATAGAGAGTCCCACTTTAAAATACTTTAAACTACGTAAAACACATTTTAATCCATAAACACTAAATATAATTAAAAAAAGTAATTAGTCACACTTTTCTTTTGTAAATTATATTTATTTGTTTTACTTATTTTACCCATCAAAAAGAAATCTGCAAGGGAAATAAGAATGAAACAAAACATTGTCTGGAAATACATTGTATTTTCAGTTAAAAAAATAATTTTACATTAAAATCACGATTTTTTATTATGGTTGATACGCTGTTTGGAGGAATACCAAATTTTAAAGCAGTATTCTTTTTCTTCATGCCTTTATCCACCTCATCAAGTATAATTTTTTTTCTTTGATGCTCAAGCACTTTCGCTTTGACATTTTCGAGCTACAAGAACCGAAATTACCAACACAATTGATCATGATCAACAATCTAGGAAACGGAAAACTATAGGTTAAGGACACGGGGCAGCTCCTTAGAGGGTTAAGAGGCTACTTCAGTCAAGTGAAAACAGTCGTTCGCTAATGCTAATCCAATGGAAGAAATTTATAAAAATATCTCGGTTGCATTTTAATATTTTTAAATGATTTTTTGGCATTGGATAGCTGAGATCGATCTGTATGCAGGCCGTTTTTTACTTTTTCGATTTCGATTGCAGATTTTTTTAAAGAAGATGCTTTCAGTTTCGAAACCGGTTTCGAAAGTGAAAGTGCGCTCATTAAAAATATCCGTAAAGAAAATTGAAAAAGCAAAAAACGGCCTTTGTACAGATCGATCTCAGCTATCCAATGCCAAAAAAATCATTTAAAAATATTAAAATGGAGCCGAGATATCTTTATAAATTTCTTCCATAGTATTAGCATTAGCGAACGGGTCTTTTCACTTGACTGAAGTCGGCTCTTAAAAGGGGATATTGAAAGTTTGCTGTTCTTGGATGGAAAGCAAAGGATCACAACGATTTTACTGCTCTCGGTGAGTTAGGTGCCTGGTAAGACCTGTTCATGGTCATTGATCATCATAAAATATGTTAAAAGAAAGAATAATTTTGAAATGTCCAGTAATATTTTAAGAAATAGGGAGAAAAAAAATTTAGATCCCAAGGAAAAGTTCGTTGTATAGAGAATGCACTTCGCTATTTGGAGGTTATTTTACGAAGAAATTTGCAAAATGTTCTTGGTTCCAAGTAAAAGTTCGCAAAATAGAGGTTCGTTAAATAGAGGTCCGACTGTATATCGAATTAGTGTTTATATGGTTCGCGCTATCATTGTTAGACGATAATTAAAATAAGCTTATTTGTGACCAAAACATAATCAAATTTTACCTAATCTACATAGTGCTTCCAATAGATAAAAATCTCATACATTCGCTTCCCAAAAGCATGGAATAATATTTAAAAATAATGTTTTCTTCCATATCTAAACATTTTTCATACATAATCTCACACCATAAAACATGAAAATATCGCAAAAATAAAATATGTAAGGAAACCGTAACGTAGAAAGATAAGTTATGTACATTCAAAAATCAATCCCAAAAGGAAAATCTTGTTAAATCGGGAAACGCGTTTTCCGATGCAAAATAAGTAAGCAAAATTTATAGTTTTATACGAGAAAAAGAATTGTTTTTCTGCCACATAACGGAAAATCAATAAACTGTGAAAATCTATGTATATGGAGTCTAATAAAAACCTTGAAAATTAGGTTATGTGCCAACTTCGTAAAAGTGTTTCGATTTACTTTTTAGTGTGATTTCATATTAGACCATTGATAATTCTATTTAATCACTAAAGATTTTTCTCGAGAACAAAAAATATTTAAGAAAAATGAATTATTTTCTTTAGAATTTAAATAAAATTTGTTTGCTATGCCATGAATTAATACAGTTTTCTAGCTCCAAAATATGAAATAAGAAATGGAGTAATATTTAAGTGACAGATAAATAATATCGTTTGAGGTGACACTACACTAATGATGCATAATTCTAAAAGGAAAAAAAAAAAACAGAAAAAAAAGAAAGAAATGTATTTATAATAGGATTTCCTTACAGAGTAACTTTAAATAAAGAACCTGGAAAAATATTAAAGATTAGTAAATTGCAAGTTAAATTTTTTATTACAACAGAAAACAAAACTACACATTCGTAAATATATAATTTAGCCATTAAATGCATGAATTATTCTCTTAGAATTGTGTTTTTTATTCTTATATTAGCTACACACCAGAAATTTTAAGGCAGATTTTTAACTTTATTTAGATTTGTAAATTATACACGGGTAACATTTATATATAAAGATAGTGTCTAGGAACTTTATTTATTTGCTAGAAGTTACATAAAAAGTGACTCAGATCTGCATCACTATGCATTTAGGGTTAAAGAGTTTTTACAACACATACAAAGCAACATATTCGTAAAGTTTCAATGAGGACCTGATTACTAGTGATGGGCAGAATGAATGATTTTACTATTCGAATGAATCATTCGGGAATGCGCAAAACCATAACCATCCAACATTTGTATTTTTTTTAATCAATTACCACCAGAAATTTTGTAAAAATAAAAGAAGCCATATCAAGTATAAATCATAGTACAAATGGCTAAAACGTAACACTAGCTCAGGGTTACCAGTTTGGCCTACATTGTTATTTCGAAATTTCAAATTGACACCGGAAATTTTGGAAGAAGATTCTTTACTTTCACCCCTTAACCCTTTCATGGGCGGTGTGATGTTTATGAAACCACTTAATTTTAATTCCCAAACGCCACAGTGGCACCTGAACATTGGTAGAATATTTTCCATTTAACATGAAAAACCGAAATATAGCCTTTTTCTTATTTCCAATTAAATCTATTGGTAAATTCTGGTGCCATTCATTTATTTCAACACTTTGGCATTGAAAATGCTTTGCCCCTGAAAGGGTTAACGGTCGCATGAAACTATTGCTAAAAAATTCAAATTGCTTATTGGCACCACTTTTTTGAAAATAGAAATATTCACCTTATTTTATGACAGGCAAATTCATACCATAATAAAGCCAATGACATGACACTATTTTGCAAAACTGTTGGGCAGGGGTGTCAAACTGTGGCCCGCCGGATACCACTAAAATTTTACAGTTATGTTTGCCTTATCTAATCGTCGAATTGCTGCGATTCAACTTGTAGACTATTTCTTTAAAATTTTAGTGGTATCCGGCAGGCCACAGTTTGACACCCTTGCTGTTGGGAATCAATCAATCTGAATAAAAGACACAGCCCGTGAATATCACAGCAGCGAGACTTAAGGGGCTAGGTAATCACTAAATTACTGTCATTAAATGAAGCAAAAAATACTATTTTTAATTTCTGGCACGAATTTGGAATTTTTGAATAAAAAAGGAAGCCAAACTGACAACCCTGCGATTAACTACTAGGAAAGACTTATAAGAGGGAGGCGGCAATCAGTGAAAATAAAATATTTTCTTATAAAAACATTCGCCTCGCTTAACCTCACGAATAATTAATATCAGTTTTTCTAGAAGAAAATACTGGTACTTCCCTTTTATCTCATTGTTTTTTTACTTGATCTGTTTCCAACGTGTGTAACATTCCTTCACACCTTGTAGTTATCAATTAACTTAAAAATAAGAAAAGAAATGCGTTCAGTAGATCAAACCTTCCAAATTTCCGCAAGATAGCAGTGTTGGTTGTGGATTACTTTTATTAAATTCAGATTTTCTTGATTGGCACCACTTTTTGAAATGGTAAATGTCGCCTTATCTAACTCGGGTGAACGCGCGCATACCCAGGGTATGTATGGCTTTTAATTTGGCACCAATAAATACTAATAATAATTGTCACTTTATTCAGTCGGAGACAATTGTTAAAATTTTTGCGATAAAATAAGTGGAAGATTACTTTTAAAAAGATAGTGGTGTCAATTGTAAAAAAACTATACGTACTCTCAGTCCCAACGTGCGTCCTCACGGCTTAATGTCATATTAATTTCGTGAAAACAGGTAAAATTTTACAATTTCATAAAAGTGGTGCCAATCAAGAAATCTGAATTTAAAAAAAGGAGCCCAATGGAAAAACTGCAAGATAGAAGACGATTAAAACAATGGAACTATAAATAAAGAGAAACTGACTTATCCGCAAAGTGAAGCGTCAACTGTAGCCGGTTTCTCAATGCCACATAAATTCCGGAGCAAACTTCCACCAGTAAATTTTTATTGAAATTTTCTTCTTATCTAAATCCTTTATTATTGCAAAATTTAATTGATAATTATGGTCACAAACATATATTAATTTTACTGGTAGAAGTTTAATTCGGTGGTAGTCAGGAACTGTGTCAACACTATTGTCGCAACCTAAACAAACTCCTGTCAATGAAACATATTACAATATCCGGACCAACATCCACCAGTAAAAACAAATAGAAATTTTTCCATATTTGTGAGAGAAGTTTTCGCATAAATACGCCGGTCAAATAACATCCTATTCAAAATTTACTGGTGGACGTTTGTTTCGGTAAAAATCCAGCTGTCCTGTTGTTACAACCTCCTGAGTTACTTCATTCGCAACTGGTAGATTCTACATTCTATGTCCCCTCCTCTTTATTCATAACTCCCTTATTAAAACTTAATGAATTCAGAATGTAATTTAATTCGCGATTTTATCCTTCATCGTTTAATAGTCACTCTAAATGAATATTTAATACATTAGACATTAATTGAAAGTATAGTGTGTAAATTAATTATTATCTACACATTTAGTGCTTTTTACAAAACAACACGTTCGAGTTTTAATTACAAAATTCTGAGATCTGTAATTAAAATTCAGCCATATGAATATTAAAAATTTTAATCATATGCCGCATTAAATTACTGAAGGAGTAAAATATTAAGAAATTCCAATGAAGTCTGAAAATGTTTCATTCAGGATGACTAAGTCATTAACAAGGCATAAGTGTATTAAAAGTTAATGAATTCTGCTTGCTATTTCACCACATACTATAATTTATTAATGGCAAATTTATAATCTGAATGCAAGTTTTATAAATTAGATATCTGTTAGTATTACAAGCATTAAAGAAATGATTACCTCTTTATTTAACGCGCTTTACCAGACGACAAGATAAAGTTTTAATTACAAATTTCTGAAATATGTAACTTACAATCAACCATAAAATTATTTAAAATTTCGATGAAATGCCCCGTAAATTTCCTGGTTTATGAAAAGTTTGAGAAATTTCAAGGAAGAATGAATATTTTCTGTGCAGGATAATTAAATAGTTTTCATACGAAGCAATTAAAACGCAACAAATTAAAAATAATCTTTCTCTTTGCAATTTTATTCATTTTTACATAGTTTCCAAAGAATGTTGTTCTTATATGATATTGTTTAACTATAATTTTCGAATGTTATGTTCACCTTGATTATTTAATGAAAAATATACGAATTGAAACTTCTGATTTATTTTAACAAAAGGTTCAAAAAGACACAAAAAAGTTTACAGTACGTAAAAACGACAAATGATGTTAACACTTGTAGCCCCAAGAGCAATCAATTTCACTTAATTCGATTTGAACCAAAAATTTATTTAATAAAGAATTACATTTAAGCGTAGCACAAAAATAAGTTAAATACTTAACTTAAAAGCTTATAATAAAAATTCTGGCGTACATTTTTAAAATAAAACTTGAGTGAAATTTCCTGTGCTTCTATTGTTTAAACCCAACCGCATTCAATTGTTACAAAACAGTCATCATCAGGGAAAATGTCAGAGGTGTGAAAATTGATGAAAGTTTGTTGCTTAAATAGCAGGAGACGAGTCTATTTTAAACAAAGGGAAGAGAAGGAGAGGGGAGGATAGGGGAATACGATAATTATGCTCCAAATCGCTAGAGATATTTAGTATGCTATGCCAGATCGAGGATATATTGTAAGATAGCATATCAATGAAAGTATTCCTTCCTACAGTCAAAATTTCTAAAGGTTCTCTGATTATAGATGCGTAGTAATAGTCCAGGATCTGGTACAGCATACTAAATAACTCTAGCGATTTTGGAGCATAATTTTTGTGTTTCTTTTTCCCTTTCCCCTCTTCCTCCCTTCCTTTGAAATTGACTTGTCTCGGAAAATTTAACCCCTTAATTATTTTGCTCGACTGCGCTCGAGCAAAAAGAGTGTGCAATCTTCGATATTAAAAGCTTTTGGATACCACTTAATTTGAACTTTAATCTTTGGTTTGTTAACCCTTTGAGGGGCAAGCAATTGTGTTTCTGTAATGCTGAGTTCCCGCCGGATATTTGGAAACATTTTATTCCAAAATAAGGGAAAAAAAAGTGGTGCGGGGTCTTTATTTTTTAAATTATTGTGTCAAAAAAAAGAAACAGTTAAAGGGTTAATCAAAGAACATTCATGAACTTTCACACCTCTGAAATTTTCCCTGGTGATGGCTGTTTTGTAACAGTTGAAACTCTTGGATTGTAACATCATTTTACGGTTTTTATGTTCTGAAAACTTTTTGTTTATACCTTTTAGTGTTGCACCTTTTCAGTAAAACATATCAGAAGTTTCAATTTGTATATTTTTCATTTAATAATCTTCTTTTTATAAACATTCTACTGAATTTTAATAGCACATATAAATTCAGAAATTAGCAAGACTTGTAATAAAACTTAATTTCAATAATTATTAAAACTGTCAATCCAGTGTCTCATTAAACTGCTGGATAATGAAAATTTTAAGAAATATTAGGGAAGAATTAAAATTTTCCTTTCAGAATAATTAAATAATTTTCAAGGCATTGGAGGATATTAAAATCTAATGGAATTTTAAAATATCATTTTACCTTTTACAAGTCTTAATATGATCTAAGGCCGGACAACTATTTTAGTCTTTTAACTATTTTGATAAGAGTTTTGCATACATTAAAAGAAATTTTATGTAAATATTTAGAACACAGTTGCCAAGTATCCCGCCTTTTGACTTTTAATAATTTATAACAAAAATACTTGCTTTATTTAATTGCAGAAATCTGCGTTTATTTAAAGTTAATATTCTAATACCGGAAAAGTGGTAGTTTCATCCAGAGAGAGACTTCGCAACTGTGCTTAGCACATTTTTTTGCACACGAAAAAGAAATAATTTAAAGAATGTTTGATTATTATACATTTCGGAGGTCAAAAGGGACCATATTCAATTTCTGTTCAATCGCAAATATAGGGTGATTATAAATATATTAAAATAAGTCCCACTTTCAAAATACTGTAAATAAAAGGAGTCACTGGTCAGATTCACTTCACATTTGAACTGAATATACTGGAAGAAGGGGGAAACGTTATGACATAAGAAAAAAAATTCCAAAGTGTATCAATAGATGGCGCTGTAAGCGGCATAACGAAAGTGGATTCGGCTACAAGTGACATTTTAAATTGAAATTCGACGATTTTGGCATGAGTTGCACAGTAAACCAACCGTACTGTTCAAAGTGTATGAATGTTTCGGTTGTTTGACGGAAAAATGGCTTCGAAACCATTCGAGTGCTATGGTACCGTTAGTGGAAAGCCCATCCACTACGACAAGGTCGTACCGTATTAGATGGAGAAAATCGTTTTTTAATTGTTCTTGGGCCGAAAACCGCATAAAATGGACATAATGATTGGTTTTTTAATTATCGCTAGACATGCGGCAGACAAGTTCCATATGCTGTCCACCGTTGTCCGCAAAGAGTTGAATCCGATGAACAGCATGTTCCACAACAGACCGGAGTGTCTCAGGGGTGACTTTGTGAATGTGTTGCGTAGTACGTGCCTTCAAGTCAGGTAAATTTGCAATCGGGCCACCGTACACAACATTTTAAAGTTAACCCACAGCCAGAAGTCACAAGGATTGAGGTCTGGTGATCTTGGAGCCAGGCTGTTGGACAATGACGTCTGATAAGCGGATCATTTACGAAATGCCTCTTGAGCAGTTGCATGACTGGCTTTGCGATGTGCGGTGGGGCGCATCTTGCAATAAAATGATTTTATCCAGACATACACGCTGTTGAAGTGTTGAAATGACCTGGTTGCGCAAAAGATTCTCATGTCGTTTACCATTCACTGCACAGATAACGGAACCCGCAGGACCCATCTCCTGGGGAAGAAATGGCCCTGCCATACACGATGCCGTCAACACACACCACACAGTTACATTTGGCGAATGCATCGGTATTGCTTGAGTTGTGAATGGATTTTCTTCTGCCCATATCCTGCAATTCTATGTATTGACAAATCCTTGGAGATGGAAATAGGCTTCGTCTGTCCACAAAATCTTCCATGGCCCTTCATTGCCCAGTTCCATGTTAGCGAGCTATTCCAGAGCAAACGTCTGTATTCGTGGCAGGTCAGCTGGAATCAACACCTGAACACGGTAATTTTGTGAGGATAGCAATGTAGGATATTGCGTATAATTTTATGCACCGTGCTCACAGAATTGTCTAAATATCGGGCAATTCGCCGTCCACTGCACGTTTGCAAACCACTGCTCGTCCCTTCCTCTAATGATGTGGCCACATCTTCTACTGATGTCGAAGCAAGTGATTTCCAGATTTCACTTCAAAACTACGCGTTCTCTTCGAATTTGTGAATCATATTCTTCAGACCCTTGGCAGGCATCAGACTACAGCCTTTTCTCATAACCTTTAATGAGCGGAATTTCTTTAAAGCTGCAAGCGCCCAGTATATGTTTGTAAAAGAGCTTCACCAGTAGAGCGCGATCCTTCATTGAGAAACTCATGACAAGCTGCTCAAATGCCATATGAGGGAAACGCCACATACCTCGCGTTTTTATACCACATGCAATGTGTCGTGCGCATGGGTGTCTTTTAATTTGCATAGTATGCCGCTAACGGCGTCATCTATTGATATACTTTGGAACTTTTTCTTTTCTTATGCTACGCCGTTTCCTTCTTCTTCCAGTATATTCAGTTCAAATTTGAAGTCATTCTGTCCAGTGGTTTTTTTTATATTATTTTGAATATAGGACTTTAATTAAAATCATCGTGTACTGAAAATCCACATTAGCAACCAGAAAATTTATAAAATATTTTTCAAAATAATATTTGAAGAAATGAAATATATTATGAGCAATTTTCTAAATTGATTACATCCTATAATTCTTCTGGTGTAAATTAATTTTTTTTTTCCTTTGTGATCTTAATTTAATTTTTCTAAATATACTGATTAAACCTTAATGATATTTGCGATATAACTCTATAAAGATTTAATAAAATGTAATTCCTGGGCTACTTTGATTAAAGGAAATCAAATATGATATCGAAAGTGGGTGTTTTTTGTTTATCGGAATTTCTTTAAAGCTGCAAGCGCACAGTCGCTGTTTTTGTAAAAGAGCTTCACCAGCACAGCGCAATCCTTCATTGAGAGACTCTTGACTAGCTGATCGGATGCAATATGAGGGAAACGCCACATACCCCGCATTTGTATACCATATTCAATGTGTCGTGCGCATGGGTGTCTTTTAAATTTCATAGTATGCCGCTTACGGCGCCATCTATTGATACACTTTAGAACTTTTTCTTTTCTTATGCCATACCGTTTCCCCTTTCTTCCTGACAAGTGGTTCTTTTTTTACAGCATTTTGAAAGTGGGACTTTAATTAAAATCACCTTGTAAAAAAAATCGACATTAGAAACCAGAAAATTTATAAAGTATTTTTTGTATAACATTTGAAAAAAAAAAAATACATTTTGTCCTATCATTTAAATTGAATACATCTGATAGTTCTTCTGGTGGAAATTAAAAAGTTTTTCCTTCGAGATCTTAATTTAATTTTTCTAAATCTGTTGATTAAATCTTTATAATATTTGCGATAGAACCCCATAAAGATTTAATAAAATGTAATTTCTGGGCTACTTTGATCAAAGGAACTCAAATATGATGTCAAAAGTGGGTCTTACCGTTTGAAAAATAGAATTTAGTGGAGTCCTATTATGCATAAAATCCCTATTTCAAACCTTGCTTTCATATTCGAAAATACAATATTCCAAAAGCATTTTTTTAATTATACTGATAGTACGAAACAGCGATGCCAGTTTGGACTCTGTTATTCAAAATTTCTGAATTCCCAAGATCTTTCTGTTTTATGTTTATTAAAGTTTATCATTAAATAAAGCAAAATTACTATTCAAGATTTCTGGTATGGATTTGGAATTTCTGAATAAAAAATAAATTCCTCATCGGTACACAGAGTGTGACATTTGTCTCGAAATCACATGTCAAACTAAAGGGATCACATGAAATCACATTGCTATAATTCTTTCTTTTGAACTACTTAAAGAATTTAAACAAATTATAGTTTTATACGTAGTTAACTCATCTGTGTCATTAGAGCATATATACGTGCAATAGAAATTTCTATTTTATTTAGAAATTCTGAATTTATTTTGGAAATTGGAAAGAAGAATTTTTACCTTACGCAGTCTTAAGTCTTTCATTAAATAAAGCGAAAATTACTTTCGAACATTTCTGGTATAAATTCTTTATTTCTCAGTACAAGAGGTGGTCATCCTAACAACTTTGTTACAATGTACTGTTTAATTTATGGCTAAAAAATGGAAAAAATCAATTTTTAACCCTAGATCTACCGGGAATTTTATTCAAGATTTAATGAAATGTTCTACACCAGAATTTTTATTTAAAACTATTTACCTTATTTTTGTCTGGTTTATATACTTAGTTTATTTTAACCCTAGAACTACCGGAAATTTTACTCAAGTTTTATAAAAACATTCTACACCAGAATTTTTACTTAAAACTATTTAATTTGTTTATTTAACTTATTATTGTCTGATTTATACATTTAGTTTGTTTTGAAGAAATTTTCTGGTTTGAATAGATATTTTGAATATACATGTCGAGTCCATTGGACCCTTCTGGTAGACAGAGGGTTAAAGAAATTTCTGGTTTGAATGAATATTTTGTATGTACCTGTCGGGTCCAATGGACCCGTCTGGTAGACGGAGGGTTAAATATGTGTTTACGGTGCATATGCGGACGAGAGGAACGCTAGAAGCTAAAAATACTTTTAATGCATTTATCCCCCTTTTTATATAAGTAAAGTAACCCCTTGAGGGGCGGTGGGATATATTATATCCCATCTCCGATTAATGAAGATTTGAACCAGAAAATTTTTATTAAAATTTACTTTTCTAACTTTCGTGGAAAAAAATCGTAAAATTGCTTTTTCTTATTTTGAAATAGAATTCTTAAAAGATTCCGGTGTGAGTTCAACATTACAGGATCAGAATCATTTTCCCCTTAAGGGGTTAAGTAAAAGATCTAAAACGTTGTCTTGTTATACTTACTTCGACGCTAACGAAAAAGACTAGCTATCGCGGTGCATTCTATGTATCTTTTTTTACACATCGCTGTAGTCACGTGATACTCGAATGCACCTATGCAGGTGTGAGAAAAGAGCAACACGTCACTCTAGTGGTCTGTAAAAAAGACAAGTGGGATGCGCCGCGGCAGCCTGTCTTTTTCGTTAGCCTCGAATTACCTGATGTGACATAATTAAAGAACGAAATTCCTAAATATTTTACAAAATTTCATTACTATCAAAAATGTATTAAAATTTAATAAAATGTAATTTAATTAAATTTAATAAAATGTTCGTATTTTTTTTTTTATCTTAGAGTTAAGTCAAATTACAATATTCTATTAGTATGCTCATTATTAAGCTTTATCAATCGCTTCCTAACATAATTTTAGTGTTTTTTTTAAGAAACCATTATTAACCCCTTGGGGACGAGCGACCCGCATGAAGCGCTCAGAATCCTCGTTTTTCCTCACCACTAAAATTTTACTGTAAAATTTGCCTTATTTAATCAGCACATTTTCTAGATTCAAGAATTCACAAATTTCTGTTTTTAAAAAACGGTGACAAAAAATTAAAAATTTCGTAAAAGGTTCCCGTCACGAAGGGGTTAAATAAAAAGTGGCTGAGAACTGATAAAGGTGCGGATGAAGTACGTTTTTTTTCTGTCGACAGAAATGTTTGCCAGGTTACCAGATATTTTCAAATTTGTACATCACTGATTTTGCGTGTTGATCGAGCAATAGTAGGAGAACACATCGCTTACACGGGAAAATTTATCTTACTTAGCCCTTTACGGCCGAGTATTTGGAGATAACCGCCCAAGCTTTATATACATGATTCTATTTTTATATTTTATTTGCACCACTATATTTTTAAAATACATTTCTTTTGCACAAGTTGTCAAGTTAAAAAGTAAAATCTTTCTTAAAAAATGTGGTGCCAGAATAAATGCGTGTATGACTGGGCAGTCATCTGTGCCCCACCCCGAACTAAAATGTTTTACACCCTACAACTAAATGTTACAGTAATCATTGCCTTATCTCATCATCGAATTTCTGCGATTCAAGAAGTAGAATATTTCTTTAACCCCTTAACCCTTTCCGGCACAGCGTGCCCGGGTCGGGATACCTAATTTTAATTCCAAACTTACGAACGGCACCAAGAACATTTTAGTAAATTTTTGCTTTTACAATGAACATTTAAAGTAACATATTTTTTATTTCTAAAAATGTCGTTTTAAAATTCCGGTGTCAGTCAGTCATTTCATCATTTTACAACAAAAATTGCCTGTACCGGAAAGGGTTAACGCTCGAATTAAAGTACGGTTGAAAAATACAAATTGCTTATTGGCACCACTTTTATGAAAAAGGAATATTCACCTTATTTAATGACAGGAAAAACGATATTAAAATATAGCCAATTTCACTATTTCATAAAACTGGTGGGAATCAAACAATTTGAGTAAAAGTCACAGCCCGTGAATATGACGGGAACGAGAATTAAGGGGTTAAAAAATGAGTGGTATCTGGCGTAGTATAGTTTGACACCCACTGGTGTAATAGATGTTTGTGCCTGGGAGGAGTACTTCGACCGCAAAGCGTTAATAAAAGTTTTAAAAACCGTAAAAATTTTTTAATTTATTTTCTGTGCAAATAATTGTTTAACCCTTGCCGCCGCGGAGTAATTCTGTTTATAAACAGATGAAATGAAATAATGGACTGACACCGCAATTTATAAACGAATTTATTAGAAAATATGATCTTGCTTATTTTCATGTACATTATAATGGGAAAATTTTAGTTAAATATTCATGATAGCGTTTGGCAGGTTTGGAATTAAAATTAGGTGTCTTTTTTTAAGGACACAGCGCCGGAATGGGTTAACTTTCTCGCTGCGTAATTGCGTCTCGCTGCAAAATAGCTTCAAAAATTGCGTATTTAATTCCTTCGGGAAGAGCGTCTTTTAAGAATTTTTATTCTTTTGTCGCCGGTTTTTCATGACAAAAATTTTCACCTGATTTAATCGGGAAAATGCTTCGATTAGATAAGGCAAAATTTGCAATAAAAAGTTACTGGTGGGAATGATCAAGGAGGATTAATTAGACGGAAAAAATGCACCCCGATGAAATCTCGGGTTACGCAAATTTTGCTACTTTTACGTTAACCGAGGAAATCACGGTTTGCGCAGCGAGAGGATTAAAATTTATTGGGAGGCATTAAATTATGGAACTATTAACCCCTTAACCTACGATTTACGTCTCAACAGCTCCGCGGTTTGGCAAATCCATAGCTACCACTAAAATTTAATAGAGATTTTCGCCTTATGTAATCATGGAATTTCTACGATTAAATTAAACTATATTTACTGTGAAATTTTAGTGGGAAAAGAATTTACATTTGGCTCGATCATCGTACGCGGGCTATGCCCGTCATTGTAGGTTAAGAGGTTAATAAAGAGGAACTGACATATCCTTGAAGTAATTAAGTCTAATCTGTAACCGTTTTTGCCGGGGTTGATTACCGCCGGGTCAAACTTCCACCAGTAAATTTAAATTGAAAATTTTCTGTATTTAAACGCCTTTTTAAGGCAAAATTTCGGTCATAAATAATGGCAAAAGCAGATTTTCATTTTTACTGGTGTAAGTTAATTTCGGCGGAAGTCAAACCCTGCGTTTCCGCCATAGTGTGACAACCTAGACAATCACCTGTCAGTGTCAGTGCCAGTGATGATAATGCCTGAGCAATCTCCCACCGGTAAAAACAAATATAAATTTTAACTGTATTTGTGAGAGATATTTTCCATTGAAAATCCGCTAAATTAAGGCAAAATTTTCTATTCCAAATTTGCTGGTGGAAGTTAGCTTCGGCGACTATGATAAACTGTTTATCCAATGTAAAACAAATCCGCCGCCATCTTGTGACAACCTCCTCAGGTACTTCACTCACAACGGGTAGATCATACACTATATGTCTCCTCCGCTTTATTCATAACCCCATTCATTAAACAAAATTGTATGGTACCCGAATGAACATGCTTTAAGGGCGTCCGGGACACAAAAATCTTATAATTTTCTAAAAAAAAAAAAAAAAAAAAAAAAAAACTTTTATTGCATTAAAAATGTCTTTGTTTTTTCTGCTTAAAATGATGTTTAAATCATGTTTCTATCTTAATTGGAATAGGAAATGTTATTTTTTTCGTTTTGGTTTGTTTTCAAAATCTAGCTTTCAAGCAATGGTTGTCGTGGAAGCAACTTCTTGTGAAATTGCGTTTTTCTTCTTGATGGATATTTTCAATATTTCTTGTATTTAAATCGTTATAACTCAAGAACCGTTAAAGTTAAACGCTTCAAACCTGGAACATGTCTTTTTCAATTGTTTTACTTTAATTTTGATTCAGTATATTTGAAAGAAAAAATAATTACTTTTGAAAATACGATTTAACCCTCTGTCTACCAGAAGGGTCCAATGGACCCGACATGTACATTCAAAATATTTATTCAAACCAGAAATTTCTTCAAAACAAACTAAATGTATAAATCAGACAATAATAAGTTAAATAAACAAATTAAATAGTTTTAAGTAAAAATTCTGGTGTAGAATGTTTTTATAAAACTTGAGTAAAATTTCCGGTAGTTCTAGGGTTAAATAAAAAGTTGCACCATTTTTCTTTTTTAATTTTTTTGTTAAATATTTTTAATTTTTTTTAAATTAATATTTTTTAAAATGCTGAATCGAAATTAAAACTTATATAATTATGTTTATTTAAATGAAAAAAATTATATTAATAATATTTCGAGTTATAACGATTTTATATTATCCCAGTTTTTTTAAAAATTTAAAATTTAAAATTTTTTTAAAAAATATATGAGAAGTTTTATCATTTTTGTTTACAAATGATAAGATTAACCATAGAAGAAATCAGAATTTTAACTCAATAAATAAAAATTATTTGAAAATGTGTCCCCAAACATGTTTTATCCATGTTCGGGGCACATGGCACATGCACATATCCATATATCCCCCCTTTAAATTTGAAAAGTAAAAAGAAGTAGTTCTTTTATGATGAAATTGTACGTGCTTTTTGTGTAATTTTTCTCAAAATCGGGATCCCTTTTCAAGAACATTAATTTCATTGCACACGTGTGTGATAAAACAAACAAGAATTAATGAACACAAATGAAGAAATGTTTTCTGTCTGCAAAATGTATATATTATTATAGAAAAGGAAATTAGAAATTATTTTAGTTTTTATTAAATTCGGAGTTGTATGTCGGAGTCGGAGTCGGGAATGTATATTTTAATATATTTTTATAGGGGCTTCAATGCTTAAAAATAGTCTGGGCCATTTTAAAAATGTTCATTAGTTGAATTACTTCAAATGTGTAGGAAGTACGTTATATCTTTGTATAACTAATATTTTTTGTTAAAGTTCCAAAATAAAAATCAGCTGAGGATTTTTCAGACCTTTTTTTTTTAATTTGTAACAGTACCGTATGGCCTCTACTTAAAAATATAATTACAATAATGTTATACTTGTTTTTAACGTTTCCTTTAACCACAAAATGAAAGTTTAAAGAATAAACCCTTCATATTAGTATTTTAAAAAAATACTGCCCAGTTCATAACAATGTTTCCGCAAGATAATAAAGTTAAGAACTAAAAAGTTTATCGTGTAATAGCTAATCAAATCATCTTCAGGATATAGCAGACTATTAGTGTAATCTAATTAAAAGACCTTTTCTTCTTAAAATTTTATCGTCTCATTATTATATGTTTAAAGTAATATCTTAGACTACCTTACTTTTATGAGTATTTTGTTGAGTCTTTCTCACTTTTAAAGAAAATTTCTTTCGTAAATCTTATCGTCCACATAAAATTAATTATCACATTATTTAACAAAGAAATTAGGCAAAATGTGAAGGCTTTATTTCGTTTTTCAAAAATTAATGCATATTTTTAAAAGCAAAGAAAAAAAAATTCTGGCTTATTTCATCAGATGCTTGGTATGTATAAGTTTTTTTATTGAATGTAAAGTGTAGCCACTTGTGTTTCTTTTTTAAATTCAGATTGTATTGGTTGCTATCACTTTTGTGAAATAATAATATTCGTGTTATTAATTAACGGACTAAATAAAGGGAATATTACTATATGAAAGAACAATTATAGCAATCAATCAGTCAGACGGAATAAAACCCACTAGCAAGGAGCGGCCTCTATTATTTCCATGTCTGTCCTGTAAATAGGCTTTTAAGAATTCAGAATTATGGCAGTTTACAGCAAGAGATTACATGAAAATATTTCCAGTTGATAGATGGTTAATCATACTATCATGATGCACAAAATATTCTGCTGATCTGGAATATGTCCACCATATTTGAAACTATCAACCCTTTATCGGGTAATGATAATACACTTACCACTTAATTTTTATTGATACTGATCCTTTCCCTCCGGAATTTTTAGAAAAATATTTTGATTTTAAAATGCACGTGATGAAAAAATGTCGAAAATTTCAAATAAATTTGTTTGTAGATTCCGGTGGCAATGAAACTTTTCAACATTTCAGCAGCAGAATTGACTTGCCCGATAAAGGTTAAAACTAACATTCTTCCATAAGTAGCGTATAGAAACTTCAGTTATCGAATAACCTTAACCCTTAAATGCACGATGTTTTATTTTGTTTCGAAAAAAATTATATGATGCTCTGAAATAGTTTATTACACAGGAAAAATAATGAAAAAAATGAGAGATACATTTTTCATATATACGTCAATCTTTTCTGCTGTAGCACATCTGCAATACAAGTAAAAACTACTGTAGTGTCGCTGTTTTACGCTAAAATATAGCAAATTAGTAAATTATTAAATATTTTAATAAGTATGTCTCCAAATTCCTTATTTTATATAATTATTTATTTTATAAAACTTAACCTTTAACCCTTTAATTCCCATGATAGAATACGTTCTAGAAATTACGTAGTTCAGAGAATCTGACTTTACACCAGAAAGCTTCAATGGTTAATTTCACTTTACTTAAATACGGAATGTCTGTCATTAATTAAAGCAATTATTGCTATTTTAATTTTCTAGTGTGAATTAGGCATATACGAATAAAAAAATCTATTAAATTCAAAGCACTGTTGTTTTCATACATGCAAAGCTGCGCACTAAAGGGTTAAATGCTTAATGAACTGCAATAATATTTTATTTCATAAAAAGAATGATATAATATTTGCCTATTTTCTTCATTTTACAAAAGATATCTTATTTTTAAACTTTTTACCATGGTTAAACATCGAAGTAATCATATTTACAGGCAATTACAGTAGATGCCACTTAATGTGATCATCTCGGCACATCGGGTATTTGAAATACTGTCCGATTGATAATAGAAAGCGATTTAGGAAAACCTTTAATGATAACATCTAGTATTACTAAGACATGATAACTAATCACTGATGAGAAAATTTTAATTATAGCATGCGACTTCACAGGGTGAAATATTCAATTGTGTATACTTTTACTACTACTTTTATAATTTTGTGTTATTTATAATCATTGTGATTTAAAAATGCTTAGCAAGAACTTTGCTCAAGCTACCGCTAAAACTAAAAAATATCCAAGTTATTAAAAATATTAAAATCACTATTCAAATTACACCAACTTTTCCACGACCCCCAATTCAACAGCTTTATGAGCTCCATGAATTTTCCAAAAATATTCTCTCCATTGATGAAATTATGAGGAAAACAAAATAAGAAGTCCAGCATTGCCGTTTTTTTTCCAGTCATTCAATGCATGGCTGTCAAATTTATTATTTTTTTTCCACTATTTTTTGAAAGATTTCCCTTTTTTATGGGCCGAACGTTTGGCCGTTACAACACAAACATTTATTTAAAAAAATAATGGTAATTAAAAAGTATTTAGCTGCGATGCATTTAGTGCCCCGACAAAAGTCCGTTACGAGCTGCCACCGGGTCCAAGCGAATTCCTTTCACGAAATTCCCCATAAACTCAACAGATTTCGCACGGAAAATTTAACTTGTGACAATTTCAATGTGTTTTTTAAATTGTATCATTACGTAAAGTGCCTTTTAACCCCTTATTTCTGGCTCCAGTCAATATCACGGGTTCAGGTGTCGTTCTTTATTTCTCCTGCCCGTCATATTTCCGGGCTGGAGATTTATTGCTGGAAAAAACTTCTGAAACCAGAAAAATTTAACTGGCATTTCGGTGTGCACTCTTTGAATATTAGCGTTTGTGTTTGGTTTTTGGCGTTGATTGTGATCTCGGGATTTTTATTGCATGTTTTGAAATATATCGCGCTCAACAAATTATTAATAATCAAAATATAATGTATAATTATTTCAAATATTGTTTGTAAAAATTTGTACGATGATGATAAATAAAGATCTAAGATGCGAAAAATTTATGCCTTATTCGTATTAATTTGTATGGTATAAAACAAACATTAAAACACAGAATTTTCGCATGATGGCTTTTCGACAAATGTGAATTTGTTCTGTAACATCTTTTTTTTTTTCGTCTTAAAAAAAAAAAAAAAAAAAAAAAAAGCAATTTAAGAAATTACAACGACCATTTGGAAAATGATTTTTTCAAAGACTAAAACTTAAGACATAAAAAATCGCACGGTGTTGATCATACATTACGTACGCCATGAATTAAACATTAATAGTGTTATTACACGTAAAAATTCCAAGCGACAAAAAACGCCTGCGACTCGTACGTATTATACACCTGAAACTTATATATTATCCAAGCATTTCATTGGCTGTTCGGGAAAAGGCTTTTCCATCGCCAGATATCCAGGAAATCTGACGACCAATTTTAAATGAAATTTCATTCTTAAACTTCTAAACATCCGACAATATTACTTTTTACACCGTCGTATAGAGAAAAAGATGTACTTTTAAATGCAATTTGTTTGAAAGCTGTATCTCAATTTGTTTCTGAGTTATTAATTTTTTTTTGCAGTTTTGATTACTTTTTTTGTGATAGTGCTAACAGAAGGTATCCATCAGGTATGAGATTTCCGACTTTTAACATACCAGTATAATCTTAGAGAAAATGTTATTTCATTTAATCGGAACATTTATGCAATTTAAGAAAACGACATTTTCTCAAAAATTATACTGGTGTGCAAAAAGTCGGAAATCTCATCCCTGGTATCCATCTCTGTTGAAAGTAATTAATGAAAAATACAGATTATTGTATAGACCAATCAGAAAACGAATAACATGCGGATTAAACCAATGAAAATCTTCAGATATGCTTTTGATATCCTACCCTGACGAGAACAATAACCATTTTTTCAAATGGTTAAAAAAGAAAAAACTAATCGCATATTTTATATAGAAACCTTATAATTATTCAATTTCTGTAATAAAAAAATAGGTACTTTTCTGATGTTTTTTTCAAATACTAAGCGCCCGTTAAGGGGTTAAAAGATTTTCTAGCTTTGCCTAGATTTTTGCCTGTTTGCTAAGTTCTTAAACAGTTTAAATCCGCTTTTTCATATTTTCTACACCTTGATCAATCTTCCCTCTGCGGACATCCCATTACTGGCGAAGACCAACCCCTTTATTTTTCTAATTAGTTGCTCGCGCGGCCATCCTCTTGTATATTGACTCTTTCCTGTTTTTCTACGAATTTATTCAAATTTTGCAGGTGTTCATACGAGTTTGGATGCTTGACATTTGTCTGGTTGTGCGCATTTGGCAAGGTTGTCAACATCTTCCACCTTTCATTAACCCCGTAATTCTCGCTCCCGTCATATTCACGGGCTATGTCTTTTTTGAGATTTAATCAGATTTGTTTGATTCCCACCAGTATTATAAAATAGTGTAATTAGCATTATTACGGTATCAATTTACCTGCCATTAAATAAGGTGAATATTTTTTTTTCTTAGAAAAGTGGTGCCAATAAGCAATTTGAATTTTTAAACTGTAATTTAATTCGACCGTTAGGGGGTTAATTATCTATCTATTTCGTTTTCTATACTTTTATTATTGTAGTTCATACTGCACAACTGCTATAGTTCTTCATACATTTCTTTATGATTTTTTTCAACCATTACTCAACAATATAGAGTGGAGTTTTTACGCAACTAGGAAGGCCTTGAAATCACCAATTGTTTAACCCTAATAGTCCGAGAGCTACACGACCAAAATAAGGTGAAAACTGCAAATCGTGATAAGAATATATCGATTGCTCAGTATCTTCTTTATATTAATACAATGCATTTCAGAGGGGGAGGCATCGGGTAAAGTCGTGGGAATTCAAGATGGCAACTGTTATTCAAAATGGCGTCATTTTCTGAATTTCCTTACTATCCGTCATATAAATGTGTATTTCAGGTCGATTTCAATGTTTTTAACGTTAAAAATTTTGTTTTTAAGATTTTTCGTCATAGTTGAATGATTTTATGAATTCAGATAGTCTGTTTGTTTGTCTGTCTGCCTTCTTGACATTCCATGCTCTAACTCGCTTAAATATCGCTACTCGCTTAAATTAACTCAAATTGTATCTAATTTGCATATGTTATTGAAGTTTACAATTACATGTTCAGAATAAAAATGAAGTGTATAAGTTTTATAGTCGGTTTCCAGGGCCCTCAAAAGAATTCCATTACGTTATTGTCTATTAGTGCGAGTGCTACGGTTGAGAAAACTGCAAATCGTGATAAGAATATATCGATTGGTGAGTATCTACTTTATATCAATACAATCCATATAAGAGGGGGAAGCATCGCGTATAGTCGTAAGAATTCAATATAGCGGCTGTTATTCAAAATGGCGTCTTTTTCTGAATTTTCTTACTACCCATCATATAAATGTGTGTTTCAGGTCGATTTCGATATTTTTAACGTCAAAAATTTCGTTTTTAATACTTTCCGTCATAGTTGAATGAGTTTATGAATTCAGTTTGTCTGTTTGTTTGCCTGTCTGTCTGCTTGCCATTCCATGCTCTAACTCGCTTATATAACGCTACTAGCTTAAATTAACACAAATTGTCATCTAATTTGCATATGTTATTGAAGTTTACAATAACATGCTGGGAATAAAAATTGAAGTGTATAGCTTTTATAGTCCGTTTACAGGGCTCTCAAAAAATTTCCATTACGTTATTGTCTATTAGTGCGGATGCTACGATTGAGAAAACTGCAAATCGTGAGAAGAATATACTGATTGGTGAGTATCTACTTTATATTAATACAATCCATGTAAGACAGGGAGGCATCGCGTCAAGTCGTAGGAATTCCAGATGACGGCTGTTATTCAAAATGGCGTCATTTTCTGGAATTTTTGCAATTTTCATACTATGCATTGTATAAAAGTGTGTTTGATGTAAAAAGTATCTGAAAAATCTGTAAAAATAAGTGTGGCTGTAGAAAGGTTGGACTTTCTTGCACATTATTGTGCAACTGCAAGAAACGAATGTGAAAAATGTGATTATACAAAGTGAAGTTTTTATATTCTGTAATTGTAAATGTAACATGCATTTTTTTAAAAATATGTTGTATAATTAAGGTATTAATAAAAATGCATTTTTGTTATTTATTTATTCCTTTCATTTTCCTCACTATAAAATACAAAAATACTTTAATAATTGTCCTATTTTCATTTTAAGCGTATTTCTTATATTAAAAAGGGAATTTTTCAGTTTAAAAATATCGAAATGTATCATCAGAGATACTTTCATATGATGTATAGGAATAAAAATGCAAACAATTTACAATAACAGTCGTCATCTTGAATTCCTATGAATTTACACGACTCCTAAGCTTCTTATTTGCATTCTATTAATTTGAAGTAGATACTGACTAATCGGGATATCTTTATCACAAAATTCAGCTTTCATACCTAGCAGATTCTTTTTATTAGATTTTTTTTAATTTAATTTTTTATGCGATTTTTAGTGCTTTTTTAAGTTTCAAGGTGATTTTTCCACATTATTGAAAAGAATACGGTTTCTTTCTTTTAACCCAATATAGTAAATTTTGTTCTCTTTTCAAAAACGTTTATTCGGAATTCGTACAGCAATTTTTGAATTTTTAACTCATTTTTTATGCGATTACTGAACAGCAGTTAATGCGTCTTCATACCTATAAGGGGTGTTACAGTAGGGGGGACACAGTTCTGTTGCCAAATACCGCCACGTTTGTCGCCAACTTGGCGATATATCGCCAAATTTCGCGAACAAATTTAGTCGTCAAAAGTGAAGCCAACTTGGCGATATCAACAAATTGTGAAATTTTAATGCAACAAAAACTAATATTAACTTAAGGGGTTATATTAATTATATTTTAGGGAATCCAGGTAAATTAAATCTATAATAATAAGGAAAGAAGTTTGTGTGTGAGTGTGTCGACGATGTTCTTAAGAGACAGCTGCACGTAGAGCTACAAAATTTGGGGAAAAGTTCCGTCTATATATGAAGTTTTGCAACTCGAAGCCCGATATTCGATTTTTTTTATTAGATTTTTTTTTAATTTAATTTTTTATGAGATTTTTAGCGCTTTTTTAAGTTTTGAGACGATTTTTCCACATGAAAAGAATACGGTTTCTTTCTTTTAACCCAATATAGTAAATTTTGTTCTCTTTTCAAAAAAGTTTATTCGGAATTCGTACAGCGATTTTTGAATTTTTAGCGAATTTTGTATGCGATTATTGAACAGCATTTAAATCATCTTCATACCTATAAAAGGGTTACCGTAGGGGGTACACAGCTCTGTCGCCGAATGCCGCCAAGTTTGTCGCCAACTTGGCGATATATCGCCAAATTAGGCGACTAAAATTAGTCACCAAAAGTGACGCTAACTTGGCGATATCTCTAATATTTCGCCAAATCCCCATAGACTTCCATTCTAAACCAATAGGGATTACTTGCTTACAGAAAATGAACAATTTGTGATATTTTATTGCAACAAAAACTAATAGTAACTTAAGGGCTTATATTAATTACATTTAAGGGAATGCAAGTAAATTAAATTATGAATAAAAGTAACATGATACAATGCTTAGCATGCTTTCCCAAACATAAATTTTAAGAGAGCCCGTAGGTGAAAGGAATTAGATTTGACACTTTTATCCAATTACAGTAAATTTTGACTTTCGTGATTTTTGAACTTTTTGCGATTTTTAATTCGATTTCTACGTTTCTTCGCGATCAGCTTCAATTGTTTGACATTCCATTTTTTGCCTATAATACTAAAATAATTTCTGCCCTCATTTCAATAAAGTTTATTTGAATTTCGTATAGCAATTTTCGAAATTTTCGGGAGTTTTGTATGTGATTTTTAGTGTATTTTAGCGATTTCCTACCATTTTTCCACATTAGTGAAAGGATTCAACTTTCAATCTTCGAACACAATATATAATTTTTTTTCTCTTTTCGAAATTTGTGCAGGAATTTAAAATTTTTTCGCGATATCTAATTGTGATTTTCAGAGCTTTTTTGCAATTCAAGTTGTTTTTTGACGTACCCGGGCAACGCCGGGCAAGTTAGCTAGTGTAGAATATAGATAAAATGATATAAAGGTACACGCGAACATTTGGATACATGGCCGTCTATGGATGATAAACTGTGGTGATTTCAGTAGTTTTAAGCGTGTTTTAGTCTTAATTAATTTTAGCTAATAGTGGCGTGTATATTAAGATAGTGGGTAAAATACAGGGTTGCACAAAAGTATTCAAGTATGCTTCAGTCTATTGCTATAAATTACTGATAGTGAAATTTCAACCTATTATGCGTTTTTAACACTTTCCAACATAATTAAAAAGTATTTATGAATTCGATTTCTCTGTTCATCTGTCTGTCTATCCGTTCCCTAACTTGTGTTAATATAGTTGGATTGCTCTTTAATTACTTATTTACAGACTCTTTAGTTTATTTACAGAAACACTCAAATGTATCCCATTACATTATGGTTTATGGGGAAATGTCTCGTAATTATATAAATAATTAGCACCTAAAGTCGTGGTCTGGTCCATCCGTCTGTCGGCATATAACAGCGAAAAAGCCACCCAACCAAATGGTTTGAAATTTAATATAGATAAACGTTGCAGAATTTTGTCATGTCAAATTTTATGAAAATTGAATCAGAACTTACATATTAATAACATTTTTTTTTAATTCCATTCATACGTAATTGATTTAATGGTATCCCACGATAGGTAATAATTCTAGGTTGCCAAAGTGATTACGTCCTATTTAAGGTGTCATATTATTTCCTTCCATATTACTAAATTTAATGTATATAATCGTAATAAATTTTCTATAACAGTGAAACAGTTATTGTACCAATATCTGAATATAATGTTTATAAAGCTAGTTATGGCATGAACGCACCTCATTTGCCATTTCTGATGTAGAATTTCCGACTTGCTTAGAACTCTGAGCTGTTTGGACGTATTTTTCCGTTTCCCAAAAACAGCTTTAAATCTGTTGCAAACAAAAATATTTTCAACAGAATTGTATTTCAAGACGTCTTTCAAATAAAGGGGCATGAAGCGCATTTTAGAAACAAACAAGGAAAAAAAAAATTAAGATTATTTCTATAAGCATTTTTATGAAAAGACAGGATTGCTCTCAACACGGACGGAAGATTATTATTATCATCGGTTGCATGCAAAGCAGCCGATTTACTTGAGCAAACGATGTTTACTGTGCTACGATAAATAAACATTTCTTTCTTTAAAATGTACGTATTTTATATCTATGTATTTACGGTGCCAGTTTTATAATAAATGGATACACTTTTTAGTATACGATAAAAATTATATTTGCAAGAATTCTAATAGAATAAATATTTGTAATTCGATATCAAAAGAAGATTTAACCCTTTATCTACTCACGGTACTTATAAGTACCACTCACTTTAAACTTTTATACCATAGTGAATATTACTACTATTCTAATGGTGCATTGGAAAAAACGCTCGTTTAACTCCACTTTATCCGAATACATGACAGCAGTAGTTCTAGATTTGTAATTTTAGAGAGGAATTAGTCTATCATTGAAGCAGTCGATGTGTTTTGTGCCGATATTTTGCACAGATTGCCACGCTCGTCTTTTCATTGCTGTAAACACAGTAGAGGTCTGCACGGGCCGGAATTTCCAGGCCCGGGCCCGGCCCGGCCCGGTGTAAAAATTGAAAGTTCGGCCCGAGCCCGGCCCGGCCCGTTTACATTTTACCGTTCTCGGCCCGGCCCGTACAAAAATCAGTGAAAACAGGCCCGGCCCGGCCCGACTAAATTTCTACAAAAAATTCCGTTTTTTCTCGACATACAATTAAGATTCTTTTAATGAATACTACATGCATATTTATGGGAACATTTTACAGTATATTTTAAATTACTATGTGTTCGCAAAATAGAAAACACACAATAGTAAACCTTGACGATTACTTACAGTGTTTTAGTCAACGTCTCTACAGACGTTTCAAAATTTAAATAAGGGTTCATTAAAAGATTATTGTAGTTTAGAATAAAGGGTTAAAAAACATGATAACTTTTGAAGCTTATAATAAAAGGTAGATTTGTGAAAATATTTGTCATTTTTAAGGCTTTTCTCAAATCCAAAGGAGCTACATTTTGATACATTTATGAATTCATTTCTTTCGGAAACGCATGAGATTGGCAGGCATTCTTATTCAGAAACCATGTAAATGCAGTTTTTTTCTTAGATAAAAGTAATATATCTTTCAGAAAATACTCCCAAAGTTAGCGTTTTTAATCGAATTTCCGGAAGCGATAGCACAGGAAAGGAGAAAAACGCACAGTCACGTGACAAGAGTCTCTGTTATCTCTGTACGTAATTTATGAAAAATGGAAACGCTATTCGATCCCAAATGCCTTCAATACTCAGGCCTGTCAATTTTATGCCTTTAAAATGCCTTAGTTAAAAATGAGTCAGAAAATGTGTCTGAGAGTTTTGCATTGTTGAGCAGTAAATATGAGAACCACCTTAAGGTACATTTCCAAAGATACAGTTAACAGAAGTTCATTATCGCTATTAATACTTTTACAAAACATAATGCCTGTCCTACACATCCTGAGAACGATTAAGACCAGTTCCGTCCTGGCACAAGTCTGCCGAAAAAATTAAACCCGGGATCAGGCATCATGTAACTGTACAATGCCGATCTCTACGATGGACATGTTACATTTCTGTATTGATGTTGTTAAACTCGCATCGGCTCGTAACGCACATTTATACTTCTCAAAAAAGTCATATTCATTGGAAATGGCCTCGTATTTTATCTGCTACTCTCAAATTCTTATATCGGGCCTTTAAATTTTTTTATCGGCCCGGCCCGGCCCGGCCCTGCAGGCCCGTTCAATTTTTTTGCCGGCCCGGCCCGCGGGCCGGGCCGGGTACGGGCCTCGGGCCAAGCCCGGGCCCGTGCAGACCTCTAAAACACAGTAAAGGATATAAGTGTTGAATTTTTTAATGTGTTCATTATGATCTTAGAATGCAATTTGACTAGCTATTTTAGGTGAAAGATGTATGTATTGGATTTAAATGTTGAATTACTTGGCGGTACTTATAAGTACCGTCAGTACACAGGGTGTTGGAGAAAAACTTCTTGTTTACTTTTCGTTAGTGTAGTTATCCATCGTTTTCATCTACTTTAAAATGCAGTTACTAAAATGTAGTGTAGTAATGATTTCCCTGGTATATCTTTTCAGTTTCATTGTTATGTTTTATATTCCGGTTCACCTAATTCTGTTATTTTTCCCATTCATCTATAACTAACCAACATAGAATTATATAAAACCATAAGACAAAATGCAATATTCCATCTTGATTCAATCGCAAAATACTTAATATGAACTTTAACCCCTTGTGCTCTGGCCCTTATAACGGGTGTATGTCGCTAGCCCCTAGTGTTGCTAAATCTGGTTAATTTTTTTTTTTTTTTTAGTCCCTGGTACGATATGCTATTTCTTTCTTCCAGCTTATTTTGTGTCCAAAAAATACCGTTAGCTAACACAAGCCAGCAATAAACAAAGCAGATGTATCATTGTACAATTAAATACTCTATAGCATTTTTAAAAATTTCTTAGCATCTCACATTTTCAATGTTTATATCGTCGTATTGGAAAAAAAAAGTACAGTCAATCAGGGTAACTTTGAACCACGGAGTTTAACTTTGCACCACCTCCTATTTTTCAATATTTTTGACTCTAAAAGACTAAATAAACTCCAGAACTGTGCTCTGTTGGCAAGGTTCTAAAATGGGATTTCTACTCTTTATTTTAGAAAATAAATTAGCAACATTATGCGCAATTAATTGCATCATCTAACTATTTTTGTGAAGTACTGTTTTCAAGTAAGTTTTGAATGCTGTTTTGAAGTTGTTGTAATCCAATTAAATTTTCATAGTAAGTAACAATATACTCATTTATCAGACATACTATTATCTAAATGTTGTAAATGTGTTAATATTTTGTGATTATTTATTTATTAATAGTTAATAAAATGTAAAATAAGAAGGCACTAGCATTTTACCGCATTTTCAGGGTAACTTTGAGCCGGCTCAAAGTTACACTGATGCTTATAATTTGCTAACTATAGGTGCTACTGTCGAAAATTTACCATATTTGCACGTATATTTTATATAAATGCCGAAAGTGTGCATTAGATATGACATGTAAATATTTTTACAAATATGTGTAAAATACATAAAATTCATTTAGAGGCGTGATTAGGGGCGGAGCTACTCAAATTTGACATTTCATACGTTCGACGTTTTTTATTCTTGTTTGAATAATACTAGTACTTGTATGTATTACTGTAACTATGGATATATTATAGAGTTAAAATATTGAAAATTGTTTTTCACTACATTTTTATATTTTATATGAACAATAAATAGGTATTTTTATTTCTAAATGTCCATGGCTCTCTTCTTCCACTTTTCTTATGCCTGATATTTGTTGTAATATCATAAATTATACAAATCTTGTGATGTTGGGAAATGTAAATTCGCAGTCTTTACATATTTGAAAACATTTTTTGGTATTTAAAGTTGTCCTGACTATAATACTTCTTCTATAATTAATTATTTTATATAAAAATTTATCATATGGTGCAAAGTTACCCTAAATGGCTGGGTAACTTTGAACCAGGCTAAAATTCAACTTTTTATTGTTTTTATCCTTATTATTCCTTAATTTTTTATCGTCAAACAATAATTTAGGATCATTTCTTCTCTTTTATGGCCCTTGTTGCGACATTATTCTTCAAATAAGAGTGTGGCATATGAAAATAGAGAAAATGCGGATCAAAGTTACCCTGATTGACTGTACTTTTAAATGCAATTTCTTTGAAAACTGCTTCTCCATTTATTTTTGAAATATTAATTTTTTGTAGTTTTTTTAACACCATTTGTTTAATTTTGGCAACTCAAGTACTCCATTTCTGTAGAAAGTAAAGGGAAAATAGCAATTATGTATTTTTGTTGCCATTTTCTCATAACAACCGAAAGAAAATGTAATTAAAATACACGTGCTATTTTGAAAAAATATAAACGAATAATTTCTGTTAAAACATTGAGCTATTATAAACTATATTTAATTTTAAGTATCTATAGACGCTTTCAGTGTGACGTCAGTCATGACGTTTTGGTTGGAACCTGACTCCAAACAAACGGTTGCTATGCGTCATTTCTTTTTAAATATAAATTGTGGAAAATGTTACCAGTACATATCAAGTATTAAAACACTTAAATATGAGATATGGATAAAAGATATAGCTGCAACACACAAAGAAAATAGAAAATACAACATAGCAACCCTTTGTTTGGAGTCAGTTTCCAACCAAAACGTCATGACTGGCATCACGACTGAAATAGTCTATATCAATGTTACAAACAAATGAAAGCCTATGAATCATTAGATAGCCTTTTTTTGTCGAGCGTCTTGAATGACGGCATCTTTTTGATGCATTTGTGTATTATTTTGCGATAGTGACATGCTATGCATGCTTTACTGTAGATATTTAAGAGTGGATCGTAAATTCTTAACCCCTTCGGGAAGAGCGTCTTTTATGGAATTTTTAATCATTAGTCACCGGATTTTTAAAACAGAAATTTTTGCCTAATTGAATTGGGAAAATGCTCGCATTAAATAATATAAAATTTACAACACAATTTTACTGATGAGAATAATCACCGATTCTGAGCAACTTAAGTGGCACGAATACCGGTCGATCGTCCCCAAGGGGTTAAGCGGATGTGAATGACGTCATTTTATATGAAAAAAAAAGTGTGTGCTTTAAGTCTTAAAATTGAAATATGTTTTGCATTATTTATATATACATATATTTTTTTTTCATCGGGGGCAACACTAAATTCTGAAAAAGCAGAATTCCTGTTTTATAGTGATTTTTATTTTATTTTTATTTTTTTAGAAATTTCGACCTGACACGACACAAATGTAATCGGTAATTTTCTTTTACTTTATTTATGGAAAATCAATCAACTCGTAAAGCAAAAATAAGAGTTAAAGCTTTCTGGTGAGATGACGTCGTTGTCGGGTATGGCCAAAACAGCATGACGTATGCTGCGTACTTCACAAAGCGCAAGAGATTTAAACGCTCACTGTTTTACTTAAAGGGCGGCAAAATAATAATAATAATAATATAGATATTACAAGTTAAAATATATACGTTTTATTTAAAATTTCTTAGTATTTTCGGCCTGTAATTCCCGAGGTCATCGTCAGAGGATATTTTTGGCATTAACTGCTGTTCCATTCATACAAATACCTCACTTCGTTTATTCGTCGTGTCGTACTATTATATGTAACGAAGTGACGTATTTGTTAGAATGGAACAGTAATCTATGCCAAAAATATTCTCTGACAATGGCCGCGGGAATTTTAGGCCGAAAATACTGAGAAATTTTAAATAAAACATATATATTTTGTAATAGCTATATCATTATTATTTTGTCGCCTTTTAAGCAAAACAGTGTTCACAAAGTGTTTAAAGAAGACATTGTGTATTTAATATAGAACTATTTGCTATATACCAAAGCCATTTCTGTAAATTAACAGTGCAACTCCCATCAAAACCCATTCAGCAGAACTTTTTTTAAAATGGCTAGTTTCATAATCGGATTCACATGATTATAGAACTTTCCCCCCATTACACTATAGCAAAGCAACATATAACAATATGCAACTTACTAAAATCTTTCATGAAAATCATCTAGCTAAAAATTAACTATCTACAAGTCCTATATAAATCCATTCAGCAGAACACAAAGTTATAAGCAGACGGAACGAGATTCCCATTTACATTTGATATGTATTGTAGATAGATGTATATCAATCATGCATTCAAATAAAGTTTTTAAATTTAGCAAAAACGATGCTTTCGTATTAACTGCTTGCCAGGGGTTAATAGATGAAGAAATCATCAACTATTTCGCTAATTACATCAACCTTTTTGATACTGATCATTTCAGTGGTTCAACCCCATGGAACTATTAATAAAGAGGAACTGACATATCCTTAAAATAGTAAAGCTCCAACTGTAACCGCAATCGCAGGCGTTGCTTATCGACGGTGGAAGCTCCCACCAGTAGGTTTATATAGATATTTTAAACTTATTTAAACGCCCTATTTTTACAAAATCTCAGTCATAAATAGTGGTAGAAACAAATTTTCATTTTTACTGGTAGAAGTTTTCTTTGATGGTAGTTAGGCCCTGAGTTTCCGCCATATTGTGACAACCATGGATACAAACTGACAGTTTTATAAGGCATACTGACACCGGTAGAAACAAATAGAAATTTTTATGACATTTTTGAAAAAAAATTCCATGAATAAAACGCTTCTTTAAGACGAAATCTTCTATTCAATTTTACTGGTGGGATGTTTGACCTATCGGTAGTCAGAAACTGAAGAACCGATTTTAAAAAAGCAGCCGCCATCTTGTGACAACCTCCTCAGTTACTTCACTCGCAACTGGTAGACAATACACTATATGTCTCCTCCTTTTTATTCATAACTCCATTTTCAACCCTTTCAGACGCAGTGGTCCCTGGTCGGGATACCTAATTTTAGTTCCAAACTTACACACGGCACCAAGAATATTTTAATAAAATTTTGCTTTTACAATGATAGTGTAAAACAGCAAGTTTTTAATTTCTAAAAAAGTTTTATGTGAATTCCGGTGTCAGTCGATCATTTCATGATTTCGCAACAAAATTTGTCTGTGCCGGAAAGAGTTAAGCTTGTAGTTCTATTACACGACTGTTAATTTTGTATTTTATTTATATTATTTAATTTATTTATTGATGAAGTTGTTAATTCGTTATGGAATATAAGCCGGAAGTAAATGTTGAACTATATATATTGTTCTGTGCAAACCGGTTAATCTTTCATAATTAGACTACACGCAATAGGGATATATTTTTAAAAAATCATGCTTGAAAATAGTTTTAGAAAGCATAAAAAATTCGTACATTCAGATCCAATTTTTCAACAAATTTCATTTGGAGGAACATTTTATTCCTATTCGACGGTGAAAAAAATTAATTTGTGCGATAAGAAAGATAACAAAATTGCAATTAAAGCAACATTTAGTCGGGTGTTTCCTCGGTCGATATGACATCAGAGTAACTCACGGACATGCTTTTACTTTATAATAAAGATTTGTGATATTTTATTACTCGAAAAAAAAAAAAACAAAGAATGAAGCATTACGGTTTAAACTCTAAACAAGTTTATTTTATTAAATTCCCTTTTATTACGGTGGTGTGGTTTTGCGGGACACAAAGGTTCCAAGGATTGCGCCGTTGAAAATCTGCTCCTGAAGATTTTTTACGGGTCATATAATAGAGAAAAATCGGCTAAAACGAAAGCATATTAATTCATTTTATAATGACACAGAAATAAAGACCTTGCTGGTGTTACAAACCATCCACAAAAGCGACACTTCAGTCCGGTAATCATCTATATTCTATACTACCGATTTTTTGTTTTTAAAAAAATATTATTAATAATGGTTATTTTTAAAAATCGATCATGAATATAAAAAATATTGTTTTTTAAAGCTATCTTAAATTATTATAAAAAATCATTAATAAACAAAACAAGCAAAAAGACAAAAGAAATCAGTAAAACTTCTTTATATGCTACAACTTCATACTAAAATCATTAAACTTAGCTAAAATGTATTTTTTTTTTCTGTTTAAAAAAATGTAAAAAGGAGACGTAACGGTTTTCTATCTGTAAGAAAAATCTGCCAATAGGTAAAAGGGGTATCGCGTTACAGGTTTAAGCGTGGTTTTTTTTTTTTTTTTTTTTTTTTTTTTTTTTAATCCTTGCATAGGAAAAGTTTATGAGCCGTCATTTCAGTTAGGGGAACTCCGTTCTGGTCGTTTTCTCGCCCCCCCCCCCCTCTCCCCAGCATCATCTTTATAGGTTTTCACAAATATACAGTTAACTTTGAATCATTTCTTTCAACAATGTCGTATGATTTTTTTTTTTTTTTTTTTTTTTTTTTTAACGACATGCCGATGCTACACACCGAATTTTAGAGTGTGCTGTAAACTTGGAAAAACAACTTGATAAGAAGAGTATTTGTTCCACTTTTGCAAAAAACAAAGTGTAGATTTTCAGTATAAGGACCTTGACGAGATAGAGATAATGAACTTAGCGATTTTCATACACATTTTCTGGCAACCTATTCACTGTCTCCTATACGATAGCAATTTTATTAATATTTATACGATTTATTTAATATAAGCAAGTCATTTGTCTACTTTTATATGCAAACATAAGTACATTCCATATAAAAAACAACAACAATAATAATAATAATAATACATATATATACAGTAAAAATCCTTTAATTCGGCATCCTTCGGTCCGGCACAACTTTCGGAAAAAATAGTATTTCTTGTCCAATCACACATAGTGCTTATAATAATCTGGTGGAACTTCAGAATGAGGAAGGAATTAGTACGTAAAACCCATTGCAAACGGTTCAAAATCGCAAATCAATAAATAGCTCATTCACCCCGCCGATGAGGGGCAAGGGAGAAAAAAAGCATATCTGCGGATAATTTGCGAAACCAAACTGTTGGAAGGAAATATACATTTTTATCATCAGAATTAAATACTTTTTCCATTTCAGGAAAGATTGTTCAACCTCAAACAGAAATTGATATCAGTCAGTAAATAATAAATAATGAATGTGGATCATTTGATTCAAATGTTTGTTTTATTTCTGCGAAAGATAAACAAAATAATTTAGATGAATTTTCGAAGAATACAAATTTATATCAGTCGCAAAACATTGGAATGCGCAATTGATAGATATTGTGCCAGATATAGTGTATCGGCATGTGTGCAGGGTCACTACCTGTAACCCCACATCATATACGAAATGATTTCCTAAAAATGAAGAGAGAAGACTGCTACAAACAACCTGGTATTCGAGATTTGTTTAAGATGGCTTTTACAAGTAGGCCAACTGCGTAGACATACAGTGCACGTTTTCTTTTTATAGTCATGCACATATATTGTATTTTAGATTATTGAGTATTTCTTTATTCTATTCAAGTTGTTTAAAGAGAAAAAAACATGTTTTACTCTCATTTTTTTATTAATTCTAACTTATACGCGTTTTTCCCGACATTCATCCTGTATTAAAAAGAGAGAAACAACGTATAAAGAAGAATAATGTAAGTATTAAAAAGCATATAGCTATTTCGAAGCATCTAAGGCCCCATCATCAGCGCTTATAAATTAAAGATAAAAATAAAACTATGGAATAAAAGAGGGGGGGGGGGGAGGCAGAGCCAGAAGGCGCACCTCACATTCCGACCGTCAACAGCAAAATGAAAATCACTGTTGACAAAAAGCCACGGAATCGGTCTCACACACACTCAGGGAGACCAATCAAAAACCGCCCAGATGCTCCGGGAGAGTTCAAATAAAACGGAGAAAAGGGGGGGGGGAGGGAAGAGAACGAGTTAAAGAAAATTAAACCATAACTTTAAAAAATTAGGCGTGCTAAACAAATCGTTTACTAAGCTGTTTGAATTTTTCCATATGTGGTAGGCTTTCCAAAAGTTAAGATCGTAAACTGATGAGCACTTTTGTATAATTGAGGCTTCGTAAAATTTAAAATTATGATTGTTGGACCAGCAGTGATTAGCAATAGCGGAAGGCTTGACGTCACAATTTTTTTACACAAGTTTTATGCTCCCCTAAACGGACCTTACAGGGTCTTTTCGTTTGAAAAGTGTACATTTTATTGCATTCGCAAGATATCTTGTAAATACCCCAATGTGAAAAACTGTCAATTGGATGTTTCAGATTCGTGAACTGAATTTTGTTAAAAGGAGTATAAACTACCTTAAAATCAAATCTTAACAAGATTTTAGAAATTTGATGGCTTATTTTCGAAAAATATGGAAGTACAATTAAATTTTTTAAATTTTCATTGCCGACAGTGTTAACTTTGGAGTGAGAATGTTTACTTAGTTTATTATGAATGGGATCTATGATTTCAACTGTAAAACCTCGATCAATGGCAATAGATTTAATGTAATCTATTTCAGCTTTTAGTAAACTGTCAGGAAGAACAGATATTTAAAGCCCGATAGACGTAAGCGGTAGCCTCTCCCCCCTTTTATTTATTCATCCTGTAATCCGGAAATTTTCGTAATCCGGCGTGCTTCAAGTCCCGAACGTGCCGGATTAGAGGATGTTTACTGTATATATAAATCATTTTTAGATATATAAATACATACATAAAGTATCAAAAAAGTTCATCCGATTGTTTTTCATAGCTGTTTACATCATTTGGCAGCAAATGTAACTTTTTAAGACAAGTCTCTAAAAAAACAAAACATAAATGCCCCTATACTGGAAATGTACCGAAAAGCGATTTAACAATTTAAATGTATTCAAAGAACGTAGAAAGAAAGTAAAAAGAACGTTGTTTCTTTTAATATAAAGTTCTAATCTACTCCATTCCTTCAAAACACTGAATAGATTTATTCAACGCAAAGGATTATTTTTAGACCATTCAAATATATAAAATGCTTAACGCGGACAAAATCTGACCTCCCTTGGAAATCCAAACTAACAATAGTACGCTATATTCTCAAAAAGCAGTTCTCAGTGCAAATAGGTTGAGTAAAAATTTCAACATTTCTACGTAACTAGATTCGTTTTAATTTAATATATCAGCGATGGAACAGTGACGCAGCAGTTGAGCGATTGTCACCACTAAATTTTTATAGTATTCTTTGACTTCAAAAAATCTAAAAAAATCTGTCCTGGAGTTAGAGGAAGAATACTAATAAAATTTTGCGGTGTCAATTGATTCTCTGCTGCTATACTGTTCCATCATTGATATATTATCTTAAAATCTTACTCATTACAATATTTTAGTGTTTTCCCAAGCTTAATTTCTTGTTTCTCTAAGAGACTCAATGTTGCCAGATTGGAGACTTTTTTAATTCAGATTATTTGACTGTCACTACATTTTATAACTAGTATAATTCGCCTTATTTTTCAGAATTTGTATTTTTTTTTAAATACACCGAATATTTCTATTTCAAGAAACTGGTGACGATCAACAACCTGGGGAGAAAAAAATGTCCCCAATCAGGCAACACTTATGAGACTGCAAAGAAAAAATTCGGGAAAGGAGCAGGATAATCCAGGGTTCGTACGGGTCCTTGAATTTCCAGACTAAGAAATTCTTCTGTACCATTATTTCCTTATTAAAAAATCTCTCCTTAAATAAACAATTAAATTTAAAAAATCAAAAAAACCGGACTGCATAAAAAGCGAACTAATTAATTATTTCTCATCAATGTGAAACTATTTTTTCTATTCCTACTATTAGCTCACACTTTTGCTATATATATCTTTTTCAAATTTTCAATCGTTAATAAAATACATATTATTCATCCAATCAAGCTCAAATAAATTTTTTTAAACTTGTAGTGGATGACACTTGTGTTAGTCCAGTTTTTTTCAAATAGTAATTTAATAATTAAATTTAATTAATTAATATTCAATAATCGAGAGAGCTCTCTTCTTGATTAAGGCATTTTGAGGGCCACTCAAGAGGAAAGAAGAATGAGAGAAAAAAAATTCTCTTATTGACCTAAATAGGAATTGACTTAATTTTTTTTAATTATATTACTTACCTATTTTTTTATTTACTTATACTGATGACTTTTAAGTTGTGTTTAATTGTTAGTTCCTATCTATAAGCACTGTTTTGATGAGGTCTATAGATGTCTGTGATTGTTAGAGTTGCAGTAAAGCTAGAGATCCTACCTACACAACTTCCAGGTATTATAATATTTTAACGGAGCTTCTGACAGTAAAATAGTCAATGAAACGTCGTCTTCATTTTGAAAGACCTATCCAATGGTATGCCACTCAATAGGGTGCGTAATTTTTTTCCGTCTCTACCGCCATTTTGTATTTTACGACCGCCATTTTAAATTTATAAAAACAAAACCTAGCCTATAACCATCGAGCCGTTAAGACGGATTGTTAGAGACCTCATTCATTAAAATCCATCCAGCCGTTGGGATGTTTCAAGGGTATAAAGAAATCCACATACACAGATACGCGTGAAACACATAACCCTTCTTTTCAGTCGGGTAATAAGGCGAGATTGCCTCACTTTAGACTAGATTTAATTTTCTATAAAAACAAATACTGATATCTAGCCTTGAAAATAACGGTACCCGTACGAACCCTGAAATCTTTCTACGTCAGTATTTTTTAACATGCTAGGCGACTCTATTTCCTACGAGCTACGCTTGCCAAACTCGTTCAGACACAGTAGACTTTAAAAACCTGCTAATTTATCGGCTTTGAAAAGATTACGTAAGATTGAATTATACATATAAAAAAAAAACGTGGTGGTCATTTTGTAAACGGGTTTCCGTTCATTTCCCTTTGAATAGGGAATTTTAAGGCTAAATCGGCTGCTGCTAAGAGATCCAATGGATGTTTCTGTCTTTGATAAAATACGGTCTGTTAAACATATGAAAATAAGCTAATATAAAATTAAAGTCTTTGTCTTACGGTATTTTTTAACAACACTATAAGGAAACTGTTTTAAATATTAGAAATTTTAAATGTATCGTTTTAAATTTGAAGTAATTTTTAGCAAAGTTTTCTTTCTCTTTTTAATATTTACGTAAAAATACTTTTTTTGTTAGAAAGGAAATATTATTTGCGCTGCTTCAGAATTTAGTCCGGGAGCTACGGTTGAGAATACTGCAAATCGTGATAAGAACATACCAATGGCGTCATTTTCGGAATTTTCTTACTACCCATCATATAAATGTGTGTTTCATGTCTATTTCAATGTTTTAATGTCAAAATTTTCGTTTTTAACATTTTCCGTCATAGTTGAATGAGTTTATGAGTTCAGTTTGTCTGTTTGTTTGACTGCTTGCCATTCCATGCTCTAACTCGCTTAAATTCACTTAGATTGTCGTGTAATTTATACATGGTATTGAAGTTTACAATAACATGTTCCGAATAAAAATTGAAGTGTATAGCTTTTATAGTCCGTTTACAGAACCCTCAAAAGTATGCCATTACGTTATTGTCTATTAGTCCGGGTACTACGGTTGAGAAATCTACAAATCGTGATAAGGATATACCGATTGGTGAGTATCTACTTTATATTAATACAATCCAAATAAGAGGGGAAGGCATCACGTAAAGTCGTATGAATTCAAGATGGCAGCTATTATTCAAAATGGCGTCATTTTCTGAATTTTATTACTATCCATCGTATAAATGTGTGTTTCACGTCAATTTCTACATTTTTAACGTCAAAAATTTCGTTTTTAACACTTTCCGTCATAGTGGAATGAGTTTATGAATTCAGTTTGCCTGTCTGTCTGTTTGCTATTCCATGCTCTAACTCGCTTAAATATCGCTACTCACTTAAATTCACTCAGATTGTCATGTAATTTATGTATGTTATTGAAATTCACAGTAACATGTTCCGAATAAAAATTGAAGTGTAAGCTTTTATAGTCCGTTTACAGGGTCCTCAAAAGAATTCCATTACGTTATTGTCTGCAGTGGCGTGGCGTCCAGTCATCGCTGGATGCGGCGATGACCAAGCAATATTTTAAAACTCTTAATAAGCTTTTAAAACTCTACGATCCAGTTTTAGCAGAACATTTGGAGTTCATGTATAAGTGAAGGTAAGATTTAAAGTTTCTTTTTTGAACATTCAACCATTCAATTTTAGAGTTAATAATTTTTCACCACAAACTTAAATAATTGCGATGACCACCGAAAATTTTCACGCCATGCCACTGATTGTCTGTTAGTACGGGTGTTGAGGAAACTGCAAATTGTGAGAAGAATATACCGATTGGTGAGTATCTACTTTATACAATCCATATAAAAGGAGGAGGCATCGCGTAAAGTCGTAGGAATTCAAGATGGTGACTGTTATTCAAAATGGTGTCATTTTAATTCACAGATTTATCGTCTGTGCGTCAGCAAGTACAGTCAGGAATCGCAACATTAAGAAAGAGAAATATAAGATGAAATTTTAGATCGCATTGAATGGTGGCGACTAATCATCATAATTAAATTGTATATTTATAAGCTGCACTCCTACCTAAGAAAATAATCTTTACTAGTAATAATAACAGTTTGCAATTCTTTCAAACCTAGTAAAATTTGAAAACGTATACTATAATTAAACTAGTTGGATGTGCCAGTCCCAAACTTTCTTCTATCTCATACATCTTAATATTTCAAAAAGCAGTTACAGATGTTAATATTTCAATATCACTAGTTCAATACTATACCAACTTTGATTTTCATCTAAAATTTCTGCTTTAGCCCATTAATCGGAGTAAAAACGAATTAAACTCGATCATGATATTTATTAAACTCAAAAGTTTTTCGTTATTCTATTGTACATCAGCTGTTTGGGAATAGCCGGCTTAGCAGGACTCCAGTTATCGTTTCTGCACGAGCCGCCGATAGATAATAGAATTACGAAAAGTCGAGAAAATTATACAAAAATCACTATCACAGCATCCCCTTGCGGCGGAATATTTCCAACTTCAAGGAGGACCTCCTGGCCATAACCAAAAACATTACACAAAACATTTGGTTCAATTCTATGCATAACTTTATAAACTTTTCGATCGTACAATAATAAAAATGGCACAAAAGTCGCTATTACAGCACCCCCTTCCGGCAGAATATTTCTAAATTGAAAGAGAACCTGCTTGCCACAGCCCTGTTTGCAAACAGTATATTTTGATGATTTGCTCAAAAATCTTCGTTCATTTCTGTGCATAACTTCATATACTTTTCGATGGTACAATGGGAACACACGGGCAGACAGACATTTTATATAAACACGTTTCTGGGCATCTCTGACCCCTAAAACGTCTAAATCCGTTGAAAACCGGAAGTTGAAAATTTTCAGGAATCCAATACTTTAATCTTGTAAAGATAGAAGAAAGTAAAAAGCAGATATGTCATAAACAGTACTGTAGCCGTTTTCTTTTTTGGTCCCCTGTAAATAAACGATAAATACTACGCACACCTTACTCTATAGTAAGTATCTTGCAGTGCACATCACTGATGTATGTCTATTTGAATGTGTTTTAGAGAGTATAACATGATTTAAACACATTGCAAACGATTTCCCCCGTAGACAATAACGTAATGGAATTCTTTTGAGGGCCCTGGAAACGGACTATAAAACTTATACACTTGAATTTTTATTCGGAACATGTTATTGTAAACTTCAATAACATATATAAATTACATGGCAATCTGAGTGAATTTAAGCGAGTAGCGATACTTAGGCGAGTTAGATCATGGAATGGCAAGCAGACAGACAGACAAACAAACAGACAAACTGAATTCATAAACTCATTCAACTAGGACGGAAAGTATTAAAAACAAACTTTTTGACGTTAAAAACATCGAAATCGACATGAAACACACATTTATATGCTGGATAGTAAGAAAATTCAGAAAATGACGCCATTTTGAATAACAGCCATCTTGAATGCCTACGAATTTACGTGATGCCTCCCCCTCTTATATGGATTGTATTAATATAAAGTAGATATTCACCAATCGGTATATTTGCAGTTTTCTCAACCGTAGCACCCGGATTAATAGACAATAACGTAATGGAATTCTTTTGAGGGCCCTGTAAACGGACAATAAAACCTATACACTCCATTTTTATTCGGAACATGCTATTGTAAACTTCAATAACATACATTAATTACATGGCAATCTGAGTGAATTTAAGCGAGTAGCGATATTAAAGCGAGTTAGGGCATGGAATGGCAAGCAGACATACAGACAAACTGAATTCATAAACTCATTCAACTATGGCGGAAAGTATTAAAAACAAAATTTTTGACGTTAAAAACATCGAAATCGACCTTAAATACACTTTTATATAATGGATAGTAAGAAAATTCAGAAAATGACGACATTTTGAATAACAGCCGCCATCTTGAATTCCCACGTCTTTACGCGATGCCTCCCTCTCTGAAATGCATTGTATTAATGTAAAGTAGATACTGACCAATCGGTATATTCTTATCACGATTTGCAGTTTTCTCAATCGTAGCACCTGGACTATAAGACATAAATAACATTTTAAAATTCATGGTGGGAGTTTGCCTGATTCGATCCCGGTAAGTCGGCTCCTGTGATAGCAGGAGCATTCGACCACGTTCTTTGAATGGGTTTTATAAATGAATTTCGCATGCAAAGCTCAGTTTTCATGTACTGGATTTCTAAATAAGCGAGCCTGGCAAACAAAAAACTGATAACACAAAGCGGAAAATTTTAATGTAAAATAATATAGGAGGTAGGCCTGAAAGTATTAAAGGAATTGAACTCAACTGCAGTTAATTAATGAAAGTGAATGTTTTTACTTCCCGAAAGCTTGAACGATGTCTAACGCAAGGCCTGATTACCAACGGGGCAAACGTCCACTAGTAAAAAAGAATATAAAATTTTGCTTAATTCATGACAGGGATTTCGCATGAAAGCGACCTTTAAATGAGACTACAATTTCTATTAACTCTTTTAGGGGCAATGTATTCGTAAAATGCTGAAATAATTGAATAGAAACGGAATTTATAAGCAAATTTATTTGAAAATAAGTAAATGCCCTATTCCCGTACTTAATAAAAGGAAATTTTTCATTCCAAAATTTTGTGCCAATTTAGCATACATGCCAACTTACCGATAATTTCTTAAAACTGTACCGATAATTTCCTAAAACTGTACCGATAATTTCTTAAAACTGTACTGATATCTCCTGTAGTAAAGAAAAACGTTTAGAACCAGAAAAATTATTTTTTGAAATGTATCTTGTATCATTGTCAGGGTTTCCAAGTGATCCACGAACTGAATAGCAATATTTTTTAACAGAAAATTCGATGGCAGGTTCAAGGCAGGTTTCTACAGCATTTGCTCTAGAATTAACTCCCGAGGTTGATTTATGTGCAAGAAAAATCTAAAAAGAAAAATTTTCTAAGAAAACTTTGGTGCTAAGTTGGCGGATCATTTAGGAACCCCTTCATTGTGTTTCTTACATAAAAGTATTTATTACAAATTTTTAACTGTGTAGAAATCGCTTATTCGACCTAGATCACGTTGAAATAATTTTACGGACATTATCGGTAAGTTGCCAGCTATGATATAGGGATTAAAATTGCGTGGTGCAAAAATTCATCACCGCCATACTAGATGCTAAAATTTACTGGTGGAATTTTACTCTTTGTTAATCAGGATCTGGTCAAACGCATATGTAATTTTTGTTTTTTAGACTCACCCTAATCATAGACAACCAAATTTCTTTATTACCGTATATACTCGCGTATAAGTCGACCCCAAATTCAAGAGGAATAAGAGAATAAAAATCAGTATTTTAAAAAAGTTATCTTCGTCTTATCTAAATGCGGAATATGCTGATATTAAATAAGGCTAATAAATCTACAAGAAAATACTGGTATGCAACATATTTTTTTCCTCGAATTTAGGGGTCGACTTATACGCGAGTATATACGGTAATTCAAAAATAATGTTAGTAGGAATCTCTGAACAGGTGAGCAGCATTGAGGGGTTTCCTAGCTGATATCACCTTAACTCCCAGTCAAGGAATTGAAATATCTTATGTTTAGTGAGCCATTGGGATAAGTTTAACTGTAGTTTAGAGAAAAAAAGAGAAAAAAATTAAGAGTTTTAAGGAGAAAATAAAATAGAAAAGTATATAAATGGAATAAAGCTATTTTTTATGGCTTAAGATGAGTAAATAATTAACAGAAATCTTAAAAAGATGTTAAAAAATGGTCTAACTGTAGTTGTAAAACTACTATAAAAAAGGATTTAAAAAAAAATGCACTGTTCAGAGTTACTCTTGCCAAGTTTGGGCAGGAAAGTCCTCATTAACCAAAAAAAGGAACTAATCAGGGTCATACATTTTTTCCCTATACATGCCAATATAGAGAAGATATATATATATATATATATATATTATACGGTTGGTTTGGTTGATTTTTGACAGCCCATTATCTACACTGAGGACATAGGCCCGAGGGGGGAGTGCCCTTCATGGGGGTCTTTCTAAGGGAACCTAACCCGTATTTACGCATGGAAATTCATGGCTGGAAGAAAACCACGAAAACTCCGAACGATTAGGCCGACGGGCGCGATTGGGATCGAACCCAGCACATCCCGTCTACCAGCTTCGAGAGCAGAACCTCTCAGCCACTGGTGGAGCTATATTGCACGGATCGCTTCTGAAAATAAAATTATATTTAACACTTAGTCTTCATAATTCTTCTGGTGAATGAATTCATATTTTTTGTTATTAAAAAAGTATTTTATTCTCATTCATAGTCCAGTTTCTTTTATATGTTTCTTTTTTTCGTCCCGATAGGGCATCTAGGATTTTCATGTGCATTGTTTTCGATCACACAAAAGAAAGAGCAATTTACCATAAACTCTATTTTTAAAAATTTATGCCCTGAACAGTCCGATGAAAAATGTGAATTTAAGAAAGAAAATACATTTATTTAGATCGTTATTAGCTACAGACGACTATTCTAACGTTTTCGTTATTTTTAAATGAAAAAAAAAAATAGTAATCGGTATAAAATCATAATTAGGTGCTGTACTGTATAAATTTTATAATAGGTTAGAATGACCTCTCTCTTCTTTTTTTTTTATCACTATTTCAAAATAATTACCTCCGGTATATTTCTACATTACTTTCAAGAAAAATCTATCACGAAATGAATTTATACTACACCAGAAGAACTGTACGTGGTTTTCGTGCTGCAATTGTTGGCTTTTTTCAGAAAAGTATTTTTATTAATTTTTGACTATGGCACGTCTTAATAAAACAACGGGTTCTAACCCTCTCGCTGCGTAATTGTTTCATCAAAATAGCTTCAAAAATTGTGTATTTAAGAATTTTTATTCTTTTGTCACCGGTTTTTCAAAACAAAAATTTTTGTCTAATTTAATAGGCATGCAATAATTTAACATGCTCCGATTAAATAAGGCAAAATTTACAATAAAAAAATAACTGTTGGGAATGATGAAGGAGGTTTAATTAGACGGAAAAATGCATCCCCCAGAAAATCCCGTGTTCCACAGCGAGTTCACCCTTTCCGACGCAGTGGTCCTACGTCAGGACTACCTAATTTTAATTCCAAACTTACAAACGACACCAAGAATATTTTAATAAAATTTTGCTTTTACAATAAAGGTTTAAAGTAAGGAGCTTTCAATTGCTAAAAAAGTCGTTTGAAAATTCCAGTGTCAGTCTATCATTTTGTCATTTTACAAACAGATTTTTTCTGTGCCGGAAAGGGTTAACTCTTCCACGAGAAGGACACCTAATTTTTAGTTTACTGGCACCCAAAATATTTTATCAAAACTTTCCTTTTATAACGTACTAAAAAATAAGCAGGTTCATATTTTCTAATAAATTTGTTTATAAGTTCTGATGTTAGTTAATAATTTGATCAGTTTATAAACAGACTTACACCATGTCGGAAAAGGTTAACAAAATATGTGGGTATAATGTCAAAAATCTGTTCAAAGATCTTTCGAATGATATCTCAATTAAAAAGGGGGTGTTAAGACAAGAAATAATATAAATGATTTCTAAGAGCAATATAAGACGAAAATTTCTGAAACAGTAACCTCTGTGACCCCTGAATTAGACCTAAATTTTACTTGAATTATTTTATGAAGAGTTTTGTTAGTGCTCAGAACCAGGATTACCAGTTTAGCCTCTTTTTGTATTCAATAATTCTGAATTTCTAGCAGAAATTACGAATAGTAATTTTTGCTTTATTTAATGACAGACAATTTCTGATTACATAGCGTGAACATTCTTCTTTAGGAATTTTTTATGATTTCACAATAAAAAAGAAGGCCGAACTGGCAATAACAGTTGTTCAGTGAATTTTTCAGGACAAATATCAGTATTTTTTGTTATAGAAAAATAAATCTAGGTTAAACGCACGAAATTTCGAATTACTTAAGAAAAGATTTTCGGAAGGAAAATACTAGTACGAAAGACTTTCCTGTACCTGAAATTTCATGACACATACGACCACTGTGCAACCCTTCACAGTAGTAGAACTCTGACCGACTTGACACACTTGTTGTTGTAGCCCTTATATATTATGAACGACCAGAACTACATATAAATTAAGCGAAGGGGAGAGGTACCCACATTATTAAAGAGGAGGTCACATCAATCAAGGTCACGCGCCACGTAGCGGATGGGGTTTGACTGCAGAAGATGCCTAACTGTTTTCTTACTTCACACCACTAAAATTGTAAACTTTTTTCCACTTTGATTAATTGCTCAAAAGCTTCCTATTGGATGAGGCGAAGAAAACTTTTTGGTGTCAAGTGCATCTGGACCCCGTCCACTCCTTGCTACCTCGTTATTTTGCAATAAATCTGGTAAATGAGATTCATATACCATGAGTGACTAAAGATTTAGAAAACATGCGCAGATGGTAGCTATTCTGTCGTATAAGACGTCACACTAAAAGCCTGCGTATGTGGATTATCAACCCTATCCACAAGCTGTGTTAACCCTTTCCGGCGCTGTGTCCTTAACCCCTTAATTCTCGCTCCCGTCATATTTTCGAGCTGTGTCTTTTACTCAAATTGTTTGATTCCCACCAGTTTTATAAAATGGTGAAATTGGCTATATTTTAGTGTCTTTGTTCCTGTCATTAAATAAGGCGAATATTTCTTTTTCATAAAAGTGGTGCAAATAAGCAATTTGAATTTTTCAACAGTAATTTAATTCGAGAGTTAACCCCCTTCGGGACGAGAGCCTTTTACGTAACTTTTAATCTTTTGTCACCGTTTTTTAATAACAGAAATTTGTGTCTTGTTGAATCGAGAAAATGCGCTGATTAAATAAGGCAAATTTTACAGGTGAGGAAAAACAAGGATTCTGAGCGCTTTATGCGGCACGTATACGTGCCGCTCGACCCCAAGGGGTTAAAAAGGATACCTAATTTTAATTCCAAAACTGAGAAACGGCACCAAGAATATTTAACTAAAATTTTCCTATTATAATGTACATGAAAATAAGCAAGTTCATATTTTCTAATAAATTCGATTATAAATTGCGGTGTCAGTCCATTATTTCACCAGTTTATAAACAGAATTACTCCGCACCGGTAAGGGTTAATTTACGCCCGATTCCAGCAGTAAGACTGTATACTTAACCCCTTGAGGGGCGGTGGGATAAAATATATCCCACCTAATTTAAACAAGATTCTCACCAGAAAATGTTGACTAAATTTTATATTTTTAACTTTGCCGGAAAATCGTTGAAAAATTGCTTTTCCTTATTGAAAAATAAAATTTTTCGATTAATCCGGTGCGAATTCAACATTTAGGGACATTTTTGTTTTCCCCTCAAGGGGTTAACGTGCATTCTATTTTGATGAATGACCGGAGGCCGTACTTTTCTTAAAATTTTCAAATTTATGAATAGAGTAGTTATTAAAATATACTGGTGTAAATATTTTATTAAATTGAAATTTAAAGCAAATTTTAGTTAGCATAAAGTTAAAAAAAAAAATGTGATTTAACCCTTTCAAGTGCGGCGGTCACACGGCATGACCACCAAATTTTGATTCCAAAACTGACAAATGACACAAAAGATATTTTAATAAAATTTTGCTTTTATAATAATTGGGCAAAAGGACAAGTTTTAATTTTCCAACAAATTCGTTTGAAAATTCGAGTGCCAGTCAATTATTTTATCATTTTACGAACTGAATTTTTCTGCCCATGAAAAGGCTAACGGAATGCGAGTAAATAATGTATGAACCCTCTAGTTCATACTGTTGCCAATTGGCAACATATTAAATTTTCCCTCCTTATTGTTTATTTACCGTTGTCTCTTGACAACTTTAAGCTTTACATATTCATGTTGGTCCTATATTTAGATTTAGTTCATAAAAAGTATCATAGTTAGCAATAGTTGTTTAAAAACTACAAATAAAAAGCAACTTTTGATACCTTCCATTTTGTTAGCCATAGATGGATTTCTAACTCATATATGCACATGAATATACATTTGTTGCCATTTGGCAACACCATGAATTGAGTTCCGCTTTTGTAAACATTTTGAGCATTGTTTGTTTCACAACTGATTGGCATGATATTTAATTTTTTTTCATTTTTATCACCATATGTCACCATAACTCGGTAAATGACTCTTATTAGATACAAAATCTTCTCAGTTTACGGTAAAACCAGGGCCTGACTAATGCAAGGTCATGGCGGGTGGCTGCCCCAGGACTCCTGACTTCAGGGTCCCCCCCTAATGGCAGATATATTTTTTTTGTTAAACTGCAGCCAAATGATAAAAAAATGTCCAAAATACTTCTTTTTCAGATTGAAAGGGGCTCTTTTCTCCTTTCCTTGTACGTCCGTGTCCATGCCCCCGTGAAGGTACCAGTTACATCATCAAAAAAGCCAATTATTAAAATTTTATAGTAACAACTTAGTAGTCCATTGTTTTCAGCTTTATGAAACTTCTAAAGATGTCAGGAAGGTTAAAATTGATCACTGGCCCCAACACTTAGATAACAAACAATGGTGTAAAGTTCTGTGCTGTATAGGTTACACTAGAGTAAAATGCTTTAAGTGTTTGGTACCTCTATGTTTAAACAAAATCAATAAATGTTCTATTGGTTACCATTCATAACTTTGATAAATATTATTGATATAAAATTCTATAGTATTCTGCTGCATTGCCCGTATATTTATGGAGTATATTTTATTAGTCTATGATTTTTTTTATTGTATTTTACATGTGATATTACACTTTATAAGCCCATTTTGTTTTTTAAATTTTAAATGATTTCAATTGGTTTAAAATACAGGATAAATATGGCTGCTTTTCCGCTTTTTATTATGGATTTATTTAATTATATGTTAATTTAAGAGATACTTTTCCCGCACAAAGAACTCATATAAATTCTTCTTCTGCTTTGATTCGAATAATCTCATATGCAACATTTATTAATGTGTTGCCTGCGGCTCATTTAAAAAACTCTTCTGGGAAATCATGGGCAGGGCTGCCACTGGCGACTATTTTTATATCCTGTTCGTGCCATTATTTTTCTAATATAAATGTTTAAGTATATTTCTCATGCAAATGTTGACAATGTGCCTGTTAAGGATTTCTGTTTTGAGAAACTGGTGCAAGTTAGAATTAAAATATAGTCGCCTATGGCAGTCCTGCATGGGACGTACTTCGGAGGCCAGCTTTATTTCTCATGAATGTTACTTTTTTCTTTAAACTATTAAATCTATCCCAGTACAAAGATTGAATAATACTAACTAAAAAGTTAGTAAAATATTGATATTCCTTCATTATAGTATAAATACATATCTGGCAACTCTTACGCATTTTTGTACCACAGAAATTTAATAGAAATTTTTGCCTTATTTAATTGGCTGGACAGGTGAGCAGCATTGAGGGGTTTCCTAGATGATATCAGCATTCCACCAGATCTAGGAAGTGAAACATCTTATGTTTTGTGAGCCATTGGCATAGTTAAACTATAGTTTCGAACTACTTAAGAGAAAAAATTAAGAAATTTAAAGAGAAAATTAGTTAAGTATAAAAATGGATTAAAGTTAAATTATAAGTTAAGACTTAAGATGAGTAGAAAATTGATAAATATCTTAAAGAATATTATAAAATGGTCTAGTTGTTGTTATAAAACTACTGTAAAATATATAATCGGCAGATTACGGCGATTTGAAAAAGTAAAATTCTCAATAAAACTTTTGTGGTGCAAAAAAGCGTAAGATGTTGGCAGCTATGAATAAAAACTGTCCTTTCACACACCGACGAAATTAATTTTCTGCTCGTGTTTCCTATAAAGATTGAATCTTACTAGGCGTATCATTACCGCACTATCTATGTGAATAGTTCGATAACCTATATTGTATGAATGCTGTAGATTTTATCACTTATATAATAGCATGCTAAACACGCAGTGTTTTTAACGTTCTATGGTCTCTTAGGTTTTACTTCGCTTTTATTTTTAGTAATTTTTTTCTAACAAAACAGGTAATTTTATAAACCTGGTGATAATAAAATTATACATGGTGTCCTAGAAGTAATGGGGCAAACTTTAAGGGGAGGTAGGGGACATCACAAAGGTTCGGATTTGCATAGCAACCCAGGGTCGAAAACGCTTTCCTGAAGCGGTAGTGACGACACAAAACACAAGAAAGACAGGATACGAATAAGAGGAGAAAATATGTTTATTATCCTTAGTATATCAAAAAACTAAGAAGAAAGAACATTAAAGGGACAACGATCGTCATCAAAGTAGGTTTTCGAAATTACGACCCCGGGCCGTGATGCATGGAAGCGCATCTCCGCCGTATGGAAGATCTAATGTTCTCGAAAATACTGGGAGTGCCCGGACTTCCCCAGCAGCTGCCACGATGTGTGCAACAAGTTCCTCAACACTTTCCAGCATTGTCCCGGCATTTTTGTAATACTAAGAATAATAAACATGTTTTCTCTCCCTGTTCGTGTTCTTTCTTTCTTGTGTTTTGTTTCGTCACTACCGCGACAGGAAAGTGTTTCCGACCCTGGGTTGCTATGCAAATCTGAATCCTTGTGATGTCTTCTACCTCCCCTTAAAGTTTGTCCCATTACTTCTGGGACACCCTGTATATTACGTGCGAATACATGTTAAACAAAGTGATTTTTATGAATCGAGAAAAATATATAAATTCTGCTACTTCGCAGCACGTGTGTAGAACACGCCGTAAATTGCACTTTTTTTTCGTCCTTTCGGCGATTGTAATTATGCTCGTGTGCAGTTTTACCAGCTCGGCCTCCATTTTTATTCAGAAAATACGTATCTAGTCCAGAAATTAAAAATAGTATATATATATATATATATACAATATATATATATATATACAATATATATATATATATACAATATATATATATATATATATATATTTTTTTTTTAATGACGGACATTTTGTGATTTCTTAAAGTAAAAATTCTTTTTTCGAAGCTTTCGGTGTGAATTTGAAATTTCGAAATTAAAAAGCAACCCTGCTCGAGTGTAACTGAAATAGTAGCTATCAAATTAGTGCGCACTATCATTGTTAGATTAAAATTAGCTTTTTTGTGTCTAAAAGATAACCAAATTTTGGCTAATCTACATAGTACCTCCAATAGATACAAATCTCAAACATTCGCTTCCCACGAGCACGAAGTAACATTAAACAAAAACGAAAAATCATGCGTACAGAACTGGTTATGAAAAACTTTCCAACATATTCAGAATACTTTAATTAAACTTCACAATTTACTAAGGTGAAAGGTTATGTCTAAATGAAGAATTTGGAAAACACATAATGCATCTGAAAACTCAATATCGGCTATTACCGTGAATAGTCGGGAAAATATACGATTTTTTTGTGCATCCCTGTATATTGTCTATAGATATGCATGTATACTACATAATATGTTAAATGTTAGTTCAGTTAAACGCATAGCATAGTTGAAAATCAGCAATTTCGGCTAATAAACGGATATTGTTGAGAAAATATGAGCGGCCCTCCATGTTCTATCTATAGAATTTATACACAAAAAGTAATATTTAAAAAACAGTTACATTTAAAAACGCATACTACAATTGAAAACGTACTTCTATCAATTATTGTTCATAGGCTTCAATTGTTCAATAACTGTTCATTTTCTTCTTTATCCGAATTCTTTTGTTGCGTCCCTGTAAATGACCGATAAATTCTATGCACACCACATTCTATAGCAATGCTGTCCAATAGGGTGGGTCGAATAAAAGAATTTTTTTTATTTTTGAAACGCTTTAGTGTGGAAAAGTTGCCTATTGTAATAAGAAGAGAATAATTTTTTTTTAAATCGGTTAACATCTTCCATTCGCGCATCGTACTTAAAGTTGATGAAAAAATGCAAAAATCGCGCCTTTTCTCTATTTTTTTTAAGTTAATTAAAACTTTAAAAATAAACACGCTTTAGTGTTTTATGCTTGTTTAATGGCTTACATAACCTAAATAAATTACATTTTAATCAATGATCTAATTTCTCCGTTTGCGCAACATCTTAGAAAAAACATAAATTTAGCAATTTTTCGCAATTTTCACCGTGCAGCTCTTCGCTCATTTTGCTAGAACAAAACAGCCCAGAACTCACCACGTGGAGGTGGTTGAACGTAGAGTTCCACCTCCACTCTACCCAACCAACCATCCAACTGTTGGGTATGGCATTTACATTATATTTTCAATTATTTACAAAGGTTTTCCATAGAGTAGCATTCTTTGGCCTAATGTGTTTTTTTACATTTTCTGTTCAATATCTACTACACATTTAAAGTATGATTTTTTTGAGAAATGAGGCATAACCGATTTAGACTTCAGTGTTATTCGGATATAGACATCTCTAGCTTCTTGTCCATATACATTATTCGAGGTCTCTGTCACAAGTTTGACGCACATTTTAACAGTCTCGGTGTGACAGGGAAACATTTGTATTTCTCTGATGAGAGTAGTATCCGAAGTGATGAACGATTTAACATCATCATCTTCCGTTGGGTCCCGCGGCATTGTAGAAGGATACACCACACAAAAATTCCAATTAATAATTTCTATGTAATCGGAGTCATGAAAGTTTACATTCGGTGGCATTACATTTCTAACAGTCCTCTTCTTTAGGACGGTTTGTCTTGCTTTTACGATCCGTCTGTAACCAATATCCCGAAAATATTTTCTTTAATGGACAATCATTGCCAACAGGACATTGTCTGGGTGCACAAAAAAACGCATTTCGTTCCATTACTGGATTGACAACTTGTAGTAATTCGTCTGATAAATTGCGTGATGTTTAGATTGCTTGAAAGACATGTTTTGGTCAGTCAGTAAAATATTTGCTTATTTTATGAAAAGTTACACAGACATGTATGATTTTATGATGAAACATGCTATTTCTTTTCAATTTTGAGATGAATCTGATACAATCTAAGGACTCGGTTTGCTTCAGTTAGTCATCTGGAATCGGACAAAGTACCAGGGTCACAATTCGCCAAGTCTTCTGGACAATGTCACAAGGTGATTGCATTCAAAATGCTCCAAAAATACAGTTTTTCTTCGCTCAAGAAAGTCTTGTCTATATCAGGAATCGAACAATCTGCGTGTTCACAATCGACCACAGGAGCTTTTTTACAGCAAGTGAACTGCTACGCGATTGACGCACTAAAAGATTTAAGCTCTTCAGTTCGGCAGTGAATATGTTGGAAAATTTGGCGATAAGGAAGCTGATTAAAATATCGGATGCTTATGCTCCACATTTTATGATTTTCTAGTCGGTGGAAAGCACCGTTATTTCATCCAATGTTTGCAGAACTGCCAAGTCTCCGGCTTTTCGAATACCAGTATTTTAATTCAGAAAATGTTGTTTTATTTAATTGGAAGATTTCGGCGATTTAAGAAAACCAGATATTCTCTAAGATAATAGTGGTGCGCAAAAAGCCGGAGACTTGGCAACTCTGTGTTTGTTACAGTACCATCACGCCCTTCTACTTCTAGTTTTTCTAGTGATATTGATAGTTCAGACAAACAAGAAATAATGTTTTGTCTTTTATCATTTGATGAAATCGAGGAAGGAAATTCATGTCCAATATAAGTTGATCCAGATTCCTGGGAAAGAGAATAGATTTCTTATTTCAAATTCCTGTGAAATTGCGTGGCATTAAATTTTTCGACGAACAAAGTATCCGTCAAAAAAAGACCCGAACTTTCCTCAGGGGGTGTGAGTCGGTTTTTCAAATCCGTCTTAAAACGTCTCTTGTCTCTTTTTATTTTACACTTATCAACAACATCAGAAGAATCTGTGTCGGCTATCCAGAACACCTGACGCTATGACAGCTTTTGGCCGATCAGAAACACCGAAACTATCGCTATTTAGCTCTGTTGCGTTAATTCTAATTCTCATCTCCTATTTGCGCTTTCAGCCGATGTACTGGGTTTGTATTTATCTTCCTCATACTACGAGTCTTCAAAAGAAGTGAGTTTGAGTTCATCAGTTTCATAGTACACTGCCACTTTAGGAACTTCAGAACTATTTGAGGAACCACCCAGTGCTTGCTGCAGATCACGAGCTTTCCGCTCAGCCTTCACATTCAACTTTTTTGTAAATACATCCGATTTTCCCCCAAATTGTAATTCCTCTGAAGAATCATGAATATAAACTCAAAGACACGAATTTTCTATGTTTTTATTATAAGCATTTAATTAGAATTGCGCATTGGCATGCATGTGATCTTTTTAATATAATATAAATACCACACCCAACAATTGGACGGTCGGTTGGGTAGTGTGGGGGTGGAACTAAACGTGCAACCAGCACCATGTAGTGAGTTCTGTGTTGTTTTGTTTTAGCAAAACGAAATAAGAGTTGCACAGTGAAAATTGCGAAAAATTGGTAAATTTATGTTTTTTCTAAGTTCTTGCGCGAACAAAAAAAAAAATGTATTATTGATCGGAATTTAATTTATTTAGGTTATGTAAACCTTGAAACAAGCATAAAAAGCTAAAGCGTGTTTATTTTTAAAGTTTTAATTAACTTTAAAAAAATTAGAAAAAAGGCTCGATTTTTGCAATTTTTTATCTACTTTAAGTACGATGCGCGAATGAAAGATGTTAACTGATTACGTACTGATTATTTTACGCCGTTTTCTTCTTATTACAATAGGTAACTTTTCCGCACTAAAGCGTTCCAAAAATAAAAAATTTCTTTTTTTCGACCGCACCCTACTGTCCAAACTTTCGGTCGTCGCGGGAACACATAACCTGTGACAACCACTGAAGGGTGCAATTATTCATATGTTTGGAAACATAGAGCAATATTACCACATTACATTAGGGGACAGGGTTGCCAGATTGGCCTCCTTTATTATTTAGTCATTTCGAATTCCTGACGGTGATCTCGAAAGACGTTTACTTTAAGTAATCCTAAAATATCTGTCAGAAAATAAAATAAAAATTACTATTAGGAATTTCTGGTATGAATTCGGATGTTCTGAATAAAAAAGGAACCCATACTGAGAACTCTGAAAAGTGTAGCAATATACGAACGTCTTATAAGATGCACAGACACCTTATAAGGTAAACGATAAGGCTCCTAACAATGCAGAGCTCAATACGAAACATAATTTTAAAAAGAAGCAGAATTTATATTAAATTTAGAATTATATTTTTGTGAGAGAGAGCCCTATCAATATATTTTGTAGAGAAAAGAACCAAAATTTAACCTGCTACTAATACAACATCATGTGGAACACTAATGGTTTTATAAAAGCATATTTAAAAATAGATTTTTATATAAGAAACTCCTAAATAACAGAAATCTTTCAAAGGACACCGTAAAAACCTCCAAAAAGAACCATGGCGCCCGCGGGCGTCGCGTTTGACAGTTGTGTTCTATAATATCAGTCTTGTAGTACACGTCAGTGATATATGTCCTTGTAGTACAGTGATATATATATCAATTTAAATATGTTTGAAACAGTGTAATATCATTAAAATATGCCGCAAACGATTTCTCAAATAGATCGTCAGTAATGTTACGGAAAAAGTTTAAGTGTCCCTGTAAATGAACCGTAAAAGTTGCATGCTTCATTTTCAATACCGAACAGGCCATAGTAAACCCCAATAGCATATTTTAACTTCATGGCAATCGGGCAACGCTTACCTCAGTTAGAACACGGATATACAGACAAACTAACCGAATTCATAAACATTTTTCAACTATGTTGGAAAGTGTTAAGGGGTCAGGTACCTTTAAGGCGTCCAAAAATCGATTTTGTTTTTTAAATAGCTTATACTTAAATATCATTCTTTAGGAACACTTAAAAACAAACCCCATTCAAAAATTCGCATTAGTGGAGAAGTTATTTCTAAAACACTTTGAGCATTTTCTATATGAACAACGGTCATTTAATCTTTAAAGTCAATTTTATCAAAACAGTGATTTTGTTCACTGCGCACGATTTCTGAAAAATGGTTGCTTAGAATTTCACGAAATTTTCGCTGATGTATTAAATTTATACGGCAACAAAATGACCTATTATTATGTTTCTCAAGTGAGAAGTTTGGAATTCACGACTACTTTTATATTAAAAAAAATCTCAATATTTCGATTTTTTTTTTTTTTTTTAGGATCTACAAATTTATTCTTTTTATTGTATGTCATATTGAAAACACATTATACCTGTACGTATTTAAAAAAATCTTGATTTGTTTTAGCCATTCAAATGTGAAAACATGCGCGCAATGAATGCAAGAATAATTCTTTCATAAAAATTGTATTATCTTTAAAAATAAACAAATAAACATTATATATGTGTATACGTTTTTTAACAACTTTAAATGATAAAATAAATCTTTCTTAATATGTGTTTTCAATTATACAATTAAAAGACAATTAGTTATAGAGTGACTGTTGTTCTAATTGAGGCCAATTTTCATATGCTTTGTTACTTCAAAGGGTACCCGACGCTTTAAAATTATTTGTTCCATTCCTAAACATTTTTCATATTTAATCTCACACCATAAAACTTGAAAGCATCGCAAAAATGAAATATGTAAAAAAACCTTAACGTAGAACGATAATTTATGTACATTCCAAAATCAATCCCAAAAGGAAAATCACGTTAAATCGGGAAACGCGTTTTCCGATGCAAAATAAATAAACAAAATTTATAGTTTATACGTGAAAAGAATTGTTTTTCTGCCACATAACGGAAAATCAATAAACTATGAAAATCTATGCATATGGAGGCCAATAGAAACCTTGAAAATTAGATTATGTGCCAACTTCGAAAAAGCGTTTCAATTTATATTTGTTAGTGTGATTTTATATTAGATCATCGATAATTTTATTTAATATGTTTCTCAATAACAAAAAAATATTTAACCCCTTAACGCCCGAATTAAATTACGGTTGAATAATTCAAATTGCTTATTGGCACCACTTTTATGAAAAAGAAATATTCACCTTATTTAATGACAGTAAAAACGATACTAAAATATAGCCAATTTCACTATTTTATAAATCTGGTGGGAATCAAACAATTTGAGTAAAAGACACAGCCCGAGAATATCTCGGGAGCGAGAATTAAGGGGTTAACCCCTTCGGGACGGGAGCCGTTTACGAAATTTTTAATCTTTTGTCACCGTTTTTTAAACACAGAAATTTGTGTCTTCTTGAATCGAGAAAATGCGCTGATTAAATAAGGCAAATTTTACAGTAAAATTTTACTGGTGAGAAAAAACAAGGATTCTGAGCGCTTCATGCGGCACGTTTACGTGTCGCTCGTCCCCAAGGGGTTAAGAGAAAGGAATTTACTTTCTTTAGATTTTGAATAAAATTTGTTGGCTGACGGAAAACTTATGGAGGAGTTGTAATGAATTAACACTAGAACCGCCGTGGCGGCCATTTTGACCGCTAAAAAATGAAAATATTTCGATTCGCACCAGAAATTTTTTTTCTAAAATTAATTAAATATGTACCACGGAGAGATAAGTTAAATAGTTTTAAATAAAAATTCTGGTGTAAAATAGTTTTATAACACTTGAGTAAAATTTCCGGCGGTTCTAGTGTTAACAGAGTTTTCTAGATTGTAAGTATGAAATCATTGTTGACAGTGGGCTACTTTTTTAAATTCGGATTGCTTTATTGGCACCACTTTTATGAAAGGCAAAAATTTTCTTTTTATCGCCTTGATTAATATGCCATTAAAAAAGCGAATTTTACTATTGCAAAAAAAAGTGGTGCCAATCAAGAAATCCGATTTTAATAAAAGTAGCCTAATGGTAACACTGTTTGAAATAAGAAATGAAGTAACATTTAACATATGCTACTTCGCAGCATGTCAGGGTTGCCAATTTGGCCTCTATTTTAACCCATTAAAGACTGACGTTGCGTTTTCGCAACATTATATTTGTGATTTAAAAAAAATTTCATACCAGTAAAAGAGAAAAATAAAATTTGCTTTATTTAATTAACACATTTCAGTGATTTGTAAAGGAAAAGTAGGTGTCGTACAAAAAGTGGGGTGAACTGAATAAAATTCCTGTAAAACATGCTGGTCCTTAATGGGTTAATGAAAAGAACTACGAATTCAGACAGGAAATTTTTAAACAAGAATTTTTACTTTAATTTATAATCAAATGCCTCTCATGCCCTTAATTCTCGCTCCCATGACATTCATAATCTGCGTCTTTTATTCAGATTGTTTGATTCCGAACAGTTTTATAGAATAGTGTAATTTGCTTTATTAGGGCATCATTTTACCTGTCATTAAATAAGATGAATATTTTTTTTCAAAAAAGTGGCGCCATTAAGCAATTTGAAATTTTTAAACTGTAATTTAATGCGATCGTTAAAGGGGGTTAAAGAACGAGTGAAATATAATAGGTAATTCATGGTGTGAATGCGAAATTTTGGAATGAAAAAAAAGGCCAAACTGGCAACCCTGCAGCCCTTGTGTACAACTCGCCATAAGCTTTATATTATTTTTTTTTTTATCTTTTAGACGATGCAGGGTTGTCAGGTTGGCCTTCATTTTTATTCAGAAAATACGAATCCACACCAGAATGTCAAAATAGTATCTTTTGTTATTTATATAACGGACATGTGCGGTTGGGGGCCTTTCACAAATGATGTCACGCTTGGAGGGGTGGGGGGGGAGGGTTGTGACAAGGGGATGGGAGGGGGTAAGAAGAAATATGACATCACACATTTTAAAGCTTTTACATTTTAAAGCGTTAAAAATCAGCAGATTAAATTTTGATGTTATTTTGAAATTAAAGTATTTTCTGTTTATGAAGTAGATTTAAAGCCAAATATATTAAATTCCATTTCAAAGTCGAAAATACGACTGTTTTCAACTGCTCATTCGTATTAATATTTTATTACTATTGTATATTAATTATGTTTTTGTTATAAAACTTAATCTTATTTCATACAAAATAGATACATGAATCATTTTTATGATCTATAACGTAGATCTATAACTGTTTCTGAACTGCAAGTATATGTTTATGTAATATAGCGTGACATGTGACAAGGGGGGGGGGGGGGCGAGGAGGTATGGTGAAGTGTGACACTTTGTGACAAAGGGGGGGGGGTAGGTGGTCAAAAATATTGAAAAAAAGTGTGACATCATTTATGGACCGCCCCTTACTTAAAGTAACATTCTTCTTTCGAAGTTTCCGGTGTGAATTTGAAATTTCGGAATAAAAATGTAGGCCAAACTGGCAAGTCTGCTCGGTTGTAACTGAAAGAGTAGCTATCAAATTAGTGTTTACTTGTTTCGCGCTCTCATTATCAGACGGAATTAACCCATTAACGCCCGATTTCTATTCTTCGTTAAAATTTAAATTTTGGATTTCCCACCGCTTTTAAAAGAAGATAAATTTTGTATCTTATTTTCTCAAGGAATTTGTCTCATGAAAGAAAGTATATATTTATCTTTATATTTACTGGTGTGAAAAGCGCTTTTTTGCCACTAATTCTAGCAACCTAAAAATATGCCACTGGGCGTTAATGGGTTAAAATTAGCTTATTTCTGATTGAAACATAACCAAGTTTTGGCTAATCTATAATGTACCTATGATAGATACAAGTATCATACATTCTTTTCCCAAAAGAACGGAATAATATTAAAAAATAATGCTTTCTTCCATTCGTGAACATTTTTCATATTTAATCTCACACCATAAAAGATGAAAGCATAGCAAAAATAAAATGTGTAAAAAAACCCGTAACGTAGAACTATAATTTATGTACATTCGGAAATCAATCCCAAAAGGAAAATCTAGTTAAATCGGGAAACGTGTTTTCCGATGCAAAATAAATAAACAAAATATATAGTTTATACGGGCGAAAAATATTTTTCTGTCACATAACGGAAAATCAATAAACTGTGAAAATCTATGTGTATGGAGTCTAATAAAAGCCTTGAAAATAAAATTATGTGCCAACTTCGTAGAAGTGTTTCGAATTATTTTTTAGTGTGATTTTACATTAGAACATTGATAATTTTATTTAATCTGTAAAGATTTTTCTCGAGAACAAAATATATTTAAGAAAAATGAAATATTTTCTTTAGAATTTGAATAAAATTTTTTCACCATGCCATGAAATAACACAGTTTTCTAGATCGAAAATTAGAAATGAAATAAGAAATGGAGTAACATTTAAGTGACAGATATATAACATCGTTTGAGGGGACACTACACTAATGATGCATAATTTTAAAAGAAGAGAAAAGCAGAAGAAAAGAAAAAAATGTACTTATAATACGGTTTCCTTACAGAATATTCTTACATAAAGAACCTGAAAAGAATATTAAGAATTCGTAAATTGCAAGTGAAAGTTTTTATTACAACAAAAAACAACGCTACGCATTCGTAGAAGTACAACTTAACTCTTAACCCCCTCGCTGCGTATTTATTTATTTATTATTTTTTTAAATCAAAATCGGTTTTATTTTTTTCTTATTATATATTTTAAATCTATATATATATATTACAATTTAAATATGTAAACTTTTTTTGCAAAAGAGTTCAAGATCTTAGATGGTATAGGATATTATAAATCAGGGCAGTCTCTGGAGACTTTTTTTATATTCTCGCACCACTATTTTAAGAAAATCAATTTCGCAGTATATTTATCTTGCAGATGTTGCGAAAGTCTATATGGAATTTTCTGCATTTAAAAAGTGGTCCGAGTTGAATAAAAACATAGTTGCTAGTGCAAAAATGAATCCCCGAGAAAATTTCGGGTTGCTCAAAAATTTTACTACTTTTACGTTGCCCGATAAAATCTCGGTTGCGCAGAGAGAGGGTTAAATGCAGGAATTATTCTTTTAGAATTTTGTTTTTTATTCTTATATTAAGTATTAATCACCAGAAATTTTTAGATAGATTTTAAACTCTGTTTAGATGCATATTTTTGTAATTTATACACGATTACTATATCTATATAAAGATAGTGGTGGCAAAGAACATAATTCATTTATTAGAAGTTACATAAAAAGGGATGCAGATCTGCATCACTATGCATTTAAAGGTTAAAGAGTTTTTATAACACATACAAAGCAACATATTCGCAAAGTTACAACGAGGAAATGATCACTAGTAATTGGCAGAATTAATGATTTCACTATTTGAATAAGTCATTCGGGAATGCGTAAAAGCGTAACCACCCCATCTTTGTATATATTTTTAATCAATTACCACCAGAAATTTTGTAAAAAGAAAAAAAGCCATATCAAGTACAAATCTTAACACTAATGGCTGAAATGTAACATTAGCTCAGGATTACCAGCTTGGCTCCATTTTTATTTCGAAAATTTCAGATTCGCCCCCGAAAAAACGTGATATAAGTAACATAGCTGCCAACTTTTACGCTTTTTTCATACCACTAAAATTTTATAATAAATATTGTGTTACTTAATCGTCGAAATCTGACGATTAAATAAGTCGAAAATCTCTATTAAATTTTAGCGGTAGCAAAAAAGCGTAAAAGTTGGCAGCTACGAAGTAAGCGTCCTATCTTAAATGGGAGAGGTCACATCAATCAAGGTCGCACGCCACGAGGCGGACGGGGCTAAACTACAGGAAGATGCCTAACTGTTTTCTTACATCACACCACTAAAATTGTAAAGTTTTTTTCACCTTGATTAACCCTTTCAGGGGCAGAGGAATTATGTTCGTAAAATGATGAAATAATTGACTGACGCCAGAATATTCAAACAAATTTCTTACTAAATAACAAAACGCTATTTTGCACTTTAATTACAAAAGCAATATTTTATTAAAATATTCTTGGTGCCAGTAGTCAGTTTTGGAATTAAAATTAGGTGGCTAGACCCTCTAGCCACCGCCCTTGAAAGGGTTAATAGATTAAACATGTCCGACGAAGCGAAGAAAACTTCGTGGTGTCAACTGCATCTGGACCAAAGCGTTATATGTAAGCGAGCGTAAATTAAGATAGTTGCGCCACCTTGTGGATGGAGTGATAATTCACATACGCGGGCTTTTAGCGCGGCGCGTATTTTCTAAATCTTTAGTCACTCATAGAAATGGATTTTGTTTTGCACATTCAATGCAATATGATGGCGTAGCGAGAGGGGCATCCAGAAGCACCTGACACCACGATGTTTTCATCGCCTTATGAAAGCACTTCACTTTTTAATCAAGCTGAAAAAAACTTTACAATTTTAGTGGTGTGAGTATGAAAATAGTTAGGTATCTACCTGTAGTTCACACTCCATCCGCTACGTGGCGCATGACCTTGATTGATGTGACCTCGCTTTTAATCTTGCGGTTACTTCTCCCATTTATGATAGGACGCTTACTTATATCGCTTTGATCTGGACGCCCCTCTCGCTATGTCATTATTTTGCAATAAATGTGGTAAACAAAATTCAGTTCCATGAGTGACTAAAGCAGAGGTGCCAAGCTCGCACTAATCTTCCGTAATGCGTGGATTAATTTAACCCAGTTTAACAACGTTTCGAACCAGAAAAATTATTTGATGAATCTTTATTTATTTAATTCCAGTTTTCTACGAGGAAGTTATTTAATTTCATCTCTGAAAAAAAATTCTGGTGCGAAATGTATTAAACCAGGGTTAAATTAACCGACATATTACGGAGGATTAGTGGCAACTTGGCACCTATGCTAAAGATTTAGAAAATATCCGCAGATTGTAGATATCCTTTCATATATGACGTCACACTAAAAGCCCGCCTATGTGGATTATCACCCCGTCTACAAGATGGCGCAACTGCGTTAATTTACACCCAATTGCAGCATTAAGTTTGTGAACTTACTTGTATAGCTTTGCCCCGGAAATTTTGGAAAAAGATTCTTTTCTTTAACCTCTTCGGTCCTTGGGTCCCCATAGCGGACCTGTGTTTTTTATCTTGTAAAAGCTAAAATGTCACTTTTTTTTTTACACTTTCACATCACTTCTTAATAACTGAATGTTTTTTGCGTTCAAAGCAAACAAATAAATGGCGGCATCTGAGCTGATTCCCTCATAAAATAAATGTTATTTTCATCTGAGTTTGCAAAATTCCTAAAAATGCCCGAAAGACAGTATGACAAAGAAAGTGAGAAATTTTCATAAGTATTTAACTTAAATCTTTTTAAATAAAGATTTTTTGAGGATTTGTAGATTATTTACTTGTTTAAAGCTCTCAAATTTGTGATTGCGTTAATCCTTTCAGGGGCAAGGTACTTGTATTCACAAAACGTTGAAATAATTTATTGACACCAGTATTTACAAGAGAATTTATTTGTAAATAAGTAAAAGCTTATTTTCGTGTACTTAACCCATTAAGCGCCATTGCTCCCATTTTGGGAACATTAATTTGGGATTTTTATCTAAAATGAGTTTTTTATATATTGTCAAAAAGTTCATGTTATTTGTATTTTGAATATATGAGATGACTCCTGTAATTTTTTAAAAAGTTTCATTTGCATTTTCTATTTTTTAAAATTTGTTTAAAAAGACGAAATTTAGCTTTTTGACCTCTTTCGCAAGAAAATGTAAAAAAAGAATAACTTACTAATAAAAATTATATTTTTTATTTAACACGTTCACGCCGGCGCGGTGAGTCACGCTCAACAGTCTCAGAACGGACAAGTCTCCGGCTTTTTGAATACTGGTATACTTGAATACTTTAATACAGAAAATGTTGCTTTATTTAATTAGAACAATTGGGCGATTTAAAGGAACAAAATTTTCTCTAAAATAACAGTGGTGTTCAAAAAGCCGGAGACTTGACAACTCTAAGACAGTCGTGTGTGACCCACCGCGCAGGCGTGAATGTGTTAAAATATGTCCATAACTATCTATTGCCTAATTCTGCCTAAATCCGTAGTTAATAAGTACAATAGATTGATCATAATTCATGAAAGAACGAGTTGCTCCCGTAACGGAAGGAATGGCGCTTTCGTTAGTTTTCAAGGCAGACGGAAAGTCCCACATTAGGAAGACCCAATACGGTGCTTTTATTATGAGTGTGAAAACAGTCTGTATAGAAGCTTTAGAAACGCTTTTTTTCATTCCTAGTAAACTTTTCTTGGAAGTTGAACTCCTAAAATATGTTTCTTACTTTATGGGGACAAGGGACCTTAAAATAATTTTTTTTATTTTTTATAAATTTCACCTTAAATATTATTCAAGGGTACATTATATGCATTATGCCATGCATTTATCACAAAAAAATAAAAAAAAAAAATATTTTTGAGAAAAAAATGGAATTTTACGCGTCGTCTTAGAAATCTTCGAAATGCCCCCTGCGTCTTCCATATCAATGAAAATCCCCAATACTTTTTATAAAAGTTTGGTTTATATATATAAACAAAATAGAGCATCGAATTTTATATATTTCAATTTAAAGGTAAAAAAAAAAAAAAAATTGAAAATTTTTGAAATTTTTTCGAAAAAATTTCAAAATTTCAAAGTTTTTCAATTTTTTCTTTATTTTTTGTAAATTTCATCCTAAATATTATTTAAAGGTACATTATATGTATTATGGCATGCATTTATCACAAAAAAATGTAAAAAAAAATTATTTTTGACAAAAAAATGGAATTTTACGCGTTGTCTTGGAAATTTTCGAAATACCCCCTGCGCGTCCCATATCAATGAAAATCCCTAATATTTTTTATAAAAGTTTGATTTATATATATAAATAAAATAGAGCATCGAATTTTATATATTTGAATTTAAAGGTAAAAAAAAAAAAAATTAAAAATTTTGAAGTTTTTCCGAAAAAATTTCAAAAATTTTCATTTTTTTTAATTTTTTGTAAATTTTATCTAAAATATTATTCAGGGGTACATTATATGCATTATGGCATGCATTTAGCACAAAAAAAAATAAAAAATAAATTTATTTTTGAGAAAAAAATGGAATTTTACGCGTCGTCTTAGAAATCTTCGAAATGCCCCCTGCGCATCCCATATCAATGAAAATCCCCAATATTTTTTTATAAAAGTCTGTTTTATATATATAAATAAAATAGAGCATCAAGTTTTATATATTTGAATTTTAAAGTTTAAAAAAAATTGAAAAATTGAAAATTTTTGAAATTTTTTCGAAAAAATTTCAAAATTTTTAATTTTTTTTTTTTTACCCTTAAATTCAAATATTTAAAATTCGATGCTCTATTTTATTTATATATATAAAACAAACTTTTATAAAAAAATATTGGGTATTTTCATTGATATGGAGAACGCAGGGGGCATTTTGAAGATTTCTAAGACGACGCGTAAAATTCCATTTTTTCTCAAAAATAATTTTTTTTTTAATTTTTTTTTTGTGTTAAATGCATGCCATAATGCATATAATGTACCCTTGAATAATATTTAGGTGAAATTTACAAAAAATAAAAAAAATTATTTTTAAGGATTTTAAGGTCCCTTGTCCCCTTATTAGATATCTTATTTTTGCTAAAAGATATACTTTAGCATTCTTGGCTTTTTTTTATTTTTATTTCGATTTTAAGGAGAATATGCCAGTGAAATTTTTAACTGTGTCTCAAGCTTTGAATTTTTTTGAACATGTAGGTTCACAGGGCCCGACTAGCAAGTTCCTGTGTCCAGGACACTTCAAATTCTTCGTGCCCTCATAGAATGGTTGATTTACTGATACTAGTTTTTTTACATGGTACACACTTATTCTTTGTCATTTCATCGCATTGAAATCTCAAATATCACATTTTTTCATAATTATGACTTTTTTAATAGAAATTTAGATGAAATTATGAAAATTTTTGTGCCCCTCAGAAATTCCGCGCCCAGGGCATGGGCCCCAGGTGCCCGTGCGATAGTTAGGGCCTGTTAGGTTCAAATGATTATTCTCATGATCCGGAAATCGTTTTTTTTGCCACCTGATTCCGGAATAGTAACAGATGAAGAATATGTAATAGAAAACAATTAGTGCGACAATTTACCTCGTGATATATCTGTTGAGCTTGAGCTTTCCGAACATTCTAAATCAAAAATCAACGAAGAAATATGTGATTTACTAATTAAAAAAAGAAAAAAATTAAACATTTAAAAATTGTTCAGTCGTCTTTCATGTAAAATAGAGAGAAAAAAATGTAATGATGAAAAATAAAGAGATATGTAATGAAAATGCTTATAAAAAGGTAAATTGATTTCTTTTTATTATAAGTGTAAATATTTATTATAATCGTAGATGCAATTTATCTCACTTTCTGATAAAATGCCTTTTTCAGAATGATATAGTCCTTTTTATTTTAAAAGAATTGAAAAATAACTTATAACTACACGAAGGCAAAAGTATACTTTTGAAAAAAAAAAATAAAAAAAAATTACCCCCCATTAAGCGTTATTGCTCCCATTTAGGGAACATGCTGTTTTTCATAAATAATGAAATTATTTAGATTTTTTTCAGAAGTACTTTAATGACATTCTGTTCATGAAAAAAAAAAAAACAATGATTCCATTAAAAAATCGGTTAATTTCTATAGCGGCGCTTAATGGGTTAATAAAGGTGAAATTTTCATTATAAAATTCCGGTGCCAATGTGGCTATTGGGGATTAAAATTATGTGATGCTGTGACGGTATCACCGTCCTTCAAAGGGTTTATTTTGTTTAATGGTTATTAAATTGATGTCTTTAAGGGAGTGTGTAGTTTTAGATCCATATTTTTGGACCTAAATTTCTAGGCGCCTAAGAGATCGTTTTCAGAAAAGATATTTTTTCTGTCATTTGCGATGTCATTTAGATTGGAAAAAACCAATGAATAAGCATTTGTATTATTATTTTAGCTGCGGAATTGAAGATGTTAAGTAATCACTTTTCTGTCATTAAATAAAGAAAAAAAATACTATTTTTAATTTCTCACACGATTTTGGAATTTTTGAATAAAAATTGACGCCAAACTGGCATCTCTGGGATTAGCTACTAGAAACGGCTTATAAGGAGGCGGTGACAATAAGTGCAAATAAGGTGAAAATCAGTATTTCTTTATTGAAATATTCTCCTTATTTACCCCCCACGACTAAATAAGGCAAGTTTTTCGACAAGAAAATACCGGTATTTTATTTTATTTTACTGCTTTTTACCTTGATCTGCGCCACCGTGTGTGATATTCCAACCCAACACATCTTCTACTTATCAACAAACTTAAAAAAAAAAAAAAAGAAGAAGAAAGAAATGTGTTCTGTAGATCAAACCTTCCCAATTTCTACAAGATAGCAGTGTTGTCAGTGGGCTACTTTATTAAATTCAGATTTCTTGATTGACCTCACTTTTTTGAAATGGACGATTACAAGGATTTAAGGCACTACAATTAATTAACCCCTTGAGGGACGGTGGGATAAAATATATCCCACCTAATTGAAACAAGATTCTCACCAGAAAAATTTAACTAAATTTTATGTTTTTAACTTTGGAGGAAAATCATAGAAAAATAGCTTTTCCTTATTAAAAAAATTTTTTTTTCGATTATTCCGGTGAGAATTCCATATTTAGAGAGATTTTTGCTTGCCCCTCAAGGGGTTAAGGCGAAAACAAGGAACATTTTACTATTTCATAAAAGTTGTGCCAATCAAGAAATCTGAATAAAAAATAAGTAGCTCACTGGCAACACTGCAAAATAAAAGACTATTAAAACAATGGAGATATAAATAAAGAGGAACTGACTTATCCTCATAATGAAGCGTCAACTGTAGCCAGTTTCTCAGTGCCTCATTATTGCCGGGGCAAACTTCCACCTGTAATTTTTTATTGAAATTTTCTTCTTATCTATACACTTATTATTGCAAAATTTAATTCATAATTATGGCCACAAACAAATATTAATTTAATTGGTAGAAGTTTACTTCGGTGGTAGTCAGGTTTTCCGCACAATTGTGACAACCTAAACAAACTCCTGTCGGTGCCAATGAAAGAGACTACAATACCCAGACAAGCATCCTCCATTAAAAACAAATAGAAATTTTTACCATATTTATGAGAGAAGTTTTTGCATAACTACGCCGGTCAAATAACTTTCTATTCAAAATTTACTGGTGGAAGTTTGTTTCGGCGAAAATCAAAAACTTTTGATCCGATGTAAAAATTCAACTGCTGTCTTGCGACAATCTCCTCAGTTACTTCATTCGACACTGGTAGACTCTAAATTCGACGTCTCCTACTCTTTATATTCATCCCTTATCAAAACTTAACGAATTCAGATTGTAATTCAACTCGCGATTTTATCCTTCATTGTTTAACCCTTTCAGGGGCAAGGCATTTCTGCTCTAAAAATGTTCAAATATTTAATTCACACCGCAATTTAAGAAGAAATTTATTTGAAAATAATCAAAAGCTTTTTTTCCGGGTATATTATGAGATAGAAAGTGTACTAAAATATTTCTGGTCTCATTTATTAATTTCGGCATTAAAATTAACCGTTTGCAGACTGCAAACGGCGCCCCTCAAGGGGTTAATGGTCACAATAAATAAATATTTAAAACATTGGACATTAATTGAAAGTATAGTGTGACAATTAATTATTATCTACAAATTTAGTGCATTTTACAAAACAACACGTTCGATTTTTAACCCTCTCGCTGCGTAAGTAATTATTAGCGATGAGCGTTTTCTACAAAATTTTTAATTTTTTATCTCCGGTTTTTTAAAGCAGAAACTTTTGACTATCGTAATCGGGGGAAATGACCTGATTAAATCAGACAAAGTTTTCTCTAAAAAATAACTGGTGGGGATAACCAAATAGTATTAATTAGACGGAAAAATGCATGCCCGAGAATATCTCGGGTTGCGCAGCGAGAGGGTTAATTACAAAATTCTGAGACCTGTAATTAAAATCCAGCCATATAATTATTAAAAATCTCAATCTAACGCCGCATTAAATTAGTGAACGAGGAAAATATTAAAACCTTCCAATGAAGATATTATCGAGGCATAAGGTATTAAAAGTTAATGCATTCAAACTGTCTTTCTGCTTGATATTTTGTCATACATAATTTATTTATGGCGAATTTATAATCTCACTGAAAGTTTTAAAAATTCGGTATCTGTTAGCATTACAAGAATTAAAGGAATTATTACCTCCTAATTTAACGCGCTTTACCAGACGGCATGGTAAAGTTTTAATTACAAATTTCTGAAATATGCATTTTACAATCAACCATAAAAATATTTAAAATTTCAATGAAATGGCTATAAATTTTCTGGTTGATGAAAATGTTGAGAAATTTCATGGAGAATGGATATTTTCTGTACAGGATAGATAAATAATTTTCATACGAGGCAAATAAAAACATAACAAATTAAAAATAATCTTTCTATTTCCAATTTTATTATTTTTTAGATAAATGCAAAAGAATAATGTTTTTTTTTTTTTTTTTTTTTTTTTTTTTGTAACACTAGAGCGTACGGCAATTTTACTCAAGTTTTTAAATTATTTTACACCAGACTTTTGTCCAGAAGTATTTAAATAATTCAATTAGACTATTATGGAATGGTTTTGCATAAGTTTAACATATCTTAAGAAGGCATTCCTGGTTCGAGTCGACTATTATCAATTTGTCATGGGCCAAAATGGCTACCCATGGCGGTTCTAATGTTAACACTTTCCAACCTTGTTAAAAGGTATTTATGAATTGGATGTGTCAGGCCGAGCTCTAACTAGCTTAAATATACACGGACTGCCGTGTAATTGATATATATTATTGAGATTTACCCCGGCATGTTCAGTATTAAAAAGGAAGTGTGTACCATTCATAGTTCATTTACAGGGGCATTCAGGGGTATTCTGTTACATTAGGGTCTACGGGGGGGGGGGGGGGGTGAATCACTTACGGTGTAATTTAACACTAGAACGCCCGAAAACTTTACTCTAGTTTCATAAACAAATATCTGACACCAGAAATTTTATTTAAACTTATTTGACTCATTTATTTACCGTAAATCTGGGTGGTTTAAATTTAACTTATTTTATGAAAGAATTTCTGGTGTCAGTTGACATTTAATCATCGGGTTGGAGTCGGATCGACTCCTTCCGGGTGTTCTAGTGTTAAGACGTTTGTTTGTCATTCTACGAGTATACTCGTAGCTTTAACCCTTTGAGCTGTGATGGGGGAATCTCTTCCCACTTACATGTAATCTCCAAATGTCACATTGACACCGAAATATTCAACCAAATTTATTTGAAAGCAGATTAACCCTTAAATGCCCGGTGTTCCTTTTCGGCAACATACCCAATTTAGGCTCTAAAATACTATTAGAATAATATTGAAGCTATAATGCCTAATGTTGCCAATAAAATACATTTTGAAGATGTTATTAAATCGATTTTCAACATGTAGATGGCAACACTTGTGCTGTTTAAGAATAAAGATAGATTTATTTTTTCAATTGTTGCCACTTGTTCTTTTTGTTTTGTTTGGAAGGTTGCGAAATACCATATTTTGACCTGCAGTGATCAAGTAAAATTTATTTCTTATTATAGTTCCTTAAATTCTTGTGTGTTTAATATTATAGAATTTTATCAAGGGAAATTATTTTTTCAATTAAACACCAGTATTGCCTATTAGTAACAAACTGTTTTTTAGTCGTAAACTATACTTAAAACAAAATATGATTTTTTAAAGTATTTTTCCCATCATTTACTTAAAAAATGAAAGCAGAAAAACATTATTACAATGATTTTTGAAAAATCAGGCATTTAAGGGTTAATGCATTTTTTCGCCACATTATTTTAAGCCGAATCTTTTGCTTACAAAATACTGGTGTCAATGTGACATTTGGGCATTTTGAAGAAATGCATCCCCCAGAGCTCAAAGGGTTAATATTCGTGGCTTTAATTTATTACTTTTTCGCCATTATTTTAAAATTTAAAAAAATGCCTTATTTATTGGCAAATATTTCGCTGTATTAGCAAAGCGAAATTTACCTTTCAGAATTTGTGGTGGCAAACGTCTTTCAAGAAGAAATTTGAAAATTCTTACTTTTTGCGGCAGTGAACTTGTTAATGTTTTTACACTATTTTAAACATTATGAAATTTCTATACCTTATTGAGGTGCATTGAAAGATGATTACTATAGATTTAGAACTTAAATGCACCAAAACATGCTATCTGTAGAACATGGGGTGCAAGGGGCAGTGCATATATAACGTTATCACTTTAGGAGGGCAGGGGGGTAGCATTTGATATCGTAAGACATTTCTTGGGGGAGAGGGGGGTTTTCTTTTTTATATCGTTATCAATTTTAATCCAGCAAAATTTTCCTTTTTTCGGAAACTTTTTCTTTACATCCAAATAGTCTGTTAACCCCTTGAGGGGCAAGCAAAAACGTCTCTAAATATTGAATTCTCACCGGAATAATCGAAATATTTTATTTTTAAATAAGAAAAAAAGCAATTTATCAAAAGATTTTCCTCCAAAGTAAAAAATATAAAATTTAGTTAAAATTTTCTGGTGAGAATCTTGTTTAAATTAGGTGGGATATAATTTATCCCACCGCCCTTCAAGGGGTTAACTTTATTATTATTTTTTTAATGTTTTTATCAAAATACAAAGCTATTAGTAAAGCCATTAAATGTTTATGAAATTATTTCATTCCAAAATTTGGAATACCCCCCAACGTTTGGCATTCCTGATATTCTGCCGCCATATGCGCATGTAATTCGTTGTTAGAGAAATCAGGAGATTAATATGCAGGAAATGACACTTGCGTTTACCAGTAAAGGAAAACAAAAAATGTTGTCCATTATTCTGTAGATAATTTCTGCTTTTAACATCCAGGGGCAAAGAGCAAGGCAAGAACACTACTTTTGAATGCATTATATAATATAAGCTATTATTCAATACTTTTAAATAGTGGGAAACTCTTTTAGATGTTTCTTGATATCAATTCATTTCATTTATTGATATTTCATTGACTTCTTGAATCCGTAAAATATGAAACTAATAAATGTATAATCATATGTGTATATATCACTGCAAGCGTTATAAGAATAACACAAGATAGATAATACAAAAAAAGAAAAAAATAATTTTTAGACATTGATAACGACATCATCGGATTGGGGGGAGTTCGCCGAACAATAACGTAGGATATCGTAAGTGGGGGGGGGGGGGGGGGAGGGATCCAAAATTAGCTAAATGTTGTTAACGTTATATGCGTGTACAAAGTATTTATCATTCTTTTACAGGGTCACAAAACAGAGTGTGTTCGTGTACTGATCTTCGAGGAAAAAATATTCGCATTTAAATATGTAGCACTATTCCAAACATAATGAAATTTAATACTTTTTTATGCGTTACTACGATTTACTACAATATGCTTCCAGTAAAATGTTCTGTACATTGAACTTATCGTTCATTTACAGGGATACATAAAAGATTTCGTATACAGTGCTCTAACCGAAATATATTTAATTAGAGGTGATTGCTGCCGAAATATATTTAATTAGAGGTGATTGCTGAAACATACGTTTTCAGTTATGGAATGAGTTTTTAATTTTAACTAAATTTTTGCGTAATATGTGCCTATAGAGATTATACAGGGGTACACAAAAGCATTCGCAAGCAATAATGTCTAAAGTGATTATACAGGGCTGCACAAAAGCATTCGCAAGCAAAACCGAGAATGAGCCTGAATTGCTTAAAGGTTTTTTTAATTTGATATATGATTTTCAAACTCAACTACATTTAGTTGCCAAAAAATTGTTAGTAGTATATAAGTAGAATCATATACAGGGAATTGCAAAGAATTGAATACATGGCGACCTATAGATTATAATTTTCGGAAGTATGACTTCAATTATTTTAAGCATGTTTTTGACTAAATTAATGTTCAGCTTAATATGTGACGTGTACAATAATCTATAGGTAATATACAGGGCTGTACAAATGAATTCAAATACGTTACCGTTTAATAGTAAAAGTTGCTTAAGGTGAATTCTTAACTGTGTTATGCATTTTCATACTATACTAAATTTTAATATTCTATGTAGAATATATACAAATCTATAGATCAGATACATATAGATCAGAACTGCACAAAAGAATTGGAGTTATTTTCCAGATATGGGCGGTAATTACTGAAATCTGGTTTTTGAACGTCTTATGTGTTTTTGAAATATCTTCTTAGTTTTCTTTTAATTATACTAATAAACAGCAAAGTTTTGTTAAAATATTATGGAAGTGTTGGAAAGATTTTCATAATCTATTCTTGGCGCACGTTTTTTTTTTTTTCTTGTTATAAATATTCTACTGATTATTTTTTTTTGCACTATAAATTCAAAAGTTTACAAAATTTGTAATGAGACTTAATTTATATAATTATTAAAACTGTCAATCAAATGTCTCATTAAACCGCTGAATAATGAATTTTTTAAGAAATTCCAGGGAAGAATTTAAATTTTACGTTCAGAATAATTAAATAATATTCACGTCATAGCAGGATATTAAAACCTAATTTCTTTCATAACGTCATTTTACCTTTTAACACTTTATCAAGTAAGTCAATTTCTGTGGCTGAAAAGATTCACTGCTAGGAGAATCTAGAAACAGATTGATTTGGGGGATAAAAAGCGAATTCATCACGTGCGTTATACAAACAAAATATTTTACTAAATATTCCTGTGCGAATCGGTCAGTTTCCAATAAAAATTAAATGGGAAGTACATTCTCATTACCCGAAAAAGAGTTAAAAGTGTTAATTTGATCTAACTATTTTATTCTTGTGACTATTTTGGTCAGAGTTTTGCATACATTAAAGCAAATTTTACGTAAATATTTCTAACACTTGTGCCAAGTATTCCGACTTTTGACTACTAATAATTTATAACAGAAATATATGCATTATTCAATAGCAGAAATCTGCGATTATTTACATTGAATATACGGAAAAAGAGATAGTTTCAAAGCGAGTGACTTCACAACTGTGCTTATCATACTTTTTGAACATGAAGAAGAAATAATTTAAAGAACGTTTTAATAGATATGCCTTGTTTATGAATTGTATTATTGAGCTACTGATTTAATCCTCTCAGAAGAACAGTAATTCTGTTTCTAAAATGTTATAATTATTGAGTGCCAGAGGGATTTTAAAAAAGCATAAATAAGTAGATACTTTCCATCACATGCATTATAAAAACATATTGTATTTTTCTCCCAGATCCAAATTTAATTTCGGCAGTTGGTAATTAAAATAAAGGGCTATAGTCAACTTTTACACAAGGCCTGATTAGCGCGGCAGCCTTCTACTAGTAAATTTTAATAGAAATTTTAGCTTTATTTAAACGCCTTATCTATGCAAAATTTAAGTCACGATAATAAAACAAATAATTCTATGGTTTTTTTTTTTTTTTTTTTTTTTTTTTTTTTTTTTTTTTTACCGTGGAAGTTTGTCCCCTTTGATAATCAGGTTCTGATACCACAGCATTTTCAAAGGGTTACTATATATGAAAAAGAAATAGCATATCGTCGGTACCGTGTCCAACTATCCAATATGAAAACGGTGTCGCCAGTGGGCTACTTTTTTAAAATTCAGATTTCTTGATTGACACCACTTTTTAGAAATAGTAAAATTCGCTTTATTTAACCTTATTTAATGGCATATTAATTAAGGCGAAAACAAGGGGAGTTTTACCATTTCAGAAAAGTGGTGCCAATCAAGAAATCTGAATTTAAAAAAAGTAGCCGACTGGCAACACTGTTTTCATATTGGATAGTTTGACATGGTACTGACGATATGAATTATTTTTAATTTAAATATTATACTAAATTTTATACTGTAGTCGTTGATCCATCCCCACTAGCTGTATGCTGCGCAATAATGCTTATATGGGGCTGTACATATATAAAGTTATTGAAGTTTTTGTAATTTTCGACCCCCCCCCCCATTACAATATCATACGTTATCAGTCGTCTATAATAATATCGTTATCAGTGCCTAATATTTCTTTCTTTTTTTTTTATACAATTTTTTTGTTTAACACTACAACCGCCGGAAATTTTACTCAAGTGTTATAAAAATATTTTCCACCAGAATTTTTATTAAAATTATCTAACTTATTTAATTAACTTATTTATCCGTGGTACAGATTTAAATTATTTTAGAAAGAAATTTCTGGCTCGAATCGAAGTATTTCTTCTATTTGGTACCGGTCAAAATGACCGCTATGGCAGTTTTAGTGTTAATGTGCAAGAGTACGCTATTTAAAAATATAATTACAATGAAGTTAATGCTTTTTTTAAATTCTCCTTAAACCACAATATGAAAATTTAACCAAAAAAAGCTTCATATTATTTTAAAAATTTACCACTGAATTCATAACCAATTTTCCGCAAGATAATAAAGTTAAGAAGTTAAAGGAACTAAAAAGTTTATCACGTAATAGCTAATCAAATCATCTTCATGATATAGCAGACTATTAAATGTAATCTAATTAAATGAACTTTTCTTCTTACCATTTTGTCGTCTCATTATTATATATTTAAAATAATATCTTAGAAGACCTCACTTTTATGTGCTTTTATTAAGTCTTTCACACTTTCAAAGAAAATTTCTTTAGTAAATCTTACCGCCCACATAAATTGAATTATCATATAGTTTAACAAAGAAATTAGGGGAAAATGTGACGGTTTTGTCGTATTTTTCAGAAATTGATGCATAATTTTAAAATAAAAGAAAATTAAAAATATTTTCTGGTTTCTTTGATCAAACATGAGTTATCTTTTTTACTAAAAGTGAGATGTTGCTAGTTGAGAGTTTCGTGTTTTTCAATTCAGATTTGATTGATTGCTACCACTTTTTGAAATAATAATATTCGTGGTATTAAATTACAGATTTAATAAAGGGAATATTATAATATGCAAGTAAAATGGTAGCAATCCAACAATCAGAAGGGATAAAACTAATAATAACTAATCAGAGGTGTCAATCGCAAAACTTTCTACTATCTCATGCATGTTAATACTTCAAAATTGGCTATCACATTGCCAAAATTAATTCACAATCTATGTCCATCGTGAGGATTCTGAAATTCCATGAATTAGTTTTTGAAATAAGACTATTGTGGATATCGGGTAAAATGCAGCACAAAAGCGCCACCTGTTGGACGTTTTACACCAAAATATAATCAGAAATAATATTTATCGATCCTACGTGAATCTGATATACGTGAATCTGGAGTTTGATGAAAATTCGTGCATTAGGTCTTGAGATAGAGCGGTAACCGGGAATAATTCAGCATAGCAGTGCCACCTGTTGGGCGATTAACACCAAAACGTACACAGAATCAATTCATATCAAGGATTAATTGCATCTGAATTTTGATGAAAATCCGCGCATTAATTCTAGAGATAGAGCTATTGCGGAAATCGTGAAAAATACAGGATAGCAGCGCCACCTGTTAGGCGATTGAGACAAAAATATAATCAGCATCATCTCATCTGAAGGACTAACCGAATCTGAAGTTTGATGGAAATCCGTGCATTTATTCTTGAGATACAGCTGTTGCAGAAATTATAAGAATTGCAGCGCCATCAGTTGAGCGATTTATACCAAAAACTAATCAGCATCAATTTATATCAGCAATTACCTGAATATAATTTTTTATCAAATTCCGTGCATTAGTTCTTGAGATAGAGCGACCACAAAATTTATGTTATATACATACAGACAGAGTCACAATGTCACAGACTCACATACAGACATTTTGTAAAAATATGTTTTTTGGAATCTTTGACGCCTAAAACGTGTAAATCCGACAAAATACGGAATTTGAAAATTTTTACGAATCCAGTACTTTCTTCTTGTAAAGATAGAAGAAAGTAATAAATTGAGAACAACTATTCACATTAAGCGGCATCACAAAGAAATATATTTTCTATAAAAAATCAATCATAGATGCTAAAAATTAATCCTAACGTTCAAAATAGAATGTGGTGACTTTAAATCATTTTTTTAAAATTTCATTTTAATTATATCTGTTATTTTGATGACGGTAAGTAACAGAATATTATTTTATTTATTTTCTTAAAACGTGCGTTACTTTATGTGAGGTAAAAAGTATATTATTATAGTTGCTATTAACAACTAATTTACAAATAATTATTTTTTTTCTCATAATAATTACATGTCCAACTCATAGCTGCCAACTCTTACAATTTTTTGTACGAGAAAAATTTAATAGAATTTTTTGCCTATTTAGTCGGACAATTACGCGAATCAAAAAGGTAAAATTTGCTATTAAATTTTTGTGGTACAAAAAAGGCATGAGATATTTGCAGCTATGCACTTTAAGCACCATATACAATTTAGTGATAGTATGAAGAATTTAAAATATACTAAATTTCGTCATTTTGGCCCAATCAAAATTTCAGTTAGCAACGAAAAACACCAGATGCATGGATCACTGCAGTCAGGACTTAAAATGAGGACTTACGTATACACGTGCTGATATTTCAAATAGAATAGTTCAACACGTACGCAGTTATGTCATGGTTCTCACGGGATTAAAATAACTTGAATGCTTAAACAGCTGAATTTTCGAATAATATAGTACATAGCTGCCAACCTTTCACTAATCTTCCGTAATGTCTGGATTAATTTAAGCCAGGTTAACTGCATTTCGCACCAGAAAATTTATTCCATGAATGCATTTATTTAATTTCAGGTTTCTCCGTGGAACCTATTTAATTTCTTTTTTTAAAAAAAATTCTGGTTCGAAACGTAGTAAACCAGTGTCAAATTAACGCGAGTATTACGGAAGATTAGTGTGAGGTTGACACCTATGATATAGTACCATAATGTCCAGTGTATAATCCGCGGATGAAACAATTCTGTCTGGGCCCCGAAACTTTATTTAGTAATCGGACACGAACATTTACTGCGATCTAATAAGTTACATTTTACAGGGCTCGCAGTGTTCCTAAAATTTTCGCACTTTGCTACCACTAAATTAAAACGATAATCTTTATTGTATAGTTCTATAATAGATGTTAAAGGAATCTGCCACGAAGAATTCTTATTTAAAATACTGGTAGCAAAGTGCGAAAATTTTAGGAACGGTGCGAGCCCTGATTTTATGTAAAAAAAAAATTGGGTCGAAACGTCATTGTTTGTTTCGCGGATTATATGTCGAAAATTACGATATATGAGATGTTGATCGATAAAAGTTCACATATATTTGAATATTCATTGAAAAATAACTTTTAGCACTAGAATGACGACAAGGGGCCATTTTGGCCCGTACCAAATTAATATATTTCAGTTCGTACCAGAAATTATTTTGTAAAATAGGCTCAACTGATAAAAATAAATCTAAATAAACAAGTTTAAAATTTTTAAATAAAAATTCTGGTGAAAAAATATTTGTATAAAACTTCAGTAAAATTTCCAGTCTTTCAAGTGCTAACCCCTTCAAGGGCGGTGGTTCACTTTTGGACCACCTAATTTTAATCCCTAAATGCCACATTAGCACCAGAATATTTGAATGAAAAATTTCCTTTTATAGCGTGTGTAAAAAAAAGCTTTTGCTCAGAACTGCATACATATCAACCCTTACCGGCGCGGAGTAATTCTGTTTATAAACTGATGAAATAATGGACTGACAACGCAATTTATAAACGAATTCATTAGAAAATACGAACTTTCTTATTTTCATGTGCATTATAATAGAAAAATTTGAGTTAAATATTCTTGGAGCCGTTTGTCAGTTTTGGAATTAAAACTAGGTGTCCCTTTTAAAGGACACCGCGCCGGAAAGGGTTAAGCGTACAAACTTAATGCCTGAATCGTGCGTAAATTAACATAGCTGCGCCGTCTTGTGGACGGGGTTGATAATCCACATACGCGGGCTTTTAGTGTGACTTCATATATGGCAGAATGTCTTCCATCAGCTCGTATTTTCTAAATCTTTAGTCACTCATGAAACATGAATCTCTTTTACCAGATTTATTGCAAAATAATGGCGCAGGGAGAGGGGGATGGGGGCCTAGATGCTTTTGACACCACGAAGTTTTCGTCGTCTTATCTGAACAGATGCTCTCCAGTTATTAATCGAGGTGAAGAAAACTTTACAATTTTAGTGGTGTAAACTAAGAAAACAGTTACGGATCTTCCTATAGTTCAACCCCATCCACTACGTGGCGCATGACCTTTATTGATGTGACCTCTTCTTTAATCTTGCGGTTACCTCTCCCATTTAAGATAGGACGCTTAATATGTATGCAGTTTTGGCTTTTGCTTATTTTCAAATAAAGAAGGTGGCATGGAAATACTTTTCGCCCATCATACACGCGAAAAAAAAAAGTTTTGGTTTCCGAAATTTTTTCACTGTTTTTGTTTACTTTTAAAGATATGTATTTTTTTATAATGTAAGATTTACGTGCTAAATAAAATAGTAAGTCATAGAATTATAGACCGAAAACCGAGTGTTTCGGCTTTTTCCTAAATTTTTGTCATTTTTTTCAATTTGGATTATTTTTTCTTTAAAAAGTGTTCCATGAACCAAATTAATTTTGACTTCCAATGATAATACTCTTTATATGCTTTCATATGAGCATTATTTTATTTTGGTTCTCTATGCGCTTCGACACCTATTAGAGAAAAATATATTTCGTGAGAGTATCATAGAGTCAAGGCGAGTAGCAGTTGCACTGCTATCGGAGCGTGTTCAGATTTGTTTAGCTGCGCTCAAAAAGTATTTATATAGTTCAAATATCAATGTTGTATTCTAAAACTGTTGTTGTAGATATTTATTGAAAGCTTTAATAAAAATAATTCCTGGAAGTCAGTTTGACTATAGTAAAACATGGTGAAAAACAAATAGTGATTTTCGTATCTTTTCTAACACAAAAGTTATGTCGATACTTAAAAGTTCTAAAAACTGCGATCTACAGAATGGTTCTAAGTTATGCTCTAAATGCAGATCATATGCATTTCGTGTACTTCGGGCTCGAAATACTCCTATTTCTTCTTCTGTGGTAACAATAAGAGATCGTGCGTCAACGACTACTGCCGACAACACCACAAATAAGCAACCTAATATACACTTATCACTACATCGTTGCCACAACTCTAACACATATTGTATAATATGTAAATGAAAGAACTTCCTCGTACTGTGCCAAAAACAGCTCAAACTTAAGCCTTTATAGAAACTGGAATCCATATTTCGTCGGGAAAACGATGCTGTAAAACTCATATTACGGGATGGGTATTCAATGAGATTGCTCTGGAAGCTTTACACCCTGTAAGTGAGAATACATCATTGTATGAAAAATATATTGAAAGGCTTTTAACCCTTTAATTCTCGCTCCCGACATTTTCTCGGGCTGTGACTTTTACTCAAATTATTTGATTCCCACCAGTTTTATAAAATAGTGAAATTGGTATATTTTAGTAACGTATTTTCTACCATTAAATAAGGTGAATATTTCTTTATCATAAAAGTGGTGCCAATAAGCAATTTGAATTTTTCAACCGTAATTTAATTCGAGCGTTAAGGGGTTAAATAATATCTGAATAGTAGCAAAGAAGAGAGTTCTGGATTTTAACGCACCGGAACAGCTTTCCGAGCCCGATTATAATATTCTCTAGGGTATATTCATGTGTGATTTTAACTATATTTTTGAACTAGTAAAGTCCAAAATGCGTTCCTCGAAAAAGAGATCATTCCGACTTGCTTGGCAGTTTTACTTATAAAGTTTAGAACTTGTCTCTCTAATGGTATTCTCTCCACATTATTCAATGTAAGAGAAAGATTAATAATATCGTCTGTGCAATGTGCACGGAGAAGGAGATCTGGACGAAACTAATTGATGCAGATCTTCAAGATTTTCCGGAATGCACCAACTTAAGGAAAGCCAATCCTTCGATTTCTTTTACGATCACGACGCACAAATGCGAAAAACTATTATATAATAATATATTAAATTTAAAAAATCGAAAAACCCGACTGCATAAAAGCGAACTAATTAATTATTTATCATCAATGCGAAACAATTTTTTATATTACTTACCTATTTTTTTATTTACTTGTATTGATGACTTTTAAGTTGTGTTTAATTGTTAGTTCCTATCTATAAACACTGTTTTGATGAGGCCTATATAGATGTCTATGATGGTTAGAGTTGCAGTAAAGCTGGAGGTCCTTCCTACACAACTTCCATGTGGTGTAATATTTAAACGGAGCATCTGACTGTAAAATAGTCAATGAAACATCGTCTGCATTTTGAAAGACCTATCCAATGATATGCCACTCAATTGGGTGCGTAAAAATTTTTTTCGTCTGTACCGCTATTTTGTATTTTACGGCCGCCATTTTGAATTTATAAAAACAAAACTTAGTCTATAACCATTGGACGGGTAAGACGAATCGATAGGGACCTCATTCATTAAAATCCATCCATCCGTTCGAATGTTTCAAGAGTATAAAGAAATCCACATACCCAGATACGCATGAAACACATAACCCTTCTTGCCAGTCGGGTAAAAACACAGCGAATCAACATCACACAATGGTACTGTCAATGTAAAGTAGGCGCAAGGGTCGTAGAATGCTGTGCGCGTGTTGCTTCAGTATCATGGTTTCTGGCTTACTGGCCGCCAAAACCGAAGCTAAAAAACCAAGTCTTGAATATGCTCATACACTACAAGACGCCGACGCTTGATGGTCCAGTAGTAATTTGGGTGAAGAAAGCAAGGAGGGAGACTAATCTAAAACACATTGCGGAAAGTGCCTGAAACTGTACTTATTTTCCGTTATTGGTTATTTCCGATATTTCATATATTGAAATAATAGTCGTAATAAGCTCCATTCTTCTTAATTTTGCATTTAGTGTTGTATTTACTATTGAGTATACGGATTAAAACTAATGACAATAATGTTTCTGTTCATTAATCTATATAATATTTACTTAATTATATATTATATTTTCCCCACCAATTGTAGAACTTTCATTCAAAATAATATATTTTTTTATTTTTTATGAGCTATACTAATGAAAAAATGTATGTCAAATGAAGGGGCTGATGGGCGAAAAATGGCCCTTATCAACCCACCTCCTTTGATTATAAATACTGGTGTCATTCACCCATTTCAGCATTTTGAAAATAGAAGTACCTTGCCCCTGAAAGGGTCTAGCCAAATTTTATTTGAAGCATCGTTGAAACTAGTCTGTAAATGAAATTAAACATTAACAAAAAATCCGAATTACGAGATAAGATATATATTCAATATCTTATAGCAGCCTCACCCTTTGAGCTCTATGGGTGAATTTCTTACCACTTAATTTTAATCTCCAAATGTCACGTTGGTACCGGAATATTTAATAAAATTTATTGAAAAGAGATCAAGCATTTTTTCGCGTGCATTATAAGCCGAATCTTTCGTTTACTAAATACTGGTGCCAATGTGACTTTTAGGCATTTTGAAGAAATTCACCACCAGAGCTCAAAGGGTTAACTCATTGTGAAATTGTGTGTGCATATCATTGTGCACAATATAAAAACAGTTTTAAACACAAAAATGTAGGATATGCATACATATATATAGAGAGAGAAAGGTGGGGAATGAGAGATATATAAAGCAATAGATATAGGTAATAACTAGCAACAGGGCCTGATTAACAACGGTGCAAACTTCCACCAGTAAACAGAAAAAGAATTTTTTCATTCATGATAGCAATTTTGCATAAATAAATAATTAAGGCGATAATTTCTATTAAAATCTACTGGTGGAATTTTGCACCGTTGATAATCAGGTTCTGACGAGCTAGCTAGATATATTAGTTAGCTATATTAGATAGATATATTAGTATTATCAGCTTTATAGATATACTAGAAAGGTAGCCCGTCAAAAATGACGGAAATTTAGATATAAAGATATATACAACTCATGTGCAAGAATATGAGTTTTCTCGCTTGTTCCGCAGTGATAGATTAAAATAACACATTTAAAGAACGAAACACATTTATGAAAAACTGTGCACAGTAGAAGACCACTAATCTGCATAGTTTGGTTCCAAGTGTTATGCAGATTTGAGGCTTTCTGCGGTCATGTCTATTCAATCTTTGTTTACATTTTTTTTAAATTCATATATTGGACAATTTAGATTGTTAAGCCTTAAAAATAAATAAATTTTACACTTGAAGTAAGGTAAAAACTATTAAATTATCGTATACGGTTTCATGAAATGGTATTATATGGTATTATGTGTGTGTGCTTCACGATCTTGGTTACGACGTTGGCGAAATTGGCTGCAACTTGTCATAATCCTAATAGTGTGGGCCGCTATAACAAAAAAGTAACCAATTTTTAGTAAAATTTCTGATATAAAGTAGCTTTCAAAAACTTGTGTAAAATTGCAGGCCGTCCTCGTGTTATGTCAGTCCTAAGAATAATATTTCTAACACTGAAGAGTTTCCATGTATATATGAAATTTAGAAAAGCTTCTCCAAAAGAAAGGTCCTGAAATAACATTGTAATTCCTCTAACTTCAAAGTTTAATCGGGCCCTGATGTTGTTTACTGAAATCTAATAAATACAGTTATTTTGAATATTACAACAGAATTAAACATTTAAACTTATTTAACTTAAACCCGCTGTTACTTCCCGATGTTATTTTTTACTATTAAGAAAGAAAATTATTTAAATTTTTCAAATCATGCATTTATAATTTTTTTCGATCTTTAATAACTAAATAATGAAAAAATATGCTTTTGCTCTGAACTCATAAATATGACAATAAAATAATGTAACTAAGAGACATTGCAAAATTAAATCTTTGTGATTTCAAACCATAAACAAACGATACCGCCACCATTTTACTTACTATGATGTCATTAGAATATTGTCTATTGATTGTTGGAGAACTTACTTTGTGGATGATTACCTCAATGATTTAAAATTTTTTTAAGTTTCACAATGAATGAATCACTTGTGTTTGTTTAGGTTTGTGGAATGAGATATTAAGCTGTGAACCTAATTTCAACTAAAGTTATCCAAGGATATGTGTATTTTTAATTGAAATTAAAAACAATGCTTTGATCTCGAAATAAAAAGTTTTAGTTTCTATAATTGGTTATTTCTGTTAATTATTTATTTAGGTACTTTTCCATTATAGCGCATTTTTAAAAAAAGCTTGGCGCAGTTCGGGCATCAGAAAGTGAGATATGTTGCCAAAATATATAAACAGCTATGAAAACAAATCTAATGAACTTTTATTTTTGTTTATATATGCACTTATATACATAAAAAAAATCGTTTCTAAATATATATAATATTTTTTTATATACAAAGTACGGCACAGATTTCAGATATGAACCGGGATACCTAACTGGCGCCAAAATAGTGTTATTTTGCCTGCTATGGTAACCCGGCTATTGTTTCTTATTTATTAATAAATTGTTTATTTACTTTTATTTTCTGTTTTTAATTATATAAACTGTTTTGTTCTATACCTATTATTCAAACTTTTATTTAATTATAGTTATTTCCTTTTCAAAATGATAGCAAATAATTTAAAAATATATAAGTAACTGGTATTCGAAAGAGAGATTTCTGCCTAATTAGCGTCAGAGAAAAATCACGCCAACCCCGATGCGTATATGACATCTGTGCAAAATTACGGCACAGATGTCATATTCGCCCCATATTGGCACGATTTTTTTTCTGACGCCAATGTCATATACACACCTGGTACTTAACTCTCGCCAAAGTGTCGTTATTTTGCTTGATATGGTAACCCGGATGTTGTTGTTTATGCTGTTGATGTTTTCGCCAAATTGGCGTCGGAAAAAATCGCGCCAATATGGGGCGAATATGACATCTGTGCCAAAATTACTTCTGTTAAAAAATGGGTAAAAAAAATGGGTAAAAAAAATAATTAAAAAATGGGTAAATAGCTTTTTTTACATTAAATAAAGGTACTTGTTAGTTATCCCGTCGACCAAATTACTGTCGCCAAATTGTAAGATTAAATGCCAATAATGGTTGACATTAAACATGATCATGTGTTTCTTACATCATCAAGTGATTTTTAATTCGACGTTATATTTGTATTTTTATTAATGTTTTGCTAATTTAATTGATCTTTCGTTGTTTAAAATAAAAATTATGTCAATTCGTATAATTTGGCGAGTGGTTTGGCGATTTATATAATTTGGCGAAACTGGTCGGCGGGATAGCTAACAACTACCTAAATAAATTGCATACATATGGAAAAAATTGCTTGTGAGTATGAAGCAGTAAATAGGTTGTCAGAAAATACGTTGGCAAACTTTTTTCTCGCCAAGCAACTTTTCTCCGAAGTTTTGTACATAAGCAATAATTGCTAGAAATGCATTTTTAATTATGATATGCGCTTTTATGTTTCACTACATTTATGCATACTATACTGTGTGTATAAATGCTACAGTTCATATGCAGGGCTACAAAAAGGAATTCGTGAGGGTTACTGAGTATGAGAATAAATTGCTTAAAGGTGGTTTTTAAAGGAGTTATGCGTTTTTACGCTGAACTACATTTAGTTTACTAAGAAATGTTTGTAGAATATAGATAAAATAATATACAGGGTGACTCAAAGAATTGGATACATAACCGTCTATGGATAATAATATCTGGAAATGTGATTTCAGTAGTTTTAAGAGTAGTTTAAATTAAATTTTGGCTAAATAGTGGCATGTAATAACGATACTATTGGCTATGGACGGTACCTGCTGAAATCAATTTTTAAAAATTTTTATGCGTCTTCTAAAATGTTTACTTAGTTATCTTATTTCCCCAAATAACGAAGTTTTGTTAAAGCATTCAGGATGTGTTGGAAAGTGTTTCATATTCTATGCTTAACGCATGATTTTTCTTTCTTCTTTAGTCTTATTTTGCATTTATTTTATTCTTAATTTTTTAGTCTTATACTGCTTTATAGAAACTTTGGCACAGTTGTCATATACGCCAATTTGGCGAAAACATCAACAGCAAAAACAACAACATCCGGGTTACCATATCAAGCAAAATAACGACACTTTGCCGCCAGTTAAGTATCCGTTGTGTATATGACATTGGCGTCAGAAAAAAATCGCGCCAATATGGGGGCGTATATGACATCTGTGCCGACACTTTAATATTTAATTTTTAAACTCTTCGCTCCACACCCCTTACATGTAGTATAAACTATAACACAGATAGCGCAAAATAATAGACAGTTTGGTACTTTTCCACTGTAGGAGCTTTGGCGTTTTTTTACAAAAAGCTTGGTGTAATTTGGGCATCAAAAAGTAAGATTTGGGTTCGTTTCCGTTATACGGATACCTTTGTCGCCAAGCGTAATAGATGGCGCAAAATGAAAATCACGTGAATTGAAGCATTTGAAAAATAAAAGAAAAAACATTGTCGATACTAAAGTGAGCATTTAAAAAATATAACATTTGAAAATTCCAGACTTTTACGAACTATTTCATTAAATCACAATTATATACTTAAAATAAGTGAACAAATAACTGTTATAAAATAAAGCAATAAAATAAAACTCATATTAAACTGCTGGCATAAAATTAAAAATATCTTTTAGCATTTTGAAATAATTGGCGCATTAGCATACATTTTGGCATGGTGTCCGTATAACGGAAAAATATCGAGATTTGTTGTCAAATCATATAAACAGCTATGAAAACAAACTTGATGAGCTTGTTTGTTTGTTTTATATGTTTATTTTATATGTATATTATTGATGTTTTTATGTACAAATCACATCTGTTTCTTTATAAAATTAGAGAAACGTCTTTTTTATATTAAATAAACCGTATAAATATCGAAAAAAAATGCGTGTGTATATAAAATGACACAGTGGATAGGTTCCCAGAAAATATGTTGCCAAATTTCCTTTTTCGCCAAGGCACCTATACTGGAAAAGTACCTAAAGCACATTAAAATCGCGCAGTTAGGAGCTCACACAGTACAGCGTCGTCTATTGGCGGTTATTTTATTAGTAGCATCGGGAGGAAGATGTAAAGATGTACTTTAAATTCTCACTCATAGATTTTGAAAAATATCTTAAAAGAGCGGAGTTTAAATTAAATTTCGGTGACCTCCTTTATGAAAGATTAATGGTTTTAAATGGGAATTTCACCAAATTAGCCAGCTATCACCAAGTTGGCTAACATTTGGCGCTACTGTGGTAACCCTGCATTAGCTTTTTTCAACAATTACTCATTTCAATGAGGCGGTCCTACCGGAATCGTGAGGGACACACAGAGACTTGGATTTTATATAAATAGATAGTTAAGAACTTATAAATTTATTTCCTATATTGAATGTCATCGAAATCTTATCGCTAGACATTTTTCGATGTTGCAGTTATATATTAGTAATAATATGTTAGAATTAACACTTTCTAAGGAAGCAGGATATATACATGGTGTCCATAATTAAGCGACCTTACTTTAAAGTTGCCTACAGACAAAACTATTGTTCATAAAGTTGTGAAATTTTGTTAAAAACATAATAAAAGGATGGGAATTTATTTAAGCTAAAAGAAATATGAATAAAAATAGTTCAAAATTTCGCCACCAGAGGGCAATTTTTAATAAATTAAACAATTAGCATTACAATAGTTTAGAAATTTTATTTATTAAATTAACCTTATTCTAAAGACAGCATTTCACGACATGTTCCTAGCATTTCCCAGAACACACTGGGGTCAACTGTGGAACATGCTGTATTACGATTCCAGATGGTATCTGAAAATGATGAAAGTTATGCAGAACATGTTTAGTTTTATCAAATTTTGTTAAACTATCGTAAATGTATGCTAAATATGTAATTCGTTAAAACACGGCCTCCTACTTTTTTTTTTCGCTCAAACAAATTCCCATACTTTTATTATGTCCTACAAACAATTTCACAACATTCTGAACAATAGTTTGGTCTGTAGACAACTTTAGAATAGGGTCGATTAATTATGAACATCTTGTAAATAAAATTTCTAAACTATTCTAATGCTAAAAGTGTAATTTATTAACGATCGTTCTCTGGTGGCGAAATTTTGAACTATTTTTATTTTTAATTTTTTTAGCTTAAACAAATTCCCATTCCTTTATTATATCTTTCACAAAATTTCACAACTTTATGAACAACAGTTTTGTTTGTAGACAATTTTAAAGTAGTGTCTTTTAATTATGGACACCCCGTACTTCCAACTTAATTTTAATTATACCATCTCAAATGCTAAATTTGTACCAAAATTTTGAATAAAATTTTGTTTCTATAATATACACTAGACGCAAGGTATTTAATTATTTTAATATCAATTTTTTCTTAACTTATAATTTTCAAACATTTTTACATTCTAGCAACCGAATTAATTTGCTCTAAAAATGGTTAATGGATATAGGAATTTGTAAGCAACAGAGATAATTTTAGAAACAATGTATTATAACCATTCTCCCTTCTCTAGATATTTTGAAGCAATATTTACATACTTTCCCCATAAAGAAAATATGTAGCTGCAGAAAGAACGTAAGTATATTCAGAAAGCCCAAGATCAACGTTCCAAAATAATTACTTTTGTGTACTATCGCCATTAAAAAATATCAGAAATATTTCTCACAGGCTAATTAAAATTTCTAAGTTTTCTGCTGGGAAATTTATTGCATTTTAAATAGTTTTTTATTTGTGAAAAGAAAGTATTTTGCTGCGTAACGAGATTTTTTGTATTAAGATTTAATTATTTAATGAGTTCTTCAGCGATAAGAATGCACAGTTATTCAGTTTTAGTCTTAAAAGGAGCTCTTTCTCTGAAGTATGTTTCTTCTTACGGTTAAATTTTTCTTTCTATGTTTTGCAATATTATTTAACCCCTTGACTGTTTCTTTTTTTCTTTCTTTTTTTTTTTTTTTTTTTTTTTGGACACATTAAAAACATTTTAAAATACGGACTTTGCACCACTTTTTTTTTACTAAAATATTTGAATTTGTACAACCAAAGAAAGGTATGACATTTAACAAACCAAAGATTACAGTTAAAATCAAGTGTTATCCAAAGCTTTTAATATCGGAAAAAGCAAACACTTCTTAGTTGAGGGATTAACATCTAAAAAGATATGCTCGTACAACGTACGTGTAAGAAAAGTTTGCTTGTTTCGTTACTAAAATCTATTCAACACTACTAATTTTAAGCTGCAATATTCGCTTTATTTAATGTCAGACAAATTTTGACGGTATTTTTGGTGAGAGTGACTTCTGAACAAGGACTAACTGCCATTTCTTATTTACATCTTTTTCTTTTTATATAGTTGTTTTTATAACTACAGCTAAACTTAAAATTAAGATCCCTTTCTACTAACTTACATGACTTAAGTTTAAATACTTAATTTTAATCTTATCCATATTTTTCTTTCATCAATATTCTTCTTTTTCCCATTAAGTAGTTTAACCCTTTCAGGGGCAAAGTACTTCTGTTTCTAAAATGTTAAAATAATTGATTGACACCGGGTTTTATGGGCAAATTTATGTGAAAACAAGTAAAAGCGTTTCTTTGAGTATATAATATAAAGCAAAATTTAGTTTTACACTTCTGGTGCGAATGTGGCATTTGGGAATTAAAATTAAGCGGTATATATAATATACCGGCACCCTTCAAGGGGTTAACACTAAACTCTTTCTTTCTTCAATGGCTCACAAAAACATAATACATTTCATTATTAGACTGGGTGATAAACTGTTCACAGCTAGGAAACCCCCCAATGCTGCTCAACATTTCAGCAATTCGATTGTATAATGCGAAAGTTTTAGTACGATAAAAGTGGTGTATGGCCTCTACTTTAAGTTTATTGTGTCAAAAAAATGAACCTCTTGGGGTGTTAAAAATCTTTTTTTTTTTTTTTTTTTTTTTTTTTTTTAAGAAAATGTAATGTTACACTTGCTGACATTTACTATGAAAATTTGTGAGTACTATAGTTTATCTAAAGAAATCTTCCTAAAAATAATAATAAATAACTATCGGAAAGAGCACCATAAGTAAAATTAAATTCTGCATTTTTTTTCTGCACAGCCTCTTGTAAAATATATATGCATTGATTTCTAAACTTTTCGTAATTTGAAGAATGCATGTTTCTAACAACAGTGGTTTAACTCCTTAACACTCGAATTAAATTACGGTTGAAAAATTCAAATTGCGTACTGGCACCACTTTTATGAAAAAGAAATATTCACCTTATTTAATGACAGGAAAAACGATACCAAAATATAGCCAATTTCACTATTTTATAAAACTGGTGGGAATCAAACAATTTGAGTAAAAGACACAGCCCGGGAATATGACGGTAGCGTGAATTAAAGGGTTAAGAGATAATCGATGATATGTCTGTTTTCAATCACCCGTTTTGCCACTAACTGTCAAATCAATATCTTTACAAATATTTTTGCGATACTACAAGTTATGAAATATGGCATTAAGATTAACGATTGATAGGAACTTTAATAACTTAGAAGGATTTTAAAAACATTACATTATGCTAATGTTCAGTTTCATCGAGATAACGATGTCAAATTTGCATATTTTCCCCATTGGCGGGAAATATCTAATATGAGGAAGGGTTACCATGTGTTAAAATTTTCGAAATAAACACTTTCACATGTAAATATATATCGTATCTGGAACCTAACGCAGCTGTTTCTAGGTTAATTTCAACTTATGAATTCTGCATGGTGAATTTAATAAATCGTAAATCTTTGTTTGTTTTGCATTAAAAATTTAGGAGAAAATAATTTGAATTTTAGAATTATTTGAACTTTTGATTTTTAATAGAAATCATAAGTAATATAACTATAATAGGAGGCTTATGATTTTTTAATAAAATTTATTTTTTAATCGATACTGTATTTATGTAAACATGAAATGCATGTAAAGCGTAAAAAGCATACGATAAAGATTTTTGAATTTTATATTTAAGCAATGAACATCGATTTCAAAAAATGAGCACAGTTTAATTATCAACGAAGAGGGATCCTGTTTATCTCCCTTTTTAATACCACTATTCTCATGTAATATCCTTCATGTTAGATTTCTATTTTAACCCCTTGAGGAGCAGTGGGATATATTATATCCGACCTAAATTTAATTAAGATTTGCACCAGAAACTTTTAATTAAGTTTTACTTTTATAGCTTTGGAGGAAAAGAGTTGCAGAGATGCTTTTCCTGATTTTGAATAATTTTTTTCTTAATTTCTGGTGGGAATTCAACATTGCACAAACGCAATTACTTGCCGCTCAGAGAGTTAAATTTTTCAGAAATATACCGCAAAGCTGATTGTTTCGATATAGCGCTAAGCGACAAATAGACCGGTGGAAACGCTTGTGCAAAGAAATACACATTTAAATAGAATGCATTTGATGATAAGGAACTCGGAAAGAATTAATCAGTTAATTCAAATGCTTAAATAGTGCCATAGAATTTAACCCTTTCAGGGGAAAAGTACTTCTATGCGTAAAATGCTAAAATGATTGAATAACACCAAAATTTAAAACAAATGTATTTCAAAATAACTAAAAACTTTTATTCACGTGCTTGTTAACCTGTTCAGGACCGGCATCGTTTACACGAATTTTATTTGTTTGGCACCACTTTTTGTTAATTATTTGACTTTACTTTACAAATCGCGAAAATGTCGTAATTAAATATCACCAATTTACTTTTCTTTTTTACTTGTATCAAACTCAAGGGTTTTAAGTACGTTTTGAGGGTGTATATATGCACCCAATGTCCCGAACGGGTTTCACAGTGATTGAAGAGTGACGCAGCAATTGAGCGATTGTCACCACTAAATTTTTATAGTATTCTTCGGCTTCAAAAATTTCAGTAATTCTATCCTGAAGGTAGATGAAGAACACTAGTAAAATTTTGCGGCGCTAATTGATTCTCTGCTGCTACGCTGTTCCATCATTCGGTTAAAAGGAAAATCTCTATTCAAAAATTCTGGCAACAATGTAGCATTTAAGAATTAAAAGGTCAAAAAATGAAGAACCGCCCGTCAAATGGTTAACCCCTTGAAAGGCGGTGATACCGCTATGGCATCACACAATTTTAATCCCTAATTGCCACATTGGCACTCAAATTGTTTTATGAAATTTTCCCCTTTTTTAAGTACGCGAAAATGTACTTTTACTTGTGAACAAATAAATTTTCTTGTAAATATTAGTGCCAGTCAATTATTTCAACATTTTACGAATACAAGTACCTTGCCCCCGAAATTGTTAACCCCTTCGGGACGGGAGCCTTTTATGCAATTTTTAATCTTTTGTCACCGTTTTTTTAAAACAGAAATTTGTGTCTTCTTGAATCGAGAAAATGCGCTGATTAAATAAGGCAAATTTTACAGTAAAATTTTACTGGTGAGGGAAATCAAGGATTTTGAGCACTTCATACGGCACGTATACGTGTCGCTCGTCACCAAGGGGTTAAAGAATAGGAACTCGCATAAGTAGAAGTATCCGATAATTCCTGAAAAATCACAAAATTTCGCCTCGTAAGGGTATCGTACTTCGCTATTAAAAATGAAAAAAAACGTAACCCTTATAGGATCGCTTTTTTTGTTCGTCTATCTACTAAGACTAATTTTAACAACAACGACTGGAAAGTATTATGTTAAAATTTATATAAAATAATAGAACCACGTCCCTTTATTTTGCAAAAGATTCGAGTTTCTAATTGAATGTAAAAAATAACTTATGGCCTTATTAAACTTTTTTTATACAAACTCATACTTACCCAGTTCAGGACCATGGCTGTATATATGCACATTCGAAAAGTATATCCTGAATTTTTTTTTAAAACCAGTATTAAAGTAAAGTAATATTTCTTGTACAGTAAACTCCTGACTATCCGGCCTAGTAAAAACAAATGAAGAATGTTGCAAGCGGCCGAGACAGGAAGGTTCCCGTCCGTAGGAAAGTGCTAACTCACGACAGGAAGGAGCAAGAAGGGATTGCAGAATGCAATAGCAGAGACAGATAGGAAGGGAGAGGGGGTTAAGTCTTGATAACCTATTTCGTAAGCTCTGCAACGAATGTTAACAAATGCGGGGATTATTTTCCTCTTATCCTGGTTACTTTCGTATAGTCTTTTGGTGTGTGCTTCGTGTTTATTTACTGAAGATTAACGAAATGGGTGATAAACGAAAAAAGTTTCTAGTGACTATGGAGTAGAAACTATAAGTTAGCAGGAGGAAGCGACGCCAGCTAATATTATCTGCTTGCGTAAATGAAGGGACACTGCGTCGCGGAAGGAGGCTAACAGGGATAAACTATCAAGGACTTTCTGAAAAATTGAAGTTTTTACTATTTTATCTTATGCATAACTTTTCATATTTGTGCAATCATTTATAAATTAACAGTAAAATAAGATTTGCTCATTTTTTACGAATTAGGCTTACGTTTCACCTTAATGTTTTGCTTATTTTGAATCTGTATGTACTGTATATATAAAATTTATCTTAAAATGTGTAACATACGATTTTAATACAACGGAGGGGGGGGGGGGGGCACGAATTGAGTAAATATTTCTAGAACTCAGGCCTATCCGGCTTTTTTGTTATCCGGCCATATCTTCCGCCACATTAGGCCGGAAAGTCGGGAATTTACTGTTCTAATGTAAGCACTTCCGTAATTATGTAAGTAATTGTAACTTTTAAAAAATAAGTGGGGTCAGACGAATAAAATTTGTGTAAGAGAGGCCGGTCCCGAAAGCGTTAAAACCAGGGTCGTACGTGTCTTGAAATTTCACGACCAGGAAATTCTTCGGTACCAGTACTTTCTTACGGAAATATCTGTTCTTAAATAAGACGAAATTTCGCGCGTTTAACCTAGATTTATTTTTCTATAACCCCTTCTCTGTCGGTTTTTTTTTCGAATTTCTAATCCCAAAAAAGTATTTTTTTTATTGTTGAAAGTTAATGTATGTTCTATCCTCAATTGAAAATATAAAATATTTTCGTTTGTAGCCAATTTTTGTTTGGCCAGTGGTCAAAAAAATAAAAAGTCACTGAATCCCAGTTTTTCCTTCAACACACTCAAGTTTAAAACTAAAAAAATAGTCTGAAACTATATTTATGAAATCTATTTGAAAAATAAACAAAAAGTTGGCAACATTTCGCCAAATTTGGCAAAATCTTGCAAACATTGATTTTCTGAACAGCTTTTTACATAAAATTTACGCACACAAAAGATTTTCTCGTATTATAATATTAGATAAATATCTCCATAAAAAGAATTATTAAAAATTATTAAACATAGGTACATACAAAAAAAATTCTTTCAATCTTACCATGAGACCTTCTTTATAATCTTTCTTGACCATCAGAAAGAAAAAAAAACACATTGAAATTATTTATTCCAGATTATTTTTTTTGCTTACACTGAAATAAAAATTATCAAATATTTTTTTAAATATACATTCTAACCGATATCACGTTGCATGTGAAGAAGTTCAAAACATGGCACAGCGCAAAGTCCCACATCACACTGCTCGCAATAGTACCTTGTTTCTTTTCGTATCCTTTTACTTTTCCTGTCGCGTTTCCTGCAACAGACTGCACATTTTCTTTCTGGTTTTTCTTTTTTTTCAGTAGGTGGAATAAATTTTACAAAATGTTTCTCAGTTAGTCGGAATGTTTTTTTCCAATGACGGCCTGCCTTTTTTGCTGGACATTGATTGAGAATGGTACTTTATAAACATTTCATTTACTAAATCTAATCAGAACTGAAGTTGCGTTATAGAACCTCCTTTTTTTCTCATATAGGATATAAGAATTCCAAATGCACTGATCAAATAAATGAAAAAATATTTTTTTGTAATATTTTTTCCCATATTTCTTGGGATGGCAAACCATGCCAAATTTTGGTTAGCACGATCGACACCACCCATGGTGTCATTGTAGTCGATAACCATCTTTGGCTTCAGCTTTTCTTCTGCCTTTGATTTCACGTTACTCACCTCCGAATTATGAATAGTTGAAATAAGTGTCACATATTTTTTATCTTTCCATTTCAAAATGAGAGCATCCCCACGTCGAAATGCTATTGTTACACCTTTTTGAGTTTTTTAGCTTTCACATCCATAGGAACGTCTTTTCTATTGAGTTTGATCGTTCCGAATGTATCAGTTTTGTATTTGACAAGAGTATGAGTCAAAATCGGACAATAATAATAATTATCCAATGTTACACAATATACCTTATGTAGTAAACGCTTCATTATCGTGATAACCACTTGCATAGATTTAGGAAATTCTGGATGCAAAAATTCTTCAACAAAAGGTGTCTCTTTTCCTGTATAAATTACTGACGACCAATATATCCACTTTTTGCCTCGCATAACATATAAATATATATATATACGAAATCTATTCCACGTCGAAATGCTAATGTTTCACCTTTTTTGAGTTTTTTAGCTTTCACATCCATAGGAACGTCTTTTCTATTGAGTTGGATCGTTCCATGTGTATCAGTTTTGTATTTGACAAGAGTATCAGTCAAAATCGGACAATAATAATAATTATCCAATGTTACACAATATACCTTATGTAGTAAAGGCTTCATTATCGTGATAACCACTTGTATAGATTTAGGAAATTCTGGATTGAAAAATTCTTCAACAAAATGCGTCTCTTTTCCTGTATAAATCACTGACGACCAATATATCCACTTTTTGCCTCGCATAACATATATATGTATATACCAAATCTTTTCCACGTCGAAATGCTAATGTTTCACCTTTTTTGAGTTTTTAGCCTTCACATCCATAGGAACGTCTTTTCTATTGAGTTTGATCGTTCCATGTGTATCAGTTTTGTATTTGACAAGAGTATCAGTCAAAATCGGACAAGAATAATAATTATCGAATGTTACACAATATCCCTTATGTAGTAAAGCCTTCATTAGCGTCATAACCACTTGCATAGATTTATGAAATTCTAGATTAAAAAATTCTTCGACAAAAAGTGTCTCTTTTCCTGTATAAATTACTGACGACCAATATATCCACTTTTTGCCTCGCATAACATATATATATTTATACCAAATATTTACTAATTTGCAATATTTTATCCTAAAACAACCAACCGACAGTAGTTTTTACTTGTATTACAGATGTGCAACAGGAGAAAAGATGAACATATTATATGAAAAATGTATCTCTAATTTTTTCATTATTTTTCCTTTGTAATAAACCTTTCAGAGAATTATATATAATTTTTTCGAAACAAAATAAAAAATCGCGCATTTATGGGTTAAATTACTTTTTAAAAATTCAAATTGCTTATTGACACCACTTTTTTGAAAAAGAAATATTCACCTTATTTAGTGACAGGTAAAATGATACAATAATAAAGCCAATTGCACTATTTTATAAAACTGGTGGGAATCAAACAATCTGAATAAAAGTCACAGCCCGTATCACGGGAACGAGAATTAATGTGTTAAAGAGATACGTTCCAATTCGTCGCACACCGGGAATTAACAGTCGAAGAAATCGGCGAAGATCCTTGTTTTAATCATGAACTTTGATACATACATAAATAAGTTTACTTTAAAACTTACACTTGACATATAAGATAAAACTTTTAAAACATTTAAAAACTATAAAAGTTAAAAAACTAAAAATCTTAAAATCGACAAATTTCAGGTACAGTGTAGCCATCTTCAGGGTTACACTTTCCAGTGTCGAGAAACACAAAATATTTATGGATTTTAAAAGTCGTAAGTAAGCATATAAGCTGTAAACAAATGCTAAGATATTTATAATAAAGTCAATGAAAATGGATCTATCTTTCTTAATCGTCGTCACGTGATATAAATAATTTAAAAAATCATGCTTGATAATTATTTTTAAAGCAATAAAAATTGATTAAATTGCAATACACTTTTCGAACAAATTTCGATACAGTTTTCAAACAAATTCCATTTGGAAATACATTTTATTCCTTATTCGACGACTTAAAAATAACAAGGAAGAAAAAAAAAACATGAGTCAAACATAGATTATAAAACAAAACTGCACCGTTTAATAAGTTAAAATATTTTTAAAATATTAAACTATTTCAACCATATGGAAACGAATAATACATTTGAACGCCCAATTTCATCTGTTCCCATCTACAATCGAAAAATTACATGATTTTTTTCTGCAGACCTGTATGTGATATATAGATTTGTATCTATTAACTACATACATGCCAAAATTTAGTTCACTTAAGAAATACATATACCTCAGTTGAAAATTCCCCTTCAGCAACTTCCTCTAATGAGGAGAATGGTACGTGAATACTTTTGTGCAGCCCTTTATATGAGTTTATAGAATTTATATATAACGAATAACATGAAAAAAAATAGTTAAATTGAAAAGCGCATACCGAATTTTAAAACGCACACTCCAGCAATTATTACTCAAAGACAGTTACTGTAACCGATTTTTTTTTGTGTGTCCCTGTAAATGAATAAAAAATGCCCCTGTTCTAACGTAATCGTAGTGAAATTCAGTGATTTATATCAGTTTCAAAACATTTGAAATAGCTTAATCTCATTAAATACTCTGCAAACGATTTTCCATAATGTAATGGAATTCTTAAATTTATTAGTCTTACATACTTCGTATACAATACCAAACATGCCTAGGTGACCATAAATAACCTTTATCAACTGCATGATAATCAGAGTATATTTTCGGGAGTTAGAGCATGGACAGACGGTCAGACGGTCAGACAAACCGAATGCATAAACACTTTTCAACTTTGTTAGAGTGTGTTAAAAATTTGCGATGTTTAGAATTTAAAAAAATTGCTTTAAAAGTCAAATTTATTCATCTGCTGCAACAACTGTCTAAATGACGTCACACTTACGGGCGGACACATTTGTCCTTTATACTATAGATAATTATCACGCTGCTCGTAGACGTTTTAATTATTCATGCACAATCCAGGCTTAATTATCAGTTTTGCAACCAGAGTGATTCTTGATTAGTTTCCATTATCCCGACTGTTTTTGAAAGAACAATGATATATTTGTTATGAGTTTACCTTTGAAATTTATATTTATTTCAAGAGAATTAATTACGATGAATTTAAAAATTGCTGCAGATCTAATTGTTCGTACGTTGTTTGCAGTTGATTGCTCTTACCTTAATGAGTGGATAATTTTTATATGTTAAAATTATGTGAGTTAATGACTGGGTAACTTTGAAATACTAAAATGATATTTTTAGTAATTATTCCGCAGCTTAATTACATAGTACAATTTTCTTTTATTATAATTTAGAAAAGGCATTATTTTTTACTGAGACAACTCTTTTTAATACTCACCACTTCCTGATACTTGACAGGACCGGGGAAAGAATACTGAAAGTTAAAACCGAACAACCGAATTTGAAAGCGAAATTCATTAAATTAAAAAGAAAATCGTTCATCAAAAAGCGAGAAAATAATGCACGGTAATACATTATAATAACATATAAAATTCTCTATATAAAAAGCTTCTATAAGTTCGTCTATGCCTTAATTTAGAATTTAATTTTCCTTCGAAATGTATTTATATCAGTTTACTTAAAGCTTTTTGTTATTCTGAACCCAAAGTTTAAAATTATAAAATTTGTACCAAGCCAAGAATATTGTATCTTTTATTCACTATTTGATTAGAATATTTTGAATTAATTTGATAAGAGACAGGCGAAAAAACTGACACGTAATTTATTTATAATATATAACTGATTAAATTGAAGGTTAATTTCAGTAAATTTGATAAGAGCAGTTTCCAACCTGGGGTCTGTGTACCCCAGGTTCTGGTCACTCAGATTATCTTTTAAAATAATTGAGTAAGTGTATCATATGTTTGCAATTTGTCATTAAAAATCAATCACATTCGAAAAACTACTGGGTAGTGAGCAGCAATTTGGTGGGTTAAACAAAGTTTTCCTAAAAAAAAACATTATTAATTTAATCTTCAATAAAAATAAAACTAACTTAATATGTTAAAACTTTAATGGTAATGTTAACTTTAATAGTATACGTACAACTAGAGATGAGCAGAATGAATGATTTTACTATCGAATGAATCATTCGGGCGTTCGCATACATATAGTTTCCAACCTTTGTATATTATTTTAGTCAATTGGCATCAGAAAGTTTGCTAAAGGAAAAAAAGCAAAAACATAGTTGCCACTGTTCGTAACATCTTTAATCAATATCTTCAGAAATTTTGAAGATAAAAGGAATTTTTAAATTTTTGGAGGATTCTTCAATTAATTTTAATTAATTAATGACACTTCTTTCTTCATACAAAATTTCTGGTAGAAATTGAAATTGAAATAAAAACAAAACAAAACAAAAAAAGGTTGGCAGCTGTGCATTTGCCAATGGAGTTATGAATAAAGAGGTGGAGGCATATAGCAGGCATGTGATTTCCGCGTTTTTGCACACCAGTATATTGCTGGAAAAAATGTTGTTCTCTTAAATCGCAAAAATGTTTCGATTAAATGAAATATCATTTTCTCTAAGCTGAAAAAAACGCGGAAATCACATGCCTGATATAGTGTATTGTCTACGAGTTGCGAGTGAAGTAACTGAGGAAGGTTGTCACAAGATGGCGGCTGATTTTTGACATCTAATCAACAGTTTCTGACTACCGCTGGAGCAAACTTCACCAGTGAATTTTGAATAGAAAACTTTGCCTTTTTTAAACGTTTTTTTTTTTTTTTTTAACCATGAAAAATTTCTCTCATAAATATGGTCATGTTTTCGATTTGTTTTTAGTGGTGGCAGTTTGCTTAGTATTACTATCTTTTTCATTGACACTGAAAGTGGTTGTCTAGGTTATCAGAATGTGGCGGAGACGCAGGGCCTGACTACCACCGAAGTAAACTCACACCAGAAAAATGAATGTCTGTTTTTGGCATTATTTTTTGCTGGGATTTTGTATTAACGAGGCATTTAAATAAGGAGAAATTTTCTATTTAAATTTACTGTTGGAAGTTTACCCCGACGGTAATTAACCCATGCGAAAGCAATTATATTAGAAGCTTCACTATTTTAAGGATATGTCAGTTCCTCTGTATTAATAGTTACATGGCACAAACATAGTTTCCTACTTTGGTATATATTTTTAATCAATTGCCACCAGAAAGTTTGTAAAAGGAAAAAAGGCAAAGTATAGTTGCCACACTTCGTAACACTTTTAACCCCTTCAGGTGCAAAGCACTTCTGTTGCTAAAATGTTAAAATGATTGATTGACACCTGTATTTATGAACAACTTTATGTGAAACTAAGCAAAAGCTTTTCTTCGCGTGCATTATATGAAACAAAATTAAGTTTCTAAATTCAGGTGTGAATGTGGCATTTGGGAATTAAAAGTAAGTGGTATATAACATATACCGGTGCCCTTCAAGGGGTTAATCAATATCTTTAGAAATTTTGACGATAAAAGCTGGTTTTACATTGTTATAAGTTTTTAAAATTAGTACTAATTAATATATGAAACTTCTTTTTCGATACAAAATTTCTGGTAGAAATTGAAACAAGTATTAAAAAGTTTTGTTTTTACAGTCAATTCCTACTTAGGTCATCAAAGAAAAATTTAATATAAGCCCTTAAGCTAATATTAGTTTTTGTTGTATTAAAATATCTCAATTTGTTGATTTTCTATAAGCAAGTACACCCTATTGGTTTACAATGGAAGTCTATGGGAATTTGGTGAAATATTAGAGATATCGCCAAGCTGGCGGCAAACTTGGCGACTCTTAAATTTGAACAAGATATATGTAGGGAGAGAGTGAACTAATAGCAGGAATAGAAAAAAAATGCAGCTGGGCTTTTGCCCATGCCTGAATGATTCAATTGAATTGTAAAATCATTCATTCTGTCCATCACTAGCCACAACCAATCGTTTCAGAGGTTCCAAATGAAAATATCTCTAATAACCAAAAATAAATAAAATGTAAAAAGCATAAAAGAAAGTTATAGAAAATTAAATAATTTAAAATAGAAATACCGGTGAGAAATATGTTTCAAATCTTGAGTAAAATTCCCCATACGCTTACTGTTAATAATATGTTAGTGTTAACAGCTGCCAACTTTTACATGTTTTTCTTGACCCTAAAATTTGATTGTATATTTTGACTTATTTAATGAACGAAATCAGTTATTAACTCCTCGAGGGACAAGCAAAACTGACTCTAAATATTGAATTCCCACCGGAATAATCGAAAAATTTTATTTTTAAATAAGGAAAAGCAATTTTCAACGATTTTCCTCCAATATTTAAAAATATAAAATTTAGAAAATATTTTCTGGTAAGAATCTTGTTCAAATTAGGTGGGATATATTTTATCCCACCGCCCCTCAAGGGGTTAAATAAGATAAGAATTTCTATTAAATTTTATGTGTTAACAAAAAATCGTAAATATTTTAGTGTTAATAAAAAATCATAAATGTTGGCAGCTATAATGTGTGTTAATAACTTCGTGAAGAGGACATGTTTTCTTAACCCTTACCGGCGCGGAGTAATTCTGTTTATAAAGTGATGAAATAATGGACTGACACCGCAATTTATAAACGAATTTATTAGAAAATATGAACGTGCTTATTTTCATGTACATTATAATAGGAAATTTTAGTTAAATATTCGTGGTGTCTCTCGTCACTTTTGGAATTAAAATTAGGTGTCCTTTTTTTAAGGACACTTCGCCGTTAAGGGTTAAACTTTCGTATAGAAATAATTGAGAATAAAATTAAAATTATGTTCCTACAGGTCAGGGAATTTCTGTGACTTTAAGTTAGCGAAATACCAGTATTTTCGTACAGAAAAACTCGCCTTTTGCAATCACCCGATTACATAATCCTAATTTTTCTATAAGAAAATGCTGATATAATCTTTGATAATGTAGGAGTACTGAAGAAGTTTCAATCCTAATATTGACTCTTTCGTTTGTTCAAAATAACATCGTAAAATCGCATTGACGTCATATTTTATAAGGCATCAATTTTCCTTCAGTTATAAAAGTAGGCGGTTATTCTTAATTGTATCTCACACCACTTTCTAGAAAAAAAAAAATTCAGAAATAGAAAGATGGAGTTATAAATAAAAGAGAAGGGGACATATCGCCGGTACCATGTCAAACTATCCAATGTGAAAACAGTGGGCTACTTTTATAAAATTCACATTTCTTGACTGGCACCACTTTTTTGAAATAGTAAAATTCGCCTTATTTAACCTTTTTTAATGACATATGAACACATTGCATGCGGGACAAGTACTAATACGTTTTTGTGGGTTGGGGATAGAAATTTTTATTGGTACTGGAAATTTTGTGCGGACGATAAAAGAAGGTGTAATCCAAGAATGCTTGCTTCTTAATGGTTGTGAGCAGGTTTTAATTTACAGTGGCATTTGTGAACGTAAATTTAGTGCTCATTTTCGAAAAATTGCCCGCATACAATGTGTTAATTAAGGCGAAAACAAGGGGAGTTTTACTATTTGAGAGTAGTCGTTCCAAGCAAGAAATCTGAATTTAAAAAAAATATCCCACTTTTTTCACATTGGATAGTTTGACGTAATACCAACGATATATTGCAGAGTCAACCAGTTGCGATCGAAATAACTGACGAGGTTGTCGCAAGATGGCAGCTAATTTTTTACATCGCATAAGCAGTTTGTGATTAGCGCTGGAGCCAACTTCAACCAGTAAATTTCGAATAGAAATTTCTCCTTATTTTAGAGGCTTATTCATGCAAAATATCTCTCAAAAATATAGTATCATTTTCTATTCTTTTTTACTGGTGGAAATTGGCTCTGGTATTATGATCTCTTTCACTGACACTGACAGGAGGTTGTTTAGGTTGTCACAATATGGCGGAAGCACAGGGCCTGGTTTCCGCAGAAGCAAATTTCCACCAGTAAAAATTAATATCTGTTTTTGGTAATAATTATTACTGATATTTTGCATATATAAGGCGTTTGAATAAGAAAAAAATCTCTATTTAAATTTACTGATGGAAGTTTGTCCCGTTGGTAATGAGCCACTGTGAAACCAGTTACAGTTGAAACTTCACCATTTTGAGGATGTGGTAATTCCTCCTTATTCATAGTTCCATGAAATAGAAAGGGGTGCCCAAAGCGTTATAAGTAAGCGAACAAACTTAATGCTGGAATAAGGCGTAAATTAACACAGTTGTGACACCTTGTGGACGGAGTGACAATTCACATACGCGGGCTTTTAGTGTGGCGCGTATTTTCTAAATCTTCAGTCGCTCATGGAAATCAATTTTGTTAGCCACACTTTTTGCAAAATAATGGCGCAGCGAGAGGGGCATCCAAACGCACTTGACACCGCGAGGTTTTCTTCGCCTTATCAGAAGTACTTCAATTATTAAGCAAGCTGAAAAAAACTTTATAATTTTAGTGGTGTCAGTAAGAAAACAGTTAGGTATCTACCTGTAGTTCACACTCCATACGCTACGTGGCGCATGACCTTGATTGATCTGACCTCGCTTTTAATCTTGCGGTTACTTCTTCCATTTAAGATAGGACGCTTACTTATATCGCTTTGGGGGTGCCTTTGATACTCTTGGAATTTAAGGGGGGGAAACTGTCCTGTGCTAGAATTTGCGTCTTTAACCGTTTCCAGCACAGTGTGCCCTGTTAACGATACCTAATTTTAATTCCAAACTTACGAGCGGCTCCAAGAAGATTTTAGTAAAATTTTGCTTTTACAATGAACATTTAAAGTAACATGTTTTTAATTTCTAAAAAAGTCGTTTTAAAATTTCGGTGTCAGTCATTCATTTCATCATTTTACAACAAAAATTGCCTACGCCGGAAAGGGTTAAAGTAACGGCCAGGTCAAATTTCAAACTTCTATCCTTAACAATTCTATAGAAATCGTGATTTAGAAAGATTTTAAAATGGCCTTTGCTCATTTCACCCTTTTAATTTTTTTAATTTTCAGAAACCGTTCTTAGAGAGCATTTACCTCTTATAACTACCATGTCAAATTTCATGCCTTCAGTATAAAAAAATCGCAATTTTAGAAAGTTTTTCGCTCCTGCATCCCCTTGGTGTTAGTAGAATCGACACAAAATATAGCCTTTGTTTGAACAAAGACTATCATCATCAATTTACCCCTATTTCATTTGTAATCGGTTCGGTAGTTCCAGAGAAGTAGTCCTCATTCAAATTGACCAACAAACACACATTACTTCAATATTAGCATATATAACAGATATTTTATTAAAAAACTCCTTTTTCTATACTTATGCAATAAATTTTCAAATAACTATGTTCACCTTTATTTTATTTTTAAATCGATAAATATCTAAGTCTAAATTGAAAATGATACATTTTGAACGGGAAATATTTTAAAAAACGTGGATGAAAAATTAAATTAACAAATGCTCCTTTTGAAGAGAAGTAATTGAATTATCATTGCATCACATAATCCAATATGTATTAAAGATAATTGCTTTTAAAGTGGGGCGTTTTTCTTCCCTTGTCAAATGTATAAAAATAATATGAAAAGTTTTTTTTTCTTCAAAATTCGAAAACATTTTCAACAAATGTATAAAGTTATTTATTTAGGTATAAATACAGATATAAAGTGTAGCAGAATATAGATAAATACAAAACTTATTTAACCCCTTAACGGTGGTGGCGTTAAATTACGGTTTAAAAAGTCAAATTGCTTATTCGCACCACTTTTTAAAAAAAGAAATATTCGCTTTATTTAATGAGAAGAAAAATGATACCATAATAAAGCCAATTACACTATTTTATAAAACTAATGGGAATCAAACAATTTGAATAAAAGACACAGCCCGGGAATATCACGGGGGAGAGAATTAAGGGGTTAAAACAATTATTTTACAACAATTTATTTTAAAAGAAAAAAAAAATGTTGTGATTCGATAGCTGTAACGCTTTTTTGTTTAGTTATATACAGTGGCCACTTGTGACCAAAGCGATATAAGTAAGCGTACAAACTTAATACAGGAATCGGGGTAAATTAACACAGTTGTGCCATTTTGTGGACTGGGTAATAATCCACATAGGTGGTATTTTAGTGTGACGCCATATATGACAGGATATCTACCATCTGCGCATATCTTCTAAATCTTTAGTCACTCATGAAACTCAATTTTGTTTACCGTATTTATTGCAAAATAATGGCGAGCGAGAGGGCGTCCAGATGCATTTTGCACCACGAAGTTTTCTTCGTCTTGTTACAAACATTTCAGCTATTAATAAAGGTGAGAAAAACTTTATAATTTTAGTGGTGTGAAGTAAGAAAATAGTTAAGCATTTTCCTGTAGTTTAACCCCGTCCGCTACGTGGAGTGCGACCTAGATTGATGTAACATCGCCTTTAATTTTGCCTTTAATAATTTACCTCTCCCATTTAAGATAGGACGCTTACTTATATCGCTTTGGCTTGTGATTTTCACATTTTGGAGAACAAAATGCATGGCGGGCAATTTTTTTCCTCCTTACAATTATCTTTTAAAAGACAATTTTGCTTTGTCTAAGGGTTGATTTTTGACGGCCAGTTATCAACTCGAGGGATATAGGCCCTAATGTGGGGGGAGTGCCCTTCGTGGGGTCTTTCTAAGGGAACCTAACCAATATTTACGCTTGGAAATCCAAGGTTCGAAGAAAACCACGAAAACTCCGAACGATTAGGCCGACGGGGACGATTGGGATCGAACTCAGCACCTCCCGTCTACCAGCTTCGAGAGCAAAACCTCTCGGCCACTGGTGGAGCCGCCTTGTCTAAGATCATTCTGGGTAAAACTAAGGCAAAGCTTCCTTTCAAAGAATAGGTGGTAACAGAATAACAAATTCCCAGACATGCATTTAGTGGCCCCCAAAAAGCCAGTTATTAGCCGTCACTGCTTATATATAATATTATTTGCACTGCCTCTCCCTCCCCCAATTCTAGGCCTGTGCGCTGGCACGAAAATGTCGCCTGTCGTAGGCAGATTTTTTATACAGTTTGTACGGTCTCCGGAGTTTACACAACATTAATTTCCAAAAGTTTTCTTTTACTTATTCAGAATTCGTACGGGTACCGTTATTTTCAAGGGCAAATATCTGTAATTTTTTATAGCAAAATAAATCTAGTTTAAACGCGCGAAATTTCGCCTTATTTAAGCAAAGATTTTGTATAAGAAAATACTGGTACCGAAGAATTTCTTAATTTGGAAATTCAAGGACCCGTACGAACCCTGTTATTTAATCTCAGAAAAAAAGGCGCAGAAAACTTTCAGAAGTTATTAATATTAAAATTTAATCCTTACCAGCGCGGAGTAATTCTGTTTATAAACTGATGAAATAATGGGCTGACACCGCAGTTTATAAACGAATTTATTAGAAAATAAGAATTTGCTTATTTTCATGTACATTATAATACGAAAATTTTAGTTAAATATTCTTGGTGCCGTTCGTCAGTTTTTGAATTAAAATTAGGTGTCCTCGCCGGTAAGGGTTAGGGGGCGTACAAATAATGGACTTAGCGTAGCTGCCATCTTGTACGGATTTTTCTCACCACTATAATTTAGTAGAAAATTTTATTAAAAACAATCGCCGGAATATGACCTTTTTCTAACGATTAAATAATACAAAAAATTCTGTTAAATTTTGATGGTAGCAAAAATCCGTGAAAGTTGGCAGCTATGGGCTTAGGAATAAAGAAGGGAAGGCTTGCAATTATTTATGGCATTTGCAATTATTTATATTATGGCATTATTTTAGCTTTGAGCCTACCAGCTGCCAGTGAAGTAACTGAGGAGATTGTTACCAGATGGGGCTGATGTTTTTCATCGGATTAAAAATTTATCATTCCTGCCGGAGACTACTTTAACCCCTTAATTCTCGCTCCCGTCATATTCTCGGGCTGTATCATTTACTCAGATTGTTTGATTCCCACCAGTTTTATAAAATAGTAAAATTGGCTATATTTTAGTATCGTTTCTCCTGTCGTTAAAGAAGGTGAATATTTCTTTTTCATAAAAGTGGTGCCAATTAACAATTTGAATTTTTCAACCGTAATTTAATTCGAGCGTTAAGGGGTTAAGCAGTAAATTTTAAATAGAAACTTTTTCCTTATTTTAGCGGCTTATTATGCGAAATTGCTCCCGCAAATATGGTAAAAAATTCTATTCGTTTCCACTTGTGGAAGTTGGCCCAGGTCTGATAATCTCTTTCTCTGACACTGTCATGAGTTTATTTAGCTTGCAACAATATGGCGGAAACGCTGGGCCTGACTACCGCCGAAGACCAGAAAAAATGAATATCTGTTTTTTGTGTTGTTTATGACTTGTTTTATGACTGTAATTCTACATTAATAAGGAGTTTGAATAATGAGAAAATTTAGATTAAAATTTACTGGTGGAAGTTTGCCCCGGCGGTAAGGAGCCAGTGTAAAACCAGTTACAGTTTAAATAATTAAAAATGTAATTTTAATTCCACCGGTAGGTATCGCTATGCCAAAGATATCAACAAAAACACAGAACACACAGTTTAGGGCATTTATTTTGTGCAATTTATAACTGTACATCAACAGTAATCCAAACCAAATTTAAACGGCATCCAATTTCAAACCATGATACCACAAGTACTCATTGCGTACGAGACTAGAGTACATATCGCTCATCCGCAAGAAAGGTGACACATCTCGACAAAAGTGAATTTTACAGGGGAGGCAAAAGAAAATTTGTATGATTTTACTGTAACATGAAATTATAGCCCTTAGCTGTGCATGCTGGAGTAAAAACGTGCATAAAAGCATAAAACCCTTAAAAATCAATACGTAGGATGAGGTCCGGAGGGCTGGGTAATTTTACCTCCCCACACAATCCACCCCTCTTTTGTGGTCACAAATGGACATATAGCGTAATAAAGCGATTTTCCGAATAGCTACACTTATGAAAATTTTTGTGCAGCAAGACGCACCTATGACAGACCTATTACAGCAATTAAACGCAAAATGAATTTTTGCGAGATGTGTCATTTTTCTTGCAGTGAGCGATATACACGCGTTAAAATACGATTGCATCAAGTTTTGGACTGCACAAAGCGAATTCACTGTAACTACTGCGATTTTATTCTTAATTTTAAAATCAAGGTAACGGGAGACTCTTATAAAACATTATTTTGAAACTTTCGCCCTTTATGTACCGAATGTACTTTACAGTACCATTAAAATAACTTGTTATAAAATTCATTTAATACATCGATTAGTAGTAATACAGATTAGAATGAGTTATAGATACTTTACTTTATCTTGTTCCAAGAGCGTTATTGATTGCACAAAACAAAAATACTTTTAAAAGAATGATTTCTTTTTCATTTGCTTCTTTTCAGCTTTCTTGACTTTGTGGTTGTGGGTGAAAAGTTTCAGATCAGAAATATTTGTGTATTTCTATTGTAAGAGCATTATATTTGTACATTTCCTAATTCTATAAAATACTTTACAAAAATTAAATAAAAGATTTCAATGGAGTTATAAAATATTTCTCAAAATCCCTATAAATTCAAATTTAACCCTTTGCACTCCGCGTTATTTTTCCTATGGACTAACAGCAACTCCATGTCATTTTGACTGTGGGCTACCAGCAACTCCGCTTCGTTTCACAAATATTTTATTCGGTCGGCACCACTTTTTTAAAAGAAGTTTCTTTGAAGTATACAATTTAAAAAAATGCTCTGATTAAATAAGACAAATTTTATTTTCCTTTTGTTACTGGTGTCAAAAACAAATTTTGTAAGGAAAGATGATGTTGCCGCAGCGGCGACAACGGAGTTTTTCACTTAAAATACCATGTCGCCGCAGCGGCGACAACGGAGATTTTCATTTAACTTACCATGTCGCCGCAGCGGCGACAACGGAGTTTTTCACTTAACTTACAATGTCGCCGGACAACGGAGTGCAAAGGATTAATTAATTAATTTTAATTGGCAAAATCCTTCTAAAATTTATTAAATGATTGTGTAAATCTTCTGATGTAGTTTCAAAAATTCACGAAAAATGCTTTATAACATAAAAGTTTCATGAATTCATAATTCAGTACATAAAGGGTTAATAGTTAAATCATTAGTTGCCAAGAATAGCAAATTTTTGAATGCCACTTTTTCTTTACAGTATAATTCGCGTTATTCTGATATTATGTAAGGAGATTTTTTTATTCAAGGGTAATAGAGCTAAAGTACTACCGTCTAACTGCGATGTCTCCAATAAGTTACACGCGGACCAGATATATTATAGGGAAATATTCACCTGGTATAATCTCAGAAATATAACCCCCTAACGGTCGCATTAAATTATGGTTTAAAAATTCAAATTGCTCATTGGCACCACTTTTTTGAAAAAGAAATATTCACCTTATTTACTGACAGGTAAAATGATACCATAATAAAGCCAATTACACTATTTTATAAAACTGGTGGGAATCAAACAATCTGAGTAAAAGATACAGCCCGTGAATATCACGGGAGCGTGAATTAAGGCATTAAATAAGATACATAGAGTAAATAATGTAAAGATTATTTTACAAAATTACTCGTATGACAGCGGCTCGCAATTGAGTTGTTTTAACCCTTAAATGCTCAGGGTAGAATGCATTCCAGAAATTGCGTAATTCAGAGAATAGGAATTCATATCAGAAAAATCTAAATAGTAAATTTCCCTTATTTTAATAACAAAATGTCTGTCATTAAATAAATCAAAAATTCCATTACAAATTTCTGATATTAATAAGGAATATGTGAATAAAAAATTCCATTGAATCCAGAACACTAATGGAATCATAAATGACACCGTGGGGCATTTAACCCTCCGACTGTCTTGGAAAAGGGCAAAATTGTAATGTTGTTTTCTCTGCATTTTGTTTTAAATGTTGAAAAAAATGATTCTTTGAACATTTTATAAAAAAAACTTAATAACGAATATGAATGCAATCCTTGGAAATATTAATCATTGGTCAATGTATTAAAAATACACTAAATCAATAGAATTATATTACTTTAAATATTGCTTGTATTGCAGTGAAACCTGGAGCTTAGTGAACGTATTAACACGGGCTTGTCAGTGAGTGGGTTTTAAGGATTAAAACTTGACATGTTGAATTCCATAGCTGCCAACTATTCCACTTTTTTGTACCACAAAAATATAATAGAAAAGTTTGCCTTATTTAAAAGGCAGATTTAAGGCGCTTTAAAAAGGTAAAATTTGCTATGAAAATTTTGTGGTACAAAAAGCGTAACAGTTCGCCGCTATAAAATTACATATAATAATTTCGTACAGTTTCATGGAATTATAATGGTATCGCGTATAATATATCTGGAATAATCCAGTCTAGTATGATGACATATACATAGCTGCCAACGTGCACGGATTTTTCTTACCACTAAAATTTAATGAAAATTCCTGACTTATGTAAACGTTAAAATTGCTTGAATTTCGTTAATTTAATGTGATAAAATGTCCTATTAAATTTGAGTGGCATGAAAAATCCGTACAAGTTGGCAGCTATGCATATAAAATATTTGTAGCGATTCGCCTATTTATAGGATCAGAATTGTAAAACATTGTTAACACTAAAGCTACCGCGAGGAGTCAAATGACCCTTTTTGGATTTTTTTTTTTAATTTCTTAAACTAAAACATCACGAAATTTCTTTATATTTCACGACTTTTATTAAAATATATGATCCTATTATTCCTTATAATAACTCATCTCCGAGCTACTTTTTTTGCTTAGAAAAAAAAAATATTTTAGGCTTAACTACCCCAAGGGGTCATTTCACCCCTTAATAAATTTATGTTAAATCATAAAGATATAAATGTTTCATTTTGTAAGAATATTAGTAAAATCGTATTTTTGCTATTACATAATTTATTCTACTGTATTACATCATATTTGTTAACCCTTTCCGGCGCGGTGTAATTCTGTATATAAACTGGTGAAATAATGGAATGACACCAGAATTTATAAACGAAGTTATTGGAAAATATGAACTTGCTTATTTTCACGTACATTATAAAAGGAAAATTTTAATTGAATATTCTTGGTGCCGACTGTCAATTTTGGAATTAAAATTAGGTGTCTTTTTTAAGGACACCGCCCTCGAAAGGGTTAATGTGTGATGGTATAATTAGAAATTTACTTTACTCCGTGTGAGATTCTAGTTTGAACATTTCAGGTTATATCGAGAACGAAATAATCTTAATAATATGTGGTAAACATAAAACAAATTTGCACATTATTTGTTTATTAAATTTTCAAATTTCTTGAAATAATTAATTTTTCTTAAAATTTTTGCGTAATTATAATTTTTTTACTTTAATAAATAAACAATTTGTAATAATTATTTGAAAAAAAAATGTTTTATTCATACACCAAAGTGTATCAACTAATATACTTTTCGAAAAACATAGTAAAATAGATAACTTTTTATATAGGGGTCATTTGTGCTCTTCCGGTAGGAATAGGTATAAAAAAATATCGGTACGTTTAGTGTTAAACATACAAATGTGACATTTTTGGAACCTAATAAAATTGAATGGCAAAAAGAACCTTTTCCAACAGAATAGGAAGTATGAAATTGGAGCATCCGTTCGAATGTCATGAAAGTATATAAAAATAAAAATTGAATTGAGCAACATTATTTATTTTGAAGCCAGTAATTTTTTGAAATCTACATTTTCATCACAAAAAAAGCTTAAATAGAAACTTTACTTATACTTTATAATCATTTGCTTAGTTGAAAAGGAAAGTGTCAAATTGCCAGATTGTTTCGATAAATAATAATTAAACTCTAACACAGATAACTGCATAAACAGTAACAATGGTTAAAAAAAATCTCATATTATGTGCTGAAAAATGAGCAACAATTATACATATTTTCTGGAACTAACATCCTGTACCTTTTCCTTTCTAAAATGAATACTACATTATCATTATTTTAATAATTAAGTCTTAAAAATGTATAATATGTTCCTAATTAGAGAGTTAATTGTTTAATAATTATTAATTTGAAGTAGTGTTAACTATTTAATATAAAATGGAGTTAATAATTTTAATAAATGTTAAATATCATTAGTATTTATAAAGTTTTACATAATTATTAAAATATTAATGTATATAACATTATTGTATGATACTACCTAATGAATCTACCTAAATCTTCATCATATGCACATCAAATATAATTACATCTTACTTGTGGCAATTTATATCTGATCCATCATAAAATGATAAACAATAGAGAGTTTTTTCTCTCTCTAAGGGAAATTATCTAAGTGCAGTATAATTAAAATGAAAAATAATAGAATATGAGTAGGACGATGTTTAAAGAAATAAGAAAAAAATCATGCGTCAAGCATAGATTATAAAACACTTTTCAACAAATTCAGAATAATGTAACAATACTGCACCGCTTAAAAAATTAAAATATTACGTCTAATTCAACAATATGTAAACGCATAATACAATTCAAAACCCAATTTCAGCTGTTTCCATACACAATCGGAAAAATACGCGAATTTTTTCAGCAGCCCTGTATAGGATATATAAATTTGAATCTATTAACTACATGCAAGCCAAAATTTAGTTCACTTAAGAGATACATATACTTCATGTGAAATTTTACCTTCAGCAATTTCCTCTAATAAGGAGAAGGGTGCATGGATACTTTTTTGCAGGCCTGTATTGGAGGTATAGAATTTATATATAACGAGTGAGATGCAAAAAATTAATTAAATTGAAAAGCGCATACCGAATTTTAAACCTTACACTCCAGCAATTATTACTCAAAGACAGTACTGTACTGTAACCGATTTCTTTCGAGTGTTTCTGTAAACGAATAAAAAATGCTATGAAAGTCCTGTTCATTGAAATAATTACGTATGATAGGGTATAATAGAATAATCCCCCATGGCAACATAGAATTATTACCTAACAGGAGATATCATTGAATTAATTACGTATGATAGGATTTAATGGTATAAAGAACATTTTTATTGATATCTTTTAAGTTTTGATTCGGCAAAATTCTTCAATGATTATATATATCAAATTTCAAACCATTTGGTTTGGCAGTTTTTGCTCTGTTATATGTGGACAGATGAAGAGACAGACAGACCGGTGGACCAGACGACGACTACAGATGCTACGTAATTATAAAATTACAAACGCACCTATGGGGTAACTGTTATTATCATCATTACCGTATGCATATGAAAAATAATTACATCTTACTTGGAGCAATTTATCTCTCATCAATCATAAAACAATAAATAATACAGGGTTTTTTTTAGGTGCGTTTGTAATTATATAAATACGTAGCACTACAGTCGTCGTTCAGACCTTCCGTCTGTCTGCCGTCTGTCTATCCGCATATAACAGAGCAACAACTACCCAACCAAATGATCTGAAATTTTAAATATTTTAATACTGAAAAATTTTGTCGAGTCATTTCAAATTTCATGAAAATCGGATGTATAGTTTAATTACAGGGACAGTCAGAATTTTTCCGTTACATGACGGCCAATGGGAAAAAATTATTGCAAGTGCATTTTAATGATGTTATAGTCTTCCGAATGGTCAGAAATTTTAAATATATAATTGTTGTAAAATTTTGCTGACTTATTTCAGATTTTATGAAAATCGGATGTATAGTTTAATGACAGGGAGAGTCAAATTTTTTCGTCACATTAAGGCCAATGGGAAATTTTTTTTTTCAAGTGCATTTTAATGATGTTACAGCTTTCGAACAGAATGAAATTCATATGCTCTAAAATATACATTATGTACAATATGTGGTGCAAAAGATTATTATAAAGCTAGTTATAGTATGGACGCACCTCATTTACCACGTTTGACGAGCAATTTCCAACTTGTTTTCTTTTGTAAGGAAAATTCTCTAGTAAATTTTCTAGTAGCGCAGTATAACAAAAGAGGAAAATAACAAAATATGAATAAGACAGTGTTTGAGAAAAAAAAAAGTTTTAATGTTAGTTTTTAAGTATATTTAAAAAGAAAATCAATCGCGGGAGGAAGGAACCAGTTTTAAACGTAAATGTTTTCAGAATTTCATTTTACAGATATAGTTGGGACCTCAAAAAACAAAAAAAAAAACTTAAATCACAGAACACACACTAAATCGATAAAGATTATTTTTGAATAGGAAACACTTCAAAGATTTTGATAAAAACTTAAATTAACCGATGTTTCTTTTTGAAGAAAAATAATTGAATTTCGATCACACTACAGGAAAAAATATCGACGATCAAAGGTAATTAATTGCTTTTAACGTAATTTTTTTTTAACGAAAAAAGGTTTTTTTTTCACGTTCTTCTTTCTTATTTTTTATTTAACGTTGTAAGATAACATAAAAGAGTATAAGTATAGAATACATATAAGATGGAATAAATGTAGTTAGTAAAATAATAAAAGTCCAATATAAAATGAAGAAAAAAATGGATAAAAAGAATGGATATGTGAAATTATTCAGAATATGCGTATTGAGCATCAAATCACGATTGCATTTAATTTTCAAGTCATTTAAAAATCCTCCATTTTGATTCAATGTTTCATAAATGAATATTTAGAAACTAAATAATGAAACAATACGTATTGTTGAAAAGCGTCTTCATCGGCGCCAAAGTTATTAAATGGATTTAAAAGGAAACCGTAAATTGTAAAAAACAAATAAATAAATAAATAAATATGCGGAACAATTATTTAATTTCCATATATTGTTTTAACCCTTTGCGGTCTAATCGCCCAAGCTTTATATACATGGTTTTATTTTTATATTCTTTTCGCACCACTGTATTTTATAAGTATACTAGCTGTACACCCTCACTCGTTGCTGTGGCTCAGTCTGGATAAATGGAAAGAAAGAAAAGAAAAAGTGTACGTTTCTAATATGTCTAATTTCACAATACTTGTGGTTATACAATATTTTTTTGTTTTTACATTGTGTGTGCGATTGTAGAGATTGTCTGATTTGCCGATTTTAGAACAGGAAACATATAATTGCCCGTGTGAGAAGCAATTTATGTATAAATCTAAACCGCAGAATTTTAAAGCTTGAACCTAAGATTTGTTGTTGGAGATTACAAACGCCAATCAAATAGGTAATTGCAATCTCTTAAATTGGAATAGCACATTCATTGGAATCAAAGGAATGCGAGGAATGAGAACCCAATAGGTAATTGTTATCTCTTAAATTGAAATAACACATTCATTGGAATCAAAGGAATGCGAGGAATGAGGACATCTTCACTTTTGAAAGATCCCGTCAAGATTGTTGCCTACGAAGTTGCTCATTATTTTTTTACTGCATGACGGTGCCGTTGGAAAGCTTTGGCTGGTGGATATTTCGCAACATCATAATTGGCACTTCGATTGTCAATTTCAGTACGTGCGCTGGCATCCCTGGCAAATCGAGCGAATTAAAATGAAAAGTGCCCAGTTAAACGGATGGCATTAAGCTCACAGGCTATTCTCACTAATTGTATATTATACTCTTATTTCAAAGAATAATGCCCATTGAAAAAAAATAATGGGATTACCCCCCATTCCCTCCTTTAAACTTAACCAACGAACCTCCAAATCTAATCAGGGAAACGCCTTATCATAATAAACCGGTATACCAAATTTGAAGCAAATCGGAAATTCTTTCTGAAAAACCCATTTATCTAAATTAAGGCGGGATTAGCCCCCGTTCGCCCCTTTATACTTAATCAATGAACCCCCAAAACAAATCAGGGAAGCGCCTTATCAGACAGAACCTATTCACAAAATTTGAAGCAAATAGAATAATTCTAGATGAAAAACACCTTTATCTAAATTAAGGGGGGGATTAGCCCCCGTTGCCCCTTTTGTGATTAACCAATGAACTCCCAAAACTAACCAGTGAAGCGCCTTATCAGAATGAACGTATTTACAAAATTTGAAGCAAATCGGAAAATTCTGCATGAAAAACCCATTTACCTAAATTTAGGGAGGATTAGCCCGCCCCCCGTTCCCCTTTGATACTTACCCAATGAACTCCTAAAACTAATCAGGGAAGGGCCTTATCAGAATGAAAGTGTTTACAGAATTTGAAGCAAATCGGATATTTCTATCAAGAGTTATCGCGTTACATACATACGTACATACAGAACCTGCGGGTACATTAGCTCTCAGGCTTTAATAGCCTGTGAGCTAAAAAGAAAAAAACACGAACTAAAACAACAAAGAAAAAACAAATATCATAAAAAATACTGACGAAATATTTCAGTAATGTATCCCTCCGGAGGACATGGTGAGGGGAGATGCATAATATGAAAATGTGGTCAAAGGGCTTTCTAATGATATACCACATAATGGGTATCGAAAAATATTAAAAAAGTTCCCTGGGGATTAAATTGAGGGAGGGGGATGCGAGGTTCATAATAGTAATATGAAAACACGCGCGCATTCAAATGCAACGAAATCGGTGAAGAACTTTCGGAGGTTTAAGATTTTGTACAAACGAACATTTACATTTTTTTAAATATAGAAATGTACCCCCACGGGGGGAAAATAGGATTAGGGGGATGGTGGGTGCATAATATGAAAGAGTAGTCAAAGGGCTTTCTAATGATATGTCACGTGACGTGTGTCTTAAAAAATTTAAAAATCGCTCCCTGGTGTTGGCGAGGAAATTGGAGGAGGGGGAAGCGAAGTTCGTGATAGGTATATAAAAACACGCGCGTATTCGAATGCAATGCACTCCGTGAATTTTAAAGCAATCGGTGAAGAACTTTCGGAGGTTTAAGATTTTGTACAAACGAACATTTATATTTTTATTTATATGGGAATGTGCCCGCACGTGGGGAAAGTGAGGGAGCGATATGCGAGGTGCATAATATGAAACGGTAGTCTAAGGGCTTTCTAATGATATATCACATGATGGGTTTTGGAAAAAAATTAAAAAGCGCCCCCTGGTGAAGGTGGTCGCAAATGGGGGGGTGAGGGAGCGAGATTCATAATAAGTATATAACAACACTTCCGTATTCGAATGCAACTCAACCCGTGAATTTCAAAGCAATCGGTGAAGAACTTTCGGAGATTAGCGATTTTGAACAAACGAACATTTATATTTTTATTTATATAGATTATTTAGTAAAATTCTCCTGCAAATTTGGTCAAAGTGCAAGTAGAAATATATTTTAACCTTTAACGGGCAGTGTCCCCCAAAAAGGATACCTAATTTTAATTCCAAAACTGCCAAACGGCACCAAGAATATTTAATAAAAATTTTCCTTTTATAATGTACAGGAAAATAAGCAAGCTTTTATTTTCTAATAAATTCGTTTGTTAATTCTGGTGTCAGTACATCATTTTACCATTTTACAAACAGACTTACTCCGCGCCAGAAAGGGTTAATAAGAAGTGGTACCTGCCGAATAAATTCGTGTAGGAAATGCGAGTGCCTGGGAGGAGTACTTCGATCGCAAAGGGTTAAATAATAATAAAAAAATAATCTAAGAAAACGTGATATTAAAGTTGTTTTCATATTTTTGCCAAGTTTCGCGTTTTTTGTATCAAATATTTTTTTAGAAAAAAAAAATTGTTCTTTTCAAGCACAGAATGGAACGAAAAAAAAATGTATTAAAATACTATCATCCAAAAAGCCGGAGACTTGGCTACACTTTAAGTATGATTTTCAGTTACTGCTTATGAGTTACAAAAACAATGGGGTTAATTGTATGCCAAACCACACTCGTTAAATAATGCCACCTGGCTGTGAAAATATAACAACGAAATATTTCAAACGCAAAAAAGGTAGAAATAAATACCCATTTATCCAGGGGTGTAAAAAGCTAGGCGCCAGCGGGCAGTCTTTCATCACTAAATTTTATTAGTTTTTTTCGCTTAAATTTTATTAGCAGGAATGACCGAGCTTAGCTCGGTCAAAATTAGCTTTGTGTTTATCTCGATATATTATTCCCACTGAACCATTCTTGTTGTTTTAGTTACAATTAGATTGACCCTGAGCCATAGAGACCCAAAATGACACACTAATCGAATTTTTTCGAACATGCGACCTAACCCAATGCTCTTCTCGAATCTGAAAACTATGGAATACAAAATTTAGTGAAAATCGTTAGTAATTTTCTAGATTAAATTAGCATGACCCACGTTGATCAAAAAATGACCCGCTAATCGAAATTTATCGAAAATGTGACCTATTCCAATGATCTTCACGTACTGGGAAACGGTATATTAAAATTTTTTGTCAAAATCGTTTGAACCTTTTTGAGATACAGTTAGCTTGACCCATTATGACCCAAAGGACCCATTAATAGAATGTTCTTGCGCATGCGACTTAGCGCAGTGGTTTTCTCGTGCCTAGAAACGGTATAATACAAAGTTTTGTCAAAATCGTTTGGGCCATTTTTTAAATACATTTAGCTTGATTCTGATCCATTAGGACCCAAAATGACCCACTGATTGAATTTTCTTGAGCATGCGACCTAGCCCCATGGTCTTATGCCCGGAAACGGTATAATACAAAGTTTTGTCAAAATGTTTTGAACTGTTTTTTAGATACAATTAGCTTGACTCTGGCCCATTGTGACCCAAAATGACCCATTTATCGAATTTTCTTGAACATGCGACGCAGCCCAATAATCTTCTCGAGATTCGAAAACAGTAGAATACAAAATTTAGTCAAAATCGTTGCAACAGTTTTCTAGATAAAATTAGCTTGAACATGCGGCCTAGCCGAATGGTATTCTCGTGGCCGAAAACGATAGATTACAAAATTTCGTCAAAATCGTTAGAGCCGTTTTCTAGATAAGCTTAGCTTAACCCACAGCGACCCAAAAATGACCCACTAATCGAATTTCCTCGACCATGGGACTTAGCCCAATGGTCTTCTTTTAATCCAAAGCTGTAGAATATAGAGTTTAGTGAAAACCGTTAGAGCCGTTTTTTAGATAAAAAAAGCTTGACCCACAGTGACCCAAAAATGACCCACTAATCAAAATTTCTCGAACATGTGACCTACCGTCTTAGTAGTCTCTAGTAGTTTTCTCGTATCCGAAAACGGTCGGATACAAAATTTACTCAAAATCAATTTAGCCGTTTTTTAGATATAATTAGCTTGATCCTGACCCATAATGACCCAAAATGACCCACTAATCGAATTTTCTCGAACACGTGACTCATCTTAATGGTATTTTCGTGCACAAAAACGGTAGGACGCATAATTTAATTAAAATCGTTAGAGCCGCTTTTAAGATAAAATTTACATACACACACAATTTTTTCTCGTGTTATAATGTATGATTAGTGTTATGATGTGTTTGAAGGGGTTTGGGAATATTAGAAAATTTACACTGGGAAAGGAATTTAACACAGCTGCAATATATGTTATTTTCTCTTTTGAGGGTCCATGTTTAGATAAATAGAGGGGTCTCAGTTTTCTGTTTTTCTCATTACAGAGAAAGTGCGGTGGTTAGATATGTGTTTACAGTTGGGTATAAGACGGATGAAAATATTGAATTTCAACGGATGAGAAAGATATTTCCGCTCTTTTCGGCTGGACTTTTGACCCGAGCAGCAATAAACTGAGGAAGGGAGATCTAGGTTTGACGTTCGTTAATCCTTCCAAAAACTATAAATTTTGGCGGCGAATGTCTGGGATATTTGTGCAGCTTAAGGGGGTTAAAGAGGTTAGCGTTACTTAAAAATTCAAGTGTTCTCATGGCGTCAGAGGGGGCGTAGAGAATTTTAGCCAATTAAAGCTGGATTGGGTCTGGGTACCTCCCGTCTTTAATAATAAAAATATACAAAATAACAAAAGAGAAAAAGAGGAGTAGGGGATTTTCTTGGGGGCAGAGGACAGCAGTGGTTGGAAGAAAGCGGTCTTGCCCGGCTAAAAATGAGGATCGTTCACGAAGTCCGAAGAAGGAGGAATTGTCGCCTGACTCCCGGAGTTGACGCTCGAAGCTGAAAGATTCACCCGAAAATAGGAGGGGGCCCTTCTAGTGAAATGTCGAGAATGTTTAGTTAATTTCTGAGGGTCCTTAGTTAGTACTTTTGTCTATGCTGTTGGAGCTGAAGTTTGATGACGGATCTAATGTAATTGTCTGGAATACGGTACAGACTGTTTTCTCCGCGGCGGCCGAGAGGTTCGACGCTGATCTTATAGCAGTGATTGAAGAATGCTCGATGCCGATCAAGAGGTATTTTACACGATGTTATTGGAGAGCTGTGGTTATCCGTTAGAGACTGTTTCTCCGCGGCGGTCGAGAGGTTCGACGCTGATCTTATAGCATTGATTGAAGAATGCCCAATGCCGATCAAGAGCTATTTTACCCGATGTTACTGGAGATTTGTGGACATCCGTTAGAGACTGTTTCTCCACGGCGGCCGAGTGGTTCGACCATGGTTTTTGGGTAACCAGTATAAATAAGGAGGAATAACAGTTTTTGTTATATGAGCAAAGTGTTTTAAAAAGGACCTATGCTGTGACTTATATTTTTACATTAATATAAGGAGGAATAACAGTTTTGTGGTATGAGCAAAGTGTTTTAAAAGGACCTAAGTGAGACTTTATATTTTCAGTAATTTTGGATAACTGTAACAGCCAGTTGCTCACTTAGGGTAAGTGTTGAATTTTTTTTTTTTGTTTGAACATTGAGTTTTGATAATTTTATAGGGTTTATGTAATCCTTTGGTTTTAAACTTATCGCACGAGTTGCATCATTGTAAATATTGTCATTCTGAATTATATTAACTGTGTTGCTATAATGTTATGTTTAGGGATTTGAAAACTGTATAAGATAAAGTGACAATCTATAAATTTTAAATGTAAAGTTAGTAAAATAAAGTGTTAATTATAGGAAACGTATAAAGAGGTTTATTTGAATTTTTAATAATTGTCTCTTATTCATAAAAGTTTAGTTCCAAGATTAACTTAACGTAAGTATGTTTCTTCCAGTGCTAAACTGTAAAATCTATAATCATTATTGGATTGAACGGCTTTTAGAGCACCGTATGGAACACAACGCGATGGACACATTTAGTTTATAATTTAAATAAAAGGTTGAAAGGTTGAATTGATATTATAATTTAATAAGATTGGTAGATAGTGAGTTTAGTGATCATTTAACTTTAAATATTTAATATATACAATTGATATACTAAGTTTTAGATAACAAAAATAAGTACAACATAACACTGGTGCCGTTAGGTAACAATTGGATTTTTGTTACAATTTTGACCTTTGCTGGGTTTTGGTGCTCTAACTCGGTTTTATAAAAAAAAAAAAATCTATTAAATTTAACTTTACACCTTTTTTTTTGTGTTACTCAAAAATATTATTACTGTTGAAAAATTGTGAAAATAATGTGTAATAAAATGTCCTAAGATAAATTTATTTATTTTGTGCTGGAATAATATGTTAAAAGTTGGTTTTTTTTATTATAACTTTCCCTTTCTCCCGTCTCTGCCATAATGAATGTTTTGTGTTTTGTGTGAAATTATTGGTAAGTTATATACTTTCGAGTATATGTATAAGAATCCTTATTGAATTTTATATTGCTTATTTTATATTTTCATGCATGATTTTGGTTGGTAATTCGGTATAATTTTTTTTTTCATATTTGGAGGTATTCTGAGATATTTTAAGGTACATACGAGTTATAGTTTGTTTTTATTAGAGTGGGATCATAATGACGGAAACAGATACTCAGGAAGCCAAAAAGATAGCAGAAATAGAAGCTACCATGAAAAGACGCGCATTAATTTTAGATTCTTTGAATATTATGCTAGTTTTTACCGGGCAGGATTTAACATGGACATTAGAACAATTTAGGACCAAATTTTCTGCAGTAGCAAACTTCTTGCTTTGGCCAGCAGAAGATCAATTATTTGCAATTCAACAGCGTCTAGCCGGATTGGCTTTACAAACATTCATAAATTTCAAGCATAACATTAAAACTGTGGAGGATCTATTTGACGTATTGCAGGAAAAATTCGGTTCTAAAAGAGATCAAGGGGATCTTTTAAATGATTTTTGGTTATTTAAACAGCAACAGGATCACTCTGTAGCTGAATTTATCGCGAAAGCAAATGTTAAGGCTACAGCGGCAATTTCGGCACATAATTTACCGGATGATTGCAAAGAAAAAACAAAAGAGGAATGGTTAGTTTCCATGTTACAAAAAAATTTACTCCCTCAAATAAGGAAAGGAGTAATCGCCAGGAATCCGAAAAGTTTAAAAGAATTGGAAGAAATTGCGTTATTAGAAGAGCGCGCATATAAATCAGTTCCAATAGATACGACTATGCAAATTGGTAATTCTAATTTGGCTTGTGCAATTACCGCTAATAGAAATAATCAAACGGATCGAAATAATAAAACGGATAAAACGGATAGAAATAATCAAACGGAAAGTGACTATTTCCGTAATTTCGCTAGGGAACTCAAAGAACAATTAAATTTTATGTCAGATAAGATTTCGAAGCTTGAAAATGATTTCCAAAAAAGGAAACAAGATGATATTGTTTGTTTCAGGTGTAAATTAAGCGGCCATATACAACGTTTTTGCCCCCAATTAGAGAACAACCGACGGAGATTTAATGATGCGCCAATTGAAAACAACTCCAGACTCAGGAATGAGAATAGGGAAAATACTTTGGAGGAAAGAGGACAGTGTCAGGTTTCCCGTGATCCGCAGACAAGGGGTATGAATGGAGAGCGCACCTTTTATCCCACAAATAGAGGCAGATCCGCGGGCAGGGGATTTCGCGGACAATATGCAAATCGTGGTTTTAGAGAGAATAATTTAAACTATTAATGGGGGATTCTAAACCGGCGAGTAATTCCTCTTTGTCTAATATACAGTCGGTATCGGAGAAATCGCAGTGTCATAATTTTAATGTTTTTAATCAAAGTATAGAAACTAAATTACCGTTAATTGAAGTTAATATTGAGGGTAAAATATGTAAAGCGTTAATTCATTCGGGTTCGACCTCTAATTTTGTTTCACAGGAGGTTGTAAATAAATTAAAACTGAATAAATTTAAAAAAGCTTCAATTTCTATGAATACAATTTTGGGGGGAGAGTTTAAAATTAAAAGTTCTGTTGATCTAACTTTTCGAATTGAGAATCGGGAGATTACTGATAACTTTTATGTAACTAGCAGTTCGTTATCGTCGCACTTCCATATGATTCTAGGCGTGCCTTTTATAAAGAAATTTGATTTGCTCATTGATTTAAAAAACAATACATTATTTTATGACAATACAGGTTTTTCTTTATTAAGGGGCCCGAGTAATAATGTTAATTCAATCGAACTAAATCCAGAGCCTTTGCCAGTCTTTTCTAAACACAAAGAGTACATTCCTCCAAATTCGGAAAGAATTATTATGGTTAGGATTAGAAAAACAAATTTTATAGATACAAAAGATGTCTTAATTAAACCATGTATTCTCCCGTTTAAGAGGGATTTATTAGTGGGGACTTCTGTTTGTGAAAATGATGCAAATAGGTTATTTATTAAAATAGCTAATTTTAGTGATAATGCAGTGCATTTAAATAAAGGAACTAAATTAGGAGTGTTAGTGCCAGTGATGTCAAATTATCCCAAAAGGCAGGACGAGTTTACGGGTCATATTGACGACGTAAATATGGGATCCATGGATCATGCTGATTTAAGCTGGGATAGTAAAGTTAATTTAGATCATTTAGATGAACCCCTAAGAACGGAAGTTCGTGATTTTCTTAACAAAAATTCAGACATCTTTGCTTCATCAGTTCTTGAGCTACCAGGGTGCGATACTTTAAAACACGAAATTCGACTGAAAGACGATAAACCTGTTAAATGCACGCCTTATAGGGTTGCTTATAACTTAAGAAGGGAAATGGAGAGTCAATTAGACATGTTGCTAGAAGCGGGAATTTTGGTACCGTCAAATAGTGAGTTTGCTAGTCCAGTAATGCTGGTTAAAAAAGCGGATGCTGGCCATAGGTTATGTGCCGATTTTCGAAAATTAAATTCACAATTAATAAAAGATAGCTACCCCTTACCAAACATAACTGAAACTATTGATTCTTTGGCGGGTTCCAAATATTTTTCAACTATGGACTTGACTTCTGGTTTTTATCAGCAGCTAATTAATGAGGAGGATCAATAATATACATCAATTACTACACATAAAGGATTATTTATGTATACAAGAAGCCCATTTGGATGTACCAGTTCTCCTCCTGCTTTTCAGAGATTAATGAATTTTATTTTTGGAGATGTTGCGGACCTCAGTATTTTAATTTATATCGATGACATATGTGTGGCTTCTAAAGACATTCAATCTCAGTTTGAAAAATTATCTTTAGTTTTTGATAGATTGCGTGAGCACAATCTCAGATTAAAACCCTCTAAATGCCATTTTTTAAAGTCTGAAATTACATTTTTGGGATTTACTGTAAAAGACGGAAAAGTCTCGCCCACTACAAAGAATGTGGAAGTAATTAAACAATTTCACGAAGTCCGAAGAAAGAGGAATTGTCGCCTGACTCCCGGAGTTGACGCTCGAAGCTGAAAGATTCACCTGAAAATAGGAGTGGGCCCTTCTAGTGAAATGTCGAGAATGTTTAGTTATTTTCTGAGGGTCCTTAGTTAGTACTTTTGTCTATGCTGTTGGAGCTGAAGTTTGATGACGGATCTAATGTAATTGTCTGGAATACGGTACAGACTGTTTTCTCCGCGGCGGCCGAGAGGTTCGACGCTGATCTTATAGCAGTGATTGAAGAATGCTCGATGCCGATCAAGAGGTATTTTACACAATGTTATTGGAGAGCTGTGGTTATCCGTTAGAGACTGTTTCTCCGCGGCGGTCGAGAGGTTCGACGCTGATCTTATAGCATTGATTGAAGAATGCCGGATGCCGATCAAGAGCTATTTTACCCGATGTTACTGGAGAGTTGTGGACATCCGTTAGAGACTGTTTCTCCACGGCGGCCGAGTGGTTCGACCATGGTTTTGGGGTAACCAGTATAAATAAGGAGGAATAACAGTTTTTGTGATATGAGCAAAGTGTTTTAAAAAGGATCTATGCTGTGACTTATATTTTTACATTAATATAAGGAGGAATAACAGTTTTGTGGTATGAGCAAAGTGTTTTAAAAGGACCTATGTGAGACTTTATATTTTCAGTAATTTTGGATAACTGTAACAGCCAGTTGCTCACTTAGGGTAAGTGTTGCATTTTTTTTTTTTTTTTTTTTTTTTTTTTTGTTTGAACATTGAGTTTTGATAATTTTATAGGGTTTATGTAATCCTTTGGTTTTAAACTTATCGCACGAGTTGCATCATTGTAAATATTGTCATTCTGAATTATATTAACTGTGTTGCTATAATGTTATGTTTAGGGATTTGAAAACTGTATAAGATAAAGTGACAATCTATAAATTTTAAATGTAAAGTTAGTAAAATAAAGTGTTAATTATAGGAAACGTATAAAGAGGTTTATTTGAATTTTTAATAATTGTCTCTTATTCATAAAAGTTTAGTTCCAAGATTAACTTAACGTAAGTATGTTTCTTCCAGTGCTAAACTGTAAAATCTATAATCATTATTGGATTGAACGGCTTTTAGAGCACCGTATGGAACACAACGCGATGGACACATTTAGTTTATAATTTAAATAAAAGGTTGAAAGGTTGAATTGATATTATAATTTAATAAGATTGGTAGATAGTGAGTTTAGTGATCATTTAACTTTAAATATTTAATATATACAATTGATATACTAAGTTTTAGATAACAAAAATAAGTACAACATAACACTATTCTCTACGCCCCCAAAGACGGGAGGTACCCAGACCCAATCCAGCTTTAATTGGCTAAAATTCTCTACGCCCCCTCTGACGCCATGAGAACACTTGAATTTTTAAGTAACGCTAACCTCATTAACCCCCTTAAGCTGCACAAATATCCCAGACATTCGCCGCCAAAATTTATAGTTTTTGGAAGGATTAACGAACGTCAAACCTAGATCTCCCTTCCTCAGTTTATTGCTGCTCTGGTCAAAAGTCCAGCCGAAAAGAGCGGAAATATCTTTCTCATCCGTTGAAATTCAATATTTTCATCCGTCTTATACCCAACTGTAAACACATATCTAACCACCGCTCTTTTTCTGTAATGAGAAAAACAGAAAACTGAGACCCCTCTATTTATCTAAACATGGACCCTCAAAAGAGAAAATAACATATATTGCAGCTGTGTTAAATTCCTTTCCCAGTGTAAATTTTCTAATATTCCCAAACCCCTTCAAACACATCATAACATTAGCATTCTTAAAAAAATTTAGACGAAATATTAGACAAAAAATAACGAATAACATTTACTGGTGAGAGACTGCCCGTTCACGCGTAGATTTTTATCCATCTGCATTTATCCATCAATAGTTTAACATTAAATAAATTCTTCCTGAATACATAATTTAATTAATGTTATCTATTCAGGAATTTAAATACTACTTTTTTCTTTCCTGTTGCCATAAACCCACCAGTGGTCGAGAGGTTCTGCTCTCGAAGCTGGTAGACGGGAGGTGGTGGGTTCGAGCCCAATTGCGCCCGCCGGCCTAATTGTACGGAGTTTTCGTGGTTTTTCTCGAACCTTGGATTTCCATGCGTAAATACGGATTAGGTTCCCTTAGAAAGACCCTAAGGAAGGACACTCCCTTCCTGGGCCTATATCCGTCTATAGCCTATATCCATGAAATAACTGTTGAAGTTGTAAAAAGATTGTGTCTGAATTTTTACATCGGATGAACAGTTTCTAATTACCGCTGAATGAAACTTCCACCAGTAAATTTTCAATAGAAAATTTCATGCTTATTCAGACAAAATTTTTCTCAGGAATATAGTAAAAAAAATTCTATTTGTATTTACAGTTAGAAGTTGGCCCGGGTATTATAATCTCTTTTGCTGACTCTGACAGGAGGTTGGTTAGGCTGTCACAATATGGCGGAGAAAAAAAACCCAAATAGCGCCGATGCAAACTTCCACCAGTAAAAATAAATATCTGTTTTTGGCTACAGTTATGACTGAAATTCTACATTAATAAGGCGCTTAAATAAGGAAAATTCTTTTAATAAAATTTACTGGTGGAAGTTTTCTGCGTCGGTAATGAGCCTCTGCGAAACCGGTTAAAACTGAAGCCTCATTATTTTGAGGAGATGTACTCTTTATTTATAGTTCCATGGGTTTATCTCCTAGTGATTAATAAAGACAAACGTTAGTAGTGAAATTCTTGCGCTCTATTTTGCAAAATCAAACCACACTCTAAACAAGACAAATGTTCTTTAATCGAGGAAAATATATAATAAACACGAACGAAAGTATACAACAACCTCTTCCGAATTACCCACGGTTTCGAAAAGCCTTCCCTGACTTTAGAAACTTTAGATAGCAAAATGTTTCCGAGACTTAAAGAAGCTTTTTTAAAAATGAAGATTCCTTTGCTGCTACTACTGAATTGCGAGAACGTTTGTGAGTAGTTTTTAATTAGCTATTAATCAGTTTTCTTATACTGGAATATAGGTTTTTCGGATGATATGATTTTTCAAGTAAACATTTTAATGTTTAATAAACATATTTTATAGACAAAAATTTTAAATTAGCAGCATTAACATTAACAAAAAAATTAATATTATTTTGTTACCATTATGCAAAGCTGCAAACTCCTACTCTTTTTTATACCACAAAAATTTTATAGTACATTTTACCTTTTTAAGCCGACAGTGAACGTTCAAAATCGCAAAAAAACATTATAAAAATCATTTTTCGTTTTTTGGAAAAAAATGTTCTGGCAATCTTCTACTTTCAAATAAAAAAAAAATTATTCAAATCCGATAGTTTCGGCAGAGATACAGTTGTTTTTCTAACGTAAATAATCGTTAATCTACACTTAACCCCTTAATTCTCGCACCCGTCATATTCACGGGCTGTGTCTTTTACTCAAATTGTTTGATTACCACCAGTTTTATAAAATAGTAAAATTGGCTATGATTTAGTATCGTTTTACCTGTCATTAAATAAGGTGAATATTTTTTTTCATAAAAGTGGCGCCAATAAGCAATTTGAATTTTTAAACTGTAATTTAATTCGAGCGTTAAGGGGTTAAAATAAAACTTTAAATCCAGTCTTCTCAAAATGAGAATTTTCGCCGACTGAGTAAGTTCAAAATGCTCCATGCGCCTTAATTTTATACCAATTTTCATAATACTGGGTAATATTTTTTGATATACTTTATTACAAAACTTGCTATTAATATGTGTACATTATTTCATATAAAGGTTAAAAAAATAATAATAATATTTTAATATTGAATTTTATCCGAAATGATCCATATTATATATTTTACTGCCAAGGTACTTAGTATAATTTTAAAATGTAAACCAATTTTTAATATAATATCATAAAGCTATCCTAAAAAAAATACAAGTTTCTGAAACAAAATTTAATGCGCATGGGGCATTTTTAATTTGTATCACTAATTAGCATATAATTAACTAATTACTCATTTGTATAATAATATTTTTAAATTAAATTAAGAAATTTTCTTAATTATTGCACAAACTATATGTGTATTAAATTTCAAAACCCTTGAGCAACAACTGTAGAAAATGGTTTGGAACGTCCACTGTCGCCTCAACCCTTTCCGGCAGTGTGTGCCCGGGTCGGGATACCTAATTTTAATTCCAAACTTACGATCGGAACCAAGAATATTTTAGTAAAAGTTTTCTTTTACAATGAATAGTTAAAACATCATGTTTTTAATTTCTAAACAAGTCGTTTTAAAATTCCGGTGTCAGTCAATCATTTCTTCATTTTACAACAAAAATTGCCCGTGCCGGAAAGGGTTAAATCGCCGAACAGGTGAGTGGTTTCCTAGCTGATATCAGTTTAACACCCAGTCTAGGAATTGAAATATCTTATGTTTTGTGAGCCATTGGGATAAGTTAAACTGTAGTTTAGAACTACTTAAAAGAAAAAATTAAGAGATTTAAGGAGAAAATAAAATATTTAAGTATAAAAATGGAATAAAGTTAATTTTTAATGTAAGACTTTACATGAGTAAAAAATTAATAAAAGTCTTAAAGGATAATAAAAAATGGTCCAAAACATGTGTCACGCATTTCTTGAATTCCATGTAAATCGATAAAGAGGCCTATCTCTTTAACACTAGAACGCCGGGAAATATTACGTAAGTTTAAAAAAAAATATTCAAACCAGAAAATTTACTTAAAATTATTTAAATTATTCGTTTAACTTATTTCAGTGAAATTTATATTTAATTTATTTTAAGAAGAAATTTCTGGCTCGAATCGACAGTTAGTCCATTGCTTGTTGTCGAATTGACGCCCGTTCGGCATTCTAGTGTTAACCCCTTAACGCTCGAATTAAATTATGGTTTAAAAATTCAAATTGCGTATTGGCACCACTTTTATGAAAAAGAAACACTCACCTTATTTAATGACAGTTAAAACGATACTAAAATATAGCCAATTTTGCTATTTTATAAAACTGGTGGGAATCAAACAATCTGAGTAAAAGACATAGCCCGAGAATATGACGGGAGCGAGAATTAAGGGGTTAAATCAACCTCTTCTGCCGATTAAATAAGCCATAAAATTCTATTTAATTTTTTCTGGTACAAAAAGCGGAATTGGCAGCTATGCCTTTATGTGTGTAAAATTTCTGAAAATGTTTAACTGAGAATTGATAACAGAATAACCGATACTCCAGTTTGAGAAAACTGACAATACGAGTACACTATAAAAACTATTTGGAAATTTTTCCAAAGATAAGTGCCTGCAAAAGAAACTTTGTTTTAATAAATGCTTTTTTAAATCTTGATTAGCTATTGGTTTTTGAGATCAGGGCCTGATTACCAACGGGGCGAACTTACACCAATAAATTTTAAAAGAAAATTTCGACTTATCTAAACGGCGTATTCATGCAAAATTTCTGCCATGAATGAGGCAAAATTTTCTGTTTATTTTTAGTGGTAGGAATTTGCCCCGTGGGTAATCAAGCTCTGTCTGAGATATCAAAGAAAAACAATGCTTTTCGGAACATGGGCAACTGGGAAGAGATTACTATATACATGCGTAATTCACTTCCACGTGTACATATGTTGAGGGGTGGTACAGCTATTTAAAACAAACAATATGTAAATAAAAAAATCAATCTACGTATTCCGTCATAAAAACAGAGTGTCCCACTGCCAGTCAAGCCCTATTTTTTCTAAATAGATTTCACAATAACAAAAATATTTTACCAATATTTTCAACAGACATGCTTTACGTTCTATTAAGTGTGATAACATCCCAAAACTTCCTCGGAAGGTCTACTATCTGCGTCCAAACAACACTAGCAAGAACATTTCGTAATATGGAATACAGCTCACTGTACATATGGACCACTGACCAAATTCTAGTGGAATTTCTGTAATATCTATCAGTTTCACACAAAATAAATTAAGTCTGTTTAATATGATGGTAAAATATCTTTTTTATAGCTAAGGTGTATATTAACCCTCTAAGTGTTTGGGGCGTAATATTCCGTTCACTAAGCTCCAGGTTTCATAGCAATACAAGCAATATTTAAGATAATAGAATTCTATAGATTTAATGAATTTTAAATGCATTGAAGAATGATTAATACTCTCAAGGATTACATTCATATTTGTAATTGAGTTTTTTTTTATAATGTTGAAAGAATCATATTTTTTTAGCATTTAAAACAAAATGCAAAGAAAACAAAATTACAATTTTACCCTTTTGCAAGACGCTCGGAGGGAATGGCCATTTTGGTGAACCTTTTCAAAATACTTTTTATTGTTTTACTAGAAAGAGCAATAATTTACGATTCCAAATCTATTTGAATTTCATTTCTCCGATTACCTAAAGAGGACTTGTGGCCAAATTAATAAACATACTGTAATGCAGGGGTGTCAGACTGTGGCCCGCCGGATACCACTAAAATTTTATAGTTATCTTTGCCTTATCTAATCGTCGAATTTTTGCGATTCAACTTGTAGACAATTTCTTTAAAATTTTAGTGGTATTTGGCGGGCCACAGTTTGACACCCCTGCTGTAATGCCTGAAATACCGGAAGTGGGCGTAATCAGGGCTGCAACAGGCAACTATTTTAATATTCTATTCGAACCACTATTTTAAGAAAATTAATTTTGTAGTATATTTTTATTGCAGATATTTCCAGAGTGCATTTGCGATTTTTTTTGTTTTAAAAAAATAGTGCGAGATAGAATTAAAAAATAGTCCCCTGTATCAGCCCCACGTAGGAAGCCCAGAAGAAATGCAAACAATGTTTCTACGCATGACTTTCGTATGTTTTTTACATAAGAAACATTAATAAACCTTACACGACACTTCTAACGAAACACATTGTATGCGGGAAATTTTTCGAAAATGCCACTGTATATTAAAGCCTGCTCTCAACTAATAGGAAGCTAGCATTCTTGGATTGCACCTTCTTTTTTCGTCCGTACAAAATTCCCGGTACCAGTAATAATTTCTGTTCCCAACCCACAAAAATGTACTAGTACGTGTCCAGCATACAATGTGTTAATATTATTCAGTATGTTCTGAACTAGAATCTAAACTTTGTGTGATAATTTTGATTTTATAGGTACTCGAATATAAGAAATGGCTTTTTTTATATAAAAAACATGTATTTTTTGAGATATTTCGAAATATTTCAGTTAATTTCGAAAATAATATAAGACTTCTAAATCATTGCGCAGATTAGTGTAACAGTAGTATGCAGTACAAAGGAGATTGGAATATATTTAGGTGAAATTGAGTGTACGCAGTCTGGTGTCAGCATGAAATTTGGCTAAAAAATGCAACAGACCTCAATTTTTTAACATTTTATGAAGATATTGTTAGGATATTATGTTTTTTTTAATCATTATGTATTACAATTGAACTACAAATATGTCTATTTATTCAATATTGTACCTTTTTGGGGGGACACGGTACCTTTTAAACTACTTTTTCGATTTTGAATAATACTGTAACACACTTAAATATAATGCCACTACAGATATGAGGTCCTATAAAGCAAATATAATTTCATATAATTTCAAAAAGAAAATCTTGTAGAAGAGTCTATTTAACTAAAATTCAAATTTTAAAAAAATTAAAAAAATGTTTTTAAATCCCTACTACTTTTTTTAAATATGAATATTTTTGCTTCAATTTTTTCCCATATTCCTTAGATTATACTACATAAAACTGTGCATGGATTTTTAGATGTATGGGATATTACATTTAATATCAATCTTTTTCTCTTTTGTATAGTAAAAAATCAAGGAAAAATAATTGAAATTCTTAAAAAAAAATAATAATAACTATAACCTTGAATGTTAAACCCATGCACAATTTTATCTAGTATGTTTTTAGGATTATGGAAAAAAATTGAAGCAAAAATATTCATATTTAAAAAACTAGTAGGGATTTAAAAACATTTTTTTAATTTTTTTTAAATTTAAATTTTAGTTAAATAGGCTGTTCTACAAGATTTTTTTTTTTTTTTGAAATTATATGAAATTATATTTGCTTTATAGTACCTAATATCTGTAGTGACATTATATTTAAGTATATTACAGTATTATTCAAAATTGAAAAAGTAGTTTAAAAGGTACTGTGTCCCCTTGATATCGTACGATGTCTCTTGGAGAGAAGGGGTTAACTTTTCATATCGTTATCATTTTTGATCTAACCAAAATTTTTATTTTTTACTAACTTTTTATTTATATCAAAATAGTCCATGAACTTTTCCTTAGTCTGTTATCGATTTTTATGAAAATATAAAGGTATTATTAAAACCATTAACCATCTCGCTGAGTAATTCCTCGCGATGAGCGTCTTTTACAGAATTTTTAATCTTTTATCACCGGTTCTTTGAAGCAGAAATTTTTGACTATCGTAATCGGAGAAAATGTCCTGATTAAATCAGGCAAAGTTTTCGCTAAAAAATAGCTGGTTGGAATAACCAAATAGTATTAATTAAACGGGAAAATGCATGCCCGAGTATTTCTCGGGTTGCGCAGCGAGAGGGTTAAGTACTGGTCGAACGGAAAGTCGTGTCGTATTGGGAAAATCAATTCGTACCGGAAAATTCTGCGCGGTAATTATTAGACATTCGATGTCGCAATCCATCTCTAATAATTAAATGAAAGAATTTTCCGGTACGAATTGATTTCCCCAACACGACACGACTTTCCGATCGACCCAGTAATTATAAGATCATTTTATTCCAAAAGATGAATTATCCCAAGGTTCGGCATTCCCATTCTTCTGCAGTATGTAGATATAATGAGTTGGTAGAGAAACCAGGTTCGAGGTGATACTTGTTGAAGAAATTGGAAAGAATGTTGGTCACCTGTTTTGTTGATAAGAAGGTTTGCTTACCCTCTCACGGTCAAAGGGGCAAGTGCAAGAAGACAATATGATTATATTAAATGATGGAAATTTTTCCAGAGAGAAACATTCGCCTTGCATACAATATTTCAAATAAAAATCAAATTTCAAATTAATTGCTTAATAGGCGCAAAGGCCAACCTAGTGAAAAGTATTCCATGCAGGGACTCGAACCCGGGCCATCGGTATAGCGCACTGACTTTCTACCGACTAAACCACATAGACGATACCCACCCTGGAAATTCTCACTATTACAGGTTGGCAAGGCTACAATCGCAGCACAAGATGGGATATATTTCCGTAAGCCACCAACATGAGGCAAACACGAAACACAATTAACCCTTTGCGCTCGGCGTCTCCTACACAAATTTTATTTGATCGGCACCACTTTTTTAAAAGAAGAGTCGTTCAAGTACACAATTTCAAAAATTCTCTGATTAAATAATGTACACTTTATTTTCCTTTATTACTGGTGCCAAAAACAAATTTTGCAAAGAAAGATTATGTCTTCGCAGCGGAGTCCTCGAGTGGAAAGGGTTAAATCCAGCATCGATTGAAATTATATTAAAACATGGAAATTTTTCCAGAAAGAAATATTCGCCTTGCATACAATATTACAAATGAAAATCAAATTTCAAATTAATTGCTTAATAGGCGCAAAGTTCCATGTGGTTTAGTCGGTAGAATGTCAGTGCGCTATACTGATGGTCCGGGTTTGAGTCCCGGCATGGAATCTTTTTCACTAGGTTGGCCTTTGCGCCTATTAAGCAATTAATTTGAAATTTGTATTTCATTTCAAAGACAATATTATTGTTGAATGCATTGTGTAACAAAAAAAACTACATTTTTTAATTGTAAACATTTCCTTAAACTATTATTTGCTATAAAGTTATTTCATGTATAATAGTAACATTTTGTTGACTTTTCTTCCTTTAAAACAGTAAAATATGCGAATAACAAATGTATATCATTACAATCGTGAAAAAGACAGGGAAAATGTAAAAATAATAAGAGTTTTTAGACATTTATAACGATAACAATAGGGCTGGGGGGGGGGGTCGACGAATGATAAGGGGCAGTGCATATATAACGTTATCATTTCAGGAGGGAGCGGGGTCTGGCACATGATATCGTAAGATATCTATAGGGGCAGGAGGATATGTCTTTTGATATCGTTATCATTTTTTATCCAAACAAAATTTTCTCTTTTTATTTGTAATTTGGTCTTTACATCAAAATAGTATGCTATCTTTTTTTAGTCTGTTATCTATTTTTATGAAAATGCAAAGTCATTATTAAAATCATAAAATTATCATAAAAGCATTTAATTCCAAAATATGGAATACTCAACATTTGGCCTTCCTGTTCTTCTGTCATATGCAGGGCTCGCAGAGTTCCTAAAAATAAAAAAGCAGTTTCCTACCACTAAATTAAAATGATTATCTTTGTTGTATAATTTTATTATAGATGTTAAAGGAACCTATCACGAAGAAATGTTATTTAAAATACTGGTAGCAAAGTGCGAAAATTTTAAGAACGGTGCGAGCCCAGCATATGTGTATGCATCTATAATCCGCTGTTCGAGAAACCATATGCTAAGTATGTTTAAAATGATACTTGTGTTTACTAGTAAATAACAGAGAAAGAATGTTGTCCACCTGTTTTGTTAAGAAATTCTGTCTGCCCCCTACCCCCACTGCAGGGGCAAATGCAGGAAGAGATTATTATAGTTGAATGCATTATGCAACAAAAAGCTATTATGAAATACATTTAAACAGTAACTCTTTCTTTTAAGTGTTGTTTGGTATAAAGTTATTTCATACATAGCGTGATATTTTTTTGACTTCTCTTTATTTGAAACAATAGAGTATGCGAAAAATAAATGTAACCTTATTTGTGCATCACTACACCAAACAAAAGAAAAATATTCGAAAAATCAAATCAATTTTTAGACATTGATAACGATATCATTCCGGGGGGGGGGGGGTGTTCGAGGGATGGATAACGTATGAAATCGAAAGGGGAGGAGGGGGTCCAAAATTACCAAAAGTTGATAACGTTATATAAGTACGGCCCCTAACGTATGATATCGTAGGGGGGGGGGAGGGAGTTAAAGATTGCCAAAAAAGTTGATAACATTATATATGCATAGCCCAAAGTACCTAACGTAGGGATATACCTTAAAATTTAGAACGAAACCTTGAGTTCTACTTGCAGTGAACCCCCTTGTATTTATGACTGAAAAAGTCGATTATCGACCAGCATTCCCATACAATAAATATTCGTTTTAGTGAACTGTACAATCCTTTAACATTTCTACACTTGGCAGCGAATCACCTTGTATTTTCCTTCGTGGTTATATTATATTTTCACAGATTTAGAAGCATTTATCTTTTTTTTTTATATATAATGTAATTCTTAACCCTAGATCTACCGGGAATTTTATTCAAGTTTTAATAAAACGTTCTACACCAGAATTTTTATTTAAAACTATTTAACTTATTTATTTACCTTATTTTTGTCTGGTTTATATACTTAGTTTATTTTAAAGAAATTTCTGGTTTGAATGAATATTTTGTATGTACCTGTCGGGTCCAATGGACCCGTCTGGTAGACGGAGGGTTAAAGATTTCCTTGTACAAAAAACGAGAATCTAGACCACTTTTTCTTGAAAAGATCTTTTTGGAATGGAATGCATATGTCATAGTATGGCCAAATTTTGTCAATGACTGACAAGATTTCCTGGTTATTTATGTGAATTTTACTATAGGCAATATTATTTTCCAAAATATATATTTGACATGTATTTATTTCACAAAACCTTACAATGAATCGCCTATCTATAAACATGTCTTTGTCCCACATTATTATTTAAATTATCAGACTGTCAGACAAAGTATTTTTTCTACGTTTAAGGGGACAGTTTACCTCAAAATTGATCAAAAATCGATTTTTTAACCCCTTGAGGAGCAAGCAAAAATGTCTCTAAATATTGAATTATCACCGGAATAATCGAAAAATTTTATTTTTAAATAAGGAAAATCAAGCACTGAACGGTTTTCCTCCAAAGAAAAAAAACTAAAAATTAGTTATAATTTTCTGGTGATAATCTTGTTTAAGGGGTTAAAATATATATTAAATCAAAGCGTGTTTAATTGTGAGTATCTTGAACACCACATTTTTTTCCATACGACACTTATACCGTTAGATACTGTGAATCTTGTTAATACACCCAGAGAAATTACCATGGAACTACGTATAAAGAGGAAATGACAAATCATCAAAATAGTGAAGCAGTGTCTCATTACAGCCGAGGCAAGCTGTTCCACCAGTAAATTTGAATAGAAAATTTCCCTTCATATAAAAACCTTATTAATGCTGGATTTCAGCCATAATTATGGCCAAACACAAATATTTCTTTTTACTGGTGGAAGTTTATTTCTACTGTAATCAGGCCCTTGGTTTCTGACATATTGCGACAACCTAAACAACCTCCTGTAAGTTTCAGTGAAAGAAATTTTAATACAATAGTAGGAGAGCTGTTGAACATTTTTGAGTAGGTATTTGAGGCACCCTGAAAATTTGTGCAGCACTTCTTTTTTAATGCCTGAATACAAAATCGAATGTCTGGCTGAAGGATCGTGGCCCAAGACCTGTGCCAGACACGTGTCAAGTGCCATTTTTTGACACTACCCCAAAAAAAGTATTTGAGGCACGCTGAGATTGAAACAGAATAATATTTATACTTAGAAAAAAATATTTTGAAAATGACAGACACTTTAGTCGGCTCAAAAACTGTGCCAGACACATGTCAAGTGCCATTTTTTGACTACCCAAAAAAGGTATTTGAGGCACGCTGAGATTGAGGCACAATAATATTTATGCTTAGAAAAAAATATTTTGAAAATGACAGACACTTTAGTCGGCCCAAAACCTGTGCCAGACACGTGTCAAGTGCCATTTTTTGACACTACCCAAAAAAAGTATTTGAAGCACGCTGAGATTGAAACAGAATAATATTTATTTTTAGAAAAAAATATTTTGAAAATGACAGACACTTTAGTCGGCCCAAAAACTGTGCCAGACACGTGTCAAGTGCCATTTTTTGACTACCCAAAAAAGGTATTTGAGGCACGCTGAGATTGAGGCACAATAATATTTATGCTTAGAAAAAAATATTTTGAAAAGGACAGACACTTTAGTCGGCCCAAAAACTGTGCCAGACACGTGTCAAGTGCCATTTTTTGTCTGGCACAGGTTTTGGGCCACGATCCTTCAGCCAGACATTCAATTTTGTATTCAGGTATTACAAAAGAAGTGTTGCACAAATTTTCAGGGTGCCTCAAATACCTTCCCTAAAATGTTTAACAGCTCTTGGACTATTACTTCACTTGCAACTTATAGACTCTACAATATGTGTCTCTTCCTCCTTATTCATAACTCCAGTGAAATTACCGACACAACTTAAAACTTTAAGTGGCTTTTCCTCCAAGTTCATATTTTCTTCACTTTCATGTTTTAAAAATGCTAAAACATTTTTATATTCGAGATAGAGATGTAAATTTTTTTGTATATTTCCTTTATTATACAGGGTGTTTAATGAAAGATGGGCAAAATTTTTAGGGGTGATAGTACACATCAAAACAAACAATTTTCATCAAAGAATGTGTGGTCGGAATTAAAACGCAAATATGCTAGAGGGAGCCAAAGGAGATATTCAGTGTTGCCAGTGGGCTACATTTTTTAAAATTCAAATTTATTGATTGGCACCACTTTTTTGAAATGATAAAATTCCCTTTGTTTTAGCCATAATTAATACGTCATTCCATAAGGCGAATTTTGCAGTTTCAAAAAAGTGGTGCTAATCAAGAAATCTGAATTTAAAAATTGTAATCCACTGGCAACACTGGATATGTTGTTATGCGAGACAAAATCAAGCAAAGGACGAATAAGTGACAAAAGCAAGGTGAGAAACCCCTCTCCATACAATCGTTGAGTCTCTGAGACATTTCCATTTGCAGTTCCGCTGATAAAATGCATATCAGGCCTTTCCCTAATAATAAAGGGCAACATCTTCCGTTACGTTCCTACTGCGATTAACACTTGCACACTCGTATCAGCAGCTTTTATGTATTAATCGAGGCGAAATTTGCATACGCGTTCTTCTTCTTCCCCACATCACCTATGCATGCTATTTATGTCATTCTTCTTCCGATAACTCCCAACAGGAATGGAGCTTTAACGTTTGCATTGACCAAGTCAGAATTGCGAGTGGAATTTTTAAATTCAAATACTTTTCTTCCACACCAGTTTTTTTAAATTGATAATCCGCCTTATTTTCACCTTATTCAAACTGTCATTATATAAGGCGAATTTAGCTGTTTCAAAAAATGGTGGCAATCAATAAATCTGAATTTTAAAAAGTATCCCCCTGGCAACACTGGACTAAGTTTCCAAATACACCAGTACCTTTGCCTTTTATTTACGACTTTGCATTCTCTGATGAAAATTGTTTGTTTGGATGAGTAGCTTTGCCCACCTTATATGAAACACCCTGTATATGTGACAAATCAGCGATTGGAATTAGCCTTCGGGGTTTTTTAAAATAAAAATATATGAAGACGTGTTAGATTTCATTGTTTTACACTATATATATCAGCGAACAATTATATTAAATGTAATATTAGATATATCTAGAAACACATGCGCGGTCTTGTGTAACGCATATTTGAAAATCTAAAAAAAAAACGGGCAAAAATATCAATATTTAACCCTTTGGGGGGCAAGTGATTGTGTTCCTATAATGTTGAATTCACACCGGAATCTTCGAAAAATTTCATTTCAAATTAAGGAAGATTAATTTTACAACTTTATTCCCCCCAAATTTATAAAATTAAAATTTATTTAAAAGTTTCCATTGCGAATCTTGATTAAATTTAAGTAAGATATAATATAACCCGCAAGGGGTTTAAAAACTAGTAGGGATTTTTAAAAATTCACATTTTTACTTTTTTTAAATTCACTTTTTTAACTTTTTGAAAATTCATTTTTTTAACTTTTTAAAAAATTTAAATATGCAGTCATTTTTTTAAAATTTACTTTTAGTTAAACAGAATTTGAACTTTTATTTGTTACAATGCAGTGATTTCACCATATGAGCCATATTTAAAAAAAAAAAAAGAAAAAAAGAGAAATAAATTGAAAACGTCTATTGTCCCATTTATCCTTTCAAGGGCAAGTAATTGTAGTTCTGTAATACTGAATTTAAACCGAAACTTAAAAAAAAAACTTTTTAGGAAATAAGGAAATGCAATTTTCAATTTTTTTTCTTCAAATTTAGAAAGCTAAAGTTTAATTAAATGCTTCTAGTGCAAATCATGATTAAAATTAACTGGGATGTGATATAATATATCCCACAGCCTCTCAAGTGGATAATTCTCTTAATTCTAAAAGTAAAATTGAGTACTTTTGGATTATAGCGGCCCCCACAATTACGATTATGCCAAGATTGCTGTTGCGATTTCACCAAGATCATAGAAAATCTTATATATGAATCATATACTATACGATTATATATACTCCAAATGCTCATATATGTGCAGCATACGATATAATATACATAATATTTAAGTCTTATTTTCCATATATACATCATACACATCTTATACTCATTCCATATGTACATGCCATATCTGACTATAACTGAGCCATGTATGTCATGAAATGTTATATACATCATATGTTATTATAATGTCATATATGTTTTATAATTTGGCGATAAATCGTGGTCGCTTATCATTTCATCCTCTCGGACCGATATCACCCAAAAGTACCTAAAATGGTTTCGTCGTTTCAAAACAAAAATATATTATGTTTATAACAGAGTACATATAGTTCTACCACAAATTCTTAATAATTTTTTTGTCCGTATTAACCCTTTCTGGGACGCCGTTTGAAGTATACAAACGGTTAATTTTAATGCCCAAACTTCCAAACGGGATCAGTAATTTTCTAGTATAATTTTGATCTCATAGTATACGTGAGGAAAAGCTTTTGATTATGTTCAAATAAATGTGTTCGTAAATTGCGGTGCATATAAATTATTTGAACATTTTGGAACAGAAATACCTTACCCCTGAAAGGGTTAATCGTAAGAACGTGTAACTAAATATATGATTATATAAGGTGGTTACAAATTTTTCGGTTTAAATATTTAAAAAAAAATCTAATTTGAAATAGCGATGCCATACTCTTTGGAAGTTTAATTTAGAAACATCTCTAAATTCCTTCATTTATGTTTTTTAGATAGATCTTTTTTTATCATTTCGCCTAATATATATTGTTGTACAAATAAGAAGAATATCAACATTCAGAATAAACAGAATTTGTTTTTCATTTTTTGAAGTAGTCAAGATCTTAAATTAATAAAAATAATGGCTTTACAAAATCACATACAAAACTTTCCACTAATTAAAACTATATAAGCGCAACATTATGTATAACAAATAAATAATAGGGAAATGAAGCAAATATTAAATTAGCTTACCCAAAGAAAATATTATTTTCCGGAAACACATGCTTTCCAATACTTTCAAGGCTTTTGCTGTTGAATTTATAAACCGGTACTTTATCGATTAATCGTCCATTAAATATCGGGCAAAGTTTTCAAATCGATGTATGGGTTTATTAATGCATTTCCTCCTCTGGAACTCGGTAATTGTAATATCAAGTATCCCGGAATCGATTAATCGTCATGGCACGCTTTCACATATCGGTTTACTCCAGTAGATTCAAAGAGCGAGAATGGCACATAAACTGTAACAGTAAACCGCGTGATTTATTTTCCCTTCTTTGGGGAATTTCATTTCGATGGGGATTTTCATTTGTCGTTTCAATTATTTTCCCAAAGCGCACAAAAGCTGTTGTTCTTGCTATTTTAAATATATTTTTAGAAAAGTATTCTTTGAAGCACTTTAAAACGTAAAGTACTTTAAAAGTATTAAAAAAATGTAGAACGCAAAGGAATGTATTTTAAATTTTTAAGTGTTGTAAAAAATACGGTTTTCTAAAAAAAAAGAACATAGTTTATGGTAAAAATTATTTTTTTCTGAAAGCAGCAAAATTAAAAATGTAAATAATATTTGTATTAAAAATTGGAATGAACTAAAAAAAGTAACTGTATGAATCTTTTAAGTGACATGTATAATAGTATACCATACATAAAGTTCATATACATATACCGGGTGTCCAAAAAAGGACTGACTGATTTTAAAATTCAATAACTTGCAAACGGTGACAGATATTTAAAAAATTCTTGCAGGAGCGTTATGCATAAGGTCAAAAGTTTTTTTACAGTGATTTTCGATTTTAGTTCGAATTACAAACAATAGATGGCGCTGTAAGCAATCGGCGCTAAAAACAGGCTCCATTTTTTGGTCGATCTTTTCTTCCATGCGGAAAAAGGAGAGGGAAATGTATTATGTGGGTCCCGAAGGACCTGAAATCGAGCCTGAATTTAGCGTCTATTGATCGCAGCGACATCTATTGTTTGTAATACGAACTAAAATCGAAAAGCACTGTAAGAAAACTTTTGACCATATGCATAACGTACCTGCAAGAATTTTTTAAATATCTGGCACCGTTTGCAAGTTATTGAATTTTAAAATCAGTCAGTCCTTTTTAGAACACCCGGTATATATATACAGAGGTATTCAAAATATTATACAGATTTTGGCTTACCATTGTTGGATAACAATGAGCAATTTTATTTTTTTAAATATGCATCCATTTTAAATAAAAATTCTCCTGTACACTCTAATATAAACACCCGTTCTACAAAATGTAGCGGTTAATGGTTTCTTTTTCTACAGTTATTTTCGATGAAAAAGAAAATAGGAACAATGAACTGAGAGTTTACATTTGGATTTTTACTAATATCAGGGTTCGTACGGGTCCCGTTATTTTCAAGGTAAAGAATCAGTATTTATATATATATATATATATGAAAAATCTAGCTCAAACGCGAAAAATTTCGCCTTATTTATGTAGAGTTTTTCTATAAGAAAATACTGGTACCGAAGAATTTTCTGGTCTGGAAATACCAGGAACCGCAATAACCCTGTAATATTATTTCTCATACTCATGGTTGCCAAATAGGCTTTCTTTTAAATAATAAATTCTGAGATTACATATAAAATTCAAAAATAAGAAATTTTACTTTATATAATCATGAAACGGTCGGCATTAACTAAGGTAAAAATTCATGGTCGAAATTTTTGTTATTACTCGGAATTCTTCAATAAACAAGTAATATAAAAATGTTGTTTTTAAAGTCAATTTCTACTTAGGTCATCAAAGAAAAATTTAATATAATCCCTTAACCCTCCGAGCGTCTTGCAAAAGGGTAAAATTGTAATGTTGTTTTCTTTGCATTTTGTTTTAAATGCTACGAAAATATGATTCTTTCAACATTATAAAAAAAAAAAACTCAATTACAAATATGTATGTAATCCTTGAGACTATTAATCATTCTTCAATGTATTTAAAATTCATTAAATCTATAGAATTATATTATCTTAAATATTGCTTGTATTGCTGTGAAACCTGGAGCTTAGTGAACGGAATAATACGCCCCAAACACTTAGAGGGTTAAGCTAATATTAGTTTTTGTTGCATTAAAATATCTCAATTTGTTGATTTTCTATAAGCAAGTAGGTTTACAATGGAACTCTATGGGGATTTGCCGAAATATTAGAGATATCGCCAAGTTGGCGTCACTTTTGGCCTCAAAATTTGGCAATGTATCGCCAAATTGGCGACAAACTTGGCAGTATTTGGCGACAGAACAGGGTCTCCCTATGGTAACCCCCCTTATACATATGAAGATGCATTATTTGCTGTTCAATAACCAATGGCCGCCATTTTGTTTCCCATATAAAACTAAAATTAATTAATTAAAATTTAATTAATGAATTAATATTTGAAAAATCTGTATTAACATCAGTTGTCACCCAGTACAAGCTTAAAAAAATTATTTCAGTTTGATAGGATGAATAATAAGTATTTTATTAACGATTAAAAATTTGAACAAGATATATAAATCTATACTAATATTATAAAGAAGTAAAAATTGTTTGTTTGTTAGAAGTAATCTCTGGAGCTACCGAACCGATTTGAAAAGTAATGGTATCAAAATGATGGTGTTAGTCCAAATTAGAACATAGGCTATATTTTATGTCGGTGCCACTACCCGAAAGGGGGTGCAGGAGCAAAAAACGTTCTAAAAATGCAATTTTTGTGTTATGGAAGGGCCTAGAATAATGAAATTTTGAATGGTAGTTACTTCTAAGATATAAATGATATCTATGAACATTATTTAAACAATTCGAAATTTAAAAGGGGTGAAAATGCACAAAAAGCGTTCTAAAAAACGTTCTAAATGGTAGTTTCTACATAATCTCAGGAAGTACCAAACCGATTTCAAAAGCAATGGTATCAAAATGATGGTGTTAGTCCAACTTAGAACATAGGCTATATTTTATGTCGGTGCCACTACCCCAAAGGGGGTGCAGGAGCAAAAAACGTTCTAAAAATGCGATTTTTGCGTTACTGAAGGGCCTAGAAATATGAAATTTGGAATATTAGTTACTTATAAGATATAAATGATGTCTAAGAACAGTTCTTAAACAATTCGAAATTTAAAAGGGGTGAAAATTCGCTAAAAGCGTTCTAAAAAACGTTCTAAATGGTGGTTTCTATACAATCTCATTAAATACGAAACCGATTAAAAAAATAATGGTGTCAAAATGATGGTGCCAACCCTTGCTCAAATATAGGCTATATTTCATGTCGGGGACACTACTCCAAAGGGGGTGCAGAAGCAAAATACGTTCTAAAAATGCAATTTTTGCGTTACTGAAGGGCCTAGATATATGAAATTTGAAATATTAGTTACTTATTAGATATAAAGGATTTCTAAGAACACTTCTTAAAAAATTTGAAATTTAAAAGGGGTGATAATACGCGAAGAGGGCTCTAAAAAACATTCTAAATGTGATTTCTACTCAATTTTGGGAAGTATCAAATCGATTTCAAAAGTAATGGTTGTAAATTGATGGTGACAGACCTTGCTCTAACATGGCTCTGTTTATTTTTGTATCACTACCACCTTGCGGGTTGCAGGAGAAAAAGAAAAAAAAAACGTTCTAAATTGCTGTTTTGTGTTATGGAAGGGCCCAGAATCATGAAATTTAGAATAGTAGTTAGTTAAGATATCAATGATCTCTAAGAACATTTCCTAAAAAAAAAAATCGAAATTTAAAAGGTTGAAAATGCGCGAAAAGCGTTGTAAAAAACATTCTCAATTGCGATTTCTATGCAACCTCAGGAAGTACTAAGCCGATTTCAAATATAATGGTGTAAAAATGATGGTGACAGCTCTTGCTCCAAGATAGGCTATATTTTATTCAGTTTCCACTACCCCAGAGGAGATGCAGGAACTAAAAACGTCTAAAAATGTGATTTTTGAATTATGGAAAGACCTAGATTCATGGAATTTTGCATGATATCTATTTATTAGATATAAATTATCTCTAAGAACATTTCTTTAAAAATTTGAAATTTAAAATTGGGTGAAAATGCGCGAAAAGCGTTATAAAAACGTCTAAATGCCGATTTGTGAGCAATCTCAGGAAGAATCAAACTGATTTCAAAAGTAATGGTAGGCAAATTGATGCTGACGGCCTCTGCTCTAACATCGACGCTATTTCATGTCGGTGTCACAATCACCTAGAGGTTGCAGGATCAAAAAACGTTCTAAATTTCGATTTTTGTGACCGGTAGGGGCTAGCAACTTGAAATTAGGCAATGTACATATTTATTAGATATAAATTATCTTTAAGAACAGTTTTGAAAAAATTGGAAATTTAAAAGGGGTGAAAATGCGCGAAAAGCGTTCTAAAAGCGTTCTAAAATGCGATTTCTACTCAATCTCAGGAAATACCAACCCTATTTCAAACGTAATGGTTGCAATTTGATTGTGACAGTCCCTGCTCCAACATAGGCTACATTTTATGTTGCTGTCACTACCATCTGGGCGTGAAAGAGCAAAACATGTTCTAATTTGCGTTTTTTTGCATAACTGAGGGGTCTAACATTTTGAAATATGGCATGGTATTTACTTTCCAGATGCAACTGCTTTCTAAGAATTGCTGAAAGAAAATTCCAAATTTAAAAGGATGAAGTGAGCGAAAAGCGTTCTAAAAACGTTCTAAATTACAATTTTTATGCAATCTTATCAAATACCAAACCGATTTAAAAAATAATCGTGACAAATTTCTGGTGATAGAACCTGCTAAAACATAAGCTATATTTTATGTATATGCCACTGCCACCAGAGGTTTGCAGGAGCAAAAAACTTTCTAAATTGCGATTTCTGTGATACTGTAGAGGCTAGAAACTTTAAATATGGCATGGTAGTTACTTATAAAATGCCCTCGAATGACTGTCAAAAATAAATTCGAATTAAAAAGGGGTGAAGCGAAGGGCAGGTGCGAAAAGCATTCTAAAAAAGTCCTAAATTACGATTTCTATGCAATTTCAGGAAATATAAACCGATTATAAAAGTAATAATAGCAAATCAATGGTAACAGTCTCTGATCCTACACAGGCTATATTTTATGCGGATGATTCTACCACCCGGGGTTCACATGAACAACAAACATTCTAAAAAAGGTCTTTAAAAGCTTTCTAAATTACGTTTCTGTGGAATATTAGGATATAACAAACCGATTTCAAAATGAATGTTGGCAAATTAATGGTGATAGTTCCTATTTCAATATAGCCGTTTATGTTGAGAGAGGTGGTAGGACTTGGAATTTGACATGATGGTTAATTTTAAGATGTAAAAAGATGGTTTCTAAAAAATTCAAAACTTCAAATGAATACTGAAATGAGCGTATTAATTGAGCAAAAAAGTTTCAAAATATTTCCTAAATTATCATTTATTTAGTTTTATTTCTTTTTATTAATTTAAGTCTAATTTCTGCCTAATGCAGTGTAATAATGAAGTTTAGTCAAACTATGTTTTAAATAGTAATTTATGAATTATTCCTAAAAGTATAATTTCTTTTAATAAAAATTAGACATATAAATATCACTTGGCATATTTCAAATATTACGCGAGCATAGCCGCGGGGTTTGCTAGTAAATAAATATAGGGAGAGTGTGAACTAATAGTAGGAATTGAATGAAAAATGAAGCCAACTTGGCAATCCTTATTTGGCGTCCCTTTTTTATTCAGAAATTCCATTATTATACCGGAAAATTCAAAAGAATCTTTTTTACTTTATGTAATAACGAAAAGTCTATTAACAGACTTAGAACTTGTCGACAAACTGGCTGTTTGCTTGGCTGTATTGTTGCCAATTGTCTATTTTTTTTCAATTCAGATTTCTTATTTGGCACCACTGTTTTCAAATGGTGAAATTAACATTGTTTTTGCCTTAATTGATATGCCATTAAATGAGGCGAATTTTAGGATATCAAAAAAATGGTGACAATTAAGAAATCTGATGATATGAAAAATGTAGCCGACTGGCAACACAACGTAGGCCAAAATTCAAGCTAAAGTGATTGCAATTTTCATGTTAGTATAACCATGTTTCAAACGAAACATGCTTTTAAGACAGAAACCGAAACGGAATTTTGGCAATTGTCCTATTTTCGGCCGAAAACGATAACGTCCTATTTTTTAAAAGTAATTATACATACTTAAATATACAATATTATTAAATAATTATGCGTGCAATTATGCATGTGGCCCAAGTTGGCCCTCTGTGAATCTGAACAAAGCTTTTTATTTTCATATAAAATAAAATGCAATTAATTCATCAACGACACAAAATGATTTTCTAATTACACAAATTTCATCGAATTAAAAATGGTTTTAGGTATTCATACCTCAATTTATTGTTTATAATGATTTTTGTAAAGGATCATGTGTTATACTAGAACATTTTCAAACAGTTTTCAGAACACTTCTACTACTTCAAACTAAAAAAATTTTATTACTGTTAAGTCTGCAGCTTTTAATGAGCACGTGAAAAGTGTCTTCAAAGTTTAGTCATATATGTCTTACTTATACTTTTTAGTCTTATACTTATAATTTGCACTCAAGCCTTGAGTCAGTCATGACTGGTAATTATAAACAGTGAAGTTCATAGCAATAATAGAACGTTGACTCATTTAATCCGATACAGCTCAAATCCATGAGTAATATTGAAAATATCCGAAGGAAGAAACGAGGTTTGTGAAATACAGATGGTTTCGGTTAAGTTTCGATCCGACCGAATTTTCAGCAGCATTTTCGCCGAAAACGAATTTTTGCCGAAACTCAGGTATTGGGCCAAATATGATAACAGGACCGAATTTTCTGTCGATCTCTAGTTATAACATGATACATCATTTTATGTGTAGGAAGAAGTACAGTATGAATTATTTTCTGGCTATCTGCGGGGTTGCCACGCTTCAGGGAGTTTTCTAGTCAAAATATCAGAATTTTATTTATAGAAAAATATATCTAGATTAACCGCACGCGAATTTCTGCTTACTTAACCCTTTCAGGGGCTGGGAAATTCTGTTCGTAAACTTATAAAATAATTGACTGACACCAGAACATTCAAAGGAATTTCTTACTAAATAACAAAACTCTGGAACAATGGAACAGTGTGAGTAGAGTTCATGGATTCCCTAGTTGCGTTGCAACTTCACATCCAGGCTTTAAATGTTGCATATTACAATGCATTGGGAGCCTTAGAAAAAATACTGTGTAAACGCGGCTGGTGGCCACAATAAAAAAAAATTAAAGGAGAGAAGGGAAAACAATTAAAAATTGTTAGTGTAGCAATAAGAGAGAAAAAAAAAAGTTTCATTTGATCCAAATAAATGTCCATGACAGTCGAAAAAGCTACCAAAGGAAGCCCCAGCATAAAAAAAGACTCTTTACAGAGACCATACATTAGTTTAACACAATTAAAAAACAAAGTAAGATACGAAAGTTTATGAAAAAATGAAATATTTACATATTTACAGAAAAGAGAGATTAAAGTTTATAAGAAAATGCACAGAAGATAGGAAAATACAATAATAAAAAACATCATTGAGGAGAGTTCAGACTAACAGGGCTGAAAAAAGCACAAAATGTATAGGGGAACAAGGGGAAAAAACGACGGCGCCCGCCCAGTCCGGTAACTCGATGAGAAAGGGTTAAATAAGGAGACCATGATAGTGAAATTAGATCACAAAAAGGTAAGAGAGATAAAATATTTGAAAAGCATTTTTTTTTTATTATAAATATATATACACACAAAGGACAGAAAGACAGGGAAAAAGAAATAGTTTAGCAATGAAAGAAGTTATTCTTCATTTAAGTTGAGAAGGTTAGCAAGTTTATCGAATTCATTGATGATCACCATTACTTTTTGCATAGGGTTATCAATTTTTTTGGTTTGAGTTGAAATGTTTTTGATGCAGCTTAAAAATTTTGTAAAGTGAAAAACTTCTTTTATTTCATTGAAGGTAGCAAGTATATCTTTAATATCATTAGAGCAATTTACTGGAATTTTCAAATTTTGAGTATTATTAGTATTTTCAGTAGTAGGAGAGGAAAAGGTATTTGAGGTATCATTAACATTAGTTTCGGAATTTGTCATGCTAGTACTGGTTGAGGGATCATTTGTCGAAGGTTTTTTTGTGTAGTTATAATCTTTAAAGATTTCGGCAAGAATTTGTGTTTCCGAGGAGAGATTGCTGACGCTATTACGTGTACTTTTTCTGTTATGTTTATTTTCAAGTCTGTACGGGTTTTTAGGCCACCCGCGGAAATTCGCGGGATGTCCAAGGCCACAGTTAGCGCAAGTAGGTTTAATTCTACCTTTGTGCTCACATGCAGTGCTTAAGTATAATTCCCCACATTTGACGCATTTGGCGTCAAAGCCGCACACCTCTGAGGCGTGTCCAATTTTGCACTTTAATTACAAAAGCAACTTTTTATTAAAATATTTTTGGTGCCAGTAGTCAGTTTTGGAATTAAAATTAGGTGGCTAGACCCTCTAGCCACCGCCCCTGAAGGTGTTAAAGAGCGATTCTCTTTAATTAAGTACTGGTGCCGAAGAATTTTCTGGACAGGAAATTCCCTGTAGCGTGGCAACCTTGATCTGGGTGACAAGACAGTTCAACAATTGGTGAAAACGTGCATAACTTGACAATCTGACAACCAAGGTACAGTTGACAAAAAAAAAAAAGTTAACACCCCTTCTAATACTGCAACAAATTATTGTAAAAGACACTTACTGGTACCAAAAGATTGGAAATAAAGTCTACTTTTAAATGATGTGTATAAAATTTGTTTAGGTGGCCACCTATATATAAAAACAAACCCAAACTTTGTTTTTTTTCAATAGCAGTACCCAAGTTTGACACCATAAATGAATTCTACACCCTTCAATTAGCTTAAATCGAAATTTCAATGAAATTCGTGCTATTAGTATTAGAGAAATTAATTATTTTAAATTGAGCATATTTTAGTGACTGTATCCAAATTGAAGTTCGGTATTTGATTGTTAAAATGCTACAGAATGATTATGTCACTTCTATCAATGTATTATTTCTTGCCAATAGAACCATTTCACTCGCTTAATAGTTTTCGACTATTGCCAGCTTAAATGTTTCAATAAAATGAGTCCAATATGTTTATTATTATTATTATTTTGCTTTTCTTAACATCATAGACGTCCCCTTAACCCTTTATGTACTGAATTACGAATTCATGAAAATTTTATCTTCTAAAGCATTTTTTGTGAATTGTTTAAATTACATTATAAGATTTACATAATCATTTAATACATTTTAGAAGGATTGAAGGATTTAGATGGATTAATTAAATTTAAATTTATTGGGATTTTGTGCAATATTTATAACCCCACTCAAATCTTTTATTTTAAATATTTAAGTAAATAAGTATTTTGTAAAATTAGGAAATCTATAAATATAATGTTCTTACAATAGAAATATTTCCGAAATGCAAAATTCTCTCCCCCACCCCCAACGACAAGAAAGCTGACAAATGCAAAGGCAAAAGAAATCATCCTTTTAAAATATTTTTGTTTTGTGTAACCCATAATGCTTTTGGAACAAGATAAAGTAATGTATCTATAATTCATTCTAAAATGTATTACAACTAATCGGTGTATTAAATGAATTTTATAACAAGTTATTTTAATGGTAATTATAAGTATCGTCAGTCGGTAAAAGGTTAAACAATCATTTTGAAGTTTTTTAATCCTAATTCGAAAGCTACTTGAAGAAAAAATTTGAAATTGAGAATTCACATAAATCAGGGCATAATAAATATAAATCAATAAAAAAATAATAGGTTACAATTCATATTTTTTTTCGAATATTAATTTCACAATTCATATCATAAAATTATTTAAATTACAAATTCAATGTATTTATGTTTGGTTTTTTAGTATTATAACCACACAAAAAATTATCACATTAGGATTAGAATTTCAGCAGATATTAATAAACTATGAAAATATAATTTAACATTAGAAACTCTAAATTTTGAATGTTTATAATTCAAAAACTTATCATCCAAATGACGTGAAATTTCGTTTCTGGGCATAGTTTGAACTGGAGATTTAAAGTATATTGTCAAAATTGAGTGTTGCCATTAAATAAACAAAGTTTGGTCTGGATTTGATTTGCGGATTTGCCCTAAGCAAATTTTATATAATTCACATAAAAGTAGACTTTTTTACCAATCATTTGGTACCAGTAACTTTCTTCTGTTATAATTAGTTGCAGAGTTAGTAGGGGCTGTTTATTTTTTCACGACAGTACGTAAGATCTACGGGAATCAAGGTTGCCTGTTTTCCTCCAATTTTAATATGAAATTTGAAATTCCTACCGGAAATTTGCCCAAAAGATGTTTTACTGTACGGAACCACAAAATGTGTATCATTAAATAAATCAAAATACACTGTTAATAATTTCTTATGTTAACTCGAAATTTCTGAATAAAAATGGAGAATAAACTGGTAACAGAAACTGGAATTATTGCTTTCTGTTTTATGCAACGATTTCAGAAGAACGTCTTCACTTGGATAGATCAACCATTGGTGTTATGAATAGAGAGGAGGAGACATTTAGTGTACACTCTCTACCAGTTGCGAGTGAAGTAACTGAGGAGGTTGTCACAAGATGGCGGCTGCTTTTTTAAAAATCGGATCTTCAGTTTCCGATTACTGCCAGGGCAAACATCCCACCAGTAAAATTGAATAGAAAATCTCGACTTATTAAGCGTCTTTTTCATGGAAATTTTCCTCAAAAAGTTTATAAAATTTTCTATTTGTTTTTATTCGTGTCATTATGCCTTTTAAAACTGTCAGTTTATTTCCCTGGTTGTCACAATATGGCGGACTAAGACCTAACTATCGCAAAAGTAAACTCCTACCAGTAAAAAGGAAAAATGTGTTTCTACCATTATTTATGACTGAAAATTTGTAATAATAGGGTGTTTAAATAAGTTCAAACTTTCTATATTAATCTACTGGTGAAAGTTTCCAACGGCCGGTAAACAACGTCTGCGATAGCGGTTACAGTTGAAGTTTCACTATGTTAAGGATATGTCAGTTCCTCTTAATTAATAGTTCCATGGATCAACCTCTTGTCGCTAAATGCACTTTATCAATAAATATGGAAAAAAAGTACTGTTCGAAATTTCTTCTACGAATTTGGAAATTCTGAATAAAAAAGGGACAATAAATATCCGATACCGCTACTAGTACTACTGACACTGATACTTATAATTTAAATTTATTTTACTATGCGACATTTATATTGATTTATATTGATTATATTTTATTGCATGCTGCTGTGTTATACAGGCATTTGAAACATTATTATACAGGGTGTCGGCAGATTAGTTAAGCAATTTCGTAAGTTAAGAACTTCCGAAACATTAAATGAAATTAACTAGTTGAAAGTCAGATTGGTAGTAATATTGCCGAAGTTTATTCACAGGTGGCTTTAGGTTTTATAACTGACGCTATCCCTTAGAGAGCGGTAATCATTCTTGTTCGGTATTACGATAATGGAGATGTACAACAGTGCTGAAAAATCGAAATGCTGTCTTTGGTTTCCTGATACTCATTCTGCGTGCAAGTACGGTTAAATAATGGTGATAATGGTAAACGTGAACTATTCTTCAATCTTAGAACAATATGTAATTCAATTTTTTCCCCTGCCAATTCCATTCATTAATACGTTCACGCCGGCGTGGTGGGTCACACTCGACTGTCTCGGAGTTGTCAAATCTCCGGCTTTTTGCACACCACTGTCATTTTAGAGAAAATGTTGTTGCTTTAAATCATCCAATTGTTCTAAATAAGTAAAACAATATTATCTGTATTAAAATACTGGTATCCAAAAAGCCGGAGACTTGGCAGCTCTGAGACAGTCGAGTGTGACCCACTGCGCCGGCGTGAATGTGTTAAATCATTCTTTTTGTCCAACTAATTTGTACCTGCATTACGGGCTACCCTTAGAAATTATATGCGGCAACTATGCACGTTTTCACAAGCAAAAATACACATTACTACACATGGTGGATATGTTAAACAAATTTGACTTTCTTTTTGTAATAAAATAAATTAATATGATAGCACACAGCTGTTTTTTAGTATGTGGGTAGTGATGGTCAGAAAGAATGTTTTTATTATCGAATGAATCATTCGGGCATGCGCAAAAACATTGTTCCCATTTTTTGTATGTATTTTTAATCAATTTCATCCAGAATTTTGTAAAAAGAAAAGAAGCAAATAAATAGTTGACAGCCGTCGCAATCATTTAAATCAATTATTTTAAAAAAAAGTAAAAGACAAAAAGAATTTCTATATATTTTATACGTTTCTTAAATTGATTCTAATTAAAATGAGTAACGTCTTTTTTGAAGCAAAATTTCTGGTAGAAATTGAATAATAATAAAAAAAAAACTAACAAAGGCTGACAACTATGCTTTTGGGCATGCCCGAATGATTCATTCGAATTGTAAAATCATTCATTCTTCCCATCACTAATATGTGGGCGTTTGTTCTGTTATTCTAGCTTTATCTGTCCAAACTAAAGGTCACCGAGAGAAAACTTTAGTTTTCCGTAACCAGCATAGAAAAAGTACAAACGCACAGCATTAGATATCAATCTCAGGTACAGTCGTGAAAAAAAAAAGTAAACATCCCTACTAACTCCTCAACAAATTATCGTAGAAAAAAGTTACTGGTACCGAACGATTGGAAATAAAGTCTACTTTTAAATGATGTATATAAAATTTGCTTAGGGGGGCATCTACATATTAAAACGAATCCAAACTTCATTTTTTCCAATGACAATACTCATTTTTAACGAGATATTTCAAATCTTAGGTTCAAACTATGCCAAGGCACCAAATTTCAAGTCATTTGAATGATAAGTTTTTGAATTATAAACATTCAAAATTTAGTGCTTCTAATGGTAAATTACATTTTCATATTTTTATTTATATCTCCTGAAATTATGCTCCTAATCTGCCAATTTTTTGTGTAGCAATAACACTAATACACACAAACATAAATACGCTGAATTGGCAATTTTTATATTTTTATGATATGAATTATGAATTATGAAATTAATATTCGAAAAAATTATGAATTGCAACTTACAATTTTTTTTTTTTTTTGATGGATTTAGATTTATTAAGTCCTGCTTTATGGAAATTCAAAATTTCACGCTTTTTTCCAAGTAGTTTTCAAATTATGCTTAAAAAACAGCAAAATGATGGTTTAAGGGGCCGTCTATGATAGAAGTGAGTAGATTTTTTGAAATTTCTTCTGCTTTCTTGTAATCTAACAGGCTTCATTGTTTGCTTGAGTGGCGCTGAAGGTGCCTTGATTAAGAAGGTGTCTCTCTCGGTTAACAATCTAGTACCGAACTTCAATTTGGATGCAGCCCTTAAAATAAACTTGTTTTAAAGTAATTAATATCTCTAGAACTTATGGTATGAATTGTATAAAAATTTATTTTTAGGCTAATTGATGGGTGTAGAGTTCATTTATGCTGTCAGAATTGTGTACTGCTATTGGAAAAAACAAAGTTATGGTTCGTTTTAATATGTAGATGGCCCCCTAAGCAAATTTTATATTCATCATTTAAAAGTAGACTTTATTTCCAATCATTTGGTACCAGCAACTTTCTTCTACGATAATTTCTTGAGGAGTTAGTAGGGTGTGTTTACTTTTTTTTCACGACTGTACCTGAGATTGATATCTAATGCTGTGCGTTTGTACGTTTTCTATGCTGGTTACGGAAAACCAAAGTTTTCTCTCGGTGACCTTTAGTTTGGACAGATAAAGCTAGAATAACAGAACAAACGCCCACATATTAGTGATGGGAAGAATGAATGATTTTACTATTCGAATGAATCATTTGGGGCATGCCCAAAGGCATAGTTGTCAGCCTTTGTTAGTTTTTTTTTAATTATTATTCAATTTCTACCAGACGACTGTACCTTTTGCCAAAAAAAAAATATATGATTTAAAAATATTAAAAAAAATTGTAAAAATTTCTCCCATAAGTATAACAGCAGCGTCTGAGTTTTTTCGTGACTAGTGTTGGTTTATTAATGACACTTAATTATTGGGCCCAGAGACAAATCTAATAAATTTACTTCGCAGCAAAACTTTTTTTTAATCAGGTATGATATTTCCGACTTTTAACCTACCAGTATAATCTTAGAGAAAATGTTATTTCATTTAATCGGAGCATTTTTACGATTTAAGAAAACGGCATTTTCTCAAAAATTATACTGGTGTGCAAAAAGTCGGAAATCTCATCCCTGTTTAATACATGTAACTAAACAAATCCATAATTGCGTTCAATTTCTGTTACAAAAATATTTTTTAATCAGTTAACCTAACTGCACAGGAGTGTTAGGTTTGATACTGCTTATTAAGATGCGGTATATATATAGTTTTGAAAACTGCTAGTGCTTTTTAAAAATTTTGATGCTGTGAATAGAAAGTATTATAAGGTATTAATATGTAGTGAGTTAGAATGTTATTGTATGTCAAATAAAAATTAAAAGCATTGAAAAAAAAATTACGTTAAACATCCCAGTCTGTCGTACAGTGCGTCTAAAAAATATATGGACAGGTGAATTTTTGAAATAACTGTTCAAAAATTGAAGCAATAGTCACGAAAAAAAATTATTAGCATATGGAATCATAACGTAAGTTTATTACAATGCAGAAATATCATGTTGATATAACAGATTATTTGTAAAAAAATAAAATTCAAAATAAGCTGTCTCAAAAATATATGGACAATGAAAATAATCGCTTTTTTTAGCACCCTATAAAAATAAAGCTGCATATTTTGCGTTCTGTATATGTCACGTAACCACTTCTAAATGTAAAATCCCTGCTCGCTCTTCAATTATCGAATAGTTTAAAAAAACCCTCGAAACATTTAATTCTTTGCACCCGTTTTAGGTAAAATTTGTCGTTTAACACCAAAGCGATATAACTAAGCGTCCTATCTTAAATGGAAGAAGTAACCGCAACTTTAAAAGCGAGGTCACATCAATCAAGGTCACGCGCCACCTAGCGGATGGAGTGTGAACTACAGATAAATACCTAACTGTTTTTTTACTCACACCACTAAAATTATAAAGTTTCTTTCAACTTAATTAATAAATGAAATCGATTTGACAAGGTGAAGAAAATCTTGTCGTGTCAAGTTCATATGGGTGCCTCTCTTGTTACGCCATTATTTTGCAATAAATGTGGCAAAATAAAATTCACATCCATGAGAGGCTAAAGATTTAGAAAATATGCACCGCCCTAAAAGCCGGCGTATGTGGATTATCACTCCGTCCGCTAGATGGCGCAAGTGTGTTAATTTACGCCCGATTCCAGCATTAAGTTTGCACGCTTACTTATATCGCTTTGTTTAACACGTTCACGCCGGCGCGATGGGCAGCAAAGCGTTATAAGTAAGCGTCCTATCTTAAATGGTAGAAATAACCGCAAGATTAAAAGTGAGGTCACATCAATCAAGGTCATGCGCCACGTAGCGGGTGGAGTGTGAACTACAGGTAAATACCTAACTGTTTTCTTACTCACACCACTAAAATTGTAAAGTTTTAGTCACCTTGATTAATAACTGAAATGCCTTTGATAAGGCGAAGAAAACTTCGTAATGTCAAATGTATCTGGACACCACTCTCGCTACGCCGCTATATTGCAATAAATGTTGCAAACAAAATTCATTTCCATGAGTGACTAAAGATTTAGAAAATACGCGCCACACTAAAAGCCCGCGTATGTGAATTATCACTCCGTCCACAAGGTGGCGCAACTGTGTTAATTTACGCCTGATTCCAGCATTAAGTTTGTTCGCTTACTTATAACGCTTTGATGGGCAGTGTTGCCAGATTGGGGACTCCCCCCCCCAAGGATTGTTGATTGTCACCGCTTTTTTGACATATAAATATTCGGCCTACTCAAAAATAGATTAAAAATTCTAAAAAATAAGGCGAATTATACTAGATTTAGAAAGTGGTGGCAGTCAAATAATCTGAATAATAAAAAAAAAACCAATCTGGCAACACTGGCGGTGGGTCACACTCAACTGTCTCAGAGTTGCAAAGTCTATGGTTTTTTGGATACTAGTATTTTAACACAGAAAACGTTGTTTTATTTAATTAGAACAATTGGGCGATTTAAAGGAACAACATTTCCCCTAAAATAACAGTGGTGTGCAAAAAGCCTGAGACTTGACAACTCTGAGACAGTCGAGTGTGATCCACCGCGCCGGCGTGAACGTGTTAAAGGCTCAAAATGTTAAAGTTTCTGATATTGCTAGACAAATGAAGCGTAGGAGGTCTAGAATGTTTGAAAATTTATCGAAAGGTGACAATGCAATTGAAAAAAGCGTTCAGGATGACCTGTAAAAACATGTTAGCGAGAAAATCAAGAGATGTTGTGAGCAGTTGCAACACAAAAGAAGTCTGTTTGTGAAATTGCGAGGACTTTAACGTTTTCTATTTCGAGATCTACTGTTCACCTTCGCATGCAGGCAAGCAAATTTCACTAATATAACAGAATGTGTCGGACACCTATGCTAAAATGGCACCGTAGAAAGGCACGCGTTCTTTGGGCTAAAAAACTCTAGCATTTGACGGAGGAAGGGTTAAATGTGTTCTTGCCTAACAAAAAAAAAATAATTTAGATATCCCTGATGACTGGACATACTACTGGCATGATCTACGAAGAGAACCTCGCGAGTTTTTAATTCGACAACAATGATGAGTTCGCTTATGTTGTGAAACAAGTTATATTTCAACGGGGCAATGAATATAGCTTTTGTTTATAGTCGACAGTGCTCCGAGGATTATTAAAAGGTCCCCAGAAGTAATATACCAGGGTTCGTACAGGTACTGTTATTTTCAATGCCAACTATCAGTATTTTTTTGTAGAAAAATAAATCTAGTTTAAACGGACGAAATTTCGCCTTATTGAAGGAGACATTTTCCATAAGAAAATACTGGTACTGAAGATTTTTTTAGTCTGGAAATTCAAGGACCGGACGAACCCTGTATACTTCAAATTGGAAATATTTTAGGAGGGCAAAACTGGAAAGTCTAACAGGACAATTCGTCTATTCACACACCCCACTACAGAACAGCTTATTTTACGCAGAATCAAGTGACTGTTATAGACTGGACAGCCATCAGCCCAGACCTAAATCCAATTGAAAACCTTTGGGAAGTACTTCCACAAGAGATGTATGCCCATGATCTTCAGTCTTCGACTATTCCGGAACTAAAGTAAAAAGTAAATCAGGGGTGGTTCTCCTTACAGCCACATATTCTCCAAACACTAGTTAGAAGCATGCTTGATAGGAATTTCAAGATAATTCAAATGAATTGGTCCAAAATAAGAATTTAAATATAAAATACTCAAAATTCCATATGTTTTGGGGACAGCCTATTTTGATTTTGATTTTTTTACAAAAATTCTGTAAAACTTATACTGTATTTCTTTGTTGTAATAAACTTATGTTATGATTCAATATGCTTTTTTTTTTTTCGTGATTATTGCTTCGTTTTCTGAACTGTTATTTCAAAAAATCGTCTGTCCATATACTTTTGCGACGCACTGTATCTACATTATAAAGTAGAGTAAGGTGCCCTATTTTCGTCCCCCAGACTAATTAAAAATTTCTAAATTATTAAATCTAAATTTAAAAAAAAATCCTAAAATTTGGAAAGAGATGCTATGCAATTGTAATAACAATAGTAAACATTTATCCGCGCTCACAAATATCCAATTTAATTTTTATTTTATTTTATGTTTGCACTGCTTTTCATTATACATGATGTCTTGTGACATTGTTTACCAAGTAATTGTTTTTAAATTTTCTGAAAATATTTTCAATCATGAATGATTTTGAATATGTCACCGTTTGTGAGATGAAACGTTTGTCAATCTACGTAAAGATATATTATCACTTTTCATAGCATTATTTAACTTAATATGAAAAACTTGTTTACAGAAGATCGAGTTTGAAATAGTTTATATTTTATTTCAGTACTTACTTTCAAGAAGTGCGAAAACACATTATTGTCCAAGTATATGGCAATGCATTAATATTTTTTATTTTTAAGCAAAAACGCGATTTAACACAATTCGTAGTTTTCCTCATTTCAAATTCTACCGTCCTTTCCTGGGAACTATATGTCAAATAATATTTGCCAGAGCTTCAAAGAATAGCTTAATGTATACAATGTATGTTTTAGGATAAGGCTGTCCAACCATTCGCCCATTGACAACAACTAATTTTTAACAAAAACAAAAGAATATTATTTAATCGCTAAAATTCTGAGATAAAATAATGTGAAATTTTTTTATAAACATAAATTGTATTCTGGAAGTGACAGCTTGAACAACGCATGGATTGTAAGTCGCAATTACGTTACATGCCTAAATAAATTGCTTATATTATTCACAAAACACTGCTCTACGAAAGCAGCATACTTGCCCGAATTTATGATAGTTTGACTTCCTGTAACAGGGTTATGGAACAATGGAACAATGTGAGCAGCTGAATGGATTGCCTAGTTGCGTTGCAACTATACATCCAGTGGATAGGTGATTGTGTTGCAAGGGCATTAGGGAGCCTTAAAAAAAATAATGTTTAGACGTGGCTGGTAGCCACAAAATTAAATTTACTTTTAACACTAGAACGCCCGGAAGGAATCGATTCGACTCCGACCATATGATTAAATGTCAATTGGAACCAGAAATTCTTTAGAAAAATAAGTTAAATTTTAAAAACGCAGATTTTCGTTAAATAAATCAGTCAAATAATTTTAAATAAAAATTCTGGTGTCAAATATTTTCATGAAACTTGAGTAAAATTTCCGGGCTTTCTAGTGTTAAGAAAAAGAAAAGACTAACAAAAAATGACAAAGTACATAAGTACTAGTATAACATATGTTGAAAAGTAAAAAAACAAAGAAAAGAAAAAAATAACTAAAAAAGAAAGAAAAATTCCATTAGTCCCAAAAAAAGCAGGAAAAGACGAAAAAGCTACCGGGGAGTGCCCCATAAAAAAAAGACATCTGTTCAGAGACCATACATTAGTTTAAATATAAAATGCTAAAAAACTAGCAGAAAAACAATTTTTTTAATACTATTTACAGGACAGAACAAACAGAAAGGTTAAGCATAGCAGAAGGTGAGAGAAACTCAGTCTTCATCGTTAAGCAAAAGCGAGTATTTATGGCGTTTTCTGTTAGTGGGGTCGGATACTTCGTTGTCGGGAAGTTCCGCTATAATTTGGTTAGTGAGGTTGTATACAGATTTATAAAAAATTTTAGCAAGTTTATTAATGCGCTGTTTTAAGGAAGTGGTTTTCAAATCCCTGCGGATAGTGGTATTACGAAGAAAATGGTGACCATTACGGATATAGCGTAAGTTTTTGTTATGAGCACCGTAAAGATACTCCATACTGGTTTTGCAAGCGAATCCCCAGATCGGACAAGCATATGTTAAGATTGATCTTATACATGCATTATACAGGATTAGTTTATTATGAATAGAAAGAGTATTGCTTTTGAGAAGAGGAGAGAGGGCCTGGGAGATACCAGCAACTTTGCCACGGATATTAATAAAATGTTTTTTCCAGGTAAGTCTTCTATCAAGGGTAATCCCCAGATACTTGGTGTCATTAGTCCAAGGAATAGTAGTGTTATTGATAGTAATGCGATTAGGAAGTGTTAATTTTTTAGAGAAATAGACAGCAGCTGTTTTCTGCTCGTTGAGCTTAACACGCCACAGGGTACACAAGTTAAAGAATTTATCTATGTATTTCTGGAGAATTTTGTATAATGTGAATGGGTGTTGTGGAGAGGCGTACAGGGCAAGATAAGTCCTCAGTGTTCTTGGGATATCGTTGAAGAAAATGTTAAATAATGTAGGGCCGAGGACCGACCCTTATAAAATACCAGAGAGAATAAGGTATAAAGTGAAAAGTATATTGTTAAGGCGGACGCGAAAGGTGCGGTCGCTAAGGTAAGAATGTGTGAGAAAGATAAGTCTAGCATTAATTGCAAGCTTAAATAGTTTTTATGTAAGGCCAATATGCCAAACCTTATCAAAAGCCTTAGCGACATCGAGAAAAACAGCCACAGCTGGTGTGTTCGTGTTTAGTGTCTCACTCAAGAACTCTACAACACGAAGGAGTTTATGTAATGTGGAATGTTTAGCTCTGAAGCCAAATTGCTCAGGAATGAGTATGTTTTGTGCGTCTAAAATGTCATGTAACTGGGACCTGATAACTCGCTCAACAACTTTGCTGATAGAGGGTAATAGAGAGATGGGACCGTAGTTAGTCGGATCTTGCAGATTACACTGAGGTTTAGGAATAGGTGCAATAATAGAAGTCTTCCATGCTTTAGGGAAGTAGTAGAACTGAAGAATAGCATTAGTTAGTTTAGTTAGATAAATAATACAGTTGCAAGGAAGATTTTTAAGAGCATAATTAGTTATGTTATCGTATCCAGGGGCTTTTCTGTTTTTAAGATTTTTGATAATATTAGAAATAACAATTGGTTGAATTTCCGGGAGTGGGTCCGTCGGAGGTGTAGCTAAAAAATTTTAAACAGTTTCATTTACTTCAAAATAATGATTAGGGCTGGCAAGATAAGGGTTAGGGGAAAACTGCTCGGCATAGGACCTGGCGAGGATTTCCGCCTTGTCTCTGTCCGTATATGCCGTGGTATTAAAGGCAGTTAAGGGGGGATTGTAGAGTAATTATTATTAAGTTTTTTCTTTATTTTCCAAAGAGAGTTATCTTGAGGAGAGAGGGAGTTAAGAAAGTTGCTCCAGCTTTTTTGTTTTTCCTTAGAAATGAGGTTTTTAATTTTATTATTAAGCCGATTAATCATAGGCTTTAAAGTAGGATCTCTAGTATTTTGAAACAGCCGTCGGATGTCATTACGTTGCTTACAAACATTATGAATGTAGTTAGGCATAGTAAAAGAGTTATTATTTTTAGTATATTGGTAAGTAGCTTGTTTTTGAGCATTAATAATAATATTTTGAATGTTATCAACAGCTTTGTCAATATCATCAGTGTTAGTAATATTAGGTAAAGTTAGGTCAGAATTGGAAAGAATAGTTTTAAATTTACTCCAGTCCACAGCCACAGAGGGGGGGGGGAGGATCAACACAGTCAATTTTGAAAACAACAGGAAGATGATCTGAACTTAAGTCATTAATAACTGTAGAACTAATAGGAAAAACCAAATTTTTTGAAATTGCAAAGTCAATAATGGAGGGGCGACCTCTACCAAGCCCAATACGTATAGGGGTGCTGGGTGCATGTAAACTAAGTCCTAGGTGAGTGATTAGGTTGTGTAATGCACTGCCACGACGGGTGGTTGAATGACAGTTCCATCGCCGGTTGTGCGCATTATAATCACCTGCGATGAAACAGTGCGTATTTTGTGAAAAAAGCTGTGTTAGATCATTGACTGGGAATAAAGGTGAGTGTCTAGCATATAAAGAAACAAAATTAATATTAAATCGTGGCAATTGTACAACAATTCCCGTGTAGTCAAGACCTGTGTATGTAGAGTGTTGAGTAGGATAGTGTGGTATGTGGTGTTTGATGTATATGGCAGTTCCACCCTGAACGGATCCAGGACGGGGGGTATGGTAGAGTTTATAACCAGAAATTCTGATACTTTTATTAGGTTTATGCACTTCTTGAAGAAGAATTATATCAATATTAGGGTGGTTAGAGACAAAAATACGAAGCTCGTCAATTCTGTTATTTAAAGTAGAATAGTTCCAGGATAACACAATAAGAGATTTAAAATGAAGACTAGACATGGTTGGGGGAGGAGAAATCATTAGCTAATTTGTCGAACTCTTGGATAAAAACAATAATTTTCTCCATGGGATTGTTATTTTTTTTGCTTGAGTAGAAATATTTTTTATACATTTAATGAATTTGGATATTTGCAAAATCTCTTTTATGTCTTGGAAAGTACTAAATATTTCCTGTATATCATTACTGTAGCTGGAAGGAATTTTGGTTGACTGGGATGGAGTATTATTAGTTTTTTCAGAAATAGCAGAGTTAGTATTTTCAGGAGATTGTGAAGAGGAAGCAACCTCAACTGGGGATTCAACATTATTTGAAGCAGAGTTATTTGAGTCCGAGTTAGTTTTTTCCTGCGATTTAGTTTTAGTATAAATGAAATCTTTGAAGACTTCTGCCAGTTGTTGGGCCTGCTGAGAAACCTTACTATTAGTATATCTAGCTGAGTTGCCTTTATTTTTACAATTCTGATTGTTATTTTCCCGCCTATAAAGGTTTTTGATGCAACCGCGGTACGTGGCTGGATGCGCCAGCCTGCAGTTCGCACGCATAGGCGTAATGCGTCCTTTATGAGTACAGTTGGGGGTAAGATGTTGTTCGCCGCACTTGCAACATTTCTCAGTTATTCCACAGACCTGGCTGGCGTGACCATAGCCCTGGCAGCGATAACATTGTTTTACCTGATTATGGCTCCTAAAGGCCTCAATAGTAACTGATATATACGAGATTTCCTTAATCTTATAAATTTCCTCAAAGTTTTTAGTTGGAGTACATTAACCATATATAATGGCATAGGATTGCCCGTTTTTTTGTTCTTGAGCATTGCAGCCCTAGTTACAGTATACCCGTATTCTTTAAGACTATCAACTATAACACTATTTTCAGTACATGGTAATCCTCTAATACAAATTTTCTTTGGACGCTGGTCCTTTGGGTGCAGGGTAGTATATTTTTTGGCGTGTTGGTCGAGAAAACTTTGGGTTTTCCGGAAATCACTATCATTCTTACAAAGCACTATCAGGCGCAATGTTAGGTTTTTCCTGATTTATATCAGCTATTTCTTTAGCCGAAATAGTCCAATTCCCTTCCAATTCTACATAGAACGGGTTTATCCTACTTTTGGAACTTCCCTACGCTTAACAGGGTTATTTTAATTTTTTGAACCATGTATATATAATACACTTAACAATTTCTGGTAGCTGTTTTAGTTTTTTTTCTAAGAAAAAAAAATTCTAAGTTTCTCTTTTTTTTTATATTACCTTATCTTTACAATTTAACGGTTTTTTCTTTGTTTGTTTTAACGCAACAAACTACTGATATTAACAAAACACTAGTTTTTCAAACCTAAAACAGTCGTCTTATTTAATCAAAACATACTTTAATTTATTAAAGTTAAGGCAGCAATTAGAAATTAATGATAAACCAAATCAAGCAATCTTTTTTTGCTCGTAACGTGTATTGGCAAAACAGTTAACCCTTTTTAGCGGCAAGGTACTTGTATTCGTAAAATGTTGAAATAATTGAATGATACCAGTATTTACAAGAAAACTTATTTGCAAACAAATAAAAGTATATTTTCGCGTACTTAGAAAAATTGAAATTATCATAAAAAAAATTGGCAATTAGGGATTAAAATTATGTGATGCAAATATCGTCGTCACCACCCTTTAAGGGGTTAAGGTGTTCATGAAAATAAAAATTTATAACAGATTTCGTATCAATTATTGAACTATAACCTACTCTCTTATATATTTCTTCGTAATCACTAACGACGACTTTAACTGTAGCTCTAATTTATGAAAAAATCATGCATATGCACAGTTTTTATTCTTATGAAGTTATTCATAATCATATGTGTTTTATTTTATTAGAAAAGCCGTCTACCAGGGCGTTCATTCTTTGAACGTGTTTAGTACGTGTTACATTAGCGCCACCTTGCGCCGGTTTTGAAAATCGAAATGACCTGCAAATGTACATTGTGTAAATTTTGTTCGGATACATGAGCTACCTCTCCTCTCCTACCACGAGTTATCAATAAAAAGCCGCTGAGGGAAATTGTACAGCTACGAGTTCTTAGATTAAATAGTTCATCACACTAATCTTAGATCAGCGTGAGTTTCCGATTTAGGTTCCATGCTTGATCCGCTCGTTTACAGATTATCTCTGGATTAATATTTCATATCTTTTAAATTTTTCTGATGTCAACTTTTCATTTTGCAGTAGGCGAAAAGAATACCAAACATTAGAGTTGACAAACTATTGTCAACTTGAGAAATTTTTTCCATTCATCTGATCAGGCTTATAACGGCTTTGCCGTCTACAAATTAAATATTGCACCAACTAACTTCGTTTTTTCCAATAAAAACACTCCACATCACATTTGAATTCTTTATTCAAATCAGAGAAGAAAAAGCATAAATTAAATTTTTCTTAAATCTGTATAGATTTGTAATGGGTGGAAGTTTGAGGATGCAAAAGTTAAATCCCTGTTGTAAACTTAACCCATTAACCGCCAAAACTATTACGATAGAAATTATCAAATTTCTCGTTGAAAGTAGTTTCCCACCACAAATTCAGTAAGGTAAATTTCGCTTTACCAAAATAGCAAAATTCCTGCCAATAAATAAGACATTTTTTTAAATTCTAAAATAGTGGTGCCAATGTAATTAATTCATTGCATGAGCAATTATTTTGACTGTTGCGTGAACGCAACGTCAGCGGTTAATGGGTTAACACATATCTTCCAAACTACTCATGTCATTGAAATGTACATTAAAAAAATCTAAATATATCTTTTTTTTAATTTTAATACTTCTAAACCAAGATTCTGGAATAGCGGACATATCTATTTAGCGGAAAAGTTTTCAATTCCCAACACATGTGTATTTGTAGGTTTTAACCTCAGAAAAGCGGGTACCTCCAAACACTGGGCAGATTCCGCGTTCCCGGTGTGGCTGCTATTCAGAGATTTTAATGTATGAATAACTTTACAAGTTTTTTTATTCTACATTTTGACACAATGATAAAAAATAAAGGAAGCGCCAGTTTTTCAAAACTTACCCTTAACGGCCGACGCTTTATAATCGTTGATCAAACGCCAGGTCGGACTTTTTAAAAACAAATAGAAATTACGTTGTTGATTATTATGTGTTTTGCTTAAATACAGTCGAACATCTATTTAACGAAGCCTCTAAATCCCGGAAAAAAGTTCGTTATGTGGTAAATTCGTTAAATAGAGATTCACCTTTTTAAATACTTTAAACTACATAAAACAGATTTTAAATTCATATACACTAAATATTTTTACTAAAAGTAATTAATCACATTTTTAAAATAAATTATATAGATTTGTTTTAATTATTTTACCCACCAATATCCATCATCAATTCATGTTTTCTATGTGTTTAAATCTTTGAAATCTGCAAGGAAAACAAAAGATTGTCCGGGAATACACTGTATTTTCTGTTTATAGTAAATAGTTTTACATTAAATTGAACGAATTTTAATGACATTATCGTATTTATTATTATTATAACAAATAATTTTAACTATGCATTAACAAATGCATCCTTAAATTTAATTTCTGAAAAACTGTGTTAATTTTGCCTGAGTTTTTTCTTTTAAAAAGTGCTTTCTCTCATAATACGTCTTGCATCTATGCAATGCACCAAAAACTCCTTCATGCGTATTCTCTTCTAACTATAATCCGCGTCGGATTGTTTCAAATGATTTTAGCGTTTCATCATACGAAGTTTTGTTAATTCCTGCATAATGATCATTTCCATCATCATCATATTCGTCTTCATCACAATTCATTGCTGTATTGTTTCTATTTTTCACACTGTCGAAAATATCTTGTTCGGATAGTGTTTTCGAGGTCTCAGTTTCAGAATTAATTGAAATACAATCATCAATCAGCACATCATGATTATTTTCTCCATTTTTTCTCACTGTATCCACATTTTTTTAAGTTACCCTAAGGGATCGTCTTCGTCCTCCGTACTTACCGAATTCTCACTGCTGACAAAGAAGGCGCGTGGTAAAACCAGTTCAAGATCATTGAACGTCATAAAATGTGTTTAAAGTAAGAATAAGTTTGAAATGACCAGAAATATTTTGAAAAATGGGGAGAAAAAAAATTTGATCACAAGAAAAAGCTCGTTAAACAGAGAATGCACCTCGCTATTTGGAGGTTATTTTACGAAGAAATTCTCAAAATGTTCTTCGTTCCAAGGAAAAGTTCGCAAAATAGAAATTCGCAAAATAGAGGCTCGTTAAATAGAGGTCCGACTGTAAATTTGCTTATCCTTTAAATCCTAAATTTTGAATAAAAAAATTTCACTACCTGGATTATTATTTACGTTAATATCCAGAACAACGTATATAATAATAATTATATTTTTAGGTAATTTATTTAAATAAAACTGATTTAATAAATCTTTAGTTAGAGCTCTTTCTGCAAATTATTTACAAAAAATAATCAGAATAATTAACAAAAAATACTTTTATGGAATTCTGACAATTCTTATATGAACAGTGCAAATAAATGCATTGTGATCCTATCTGTAATAAAAAAGTGTTTTGCAGTTGCAAATTTTTCGTATAACATTTTTTTTAATAGGATAAAAGCTACACCAAGGTAAATGGGGGAAAAAATAACCACATTAAGAATTATTTAGCTTCTATTGTTTCATTGCTCTTTCTAAATATTATTGAGCAAATTATTGTGTATGAAAAGTGGAATCTACTTTTATTAGTAGACGAATTAAACAAAATTTTACATTCAATTTTTTTAATGGTACTTAAAAGTACCGTCAGGATATAAAATATTTTGTGCTTAAAGGATTAGTAAAATTATTATAATAAAATTTCTAATAATTCAGTTTATATATATATTTACTTACCGCTGTTTTCAATAGTCAAAGCAAAATGCTGAGAGAAACTGTTTTTTCATAATCGAACTACGTCTAAGTAAAGGAAATCCCCTAAATTTCTGATTTCGTTCACAAATAATCATTTGAGAAAAAATGAACAATAACAAAAATGAAATGTTTTCATTGTGCATATTCTTTGTGCGAGGCTGCTAATAGCAACTGTTTTTATATTCCATTTGAACCACTATTTTCCAAAGAATAAATTTTGTCGTTCATTTCTTTTGCACATGCGCATGTTTTCTGAGAAACTCAATGCGAAGATTCCTGCTTCTACTATATTCTTTGATGTCGCAAAGGCATTTGATAAAGTCTGGCATGATGGCCTCATATACAAATTAATTAAGCTTAAATTCCATGCTAGACTAATACACTTAATAATTTTCTACCTTTGCGACCAAATTATCTGCGTCCGAATAAAAAACATCATTTAGGCTACTTTTCTCATCCTAGTGGGCATAGTTCAGGGGAGCGTGTTGAGCCCTATGTTGTTCAACATCTTCATCAATGACATCCCAAGCTGACTGCGCACATATCTTGCTCTTTATGCGGACTATACCTGTATCTGCGCCTCAGCTCACCACCCATATAGTTTTCATCAGTACCTACGGACTCGCATAGATGATTTCCTCAACTGGTGTATGTTATGGAGCGTCTTAGTCAAACCCTTCGGGACTAGCGTCTTTTACAGAAATTTTAACCTTTTATCACCAGTTTTTTTTTTAAAGAAATTTTTGGCTAAATAAATCGGGAAAATGCTCGGATTAAATAAGGCAAAAATTTCAATAAAAATTTACTGGTGAGAATCACGGACTCTGAGCACGTTAAGTGGCACGTATACCGGTCGATCGTCCCCATGGGGTTAGTGAAAATAAAACTTCTGTTGTATACTTCTCACGCATACTAAGATATCCTAATAGAATTATAATTAATAATACTGCTATTCCATGGTTAGACAATGCTAAATATTGGGGGTCATCTTCGACGGTAGACTATCATGGAGCAAGCAAATTCGTCCCATCATGGGCAAAGTTTCTGAAGCTTTCATCTCCTTCAAACCTTTTCTAACTAGTAAAACTCTATCAATATATAATAAACTTATTCTTTATAACTCCTGCATCCTACGAATCATAACCTATTCTAGCCTGGTATGGTGCTTTACTAGCACCTCTTCAATGGACATTCTTAGTCGCCTGCAAAACAAAAAGCTGCGTATCGTGCGCAATGCCTCACGCTACCATTCGAAGGGACCTAAAAACTATAACCCTACGTAAGCTCATGAATGATCTTGTGAAGAATTTTTACAACAAAATTTATGACCTATCAAATGAAATCGTAACGAACTACCATGATTATGGCGCCTTCGAGCCCCAACACTGCAAGCGTCCCAAATATTCCATTATCATGGACACCCAGTGAGCTTTGTGTTCACCACACTTATATTGCATTCTGTCTATTTCTTATACAAATATAAAACCTTTAAAAAAACATAACATATACAATATATATAGATACATGTAACATCTTTTCAAAACCTGCCGTGTGAATCGTAGCCGTAGGGTTGTAATCTACTTATACAATCCACCACTGGAGATTATTGCAGGTAGACACTACGCCATAGACGATTCTCTCGTATATATCACCAACCAAATTATTAAGAATACAGTTGTCAAGGTCAGGAGAAAGGCAATGATTTGATAAAATCATGGAGATTTTCCATAAATAACAACAGAAACATGATGTCAATCAGCAATTTATTGAAGGCAAGTAAATTTATGCAATTCAACAAGCATAGGAGTATTCATTTCGATTAAGGTCACATATCTTAAAATGAATATAGACTCAGAAGATCATCACGACTAAAAGACAAAAAACTCTCCCAGTGACGTGGAATTTTTAAGCCGAGCAAAAATTGTACAAAACCTGCTCTCCCAGAGAATGTAACTGTATAAACACTCGCAAAAGCAAAAGCGTAAGCATAAGGATGCTCAAGCAAGCCAATTCCGTCAAGAGCAAGGGGAAGGAGAGGGGAGGCTGCGCCCATGATTCGATCAACTCCGGGGACGAGGGCGGGGATACTTGACGTACCTAACGGAACTTAAATAGTCGGTGGTAGCTTTATCGAGAAAACAGGATGCTTGCAAGGCCTTATGGGATATGGAAGGATTAAGAAAAATGATATTTAATAAACATTCGAAACAAAAGTAATTTAATGTCAGAATAAAAATAAAAGAAATAAAGTAATTTAGTGGGTTTTATAAAGAAGTATACCTACGAACAGATTATATTTTTTAGAATAATAAATAAAAGAATACGCTGGGTTAAAAGCATAAAATAAATAGGGCAATTAAGTTCTTATTAATAGACAAGTAAAAAGGGTAGACATTATAAGAATTTGGAATAGTTTAACTAAGATAAAAGGGCGAAAAGTTTTATTATTACACACACATATATATATACCGGGTGTCCCAAAAAGGACTGACTGATTTTAAAATTCAATAACTTGTAAACGGTGACAGATATTTAAAAAATTCTTGCAGGAGGGTTATGCATAAGGTCAAAAGTTTTTTTACAGTGATTTTCAATTTTAGTTCGAATTACAAACAATAGATGGCGCTGTAAGCAATAGTCGCTAAATACAGGCTCGATTTTTGGCCCTTTATCTTGTTCTATGCGGAAAAAGGAGATGGAAATGTATTATCCGGGCCACGAAGTACCAAAAATCGAGCCTGAATTTAGCGTCTATCGATCGCAGCTCCATCTATTGTTTGCAATTCGAACTAAAATTGAAATTCACTGTAAAAAAAACTTTTGACCTTATGCATAACCCTCCTGCAAGAATTTTTTTAAATATTTGTCACCGTTTACAAGTTATTGAATTTTAAAATCAGTCAGTCCTTTTTGGGACACCCGGTATATATATATATATATATATATATATATTGGCCTGGCTATTGCCTTTTTTTGTTAAAGTGCCATTTGCTGCCTCCTTTACAACTTTTGCTGCCTCCTTTACAGCTTTTGCTGCCTCCTTTATAGCTTTTTTTGCTCTAGCTAGGTTAGGGCCTTCTGAACAAGTACTAACATTTTATTTTCTCTTTATACAGTAGTTTTTGTAGCTACAGGTATACCTTAACTTATTTTTTCTATTTCAGGTTTCGTACGGGTACCGTTAGTGTCATAGCGATAAATCAGTATTTTTTTATAGAAAAATAGATCTAGTTTAAACACGCTGAATTTTGCCTTATTGAAGGAGAGATTTTCTATAAGAAAATACTGATACCGAAGAATTTCCTAGTCTAGAAATTCAAGTACCCGTACGAACCATGTATTTACCAACTTCCTAGACTTAAGTCTAACGCCTTAATATTAAAATTTTAATCTTTTATATCTCTTTAAAATTAAAAATTTTTGATTTTACCTTAAATTTTTTCATTGATTCTTAAGTAGTTTTAAAAGAGCCCTTTTTCCTTTTCAATGGCTCACAATTTTACAAAACAATTGTATTATTTTCATGGAAATGGACCTTGGAATATTTCCATTCAAGGTACAATTCCACTTTCACAGGTTGTATTTATTTATTAATATATTGTAATTGTTAACACTTTCACGCAGAATTCCGTTGCAGAGAGGTTTCTTATAAGATTTCATTATGATTCCAGGTAACCGATTTTACCTTAAGGATTTTACCATAAGGATTTTACCATAAATTTCTCCATTGATTCTTAAGTAGTTTTAAAACTGCACTTTTTCTTTTCTCAATGGCTCACAATTTTAGAAAACAATTCAATAATAGACTGGCTGTTAAGTTGATCACAACTAGGAAACCCCTTCATGCTGCTCAACTGATTACCACATGTTTTACAATGTGGCTTTTGTCGCTCCTGTACAGATTTTCCTGACTTTCCTAAGAGTGTCATTTCAGCGTGTCATTATGTGCTATTAAGTGCAAATTTTTTTCCTTAATACACTAAATTTAGTAGTTTTCGTAACTGCAACTATACTGTAATTTAATTTATCTATCTTAAATTTAAATATTCTACGTACTAACCATTATTTGACTTAAGTTTATCAACTTAAATTTTTATCCCTTAATCTTAAATATATATATATATTATTATTATTATTATCATTTACTTCTTAAGTAGTTTTAAACTACACTTTTTCTAGTCACAATGGCTCACAATATTACAAGACGTTCAATCAATAGTTAAGTTGCTTTCAACTAGGAAGCCCTTAAAGCTGCTCTATGGTTCGTATGGGTTCTTGAATTTCCAGACTGAAAAATTCTTCGGTACCAGTATTTTCTTATAGAAAATCTCTCCATAAATAACGCGAAATGTTGTACGTTTAATCTAGATTTGTTTTTCTATAAAAAAAAAATTACTGACACATTGCCTTGAAAATAACGGTAACCGTACGAACTCCGTGCTCTACAGTTCAGCCACTGCCCCTTGAATACTAGGCCTGAGCGCTGACACAAAAATGGCGGCTACCGAAGGCGGACTTTCTTAATGGAGTTATGAATAAAGAGGAGGAGACATATAGTGTACTGTCTACCAGTTGCGAGTGAAGTAACTGAGGAGGTTGTCACAAGATGGCGGATGCCTTTTTTAAAAATCGGATCTTCAATTTCTGATTACCGCCAGGACAAACGTCCCACCAGTAAAATTTAATAGAAAATTCCGTCTTATTTCAGCGTCTTTTTCGTGGAAAAATTTCTCAAAAATGTCTTAAAAATATCTATTTGTTTTTATTGGTGTCAGTATACCTTGTAAAGCTGTCAGTTTGTTTCCCTGGTTGTCACAATATGGCGGAAACGCAGGGCCTTACTATCGCCAAAGTAAGCTCCTACCAGTAAAAATGAAAATTTGTTTCTATGATTATTTATGACTGAAATTTTGTAATAATAAGGCCTTTAAATAAGTTGAAGATTTCTATATAAATCTACTGGTGGAAGTTTCCACCGGCGGTAAACAACGTCTGCGATAGCAGTTACAGTTGAAGCTTCCCTATTTTAAGGATATGTCAGTTCCTCTTTATTAATAGTTCCATGACTTTCTTCAGCGTGTGTACGGTCCCTTAACACGTTCACGCCGGCGCGGTGGGTCACACTGGACTGTCTTAGAGTTATCAATTCCCCAACTTTTTGCACACCGCTGTTATTTTAGAGAAAATATTGTTCCTTTAAATCGCCCAATTGTTCAAGTTAGATAAAACAACATTTGCTGTATTAAAATACTGGTATCCAAAAAGCCGGAGACTTGGCAGCTCTGAGACAGTCGAGTGTAACCCACCGCGCCGGCGTGAACGTGTTAAATATTCGTACAAATAATTTTTAAATTTTTTTTATAATATAAATTTTTTTTTCCGCCTTAGTTTTCACAGATTAAACGATTCAGAGAAATCTTTTATAAAATACTGGTGTCAACATTTGAGGTACCGTATCTACGTTTAAAAAAATCTGCCTTAAGCAGCCGCCATTTTTGTGTCAGCGCCCAGGCCTAGTATTCAGGGGACGGTGGTTCAGCACGTGTTTGTCCAAGTTTAAAGTGTTTCATTTGGTACTAGAAAGCACCCACTTGTTGTCCACGAGTGGGTGATTTCTAATGCCACTTCTACTAAAGTCATAAGGAATATTTTTTTTGTTTTTTTAACGTGTATTAACCACACTTAAACAATTTCCTCTCATGCTTCAACTCGTCGAACCACCCAGAGTTGCAGGTTTGGCTTCCAATTTTATTACGAAATTTAAAATGCATCTGTCATTTCAAATTCAAATGTCTTCACCGAAAATGTCCGTGTGAATTTTGTAAAGAAATTTTTAAGTCACGTGCTCAATAGCAGAATAAACTGCTTTTAGAAGAACGATTACTATAGGACAGATTATTCTTTAGAGATTGCACTTTTTATATCACAGGTATGAAGTGTTAGATGCATTTTTCAAACATGGACAGAATAACTTATTTTTTTTTCTGCAAAAAATTAATAACATTTCCGGGTATGTATTTTTAAAAAAGAAGCATGGATCCAAGCAATAAGGAGACACGATGTGTTTATCTTTTAAGATTTTATTTAGGCTAATTTTGCATTATTTATGCATTTAATCTTTTTAATTGTTCATAATTTTACTGTAAAAAGAACGGAAGATTATAGCAGAATAAAATATTCGTTATAGCAATATTTAAGAAATGATAAAGTATTTATATGAGATGCAACTTTAAAATTATTGGTTTTTACTCGTACACGCAAAAAATCAGCAGACGCTCTTGATCAGAAATTAAAAAAATCGATTAGAGTCTCTCTTTTTCCTTTAAATACAAAGATTTTATTTGAAAATGCTGGTCAAAATAGGTGTTTTCAAACGAATTTCTGGACGCAATAGTAATTTAATGATCGTTATATAAAAGCATTCGATTATAAATTGAACTGTAACACACTTATTGAAAAATGAAACACGCTATTCAATTCCATATCATTGCCGTTGTAATGGCCGACCGATGTTGAAAGGGGGAAAATATGTGTTTGAGAACCGACTGAATATAAGTTTCCTTTATAGACAGGTTCCATTGTTGCACGTTTTACTGATTTCAGTAAGCAGAGACATTTCTATTAAAATATACAATTACTATCTTTTTCTTTAATATATAGAGTAATGCTTGCTTAGACGGAATGGCAAGAAACCTCTAAAAAAATTCCGTTTTAGACAGAATTTTCGTCTCAGCAGATAAAATTGCATTATTTTCATGGAACTGCACCTTAGAATATTTCCATTCAAGGTAGATATCCATTTTCACAAGTTGTATTTATTTATTAGTATATTGTAATTCTTTATACTTTTACGCAAATCCCGTTACAGAAAGGTTTTTGATAAGGTTCCATTATGAGTCTAGGTAACAGTAAATAATTCTAGCAAAGACCTCATGCAGAATCTATAAATAGATTTGCTGTAGTCTTGTAACCATATGTTTCACATGTAGCACTTTAAACGCTCAGTTTATACTTTATGAAATGCTAAATCACTGCAGGTATCTAGACAGATTTTATCTTTTATTTTAATGAATAGTTAAAGCTAATTATAATCGAAACAATCCTCTGAAAATCAGAAAATACACCGAATATATGTATTGCAATACTTACAATGATTTTTAATATCCGTTTTCAAACGAATAACGAAAGTAACGAGTAACGAATACTTTCTAACTGGTAATGAGTTTGAAAGTAACGACTATATACGGTAGTTCATATACACGTTACTGTTACAGAAGTTAGAATATACAGAAATGTGAACATTAATCTTAATCTAGTGTATCTAAATATTTCTATATCCAATATCGGATATCGATTGTTAGAAAATAGGAACTTTTACCAGCTATAAAATACTACGGTTTATCTCTGAAATTTCTCTTTGGCCAAGCACCTACAGGAAAAATATTGGAAAAATGTTATCTGATTTCATGCTTGAAACTTTTCAAATATTCTCGGAAAACATATTTTAAAATGTTTTGTATATCTACTTAGAAAGTTTTCTAACATGTTGAAAAAAAAAATCTTTCAAATCAATATTCCCCGTTTTCTTTATGCATATATTTAAAAGGAATTTTGTGTTAGATATATATCTATATCTAATTTGCACTTTGAAGTTAATTATGTAATACAAGAAGGAAAGATCCTATATTTAAGAGGTCTCCGGACTCTTTAACCTTCTCGCTGCGTAATTGTTTTATCAAAATAGCTTCAAAAATTGCGCATTTAACCCCTTCGTGAGGAGCGTCTTTTAAGAATTTTTATTCTTTTCTCACCGGTTTTTCAAAACAAAGATTATTGTCTAATTTAATCGGGAAAATGTTCCGATTAAATAAGGCAAAATTTACAATAAAAAAATAACTGGTGGGAATAGTCAAGGAGGGTTAAATAGAAGGAAAAAATGCATCCCCGAGGAAAACTCGGGTTGCGCGAATTTTGCAACTTTTACGTTGCCCGAGGAAATCTCGGGTTAAGTTTCAAAATTTTTGAATTTTTAATTTTTTAGATATTAAACTCCTATCTTTTCTGAGCATTTTGATATAATTTTTTCCTTGAAATTTCCATTAGAATAGAAGTTATGCTTATTAGAATTATACCCGCTCAATAGCTGAAGCGGCGTTTCCGAAACTTTGAAGAAATATTTCTCCAAATGACATTTTTAGACATAACGCGCACGATATCTCAAAAACTTCCGAATATTTTTTCATGAAATTTTCAAACCGTACGTTTCCTGTTAGTCTGTATAAACGTAACCCAAAATTTCCCTTTTATTGTTGAAAAAAAAAAAATTTTTTAGGTGGTTACACTATTGAAATTTTCAAAATTTTGCATTAGTTAAATGCAATTTTGTATTAAAAATATAAAAATGCTTTAAATACAAAATTTTTTAGGTTCAAGGTAATTATCACAATCTGAAGTATAAGTCGGCACCAAAATTAACATTCTAGTTTCCATATTTATTTTATAATCGTACGCATAATTGTTATGCCAATTTTTTACTCGTCAAATATCTAACAGTTTGCATAGCTGCCAACTTGTACGGATTTTTCATACCACTAAAATTGTATAGTTAATTTTAGCTAAATGAATCGCCGAAATTCAAGCAAATTTAACGATTAAATAAGTCAATGATTTCTATTAAATTTTAGTGGTAGGAAAAATCCGTACAAGTTGGCAGCTATGAGTTTGGATTCCCCCGTAAATGTTAATTCTGTATCTTGCAATACTTTAAATACATAAAATGAAAGAACATACTTATATCTTTTATTCAAATAAAAACTGTCCTTTAAAATCATATACATTTTAAGACATTAAATGTTGAAAATGGTCTTTTTTTTTTTTTTTTCAATTTTAAGAGTCCTAAGAACACTTTAAGGCAAGATCAGATTAAGGCAGGGGCACACACGGTGTGCAGCTCTATGCAGGAAATGCACCGCTTAGCGAATAGAAATCGATCTCTTATTTAAATGCAAGATTTTTTTCGTATATAAAGCGAAAAAATTTACTCGGGAAAAGAGGTGAAAATGCTCGCTTTCCATACGCGTTTAGTCGAGGAGGAGTTGGGGTATCACCTATTCTCTTCAAAATTTGTAGAGGGCCGTAAATGTAAAACTTGCAACTGCCGTTGAGATATGGAAATATTTTTAAATGTAATTTTGAGATTTCTTATTAACGAATTTCTGTAATAATCATCAACTTTTTTAAGCCCATAGTTTTTTCCTTAAAGAGTGGGAGGGGATTACTATTCGGAAATAAGAAGTTCTAGAGCGGAAAGATACAGGGTAGGTAATACAGAGAAGGTAATACAGAAAGATACTTTTATGTAATTTTCAGAGTTTCTATTAATGAAAGTCGAAATTTAATCCTTAGAACATTAATTTTTTACACCGTTTAGTGCTGGACTGTTTATTTGAAATTTGGTAACCACAATTTCCATATGATAACTTTCGTGTAATATATTTCTATTAGAATTTTTCCATGATGATTTTTGTTTAGAAATGACAATAACAAAATAACAAACAAGTAAACCCGATTCCCTATAAATAGCACAGATGTATAATGTTCATAGTCAACGGGTCAATGAATATATCTTGAAATCCAATACACAACATTTTATTTCTTTAGACAGAATGGATGATAAAAAATACTTTCACAATATTAGTGTGGAAAAAAGTGTGAATAAATAGTAAGAATAAGTGGTGTAGAATAAGTGTGGGGAAAAGTGCAAAAATAGGGGTCTATTCATATACTACATTTCAAGATTTTTCAGTGATTTACATAAACGTTTGAAAAGAAACCAAACAAAAGCAGTCGCAGTTTACGGTCATCTTAGGGTAAAGGGAGAAGCTGACACGGTTAGGGTCCACTGTTTACGAATAATAATCGTGGCCTCATTTAATGACATAATATCTGCCTTAAACAGTGCAAATTTACTGTTCGGATATAGTGGCAATATTCGACTTTCTTTTCCAAAAATTCTTACTGGGACCCGGGCAACTGTGGTCTTGATTGTAGTTCCAATTACATGCGAAATATCATAAACGAATTCTTGGGACATATGTTTCCGAGTCAGAAGATATCAGCATGTGCATCAATTATCACCAAAATGTAGGTAGATTTAAAAATATTCTCTGATCGCAATATTTATTGGGTCAGCCGGAAAGTCGTGTTGTGTTGGGGAAATCAATTCGTACCGGAAAATTCTATCATTTAATTATTAGACATTGATTCCGATATCTAATGTCTAATAATTACCGGGCAGAATTTTCCGGGACGAATTGATTTTCCCAACACGACACGACTTTCCGATCGACCCCTTATTCTCGCTCCCGTGATAGTCACGGGATGTGTCTTTTATTCACTTTGTTTGATTCCCACCAGTTTTATAAAATAGTGTAATTGGCTTTATTATGAAATCATTTTACCTGTCATCAAATAAGGTGAGTATTTCCTTCTCAAAAAACTGGTGCCAATAAGCAATTTGAATTTTTAAACTGTAATTTAATGCGACCCTCAAGGGGTTAAGTATACCAAGATATAAAAAATAACTTATAAACAGAGCTGCCAAGTCTCCGGCTTTTTGGATACCAGTATTTTAATAAAAAAAATTTCGCTTTCTTTAATTGGAACATTTGGGCGATTTAAAAGAAACAAATTTTCTCTAAGATAATAGTGGTGTGCAAAAAGCCGGAGACTTGGCAACTCTGCTTATAAATCATATAATTTCTGATAAGAAAAGATTATAGTCATAGAGTAGTCACTTAAAAGTTTTCAATAGCGTCTACGCATAAACTCTGCCTATACAGATCGGATAAAAATTGTTACGATTGGCAACGATTCCCGACATTGAGAATGGTTCGCGGTGTTGGCAAATTTTTTATACCCATAAAATTTTACAACAAAATATAGTTACAAATTATACATTAATTAAAACATTCAAAACAACAAGCGGCAACATAAAAGGTAAAATTAGGGCATATCTGATCTCAGTTTCTGTCGCAGTCATACCATAGATCAGGGTCGGCGAACCTTTTCACGTGCGCTTGCCTAAAAATCACAAAACAATATGTATCAACAATGTAACGTGCCAAATTTATACAACAATAGCTTTGAAGAGTAAAATTTTTATACGAAGCACTGGTTAAAAAATCAGTTGCTTTTGAGCATTAATAATTAATAAGTAAAAAATATTAAAAATCAAAATGAGATTTTTCTGTATACTAGAATAATCCAATGAATAAATTAATTTTTAATTTGCATATAGGATTCATTTATGTGGTATGTACTGTAATAAGGGGGGGGGGGGGAAATAAGAGTTTTTATTTCGCTAATTTTTTGCATAATTATTATTGCAACATCTCGGTTATAATTTTTCAAGTTGCATTAAACAATGTACTAATAATGTATTGATGAGATTTTTACTATCCTACATTCGATGGAAGCTGCTTCATATCTGGTTCATATTATATAATTTTTACAAATATACGTAGCTAAATTTGATCCAATTGCCATTTTATTGCAGTGACTGTCAAACGAAATTCATTTTCAAATTACAGCTTTCTAAATTCACATAGAAAAGCAAAATACATGTCGAAAACGCTGCATAACATCACAGGAAAAGAAAATTAGGTGTTAATTCATGGAAAAAATAATTGCATTATATGTGAGAGTTTGCCCGTATGAAGCAAAACTTTATTGTTTATAAATGAAATAAAATATGGATTTTATCTGCAACAATTACCACATATAATTTTTTCACGTGCCAGAAAAATTAGCGTACGTGCCAACTCTGGCACGCGTGTCATAGGTTCGCCAACACTGCCATAGATTCTGCAATCAGATCCAACATGCGATGTAATGATTAAAACGTTAAATATCAATCCGTCCATTTAACACGTTCACGCCAGGTCCGATATTCATGTTTTTCGGTTGAGATGGGCGCTCGAATTCATATTTCGCTTCATCTGGCGGTGCGGTACTGTTGCTTATTCAGACACTGTATGTAACCACCCGCCTCTCTTATTTATTGAATTGAACTCGGATATATCAAGCAGAGGGTAATTATGAAGAGGTAATTGTGAATGTCTAAATGTTCGTAAGGAGTAAGAAAATTACTTAGAGACATGATTTTATTGATTGCATTGCATATGTACGTCTTTAATATAACCTCCTGAGACCTGGGATCCATTTAAATGATGTTTTGCTTTCTCTTTCTATTCCGTTAAATTTCATTGAAGCAATCTAAAACCAGTTGGTTTTGGTAATGTATGAATCAAAAATCAACATTCAGCTTTTGGATTTTGGCAACGGTAACTACTTTTTTTACAAAATGGCGTAATAAATGAGTCAAGTTGGAATTCTACGTTCTGCTGGTAATTTTAGTTTTTATGTTATTTTAATTTGTTTAAACTATTTTTATTTTGCAATTTTAAATCAGATGTTAATACTTGCCTTATGCTCTTTATAATAAATGCTATTCTTTCCCATACTTCTCGCATTTTTTTAAATTACTTTAAAGCGAGTTATGGCCTGAACATCTATTTAGATAGATGTGCTGTAAAACAAAATTAAAAAATCGAAATTTATTAATTTCTTTAAAAACATCATTTTGATACCTATTTGTTAAAAAAAAAACTCATATTTAAAAAAAAAATATGCATTACATTTTGCTTGGGTCTCAGGAGGATAAAATATATTACAATCTAAAGAAGTATAGACAACATGATATAAATGCATTTCTGTAAGGTAGAAGCCACGCCCTTAGTCAATGATATTTTTTGAATGAATACTAGAATTCTCGTTTCCCGTAGTGAATGTATTAAGTTTATAATAATGAATTGTTTTCACTACTGAATTTTCGAATATGCGAGTGTGACCCACCTGTAGTGCACGCCGTCTATAGCATAGTCGAGTGTGACCCACCGGTGATGCACGCCGCCTGATGCAACAGTCGAGCGTGACCCAGCAGTGATGCACACCTCCCGATGGGACAATCGAGTGATCCATCGGTCACGCCGACTTGAATGTGTTAATTAATATTCTGAAAGCGAAAAGTATGTTATTTAATTTATCAAACATGCAGACCTGTTGTTGTGCAGTTGTTATTTTAAACAAGTTTACTTGGGAAAAGTTGTGACCAATAATGTGAAAAAAGTTAAAGTCTGGCTCCGTCCGGAAAAAGTTACGATCAGAACCAGCACGATTCTCATACATGAAAATTGGCCCGAATCCATGCAGCACTATAGGCAAAATCTCCGTAAAGTGGGAGGTTTGATCCAGTTTACATAGATATGGACAAGACAGTATTACCAACGGGGCAAACTTCCACCAATAAATTTTAAAGGAAATTTTCGTATTATTTATACGTCCTATTTAAGCAAAAGCACTGTTATGAATATCGTAGAATGTTCTATTCTTTCTTACTAGTGGATGTTTCTCCCGTCTGTAATAAAGGCCGCGAATATAGAAAATGTTTATATTTTAAAAATCATTTAGTACCTATTCAAAATTTTGACACCGTGAAAAGATAGAATATATAATAAGTCATTTGTATGTGGCTAGCTGAGGTGCTATTGTATACCAAACAGACATTATGAGCATTTTGTAAAAAAGTGGGTCATACTATTCCAGTCACTTTTATACTTATAAAGAAAAAGTGAGTTTTTGTTGGAAATTTTAAATTTTGCTTACTTTTAAAATCTACTGTCACCCTAACCCCTTGGGGACGAACGACACGTATACGTGCCGCATGATGTGCTCAGAATCCTTGTTTTTCCTCACCAGTAAAATTTTACTGTAAAATTTGCCTTATTTAATCAGCGCAATTTCTCGATTCAAGAATACACAAATTTCTGTTTTTAAAATACGGTGACAAAAGATTTAAAATTTCGTAAAAGGCTCCCGTCCCGAAGGGGTTAACAATAAAAACATCTATGTATCTTTATCGAAAACTGTCTTTTACAGACAATCTTTTCTCCTGAAACAGAGAAGGTACTGCTAGGAGTGACGTTAAAACTGCTGTCTAATTTTAGGCATATAAATTTAATAACATATGATTATTTCTGATATGTATTTCTTATTTAATATATCAACATGGAATTATGTTTGATTTAATCTTTTCCGGCACAGTGTGCCTGTGTTCGGGATACTTAGTTTTAATTTCAAACTTACGAACGGCACCAAGAATATTTTAGAAAAAATTTCCTTTTATAATGAATAGTTAAAATAACATATTTTTAATTTCTAAAAAAGTCGTGTTAAAATTCCGGTGTCAGTCAATCGTTTCATCATTTTACAACAAAATTCCACGTGCCGGAAAGGGTTAAACATTAATTTTAAAAAATGCAAGATACTTCCTTTTAAAGTAAATAAGAGCGAAAAATAATAATACTTCAAGCATATTCAAGCATAACTTCAAGCATACAAGCAATTAACACCTTAACCTACGATTTACGTCTCAACAGCTCCACGGTTTGGCAAATCCATAGCTACCACTAAAATTTAATACAGATTTTCGCCTTGTTTAATCATGGAATTTCGACGATTAAATTAAACTATATTTATTGTGAAATTTTAGTGGTAAGGAGAATTTACATTTGGCTCGATCATCGTACGCGGTATATGCCCGTCATTGTAGGTTAAGGGGTTAATCTTCAAACAATTTAAAAATAATGTTAACAGTTTTCTATTGCGTACTTTTGACATCTGGATCAGGCGGGTTCGAGCTCTGATGACTCAAAATATTTCGTGTTTGGGCGGGCTTGGATTTCAAATCGGCGGGTTCGAAGTCCGAAAAAAGATATCCCTAGAATGAATCGCGATTGACACTTGCCGATATTAAGAATTTTGAGTACCATTTAAACTGAATAGTGTATTTAAACAAGAAAAATAACTGTGAAAAATTTGTTTTCAGAGGAATAAATTCGAAATATATTATATAAGAAAACAAACTTTTTGCCAAGTCCATGACAATGTACTGTTATATTTTTAACCCCTTAACATGGTTGCCAGTTTGGCCTCCATTTCTATTCAGATATTTCCAGTTCATACCAGAAATATAAGATAATATTTTATGCTTTATTTGATGAGTAAAATTTAGAGATTACTTAAAGTGAAAATTCTTCTTTCGAAATTTACGGTGTCAATTTGAGCTTTCGGATTTAAATTGTAGGCCAAACTGTAAACTCTGCCCCTAAAGAGGTTAATTTATCTTTAACAGAAAAAATTAAAAATAGAGATAATACACCACTTTTAGTGTACATATTTGTTTTATATAATTGTACTGAACAGGTACTGAACAGGTAATCAGCATTGAGGGGTTTCCTACCTGATAACAGCTTAACACCCAGACTAGGAAATTGAAATGTCTTATGTTTTAATGAGCCATTGGGATAAAGTAAAACTGTAGCTATGCTACTAGAAGAGTAAACGAAGTTAACAAGAGGAAATAAGGAAGTTTAAGAAAGAAAGGAATAAAATTGAATTTCAAAGTAAAAACTTAAGATGAAAGAAAATTTACGATAAATCTTAAAAAATACAAGAATCTTAAAGTATGTAAAGTCAAACTGTAGTTGTATAACTACTATAGGGAATTTAGAAAGTTAAAGTTAGTACTGTTCAGAGAAACTCTCACCAAGCATGGGCAAGAAAAGCTAGGGTGGCAAAGACCACATAATCCTACCAAAAAAGGGACTAATCAGGGCCATACATTATTTTTTAAAAAGTTTTACAATTTTTTTTTGGTCTCTATAGTATATAGAGAGGTTTTTATTTTATTTTATTTTTTTTTTATTTATTAATTTTTTTTTAAAGAAAAGAAAATATAAAAATATATAAGAGGCAAAATATAGCGTGGATATAATTGTAATGTGTCTGCCATTAAATAAAGAGAATATTCCTGTTTAAAATTAGTGGTGTCAAAATACTTTTAGAAACAAAACAAGCAAACTCTTGTTGCACGCACGTTGTACAGACAAACTTCTTTACTCTTTCAGGGGTAAAGGAATTCCATTGATGAAATGTTGAAATGGATGAATCACACCAGAATTTGAAGAGCAATTTACTTGGAAATAAGAAAAAAAGCTATATTTCACGTACATCATAAACAGAACATTTTGTATCCAAAACTCTCGTGTCATTATGGCATTTGTGAATTTAAATTAAATGGTTTCATAAATGTCCCACCATTTTAAGATCAAGGGATGAATTTTATGAAAAAAAAAAAAACGTGATTAAACATGGTCAAATTTGACGTTTAATACAAATTTATATTTTCTCTTATTTTAAATTCCGCCTCAGTGTTGCCAGTGGATTACATTTTTTAAATTCAGATTTCTTGATTGCTACCACATTTTGAAACGGTAAAATTACCATTTTTTACGCCTTAATTAATATGTCATTAAACAAGGTGCATTTTACCATTTCAAGAAAGTGGTGCCAATCAAGAATCTGAATTTTAAAAAAGTAGCCCATCTGGCAACACTGCTCCGCCTCCCTCTCAAAGAAGACTAGTCAGATGAGGCTATCTCAAAACTTTTTTCTATCTCATACATGTTGATACTTCAAAATTCGCTATCACAGAGCCAAAAGTAAATGGCAATCTATGCCGATCATGAGAATTTTAAAGATATGACAGTCCGCGCATTAATTCTTGAGATATGACTATCGCTAAAACCGTGTAAATTCTACAAAATGACGCATAGCAACAACGCCTGTGGGGTGATTTACATTAAAACCTATTCAGCAACAAGTTATGTCAACGTCTACCTGAATCTGAAGCTTGATGAAAATCAGTCCATTAGTTTTTGAGATAAAGCCATTGAGAAAATCTTGAAAAATGCAGCTTTGCAGCGCCACCTATCACGCGATTTACAACAAAACATAATCGCACCAATATGTATCAAGGTATACCTGAATCTGAAGTTTGATAAAATTTCGTGCATTAGTTCTTGAGATAGAGCTATTGCAGGAATCATGAAAAATGCAGCATGGCAAGCGCCACCTGGTGGGCGATTTACACCGAAACGCAGTCAGCTCCAATGTATATCAAGGATTAACATAATCTGAAGTTTGATGAAAGTCCACGCAATAGTTCTTGAGATAGATCCATTGCCGAAATCGTGAAAAATGCAGAATGGTAGTGCCAATTGTTGAGCGATTTGCACAAAAACTAATAAGAATCAATTTTTATCAGAGACTAACAACATAAATTTCTATTAAATTCAGCGCATTAGTTCTTGAGATAGAACTCCCGCCAAATTTGCGTGACATACACCCAGACGGAGTCACAAACTCATTGACAGACAATTTGTAAAAACATTATTTTTTTAAATCCCTGATCCCTATAGCATGTAAATTCGTCGAAAACTGAAAGTCGAAAATTTTCACTAATCCGATTCTTTCTTCTTGTAAAAATAGAAGAAAAAAAATCTTATTTGTTATCAAAGTACTCGTAATATTTTCGCAGGTTTGCAAATAATAACTTAACCCGAGGTACATTATATAATACCATATAATTTTAATTCCTAACAGCCAAATTGTACTCAAAAAAATTTAATAGCATATCGCCTTTATAAGGTAAGTACGAATAGACAAATTTATTTACTTTCAAACAAATTTTTTCGAAAATACCAGTGACATTCAATCGTGTCAATATTACAGAAACTGAATTACTTTGCCCTTGAAAGAGTTAAGCTATACAGTGTATATTCTAGGACAACATTGAAACTAGTTTGCTTCATTACTAAATTTCTGCGACTAAACAGGGTTGCCAATTTGGGTTCTATTTTTATTCATAAAATCCGAATTCGTGCCAGAAATTAAAAATAGTATTTTTTGCTTTATTGAAGAAAGAAAATTTTGTGATTACTTAAAGTAAGAATTTTTCTTCAAAATTTCTGGTACGAATTTGAAATTCAGAAATGGAAAGCGATCCTAAACTGGCAATCCCGAGACTAACCGAAATGAACATTTGTAATAAGCCTTAACTCTCTAATCCCCATGGCAGAATATATGCTCATCTGTGTTTCCAATTTCATGGATTTTTTAATTTAGATATTGTAAATTCATACCAGAAATTTAAAATACCAATATTTTCTTTATTTAAGTACAGACATTCCATCGTTAAACAAAGCAAAATTTATTATTGAAAATATCTGGTATGAATTCAGATTCTCTGACTTGCGGAATTTCTAGAAAGTATTATATCATGGGAATTAGAGGGTTAGTGATAATCTGGGGCCGCCAGGTTGTGCAGTAGTACAGGGTTACCACAAGCGACTATTTTTATATTCTATTCGCACCACTATTTTAAGAAAATAAATTGTGTACAATAGACGCTCTATTTTACGAACTCGAGTGGACTCATATATCGGCTCGTAAAATCAAAAGTTCGTAAATGGGAATAACGTTAGTTCAGTGGGATGCTGGTCGGGACCATCAGTTCGTAAAAACGAAGAATTTGTAAAAAAGAGGTTCGTAAAATCGAGCGCCAACTGTAGTATATTTCTTCTGCAGATGTTGTCAAAGAATATGTGAATTTTCTTTTTTAAGTGGTGCGAGATAGAATTAAAAATTGGTCACCTGTGGCATGCGTGTAGTACCACTGTAAGAATCGTGCACTGTTTGCTACAATTTTACAACTACAGCGCAACTATTTTTCATCGAACACTGCTCAACCCAAGCAGCGTATTTACTTGAACAACATCTACAATGTAATGACCCTCCAACAACACCTTAAAATTTTTGAAGTATGCAAATATAATATCATTAACATTTTCTGGTAGCACTTTGAATTTTTCATAAAATGAATTTTAAATGACTCTGTTTTTTATAATTTCAATCATAGTTGAAAAATGTTAATGAAATCGTTTTGTCTATCTGTCCGTACTCTAACTTGAATAAATGTATCAGATTGCCTTGGAATTGATAGATGTTTGTGGGGTTTACTATGACACGTTTGCTATTGAAAATGAAGTGTGCAACATTCACGATTCGTTTACAGGAACACTCAAAAGAATTTTGATACGTTACGGTCTGCGGGGGAAAAATTGTTTGTGGAATATTTTAATGATATTGTGAAATTTAAAAAAGTTTTATTTTTCTAATTATGATTTATCTCCAGGTTTTCGGTACTGTTTCATCTTTGTATGTGATCTATAAAAGTTACAGACTCAAACTAATATGGTACAAATTAGCTACATTTAAAAACGCATACCCAACTGAACTCATTCCTAAAAATTATCACTCATAGACAGTTCTGTAATTGAATTATTTTGCTTTAACCCCTTTTCTACTGACGGTACTTATAAGTATCATTAAAATAATTTGTTTTAAAATTCCTTTAATATATCGATTAGTTGTAATACAGTTTCGAATGAGTTATAGATACATTACTTTATCTTGTTCTAAAAGCATTATTGGTTACACAAAACAAAAATATTTTTAAAAGGAGATTTCTTTTGCCTTTGCATCTTTTCAGCTTTCTTGGCGTGGGAGGGGGGGGGCGGGGGGTACGTTAAATTTGTACAATTCCCAATTCTAAAAAGTACAAAGAAAAAATATTTAAAATAAAAGATTTTAGTGGAGTTATAAATGTTACATAAAATCTTTATAAATTCAAATTTAATTAATCCTTCTAAATCTTTCAATCCTCCTAAAATTTATTAAATAATTATATAAATCTTCTAATATAGTTTAAAGAATTCATGAAAAATATTTTAGAAGATACAGTTTTTATGAATTCATAATTCAGTATATAAAAGGTTAATTTGTAAATAAACGATAAATGCAAGGCATAACACATTCTACATCAAGCTGCTTCTGGTATAGCTTGAGCTATCAATTAGAATATGCTTAAAAGAGTGCATCGTTATTAAAATACATTGAAAACAATTTTTTTCATCCATAGGCCATAATCTAACGGATTTCTTCTGTGTCCTGTAAACAAACTATAAATGCTACAATCTTCATTTTTAATACCAAATACGCTGTCTTAAACCTCAATATATTGCGTGTCCGAGAATGAGCTTTATTTTTTATAAACATTAATAACAAAAATATTAACAAATGAAATGAATGGCAGTTTGCTACAAAAGAATGAATAAATCTAAGAATTTTTAAGCAGCACTTTCGATGTAGCTGTACGTGAGTTCCGCTAGTAGCAGAAAGAATTTTGAACCTGTACTCATTTTTTTTCCAACTGTTTTTTCAACATTTGCGGTGTAATAGTGAGGAATGCTAATTGTATTCCTTTATTTTCTAAACTAGCTGAAATACCTGGCATTGCCCGGTGTTGTAAACGTATTTGACTGGAAAAATCTTTTTTAAAATTAAACACCGTACGGACTATGAATCTCGTGCAAATATGCTCTCTTTTCTAATATATTGAGAGCTATGATAAATTTTGCTTTTATACCAGTACAGTAGCCTCCCGCTTAACCGGCCTAAAGGGGACCAAGAGTTAGCCGGTTAACCCCTTGGGGACGAGCGACACGTATACGTGCCGCATGAAGCGCTCAAAATCCTTGTTTTTCCTCACCAGTAAAATTTTACTGCAAAATTTTCCTTATTTAATCAGCGCATTTTCTCGATTCAAGAAGACACAAATTTCTGTTTTTAAAAAACGGTGACAAAAGATAAAAAATTTCGTAAAAGGCTCCCGTCCCGAAGGGGTTAAGGGGTCTCAGGACTCATAAAGCTCTAAAATTTTCGAAATTTTAATTTTTTTATTCGTTAAACTTCTGTGTTTTCTGAACATTTTGATATAATTGTTATCTTGAAATTCCCATTAGAACAGAAGTTATGGCATTTAGAATTATACTCGCCCAATAGCTGAAGCGGTGTTTCCAAAACTTGGAAGTCATTTTTCTCCATATGACGTTTTTGGGCATAACACGCACGATATCTCAAAAACTTCTGAATATTTTTTCATGAAATTTTCAAAACGTATGTTTCATGTTAGTCTGACTGTTAGTCATGTTAAACTGAACCTAAAATTTCCTTTTTATTGTAAAAAGAAAATATTTTTTTAGGGGTTTATATTGTTGAAATTTTCTAAATTTTGCATTAGCTAAATACAACTTTGTATTAAAAATATCAAAATGCTTTAAATACAAGTTTATTTAAGTTCAGTGTAATTATTATAATCTGAGGTATAAGTAGGCATCAAAATTTTCATTCTAGTTGCAAAATTTATTTTCTAATCGAGCGCATAAGCTATTAAGCCGATTTTCTGCTCGTCAAATGTCTGACAGTTTGAAGTCCCCTGTAAATACTAATTCTGCATCTTGCAATTTTTCAAATATTTGAAATGAAAGAACATGCTTGCATCTTTCATTCCCATTTAAAATTGTGTCTTAATATCAACTACATTTTAAGATATTAAATGTTGAAAATGGTCCTTTTTTTTCCTTTTTCCAATTTTAAGAGTCACGAGACCCCTTAAGAGGAAAACCGATTAAACCGGAGAATTAAAAATAATTAAATAAGTAACTGCATATTTAATTAATTAACCCCTTGGGGATGAGCGACCGGTATACGTACCCCCTAAGGTGCCCAGAATTCGTGATTATTCTCACCAGTAAGTTTTAGTGTAAATTTTGCTGTATTTAATCCGAGCATTTTCCAGATTCAATTAGGCAAAAATTTCTGTTTTGAAAAACCGGTGATAAAAGATTAAGAATTCTGTAAAAGACGCTCGTCCCGAAGGGGTTAAATGCTTAGTATGCATTTAGTTTTTTAACTTGTGTAGTTTTAAAAAAGTACATATTTTCTATATTTTGTGAAATGAATACTAGTTGCAATTAAACGAATTGAAAAAAAAATTATCACTAATAACAAATAATAAGCAATATTTAATACAAATTAAATGGTTAAAAATCGTGTCACATATCTTTATAAGACGTTGAAGTTATTCTACATTCTGTAAATTTCAGTTATTTAACCCTAAAGAAATGAAAACCGAAAATTCCCTTTCTGAATTTTGCCTAATGTTGCGTAAAAAATCAGACGGTTAAAGCGGAGTTCCGGTTTAGAGGAGGCCGGTTAAGAGGAAGGCTACTGTATTTAGAAAAAAAATGTTTCAAAAGCCTAAATAAATATAGTCTTGATTCTTGAAAAAAAAATGAAAAAGAAATGTAAATTCCTAAAAAGCTGTTTATGATATCAATTTCTCTTGCAAAAGCCATACTTTAACCCCTTCAGGGACGCTGGTACTTTTATGAAACCACTTAATTTTAATTCCCAAATGGCACATTGGCACCAGAATTTTAGTAAAAAAAAAATTCGGTTTGTCATATATGTGAAATATAGCTTTTTTCGTATTTAGAAATAAATTTGTTTTCAAATTGCGATTTCATTCATTAATTTCAACACGTTAGCAATGAAATTGCTTTTCCCCTGAAAGGGATAACCATATATTCGTTTTAAATATGAGGTCATACGTGAATTATCCTATACTATTCACAACTAAAAAGAAATGGCGCATCTTGTATTTGTCCAGAATTAAATAAAAATCATGCACTCGTGATATCATAGTTCACTTTTATATTTCAACAGAATAATGAGGCTACTATAATTTGTGACTCAGGCTATAACCAGAACACATTACCGTTATCATTATCTGTTTACGCGTAAAGATTTCTCTATGGTACTTACTCCATTGCAAAATTTGGTAATTTTTTTAATTCAATATTTGAAAAACATCATAATCATTAGATTTGAAATGTAGGGGAGACTAGGGAGGGTTGACCCACCCATGGTTGACCCACCCATCAGTTTTCATATTTAAAATAATTTCAGAGTTTTACCAATAGGTGTCAACCAAAGCTATTGGAATGCTCAAACAACAGTCTTTGTTTCATAAAGCTAATCGAAATAGGTGTGGAAAAATCAAATGGGGAGCGTTTTCAACCTAAAAAGTGCATTTTTTAGAAATAATTTGTAGGCTTTTTTCAGATAAAATATGTCATACAAATTTAAGTAAGTAGGTTTAAAGTAATGCAGAAATAACGAGCTTTCATTCCAGGCATAAAGATTGTACCGTAAGTTAGGCTTAACATAACAATATGCTATTATTTAGAAAAGTGGTATGTAGGGAGGTTTGACCCAGTCAATGTGAGGGTGGGTTGACCAGATGCTCAAGGCTCCCTTAATTAAGTGGTTTTGGCAATCTGTTTATTATACACTGTGCATAGTGAAAAGGGTTATATATAAAAAAGAATATATATTTATCCTGTAAAGCTACTGTAAAATGGGGTGATGGAAAAGAAAGTGTTTGAAACTGCTTAAAGAAAGATGAAAAAATTGCTGTACTATCCACTGCAAGAAAATACTTAATGAAATATAAATGGGAAAGTTGATAGGAACTTTTCTCCGTCTAAATATTACTTAAAATAGGTAAATAGAAACAGTGGAAAAGAATAGAAAGTTTGAAAACAGCAGTCTTAACCATTTCAGGGACAGTGGCATGTTTATGAAACCACTTAATTTTAATTCCCAAACGCCAGAATGACACCAGAATTTTACTAAAAACTTTTCCATTTAATATGTATGTGAAATATAGCCTTTTTCTTATTTCGAAATAAATTTGTTCGTAAATTCCGGTGCCAGTCATTTATTTCAACATTTTAGTACTGAAAGTACTTTGCTCCCGAAAGGCCTAAACGATGTTAATAATAAGTTAAGTGCCCAATGCGGCTGCAAAAGAAAATAGCATTGATCGAAAAACTTCAGGAAGGCATGTAGACAAATTTCACCAGGATGAATAAAGTTAGATGAAGCCAAACTATGTGACAACTATTCTGTTAGATCGAGTGTCACAAAAAGTAGGACAAGGAGACAAAAAAAAAAAGGCGGGACCGTGTTTCCTAAATCCAGTTATATTCATACATGAAACCCTATGAAAATGGAACCTGTCTCTACCGGAATATTGTCTTAAATGTTAAAATTTCATTTTCCATGATGTACAATTATATATGCTCAGACAAAATCATGTTTAAAACAAATGTTTTTTCCTATGACTTGCGATTGCGTCAAAACAGATTCTTTGAAGCGTCATGTTTTCAAAAATATTTTTTTAATAATTAAAGCATGTAGCATAAAGTTATTCTGTTTTTTTTAAACTGATTTTATTCTCTTCTCAAATATTTCAATATAATACAAAGTGGGTCAAGCCTTCCATATAGTGGGTCAACCCTCCCGTATGTGGGGAGCCTTGACCCATTATTTTGTCATGAATAAAATCATTCATTTTTCAAATTTCTTATATATTACACTTATGTAGCAATTTTATTTTGATAACTCATTGTATAACGAATACAATGATATATAAAACTTTATTCTACGTTCAATATTTAAAAAATAAAAAATCATTTTGTAAAAAGTGGGTCAACCCTCCCTAGTCTCCCCTATATTAATTGACTATATTAGGAAAAAGAACAATTTTAGTACACCTCTATGTTATAATTTCAAAATACTCTCACTCCTATAATTTTTAAAATATTTCCAATAATGAAACTTGTTCCAGAAAAACTTTCGATTTCCGTTATTTTACTTTCTTTTATTCCGGTTTTATTAATGTTCCCTTACAGCATTAAGATGAAAAATGATATTTGAATCGTTTTTAATCAAAAATATCCCCATTTCAAGAAACTATTTTTTTTGCTATTGCTCAATTTATAAAATAGGCACTCTATCTAAATCCAATATTATTTTGATCTGAAGGAAAATGAATTTAGCACTATTATATGAACAGGATGCGAATAAAATATATTTCTCCGAATTTATTCGAAATTATTTCTAACGAATAAAATGATATATAAAACTTTATTCTACGTTCAATATTTAAAAAATAAAAAATCATTTTGTAAAAAGTGGGTCAACCCTCCTTAGTCTCCCCTATATTAAGTAAAATATTTTTTTTTTTTACCTTTCTAACTCAGGTCGTCTAACAATTTTCCGAGAAATACTTCTCGAGCTATTAATTTTTTCAGTGACTTCAAATGTTTAATTTTCCGAGATTAATCTGTGGCAACGATTAGCAAAAAGCCAGTCTTCAGCAACGCGTAGCTTTTTATTAAAGAGGATTAACTCTTATTTATTGAATTATTAATAGATTTCTTCATTCTTCTTCTTAGATTCCTTCATTCTTTTGCAAAAACTGCATTCTATTTCACCGGTTAGTATATTTGCTATTAATGTTTAGAATGATAAAGATCTTTCTCGGATACGCTGTATATTAATTACGTAGTATTATTATGCGGTGGTTATACATGGTTACATTATTAGTATGCTAATTACATGACAATTCATGTCATTTACGCGAGTTAGAGCACGCTAGACAGACCGGATTCATAAACATGTTTCAACTACGTTAGAAAGTGTGAAAAAGATTGTTTTCTTGAATGGGATAAAAAATTGCTCTAGGTAAAATATGTGTATCGTCTGCTTCAAATAAAATGTATTCAACTCATGCTTCTGGAGGAATTTATTTATTTTATACAGCGATTTTATTCTCGATATACTTTTGAGAGTTCCATTTCGTTTATTGCATAAAAAAAAAATTTAGAAATATATATGTTCGCTACATAACCTTTTGGCAATATCTTTCTTGCTGTAAAAAAATATATATATATATATAAAAAAATAAAATAAAATAATAATAATAATAATTTTAAGCACTAATGGATATTTTGACCATGAATATAGAGTTATGTGTAAACAATGTGCCTGATTGTAATGCATATAAAAGTAATGTGATGTTTATGAAAATGCTCTGTTTTGGAACCGGAACCAGTTCCGAAACAGAAATTGAAAACATAAAAAAAATAATCTGCATCCAAAATCGGAAAAGTTAAAAAAGAAACCATAGAAATAGAAATAAAGAGGAAATGACAACTCGTCAAAAAATGAAACTTCAATTGTAATTGGTTTCACTGTGGCTCATTACAGCGGGACAAGCTTCCATCAGCCAATTTGAATACAAATTGTCCCCTGATTTTGACTCCTTACAAATGCGGAATTTCGCTCATAATTATGGCCAAAAGCTGATATTTATATTTACTGGTGGGTGTTTACTTCTGCTGTAGTAAAGACCCGCATTTGCTCCATATTCTGACAACCTAACCAACCTCATGTCCATGTCAGTAAAAGAGATTATAATACCCTGTACAACTTCCACCAGTAAAAAAAGAATGAAAATTTTTACAATACTTATGAAAAATATTTTGCGTGAATAAGTTGCTAAAAAGAGGCGAAATTTTGTTTTCAAAATTTACTTGCGGCAGTATGCTTCGACAGTAATCAGAAACTGTAGATCCGATGTAAAAAAATCGGCATCCATTTTAAGACAACTTCTTCAATTATTTCACACGCAAATGGTAGAAGCTACACTATATGTGTCCTCCTCTTTTTTCCTGGCTCCTTTGTTAGAGATTGACCTCAACAACCTATTGTTAGAAAACATTTTAAGATATTGAAATGCAAACAAGAAATTTGATTTTAAAATTTAGAATAACGTTCAGAATCTTTCTACAGTACTTTTTAGGTGCGTTCGTAATTATATAAATACGTAGCACCTATAGTCGTCGTTCAGTCCGTCCGTCCGTCTGTCCGTCCGCATATAACAGAGCAAAAACAACCCAACCGAATGGCCTGAAATTTTAAAAATATGATTGTTGCAAAATTTTGTCGAGCCATTTCAAATTTTATGAAAATCGGATGTATAGTTTAATTACAGGGACAATCAAAATTTTTTCTTTACATTACGGCCAATGGGAAAAATTATTGCAAGTGCATTTTAATGATGTTACAGCCTTCCGAATGGTCTGAAATTTTAAATAGATAATTGTTGCAAAATTTTGTCGAGCTATTTCAAATATTATGAAAATTGGATGTATAGTTTAATGACAGGGACAGTCAAAAGTTTCCCGTTACATTACGGGGAATGGGTAAAATATTTTTGCAGGTGCATTTAAATGATGTTACAGACTATGCACTTATGAAGTGCAAAAAAATATACATTAAGTACAATATGGGGTGCAAAAAATAATTATAAAACTAGTTAAAATACGAACGCACCTCATTTGCCACGTTTGACGAGCAATTTCCAACTTGTTTATTTATTTATTTAGATAAATTCCTGCATTACAAGGGCATTAAAGTGTTAACCACTGGTGATGAAAATATCTGTCCTGCACATCAGGTGTTTTTGTGAGTTTTGCCGCATAAGTGCGACTTTCTTACCACCATTTTTTAATAGTAATATTTGTTTTATTTATTCATAGCAATAATTAGATCAGACAACGATTATTATTAAAAACACTAGAAGATAGCCCGTCAGAATGACGTGTTTGCATTTTCAAAAGGATGATAAAGCATTGTATTATAGAAAGAATTATGAAGTAATAAATTATATCTTATCTGACTAATAGGGTCAAGTGGAGTAAAATAGTTATAAAAACAGCCCATTTTTCATTTAAATTTAATTTGCAAGAAAAATATTAATTGAATTGGTAAAATAATGACATAGAATATGCAAATGAACTTCACTCACAAAATTTGAAGAACTATTTCACAAAAAAGTCCAAATCAGTACTAATAAGGCTATTTTAAAACATATAGTCAATTAATTTTAGTCTTCGTTCATTTCATTTTAAAAATTCACTGACCTTCAATCTTATAAATCAGAAAAAATAATAAGTAAGAGTCAATCACGGCTGTGAAGAAAAAATCAAAACATCCCGAATCTAAAAATTCTAACAATATTGCATATAATACACACTTCGCTTGCCTTAAATTGTCATTTTTAAAGAAAGGTTTTATGCATGGAGGTCGTTCACATCGCTATAATGTCAATGAGCTCGATGGTCTGTATTTTAACTAATCGGAAACATTAATACAGTCGAACCTCTATTTAACGAAGTCGCTAAATCCCGGAAAAAAGTTCGTTATATGGAAAATTCGTTAAATAGAGATTCACATTTTAAAATACGTTAAACTACATAAAACAGATTTTAAATCATAAACACTAAATATTTTTACTAAAAGTAATTAATCACATTTTTTTTATAAATTATATCGATTTGTTTTATTTATTTTACACACTAATATCCATCATCAATTCATTTTTTCTATGTGTTTAAATCGTTGAACTGTGCAAGGAAAATAAAACATTGTCCGGGAATACACTGTATTTTCTGTTTATAGTAAATAGTTTTACATTAAAATTAACGAATTTTAATGACATTGTCGTATTTATTATTATTATAACAAAGGATTTTAACTATACATTAACAAATGCATCCTTAAATTTAATTTCTGAAAAACTCTGTTAATTTTGCCTGAGTTTTTTCTTTTAAAAAGTGCTTTCTCTCATAATATATCTCGCATCTTTGCAATGCACCAAAAACCTTTTCATGCGTATTTTCTTCTATCTATAATCCGAATCGAATTGTTTCAAATGATTTTAACATTTCATCATACGAAGTTTCGTTAATTCCAGCATCATGATCATTTCCATCATCATCATATTCGTCTTCATCTCAATTCTTTGCTGTGTTGTTTTTATTTTTCACACTGTCAAAAATATCCAATTCGGATAGTGTTTCCGTGGTCTAAGTTTTAGAATTAAGTAAAATACAATCATGAATCAGCACATCATAGTTAATTTCTTCTTTTTTTCTCATCTGTATCCACATATTTTTAAAGTTACTCTAAGGGATTATCGTCTTCGTCCTCCGTTCTTACCGAATTCTCACTGCTAACAAAGAAGGCGCCTGGTAAAACCAATTCAAGGCCATTGAACATCATAAAATGTGTTTAGCACGTTCACGCCGGCGCGGTGGGTCACACTCGACTGTCTCAGAGTTGTCAAGTCCCCAGCTTTTTGCACACCACTATTATTTTAGAGAAAATGTTGTTCCTTTAAATCGCCCATATCTTCTAATTAAATAAAACAACATTTTCTGTATTAAAATACTGGTATCCAAAAGGCCGGAGACTTACCAGCGTTGAGACAGTCGATTGTGACCCACCGCGCCGGCGTTAACACGTTCTTTAACACGTTTGTGTTAAAGAAAGAATAAGTTTGAAATGTCGAGAAATATTTTGGAAAATGGGGAGAAAAAAAAATTTAGATCACAAGAAAAAATTCGTTAAATAGAGAATGCACTTCGCTATTTGGAGGTTATTTTACGAAGAAATTCGCAAAATGTTCTTTGTTCTAAGGAAAAGTTCGCAAAATAGAGAAATTCGCAAAATAGAGGTTCGTTAAATAGAGGTCCGACTGTAATTAAACATTCTTTTTCAATACAGCTTTATTGAAAAAATTAAATCTCTGAAAATTAAAATAAAATGACTGATTTTAACGAAAGATTATCGGGACCCTGATGAAGTTCACTTCGGAAGTGTTATACACTTAGCGCTATTACATATATAATGCAAACAAAGTTGATAACATGCAGAATAAAACACAATTTCAACAGAAAATTTATTTGCTTTTATCAATTGCCGATAGCTAGCACCAAAATAATAATTATATAACTTAAATTTTTAAAAGTTTATCTCAGATTAAATTGTGATTTTTTTAAAACATGTATAAAGAAGCCTGTAATAAATTTTGATCATTAAAAATCATCTTTTATCACATAAGTAAATTGCAACTATTAATTACTTTAACAGATTTTTTTTTTCAAATCCTTTTATTAAATTACAAATTTATTTTCCCTACAAAATACAAAATTTTATTTGCATTGATATATATATTATATATTTAAAACCATTAAAAATCATTGCAAAATACAAACAAAAAGCATGAAATTAATTCTAATGACATTTTATAAGATATATTCATTTTTTTCCCAATGTCTTTGGAATTCAAAGAATTTCAAAACAAAATTTCTTTTTTTTTTATTTTAACTACCGATAGATGGCGCCAACAAAGCCTAAACGTTCACAACGAATGCGATACGAAGGAATGTTTACTTTTATGCAGAGAGAGATTGAGCTGTCAATCTAAGTTCAACTGAAGTCATCTCAGAATATATACATAATTGAATGCAAGTCATCTCTCAAATGTTAATTTATTTTAAATAATCTTTCTAAAAATGTAACTTTTATGTAGTTTTATTCGAAAAAATAATTTTGAATAAAAATGGCCGAATGGAATTCGATAAAGCGAAGTGGTGTATCGGGATCCGGATGAGTACACTACGGAAGTGTTATACACTTAGCGCTATTATATTTATAATTGGTGCGCTCCTTTGCCACTGATTCACAAAACCATCTTGACCTGCTTGACACGTTTTTCATCTCAACTTATGTTATTTAGGTTACATAATAAAACAGATATTTTAATAATTTCTATTTAAAAGTTTTTGTTGTTCAATATTTTTTCCATAATAAAACATTATTTTTGTATCAGCCATCAAATTTGTATTTAAACATATGTTCATATTTTGTATACTGAATAAAAGTGGTAAAAAATAAAAATGCCTAGTACAGTGATAGCTAATAAAGATAATTCGTTTCTGAATCATATTTGTTAACTGAAACGTTCGCTAACGTAACTAACAACTAGCGCTCACACTTTTTCAATTGATTTTCTGGTCCAGTGAGATCAGCGCCATGGGCATACCCATCCGCGCCTGAATTAGCTAGCTTTCAATAGATATATGTTTAAAACAATATGCTAAGCTACTTTCGGTTGAGTGCGCAGTGGTCTTGTAGTTTAACGTTTAACACCGGATCCAACGACTTAAGCTCGAATCCCAGCAGTGAAAGGTTTGAAACAAAATGGAAATAAATGTCAAATTTCATTAAAAAGATTATTTTGAAGGGAAAAATGGAAAATTTCTATTTTTCAATATTTAATTAAGATATAAAAATAATTTGTACCGGTTTTAACAATTTATATAACGTGAATTATTCAAATATTCGTTTTAGCGATCCGCAGTTTTCAAAAATTGCCTATTTTTAGAGCACTGTTTGCGATTATAATTTTTTTAAACAAGTTTTGATATTTTTTTCCATTCAGTATTAAACTTTCCACTGGCGGGAATCGAACTATGGTCGTTGAATCCGGTGTTAAACATCATACCACTAGAGCATTGTGCACTCAACAGAAAGCAATTAGAATATTATTTTAAACATAAACCTATCGAAAGGTCGCTATGTCATACACGGATTGGTATGAGCAGAGTGCTAATTCCACGGGATCAGAGGATCAATTAAAAAAATACTATCGCTGGATGTTAGTCGTTAACACCATATTTTCGTATCCAATAAATATCTGAATCTTTACGATCCGGTGAGCGGTCATTTTGACCGGTACCTATTGAGTGTAGTTCGGTTCCAACCAGAAATTTCTTGATACAGTAAGTTTAAAATATACACGAACCAATGCAGATGACTGTAAAATTCCCAGAAGATCCCTCGTATTGCTTGCTCTAGTTCACTTTCAATGGACAATGATCAATCGATTTTTCATGAAGTATAGAAGTTAAGCATATTTTTGGAATTTTCACGCAATTTCCAGCGCATTGGTTTGGTCGAAGTAATTAAAAGGCACATGTTACAACCATGGAAGTATTAATAAGCAGGAACTGATATATCCTTAAAATAGTGAAGCTTCAACTGTAACCACTATCGCAGGCGCTGCTTACCGCCGGTGAAAACTTCCACTAGTCGATTTATATAGAAATTTTCAACTTATTTAAACGCCTTATTACTGCAAAATTTTAGTCATAAAGAATGGTAGAAACAGATTTTCATTTTTACTGGTAGGAGTTTACTTTGGCGGTAATTAGACCCTGTGTTTCCGCCATATTGTGACAACCAGAGAAACAAACTGACAGTTTTACAAGGTACATTGACATCAGCAAAAACAAATAGAAATTTTTACCTCATTTTTGAGAAAATATTCCATGAATAAGGCGCTTAACCCTCCGTCTACCAGACGGGTCCTTACAAAATATTCATTCAAACCAGAAATTTCTTTAAAATAAACTAAGTATATAAACCAGACAAAAATAAGGTAAATAAATAAGTTAAATAGTTTTAAATAAAAATTCTGGTGTAGAACGTTTTATTAAAACTTGAATAAAATTCCCGGTAGATCTAGGGTTAAATAAAATGAAATTTTCTATTCAATTTTACTGGTGGGATGTTTGCCTTTACGGTAATCAGAAACATAAGATACGATTTTAAAAAAGCAGCCGCCATCTTGTGACAACCTCCTCAGTTATTTCATTCGCAACTCGTAGATAATACACTAAATGTCTCCTCCTCTTTATTCATAACTCCAGTCTTACAACAAAAATGTTAAATACATAAGTTTAACAGTTCTAAATAAAAATCTGGTGTGAAATATTTTTATAAAACTTGAGTAAAACTTTCCGCCTTTCTAGTATTAACGTAATTTCTATTTGTGAAATAAAACGTCCGGTCTGGCGGTCGATCAACGGGTAAAAAACTTCGACCGTTAAGCGTTAAGAAAGGTGAGATATTTGCAGTGTAAATATTTAATTTTGTAAATTTTATCATCATAGCAGGCAATACAAAACGGAAAAAATTAGACTGATATCTGAGAGATCAATAAATGATAGCTAGAGAGTGAAAACGCTCTGTTATGTGGACGAACTGTTGTGAGAAAGATTTATCGGTTACTTTCCTTAATGGTAGGCTTGCTGTAGAAAGTTTATTGGAAATGAAGGAAATCGTTCAGCACTTTTTCGTTTAGATAGCAAAGAAAATCTTTTTCACAACATTATTTTTACTTACCCATCATACGTAGTATAGGGTAAGTCTTGTAATCGTTTTAAAAATCGAAAAAAAAAAAATTGAAGGATTTACACGTTTCAGACATTGGAGATTCCGAAAAACATATTTTTAGAAAAAAAAATTTGCCGTCCGTCTGTATGTGTGTGTGTGTCTGTAAACGCTCTATCTCCCAAACAAATTGAGATTGAGACTTGAAATTCGGTGTGTACTTAGGGAGTAACAATGGGAAAAAGTCTATTGAATATCAGTAACCTTGATTATCCGGAACTATTTTTTCGGACTCTAGAAATATTCGTTCTGATAAAAGGTATACAAAAATTTTTGAAATTGTTTATTTGAAGGAGTGAATATAAAAGAGAATTAAAAACATAAATTTTGCGTCATGAATGAACTCGATTGGATAATTAGTTGCCGAGATATTTGTAATTCTATTTTTCACACTCTTCGATTTTTCATGATCCTGTATTTCATTCAAATTTCAATTCAACGATATATTTTAATTGGAAATGAGACGCTTAGTCCGACGCAGTAAACTATTAGTTAATAAAAACATGTATGATGTCGCCGTTGGTGCGACGAAAAGATCGCCAATCTTAATAAAGATATTTTATCACTTTTTATAGCATTATTTTACATAATCTGTTAGTTAATACTATTATAAATTTTGGTGTTATAAGGATGTTTTTTTTACGCAATTCGGTTCTACAAGATTATCCCGCCAAACAAAAAACTATCGCCAATCTATAATATTAGATGCCAATAATGGCTTATCGTAAATGTCAAGCATTTAATGCATCCCCATACCTATAAGGGGGGTTACCATAGGGGGATCTTGTGCTGTTGCCAAATGCCACCAAGTTTGTCTTCAACTTGGCAATATATCGCTAAATTTGGCGACCAAAATTAGTCGGCAAAAGTGAAGCCAAATTGGCGGTATCTCTAATATTTCGTCAAATTCCCGTAGACTTCCCTTGTAAACCTATAGTGTTTACTTGCTTTCAGAAAATCAACAAATTGAGATATTTTAATGCAACAAAAAGTCATATTAGCTTAAGGTATTATATTAATTATATTTAAGGGAGTCTAAGTAAATTAAATTATGAATAAAGTAACATGATACAATGCTTAGCATGTATCAATTGTTTTATTTTCATATTTTATATTATGTATATCCATGATTGGTAAGTATTACGGTGACCCCCAACGACTTGTTTCCTTAGTTATTTTTTTTTCATTTTTTTTTTTCATTGTTTAGCATATTTTAAAGAAAAAGATCCAATAGGCATTAACCCCTTAGAAGGCTGATTTTTTTTCTTTTTCTTTTTTTTTTTCTTTTTTTTTTCTTTTTTTCTTTTTTTTTTTTTTTTTGACACACACCATTTTTACCGTACCAAAATATTAGCCTTACACAATCGAAGTATGTCTGCCATTAAATAAAGCGAACATTGCAGTTTAAAATTAGTGGTGTCAAAAAAGCTTTTAGTAACGAAACAAGCGAATTCTTCTTTCCTGTCTGGTGTACATGGAAACCAGATAAGGAGCGAAGTAAAGCGAGACCAAAATGATAGCGGAAAAATATACTAGATAGAAATATAGAAAGAAAAAAAATACTATTCGTAATTTCGGGTTTGAACTCGTAATTTCCGGAAAAAAATGGAGGCTAAACAGTCAACCCTGCCCTTAATAGTTTCTCTCTCTCTCTTTTTTTTTTTTTTTTTTTTTTTTTTTACACAATAAAGTAAAAATAGAGTGAAAATACCACGTTTTCCATACCAAAATATCTTCTTGTACAATAGAAAAATATCTGTCAATTAATAAAGAAAAAGTTTTAGTTAGCAATTAATGGTGTTCAAAAGCTTTTAGTAACGACGTAAGCAAACGCTTTTTGCGCGAGCGGTATTCGCCAAAACTGAAAGGGTTTAACTGCTGTGTTGGAAGATTGCAGCAATTAAGAAAACCGTTTTTAAAGATTACCGTATAGTAAAAATTAACTTTTGGTTATGTTAAAGATGTGTGCAAAGTGATGATTCAAACGGGTAAATAAAAGAGTGTCAAAACAATATACTGTAAATATTTATAACTGTTGTAAATTTCCAAGTGGGTGAAAAAAGTCTGCGCTAGGATTCGAACCATGGATATTTTGGCTGAAGTTGCCAATGTTCTACCGACTGAGCCATCGTGGACAAATCTAGAGGACGAATTCACCCAACTAACATTTAACGATCACAGTATCTGGTCTGATATCTGAATCAGCTCAACAGAATAAAACGAAGATTATTTTTGGAACGGCCGTAAACGCTGAATGCGTGATTATATTAGATTAATTTTTATCACAATTATTCAATTGGTAAACAAATCATAACTGTTGTAAATTTCCAAGTGGGATAAAAAAGTCCTTGGCAGGATTCGAACCTTTAGCCAAGTTATCCCTGGTTCGAATCCCGGCTGTACTTTTTTCACCCACATAGAAATTTACAACAGTTATGATTTATTTGCCAATAGAAAAATAGTGTTAAAAATTAATCTAATGTAAATATTTAATCCCAAAAATTTTATGCTTATAGTAGTCAACACAAAGGCGATAAAATTTAACTGGCATCTGATAAATCAATATAGGATAGAGGAAGCATCACAAACAGAAGATAATAAATGGTTGTGAGAATGGAATTACCTGATATTTACGGTAATGGGGGGCTAGACTTAAAGCAGACAACTTATTGAAAATAAAGAAAAGTTTTCGAAACATTTTCAATTTGGTAAGTGGATCCTTTTTTTTTTCATTTCCTTCTATATTTCGATATTAAATAGTTTATTTTCCATCATTCATTTAAAAAATATTTATTTATTGGAAATAAGATAATGGAAGAAAAAAAAAACGAAAGTCGTCTAAGAAGATGTATTTCCAATTTATCATGTTGTTTTGATAAAACATAAATAGATTTAATACGTTCCACGCTCATATAATAATTATAAAAATATTTTGTAATAAGTAAAATCGCATTAATTTTGATTAATTTTATGACATATTATTTGCATTTAAAGGCAGTTGGAAGTCAAATTCGTGAAAAAAGTCATTATTTTTTATTTTTTAATATTTTAAATCCTTTTTTTTCCCTCTTTCGAAAAATATATTACTTTTGTGTCTACAACAACAAGAAGTAAAAAAAAAAAAAATAAGTAATTAAGTTTGTTTATATACATGAACATTACATACGTAAACTTTAACTAAATTTTCTCAAAATGTTACTTTTTGAACTTCGATGTACCTTTTTATAGAAACTACTATCATTGCTGCCAACTTTTACGCTTTTTGGCTTCCACTAAAATTTTAGGAGATTTTCGCCTTGTTTAATCATGGGATTTCGATGATTGAATGAGATAATATTTTCTATAATATTTTAGTGGCATGAAAAAAACGTAAAGGTTGGCAGCTATGCACTATATATATTATTGTTTGCAATCGTTCCAGAATGTTTCACACATATCTCTGATCAATCTGCGGTGAACTTTTGTTGCAAACATTTCTACAAAATTTTTATAAAAATAAATTTCTTTGGAAAAAAGAAAGTTTTTTGTTATTTAAAAGTGGTTTTTATTCCAGATTTTTTTAAAATAACTAAAGAATATCTGTTTATAAAATTGACTTCACTTTATTAGATATTATTCATATTATGTATATAAAAAATTTCAAGTGAATATCTTTGGTAGCCTTTGAGATAGTTTACATTAATTTAACATGGTAGGTATAGGGGCTTCCAACTGCCCTGAATTCGTCTTTTTTTATCACAATAAAGCATTATAAAGTCGGCAAAAAACAAGTTGGTGATTTTAACCCCTTGAGGGGCGCCGTTTGCAGTCTGCAAACGGTTAATTTTTACGCTTAAAATTCCAAATGGCACCAGTAATTTGTTAGTACAAGTTCGATCTCATAGTAAGTGCGAAAAAAGGCTTTTGATTATTTGCAAATAAATTTGTTCGAATATTGCGGTGTGAATTAATTATTTGAACATATTCGGAGCAGAAAATTCTTGCCCCTGAAAGGGTTAAATACTGCGATTTAAATATTTGATACAAATGTATTAATCTGAAATAATGATGACAGGATTCTTGGAAATTCCAGGGAGTGTTCGCACCTTACTATGCAGTGTAAAAGAAAAGCGACTAGAACCATAGAAAGGCGCCAGTCTTTCTACGAAAATTCAATGTTGACACTCTATAGACCGTAAACATTACTGATGTCAGTATGCCTTGTAATACTGTCAGTTTGTTTCCCTGATTCTCACAATATGGCGAAAACACAGGACCTAACTACCTCCAAAGTAAAGCCCTACCAGTAAAATTGAAAATCTATTTTTACCATTATTTATGACGAAATTTTGTGATAATAAGGCGTTTAAATAAGTAGAAAATTTCTATATAAATCTACTGGTGGAAGCTTTGGGCGGCGGTAAACAATTCCTGCCAAAGCGGTTACAGTTGAAGCTTCTCTATTTTAAGGATATGTCAGTTCCTCTTTATTAATAGTTCCATGGCGTAAATGCGTCAAGCGGCCTGTATAGCGTTAATATTAATTCTATTACATTCAACAGAAGAAAGTACCGTTTGAAGCATTTTCCTGTATAATTACGAAATTTAAAGAAAAAATACTAGATATACAGTGTGTCTACAAATTAGATGAGCCATTTCGTAAGTGAGGAATTTCCGAAATATTAAATGAAATTAACAAGTTGAAAGTCAGACTAGTAGTAATATTGCCGAAGTTTATTCATAGATGGCGTTAGGTGTCATAACTGACGCTATCACGTGGCGAGTGGAGGTGTCATTCAACAGCCACCATGATTACAATATCTTTCACCTCTTGATTTCGGCAAATGGAGAAGCATCACAAATGAAGCAAGTATTCGGGATTGTAAACGATCAAGTGTACAAGCCGCCACTTCCAGCATCCATCCCTAAATTAAAATCAAGAATCTGCACTGCAATTAGTAATTTGATTGACGGAAACATGCTGACAAATCCGTGGCAAGAAATGATTTACCGATGGGACATTTGCAGAGTCACGAAAGGAAGTCACAACGGACATTTGTGATAATGGTGAACTTGAACTATTTTTTATCCTATCCTATCCCCTTTTTTATCCTATGTACTTTAACTTTTTTCCTGTCAATTCCATTCAATAAATCATTCCTTTTCTCAAACTAATTTGTAGATGCCCTGTATAATAATAAAGACATATGTTTGGGTGTGTATCTGTTGGCTTTTGGCTGTGTTTTGAGGCGATATTTTTACAGTATTAAAAAGAAACCGATTTCAATCTGTTAGCCCAATTTAGTATATTTTATCCTCTTTTCATTATAGTTAATTTACAATTCGTACAGCGATTTTGTAATTCTTCTTTAATTGTTTTGATGGTTTTTAAAGGTTTTTTTTAGGTAGATTTCGTAAGAAATACTACCTATTGCATTCGTTACCAAGGTGAGACTTTTTAAAAATTCCTTCATAACTTTTCATTGCATGACCCCAGGAACCCAAATCCACCCCCACCTAAAAAGTTTATATATATATATATATATATATATATATATATATATATATAACCAATAATTAAACATAACCTACCACCATCAAAAACCGTAATATTATGAATTAAAGCTGTAAGTATATATATATATATATATATATATATATATATATATATAAAAGATTAAATTAATTATAAGAATTATTATGGAAGAAAAATAAGAAAGTGGACACCGACAAATAATGGAAATGCTTATATATTGAATTACGTTTTCAAGGGCACAGAATTCAATGATATAAGCAAAATGGTTGTTTTCTGTGGGAAAAATAAGCTAAAGCTAAAAGTTATTTTCCCCTGTGCCCAAACAACCATTAAAATTAAGTGAATTGATTAAAAATGAAAACAGAATAGAAACAAATAATATGAAAAGGAAAAATCAATAAAACCTATTTAAATATTTATAGGATATAAAATGAAATAATAAACACCATACCGATTAATATTTTAGACTAAATCCACGCGCACATGGCACCCATAATATCGTAAAGATTAAGGTGAATAAAACAGTTAAGAAATCACAGTAATTGATACCATAGGATGCAGTTAATACATATTGAAATAAATGTTAAATAACTTTTAATATAATATAAAATAATATAAATAGAAAGTAATTACATAATTAAAATGCACTATTAAATTAATTAAAAACCGTTAAACAATATCGTCAAAATTTAACTAAAGATTCCCCCTGGTGTAGTAAATTATAACTGAAATGTAGCTGGAAAAAGTAAATTTAGAACTTAACGAAAAAAAAAAACACAAATTGTGGTGCTGCCATCTAGTATTACTTTTATGATTTAATTGTCAAAAGACAAACAGTTGTAAGCAATTGATGTAACAATTGTTTTATTAACAGCAAAACCAAACATATCCTTATATTAGATAATTATAAACTGAATATAAACCACACAATGTATTTTTAAAAAACTATTGTTAATACAATTTAAAAAGCATACAAAATATTATATTAGCTAACTTATTTAAACTACACTAAGAATTTAAATAATTCTAGAACATCGATAATATATAGCATATAGCTATATGCTATAAAACAAAATAAATTCATTAATAATTAATATAAATAATTATTAAAAATATAAAAATCTTTAATAAAAACTATTATATATAAGATAATTATAAAATGAACAGGAAATAAAAAACATATGGTAGTATAAGGAAGGTGAACAGATACTTAAATTTCGATTACCTAAAAAGCACAAATATAGTGTGTGGATTATTTTATACATCCATAAAAATCCTAAAAGTATGAGTGTGGGACATTCAAAAACATTAAACCGATAATAAATTTTATAACACTAAGTGAAAAATAAATAAATATTAAAATATTAATAAGAATAGAGGAATAATAATAAAAATAATTACCCAATTTTAATACATACAGTATAACTTTATTTATATTAAATATACTTATATGTATATTAATCACTATAAAAATGGCATACTATTAGTAATTAATATGATATTGTCCTTATTAAATTAAAATTTATAACAAATGATTGTAAATAAGATTAAACAATAATTAAGCTAATTATTAATGAAATTCACCAATTACATATAAAATATCAAATCAAAAACCTTATAAAATACGTATAAAAAATATAGTAATAATACAAAAGCCCCCATTTTTTTTTTTTTTTTTTTATAAATTAACCATTGCGTATTATCCAGACAACACCACCCTCCTCCGTACTCTAACATCTACCCACCCATCCAACCTATAATAATTTTTTTATGTTATTTTACAATTTTTATTTTTTTATAGAGATTTTTTTATTTTATATTTTTTTTTGTAATTTTGTTTACGCATGTGTTAATTTGTTTTAAAAGATCATGTAAGAAAAATACTAATTGTATATTAATGAATATATGAATTTTTTTGGAAAACCATGATTTAATGCATCATAAATTAGTTTTTTAATATTATTGTTAATTAGAGGAGAAGAACATAAACATTTTATTCTATATAAATGATTAAGTATATTTCGAAATACAGAATGATGTAGACAAGATTTAAAATTTGTAAATGTATTAACTTTGAATTTAAATTCTTTACGTTTGTCATATAAATCTGTGATTGTTTTGTTGTCTTTTATTGTAATTTTAAGATCTAAGAAGTTAATTGTATTGTTAGATAAAAGGTTTTCCGTTAATTCCAAATTAGTGGGATAATCTACTGGAAATTGAGTAATTTCAGAATGATCAGTATCAATTAAAATTATGTCATCAATATAACGATATAAATGTAGATTATTATTAGTAAAATTACGTTCATAATGATATAAGTCTGAGAGTAAACTGGATGTACAACCGCCTTGTGGTATACCGACATGCTGTAAATATAAAGTGTTATCTTGCAAGATATAATTATTATATATAATGAAGTTAGTAAATGATTTAAAATATGCAATATCAATATTAGATGGTAATTCCAGTTTTTTATAATACTTTTTAAATAATGCATTTATAATTTTATGTAAATCTAATAGGTCTATATTATTAAAAAGATCTTTGAAGTCATATGTCGTTATATTATATACACAATGAAGATTTTTTAAAATATTGACAAGTTGATAGCTATTTTTTATACAATGTGTATTATCATTGTTTGTAGTAAGTACATATAATTGATTAAGAATTTTTAAGAGAAGTTTATTGGCTTTATTATTATATGTATTGCAACCAATAGTTACAGTCCTAAATTTAATTGGAGTTTTATGAAATTTGGGAATAAGAACTAAATATGGATAATTAAAGTTAGTAGATAAAATATTTAATAGTTTATAATAACTTCGAATTTTACGATTATTTACAATTACATTTTCATTAGTTTTTTGAAATGACTTATTAGAAGAAATACAATTTGTAAGAAGTTGGTGATAATAAGATTTACAAATAATAGCATAATTATTAGGAGATTTGTCTACATATGTAATAACGTAGTTTTTTTGTAATTTAGTAATTTGTTGGAAAATATGCTGTGTATTAATAGAAACCAAATCAGCCATATTATTATTATTATTATTATTATTTTAAAGCCATAGTTAATTTTTCAATTACTAATATTTTCCACTGATTAAAATATTCAATAGGCTTATTATAAGAGATAGAAATTTTATAAATAAAAATATCAATATCATGTGTAAACTGTTTGATAATAGATTTAATATTAAATTTAGATGGAAGTCTCTATATCTATATATATATATCATACTCCTATTATAAAGAGGTAAAAATTGTTTATTTGTCGGAGATAAGCTCAGGAACTACCGAACCGATTCCAAATGTAATGATATCAAAATGATGGTGTTCGCCCAACTTAGAACATAGGCTATATCTTATGGCGGTGCCACTACCCCAAAGGGGGTGCAGGAGCAAAAAACGTTCTAAAAATGCGATTTTTGCGTTACTGAAGGGCCTAGAAATATGAAATTTGGAATATTAGTTACTTATAAGATATAAATGGTGTATAAGAACAGTTCTTAAACAATTCGAAATTTAAAAGGGTGAAAATGCACAAAAAGCGTTCTAAAAAACGTTCTAAATGGTAGTTTCTACATAATCTCAGGAAATACCAAACCGATTTAAAAAATATTGGTGTCAAAATGATGGTGACAACGTTTGCTCCAAGATAGGCTATGTTTTATGTCGGTGCCACTACCCCAAAGGGGGTGCAGGAGCAAAAAACGTTCTAAAAATGCGATTTTTGCGTTACTGAAGGACCTAGAAATATGAAATTTGGAATATTAGTTACTTATAAGATATAAATGGTGTCTAAGAACAGTTCTTAAACAATTCGAAATTTAAAAGTGGTGAAAATGCACAAAAAGCGTTCTAAAAAACGTTCTAAATGGTAGTTTCTACATAATCTCAGGAAATACCAAACCGATTTAAAAAATATTGGTGTCAAAATGATAGTGGCAACGTTTGCTCCAAGATAGGCTATGTTTTATGTCGGTGCCACTACCCCAAAGGGGGTGTAGGAGCAAAAAACGTTCTAAAATGCGATTTTAGCGTTACTGAAAGGCCTAGAAATATGAAATTTTGAATATTAGATACCTATAAGATATAAATGATGTCTAAGAACAGTTCTTAAACAATTCGAAATTTGAAAGGTGTGAAAATGCGCATAAAGCGTTCTAAAAAACGTTCTAAATGGTAGTTTCTACACAATCTCAGGAAATACCAAACCGATTTGAAAAATAATGGCGTCAAAATGATGGTGAAAATCCCTGCTCCAACATAGGCGATGTTTTATGTCGGTGCCACTACCCCAAAGGGGCTGCAGGAGAAAAACGTTCTAAATTGCTCTTTTTGCGTGACGGAAGGGCCTTGAATAGTGAAATTTAGAATGGTAGTTAGTTATAAGATATCAATGATCTCTAAGGACATTTCCTAAAAAAAATCGAAATTTAAAAGGGGGGTCAAAATGCGCAAAAAGCGTTGTAAAAACCGTTCTAAATTGCAATTTCTATGCAATCTCAGGAAATAAGGAACCGATTTCAATTATAATGGCGTTAAAATGATGGTGACAGATCTTGCTCCAAGATAGGCTATATTTTATATATGTTTCCACTAACCCAGAGGAGATGCAGGAGTAAAATGAGCGAAAAGCGTTCTAAAAACGTTCTAAATGCCGATTTGTCACCAATATCTCAGGAAGAATCAAACTGATTTCAAAAGTAATGTTAAGAAATTGATGCTGACAGCCTCTGTTCTAACATAGACGCTATTTTAAGTCGGTACCACTATCACCTAGACGTTGCAGGAGCAAAAAAGCGTTCTAAATTTCGATTTTTGTGATCGGTAGGGGCTAGCAACTTAAAATTAGGCAAGGTACATATGTATTACATATAAATGATCTTTAATATCAGTTTCGAAAAAATTGGAAATTCAAAAAGAGGTGAAAATACGCGAAAAACGTTCTAAAAACATTCTAAATTGCGATTTCTATTCAATCTCAGGAAATTCCAAAGATGTTTCAAAAGTAATGGTTGCAAATCAATGGTGACAGTCACTGCTATAACATAGGTTATATTTTATGTTGCTGTCACTACCATCTAAGGGTTGCAAAAGCAAAACATGTTCTAATTTCCGTTTTCTGCATAACTGAAGGGTCTAACACTTTGAAGTATGGCATGGTATTTACTTACAAGATGCAACTGCTTTCTAAGAACTGTCGAAAGAAATTTCAAATTTAAAAAAGATGAAGTGAGCGAAAAGCGTTGTAAATAACAATTTTTATGTAATCTTATCAAATACCAAACCGATTAAAAAAATAATGATGACAAATTGTTGATGACAGAACCTGCTCAATCATAAGCTATATTTTATGTCTGTGCCACTACCACCAGAGGGTTTCAGTAGCTAAAAACTTTCTAAATTGCGATTTCTGTGATACTGAAAAGGCTAGAAATTTTAAATATGGCATGGTAGTTACTTATAAAATATAAATGCCCTCGAAGGACTGTCGAAAATAAATTCGAATTAAAAAGGAGTGAAGTGAAGGGGATGTGCGAAAAGCATTCTAAAAAAGTCCTAAATTACGATTTCTACGCAATTTCAGGGAATATAAACCAAATATAAAAGTAATAGCTGCGAATCAATGGTAGCAGTCTCTGATCCTACACAGGCTATATTTTATGCCGATGATTCTACCACCTGGGGTTCATAGGAACAACAAACGCTCTAAAACAGGCCTTTAAAAGGTTTCTAAATTACGTTTCTGTGGAATATTAGGAAATAAGAAACCAATTTCAAAATTAATGTTGGCAATTAATGGTGACAGTTTCTATTTCAACACAGCCCTTTATTTTGAGAGAGGTGGTAGAACTTGGAATTTGACATGATGGTTAATTTTAAGATGTAAGAAGATGGTTTCTAGAAAATTCAAAACTTCAAATGAATACTGAAATGAGCGTATTAACTGAGCATAAAAGTTTCAAAATATTTTCTAAATTATTATTTATTTAGTTTTATTTCGTTTTATTAATTTAAGTCTCATTTCTACTTTATGCAGTGTAACAATGATGCTTAATCAAATTGTGCTTTAAATAGTAATTGTTTTAACTATTCCTAAAAGTAATAAGTACCTTTTAATAAACTAAAATATTACCTTTTAATAAAATCAAAATTTAGTTAGTACCTTTTACTAAAAATTAGACATATAAATATCACATGGCATATTTCAAATATTACGCGAGCAAAGCCGCGGGATTTGCTAGTATATATATATATATGTATGTATGTATGTATGTACTAAATTTTGTCCGCACGATAAAAGTCGCAATTATGCACGGAACGTCTTCAAACTTGCCAACAACTTTAAGATGGCTAATTTCTCGGCGGGGATTGAAAATGAGCAAAATCGGTCCAAGGGAATGGGAATTGGGAAGGTTAAAAATATTCAATACCGTCTTAACATGATTCTGATAAAACCAGCTTTTACACAACAATGGCAGGAAAAATAAATATTTTTCGTTATAGCTGTTGCCAACAATTAAAAAAAAAAGCAATAAAATTCTCACCACAACAATTGCTTTTCTAATGCAATGTTTTCACGTGAAAAATTAAATTAGATAAACAGTTTGACGAATTGAAATCAAATTAAATATTACGCCATAAGTTTTCTAGAGCAAGATTTCTGCATGAAAATTCAAAATGAAATAAATAGTTTGACAAATTAAAACAAACAAACAAAAAAAATATTGCGTCATATTGAAAATATAATGGATCACAGCAGGTGAATATGTAACGTCATGTGAGTTTGAAGAAACGTATTAAAACATAATAAAAACCCGAGTATGGAAATATTAACATATTTTAACACTTTGAGGTTCTCTGAATTTGGTTTAGCCATTTTTAAACCTATTCCATATACATGCGTGTGTGTATTTGTGTATATTAGAATTTTCACAAAATGTTTAGCTCCCTAGAGCTCATTCTTAGCGAAGGAACTGGGTTTATCTTTAATCTTGATTTAAGTTTTGTTGGTGAATTTAGTACTTAACTGCGAAATGTACCTCCGCCTATAGGCCCGAGCCGGCAGGGATTTTTTTTTTTTTTTGCATTTTTCGGCGATTTTTTGACATTGGCAAGCGGAATTTGATTTCAAACTTTTAGCCGTAAATTTTGTCCTCCTCGATCTTAGATGCCTTTTTAATTTGCATTGAGACTTTTAGCGATTTTTATAGATTCTTTGCGTTCTACGGCGATTTTTTGGTATTATTTAAAAAAATTCCGGTAGCAATTGTTTTGCTTACTGTAGTAAATTTTGTCCTGTGCAAATTTTGAATTTTTAGCGTTTTTCCGTGTTCCCCGGGTGATTTTGGGACATTTTTGAAATAATTCGAGGTACAATGTTCCAATTCACCATAGTAGCAATATAGTAAATTATATCCACTGTGACATTTGAAATAAATTTCCTCGACTTTTTGCGTCTTTTCACGATTCGCTCCAATTTTTCTACTTTAGCAAGAGGAATCCTGTTTCAATCGTCTAGCCCCATAGAGTAAATTTTGTTCTATTTTTAATAAAGTTCATTCAGAATTTGTACAGCGATTTTTAGAATTTTTTCTCGTTTTGTGTTTTTTGACGGGCTTCTGCGTGCCTTTCAGTTGGGCTGAACAGCTAGGACACTGAATAAAATAACATCTGAAACGAGCTTCAGTGGTTAATCAACTAGATTTTTTATATGGTTTACTAATTTAAATTTCTGGCTGAGAGCATTTTATCGAATGCAGTTCTTTGTCCAAAATAAATAAGGTTCGCACCGGGCAGTGAACAAATCATTGTGAATCGTAAATAGTGTTGCTAGGTTTCCCGTGTAAATCAGGGCTTTAAATACTCTGGACACCACTAATTTCTTAAAATTTATCTCACCAACTTTAACACTAGAACCACCGGAAATTTTACTGAAGTGTTATAAAAATATTTTACACCGGAAGCTTTAATTGAAACTACTTAACGTGTTTAACTTATTTCTTCGAAGTACATTTTAAACTTATTTTAGAAAGAAATTTCTGGTGATAATCGAAATATTTTTATTTGGTAGCGGTCAAAATGACCACTATGGGCGGTTCTAGTGTTAAAAGCAGGCTGCTACTACAACTACTACACGAAACCTTTTTCCCGAGGAGTCCGGGATCTATGTCCCACATCCCCGAATATTGAGCAAACTAGGGTAGATAACAAGGTGCCTTTACATGGGTAGCAGTGATAGTATAAAAAATGGGGGTGGGGGTAATTCGGCCGTACGAAGATAATTCTGCCGTTTTATAAGGCGAAGGAAATTACTTTAAAATGCTGGTGTCCAGGGTATTTCAAGCACCGATTTACGCAGGACACTTGGCAACACCCATAGTAAATATGCTGCGGTTAAAATAGTAAACATAAAAACATTATAATTGTTCAACGTTACTATTCTGATAGGATTAAAAATATTTATAATATTGTATATTCTTTAAAATATCCATCACTAGTGTCTAGAGCACAATTTCTATGATTAACCCAAAGCGATATAAGTAAGCGTCCTATCTTAAATGGGAGAAGTAAGATTAAGAGCGAGGTCACATCATTCAAGGTCATGCGCCATGTAGCGGATGGAGTGTGAACTACAGGTAGGTACCTAACTGTTTTCTTACTCACACCACTAAAATTGTAAAGTTCTTTTCACCTTGATTAATAACTGAAGTGCTTATCAAAGCGTTATAAGTAAGCGAACAAACTTAATGCTGGAATCAGGCGTAAATTAACACAGTTGCGCCACCTTGTGGACGGAGTGATAATTCACATACGCGGGCTTTTAGTGAGGCACGTTTTTTCTAAACCTACAGTCACTCACGGATATGAATTTTGTTTGCCACATTTATAGTATAATAATGGTGTAGCGAGAGAGGCATCCAGACACGCTTGGCACCATGAAGTTTTCTTCGCCTTAACGGAAGTATTTCAGTTATTAATCAAGATGAAAAAAACTTTAAAATTTTAGTGGTGTCAGTAAGAAAACAGTTAGGTATCTACCTGTAGTTCACAATCCGTCCGCTACGTTGCGCATGACCTTGATTGATGTGACCTCGATTTTAATCTTGCGGTTAGTTCTCCCATTTAAGATAGGACGCTTACTTATATCGCTTTGGTGCTTATGATAAGGCAAAGAAAACTTCGTGGTATCAAGGGCATCTGGATGCCCCTCTCGCTGCGCCGTTATTTTGCAATAAATATGGCAAACAAAATTCATTTTCATGAGTGACTAAAGTTTTAAAAAATACGCGCCACACTAAAAGGCCGCGTATGTGAATTATCACTTCGTCCACAAGGTGGAGCAACTGTGTTAATTTACGCCTGATTCCAGCATTAACTTTGTTCGCTTACTTATAACGCTTTGTGATTAACCCTTTAACTTTTTTTTTGACAAAATAAATTAACAGCCCGACCACTTTTTTAACAAACATATTCGGCTTTGTATAATCGAAAAAGGTACGCTATTTAACCCCTTCAGGACCGGCGGCTTTTTCACAAATTTTATTCTGTTCGTACCACTTTCTTTACAAAAGTTATCATTACTTATACAATCACGAAAATACATTTATTAAAGAAACTAAATATTACTTCTCTTTTTTACTGGTGACTAAAGCAAATTTTGTATGCTCTTTTTGAGGGTGCATATATGCACCCATGGTCCCGAATGGATTAACAAACAAAATATTACAGTTAGAATGAAGTGGTAACCAAAAGCTTTTAGTATCGACGATAGCAAAATTTTTTTGCCCGAGAGAAACTTGGGCATAACAGTTAAGGGGTTAAGGCTCTGGAGGTGTTTTTGAATACTGGAATATGACATTGAGACGGCGAAGTTCTTTAATTGACGTTATGTTATTATAAGTTCTGTTTATTATTACGATTGTATATTATTTACTATATAATATAGGGGAGACTAGGGAGGGTTGACCATACGGAAGGGTTGACCCACTCATCAGTTTTCATATTTAAAATAATTTCAGAGTTTTAGTCAACCAAAGCTATTGGAATGCTCAAAAAACAGTCTTTGTTTCATACAGCTAATCGAAATAGGTGTGGAAAAATCAAATGGAGAGCGTTTTCAACGTAAAAAATGCGTTTTTTAGAAATAATTTGTAAGCTTTTTTCAGATAAAATATATCATACAAATTTAAGTAAGTAGATTTAAAGTAATGCAAAAATTACGAGCTTTCATTCCAGGCATAAAGATTGTACCGTAAGTTAGGCTTAACATAACAATATGCTATTATTTAGAAAAGTGGTATGTGGGGAGGTCTGACCCAGTCAATGTGAGGGTGGGTTGACCAGATGCTCAAGGCTCCCTTTATTAAGAGGTTTTGTATCTGTTTATTATACACTGTGCATAATGAAAAGGGTTATATATAAAAAAGAATATATATTCATCCTACTGTAAAATGGGGTGATGGAAAAGAAAGTGTTTGAAACTGCTTAAATAAAGATGTAAAAAATTGCTGTAGTATCCACTGCAAGAAAACACTTAATGAAATATAAATGGGAAAGTTGATAGGAACTTTTCTCCGTCTAAATATTACTTAAAATAGGTAAATAGAAACAGTGGAAAAGAATAGAAAGTATGAAAACAGCAGTCTTAACCATTTCAGGGACAGTGGCATGTTTATGAAACCATTTAATTTTAATTCCCAAACGCCAGAATGACACCAGAATTTTACTAAAATGTTTTCCATTTAATATGTATGTGAAATATAGCTTTTTCTTATTTCCAAATAAATTTGTTCGTAAATTCCGGTGCCAGTCATTTATTTCAACATTTTAGTACTGAAAGTACTTTGCTCCTGAAAGGCCTAAACGATGTTAATAATAAGTTAAGTGCCCAATGCGGCTGCAAAAGAAAATAGCATTGATCGAAAAACTTCAGGAAGGCATGTAGACAAATTTCCCCAGGATGAATAAAGTTAGATGAAGCCAAACTATGTGACAACTATGTTGTTAGGTCGAATGTCACAAAAAGTAGGACAAGGAGACAAACAAAAAGGCACGACAGTGTTTCCTAAATCCAGACATATTCATACATGAAACCCTATGAAAACAGAACCTGTTTCTACCGGAATATTGTCTTAAATGTTAAAATTTCATTTTCCCTGCTGTACAATTATATATGCTCAGACAAAATCATGTTTAAAACAAATGTTTTCTCCTATGACTTGCGATTGCGTCAAAACAGGTTTTTTTAAGCGTCATGTTTTCAAAGATATTTTTTTAATTAAAGCATGTAGCATAAAGTTATTCTGTTTTTTTTAAACTGATTTTATTCTCTTCTCAAATATTTCAATATAATACAAAGTGGGTCAAGCCTCCCATATAGTGGGTCAACCCTCCTGTATGTGGGGAGCCTTGACCCATTATTTTTGTCATGAATAAAATCATTCATTTTTCAAATTTCTTATATATTACACTTATGTAGCAATTTTATTTTGATAACTCATTGTATAACGAATAAAATGATATATAAAACTTTATTCTACGTTCAATATTTAAAAAATAAAAAATCATTTTGTAAAAAGTGGGTCAACCCTCCCTAGTTTCCCCTATATTAATTGACTATATTGGGAAAAAGAACAATTTTAGTATGCCTCTATGTTATAATTTCAAAATACTCTCACTCCTATAATTTTTAAAATGTTTCCAATAATGAAACTTGTTCCAGAAAAACTTTCGATTTCCGTTGTTTTACTTTCTTTTATTCCGGTTTTATCAATGTTTCCTGAGAGCATTAAGATGAAGAATGATATTTGAATCGTTTTTAATCAAAAATATCCCCATTTGAAGAAACTACTTTTTTTGCTATTGCTCAATTTATAAAATAGGCACTCTATCTAAATCCAATATTATTTTGATCTGAAGGAAAATGAATTTAGCACTATTATATGAACAGGATGCGAATAAAATATATTTCTCCGAATTTATATTCTGATTTAGATATTTTAAATAATATATTTTTCCATCTCCAGAACGAAGTCATGAATTTGAAAAATGCTTTGCTATTTAAATTGTATTGAAAAAAGAAAAAATAAATCAAGGTACAGTTATTTTTATGCTTTGACTTGACTTTGAGTCGAGAATACACGTCCCGCTGGGCTATTACTTACCCATCATACGTAGTATAGTGTTGTAATCGTTTCAATTAAAAAAAAAATGACAGATTTACACGTTTCAGACACTGGAGATTCCGAAAAACATATTTTTAGAAAAACAAATTTGTCGTCTGTCTGTAAACGCTCTATCTCCCGAACAAATTGAGATAGAGACTTGAAATTTGGTGTGTACTTAGTATGTAATCATGGGAAGAAGCCTATTCGATTATCCGGAGCTATTCGTTTTCGGACTCTCGAAATAGTTCTTCTGATAAAGGTAAATAAAAATTTTCAAAGTTGTTTATTTTATCCCCTTGAGGGGCAAGCAAAAATGTCTCTAAATATTGAATTCGCACCAAAATAATCGATAAGTTTTATTTTTAAATAAGGAAAAGCAATTTTCCAACGATTTTCCTCCAAAGTTAAAAATATAAAATTTAGTAAAAATTTTCTGGCGAGAATCTTGTTTAAATTAGGTCAGACATATATTTTATCCCACCGCCCCTCAAGGGGTTAAGGAGTGAACATTGGGAAGATGGATTTTATTCATCGTTTGTACGGTCTCTTGACTTTTGGTACCAATAATTTAATCGGTATTCTTTTTTCTGATATTAAACAAGGCAAAGGAATCTTGTTTCAGATACTGGTGTCTAAATTTAAGGGACCGTACATACGTTAAAAGAAATCCGCCTTAGGCAGCCGCCATTGCTGTATCAGTGCTCAGGCCTAGTATTCAGGAGGCAGTGGCATAGGGGGGGGGGAGCTGAAGAAAGTATATCAGAATAATTTATAATAATAAAATAATATTTTGGAACGGCTGAATGTTTTTATAAAAGAAATGTACTCAACCATAGTTGCCGATTTGTAGATTGTTTTTTTGCAACTAAAATTTAATTGTCTTTTTGTGCATTACATTGGTGGAAAATAAGCGCAGAGTAGGATCCTATTGACACCACTAATATTTTATAGTATTATTTCCTTTAATAAAAACTCAGAAATTCTGTCATTAGATAAGCCGAAAAATACTACTAAAATTTAGTGATGTCAATAGGCTCCTCCTCTGCGCCAATTTTCCACCACTGGCATTAGTTAATTGAATATTTTTTAATTAATCCTACACTGTGCAGTGATAAATGCATAAATAAATGTATGTTCAATTAAAGTTTTACCTTTAATATTTAAATTCTGTTTCAGCGGCTACTATATTTGAATAACAATATTGGTCTTATGTAATCACAGAAGTCTGCTATTAAATACGGCGAGTAATTACGCTTTAAAAATTCAGATAACTGATCCTAAATATAAACAATAAAAAAAACTACATCCAAAAGAGAAATCCGTGCAGTGTGAAAAAAATACTAGTTAATTTTTGCTGTAAGAAGATTGGGAAACAGCATGGATCTATTAACAAAGAGGAACTGACATATTCTTAATATAGTAATGCTTGAACTGTAACCACTTTCACTGTGGTTGATTACTGCCAGTGCAAACTTCCACCAGTAATCTTAAAAATAAATTTTCTCCGTATTTAAATGTCTTTTAAAATAGAAAATTTCAGTCACAAATAATGACAAAACAGTTATTCATTTTTACTTTTGAAAATTTATATCCGCGGTAGTCAGGCCATGCGTTTCCGCCATATTGTAACACCCTGACAACCTTTTTCTCAGTGTCAGTGAAAAAAATTTTAATACCTGGACAAAATATCACTAGTAAAAACAAACAGAAAATATAACTATGTTTATGAGGGAAATTTTTCCTGGAAAAAAAAAACCCTCTTAAATAAGGCAAAATTTTATACTCAATATTTACTGGTGGATGTTTCCTCCGACGGTAATCAGAAGTTGTTGATCCGATGGAAAAAAAATCAGCCGCCATCTTGTGACAACCTCCTCAGTTACTTCACTCGCAACTCGTAGAATATACACATTATTTCTACTCCTCTATTCTTTTCTCCATTGGTAAAAGTTGTCATCGACGTTACATTTGTAAGCACATAAAAACTTAGAAATATATCTCATTTCCTCTTCCGATTCGGACTTCCCCTTCTACAGGCAACGTTTCCGCATGATACGTTAATTAATTTGTACGTTTCCCCTCAGTCAATTAAACTACTTTATTTAATCTTATTCGTATAATAAACTATACAAATTCTGGTACATATTTTTTCGAAAATGTTTTAAATGTAAAGACTTTTGAAAATCTTACCATGAAAATGTAGAATATATACTTAATTCGGATGTTGTAAAATCAGAATAAGATGTAATTAATTTTCGATAGTAATTTTTCGCCTTTTTTAATGGCAGAATTCTGTGATTAAATAAGGCGAAGAAAATTTGATACATTATATCTGAAACATTATAATCACATACTGTACTTTTAAACTATGACATATCATTTGCACAAAAGCAGATGAGAGGCTACATGCAATCAATATGATTCCTCTTGCCTTTAAAGAAATGTGTTTTGATTTAACACACAACTTATTATGATTAAAAAAGGAAAAATGTTTTACTCTGAATTGTGGTAGAACTGTTCGCACCCGTTCTTGTGCACTTAGGCGCAGCAATTCTTTCGGATAGCTTCCGATTACTGCAGGGACGAAATTCCTCCAGTATTTTCATGTAGATTTTACCTTATTTGAATCAGAATCCACAGAATTTCTGTCTTAAATAAGGCGAAAATGTTTAGTATAAAGTACTGGGGGAAATTTTGCCCTGCGGTAATCAGGCTGTACTTTCGGACACCTCCAACCTCTATAACCACGGTCGGAAACAGCCGGACCGCGGCAGGTCGAAGACTGGACTGCCAAAAATTTCAATTTGAATAAATAATTTATTTATATATACATATAATAGGTACCTTCTAGCGATAGCCTTATCAATGTTTCTTATATTTTAAAAGTGATAACGCGATTAATTTGATTTTTTAATAGTGATGCATAGTTTCTATGTTGTGAAACGCAAAGTACTGCGTTGGAGCGCAGTCGCAGCGCTGGAAGGGAATGAACTGATCGGCTGCGTTGGTGCGCATGCGCGGCGGTGGGACAGGCCGGCTGCGTTGGAGCGCAGGCTGGAGGATTCGTCTTGTCTGTCGTAGAGTGCGATCTTGTGCGGAGCTTTCATTCATTTGCGTTGTTATTGTCGTGAGCTAAAATAACTATTTGCGAATCAATACATATCCTAAAAAGCAGATTTTCTATTTTATTATGTGTATGTAAAAATTTTCAAAACGTATGTCTGTGTTTTTAGTAATTTTTTCGAACGAATACGTGACTTCAATATTTTATATTACATGTATGTATATCTACCCTATATATATAAAATCCTAATGAATCGAATTGAAACGAATTTATGTAACGATTCTATGAAACGACTGATTAAACAACTGATTACAATTCACGGCGATTTCTCCTAAAATATGGAATACTTTGCGGTGAAATTAACACCAAAAATCCGTATTGTTCCACAGATCTCAAAACTGGTATTAGAATTTTAAAATTAGAATTAGTTTTCGAAATATTAATTTTTTTCTAATTCTAAATACTTTTTTTCTAATGACGGCAACTCAAGTTTTAATCATAACAGATATTTTTTTTCATATTTTAGAAAAGGTTATTTTAAATTAATTTGGCGACGAGTTTGGCCTCCCTTAAATGTATGCTAAGAAATGCATCATGTTACTTGTATTCAGAATTCATTTTGCATTTCATTATCATTTTTTTAATACAAAACTTTCATTTAAAATTGAAACTTTTAAAATAAATGGCTTTTATTTTATTTTTTTTTTAAACGAAACGAAAAGAAAAATATTAGACACAGATGTCGTATACGCAAAGAGGTACCTAATTGGCGCCAAAATGGCGTTATTTTGCCTGACATGGTAACCCGGCTATTATTGCTTATTTATTAATAAATGTTTATTTGAATTTATTTTCTTTTTATTTGCAAAAAATTTTATAAATTGTTTTGTTCTATAGTTATTAATTAATTTTTTTTATTTATTGTTATTTCATTTTAAAAATAACAGAAAATAATTTAAAAATACATATGTAACAGGTATTTGAAAACTAGGTTTTCGCCAAATTGTCGTAAAAAAAAATCACGCCAAACCCAGTGCGTATGTGACAATGCAACAAATCATGATACTTAATTTCCACTTTAAAACAACGTTTTAATGTTATTACTTCTCCCGTCGACCAATTTCGCCAAATTATATAAATAGCCAAATTATACAAATTGACATATTTTTTTTTTTTTTTAAATAACAAAAGAACAAATAAATTACTATAACATTAATAAAAATACAAATAAAACGTCGAATAAAAATCACTTGACGGCGTGAACGTGTGTAACTTTCTTAAAGTCAAGTGAATGTGACATTTACGATCGACCATTATTGGCATTTAATCTTATAGTTTGGTGACAGACTTTTGGTCGATGGGATAACCAAGTAGCACCGTTTTAATTTACCACTCGAAAAATAAAAAAAATGCTAACTGGCGAGTTAAAAAAAAGCTATTGGCGAGATTTTCACCCGGCTAACATAAAAGTACCAGGAATTCTTTGTGATCATGGTAACTTTTATGTAGTTTTATTCGAAAAAATAATTTTGATTCTTTAATCAAAATGGAAACCTTTCTTATGAAAAGCGCAGGAATCAGCCCGTTGTTTATGGCAGTTACATGACTTGGACTATTATAATATAAACGAAATAATGGGCATAGAATAATATTCGGCGACTTATCACACCTGTGGCTGGCTAACATTAAAGTACCAAAATGGCCGCCTGGAATATAAAAAGCGAAGGGATCCGCCTGGAGCTGTTGGTGTAGTCACATGACTTAGGCTATTATTATAGAATTGTTTGCAATTTTAAAAACAGCGTAAAGAATAATATTTCCTAACGATTACAAATTTATTTTCACGTGACTATTAAAAACAGAAAAAAAAACTTTAAAATTACTATTAAATGAGTATATGTTAAAGGCAGGAAAATATTGGAAATTATGTCCTAAAAATTGTATTTACACGTGAATATTAAAAGGGAAAGGAAACTTTAAAATAATAAATACATTAATATGCGCTTAACCCTTTCACGGACAAGGCACTTCTATTCGTAAAATCTTGAAATCAGTGAATGGCACCAGAATTTACAAACAAATTTCGAAATACAAAAATGCTTTTGTTCACTTACTTAATAAAAGGGAAATTTTCATCCCAATATTCTGATGCTAATGTGGCATTTAAGAATTAAAATTAAGTGGTCCAAACATGAATCACCGCCCTTGAAGGGGTTAAAGCAGCAAATTTTAGTAATTGTATTACGTCAATCGTTTTATAACGCTGTTAAAAAATACCGAGAGACAAAGACTCTGTTTACTTAATTCATTTTGTTTTAGCTTCTTTTCAAATGTTTAACTGATCTTCTTTAACCAAACACGAAAACAACCATTGGATGTCTTAACAGCAACTGATTCTACCTTAAATTTTTGCAATCAAAGGGAATTGAATGGAAACCCGTTTACAGTGAGATCGCTACAGGTTTTTTTCAGTATAATTCAATCTTCTTTAATCTTTTTAAAACCGATCAGATTAGCGTGCTTTTAGATTCTATAGTGTCTGAACGGGGGGTTGGCGAGCGTAGCTTGCAGGGGGCAGAGCCCCCTAGTGTAAAAAAAAATTAAAGTAATGAGTATTTATATTTATTATATGTTTTCTTCTCTGGACCTCGATAAAAAAATTTAAAGTACTCGGACCCCACTGAAAATTACATTACTTGCCGACCCCTGCTGTAGAACTTCTCTAACTGTTTTATACAAATCTAATAGATTTGGATTGTATCCCGTCCCCTCACACGCATAAAAAGTGTGCCTAAAATAATACATATTTATAATTGACATATTGTATGATTATTAGCTATAAATTAACTGTGCTTTCAAATTTGATATTATATTATTGATACATATTGATATATTGATTGATTATATTATTGATAAGATTTTTAGTAAGACACATATATCACGAATATAGCGTATATCAGGGTTTCCAGTTTGGCCTCCACTTTTATTTCAAAATTTCGGATTCACACCAGAAAATGCAGAAAGTATTTTCCGATTTATTTAGTATCAGACCTTTTCTTCTTAGCTTTTAATTTCTCTTTTTAGTGACTACTAGCCGCGTTTAAACGCTCTTTTTTCTAAGGCTCCCATTGCATTGTAACACGATATATTCTTACCCTGGATGTAAAGTTGCCAAACAACTAGGGAATCCATACACCTGCTTTATTGTTCCATTGTTCCATTGTTCTTGATTATTTAAAGTAAAAATTCTTCTCCAAAAAGTTTCGGTCTGAATTGAAATTGTGGAATAAAAATGGAGGCCAAACTGGCAACCTTGGCTTATAAACTCGCGTATATGCTGACCTCAAATTCGAGAGTAATAACAGACTGAATTGCAATATTTAAAAAAGTTATCTTTGTCTTATCTATCTTTAGAATTTGGATTAAATTTTTTATCTTAAATGAGGATAAGATAACTTTTTATTATTATTTTTTTTAATACCAGGGTTCGTACGGGTCCTTGAATTTCTTCGGTACCAGTATTTTCTTATGGACAGTCTCTCCCTAATTAAGACGAAATTTCGTCCGTTTAAACTCAATTTATTTTTCTGTAAAAAAATACTGATATACAGACTTGAAAATAACGGTACAAGTACGAACCCTGAATACTGATATCCAGTCAATTATATCTCATCTAATTTAAACAAGATTCGTACCAGAAACTTTTAACTAAATTTTATATTTTTAACTTTGGAGGAAAATATTGAGAAAGAGCTTTTCAATATTTTAAAATAACATTTTTCGATTATTCTGGTGAGAATTCAACATAAGAGACTCTATCGCTTGCTCCTGAAAGGGTTAAATAAAATTTTGAAAATGACAGATTCTTTTTGTTTATGCTATATATTGTTTCCTTCAACAATTTTATAGATTTAATGTGTCAGTTTCTTCTTTCAGATATTAATTTATGTTTTGGAAATTTGTCGATTTTCCCGTTAAATATTCTCTTTTTTATCTATGAAGATTTAATAAAAAGTATAAAAATTATATATTTTATTTGTTTAAGAAATAGCACGCAATATCCAGGTGTATCGATTTTATTAATACTGACTGTATAACATTTGTGTTCATTTGTTTAAGAATATCGCATTTATTCAGGTGTATCGATTTTATCAATACTGACTGTGTTCATTCGATTTGAATCGAATCGTGAATTCGTTTTCCTTTGTTTAAGGATAGAACGTATTTTATAGACACATAAATGTTTCTTTAAAACAATCTAGAATTGTCGCGGATTTTTTCTTTATAGCATTTTCACCCAAATTTAACGAAATTTTCAGGAAATTCCATAAGGTACAATAGAAACAATATACTGCATTTAATAAAAAAATATATTGAATATTTGGTGAAATATTAGCTTTTGTATGAAATGTAATTTTTATCTGTGCATGGGGCAACGATAATTTTTACTTTCTTCTATCTTTACTAGAAGAATTGCCAGAAAGATACCAGAAGAATCAAGTGCCACCAGAAATTTAGTAAATAAATAAATAAATAAAATAATAGCTTCCAACCATTATAATTTGTTTAATCAATTATCCTCAGAAATTTTGAAGATAAAAAGAATTTTTATATAAAGTGTGACTTCAAAAATCCGGCAACTTTAAAAAGGCTGGGATTACGGTGCCTCGATATCTTAAACCTTACGCTCGATCGTAGGATGGGCGTTCCTGAAATCCATCGTAACTTGTTATTACGGTGCCTCAGTGTAATTCCCCGTGCTTCGGCGTAAGTCCTCCAGCAGTCAGCCAATCAGAGGCCGCAGTTACATTTGTTGAGGTTGCGCGCGCATCCACATGCGATTAATCTTACGGCTGCTTCAAAGCTGTCGTAAGATCGAGAGGCACTCTAATGCCGTTTACGTTTTGTTTGTATCATAAGTCTCTAGGTCAGGGGTCGTACTTGTCCTGAAATTTCACGACCAGGAAATTATTCGGTACGAGTAATTTCTTATGGAAAAATCTCATCTTAAATAAGGCGAATTTCGCGCGTTTAACCTAGATTTAATTTTCTATAAACAAATAGTGCTATGTGTCCTGAAAAAATCCTTTAACACGTTCACGCCGGCGCGGTGGGTCACACTTGACTGTCTCAGAGTTGTCATGTCTCCGGCTTTTTTCACACCACTATTATTTTAGAGAAAATGTTGTTCCTTTAAATCGCCCAATTGGTCTAATTAAATAAAACAACATTTTCTGTATTATAATACTGGTATCCAAAAAGCCGGAGACTTTGCAGATCTGAGACAGTCGAGTGTGACCCACCGCGCCGGCGTGAACGTGTTAAGGGTACGACCCCTGCTCTAAGTCGATCTTAACACTTTCATCGTGAGGGTCGTGATAACTCGTCTTCCAGGAACATTAGCTATCAATCAAGGAAAATCAATTTGTACCGGAAAATTCTGTCACTTAATTATTAGACATTGATTCCGATATGTAATGTCTAATAATTACCGGGCAGAATTTTCCGGTGCGAATTGATTTTCCCAAACGGACACGACATTTTAATATTTTATTTATGTTTGTAATGACAAACAAATCATTAGAGTGACAAATGTTATTAAATTTTATTTTTCAAAGAAAAATAAAGAAGTTTTAAATGAATTTGTGTTTTGTTTCAATTTTAGCGCTGCGAGCAGCGGCTCTGGCTCTTGGCACAAAGGGTGGGACAAGGGCGCGTCATTACCACGATGAAAGTGTTAAGTGAGGCACCATAATCCCAGCCTAAAGTATTTTTTTCACTTCAAACTTAAGCGAGAAAGAAAAATAGCATGTTGAACATGTGTATTTTTCTTCTCTGAACTTGGAAGTTTTATTTATTTATTTATTAGAGCTAGTACGATGTCGTTTTTCAAAATCAGGGAATGTTGCTGCTTAAACAAAGCATTTAAATTTGTCTATCGCAAAAAAGTGGACTTGATAAGAAAGTTAGATAGGCTATGCATAGCTGCCAACTTGTACGGATTTTTGCTACCACTAAAATTTAACAGAAATTTTTGTATTGTTTCATCGTTAAAAATTATTAGATTTCGCCGATTGATTTTGATAAAATTTACTGTTAAATTTTACTGGCGAGAAAAATCCGTACAAGTTGGCAGCTATGGCTATGTGTAAACGCTGTGTGCTGAGTATGGAATTGGATCGACGACAGTTTATGACATTAAAAAAAGAGTAGCTAAAACTACTGCAATTTTATACAAATAGTGCCGTCCCGAAGTGTTAAAGAGAAAAAGCACTCCGGAAGGGAAAATTTTCCCTGTTTCTTAGATTTTATTATTATTATTTTTTGTAACATAGAAAAATTCAATTAAAGTAAGTTTTTTTTCTTTTTTAATATTTAGTTTTTTTTAATCACATGACTAGGTTTATGAATTAAATTTCGACTATCGGAAATATCGCAAGTACTTTTGATACTCTTTCAGAAATCCGGAATTAAAAATTTCGGCTCACTCTGGGTCCCGATGATGCCGAATTTTCGAGGTAATACTGTATTTATCTTTTTAATTAATTGTCAATTAAAATAAGATTTTTTTCGATACAAAATTTGTGATAGAAATTGAATTCAAATAAACAAAGATTGCCAGCTATGCTTTTGTGCATACTGATTGATTCATTCGAATAATAAAACCATCATTCTGCTCATCGCAGCATTTACGAGTTATAATACAAAGTTTTAACATGTAGGCGAATCCTATTTAAAAAATTGGATTCATAATCTGAAAGGCATTATTCCTAGGCTAGGTGCAACTTTATTGTAATTTTATCACAATCGAACCGTAAACAAATCTCATATATCGTTTTACAGAGTGTCTAGAAATTAGTTGGGCAAAAAGAATGATTTACTGAAGGGAACTGACAGGGAAAAAAATAAAATACATATTATTGAAAGATAGAAAAATCGTTTAAGTTTACTATTATCACAAATGTTCGATAGGACTTCCATTCTGGAGTCTGCAAATGTCCCATCGGTAAATCATATCTTGCCACAGATTTGTCAGCATGATTTCGTCGTTGAAATTAATTGTAGTTCCTATTCTTGATTTTAGTTCAGGAATAGATGCAGGAAGGTACACTTGATCCTTTACAAAACCTCATACACATCAAGCAGTGAAATATCTTGTGATCGTGGTGGCCATTGAATAACACCTTCGCTCGCTAAGCAATAGCGTCGGTTATGACACCCAACGCCATCTATGATAAAAAATTGGAAATATTACTACTAGTCTGACTTTCAACTAGTTAATTTCATTTAATATTTCGGAAGTTCTTAACTTGCGAATTTCCCCAACTAATTTGCAGACATCCTTTATTTTCAAGCAGTCTGCACAGAAGAAAATTTTCGTTTTTATTTGATATCCACTATTAAATTTATTTTCATTACTGTAATAATTTTAATATGTTTTAACAAATAATTATTTTCATACCTTTTAACTGTTAATTGTTTTCTTGTCTTTTTTAGGTAAGTCTTATACCAGTTAAAAAGAATAGTTGCAAGGAGGAATAGTCCATGGGCATTGGCTTCTCGATGGATTACACTATTAGATTGCATAATGTTCTTTCAAAGGTAAAGTTATATCAAATAAAATAACAGTTTTAAGAAAAGCAAGTTCTTTTTTACATGCTTTCTTTTAACTTACAATTATGTTTGTGTGTGGCAGTCAAATCTTTTGACTGATTTTACACTCATTTCCTGAAGACAAAGAGCTTTCAAATTTGGAATATATTTGTATTCTTGAGGGAAATACATGAATAGGACATTGTCAGAGTTGCCAAGTCTCCGGCTTTTTGCACACCACTATTATCTTAGAGAAAATCTGGTTCTTTTAAATCGGCCAAATGTTCCAATTAAGTAAAACAACATTTTCTGTATTAAAATGCTGGTATCCAAAAAGCCGGAGACTTGGCAGCTCTGGACATTGTTTTTTTTAAATTTTATCCCTAAGTGCGGCAACGGTGGCAAATTTACCTAATGGTTACCTTTGATTTCCTATGGAGAAATATGCATCAGATTCAACAAGGAGTATTTGTTGAAAATTACTAATGACAAGGTAACCACAATAGCTCCAAATTTTAGCCAACTGGGCGAAATATTGCCAACTTTGGATACAAAAATTAGTTGTCATATATGGTTAAAATTACATACTATTATATATACTATTATATTATATATACTATTATATTACATACTATTTATTTAATAATACTATTCTTAAATTATTCTATTCTAAATTCATGAGCTATACAGATTTGATACGGGGAATGAACTTGAGCAGCATTGCTTCCAAATAAAAATCTTCACCTTATTTACTTTTAGAAAAATTCAAAACACTACGTCTTAACGAGGCAAAGATTACTATTCTGAAGTAGTGGTACTCAAGTTTAATAATAAAAGAAAGTTAAAATTCTTGCGCTAAATTTACCTTGAGTAACTGAATTACAGCGATCTCTCCTAGACGAATAAGCGAAAGAGAAATAACAATATTTGAATGGTCCCGTGAATTGTCAAAAAACGTTTTGAGATTTTAATGTATTTTTAATGTATTTTTAAGGTATTTTAATGTATTTCAAAGATATTTTAATTGCATTGCAGTATTTTAATGTATTTTAGATAATTTTATATAATATATATATGAGCCTGCAAGTAATTGCAGTGCTTTTTATTTGTGACTAGTGTAAATGCCCGTCCTAGGACGGTAGGTAAAATTGTATTTTTCACTTACAATTTGAAAAACTGATAAAAAATAATTAGCAATATGGAACCGTTTAGATGAGCAAAGTTCGGCTAGTTTATCTTCTGATAAACACACTATTAGCATTTACAATACTTCTGGGTAAACGAGGCTTTCCGGCTAATATACCATAACAAAATTGAGATTTTTCAACAAAACAAAAATATAACAAATATGCAATAAAACTGCGTAATTAAAAAAAGTCTGCTGCAACTATTGAAAATAATACTAATTTTTTACAAAACTTTGAAATTTTGTTTTTATCGTTTACCCCCCCCCCCCCAAAAAAAAAAAAAAAAACATAAATAAAAATAAAATATATATATACATGATTAATAAATAGGATAAATTTTAAAGAAATAAAATAGTCTCAGTGTGTTTTAAATCTGTCAATAAAACTTGTAAGCAAAATACGAAAGCTATTTTCATTCAAGTATAAGAAGTGTTTCATAACCTTAATTTTTGGTCGTTAGATGGCGCTATAAGTCTTGTTAACTCTATTTTTCATAAAATCATGAGTTGGTATAAAAAAGTGAAAATGCATTTCAATATATTTAAAAGCATTAATATGCTTTTACAAATATTTTAAGAGCGGAATCAGTTATTATACTTATTATTATTACTATTATTATTTGTAAAACGCTGTAAAAGTCTCTCATTTATTTCTAGATTTGGAATTTACATTTCTAAATGGCAACAGTCTCGTTTGTTTATTTCTGCTAATCCGTTGTATAATAGGTGGCTATCCATTATTTTTAATATAGAGTTTAAAACATTAAAATTGGATAGTTTTGAAAGTTTTAGAGAAAATAAACAATAATAGATGTGATACAAAGCAGATTATGGGTATATATCCTTAAGTTGAACAATCGGCAAACTTACGGTATCTTGAATACTTATGCCTAATATAGCCGCGATATGTTGCTTTTCTCAAAGATGGGCATGAGCCGGAATCGTTACACCGTGTTTTATTTTATAGAGATTTTTATATAAATTTCAAATTTAACGATAGTGCAAACCCAGATACACAATACAAATGTCCTTTTTTTCATCCTTATATATAGATTCTAGATAATGAATTGCAGAATTTTAATGTTGAAGTTTCGTTTTGATGATTGATTGATATGTTCCGACTAGAGGTTGCACGCTTCAGGGATTTTTTCAGGACAAATATCACCATTTGTTTGTAGAAAAATAAATCTAAGTTCAACGCGCGAAATTTTGCCTTATTTAAGAAAAGATTTTCCATAAGAAAATACTGGAACCGCAGAATTTCCTGCTCGTGAAATCTAAGGACTAGTACGACCCCTGGTTCTAACCCATAATTAAAGTGCTAATCCCTCCAATGATAGCAAGTTAATATTGTAAATTCCTTGTACGTAAATGAAATTAATTTCATTCAAGAATGTTTATAAGTATGAATTTGGTCACTTTACAAAGAAGTGTGGGATAGGTTTTACTTATGTCATTTTTTTTTTTATCACAAGTACAAAAGTAATTTTTGAATAAACATATATTGAGATAAAATAATTTTTTTTAGTTCCTGTGGAATGTTGGTTCTTATAAAATTCAAACCATCTCTCATACTTTGAGGGACGAAATTTTATTCCTAACTTATACAGATAACTTGTAGAACTTATAATTTGTTCACAATTTTTTAACAGAAATTTTCTCTTTATTAAGTCTTTGAAACGCCTTATAAATACAGTGGTTATAAGGAGACAACATATTCAAGGATTCAGATAATTAATATAAAATTTCTATTTTAATCCCCTAATGCCTATGGTAGCATATATGCTACAACCACCCTTTCCAATGTAATGGATTTTGTTATTCAGATATTCCAAATTGACACCAGAAATTTAAAATAGCAATATTTGCTTCATTTAATAACAAACATACCGTCATTAAATAAAGCAAAATTTATTATTGAAGATTCCGGTATGATTTCAGATTCACTGATTTACGGAATTTCTAGAACGTATACTTCCATTGGAATTAGAGGGTTAAAATAGTGGTTCCGTATTCGTTGGAAATGCTAGGTTGTTTACACTTTTTGATTGTATTATTTTTATATTCCCAACGAGCAAAAAGTAATTTTTTAATTCCAGAATTCTGCGATTCAATAAAAGGAAGATCACTATTCCGAAATACTGATTGTCGAATGTAATTAACTGTTTACAACCCTTAATAGGGTATAGATTTAAAGCTCAAGAAAAATGAATTTTGATTAATTAAATAAAAAGTGCATAACAATAATGCCATATTAATTTAATAAAAAATATAAGACGTCAAAAAATGTTTTCATATAAATTCAATTGAATGTGCATTTTAATTTTACAGAGAAATACTTGTGGATTATTGATATAATTATAGTTTTAAATAAAGAACAATAAGTAAATCTTAGAAATAAATTGTTCTGAATAGAAATAAATGTTTTAAAGAAATTATCGTTTTGTTTAATTAACTGAAGGAAACATATTTTTAAACATTAAATTATATTATTTGAAGCATTTTTTTTGTTTATTATGAAATGAACAGCGGCGTAATGATATTTAATGGTAATTCCGCCGAAAATTATTAAGCAGCGATAATAGAAAACATCCTTTGAAGTCATTAATGTAATTAATTACAGAAAACGCGTACGCATAGCTGCCAACTCTTCCGCTTTTTCAGACCACAAAAATTTAATAGAAATTTTTGCGTTATTTAATCGGCAGATTACGGCGATTTAGAAAGGTAAAATTTACTATAAAATTTTTGTGGTCTGAAAAAGCGTAAGATGTTGGCAGCTATGCGTACGAGTATTTTATGAAAGTACATTTAGGAAGAAAAGAATAAATCTGACATTCCGCTTTATTGCAACATCATGTAATTTATTTTAATTTTACCTTTTGTAAAATTGTTCTTTTTTTTTAAAATGATTTTGCAGATACAGATATGATAAAAGCCATTCAATGTGTGCAATTTAAGATATTGTTAGAATTTTCATTGAATATTTTAAATGATTTTTTCTATAAAATTAAGGCATTGAGATTTCCTTTTCGTAATTGTATTTCTTCGTTTGGTAAGTCTTTGTTATACAGTAAGAATTTTTCACATGACAGAATTCCTAATTAGTTTTAAAATTTTCTAACCGCTATTTAAAAATATTTTGATAACTGATGTTTGTTATAACCCATGAAAAGCAGCAAAATAAATTTTCAAATACTGAGTACTATTCACTTATGAAAAACATTCTTTTCAAAAGTCAATTATGATATATTTTCAAAACTAATTTTTTTTAGAAACATGTTCACAGCACAAAATTCTTTTAAATTTTAAGTAATAAAATTAAAATTCTATTTTCTATTACAAATAATTTAAAAATACATATGAACACAGTTAATATTAAAAAAAAGTTTAATATGGAAACAGGGATGTGATTTCCGCGTTTTTGCACACCAGTATATTCTTAGAGAAAATGTTGTTCCAAAGCGTTATAAGTAAGCGAACAAACTTAATGCTGGAATCAGGCGTAAATTAACACAGTTGCGCCACCTTGTGGACGGAGTGATAATTCACATACGCCGGTTTTTAGTGTGGCGCGTATTTTCTAAATCTTTAGTCACTCATGGAAACAAATTCTGTTTGCCACATTTATTGCAAAATGATGGGGGTAACGAGAGAGGCATCCAGATGCACTTGACACCACGAAGTTTTCTTCGCCTTATCAAGGTGCTTCAGTTATTAATCAAGGTGAAAAAAACTTTACAATTTTAGTGGTGTGAGTAAGAAAACAATTAGATATTTACCTGTAGTTCACAATCCATCCGCTACGTGACGCATGACCTTGATTGATGTGACCTCGCTTTTAATCTTGCGGTTATTTCTCCCATTTAAGATAGGACGCTTACTTATATCGCTTTGTGTTGTTCTCTTAAATCGCTAAAATGTTCCGATTAAATGAAATATAATTTTCTCTAACAAAATACTGGTGTGCAAAAACGTGGAAATCACATCCCTGTGGAAATCTTTTGAGCATTTATATTAAAAAATTCAGAACTTTTTTAATGTTAGGAAGTAAGACGCATATAAAAATACAATACCTCTATTAAAATTTTAAACCTTATAAAGAATTTTGAGGCGTAATTATTTTGTTGGTTTATAATTAAATATTGAAGTAAAAAAATCTAAATACTGTTTTAAAAAACTTCAGCGACGGCAGTTTCGCTGAGTATTACATACCCAAACAGGGTTGCCAGTTTCGCCTACACTTTTAATTCGAAATTTCTTATACAAACTGGAAATTTTGAAAGGAGAATCTTCATTTTATGCAATCACAAAATTTCTGTCATCAAATAAAGTAAAAAATACTTATTTTATTATCTGGTGCGAATTGGCAATTTATGAATAAAAATGGAGGCCAAACTGGCAGTCCTGTACACAAAGTGCATACGGTTGTTACAATTGTCACAATTTTTTTTAGAAAAGTAATCTTCAACTTACTTTATCGCAGAATTTGTAATAATTGTCTCTCACTAAGTAAGGCGACATATTTTACTTGTATTTATTAGTGACAAAGTAAAAATCATTCATATCGTCGGTATGCCAGACTATTCCCAGATCAATTTTCTGCATTTTCTCTTTCTGTATCTTTTTCCTTTTTTTTTTATTGTAACATTTTCGTTTACTTACATTTTTAGAACCAAATATAAAAATGATAACAAAAATTGGATATAAAGCAGATTTAGAAATTTAAACAGTAAAAGAGGTACGTAGATAGCTTTTATAGGAAGATGGCATGAAAATATAATGTACGTCATGATTTCGTGCAAATTTAAAATATTCATAACGAAAAAAGTAATGCTCGGAAAAAATTTTAATTTGCGCAAATATTATCAGAAGGACATTGGATTTTTTTTGCATGTATAAAAAAAAAAAATGATTTCAAAAGTAACAGAAAGAGGGCGCCCACACGTCATACTGGGACGTTTCATACAAATCGGGCTAGCAATAAAACACCTGGATGGAAATGGATCTTTTGAGCATTTATATTAAAAAAATCAGAACTTTTTTAATGTTAGGAAGTAAGACGCATATAAAAATACAATACCTCTATTAAAATTTTAAACCTTATAAAGAATTTTGAGGCGTAATTATTTTGTTGGATTATAATTAAATATTGAAGTAAAAAAATCTAAATACTGTTTTAAAAAACTTCAGCGACAGCAGTTTCGCTGAGTATTACATACCCAAACAGGGTTGCCAGTTTCGCCTACACTTTTAATTCGAAATTTCTTATACAAACTGGAAATTTTGAAAGGAGAATCTTCATTTTATGCAATCACAAAATTTCTGTCATCAAATAAAGTAAAAAATACTTATTTTATTATCTGGTGCGAATTGGCAATTTATGAATAAAAATGGAGGCCAAACTGGCAGTCCTGTACACAAAGTGCATACGGTTGTTACAATTCTCACAATTATTTTTAGAAAAGTAATCTTCAACTTACTTTATCGCAGAATTTGTAATAATTGTCTCTCACTAAGTAAGGCGACATATTTTACTTGTATTTATTAGTGACAAAGTAAAAATCATTCATATCGTCGGTATGCCAGACTATTCCCAGGTCAATTTTCTGCATTTTCTCTATCCTCACCAGATCAAGCGTTGGTGTTTAAACTTTTCTAGAAGAATTGTGAATCCACAGTGATTGCATCGCGGACATTTCGCACGGAGATAGGACTAAGGGCGCAAAAAAGTCCTCTTTGAATGAATGTGGTACTGAATTTATTAAGTAGAACCTCTTTTATCCGAAACTCTTTTAACCGAAACTCTCGGTTAACCGAATACCATTTTTAAAGCTTTTTTTTCTACTATCACATTGCTTGTGTGCAAATCCACTTTCAAAGTTTTTTTATTATTATTATTAACTATCATATTTCTTGTGTGCAATCGGTCCTTTCCGAACAACGAGTACATATAAATATTTTCGATCCCGTTTCTTAGAGTTGATTTGAATTTAACTGAAGTTGCCGTAAGTTGCGGAGTGGAACGAAGAAAACGAAAAAAATAAATATTGTGAAGGTTTTGAATGTTTTGCAAAAGGTTTGACATGGCTGAAGCAGCAGAAAGACTGTGATACTAGTGAACTAATATTATTTAAAAACTCCGCGATAGAGCTTCAAACTAAGGCAATCGAAACTGCGACAAATAAAACATTTTTTTCAAACCCTTGTTATATATGTTAAAGGTACTTAATTTCAAAATTAAAATTCAGATAATTTATTCTTGTTTCTATTTTCTATTGCTTTATTTTTATTATGCACTTGTTACCGTAAAAAGAAATATTGCATATATTTTTCCTTAAACTTAAAATTGAAGCATTCTCGATTATCCGAAAATTTCGATTTTCCGAAAGAGGGTCGGTCCTAATTACTTTAGATAATCGGGGTTCTACTGTAAATCGTTTTGTGGAAATGGGGAGTTTGAAGAATCGTGCAAGTTTCTGTTAGACACTTTCACTGAAGAATTAGGGATACGTCGAAGTTGTAAGTTTCAGTTGCTCTCTCAATCTCCAGACTTGATCCCGGCATGTTGAACATCTTTTAGTTTAAAATAAATGCACAGTGTCATGTTATTATGATTTTTTTCATTGACTGTTTGTGTTTACCCGATTTGCATTAAACATCTCAGTATGACATGTGAGCACCCTCTTTCGGTTACTTTTGGAATAATTTTTTTAAACATGGAGAAAAAAAAATCCAATGTCCCTCTGATCATATTCGCGTAATCCGATTTTTTTAAGAGCATTATTTTTTTATTAAGAATTTTTATAAGCTTGTGTGAACTTATCACGCACCTTGTATTAATTGTTCTTTGAGTGAATTAAAAGAACAGTGAAGACGTTAAAACGAATACTATACAGAGATATGTTTTAAGCTGCATATATATATATTTATATGCTGCCGTTTTAACGCTGGTGATACTTTTTTTCTTAGAATTTTCCTTCCAACCTGCGTTAACTCTTTGGAAATATGGGTTGGATTCCGTTGAAAAGACAACCTCGAGTGGCAACTAACCTCCTCCTCCTTCCCTTGTCCTATATCGTTCTCTGAGATAAACGGCCATAACGAACACAAACCAACCAACCTTATTAATTCCATTGAGTTTGGAACCGTTTTCTAATATTAGAAATCTTCGCATAAAAATTTTACTTCATACTGAGCATCTTCCTGCGTATAATTGCAGTTTCTATAACATCTTTCTGCAATTAAATAAAGTGAAAAATTCTATTAGAAAATTACGGCGGTATTCTACTCACTCTGATTAAGGGAAAATTCTACTGCTTTGGTTCAAAATTTTAATTTTTTTTAATTTTATTTCATTTTTTATTCAAAAGAAAGCTAATAGTTTTTGATGGAGTACCCTGATAGAGGATTTATAATACCGAAAAATATAATTTTCATTGATCAAACAATTTCTAGATCTCGTAAATTGTTTTAAAAAAAGGTAAAACATTTACCTTTTTTGTTAAAATGTTTAGTGTCAAAAATCAACTTTTTAATCTAAATGTTGGTACAAGCAACAGAGATTTTAACTCTCTTTCATAAAAGGGTGACCAACATTGTTTGAGATGCATGTGACTGGAGAAAAATGGTCGCCCGATTAGAACTCCATGGAGCACATCTGCAGTCACACAAGATATAACATTCTTTTATTTATAGAAAAACAATATTTAAATATGTAATTAAAATGTCGAAAATATAATTCATAAATTCCGAAATGATATCTATTTTCTTGGTAACTTTGGCCAAAAAAGTAAAAAGTTCCCTTAAAGTTTAAGGTATTTTAGAATCGATAATATACTGTGCGTTTCATAAAAGATGGGTAAAACTATTACAGGTGATAGTACACATCAAAACAAACATTTTTCATCAAAGAATGTATGGTCGGAATTAAAACGGAAAGGTGCTAGAGGGAGCCAAAGGAGATATTCAGTGTTGCCGTGGGCTACTTTTTTTTAATTCAAATTTATTGATTGTCACCACTTTTTTAAAATGGTAAAATTCCCCTAGTTTTAGTTTTAATTAGTATGTCATTAAATAAGGTGAATTTTACAATTTCAAAAAAGTGGTGCAAATCAAGAAATCGGAAATTTAAAATAGTAGCCCACTGGCAACGTTGGATATGTTGTTATGCGAGGCAAAAACAAGCAGAAAAGGAGTAAGGGAAAAAAGCAAGGTTTCCACCTTGCTTTTTTCAAGGTTGGTTACTTGAAAACCTTCTCCGTTACAATCGTTGAGTCTCTTTGCCATTTCCATTTCCAGTTCCATAGATAAAATGCGTATCAGCCTTTTCCCTATTAGTGACAGGCAACAGGCGACTTTTTTTATATTCAATTTTTTTATTGCCACCAGTATTTTTAAATTGATAATCCGCCTTGTTTTCGCCTTATTTAATCAGTCGTTAAAAAAGGGAATTTCGCTATTTCAAAAAAAGGTGGCAATCAGTATATCTAAATTTTATAAAAGTATCCCATTGGCAACACTGGACGATGTTTCCAAATGCACCAGCACTTTTGCGTTTTATTTTACCATGCATTCTTTGATGAAAGTTGTTTTTTTTGGATGTGTACTATTACCTCTTAAAGTTTTGCCCGAATATTATGAAACACCCTGTATATGCATATGATGCGTTTTTCAGTGTCTTATAAAAAATAACATTAGGTTTCAATTAAATTATTAATTTAGCTTGCTATACCAGTTACTTAAAAAAAACGACAAAAAGAAACAGTGACAACTTATCTTTTAAAATGAGCAACAGCAACAAAAAAGATTCTTTTCAGTTTTCTCTTCTGTTTGCTTTATATTTCGCTTTGATTTTTTATGAAATTTAATTAAATAAAAGTTGTTTTATCTGAAAAAAAAAAGAAATGAAACGGAAAATTTTCCGCAGCTCCAAATTACATTTCTAAACTTTAAATACGCACATTAGCTTCTTTGTTTCTAAGTAACCTTTTATTTCAAGATATGTTATGTATCTTTTTATTTCACAATTTATTTAAATATATTGCTTCTCACGTTTAATAAAAAGGAAAACTCTCAGTTAAATCAATGAAATTTTGATTAGAGTATGTTATTTTGATAAAGGAATATTGAGGAAAATTTTTTATGCTTAGCTAAACTGTTTCGAATTGTTTTTTTTTTTATTATTTATTTATCAATATATATTAATAAAGGAAAAAAAGTTTTTTTTTTGATTGAAGTCGAATATTTTACATTGTATACAATATTTTTTTCAATTTTTATAATAACTCATTTATAGCAGCATAAAGCGTAAAATTGAGGCGATCGTAGACAAAGGGTATAAAGTCGTTTTTTTCCATACAGTAGAGTTTCAAACGAAATCTTGTTGTATGCATAATAATTTGTTCGGTGCAAAGGCATGTGTCGCATAAAAAAATCAACTTAAACTAGAAATTTTGCTTGATAAATAAAATTATTAAAGAACCCAATGGAAAAACGAGCCTTTTATTAACTCATTAATAAACTCATTACCAGCGCGGAGTAATTCTGTCAAAAACTGATGAAATAATGGACTGACACCACAATTTATAAACGAATTTATTCGAAAATATGAACTTGCTTATTTTTACGTACATGATAAATGGAAAAATTTAGTTAAGTATTTTTGGTGCCGTTTGTTAGTTTTGGAATTAAAATTAGGTGTCCTTTTTTAAGGACACCGCCGTCGAAAGGGTTAAAGTCGGTTGGCTAGAAATCTTGCCATGTAAGGCGAACTAAAATTTTAAATTTGAATACCAGTATTTTAATTTTCGAAATTCACAAATTATCTAATTTCAAATTTTGAGCGATTGAATAATTCAAAATTACAATGTCGAAGAATTAAAAGAAGTCTAAAAGTGGCTCGTCGTTAATGGGTTAAGAGGTTCCAGAGCCTTGATAATGTTCAAAATATCGTTTTTTATATTATTATTGATTCACAGTATAATTGAACCTTTTAAAAGTATACTGGTAATATTTGAAAGATGTATCTTTAATAATAAAGAATTCATTAAAGGTTTCATGCGAGATGGCAGAATTTAAAAGGACACCATGCCAACTCAGCGATCCTTGTGAATTTAAATTATTAGTGAACGAAATCAAGAACACAGTGAATAATTTTATTTTTTCCATGGCGAAAAGACAGGGTATGATTTAACAGGTGATGTAACTGCTTGCATTCTTTACATCATACTATACAAAAGAGTAGTTAAATTTAAAGGCGCATACCGACATTCAAAACGTACTTCCAGCAATTATGCCCCAAATTCAGTACTGTAACCAATGTATTTTCTGTGTCACTGTAAATGAACGATAAATAATAAGAATGACTTATTTTATAATAATCATTTTGCATTGAAATTCAGTAATTGATATCAGTTCCCAGACATTTGAAATAAGTTAATGTCATAAAATTACCAAACGATTCTCCCCCATTGATCATAATCTAAATGAACCATTAACGTTATACACTTCATATTCAATACCGAAGATGCATTACATCATTATGATGTTTATGATGATAAACATCATTAACATGTATTAATTGCATAAAAATCCGAGTTTACGTATCTTAGACTAACCAATTTGACGGAAATACAATATGTCAACCAGTCTTAACATTCTAGATTTTATCTTTATTCACAGAAAGCTGCGTTTCCTGACAGGTCATATTATGAGATATAATTCTCATTTTTTTTTTTTTATAAAGACAGCCCTTTTTGTTCAGATAAATAAATTTAATAAATCTAGACTTATTAACTTCTGGTTCATAATTTTTTTTTCAAAAAAAAAAAAATGAAAAATAATATAAATCAATATTCAGGTTCTTTAAAATCTTAGAATAAAAATAAAGTAATCACTTCCATTACTGAGCATACAATAATTTGGCAAGAAAATTTTCCCTCAGAATTTTTCAGGCAGGCTATCTTCCATAGGTTAATACAAATGTGTTTTTGAACTTAAACCCTTTGGGACGATCGTCTTTTACAGAATTTCTATTTTCAAAACAGAAATTTTTACCTACTTGAATCGGGGAAGATGATCGGATTAAATAAGGCAAAGTTTTCAATAAAAAATTATTGATGGGAATAATCACGGATTCTGAGAACCTTACACAGCACGTATACGGTCGCTCTTCCCCAAGGTGTAAATGGAGCCTGAAAATGATATAGTATTAATTTTCTATTGTAAAATACTAGTTTTAAAATCAGTTACATTGTTAAGAGTGATTAATTATTTTAAATGATTACTCTAACTAGTTTTCAGTTCTAAGTATTAAGTTGCAAGCATTAGGATCACAATTAGAAAAATCTTCCATGATATTGCAATTTCATCAATTCATAAGATATAACAGACAAGAGTTTAGCATTTACATTTATTATTTTACATTTAGCATTCACTTTAGGAAAACGTGTCTAAAAACGTTGTGCATGTGCAAATCTTTAAAATCTTTGTATTGCGTAAATTACCAATAATGGACGATTTCGGAGAAATTTCAGGGAAACAAATTCTCTCTACATATATACATATATATATGTAGCATTTTGCTACCGACTTTCAGATATTTAGGCGACACTCGTACACCTCGACATAAAATGTAGTAGAGCAATCAAAACCATCCATCCGTTATATTGAAAATACCGGATTGCAGTCAGGGTGGCGAGAAAGACAGGTTCGAAACACATTGATAATTTCCCTTACGTAATGAATATAGAGAGTTATCATCACTTTTTAAACTGGTTTTATTGACAAAAACATAGTAGAACACTTCCAGTAGTTATTCCATCCACTCACAAAAATCGATCATCACTTCATAAGACTTTAGATGTTATAAGACTAGAATCTACACATTCGAACGTTCACGCCATGCGACGCAGCTTAATTAGACAACCAGAAAAACGTAAAATCTTCTCTCCATCGCCAATGTAACGATATTTGTACCCCGAACAACAATTCGCGGACTGTTACACAAACAGTAAAAGACCAATCTAGAAGAGAGGTGGGGGAGAATGGGACATAGAACAAATTACTATTCGATGGGAAAGGATGACGTCCATAAAGAACTCTTTATACGGCGTCAGAATAAAAGTGCAAATAGCGCTGGCGGACGCATGGAATTGTGGGTATAGAACACGAAAGAATAAATGATATTAAAACATTCGAAAGAAAGAGAATTTAGTTTTAGAATAAAATGAAAAAGTAATTTAATTGATTAGGCGAATGGATTAAGATTTTTTAAATAATAAAAGAATACGCAACTTTAAATGCATGAAATAAAAGACAAAAGATATTAAGATATTATTAAAGATAGGTAAAAAAGGAAAAATATCAAGAATTTGGAATAGTTTTACTAAGAAAAAGAGGAGAATTTTTTTATTATTACATATATATATATATATATATATATAATATTTTCTAACGCTATTTCCAATCTTTAGATTTCATAGAAGATTTATTCAACATTTGCAATGAGAAAGCTGCCACGTAAAATTATATTTCTGAAATAATGGTGGCTACTTCCAATACTAGCATACTCCTGCATGTATGCTAGTATTTAATTTACAAAATTAAATATTTCATCATTCAAACGCGTCCTCTATAAATTGAATTACAAATTTTGAATACTATTTTGGAGTGCAATATAAAACACTCTAAATTTAGAAAACTGTAATACAAATTTAGCGCGTTCTTTTATTGAAAATACCTATGTTAATTTCCGAATAAAAATCCTGAGCGTATTTCATCACAAGTTTAAGTGAACAGTTTTTAAAAGGCATAACACGGTTGCAACTAGTGTGGCCGGGTGTAGCGCATAATTCTGCGCTCCAAATGCTCTGGGCACCACTAATTTCTGACAGTTTATTTCGCCATATTTAATTGCACAAAATTCTTCGATTAGATAAAATGGAAAAATAACTTTAAAATACTGGTGTTCGAAGCATTTGGAGCCCCAATTTACTCGGGACACCTGGCAAAATTAGTTGCAAACCAATTTCATGCATTCTCACCTACATCCGGAAAATTATCCGAATGTTTTTGTGCAGCCCTATATAAGATACATAGATTCGTATAAATATATTACATAGTATGCGAAAAATAGAAAATATATAGCACAATTCAAAATTCACCATCAGCAATCTCTGACAATAGGTAGAAATATACTCGAGTGCTTTTGTACCGCCCTGTATAGAATCTATAGAATTTATACACATTATGCAAAAATGTTGTTAAATTTAAAAACACGTACCTAAGTTAAAAATCACTTCTAGCAGTTATTGTTAAAAGGAAGAACGGTGACTGAATTCTTTTCTGTGTGCCTGTAGATCAATGAGATACAGGTACTATGAACACCACATTCTACAATAAGCATCTTGTTGTTAACTTCAGTGATGCATATCAATTTTCATATATTTTACATCAATAAAATACACTGCAAAATATTTTTCCAATGATCATAATGTAGCGGGAGCGTCTTGAGCACCCGGTAAATGAAACATTAACACTAGAAAAGCCGGAAAGTTTACGCAACTTTTATAAAAAATATGTTACACCAGAATTTTTATTTAAAACTGTCTAACTTATTTATTAACTTTTTCTTCTTTGTATCTTTTAAACTTATTTTATAAAAGTTTTTTCGTTCGAACCGAAATGTATATATATCTTTTGGAAGGGGTCAAAATGGCCCCTCACGACCCTTCCAGTTTTAATGCTACACTCTTCATTTTAAAAACGGAATATGACATGGTAAGCCTTAACGTCATATATCAATTATTTGGCAATCCGAATATATTAAAGCCCCACCAGTGGCTGAGAGTTTCTACTCTCAAAGCTGGTAGACGGGGGTTGGAGGGTTCGAACCCAATCGCGCCCATCAGCCTAACCGTTCGGAATTTTCGTGGTTTTCTTCGGACCTTTGCTAACCTTGCGTAAATACGGCTTAGGTTCCCTTAGAAATAACCCCCACGGAGGGCAACCCCTTAGGGCCTACATCTCTCGTGTAAATATTCGGCCGTCATAAACAATATCAACACTGACTATATCAACGTGAGTTAGAGCGAGGAGAGACTGACAGACAGACGGATAGGCGGAATTCATAAACGCTTTTCAACTATGTTGGAAAGTGTTAAAATTAATCCACTAAATACTCTAAAAAGCAAACCGTATTGTGAGGCTATCTCTTTAGTCCTATTGCATCATTAGTGCATATCTGGATCCATTTCAAGAATTTCTGTTTTATTCAGAAAGTCCGAATACCAAAAATTCACACCAGATATTCAGAAAGGTTGTTTTTCCTTTATTTAACCGCTTAATTCTCGCACCAGCGGCATTCGCGTGCAGTGTACGTTAGTCTTTGTTTCATTCAGAATGTTTGACTTAAACCAGACTTTTTAAAATAGTGTAAAGGTTTTTTTCCATTCGTTAATTTATCTGACATTAAACATGGCGAACATTTCTACTTCTATAAACTGGCGGCAATCAAACAATCTGAATTAAAATAAAAAGTAGCCTAGGCTTATCAGGCACGATGCTTAAGGGGTTAATAACAGGTGTTTCGTTATTGCATAAAGAAAAAAAATCTTCTTTCAGAATTTCCTGTATAGATTTGGTATTTCAGAATAAAAAAGAAATTCGTGAAATGTATGCAAATATGTTAAATAAAAGCTTAGCAAACTTAGTTATCATATAACAATTATTTTCTCAAATATTTGTATTTAGGAAGCTATCTGTTGTTAATGTTAATGTAGATAATGTTAAATTCACACTCCATGTTATGTATTATTGAAATATTTAAATTATACGCATAATTGGAAATACAGAGATACATTTTAAAAGTAGAATACTATTTAATTTTGGAAATTGCAACTTTTATCATTCGAGTGAATAAGTTTTTCACTATGAATCTGTAACATTTTCAATTTTTATAATTAAAGCTATTTTCTTTATTTTCATTATTTCTAATTTGATTATATGCGGTCTTTTTTTTTTCATTACTAAGATATATGCATTTTTAATTCAATAAAAAACGTTCCATGATAATTTACTTGAATGGAATAACAAAGATAAAGATATTATTCATTAGAAAATATAATGGAGTTCCTAATTTAATTTATTAGAATGTAATTTTCAAAGTACTATTCAAATGGCATTAGAATGAAAATTTTATAAAATAAATAAAATCATCCTTAAGTATTTATTGAAATTTTGGCAGAAAACTAAAATTTTTATGTTGTATCTTATCCCACCCTTGAAGGGTACCGGTATATTTTATAAACCACTTAATTTTAATTCACAAATGCTACATTGGCAACGGAATTCAGGAATTAAACTTTGCTTAATAAAATGTACAGGAAGAAAAGATTTAACTTTGTTTCATATAAATTTTTTCATAATTACCGGTGTCATTCAGTAATTTTAACATATTAGCATCAGATATACTTTGTCTCTGATAGGGTTAATAATTAGATCTGCCAAAATTTATAGACATACTCGATACACACAATTATTTGGCAGTAAGAACAGTTCCTGATTCACCTAATCAACGGATTTTTAATTAAAAAAATATAAATATCAGGGATGAGATTTCCATCTTCTTGCACACCAGTATAATCTTAGGAAGGTTTTTGTTCTGATAAGTTACAAAAATGTTTCGATTAAATAAAAGAACATTTTATTTAACCCTTTAATTCTCGCTCCCGTCATATTCTCGGTCTGTATCTTTTACTCAAATTGTTTGATTCCCACCAGTTTTATAAAATAGTGAAATTGGTTATATTTTGGTATCGTTTTTACTGTCATTAAATAAGGTGAATATTTCTTTTTCATAAAAGTGGTGCCAATAAGCAATTTGAATTATTCAACCGTAATTTAATTCGAGCGTTAAGGGGTTAAGATCATACTGGTATGCAAAAAGTCGGAAATCTCATCCTAAAGTATTTTGACATTGTTTTATTCTGTAACTTTTTTTTTAACTTACTTCTTGAAAATATATCTAGTTCGAATTGAATGAAATAATTATAGAAACGTTTCCATAGGAATTCATAATAGGAAGGTTAGTTACCGGTCCTATCATTTTGCAACGCGGTGCATAAGAAATAAAATAAATTTTATACCAGAATACATGTAGTGCAAATGTGGCATAATAATTGCGTTGCTATTAGAATGCTTGTTTTTCACAATTTGAAATTTTCTTCATGATAAGTGGTGAGAGGAAATTTCTTCCACGAGGTTAAAACAGTCATTCATCGCAAACGCTACGCCAGCCATGTGAATGCTGGTCCTGAGTGCTGCCGCAAAAATGGCAGCGGCCGAAAGAGGAATTTTATCAGCATGTGTACGGTTCCTTGAATTTTATTTACGATAATTTTTAAAAGTTTTTTTCGCTTTATGTTTCTGAAATTAAACGAGTCAAAGAAATCTTTTATAAAATACTGGTGTCTGAATTTGAACGACCGTACATACATTAACCCTTTACGGCACAGTGTGGACGGGTCGGGATACCTAATTTTAATTCCAAACTTACAAACGGCACCAAGAATATTTTAGTAAAATTTTGCTTTTACAATAAATAGTTTAAGTAACATGTTTTTAATTTCTAAAAAAGTCGTTTTAAATTTCCGGTATCAGTCAGTCATTTCATCATTTTACTACAAAAATTGCCCGTACCGGAACGGGTTAAAAAAAAGGCCGTGTTTTTGCGTCAGCGTTCAGGCCTAGTATTCACTGGGCGGTGACAAACGAACGGATTTAGTCTCAAGATGGGACACAATACTTTTCCAGAAACTGTATGCAGAGTTGCTAGTTTGGCCTCCATTATTATCCCGAAATACAGACATCACACTAGAACGTTCTGAAGAAGAATTTTTAACTTATATAATGAAGAAATGTCTTTCATTAAATAAATATGAAAATATTTTTTTATTTTCTGGTGTAAATCCGAATTTTCTGACTAAAAATGGAAGCCAGACTGGCAACACTGAATGCATGATGTGATGTTTTTTAGCCTATGTGTGGTATGAATTGAGTAAATGCAACGGTGATCACACGACCTATTTCATTAAATATTAAATTGTTCTAAAAAATGGGAACACGACGGGTTTGTCAGTTTGCCATGATTATTTTAATTCAGAATTCTAGAAAGTAGAATTTTCACTTAATACAATAATTCAGCTTATCTGTGTAATACTGGAAATACAGTGAACGAATTACTGCACGAATAAACATATTCTCGTAACATCCCGAAAAATATTGCTTCTTAAAAATGTATTTTGAATCGCACCAATAAAAAAATTATTATAATAAATATAAATTTTTAAGAAGATTTTCGATTCTCTGTCGGTTTTACAGCTCTGTCCCCTTTGCGGCTGGCGTCGCGTATATTTTTAATTTTTCAACACCAGTTCTGTAATAGTTATTTTCGCCTTTTTGACCGCTGAAATTCTGTGATTATATATGGTGGGCGTTACTTTACGAATATAGAGTCATCTAAACTCAGGGATTTTACACACTTTATATATACCACTTGTCAGGAAGGTCTTAAATCTTTCCGGCGCGGTGTAATTCTGTTTGTCGTATGAGGATGATGATGATGATGTACATACACCGGAATTTACAGAAGAATTTATTAGAAAATAGATATTGCTTTTTTGCGTACACTATAAAAAGAAATTTTAATTAGATATTCTGGGTGTCAGCAGTTTTGCCAGTGGGCTACTTTTTTAAATTCAGATTACTTGATTGGCACCACTCTTCTGGAATGGTAAAATTCCTCTTGTTTTCACCTTAATTGATGTATCATTAAATAAGTTTAAATAAGGCGAATTTTACTATTTCATAAAAGTGGGGCCAATCAAGAAATCTGAATTAAAAAAAAGTAGACTACTGTCAACAATGTTTTCATATCGGGTAGTTTGACATAGTACCGACGATATGCATCACTATGCATTTAAAGGGTTTAATTACAATGGTCTCTCCTAGACGAATAACTGCAAAGATAAATAATAACATTTAAATAACCAAGAAGATGGCCCCGTGAATTGGCTGAAAACGTTTTCGGATTTTAATGGACTTTTAAGGTATTTTAAATAATTTTATCTTATATGTATGCACCTGCAAGCAATTTTAGTGAATTTTGTGTCTATTTTTTAAATGAATTTTAAATTTAGCGATTGTACAAACCCTAATACATAATACGATTGTCCTTTATTTCATCCTTATATTTATTCTTGTGAATGAATTACAGAATTTTAACCCCTTGGGGACGAGCGACACGTATACGTGCCGGAAATAGGCCTAAGGATCCTCGTTTATCCTCACCAGTAAAATTGTACTGTAAAATTTGCCTTATTTAATCCGAGCATTTTCCAGATTTGAATAGGCACAAACTTATATTCTTTAAAACCGGTAGTAAAGTAATAAACATTTCGTAAAAGGCTCCCGTCGCGAAGAGGTTAAAGGCGAAGTGTATTTTTGGAGACTGGTGTGTTCCATCCCATAATTAAAGTGTTAATCCCTGGACTGATACAAAATCAATATTGTGATATCTTTATGTACATATATGAAATTGATTTGAGTCAGGAGGATTCGTAGTTATGGATTCGGTATCTTTACGAAGAAGTGTGCGACAGGTTTGACTCACGCATTTTTTTTTAAATTGCAAGTACAAAAGCAACTATTTATATAGATATATCATGATAAAATAATTTATTTTTAGTGCTAAGGTATCCCAGATAGAAAATTTAGTTTTCAGAAAATTTGCAGAAATCCTGCTTTTCAAATCTTCAAAGTTGTAGCAAGTTGAGCATGACAAGACTGAAAAATCATAACAAGACTGCAGCAAGATGACGCAAACGCCGAAGTCACCTCACTTTGAACTTGCAGCTAACTTGTTGTGCAAATTAAATTCTTGCTGTATCAAGTTTATTGCAAGTTAACCGCAAACAAGTATTCAAAAATACTGCAAACTTATTGCAAAGTAGTAATCTTGTCACTCCAGACTGTAAGTTTAATCTTTTCGGAGGGGTCAATAAATCTGACCAGGGTTATTGATGAATACGCACCATCACAAGGTGCATGCATCGTTTTTATCACCATCCCCATTAGCAAATAAAGATAATATTTATACTTTTGAATACGAGTCTTTTTTGGTATTTTATAAGTATAGTATTTAAAAAAAGTGGTGTCTCCCGGATAAAATTTGTATAAGGGATGCAGTCCCGAAAGGGCTAAAAATCAAAGGCTCCAATGGCGTTAACTCTCTCTGCGCAGCCCGAGCTATGCTCGGGCATACATTTTCCCGTCAAATTAATACTATTTGGTTTTTCCTACCAGTTATTTTTTAGCGAAAACTTTGTCTGATTTAATCAGGACATTTTCCCCGATTACGATAGTCAAAAATTTCTGCTTTAAAGAACCGGTGAAAACGATTAAAAATTCTGTAAAAGACGCTCATCTTGAAGAATTACTTACGCAGCGAGAGGATTAAAGGCAAAAATAAATAAATAAATACCAATTAAAACGGTATTTCAGAAAAATTCATTTAAAAAAATCAAATTTTCAATGTAATTTTCCATAAAAGATTCCATAATAGTAAAAATCATGTGTGTGTCTTGCCTTTGAGTACTACCCAGTATCTGCAATTTTTGCGCATGTGCTGATTGTCTATTCTCTTGACAGAGGGATTTTTTGCTTTCGTCACTTTCGTGAATTAAAGACAGTCTTCCATCAGCTTCACAACAAACTACTCATGCAAGTGGGTCTTTCAGGAGATTTGCTGCGAATTTGTCAAGTAAAAATTTATCGCAGCAAGATAATATCAGAAAAAACCAAACTTGCTGCTAATGTGCATGTTATCTGAGATGCTGATTCTAATAAAATCCAAACCATCTCTTGAATTTTGAGCGAAGAAGATTTTATTCCTTACTTATATAGCTAACTTAAATTTAATCACAATTTTTTAACAGAATTTCTCTCCTTATTAAGTCTTTAAAGCGCCTTAGAAATACATTGACTATAAGTGGATAACAAATTCAGCGATTCAAATAATTAATAGAAAAATTCTTATTTAAAATAGTGAATCCGTATTCTTATAAAATTTTGGGGTTTACAATTTTCGATTATATTATTTTCATGTTCCCACAGATCAAAACAATGATTGTTTAATTCCAGAATTCTGAGATTCAATAAGAGGTAGTTTGCTATTCGGAAATATTGGTTGTAAAATGTACCTAACTCTACACAACCCTTAACAAGGTATAGATTTAAAGTTCGAGGAAGAAGCATTTTGCTTAATTAAATAAATAATCCGTAACAATAAGTTACTATACTATATTAAATTAATAATATATAAGAAGTCAAAACATGTTTTCATATAAATTCATTTGTACGTGCATTTTAATTTCACAGAGAAATACTTGTGGATTATTAATTTAATTATAGTTCAAAATACTGAAAACTTAGCAAATCTTTGGCATAAACTGCTCTGAATAGAAATGAAAGTTTTAATGAAATTGTCGTTCTGTTTAATTAACTGAAGGAAACATATTTTTAAGCATTAAATTATATTATTTGAAATATTTTTTTGCTTATTATTAAATGAACAGCGGCGTAATGATATTTAATGGTAATTGCATCTAAAAATATTAAGCAGAGATAATAGAAAACATCCCTTGAAGTCTTTAATATAATTAGTTAAAGAAAACGCGTAGAATTATTTTATAAAAGTACATTTAGGAAGAAAAGAATAAATCAGACATTCCGCTTTATTGCAACATCATATAATTTGTTTTACTTTAATCTTTTGTAAAATTATTCTTTTTTAAAATGATTTTGAAGTTACAGATACTATAAAATCCATTCAATGTGTGTAATTTGAGATATTGTTCGAATTTTCATTGAATATTTTAAATAATTTTTTTCGGTAAAATTAAGGCAATGAGATTTCCTTTTCGTAATTGCATTTCTTCGTTTGGTAAATCATTGTTATATAGTACGCATTTTTCACATGACAGAATTCATAAATAGATTTAAATTTTTCTAACCGGTATTTTAAAATGTTTAATAACGGATGTTTTTTATAACCCATAAAAAGCAGCAAAATAAGTTTTGAAATACTGAATACTACTCACTTACGAAAAACATTCATTTCAAAAGTCAATTATGATATATTTTCAAAACTAAACTTTTTTTGTAGCATGTGACAAAATTCTTTTAAAGTTTAGATAATAAAATTAAAATTTACTTTCTGATACAAATAACTTGAAAATACATGTGAACTAAGTTAACATTTAAAAGGGGTTTGATATGGAAATCTTTTTAAAATTTATATTAAAATAATCACAATTTTTTTAATTTTTGGAAGTTAAGACGCATATAAGAATACAGTAACTCTATTAACATTTTAAACATTATAAAGGATGTTGTGGCGTAATTATTTTATTGGATTATAATTAAATATTGAAGTTAAAAAAATCTAAATAGCTGTTTTATCTAAATACTGTTTTAAAACACTTCAGCTGGACAGAAACCGCTGAGAATTACTTACTCAAAGAGCATGCGGTTTTTACAATTGTCACAACTCTTCTTCGAAAAGTAATCTTCAACTTACTTTTTCGCAGAATTTGTAACAATTGTCTCCCACTAAGTATGGCAACGGATATTATTTGCATTTATTAGTGACAAAGTAACAATCATTCCTATCCTCGATATGTCCGATTTTTCCCGGGTCAATGCTCTGCATTTTTTTCTTTAGTTATCTTTTTCCATTTTTTTTTTTTTTTTGTAATTGTAACATTTTTGCTTACTTACATTTTTAGAACTAAACATAATAACGATAACACAAAATGGATACAGAGATGCCAAGTCTCCGGCTTTTTGCACACTACTATTATGTTTGAGAAAATGTTCTTTTAAATCCGCCAAATGTTCCAATTAAATAAAAGAAAAGTTTCAGTATTAAAATACTGGTATCCAAAAAGCAGGATACTTGGCAGCTTTATAGGATATAAAAGAGATTTGAGAATTTAAACAATAAAAAAGGTATTTCGATAGCTTTTATAAGAAGATGGCATGAAAATATAGTGTGCGTCATGAGTTCGTGCAAATTTAAAATATTCATAATGAAAAAAACAATGCTCGGAAAAAAATTCAGCCTGCGCAAATATTATCAAAAGGACATTGGATTTTTTTTCCATGTATACAAGAAAAATGATTCTAAAAGTAACTGAAAGGGTGCGCTCATATGTCTGAGACGTTTCATACAAATCCGGCTAGCAATAAAACACCTGGCTGGAAATAGATTCGTCATACAATCTCTGCAGCATACTATCCTTACCAGATCAAGTGTTGGTGTTTGAACTTTACTACCACAATTGTGAATCCACAGTGATTGCATTGCGAACTTTTCGCACGGAGAAAGGACTAAAGTCGCAAAAACGCCCTACTTGAAGGAATTGGATACTGCGTTTAACCTTCCATCTACCAGACGGGTCCATTGGACCCGACATGTACATTCAAAATATTTATTCAAACCAGAAATTTCTTCAAAACAAACTAAATGTATAAATCAGACAATAATAAGTTAAATAAACAAATTAAATAGTTTTAAGTAAAAATTCTGGTGTAGAATGTTTTTATAAAACGTGAGTAAAATTTCCGGTAGTTCTAGGGTTAAAACAACGTTTTGAAGAAACCGGGAGTTTGGAGAATCGTGCAAGTTCCTATTGGACACTGTCACTGCAGATCGAGTGATATTTCGAAATTTTATGTTTCAATGGATCTCACGATCTGCAGACTTGATCCAGGCATTTTAAATAACTTTTACTTCCAAATAAATGCACAGAGTCATGTTATTCTGTTTTTTTCATTGCCTGTTTGCGTTTATCCGATTTCATTACCCGATTTTTACGATACCTTTTTGCATTGGCAAGTGAAATTTTGGTTTGATTTTTCGCAAAATTGAAGTAAAAAGTTAAGGGTCGACAAAAAGTCCGAAGGTGATATCTATTTTCTTGGTAATTTGGCCAAAAAAGAAAATAACTTCCCTTAAATTTTAAGGTATTTTGGAATCGATAATATGTATGCATATGATGCGTTTTTCAATGGTTTATGAAAGAATAACATTAGGTTCTGATTAAATTATTAATTTAGCTTGCTATACCAAATACTTAAAAAAACGAAAAAAAACGAAAAAAAAACAAAAAAAAAAACAATGAAAACTTATCTTTTAAAATGAACAACAACAACAACAACAAATTTTCGTGTGCGTTTACTCTCCTGTTTGCTTTATATTTCGCTTTGTTTTTTTACGAAATTTAATTAAATAAAAGTTGTTTTATCTGAAAAAAATAAATGAAACGGAAACTTTTCCGCAGCTGCAAATTACATTTCTAAATTTTGAATAAGCATATTAGCTTCTTTGTTTCTAAATAATCATTTATTTCAAGACATGTTATGTTTCTTTTTATTTCACAATTTAATTTAAATGTATTGCTTCTGAATAAAAAAGAATACTCCCAGTTAAATCAATGAAATATTTTGATTAGAGTATGCTATTTTAATAAAAGAATATTGAGGAAAAACATTTTTATGCCTAGCTAAACTGCTTCGAATTGACTTATTTCTTTAATCAATATATATTAATAAAGGAGAAGAGTCGTTTTTGATTGAAAACGAGTATTTTACATTGCCAACAATATTTTTTTTAATTTTTAAAATAACACATTTATAGCAGCACTAGCAAACCCCGCGGCTTTGATCGCGTAATAGTTGAAATATGCCAAGTGATATTTGCTTGACTATTTTTTATTAGAAGAACAATTTTGGAATAATTCAACAATTACAAATTAAGCCACAGTATGACTAAACTTCACTATAAAAGTGTAATAGACAGAAATGAGATTTTAATAAAAAATAACTAAAACTAATTCCAATTAAATGATAATTTAGAAAGTATTTTGTGACTTTTATGCTCATTTCAGTATTCATTTGAAGTATTGAATTTTTTAGAAACCAACTTAACACATTTACATCTTAAAATTAATCATCATGTCAAATTTCAAGCTTTTTGTCTAACAGTCTACCACCCCTCTGGTGTTAGTGGCACCAACATAAAATGCCTAAATAGAGTTGAAATAGAATGTCTCGAAAAATGTTGAAACAGAGACTGTCACCATTAATTTTCCAACATTAATCTTGAAATCGCTTGGTATATCCTAATATTCTATAGAAAATGGAATTTATGTGTTTTTAAAGGCTTTCTTGTTGTTCCTGCCAACCAGGTGGTAGTGACACTGGCATGAAATATAGACCGTATAGGATCAGGGACTATCACTCTTGATTCGTAAACAATAACTTCTGTAATCGGTTTATTATTTCCCGAGATTTCTTAGAAATCGTAATTTAGAACTCTTTTAGGATGCTTTTCGCTCCTTTCCTCCGCTTCACCTCTTTTGAATTTCGAATTTATTTTCGACTGTTCTTAGAGAACATTTATATTTTAAAGGTAACTACCGTGCTATATTTAAAGTTTCTAGCCTCTTCAATACCGCAGAAATCGCAATTTAGAAAGTTTTTTGCTCCTGCAACCGTCTAGGAGTTATGGCATCGATACAAAATATAGCTTGTGTTTGAGCAGGTTTTATCACCATCAATTTGCAACCATTATGTTTGAAATCGGTTTCATATTTTATACGATAAAATCGTAATTTAGAAAGCTTATAGAACGCTTTTCGCTCACTTCATCCTTTTAAATTTGGAAGTTTCTTTCGACATTTCTTAGAAAACATTTGCATCTTTGAAGTAATTACCATTCCAAATTTAAAATGTCAGACCCCCTCAGTAACACAAAAAAAGCAATTTAGAACATTTTTTGCTCCTGTAACACCAAAGTGGTGGTGACAACAACTTAAAATATAGGCTATGTTAGAGCGGGGACTGTCACCGATTTATATTTCCTGAGATTGCGTAGAAATTGCTATTTGGAACGTTTTTAGAACTCTCTTCGTTCATTTTCACCCCTTTTAAATTTCAAATTTTTAAGGAACTCTTCTCAGAGGGCAATTACATCTCATAAGAAATTAAAATGCCAAATTTCTAGTTGCTAGCCGCTTCAGTGTCACAAAAATCACAATTTAGAACTTTTTTTAAATGCAACCGCAAGGTGGTAGTGACGCCGACATGAAATAGATCCTATATTGGGGCAAGGGCTGTCTTCATCAATTATCAACCATTACTTTTGAAATCAGTTGGGTACCTGTCTGAGATTGCTTAGAAATCGCAATTTAGAACGTTTTTTAGAACATTTTTCGTCCATTTTCACCCCTTTTAAATTTCGAATTATTTAAGAAATGTCCTTAGAGATCATTTATATCTTATCAGTAACTATCATGTCTAGTTTCAAGTTGCTATCCCCCGAAGTATTACAAAAAACGAAAATTAGATTGTTTTTTGCTCCTTCAACCCCTTTGGGGTAGTGGCAGCGACATGAAATATAGCCTATGTTGAAGCAAGGGCTGTCACCATCGTTTTCACTCCATTATTTTTTAAATCGGTTCGATATTTCCTGAGACTGCGTAGAAATCGGAATTTAGAAAGTTTTTAGCTTAGTTAGTTAGAACGCTTTTCGCTTATTTTCACCCCTTTTAAATTTCGATTTTTAGGAAACGTTCTTTGAGATAATTTGTATCTTACAAATAACTGCCCTGCCTAATTTCAGGATTCTAGGCCCTTCAGTAACACAAAAATCGCAATTTATAACGTTTTTTGTTTCTGAAAGCCCTAGGTGGTAGTGACACCGATATGAAATATAGTCCATGTTGGAGCAAGGACTGTCACATCGCTTTTCAACCATTACTTATGAAATAGGTTGGGTATGTTCTGAGATTGCGTAGAAATCGCCATTTAGAACGTTTTTTAGAACTCTTTTCGCTCATTTTCACCCCTTTTAAATTTCGATTTTTTTAAGAAACGTTCTTAGAGATCATTTATATCTTATACGTAACTACCATTCCAAATTTCATGTTTCTAGGACCTTCAGTAACACAAAAATCGCATTTTCGAACGTTTTTTGCTCCTGCACCCCCTTTGGGGATAATGGCACCGACATAAAATGTAGCCTATGTTGGAGAAGGGTTGTCACCATCATTTTGACACCATTATTTTTTAAATCGGTTTATTACTTCTTGAGATTGCGTAAAAATCACCATTTAGAACGATTTTTAGAACGCTTATTGCGCATTCTCACCGCTTTTAAATTTCGAATTTTTTAAGAAATGTTCTTAGAGATCATTTATATCTTATAAGTAACTACTATTCGAAATTTCATGTTTCTAGGCCCTTCAGTAACATAAAAATCGCATTTTTAGAACGTTTTTTGCTCCATCACCCCCTTTTGGCCAGTGGCATGGACATAAGATATAGCCAACACCATCATTTTGATACCGTTACTTTTGGAATCGGTTCGGTAGTTCCACAGCTTACCTCCTACAACTAAACAATTTTTACCTCTTTATAATATGAGCATAGAAGTATAGATAAAGCGTAAATTTGAGGCGATCTTTACCAAAATGTATTAAGCCTTTTTTTTCATACAGTGGAATTTCGAACAAAATCTTTTTCTATGCATAATAAAATTTTCGGTGCAAAGGCATGTGTCCTATAGAAGCAATGCTTGTACATACTGACAAATTTACATTAAAAAAATGAACTGAAACTAGAAATTTTGTTTGATAAATGAAATTACTAAAGAACTCAATGGAAAAAGGAACCTTTTATTAAGAGATCGCAGAGCCTTTATAAGGTTCAAAATATCGTTTTTTTTTTAAATTATTATTGACTCACAGTGTAACTGCACCTTTTACAAATATACTGGTGAAATTTGAAAGGTGTATCTTTAATAATAAAGAAGTTATTAAAGATTTTATGCGCGATGGCAGAATTTAAACGGACACCATTCCCAGTCAGCGACCCTTGTGATTTTAATACTAAACGTACCGATATTGTTTTATACCTATTCCTACTGGAAGGGGTCTAATTATACCATCACACATTAACCCTTTCGAGGTCGGTGTCCTTAATAAAAAAAAAAGACACCTAAATTTAATACCAAAATTGACAATCGGCACCAATAATATTCAATTAAAATTTTCCTTTTATAATGTAGGTGAAAATAAGGAAGTTCCTATTTTCTAATAAATTCGTTTAGAAATTCTGGTGTCAGTCCATTATTTCATCAGTTTATAAACTGAATTACTCCGCACTAGAAAGAGTTAACAAATATGATGTAATACAGTAGAATAAATGATGTAATAGCAAAAATACACAATTTACTAATGTTCTTACAAAATACAACATTTATATCTTTATGATTTCACATAAAATTATTCAGTGGTCAAATGACCCTTTGCGGTAGTTAAGCCAAAAATATTTTTTTTCTATACAAAAAACGTAGTTCGGAGATGAGGCATTTTAAGCAATATTATGATCATATATTTTAATAAAAGTCTTGAAATATAAAGAAATTTCGTAATGCTTTAGTTTAAGAAATTGAAAAAGAAAATTCAAAAAGGGCCATTTGACCCCTCGCGGTAGCTTTAGTGTTAAATTAATAGTGAACAAAGCCAAGAACGTAGCGAATAATTTTATTTCTTTCATGGCGAAAAGGCAGCGGATTTAACAGGTGATGTAACTGTTTGAGTTGTTTACAACGTACCATACGAAATAATAGTTAAATTTAAAGGACCGAAATCGAAAGCGGTTGGTGATCGTAGCGAACAGGGGGGCGGAGACCCCTAGTTACTTAAAAAATACTAGTTAAATGCATTAAAAAAACGGGCCATTTGGGAGGCCTTACCAATTTGACGGAAATACAATATGTCAACCATTCTTAACATTCCAGATTTTATCTTTATTCACAGAAACTCACATTTTTCTGTCAGGTCATATCATGAGTTATAATTCCGCTTTTTATATAAAGACTTCCTTCTTCGTTCAGTTAAATAAGTTTAATAAATCTAGACTTATTAATTTCTGGTTCATATAGATTTTTTCCAAAAAAAAGAAAGATAATATAAATCAATATTCAGGTTCTTTAAAATCTTAGAACAAAAATATAGTAAACACTTTCATTACTGAACAACAACAATCAAAAATAATTTTGTAAGAAAATATTTCCTCAGAATTTTTTCGGCGTGCTATCTTCCATAGGTTAGTACAAAGGTGTTATTGAACTTAACATCTTCGGTACGAACGTCTTTTACAGAACTTTTATTTTCAGAACAGAAATTTTTGCCTAGTTGAATCTGGGAAAATGCTCCGATTAAATAAAGGTAAATAAATTTTCTAAAAAAAAAAAAAAAAAAAAAAAAAAAAAAAAAAAAAAAATATTGGTGAGAATAATCACGGATTCTGAGAAACTTACGCGACACGTATACCGGTCGCTCGTCCCCAAGGGGTTAATGGAGCCTGAAAATGATATAGTACTAATTTCCTATTGTAAAATACTAGTTTTAAATTTAGTTATTTTGTTAAGCGGGATTAACTAGTTTAAATGATTACTCTAACTAGTTTTAAGTTCTATTAGAAAAAAGTATTAAGTTGCAAACATTAGGATGACGATTAGAAAAATCTTCCATGATATTGGAATTTCATCAATTCATAAGATATAACAGACAAAAATTTAATTATTTTGCATTTAGCCTTCACTTTAGAAAAAAGTCTCTAAAAGCGTTGTGCAAGTGCAAATCTTGTAAATCTTTGTATTGTTGCATAAATTACCAATGTTGGACGATATTTGGGAAATTTCGGGGAACGAAGTACTCTCTCTCTATGTATATATCTACATTTGTTAACCCTATTTCCAATCTCTAGACTTCCTAGAAAATTTATTCAACTTGTCCAATGTGAAAGCTGCCACATAAAATTATATATATAAAAAAAATACTAACATACACCAGCATGTGTGCTAGTATTTAATTTTCAAAATTAAATCATTTATCATACAAATACAATCTCTATAAATTGAATTACACATTTTGAATACTAATTCAGAGTTTGGAATTTAAAATATTCTAAATTTAGAAAACTGTAATACAAATTTAGCACGTTCTTTTATTGAAAATACCTATGTTAACCCATTAACCTCCAAAACCCTAAAGCTGAAAATTTCAACTACTTAGCTGAACGTTGTTTGCCACCACAAAATCTGAAAGATAATTTTCGCTTTATATGATCTTAAAATTTTATGTCTTCAAGTAAGGGCAATTTTTTAATTAAAAAATAGTGGTGGGTATGTAAATAACTTAAATATGGGCATTTATTTTAACCGTTGCGTGAACGCAACACCAGCGGGTAATGGATTAAATTCCCAATAAAAATCCTGGCCGTATTTCATCACAAGTTTATGTGAACAATTTAGAAAAGACATAACACATTTGAAACTAGTGTTGCCAGTTGTTGCGCGTAAATCGGGGCTCCAAATGCTCTGGGCGCCACTAATTTCTTACAGTTTATTTCGCCATCTGTAATTGCATATAATTCTTCCACTAGATTAGAGGAAAAAAATGACTTTAAAATACTGGTGTTCGGGGCATTAGGATCCCCTATTCACGCGGGACACCAGGCAAAACTAATTGCAACCCAATTTCATCAATTCTCATTTACATTCGGAAAATTATCACAATGCTTTTCTGTAACACTGTATATGATACATAGAGTCGTATAAATATACTACTTAGCATGTGAAAAATAGAAAACATATAACACAATTCAAAATTCCCCGTCAGCAATCTCTGCCAATATGTAGAAATATACTCGAGTACATTTGTACTGCCCTGTATAAAATCTATAGAATTTATACACATCGCAAAAATATTGTTAAATTTAAAAAAACGTTCCTAAATTAAAAAACACTTCTAGCAGTTATTGCTAAAAGGAAGTACGGTGACTGAATTTCTGTTCTGTGTCCTTGTAGCTCAATGAGAAACAGGTGCTATGAGCACCTTGAGCGTCCGGTAAACGAAACATTAACACTAGAAAAGCCGGAAAGTTTACGCAAGTTTTATAAAAAAAATATTTTACACAAGAAGTTTTATTTAAAACTTTCTTGCTTATTTATTTAACTTTTTTTTCTTTGTATCTTTTACAACTATTTTATAAAAGTTTTTTTTTTTTTTTTTTTTTTGGATCGAGCCGAAATATATATCTTTTGGTAGGTGTCAAAATGATACTTCACAGCCCTTCTAGTTTTGATGCTACACACTTCATTTTAAAAAAGGAATATAATATAGTGAGCCCTAATGTCACATATCAATTATATGGCAATCCGAATATATTAACGCCCTACCATTGGCTGAGAGGTTTTGCTCTCAAAGCTGGTAGACGGGGGGGGGGGGGTGCTCTGTTCGAACCCAATCGTGCCCATCAGCCTAACCGTTTGGAGTTTTCGAGGTTTTCTTTGAGTCCTCGTTTAAACTTGCGTAAATACTGGTTAGGTTTCCTTAGAAAGACCCCCACGGAGATCACCCCCCCCCCCCGACCTTTCCTGTAGATAATCGAACGTCATAAACAACAGCAACACCGAATATATCAACGTGAGCTAGAGCGAGGACAGACGGATAGGCAAACCAAATTCATAAACACTTTGCAATTATGTTGGAAAGTGTTACAAATAATCAACTAAGTACTCTAAAAAGCTAGCCGCATTGTGAGGCTACCTCCTTAGAACAATTGCATCATTAGTGCATATCTGGATCCATTTCAAGAATTTCTGTTTTATTGAGAAAGTCCGAAATCATGCCAGTAATTCAAAATGTTATTTTTGCTTTAATTAACCTCCTGAGGGATGGTGGTATATTTATGAAACCACTTAAATTTAATTCGTCAATGCCACATTGGCACCAGAATTTTGGAAAAAAAAGTTTTTGGTTTATTATGTATGTGAAATACAGCTTTTTCTTACTTAAAAATAAATTTGTTATCAAATTCCAGTGTGATTCCTTAATTTCAACACTTTAGCAATGGAATTGCTTTGCCCCTGAAAGGGTTAACCGATTGAATCTCGCATCAGTGGCATTCGCGAGCAGTGAAGGTTAGTTTTTGTGTTACTCTGACTGTTTGACTTCAACCAGTCTTTTTAAAATAGTGCAAAAGTTTTTTTTCGCATCATTTTATCTGCGATTAAATAAGGGGAACATTTCTACTTCAAAAAAGTGGTGGCAATCAGTGTTGCCAGTGGGCTACTTTTTTTAAATTCAGATTTCTTGATTGCCACCACTTTTTTGAAACGGTAAAATTACCTTTGTTTTTGCCTTAATTAATGTGTCATTAAATAAGGCGCATTTTACCATTTCAAGAAAGTTGTGTCAATCAAGAATCTGAATTAAAAAAAGTAGCCCATCTGGCAACACAGGTGGCAATCAAACAATCTAAATTTTAAAAAAAGTAGCCTGCGCTTATCGGGCGCGACGCTTAAGGGGTTAATAACAATTGTTTCGTTATTACACAAAGAAAAATACTGAACTACGTAATCTACAATGGCAGATCCAAGGGGGAGGTCACGGGGGTCATGACTCCCATCTGAACACCAACAAAAATATTCTAAAGATCATTTTTAAAATGAAATATACAGTTAGAGTCCCGATTATCCGAGTCCTGCTTAACCGAGTTATTTTCTTCTGATGGACTGATGGCTTCTATTATTATGAAACAGCCATTATAAAAGAAGTGATAGGTGAAGAAAAAAAAATGGCCATACTTTTTTTTGACAAAAAAAAAAATTATGGTCATTTTTTTTCTTCCCATTCTGATTAGAAAATCAGAGTTCTAACTTTTTACGGCTGCTCTTTCATCTTCACCTAACGCTTCATTTATAATGGCTGTTTCATAATAATAGAAGCCATCAGTCCATCAGAAGAAAATGATCTTTCATTTGGCGCCCCTTCGTTCTGGCGCCCGTGGCTCATGCCCCCTCTGCCCCCCCCCCCTTAGTTTCGGCCCTGGAATAATTTTCAGTTTTGAACCTTTCCCATTTTTAATTTTTAGAATTAAACCTATATTCTTTATTTTCATTAATGGTTTCTAACTTTATTACCTTCGGTCTGTTTTTTTTTTATTAGCAAGATCATTAAGATTCATTTTAAGTTCAATAAAAAACGTTCCATGATAATTTACTTGAATGGAATAACAATGATAAAGATATTATTCATAGGAAAATATAATGGCATTCCCAATTTAATTTATTAGAATGTAATTTCCAAATTACTATTCAAATAGAATTAGAATGAGCATTTTATAAAATAAATGAAATAATCATTAACCTTTAAATGCCGGAATTTTTTTTTTCTCTTTACATATTTCATACTGGAAATATTTCATTTCACACCAATTTTTCAAAATAGGAATTTTTGTCTCATCTTAACGCGGAGTTTCTGCCATGAAAAGAAAGCAAAAATTTCTCTTCACAATTACTGGTGTGCCTACCAAAAACGTACTGGAAGATATTATATTGCCAGAAGGCAACAGTAGGTATTTAAGGGTTAATCTATTATTGAAATTTTGGCAATAAACTAAAATTTTAATGTTGTATTTTATTCCTTAATAATTAGATACGTCAAAGTTTATAGGTATGCTTGATACACGTAATTACATGGCACTGAGAACAATTCTTGATTCAAGCAAATCAAAGGATTTTTAATTAAAAAAAAATAAATATTTTTACATTGTTTTATGCTGTAACTTTTGTTTAAATTACTTCTTGAAAATATTTCTAGTTCCAATCAAATGAAATAAATTATAGAAACATTTCGATAGGAATTCATAATAGAAAGTTAATTATCGGTCCTAACATTTTATAACACGGTGCATAAGAAATAAAATCAATTTGAGACCAGAATGTATATAGAGTGAATATAGTATAACATTAGCGTTATCACATAATAGTCCGACTGAAGTAGTGATTATTACTCTTGTTCATGATATGTGGTGATAGGAAATCCCTTCCACGAGGTTAAAACAGTCATTCATCGCCAGCGTAACGTCAGCCACCTGGATGCCAGTCCTTAGCGCTGGCACAAAAATGTCGGCTGCTGTAGGCGGAATTTTTTTAGCGTCACTTAAATTTTACTTACAATAGTTTTTACAAGTATTTTTTGCTTTATATTTCTGAAACTAAACTAGTCAAAGAAATCTATTATAAAAAACTGGTGTCTAAATTTAAAGAACCGTACATACGTAAAAAAAAAAAAAAAAAAAAAAAAAAAAAAAAAAAAAAAAAGGCCGCAATTTTTGTGTCAGCCCTCAGGCCTAGTATTCACTGGGCTGTGGCAAACGAACGGATATAGTCTCAAGATGGGACACAATATTTTTCGAGAAATTGTACGCAGGGTTTAATGTTTGGCCTCCATTGTTATCCCGAAATTACGACTTCAGATTAGACCTTTCTGATGAAGAACTTTTACTTTAACCCTTCAAGGGGCGGTGGGGCATATTATATCCCACCTAAGTTTAATCAAGATTCGCACGGGAAACTTTTAATTAAATTTTATTTTTATAACTTTGGTGGAAATAAATTGTAAAATTGCTTTTCCTTATTTTGAAATAGCATTTTTTCAAAGATCCGGTGTGAATTCAACATTACAGGAACGCAATCACTTGACCCTGAAAGGGTTAAGTCAAAGCGATATAAGTAAGCGTACAAACTTAATACTGGAATCGGGGATAAATTAACACAGTTGCGCCATCTTGTCGACGGGGTGATATTCCACATATGAGGGCTTTTAGTGTGACGTCTTATATGACAGGATATCTACCATCTGCGAATATTTTCTAAATCTTTAGACACTCATGGAACTGAATTTTATTTATCACATTTATTGCAAAATAATGGCGTAGCGAGAAAGGCGTCCAGATGCACTTGACACCATGAAAATTTGAAAATTTCTTCACCTTGTCAGACTAATTTCAGCTAGTAATCAAGGTGAAAAAAACTTTACAATTTTAGTGGTGTGAAGTAAGAAAACAGTTAAGCATAGTCCTGTAGAACCCGTCCGCTACATGGCGTGCGACCTTGATTGATGTCACCTCTCCCATTTAAGATAGAACGTTTACTTATTTCGCTTTGGATTAAGTAATCAAGAAAAGTCTGTCATTAAATAAATATGAAAATATTTTTGTACTTCCTGGTGTAAATCTGAATTTTCTCACTAGAAGTGGTGGCCAGACTGGCAACCCTGAATGTATGAATGTTTTCTAGCCTATATGTGGTATGAATTGAATAAATGCAAAGGTGGTCACACGACCTATTTCATTATATATTAAATTGTTCTGAAAAATGGGAACAGGGCAGGTTTATCAGTTTGCCGTTTTTTTTATTCAGAATTTCCGAAAGAAGAATTTTCACTTAATATATAATAATTCAGCTTATCAGCGTAATACAAGGAAATACAGTGAACGCATTACTGCACTAATAAACATATTCTCGTAACATCTCGAAAAATATTGCTTCTTAGAAATGTATTTTGAATCCCACCAATTAAAAAATAATTATTAAAAACATCAATTTTTAAGATGATTATCGATTCTCTGTCGGTTTTACAGCTCTGTTTTGACCCCTTTGCGGACAGCGTCACATATACTTTTAATTTTTACACCGCTTTTCTAATAGTTATTTTCGCATTTTTAATCGCTGAAATTCTGTGATTGGATAAGGTGGGCGTTACTGTATGATTATAGAGGCATCTAAATTCAAGTATTTTACACACCTTATACAGGGTGTCCGGGCTAAAAGTATCCAAGAGTTATGCCTTTTTTTTACGGAACTACCAATTACAAATTTAAAAAAAATAAAAATAAAAATAGCATCTCACAAAGTTTTAATATCAATAGACTTCGATGTATGCACCGTTAGTAGCAAGACAAAAGTCTAAAGAGTAATCCAGTTCTCCCCAAATGTTTCGTAGCATATCAGGAGTTGTTATAGACAAATCGCTTCTAGTGTTGCCAGATGGGCTACTATTTTTTAATTCAGATTCTTGATTGGCACCACTTTTTTGAAATGGTAAAATACGCCTTATTTAATGGCATATCAACTAAGGCGAAAACAAAGGTAATTTTACCGTTTCAAAAAGTGGTGCCAACCAAGAAATCTTAATTAAAAAAATGTAGCCCAACTGGCAACACTGATCGCTTCTATGATACGTTTTTCCTCTCATCCACAGCAGTGTTGCCAGATGGGCTACTTTTTTTAAATGCATATTCTTGATTGGCACTACTTTTTTGAAATGGTAAAATGCACCTTATTTAATGACACATTAATTAAGGCGAAAACAAAGGTATTTTTACCGTTTCAAAAAAGTGGTGGCAATCAAGAAATCTGAATTAAAAAAAGTAGCCCGCTGGCAACACTGATCTACAGTTTCAGTTTTTTGTTTTGTTGAAAGTTTTAAAATCTCGGAGGGGTTTCCAATCGACGGAGGTAAAGTCTATTATATTATAATGGGTAGTTCCGTAATAATGAGCCATAACATTTGGGTACTTATAGCCCGGGCACGCAGTATAATCCACTCGCCGAAAAGAGCTTAAACCTTTCCGGTACGGAGTAATTCAGTTTGTTGCCTGATGATGATGTACATACACGAGAATTTCCAAGCGAATTTATTAGAAAATAGTTATTTGCTTTTGTTGCGGACATTATAAAAGGGAATTTTAATTAAATATTTTGGGTGTCAGAAAACTTAAAATTGAGTGTCCCTTTTTCAGACTACCGCCCGCGAAAGAATTAATTGAGCAAAATGATATTTTTGGAGCTGTTTATCAGGACTTACATAGTTCTACGTCGGATTCTTAATAAAAATTTACCGCCTTATTTTGTCACAGAAAAATATTACAAATTCTACAATTAAATAAGTTCTGAAATAGTAGTAACACTCTCCTTGGAAATTTTAATGTGTGTCGCACCTCTGTTTACTTTTTTTGCAATAGTAAAATTAATTTTACACGCGTTAAAACACTGAGACACAGCGGATAACTCAGGATCGCATTAACCTGTTAGCGAATTGGCATCTATTCCAAAACAATAATTTTCGAACGATCGGCTTTTTTCGTGAATTATCAGACACCACTTTATTCTACGGCAATCCGCCCTATTGGTTTTTCGTACAGTATTTCCTGCATTATTTTTCCGATATAAATGTCAATAGAGGGAAAATTTTGTTTATTTTTAACCCTTTCCGGCACGGGCAATTTTGTTGTAAAATAATGAAATGATTGACTGACACCGGAATTTTAAAACGATTTTTTTAGAAATTAAAAACATGCTATTTTAACTATTCATTGAAAAAGCAAAATTTTACTAAAATATTCTTGGTGCCGTTCGTAAGTTCGGAATTAAAATTAGGTATCCCGAACCGGGCACAGTGTGCCGGAAAGGGTAAAAAGTCATTTATAATATTATTTTTATTAATTTACGTGCCATGTATAGTCCAGGAAGCGTAACAGTTATACCACAATTTTCGAAGAGGAATTTTCGCCTTTTTATGTCATGAGTGTCCTCTTAATCTCAGAAAGGTTTTTAACCTGATGAAATATTATTAGGCAAAGAAATAGCTGTGCAATACGCTTTGAAATTCCAAGGTTTGTTCGTTCGCACATTATATGTAGTATGTGTAGTAATTAGGGGTCATTTAAATATTATAAATGAACTTAATTTTTTCTTTAATTCGATTGCAATATAGTTGTTTTACATAATTAAATCAATACTACCAAAAATCAGTTGGAATGAGAATTTTTTACGTTATTGTATGAATATTCAAATAAATTAACGAAACTTAAACCAATCATTGCTTAAAAAATTCTCAGTTATTTGAGATAACTTGCAGAATAAACAGATTTGTCTATTTATTTTGTAACTCAGGGATTATAAAAACAGTTTTGCTTGCGATTTTTATAATAAACAGTGATTTTATTTCTGTTATTTTTTTTCATTCCCATAGAGTGCATTGTCTAAATACAATTATTCGACATTGATTTTATATTAGCAGATAAAACTAGAATATCACTACCAACTTCTCCCTTCTTTTGAGTTCACAATTTTTGAGTAGGGGTTTAAGTCTTATTTTATCGAAATATTTCTATTTTTATATAAAACAAATGACAGTGTTTAGGAACAATGGTTTGTAAAAAAAGGGAACAATTGACGGCCAACTATGTGACAGGATGTCTGGCTACCCTTTTATAAGTGTACTCTAATGCACGAATGAGTTTTGTGATTTTGAGAGTAATAGTGTTGGCCTGAACTGCTTATATTTCGGCGGGAATAATAAATCTATTATGTCCTTTATGTATCGCAAAATCATTATGGATATCTGAAATTCGGCTGTCAGCATTTTACCAAAGCGACTGTGTAATAAAGAGATTGTGGTTCGGTAGTGACTACATGAGAAGTTGCGAACCAGAGTGGACCAACATCGCCAGCTGTGATTCCGAGAAAAATACTTTCGAAAATTTGGAATATTTTTTTGTCAAACTCTTTTAACTCTAGAACCGCCATAGCAGTCATTTCGGCCGGTAAAAAATGAAAATATTTCGATTCGACCCAGAAATATTTTTCTAAAATAAATTAAATAGGTACCACTGAGGAATAAATTAAATAAAATGTTAAATAGTTTTAAATAAAAATTCTGGTGTAAAATCGTCTTATAACACTTGGGTAAAAATTCCGGCGATTCTAGTGTTAAACCAGTTTTTAAATTTGCCAGGAGTAACAAAGTTTCTTCTGAACCATATGGTTATTAAGTTGGCAGTGCAGCGTGATCAAGCTACTTGATCTACTTCTGCACTGGCAGCTTGATATACAAGATAAGTTGGACTATCTGTTAACTCCTTAACCTACAATGACGGGCATAGCCCGCGTACGATGATCGAACCAAATGTAAATTCTTCTTACCACTAAAATTTCACAGTAAATATAATTTAATTAAATCGTCTAAATTCCATGATTAAACAAGGCAAAAATCTCTATTAAATTTTAGTGGTAGCTATGGATTTGCCAAACCGTGGAGCTGTTGAGACGTAAATCGTAGGTTAAGGGGTTAAACTGGCTATATAACGTTAATAATTTTGAAATTAATAAAATTCATTATGCAACGCTTAAGATATTTGACAATTCAAACTTCTTCGGCACTTCAAACTTCTTCGATACTTCAAACTTCCTTAACACTTCAAACTCATTTTTCACAAAAATATGGGATATTTCGGAAATAGAAAGGAGTGTGAGAACGAGGACAGTAGATTTGTTCCATGTCTGGGAGAGTTGGTAAGAAGTACTGATTCAACTACTTCAACTACTTAGAATATTTAGTCTCCCTGAGTCTGTTTACTTGTGTCGCATTAAGAATTGAGTTACTAGTAAAGAAGGTTCTTTTATAAATACTGTGAATTTAGTATTGAATTTTAGTTTTAACGAATGGAGAAAGTGTCTTCTTAAGTTGGCTCATAGCCATTTAAAATTAAATCTGTCATAACTGCTCTTCCTCATTTTAAAGCATGGTTTAAAAAAATGTTGGTTTTCTGATTAAATTGTTAACTTGTCTTTTGAGAGGCCTGTTACCACTGTTTTAGAGTGATGACTTTCCTTTCTGAGTTTTCTTTTTCATACTAAACTAAACTAAAATCTCCCTGGCTTTACAATCTATGAAGGATCTGGGACTACAGTGACCATGGCTGCTTCCTTGACACTGGGCCTCGAGGTGCTACACAAGATATGTTTCGGTCAGGTGGTTAACTTACCGCCGGACCCTCTGTGTTTATTTTCCACGCAAGCTTAGTACTCATTTTAACGACCTTGAAGGGATGAAAAACTGAATGAACCTTGTCCACCCGGAATTCGAACTATCGACCTTCAGCGTGGTAGTCAGATACTCTAACCACTACGCTACTGGGCTTCTCTTTTTCTTACTCTCCATTGCAAAATGCATCATTCTTTAACTAATTTTTTAATAATAGTTTTCAAAATGAATAAAAATCAAAGGTGGAAAAATAATTAGCTTAACCCCTTAACGCTCGAATTAAATTACGGTTGAATAATTCAAATTGCTTATTGGCACCACTTTTATGAAAAAGAAATATTCACCTTATTTAATGACAGGTAAAGCGATACTAAAATGTAGCCAGTTTCACTATTTTATAAAACTGGTGGGAATCAAACAATTTGAGTAAAAGACACAGCCCGATAATATCTCGGCAGCGAGAATTAAGGGGTTAAGCAATTTAATCTCAGCGTTTGAGTTACAAAAATTCCTCCAGTTCTTATAAGAGGGTCATATTAAGACAGATGCAACAAGTACATTTTGCGAGTAGTATTTCATATCTTTTCATTTCAAATTGCTATATATATAAATATAAAAAAAAATGTACATAAAATAACCTCAATCTTAATAACCCAAAATATAAAATAACCACAAACTCAACATCCTTTAAGAAAAAATAACCTTAACTGTGAACTAGTAAAATTAAATAAATAGTGGCATTAAATAAATAAAATAAAATACCATATTTCTATATTATGGAACGAATAATTTAGTGAGATAAAATTTTTCGAAAATAAACCAATCGTTTTTTAATTTGAAACTTCACTTATTTTTAGATATACAATTATCACCGGTTCAAAATAATTTTGCTTTCGGCTTTTAAAACAAGTGATGATTTCGTTTCTTTTTTTTTTTTCTTTTTTTTTTCTTTTACTGTATGCTATCAAAAATACCATTATTCGACATTGATTTTATTTCTTAGGTACAGGGTTCGCACAGTTTTACCACTAAATTTTAACAGTATTTTGAAAGTATTTCACCGCAGGAAAATATTGCAAAATCTGTGAATAAAGGCGGGGATTGCGACGTCTGTGTTTTAAAAATTAAATGTAAATTTTCTTATCATTAATAGTGGTGTCAGAGTCCTTGGAAATTCCAAGGAGTGTGCGAACCTTGCTTAGGTAGAACAAAACAATGGCTTCCAACTTCTCCCGCATTTGAGACTGTTATTTTAGAACGCCAGTCTACGTCTTATGTTTATCATTAAATAAAATGAATATTTTTATTTAGAGTTAGGGGTAGTCAATAAAGGGAGTATTGGCAATTAACTATTCTGGAATTAATTTTTTTTTTCTTTCGGATTTTTTTTTTCTGCGCATTGTAAGAAAATACCGTTATTTTCGTTGCTTTTATATTAACTAGGGGATCGTACCCGGGCTTCCCGGGTTTTTAGATTGACCACTTGCATTAAAAAAGCATTTTTCATATGGAAAATACCAATTATTTAATCAATTAATTTTTGAAATTTATCAAAAGCGATATTTTCTTATTAGCCGCATGCTAAGAGTTATTTGCCGAGAATTTGCTACTTATGGCATCCTTTTATATACTGATAATTTCACAGCTTATACATGTCTGGTAAATTTGTGTTTTATTTATATTACTTTATTTATTTATTCATAGGGAAGTTTTTTTAATGGATTAGCCGTAAGAAAATTATAAAATCTTTATTTTGCTTTAAGGGGAAACGGATTAATCTTTCGTAATCGAGCTCCGCGCGATATAGATAAATTAAAAAAATATTTCATGCTTTAAAATTATTTTTAAAACCTTAGACAATCAGTATAAACTGAGATGAACTTTGCAAACAAATTCTATTTGAAAAAAAAAATCCCATTCGGTGATCTAAAAATTAAAATTTTACGATTACAAATATGTTAGATTGGCGTTTTTTGAATATTATTCTTTTATTTTATTATAAATAAAAGAAGTATTAATTTCGTTAATTTGTCTTTCACAAATATGTTAGATTGGTAAGGGTTTTTTTTAAATATTATTCTTTTATTTGTTTATAAAGCAAGTATCAATTTCGTTATGCAAAAATAGTCAGAAACAAATGCTGAAAAATGTTTGTTACTTTATATACAAAATGTTTATTATTATTATGTATTGAAACTGGCACGTGATAAGATAAAAAAAATCACGCTTAAATATTATTTTAGAAAATATAATACATCAGTCAATGAATACAGTTTTTAAACAAATTGCATTTTAAAGTAAAATTTTTTCCTTATTCGACGAAAATTGAAAATGTACGATGATCAGAAGATAAAAAATTGCAGTAGCGAAAATTTCAAGGCCGAAATTTGATCGTGAAGTGTTGCCAATCGCAAAATGACGTCAGCGATATGCACAGATACGTTTGTTCTTTATAATATAGATACTTAATCAGTAAAATATAATAAAGATCAGTTATTAGGATATGGTTATCAATTGAGGCTCTTATGCTTGGTATTCCGGAATGAAAACAACAATTTTCACCTTGTCAAAATTTGCATACGCACTTCTCATATCCATATTCATCATTTTTTAAAAATTTGTATTTTATTTGATCATTTAAAAATCATTTTAACTCAAAACTTAAAGACACGATTGCAGAGGTGCCAAGTTCGCACTAATCTTCCGTAATGCGTGGATTAATTTAACCCAGTTTAACAACGTTTCGAACCAGAAAAATTATTTGACGAATCTTTATTTATTTAATTCCAGTTTTCTATGTGGAACTTATTTAGTTTCATCTCTGAAAAAAAATTCTGGTGCGAAATGTATTAAACCAGGGTTAAATTAACCCACATATTACGGAAGATTAGTGGAAACTTGGCACCTCTGCGATTGTCAGCAACATCTTTTATGTGAACAGACCCACTCTTTATTTGAGATTCTAATCTCAATTCCTGAGAGTAAAAATTTCCTTAATTTATGTTTTTTAGACACATTTGTGTTAAAATGTTTAGTTTTGTCTAAGAAAATGATCGTTTTCTTTTAAATATGACTTCATTTTCTCTTAAATAAGCATTTCGCCTAGCGTCTGAAACTCAGTATCAGTACACATGCAGAAGGTAAAACAATATAGAAATTTATGAGGAAAAATGCTTGTTTTCAAAAGCAGTATGTCATTTTCCGTTATTATGCCCCTAATATAATATTATGCTCTTAATGGTATTTTGCGCCACTAAACCGTATACAACAATTTTTATCAACAATTTTGAATTTTTATCAGAAAATAGCATGAATAAAGTTAAAAATAACTCATTATTTCTGGCTTGTCTGCAATAATGAAAGCTATCTAATTTTCCTAATTTTGAAGAAATTTAATAAAATGCTTTTAAAATTAAAATATAAAAGTGGAGATATTAAGAAAAACAGATAGTGCGATCACATCTACAAAGGAAGAGCTTTCAGTTTAAAAAAAAATTAGTAAATCTGGTTCAGCAGAATGATCAGGGCAGATGTCTAAAAAACACACTTGTGTTTTAAATATATAGATTATATAAAATTAGTAAAATTAAATTAAGCAAATTATGTTATTTTGAAAAAAATTATAGTAGAATGTCCTAAAGAATAGCATTAAAATTTTATTATTCGAGAGAATTTTCCACAAAAACTTCAGGAACACGATATTATTTTAAACCACGAATTATTTGTTCGCTTGTCTAACTCGGCAAAGCAAATCCATCCAGGCGAGAATCATCAATTTCTGTAATATAAATCGCGATTATTTGCATGCCACCTCTCTTATATAAAGACACTCTAAATTTTTGTAAAACATTGCGTTTTATGTGATTTCGGTTACATTATTTTCAAAAGTGAAGCATTTTCACCTGTGAAGAATTTGAAAGCAGCTGGGCTGTGAAAATGACGCACTTCTACAAAACATAATTCAGGTTTAAGAATTAAAATACACGCTTTTTTATATAAAATGACGTCATTTGCATTAGCTAAAGCAATCCACTTTTACAATCCAATCTTAAACTTCGTCTATAGGAAAGTGTGCACATGACGTCATTATCAAGGAATAACAGACAATATTCTTGACATAGCGCATACTTCAATTTCAACTTTTTTTTCAGGTTTTATGAGAAAATGGCAACAAAAAGATACAGTATCTCCTATTTTCCGTTTACTTTCAATGACTTTCAATAGAAATGAGGTACTTTTGTTGCCACAATAAGAAAATGGTATTAAAAACTACAAAAAAATTAATATCTCAACAATAAATTGAGATACTGTTTTCAAACAAATTGCATTTAAAAGAGCATTTTTTTTCTTTACACGACGGTGTAAAAAATTAAAATGTGCGATGTTTAGAAGTTTAAAAATTTGCAGTAGAGACAATTGCAAATCTAAAATTTTATTTCAAATTTCAAAGTGTTGCCATTCGCAAAATGACGTATGCGTTACGCACAGATATGTTTGCCCTTTATAATATAGATAGTTCCTAAAAGAAAAAGTTCTTGAAAATAATTAATTTAATCAATTAAATCTCAGCGTACAAATGACAAAATGCTTACGAAGATTCTTTCAACTCGTTGAAAGTTTTAAAATACATATTATTCCTTTACGGTCGAATATCGTTAAATAGCCTCGTAAGCTTTATACGGATGATTTTATTTTTATATTCTAAACCCATCACTATATTTTAAAAGTGCATTTTTTTAGTAAAATTCTCTTGCAATTATTTGCAAAGTCCAAGCAATTTTTTTTTTTTTTTTTTTTTTTTTTAAGTGGTACCTACCGAATAAATTTGTGCAATATACGCCTGTGCTTGAGAGAAGTGCTTCGTCTAACTCTTTCCCACGCAGTGGTCCCACGTCGGGACTACCTAATTTTAATTGCAAACTTACAGACTGCACAAAGAATATTTTAATAAAATTTTGTGTTTAGAATGTAAGTTTGTAAAGATTGTAAAGTGATGATTTGTTAATTTTTAAAAAATCGTTTGTAAATTCCGGTGTCAGTCAATCATTTCACCACTTTACGAACAGAATTGCACTGTGACGGAAAGGGTTAAATAATAGTTAATCCTGTATCTCTTTTTGATTGTGAACAGTTGTCATGTAATATCAATGTATTGCAGCTTATATCTTATATGCTCTTGAAAACAATCAATAAAAATTAGTGTATAAAGCATATGGAAGAATGAAGCTTTACTAGCATTTACTACAAAAGAGCAATACAGGAAAAGACTATCAAAGCAAGTGCAACATGTGCCTTTGGCTACCAGTATTTCATATCAGTGATTTTCATTATACTTTTTCGAGAATTAAGAGATTATTTAAAGCTTTTATTTTGAAATACTGTTAATAAAATGCACATGTTTCACGGGTTCAAAAGATGCCGAGTCCTGCCAATCTTTTAGCAATCTGCTATATAATTTGGTTTTATTTGATTCGTGTTAAATATGTTTCCAGCAAGAAAACTGTTACAGAAATAAAATCTAAGAAGTTCTACTTTAAAAACATGGAAAAAAAGGTGTGTTCTTCAAATATATGTTTTGCGTCGAATTTTAAAGAAGAAAAGTTAGAACGATAAGGCCCTGAGAAGAAGTTAGAGCCTTGTCGTTCCAAGGTAATGATATACGTCACTTGTAAATTATATACTACTTGCAATTTTCAAGCACTACAGCTCCATTATTTTAGATTATAAATCTCCGTCCTGTTTAACCCCTTGAAGGGCGGTGGTTCATTTTTGGACCACCTAATTTTAATTCCTAAATGCCACATTGGCACCAGAATTTTGGAATGAAAATGTTCCTTTTATCAAGAATGCGAAGAAATGCTTTTACTTACTTTCAAATCAGTCTGTTTTTAAATTCCGGTGTCACCCAATAATTTCAGTATTTTTTGCATAGACCTGAAAGGTCTTTGCTTTTTTAATAATAATAAAAAAAAAAATGCAAGGTCACGCTTTGCACCTGAAAGGGGTAATCGTAGAATTAGTAACAATTTTGTGCAATTAAATAAAGAGCAGAATTTGATTTCGGAATACTTGTATACAAAAGAAAGGAACCAACATAACTTGGATATGGGGCATATATATATCTAATATATAAAAATGAAAATTTGTCTGACTGTAATGGTATACAAATCCACAGTTTGGAAGCCAGAATTGTGAAATGCTTCGTACATGTGTATTAAAACACGGCCGAGGCAACTAAAGTACTCCGGAATCGAAATAACTTATAGTTCATTTTTAATTAATAAAAAACCGCAAATTTAACAGCAATTTCCAATCAAATTGAAACATTTTTCGTTATAGCTGTTGCCAACGCTTAAAAATCCACAATAAAATTCTTACCACAACATCTTTATTCTTACAAATTCTTACTCTTCAATTGCAAGATTTCCGCGTGAAAAAAAAAAAAAAAAAATGAAATAAATGGTTTGACGAATTTTAAAAAAGTTAAAATGACATCATAACTGTTGTTCTACAGCAAAATTTCCAAGTGCAAAAGGAAAATAAAATGAGTAGTTTGACGAATTAAAAACAAAAGTCAATGTTACGTTATAATTTTTCTGTTTTATGAATTCTGTGTGAAAAATTATAGTTATTTAATTAATTTAACGAATAAAAAAGATGGAATATTACGTCATATTGGAAATATAAAGGACGTGGTGAATATATAACGTTCTACAAGTGTGAAAAAATGTATTGAAGCATGATAAAAACTCAATTATGGAAATATTAGCGTATTTTAATCTTATTATTGCTGCAATGATGAATGGAAATAAATTCATTTATAATTATCAAGTAGGAGCTTGGTGCAATGTAATAAAAGCGTAAAAAATAGCAACGTTAAAAGCAGCTGAGGAAGGTATGCTATATGCTACCGAAACCGGTATGCTTAGAATTTAAAATTTTGGTGCTTTTAACGTTGCTATTTTTTACGCTTTTAAGTTCATTTATAGCTGTATTATTTTGCGTCTGTTATATAAATGTATACATTTTTAGGGTTTCGTTCATCTGACGAAACCCTATTCGTCTCGCTCCTCTGTCTGTCTGTCCGTCTGTCACAGAGCCCGTTCTCAGAAACTATAGATGTTGGAGACTTGAAATTTTGCATACTTATAGCTGAACCTCACACATCATACGACAAATCATAAAATTTTGAAAAAGTCGTACATTTAACCCTTTGGGCTCCCACATGTATATTTTAAACAATTCTTTCTAAGTTAGCCCCTAATTAGGTTGGAGGCGTGAAATTTTACATACTTATACCTGAACACTTCAAATCAAACGACAAGCCATAAAATTTTGAAAAAGTCGTACATTTAACCCTTTGGGTTTCCACATGTGTATTTTAAACAATTCTTTCTAAGTGAGCCCTAATTAGGTTGGAGGTGTGAAATTTTCCATACTTATAGCTGAACACCTCACATCAAATGACAAACCATATAATTTTTAAAATGTCGTACATTTAACCCTTTGGGCTCTCACATGTGTACTTTAAACACTTCTTTCTAAGCGAGCCGCTAATTAGGTTGGAGGTGTAAAATTTTGCATACTTATAGCTGGACACCACACATCATACGACAAATCATAATTTCTTGAAAAAGTCGTACATTTAACCCTTTGGGCTGCCAGATGCGTATTTTAAGCAATTCTTTCTAACTGACCCCTTATTAAATTGGAGATTTGAAATTTTGCATAGCAGAACACCTGAGACCAGGCGACAAATCATAAATTTTTCAAAAAGTCTTATATTATTTACTCTTCCGGGGTCTAACTTGCGTATTTTAAGCAATTTTTCTAACCTCCGCCCTTTTCACCCAGGGAACATTTTTTCAACTTTTGCCGACACCCATTTGACCATTCTTTCATATTATGCATCATAGCCTTACATATTTTAGTTCCACTTTTTACCGCCAGGGGCGCCTACTTATCTCGGGTGCTATCGGCCCAATCCCCTCGAATAATATATCTACGAATAGCATATAAAACGGAGTTTTCTTCGGATAGAGGTTTGTTTAGAATAGAGTGCGCCCCTGGTTGCTAAATGTGGAACTAACATATTTTTCAAAAGGATAAAGTGTTTTGAAAGGCCTGTTAAACGAAACCCTCTGTGCGATCTGTGATCACACTTACCCACTTGCTATATTGGATTTTCATTTGATTCATGTGTACAACACTTCGAGTGTTTTTTATTTATTTATTTATTTATTTATTTATTTATTTATTGTATGTTACATGTTAAGTTTTGAAATTGATTTTTCAAAAGGAACATTCTTAAAATTCCGGGCAACGCCGGGTACTTTAGCTAGCACAGTATAAATTCAAAAATCTGGCATCATCTGGGTCCCGATGATGCCGGATTTTTGGAGGAATATAAACAATAGTAACTAGGATTATCAAAAGTAGTACTATATTCCACATGGTGCATTTATCCATAATTTAATTCATTATTAAGAGATAATTTTGTAAGAAAAAGGGAAAATTTAATAAAAAAAAAAAATATACCGTAATTTCCGGTGCATAGCCCGCAGATCAAACAATTCAGTTTGGACCCAGAAATTTTATTCAGTATTTGAAGACCAATATTTACCGAGATTTAAATAGTTACATATTATTTAAAAAAAAATCTTGGTCGAAACACAATTGTTTGATCCGCGGACTGTACACTGGAAATTAAGGTACCTTAATTGATATTTTCTATGTTACAGAAAAAAATATATAATAAAGAGTGAAATTATTTCTTCTTTTGTAATTTCGGAAACAACGATGCCAACTTTGTTTGCTTCAATTTTTTTGGCCGTTCTTTAATTTTTTATTTTTATTTTTATTTTTTTTAGAATTTCATACTAATGAGGAATGTTTATTTCGGTAATACAGTCATGTTTGTTTTTCTGAAGCATATATTATTTCTCCGGTCAAATGTATGCATTTTTCTAGTGACAGCATTTTCTTCTGCCGGTTGTTCATCCTAGTCTTCTGAGCTGCTACTAGTATTGTCGGCTGTTCTATTTAGAACAACGTCAGCGATCGCGCTCTCCATTAAATTGATCGTTGTTTATACATTTTCGTTAATGTTTAGACAATGATCTATATCCCTTTTTTCGTCACTTAATGCATTTTGAGGTTTTGCGTATTCAATCAGCTGAAAAATGCCTTCTCACTAAAAATGTGAAAGCCTGAAAGTTCTTCCTCATCATTAATCTCGCCATTGCCGAAAATTCGTTCCGGCCATATATTGTTCCATGCATTTGCCAAAGTTTTCCTTAAAGTTGTTCGCATTGCTAAGCAACAGTGCTGCTCCCAGAAAATTTGTTCAGGAAATAATCGCCTCTGACATTTCAAAAAAAAAAAGTCCAATATTCTTTTTTTGCATTTTTACTCTCGATCTTGAAGTTTTTAATTCACAAAGAATTGCTATTTTTCTTCTCCCATAACTTAAAAATGTAAAAGTAAAAGGAAGGAAAAGGATGGTTTTGATCCCGGATTTCTGAATACCGGATTTTTGAAGTTACACTGTACACAATATATATTTAGAATTCCGCCAAATATTGCTCTTTATACTAAATAAGATTATTACCATCCAAATATTATATTTTTGTTCAAATTGGTGCATATGCAAACCTAATATTAATGAACAGAAAATAACACCAACCTTAAATATACCATAGCATAAAAGATTTTAACCGTGAAACAGGAAAATAAAATATTTACTGGCATTAAATAAATGATTTTTTCCTTACGTAATATTATTAATGCCTCTATTTTGCTGACGTCAATCACATTACAGCTAATGAATAAAATAAGATTAGAAATGACCGTCTTGTTTAATCGTAGAATTTGTAACAATTTTCTGTGGTTCAATCAAGTGTAGAGTTCGATTTCGAAATACTACTTGTATACAAAAATAAGGAACGCACACAACTGGGATATACGACATATATTTTCTTTTGTTAGAATTTCGCTAAACATTGTCATGTTTATGCTAAATAAGATTATTACTATCCAAATATTATATTTCTGTTCAAATTGGCATATATGTAAACATAATATAAAATAACAGAAAATAACTCCAAACTTAATAACTCATTATATAAAATAACCTTAATCGTGAAATAGCAAAAGAAAATATTTAGTGGCATTAAATAATTGTTTAGTTTTTCTTACGTAGTATTATTAATATCGCTATTTTACTGACATATATCACATTACAGTTAATTTATTCATATAGTACTAGATTCCTTTTTTGCCGGATCACAGTGCAGAGTTTCACAGCATAAATTCGTCTCGTTGCTAATAATATCTCATTCCAGATAAAGAACTCTATAAAACTTCATTAATTAATTACGTCTTCCGTCTTGCATTTTTTTTTTGATGATCTTTTCTAAAATGAGCTGAGAATAATTTCATTTTTATGAATATTTTATCCAGTTTTTTTTTTAGCTTAAAGAGGAAAATGGTTCCCATAAATATTTTTAATAAAAGAATTATTTGTAAAATTTTTCTATTTTCATTTTTTTATATAGGAATAGATAATTGTACAAAAGAAGCAATCAAATTTAAGTTTCTCTGTTACATTTTACTATCAGACAGTTTTTTTTTAAGTTACAAATGCATTATCACCTTCCAAAATCAACCTAGATTTTCGTTGATAACGCTACAATAACGACTTTCAACATTTAGTTTTGTGTGACAGTTGATGACTTCAACGGAAGTAAACAGTAATTTAGACAATTTCAAAATATGCACTTTTGCCACCTTCCTCCTCGCATTTTTTCTTGGATGACGTTTTCTAAAATGAGCAAAGAATAATTTCACTTTTATGAATATTTTATCCAGTTTTTTGCAGCTTAAAGAGAAAAATGGCTCTCATAATTTTGTTTTAAGAAAAGTATCAATGATATATTTTTTCTATTTTCATTTTACTATATAATAATGAAAAAGTGTGGAAAAAGGAGATCGAATAGTGAATTTCTTCTTTTATAGTTCCTTATCAGAAACGTTTTGCACTTATTTAGTTAAAAATGCGTGGTATTTTTCTGAAAACTGAATCCGGGATTTCGTAGGCAACACGTCAATAATGTTTGAGGGAAATTTTCAAGTGATTAATTAATTTTTTTTGGCATGAAAGCTTATGACATCAATAAAAATACAGAGTAAATCAGTTAGACACACACTATGCACTGACAGCTGCGTTTCAAGTTATGGTTGTTTAGGTCAAACGTTAGTACCACCGGTTAAATAGCGGTGAGTGTTCAAAAGTCAAGCGTTATTCAATACTCACCGCCATTTCGCCGGTAGCAGCAAGTTGCGAGCAGCAACTTTACACACGAATGGCAACAGCCGCACCTCTGCGGGGATACATACACCTTCCGAAAAAGACTGTTTATTGGACAAAGGGGGAGTAACGTTAAAATCTTCTTCATGCCTATTGGTGTTTTTCTTCTGTTTACCAGAGGTTGACGACATATGGGTAAAGTTCATTTTAAGCTTTGAACTGATGCTGGTGCATTAAAAGCTCTGAAACAGCTGTCTTCACACTTTTGTATACACATAGTTACAATTTGTATTATTTTTACGTTTTTCATTTATTTCTTAACCCCTTGAGGGGCGGTGGGATATATTTTATCCCACCTACGATTAATGAAATTCACACCAGAAGAATTTTATGAAATTTTACTTTTCTAACTTTGGTGAAAAAAAGACGCAAAATTGCTTTTCCTTATTTTGAAATAAAATACAGTGACCTCTCACGTATACGACTTTCAAGGGACCGTGGAAAAAAGTCGTATAACTGAGAGAGTCGTATAAGTGAGAGACCGCCTTATTATACAAGTTTCAAACTTTATAGGCATTAATTATTTTACCTATACTGAAAACGATAAGTTTTGAGTACTAAGAACATATTTTAACAAAATTTGTAAAATGTATTAAAAAATTAAACATAAAATATGTTTAAAAAGTTCACAAAATTGTTCAATTACCACTATGTTTATTTTAAAAATTTACAGATCAGATTTTCTCAAAAAATGAAGTGATATTAGTTTGTTTCTGTCGTAGATGGAAATAGAAAATGTCTTTCTCTAAGTCTAATAAAGCTTTTAAGCTAGTTTGGGAATAATCATTTTGATGGGCATAATTCTTTAATTTATTTAAAGCGGTACTTGCTTTTGAAAAATTTACAACCGCAGGAACATTGCTCTCATCTTGGTCATCCTCCTTGCTCACGACTTCATTATTAATATCCTCAAAGATTTCTTCAGCAGTTCTCAGTTCTGACAGAAGACGTTTATCATCACATTCTACATAATCTTTGAAATTAATACCTTCGTCCATAAACATTTTATTCGAGTCTTCGTTATTAAAGGATTCCATACGCTCTCAATATCAGGGTCATTCGTTCAACTAGCAGTTTGGTCTTGTGGGAAAACTGAATTTCCTAAAACAAATTTTAAAATTTAATTTGCTGCAGAAACGGCAGATCTTTTACATCGGGATGTGATGGACATTGATCCATTAGAAGTAAAACCTTTCTTTGTTGTTTTTGAAATTTATCATCCATCTCTTTTAAAAAATCATTGGAAATCCCTGATGTCATCTATGCTTTTTTTAAATTTCTGTAGCCACATGGCAATTATTTTTTATTCTTAAAGTATCGAGATTATCTTGATTTTCCTATTACTAAAGGTTCTATTTTTTCTGAACCATCACTATTTGTGCAAAAAAGGATAGTTAATCTTTCTTTACTTTTTCTGCCCCCTTGACATGGTTCTTCTTTGTATGATAATGTCTTATCTGGCATCAGCTTGAAAAACAGTCCGTTTCATCACAGTTAAAAATGTCTTTAGGTCCCTTAATCCTTAATTAACATAAGTAGATTTTGAAACCACTGTCTAACATCATTTCCATTAACACATGCGCTTTTTCCTGTGATGCAGCGATGCAAAAGTCGATGTCTTTTTTTAGCTTCTCGAATCACCGCAAGACGCTGAAAAATTCTCGATTCCATACTTCTTAGTAAGAGTGCGAGCCTTTTCTTTTAAAATCACACCATCTATCGGTAAATTTGAAGCTCGCATTTGATTACACCACGCAATTAATGCTGATGTCAATTTTTTAAATCTGCCACATTGTATCCTGGATCTCTTTGAATCGACATTTTTTGATGCATTTATAATGACATTTTTATTTTTCAGTATTCCTTTTAGTGTCAATTCTGGCAAATTGAAGAGAGCAGCTAATGCCTTCTTTGATTGTAGTAAATTTTTATCATATTCCTTAATGGTTTCAACTTTGAATTGTATGCTTAATGCTTTACGTTTTGACATTTTCAGTTTAGGTATCGACATGCAGCAAACTGAAAAAATTACAGCGAAATGAATAACCTTTCACGCGTCTAGTACGGAAGCTTGTAGCGATTTGCTTTGACGTACGCGTTTTTTCCCCTTCGCTGTGCAGGCTGTACGCGCATAGGTCTTTTGGCATGATTATAGCTTGGGATGTACTTCCGATATGTTCTCGCTTTAGTATTTTTTTCTAGTGATGTTCAAGAACTGCCATTTTCGATTTGTTAAGTTTAAAATAAAAGTATATTTTTCTTAAAACAACCTCATTCCTAAAAGACGACGCATTCCTTAAAGCTGTTAAAATTTTCCAGGAAAATGCATTTTGCAAAAACCCTGATTTCTCCACCAGTGCCATACAGAGACATGATCTGCAGGTAGTCATTTGGCTTTTGTTAAATGGCAGACACAAGAGAATTCCATACAATCACCCTCCCGCCATAGATTTCATCGTTAATAACAAACGAAGGTAGATAAGAAATGTTATTCATTATTCATAAACACTTTAACAATAATGAAAGGATAAATGTAAGAAAACGTGAATGATTTGTACTTTAAAGATTATAAAAATTAATTCTAGAGTGAGAAATGTAAAATCGCCTGAACCGTTTAAAGCGTCGTATAAGTGAGAGAAGCAGTCGTATAACTGAGAGAAATTTAGCATTATTTCCCATAAAGCGTGGACGGGACCGAGAGAATTCGGCGTATAACTGAGAGAGTCGTATAACTGAGAGTCGTATAAGTGAGAGGTCACTGTATATCTAAATTTCCGGTGGGAATTCAGCATTACGCAAACGCATTTACTTGCCCCTCAAGGGGTTAACTAGATGTTAGCCCTGGCGTCGATCACGTAACATTGTAAGAAGAATAAAAAATATAATTAAGCAAAAAAATTTACTCTACAAAAGGTTTTACAATTTAAATATCAAATAGAAATTATGATTAAAGTGTGCACCCCTTGTAATAGCAAAAATGTAAAACGCAGTTGTATGAATTTTAATTATACAATAAAGAATAAAATATTTAAAAATAGATTAAAATCTTATTGCCTAGCAAAATTTAATAAAAGAAAATATGTTATTTAAGACTAAACTATGATGAAATTTTTAATAATCATACATGACTTTTTAACAAAGGGTCTATTTCAAATTGAAAAAGTTACAATATTAATATACGTACCACATTCCGTTGAAAATACCTATTATCAGAACCTGTAAATACGAGTTCAAATTTAGAAAATAATTAGTTTTACGTGCAAATATTTGTCGCGATCATGAATAATCATAACTAATACATACAGAATAATTTTAAATAATGAATATCTGCAAGGGGAATTTGAAGTTTTGTCAATGTTTCATTCGAGTTTCATATTTGAAATAGATGGGTATTTTAATAAGCGATAAATAATCCTACATTATTAGATTTTATTCTTTTATGTTTTCGGGATAAAATATTGTGAAATTATCATTAGCATTTCTCTCTTAAAAAGGCACGTGTAATTTAAAATGGGATTAAATGTGAATTCTTTTCCCCATTATTAACAGAATTTAATTTAGTTATGTTTTCAGATGAATTTCCTCTTTAATCAATACAAAGAATAAATGCATCTTTGTTTCATGGAGTATTGCTGTACAAATGTTTTATTTATTGTATACTCAATCAAATCAGACGATATTTTCAAATAATTAGAATGATATATGGAAAAATGTTAGAAGTAATAGTTCTTCAGCCACGCTTCTCAAATCGAGAAATCGATTGCTGTTTAAACATTTTTGCAGAACAAAAGCAATGTTAACAGCATTTCCAATTAACGGTTGGGGGAAAATGTAACATCGTCGAGGGATACTGTAAATACTGATTTAGACTAACGTTCTATTTTACTGCCACAATAATGCAATATTTACATATTTTTCTCATCAAAGTAGATATATTGAATGAGGTATAGGATTAGCGTGAGTTAAAATTTTCTAAATAATTACGTTTATATGTAAATATATGTATCGAACTTGGAAACTCTCTCTCAGTTGTTTAACCCTTTAACGGGTAATGGGAATATATACTTCCAACTTAATTTTTATTTAAACTGATTGATGCGCACAGTATTATTTAGTAAAATGTTTTGTTTTTATAATGCACTTTGATGAAACAGCCACTTTTTATTTTCAAATTAATTTGTTTGTAGATTCTGGTGGCAGTGAATCTTTTCCACATTTCAGCCACAGAATTGACTTGTCTGATAAAAAGTTAACCGCTTCCCTTACCAATTTTTTTTTTTAAACTCGCAGAAAATCATCATATTGTTTTTATTCCATTTTTAAGTATAAGGAAAAGAAACAAAACATAATATACAGGTTTTAAGTTGAACTTTTAACTTTTTACAGGCTTTTAGTTTTATTATCAGTTTACTATCCCGGCTGGCGACTATTTTTACAGGTTTTAAGTTGAACTTTTAACTTTTTACAGGCGTTTAGTTTTATTATCAGTTTACTATCCCGGCTGGCGACTATTTTTTAATTCTTAACCTCACCACTTTCTCAAAACAAAAAATCTTTTACATATACCTTGACAAAATGTGCAACAGATAAATTCTACAAAATTTATTTTTTTAGAAATATTGGTGAGAATGCAATATAAAGATAGTAGCCAGTGGCAGCCGTGTGCACCCGAATTTACATGGGATAATAATTAATTTCAATATATATGAACCCGAGATAACTCAGGGTAATCAGGGTAGCGGTTAAGACACGGCAATTCTGACTTAGCACTTCCTTCGTGTTAAACGTATTATTTTCTAAATGTCTCAAAGGTTTTTTGTTGATAAGAGGAGGATTATTTAGTGATAAATTATAAAATTTAGAATTTAGAATTTTAATAGACAAAGAATTTAATAGACATTGTTAACAGTTAATAAAATGTGATTTATAAATTGTATAGGTTCTATCTAACACAGTATAACCTTGAAAATCCGGCTCATCGGGAACGAGACTAATCCAAATTTTTGAAAATCACGAATTTCTGAAATAAAATAAAAAGTATTTCCGATATTCTTAATGTTGCCTTTATTCGTAATTTAATTCCTAGCCATGTGATATTTATGTGAGAAAATGAGAAAATGGTCTGTGGGTTCGACTTCCGCTGGCTCCGTTGCACACTCTTTGAGGAGCTCCCGGCTGTAATTCTTTGGTGTTGTGAATTTCCTTGTGCTATCTCGTCCTTGTATATTGACGAAATTGTTATGTCTGGTTTGTGTAATTATCTTTCTGTATAAAATAAATGATCATTCGAGGTGACAGCCATTGTAGCTATAGGCAACAAAGCAATCTCCACTTCGGTGGATTCCAAATATTCAAATGTCAAAAAGAGAAAATTGAAGACTCCCTCCGTCCCAAATTAATAGCGACATTTTGGTCGAAATTTTTTTCCCAAATTAGTTGCTACATTTCAAGTGAGTGGTGTCATGAATAACTTTCGATGCATTTTAGTAGATCGATACCATTTTGTAACGTCTCTACCACCAGTATACCTTAAAGATATTTTTTTTTTCTAAAGAATTAACGATTCATTAGCTAGAAGGTAGTTTTATGCGATTACTGTTGGAAGAATCCTTACAAAATGGGGCGTGGCTTAAGACATAGATGCCAACATCTCTTAATTATTCCGGAGTCTGATCCAAGATCAACACGTTTTCAACCAGAAGTTTTATTTAACCAAAAATTTCAAAAAGAAATCGAAAATGTACCTCATAGATAGAAGTCACATTTTCTTATATTTTTTTTTCCGGTTTGCAGATGCAAATTTTGGATCATACTCCGGAATAATTAAGAGATGTTGGCATCTATGCTTAAGAGAGTGCGAACCCTGGATTATTTAAACTAATTTGGTACTTATTTAAGGAGAGACGGAGGGAATGCTTGGTAAGTAAATGCTGTTGATTGATGGCACATCACCCTAAAATCTCTAAAAAATGTTCTTATAATATCATAAAATCATCAGTATGAATAATCAGTACAAAAGTATACAAATGTAGCAACTAATTTGGGACAGGGGGAGTATTTAAAAAAATTTACTTTAACTGATATTTACTATGTTAAATATTTTTGTGTAACAAAAGCAGCGTTAACAGCATTGCAAATTAACATATTGTGGGATAATGTATTAATGTCGAGGGATACTATAATCCCTTGAGGAGCACTGATATATATTATATACCACCTACGATTAATGAAGTTTTACACCAGAAAAATTTTATTAAATTTTACTTTTCTAACTTTGGTGGAAAAAAACCCCGTAAAATTGTCTTTACTTATTTTGAAATAGAATTTTCAAAGATTCCGGTGGGAATCCAGCATTTCACAAAAGTAATTGCTTGCCCCTCAAGGGGTTAAATACTGATTTAGACTTATGTTATCTTTTACTGCCACAGTAATGCAATATAGTAAACTCTGTCTAAGGCGGAATCGCTCAGGACCAAGAAAGATTTCCGTAGTAGATAATATTCCGCCTTAGACAAATTTTACTCTAAGTCTATGGATTCGCAGGGACTTGAAAATCTTTCCGAGTTAGACAGATTTCCGTCTTACACAGTGTTCACTGTATTTACATATTTTTCTCATAAAAGCAGTAATATTGAAAGTGCTATAGGATTAGCGTCAATTAAATTTTCCTAAGTAATTACTATTATATGTAAATATACGTGTCAAACTTGGAATCTATCTCTTAGTTATTTAAGACACAGTAATCCTAACTTAGCACGTCCTGCCTGAAAAATGTATTATTTTATAAACGTCCGCTGTATTTTTGGTTGATGATAAGATGGGGATTATTAAGTGATAAATCATTAAATTTTGAAATTTTAAATTTTAAAGATTTTAATAGACTTTATTTACACTTAATAAAATGACCTTATTTACTCATGTATTGTGTGCGTTTGTTTATAACAAGCATTCCTTTTATTAGTGGGGAGAAATGAAAAATTATAAGTACTCTAGATAATTCGCAGTATAATATTTTAATAAAAATTTTAGTTTTGAATATATGTTAATCCGAGGATACTTATGTGAGATGTCCAAACAGACGTCCATACAAATAGAATTCATAAACACTTTTGTATTATAATAGAAAGTGTTAAAGGAAAGATACAACTACCTGTATTCGGAAAAATGTTCGGATAATGAGTATGACTATAAATAAAAAAAGTACATATAAGTCCTCCAGATAATTCGCAGTATAATATTTCAATGAAAATGTATGTAATAAATGTATGTTAATGCGAGGATACTTACGTGAGTTAAAGAACAAACAGGCGTCCAGACAAATCGAATTCATAAACACTTTTGAATTATGATGGAAAGTGTTAACACCTTGGGGACGAGCGACACGTATACGTGCCGGAAATAGGCCTAAGGATCCTCGTTTATCCTCACCAGTAAAATTTTACTGTAAAATTTGCCTTATTTAATCCGAGCATTTTCCCGATTTGAATAGGCACAAACTTCTGTTTTTTAAAACCGGTAGCAAAGTAATAAACATTTCGTAAAAGGCTCCCGTCGCGAAGGTGTTAAAGGAAAGATATACCTTCCTGTATTCGGAAAAAGGTTAGGATAAATTACTCCAAGGATTTCATTACGCTCTAAATATTATTTTATTTTAAAATGTAAAGCAGTGTCTCGTTTACGATAAATGTGGTAATAATATGGTAAAGTTCATTTTAAGCTTTGAACTGATGCTGGAGCATTAAAAGCTCTGAAACAGCTGTCTTCACACTTTTGTATACACATAGTTACAATTTGTATTATTTTTACGTTTTTCATTTATTTCTTAACCCCTTGAGTGGCGGTGGGATATATTTTATCCCACCTACGATTAATGAAGATTTACACCAGAAAAAAATTATGAAATTTTACTTTTCTAACTTTGGTGAAAAAAAGGCGCAAAATTGCTTATCCTTATTTTGAAATAAAATATTTCTAAATTTCCGGTGGGAATTCAGCATTACGCAAACGCAATTACTTGCTCCTCAAGGGGTTAACTAGATGTTAGCCCTGGCGTCGATCACGTAACATTGTAAGAAGGATAAAAAATATAATTAAGCAAAAAATTTTACTCTACAAAAGGTTTTTCAATTTAAATATCAAATAGAAATTATGATTAAAGTGTGCACCCCTTGTAATAACAAAAATGTAAAAACGCAGTTGTATGAATTTTAATTATACAATAGAGAATAAAATATTTAAAAATAGATTAAAATCTTATTGCCTAGCAAAATTTAATAAAAGAAAATATGTTATTTAAGACTAAACTATGATGAAATTTTTAAAAATCATACATGACTTTTAAACAAAGGGTCTATTTCAAATTGAAAAAGTTACAATATTAATATACGTACCACATTCGGTTGAAAATACCTATTATCAGAACCTGTAAATACGAGTTCAAATTTAGAAAATAATTACTTTTACGTGCAAATATTTGTCGCGATCATGAATAATCATAACTAATACATACAGAATAATTTTAAATAATGAATATATGCAAGGTGAATTTGAAGTTTTGTCAATGTTTCATTCGAGTTTCATATTTTTTCTTCAAGTACACAATTTCAAAAATGCTCCGTTAATAAGGCAGATTATGTCGCCGCAGCGGTGACAAAGGAGTGCAAACGGTTAAATACTTTTAAATAGTAGCTTTTTCTTTTACGTGTTATCTGATATATAATAGCGATAGTGTGGTTTCTCTTTATTTGAATCAATAAAGTATTCAAATAATGAATGTTATAAACCTATCTCATATCAATACAAACAACAGAATAAAACTGCAAAAATCAATAATTTTTAGACATTGAAAATGATAACATTATGGAGAAGGAGGTGGGGCGTTCGTGTGACGATAACGTACGATATCGTAAATTGGGAAGGGGATCAAAAATTAGCAAAAAGTTGATAACGTTATATATGTAGAGCGAAACTGCATATATATACATTCTTTTTTTTAACATTTCTCATAATATTATTCTTTAGGCATTATATGATTTCTACTATCCAAATACATTTCTGATGATTTCCAATTGCTTCCAATATGAATATAATAAAAAAGAACATAAATAACGAAATAACCATAAATTTAATAACCTTAAGCGTGAAATAACAAATATATATATCACCATTATAAACCAACGAAAAGGATAATTTACAATTGCAAATATGCAAATAAAAAATGAAGTTTTATCCTTTATAAAAAATTCCAAAATTTATTATTATATCAAGCGAGACAAAAAAACTGAAAATTCAGTAAAACACTGTATATAATAAAACTATTTATGTCGATATATTAATTACGTTATGAATTTTTATGTAATCCTGTGAAAAGATAAACGTGCGGCTTCAAATGGTATTTCTTATGAATAGGTATCAAATAACTAAAAAAAGTGGAAATCAAATTGATAATATACATAGAAAATGCGCAATTGCAGCTTTAAATGTAGCGTATAATATTTATAAGATTGGTAATGCTAAAAATTTAGCTAACAATTGTTATTAGATTATTCATCGTTTAGAAAGTAGAGGGCTAATATCACCTAACCCGAATATTTTTTAAAGAGAGGAAATATATTTTTCTCTTCATTTCTTTCTAAGTAAGTTTAATTATTTTAAATCTGGGTTTTAGTAAAAATATAAATATGTCGTGAGATTTATATTTAAAGCAGTAAAATAGATTACATATTTTTATTTAGTTTGAAAATATTTTACAAAAATCAAAAATTGTCCCCAAAATGTACATAAATTCCCTGTTTATATATTTTTTAAAAATATGGAAAAAAACAACAACATAAAAGCGTTTAACGTTCTTGCCTTTAAAATATCTTTAAATAAATATATTTTGAACACACTGCAATAAAAAATATTATATTTAATGGTTATTTTATATTGTTTTTGATTGCAAAGATAATCAGATAGCATAATATAAAATATACGCTGATTTGAATAATATATTAATAGCAAAACACTGCAATCTTCGAACATATATACTACTTAAACATTTTTAAAAAATTATTGATAAATGTCAATTTATTTATGCTCTTTTTTTTTCAGCATTCATGAAAAAATATTTGTTATAATGAAAAGGAGAAAATGTTTCAATAAGCAGTTATTCTTGAGCGAGGAGAGGGGGGGGGGGGGAGAGAAAAGGTAACTTAAAAGCTGTTACTAAAACATGAATTTTTAATATCATTTGAAACATATTTCCATGTAAAAGAAAATACTGGAAAAGAAATTTTTGTTTCTGAATCCACTGTAACGGAATATATAAATAAAATTTCTTGCCTGTATTAAATTCCTAACAATTTAGATATATTTAATGATTTTACTACCATTATTTTACTCTTTAGAAATACAGATAGAACTTGCATATGTATAAAAATAATTAAGTGAAAAATTGCACAATAAATCAAGAATTTTCGCAGAATTAAGTAAAGAATTGCAGAATAAATAAAGAATTTTTGTTCATTATTATTTGGTTTCGAGTCCCGACCTGGATACATTTTCACCCAGTTGGAAAAATTATTTCTGGCAAAATTTAGAATACGCATTAAAATCTGACATTCTATGAAAGTATTAAATAAAATGCGATATGTATATTTTATGCCCTAAAATAAACATGAAAAGGTTCTATTAATTTTTAGGCATTTCAGTAAAATCGTCTTGAGTCAAAAATAAGCCTTGATATATATATATAGATAAACAAGATATTTTTTATGAGCATATCAGAATAAAATGGAATGCATGTTATTTTTAAATCTTATAATTTTTAATTGCGAAGATAAATGGGTAAAAATTTACAGAAAAGAGATAAAATGCCCATTTAAAGGATAAATCGGAGGGGGAAAAAAAGTGTTTTTGTGTTATCTGAAAACTGTATGGAGAGTTTAAAAATTCAAACAATGTATCTTAAATCTTTATTTCTCTAAAAAACAGAAAAAAAAAGAACGAAAAAAAAGAAAGAAAAGGAAAACAAAGCTCTTTTTCCAAATGACTAAAAATAATATTAACAGAAAAAATATATGATTTATGAAAAAATGACTTTTATTTATTATAATAAGGTATTGGCTCATAAAACTACTCTCCCTCCCTCTCCAGAAAAATCAAATAGATGATGGGACCTTCAAATGGCTCAAGGTTAAGCAGTTTTGGAAGTTCTGGTCCGGTACGATAAGAGGGGAGAGGGAGAAATTCTCAGAATTTTTCTTTAGCTCTGCGTTTTCATTTCTGCTTTGTCATTCGCGTTCGCGTTATTTACTTCGTCGGAATAAGTGGACATGGTTTCAAAATGTATATCGGTAAGTTTGTTAGTTCATGTTGATTCATTACAAATTTATTAATTTCATTCTATCTGGGTTTTTTTGCATCATTTTATCTTAAAGAATATTTATATTTTAGTTTTTATAATTGCAAAAGAAAATGTAAAAGATATTTTCATTTTTAGTAAAATTCCCTTCAATAGTTTACTTTTAGTTTTTCGAAGTTATCGAATTTATTTTTAAACATTATAAATATCGGATGATATTGTTCTTTAAGGGTCTTGTACCTTTTAAACGCGTCGAAAATTAACGAAAAGCTTCAAAGTTTGAATTAGTCTATTTTCAAAACCTTTTTATGTATAAACATGAAATTTTGGATATTGATTAAACAGATTGTGCTTTGTGATATACTACCAGCAGAAATTTATCAACTCTTTATAGAATTTGTGTATTGTTTAAATCAAAATAGCTCTTTTTTTTACCCCATAAGTCATTGCGCGCATATCTTGAGAAAGTATGTATGGATTAGCATGAAATTCGGTAAAGATACTAAACATATATATGTGTTTAAAATGATCTACTCTTAGTCTAAAATTATTTCATTAACTATATAAAAAAAATATTTTCGTAAAAAAAAATAAAAACATATGTATTTTTAATGAATATAAATAGTCATAACTAAAAATATTACCATTGTAAATACTTAAAAGTAGATCATTTTAAACACACATATTTGTTTAATATATTTACCAAATTTCATGACAATCCATACATCCTTTCTTAAGATATCATGCGCGCAATGACTTATGGGGTAAAAAAAGAGCTATTTTGATTTCAACAATACACAAATTCTGTAAAGGGTTAATAAATTTCTGTTGGTAGTATATTACAAAGCATAATCTGTTTAATCAATATCCAAAATTTCACGTATATACATAAAAAGGTTTTGAAGATAAACTAATTAAAACGCTGAAGTTTTTCGTTAATTTTCGACGCGTTTAAAAGGTACAAGACCCCTTAAAACAGTTTATTTTAGTTTAATTATAAAAATGTGAGTTTATACTCGAGAAAATTTGAGTGACTAAAACAATTGAATTTAATTGAAATTTAGAAGTATCAAGATTAATTTAATATATATTTTTAAATCACTATTAAACTATTATTTACATAAAATATATAATGTGAACATTAAATAGTCCACAATATTATTTAAAAGGCGACTAAAGTAATGAAAAAGATATTACAAGTTTAAAATATACATTTTATTTAAAATTTCTTAGTACTTTCAAGCCTTCCTAGCTCATCATCAGAGAATATCTTAATAACTAAATGTTGTTTATTGTTTTTAAAATGTGAGAGCCAATAGTTACTAGAGTTGAAAGTTAATTACAGTTCCATTTATTTATGACATCACTCTGTTTCTCATAGGTCACTTTCCATGGATATAATTAAATTATTATTTTATGATATAATTATTTTTGTGTAAAAAAAAATGGAACTGCAATTAATAATAATAATATATTTTTTCTTTACTTAAATTAAATCCAAGAAACTGCTACGTTTACTCAGTAATTATTGACCCTCTCATTTTCAAAACAAAGTGACGTATTTGTATAAATAAACAACATTTAGTTATTAAGATATTCTCTAAGGATGAGCTTGGAAGGCTTGAAAGTACTAAGAAATTTTAAATAAAATGTATATTTTAAACTTGTAACATCTTCTTCATTACTTTAGTTGCCTTTTAATTAAGATTGTGGACCTTTTTAATGTTCACATCATATATTTTATGTTGAATCAAGGTGAAAAAATTGCGTTTCGTCTTATGATTCTATTATTTACATGTCTAATAATTATAAATAATTCTCAAGAATTTTGAAAAAGTTGAAATAATATATTTTTTCAAATGTTTGGCTATTAAACTGCAAGAGAAATAGTTAAATATTATCTGATAAAAGCAAAATTTTAAAATATATGAGAAATATTATACTGTCATTCGTTAACTACATAAAGATTAAACTTATTTTTATGTAATATTTTATAAAATGATCAGAAATGATGCAAAAATTTAGATAATAATGATTTAATAAAGCTTTGATGAATAAGCATAATTTAACAGATTTACCAACGAAGCTGTGTAAAATATAGTGGAAATTTAAGTAAAAAGAATATCACAAACACACACATTTTTATATAAAATATATAATAAACTATATTAAAATCACGTATATTATTTAAGCATAAATTCGAAATTTATTCTTCAAAAGAAAATACTTTTTAGAAGGTTAATTGAATGGTAAAATGTTTTGGCAGGTAAAAAAAAAAAAAAAAAAAAAAAAAATCTTATAATTATTTAGACATACTTTTCAAGAAAATCAAGTTCATTTAACTTGAACTTTTTCAAAAATATTCAAAATACAATATTTGATAATGAATTGATTGATAAGTTTATTTTTTCAATTATACACTTTATAAATTTTTATGAAATGCAACTATTTAAAAATGCATTGCATATAAATTTTGTAAATATGTAAGTGAATAAATGAACAAATAAATTAATGCACTATGTGAAATATTGTGTTTTGGAAATTTTTTGAAAAAGTTCAAAGTGAAAGAATTTCATTTTCTACAAAAGTATAGCTAAATAATTATAAGATTTTTTTAATCCTGCAAAAATATTTTATCATTTAATTAGGCTGATAAAAAGTATTTTTTTTTATAGAATAAATTTTGACTTATTCCTAAACAATCGTTATGGCACAACAGTGGCAAGTGATTACATTTTAATTAACCCTAATAGGCTTTTTTGTGGGCAGCTTTGGGATAAATTTAATTTATGACAACCACAAATGGCAGAACAAAGGCAAGCTTCTGGTTAGCTTTTATTTTTAGTGGCCATTAAAAGAATAATTGTGGGCAGTTTAAGGCTATCTAACATTTTCAGCGAAAAGTTAGTGGCATGATTGTGGGCAACTTCTTGTATTTACGGCCAATTATCTTGTGGCCTTATTCTGTCCGGCGTGACACTTTTTTTACGGAGCCGTAACTTTCACTGATAGCGGGCCACCATCGAACACCTTCGGCCAAGGCTAACGAACCCATCAGTGGCCCATAAGTTCGGTGTTTTTGGGGAAAATGTATTACAAATTCCGCAATTAAATAAGGCTTAGGTTAAGATATCTAAAATGAAATAGTAGTGCCACACTACTTACAATTGCTAATGTATGAACATTTCTATGTTTAGTTCTTAATAATAATATAATTCATTTTGACACACGGTGAGCAAATTCTGGAGCGCAGCTCATGATTCTCGTTCTCGAATTGTTAGACATCCCGAAGCGATTTCACAAAGGAACAACTTCGTTTCTTGAAAATCGAACACATCAATGTTTCAGACAACATAACCATTCTATTGGTTTTAACAGAAAGTATTTTCTGTATAATTTTTCAGGTATTAAAGGAAGCGTTCTTTATTTTTAGAAATCGTTCAAAACATTATTTTTATTTCTTTACTAGCTGACCCATCCGGCGTTGTCTGGGCCCGCGATGAATGACCCTCAAATTTGTATGATTTTATATCTTTAACTACATTTTATCTGAATTTACATATTTAAATTAGAAAATACTGATTTTTTTTACATGTTATTTAGTATTTATTTTATTTTCGGCGTAATTTGATTTTCGAAGCCTATGCGCACCGAAAGCGAGCGAAACCGCGACGAAACACTCGGGTTCTTACTCATTTCGTCTAAATTTTCACACAATTAATTTTGCAAAAAATATTTCTACATGACCGACAATTTCGAAATTTTTGTAGGTGATGGTCTATGTAGTAGTATGTGGTCTATTGAGAAGCTCTAAAATTATTGTGTTAAAATTCGGACGTTTAGTTACTTTTAGCGTAGAAAAAATATCGTCTGCGTGATGCGCGAAGTGACCTGCGTTTTCCAGTGTATTTGAAAGTGTTAAAATTGATATATTTTTAAAACCGATCGCTTACATAATCTATTTCAAGAAAGTTTCAGCGGAAAGAATATATTATTGGTTTGTCATTACCTCTTAAACTGCTCCCTGGAGGGCGAAACCACGACGAAACACTCAAGTTTTTACTGATTTCGTCGAAAGTTTCACACATTTTATTTTGTAAAAATATTTCTCCCCATCCGAACGTTTCAAAATTTTTGCAGGTGGTGTAAATTTGGTCTATTGAGATATTATAAAAAGTATATGTTAAAATACGACGTTTAGTTATTTTTATCGTAAAAAAATCGTCTCCGTGAGGCGCGAAGTAGCTGCGTTGGCCGATGTATTTGAAAGGGTTAAAATTCAGATTTTTAGATACGGATTACAACATCGATTAGAAGAAGGTTTCAGCTTTAAGAACATTTATTGGTTTTAACCCATTAACCCTCTCACCGCGTAACCCGAGAATTCCTCGGGCAAAGTAAAAGTAGCAAAATTTGCACAACCCGAGATTTCCTCGGGGATGCATTTTTCCATCTGATGAAACCCCCCTTGATTACTCCCATCAGTTATTTTTTATTGTAAATTTTGCTTTATTTGATCGGAGCATTTTCCAGATTAAATTAGACAAAAATTTTTGATTGAAAAACCAGTGACAAAAGAATAAAAATTCTTAAAAGACGCTCGTTGCGAAGAGGTTAAATACGCAATTTGTGAAACTATTTTGTTGAAACAGTTACGCAGCGAGAGGGTTAATGACGGTTTCTTTTACACTTATTTTAATACTTCGACACCAGTTTTTCCATACGGGTAATTTTAACACATTTAATCTCGAAAAGTTTAAGATTAGGTAATTTGAAAACTTCCTTACTAAAATACTGGTTTTCACATTTAAAATTTTCGTAATACTTAAATGGCCAGTTTTCTTACCAACCGGCTTTAATTAGTTAACACTAGAACGGCGGCGAGGGGTCATTTTGACCCCTGCCAAATAAATACATGTCGATTCGAACCAGAAAACTTTTTATAATTTAAGATTAATATATGCTACACAAAAATAACTTAAATAGATAAGTTAAATAGTTTTATGTAAAAATTCTGATGTGAAATATTTTTTATAAAACTTGAGTAAAATTTCCCGCCGTTCTAGTGTTAATTGATAGGCAACATTTTCTGTAAATATGATATTCTAAATATTTTTTGTGAAGTAGTACAAATTAAAAAAATAAGTATCTTATTCCAATTAATTTGTATGGTGTAAAACAAACATTAAGATGCAAAATTCCCGCTTGGTCGGTATTCCGCAAATGTGATTTTGTTCTATAACATCTTTTTTTTTTTCGCCTCAATCATACAACTGATTCCGTATTTTATTTAGAAATCTTATAATTAGTCAATTTCTGCAATAAAACATTTTTTGCAATTTATCCTTTAACCTCAAAATGAATTCATACTTATTTTTATAACAATTAATCTTTATGGAATTTTGAAATAAAAAAATAATATTTTGTATTTTTTAATTTAAGAATTCCATCATGTTACAATATAAACCAATGAATGGTTACAACTGTACAATTATATTATATATTTATCGGCAAATATTTATCTCAAAGATTCTTTAGGCATTTATGCGTTTTAGAAACGATTTCTATCGATTTCAAATATCTTCAGTCAATAATTGATCATATTCACCCTGCAGCTTCGAAAAATTGATCAATGTGTAATTTTGGCTTGTTGTTCACTACATTAAATTATTCTATTAAAACTACTTATATATTATTCTATTAACCCTTACCGACGCGGAGTAATTCTTTTTATAAACTGATGAAATAATGGACTGACACCGCAATTTATAAACGAATTTATTAGAAACATGAACTTGCTTATTTTCATGTACATTATAATAGGAAATTTTTAGTTAAATATTCTTGGTGCCGATTGTCAGTTTTGGAATTAAAATTAGGTGTCCTTTTTTAAGGACACCGCGCCGGAAAGGGTTAATAACAGACAGTAAATTAATTTTGAACTCACGTCACCGTAACTTCATTTGCTGTTATTAAATAGAACATTATTTAAAAACTACTTGTTTGAAATTAACTAAAAGAAAGATTATGTGCTTCGGGTAAATATATTAATAAAGTGTTTCATTTTTTTCTACAGTATTTATTAATGTATACTATTCAAAGTATTTGATATTGAAACAGACGTAAGATTTAAAACAAAATTTTTAAACCGGAATTTGAAAACAAATTTATTCTAATATGAAAAAGCTATATTTCACACACATAATAAACCCAAATTTTTCTTACCAAAATTCTGGTGTCAGTCATTAATTTCAAAACTTCAGCAATAGCATTGATTTGCACCTGAAAGGGTTATGCCGTTTTACAAGTGCAACTCTAGCCTTCCTATTCTTAGTACATAACAAACGTGTTTTTGCTGGTCTTCTGCCATGTAAATCATAGAGGTTTAGGCGTCGTTTGACTGATGAAACGTGTATGTCGGTGCCGTAATTTTCTTTCAATTAATTTTTTATTATTACAGCGGACTTACGACAACCACTTGTAGATATCATTTTTATAATACAGTCAACATTGCAAGTTGTTTTTTTCGGATGGCCACTTTGAGGCTTATTTTCGATGTATTTCTCTTTATTAAAAACTTTATTCCATGTAATAACAAGTTGTCGAGACACGTTAAAAGAACGAGCTAATTCTGCTTGCAGTCTACCTTTCTTAAGAGCATTTACAGCGGCTTTTCTAGAATCACTTCAATATTTTTTGCATTTCGGCATTCCTGATCCTTAAAATTAATCACAATAGGTCAATATAAACACTAATCGAAGCTATAGCGCCACTGACACCTTCAACAATTAAATGTAAACAAATTGTCAAAGTACTTTTGAGCTAAGGAGGAGTCATATTTCTTCGGTGGCGCCGAATGTAAACAAACAAGTTGAAACTTGATACATTTGAATAGCTGCAGTTATAGTGTTTGTTCTCAACTATAGGGAATATATTTTCTTTTACATTTTTATATTAAATAAAATAACAGAGAATATAAGGTTGTCAAAATATTTTTGAGCGCTACTGTAGTTCAAGTTTACCATTATCACAAATGTTCGATGTGACTTCCTTTCGTGACTCTGCAAATGTCCCATCTGTAAATCATTTCTTGCCACAGATTTGTCAGCACGTTTAGGGCGATCAAATTAATTGCAGTGCAGATTCATGATTTTACCTCCGGAATGCGTGCAGGATGTGGCGGATAGTACACTTGATTCTTTACAAAACCCCATACACCGAAATCTAGCTGTGAAATATATTGTGATTGTGGTGGCCATTGAATAACATATCCTCTCGCTAAGAGATAGCGTCAATTATGACACCTAACGCCATCTATGAATAAACATCGACAATATTGCTACTAGTTTGACTTTCAACTAGATAATTTCATTTCATATCATTCATTTAAGTTCTTGACTTACGAAATTGACCAATTTGTAGACACTCTGTATATTAATTAAATATGTAGAATAATAATAATGTTTTTAATTGACGTATTTACATATATAGTACACTAGTAGTATAAATATGAATATTGTGAATACAACAACACGTATAATAATTACTTATAAACAGATTAAGCTAAATAATGCTATAAAAAGTGATAAAATATCTTTATTTAGATTGACGAACGTTTCATCGCACAAACGGTGACATTTTCAAAATCATTCATGATGGTAATGTGATGTGAAAGTATTTCTTCCATAAATGATTTTGAGAATTTCGCCGTTCGTGCGATGAAACGTTCGCCAATCTAAATAAAGATATTTTATCACTTTTTGTAGCATTATTTAGCTTAAATGTGTATACATTTGAGGAGTAACGCAGCATATAAAGAGAAAAGTACAGACCTTTTGTTTTGGAGGAATTACACATATTCGAAAGGCATGGATTGGCGTCTGTCGTCACGAAAATAGCAACACCTGGTGATACAGCATGGAATGAAACGATATAAAAATCCGGTGTTTATGAAAAGGGTTTTATGAAAATATTTAAAAACATTTAAATAAAAATGTTGTAAACACTCTGTTTAACCTGGGAGAACGCGCGCATACCTTCACTTTGTCACCAATAAATACAAATAATAATCGTCATCTTATTTAGTCGGAGACAATTTATCGATAAAAGAAGTTGAAGATTACTTTTTTAAAAGATAATGGTGACAATTGTTAATGCCGTAGGCGCTCCGGGTCTATCAGGCTTGGCTCGCGTTCTACCGTGTTAAAATGAAGGATACTATAAAAATTTACCATAAGACAATGTAGAAGACGATGCATAATTTGACATGTATACATTATGACCTTCTCCAGAACCTAATTTGTCATCTCTTTTTTTTGCTCAATGTAATAGCCGATCAGGGTTCTAAAATAATATTGGTATTCAGTTGGCGGACCATTTGTGAGCCCTGTTTTATATAAATTTAGACAAAATATATAATTATGCATATTATACTATTACAAATATTATGCACATTCTCATATTTAGTAAGTTTACATTTTATCAAATAAATACAAAAAATGTTTAGCGTAATTTTTTTTTTTTTTTTTTTTTTTTTTTTTTTTTTTTTTTTTTGCATTTTTCCAGTTTATTTTGCAACATTTTAAAGTGATTTTATCAACAATTTTGAGAAAACAAAAATTCAGGCACAAATGTGTTAAGTATTACAGAACATATAAAATTATTTAACCCTTACCGGCGCGGCGTATTTCTCTTTATAAACCGATGAAATGATGGATTGATTAGTTCATATTTTTGTTCAGGGAGATACTAGCATTTTCTTATAGGAAAAGTATAATTAATTAATCAAGCGATTAAATAATATTCTTTTATAAGAAAATACTGATATTTTACCTGTAAAGTTCACAGATCAATGGTCAACCTGTTAGGCTTCTTTTAGACTTTGCAGTTCAATCTTAACCCATTAGCCGACAAAACTGTAAGGTTGAAATTTTCATTTTTTTAGCTGAACGTTGTTTGCCACCATAAACTCTGAAAGATAATTTTTGCTTTATATGATCTTAAAATTTCATGTCTTTAAGTAAGGCCAATTTTTTAATTCAAAAATAGTGGTGGGTATGTAACTTAAATTTGTGCATTTATTTTTACCGTTGCGTGAACGCAACGCGGTTAATGGGTTAATTTCTGATTAGTGAAATATGTTGTGGTCCTTATTCCCTTCCACATACTGCAAAGCTCTAACATTGCAACAATAAATAATTGTATGCATGACCTATTCAATAAAAATTAAGATGTAATATACAGTACATTTATATAGGGCTATATAAAATAGATAGAAAAATAGTAATCCTAAACTTATATTGACAGCAGTATTGTTCATATTTTTTAGGGGTCAGATGTCTGTGATTAATTTTGATTTTGTATTCATTTTTGTAAGTATAAAGCAGTAATCTATTTATATAAAATCCAAGTCTCTGTGTGTCCCTCACGATTCCGGTAGGACCGCCTCATTGAAATGAGTAATTGTTGAAAAACCTAATGCAGGGTTACCACAGTAGCGCCAAATGTTAGCCAACTTGGTGATAGCTGGCTAATTTGGCGAAATTCCCATTTAAAACTATTAATCTTTCATAAAGGAGGTCACCGAAATTTAATTTAAACTCCGCTCTTTTAAGATATTTTTCAAAATCTATGAGTGAGAACTTAAAGTACATCTTTACATCTTCCTCCCGATGCTACTAATAAAATAACCGCCAATAGACGACGCTGTATTGTGTGAGCTCCTAACTGCGCGATTTTAATGTGCTTTAGGTACTTTTCCAGTATAGGTGCCTTGGCGAAAAAGAAAAATTTGGCAACATATTTTCCGTGAACCTATGCACTGTTTAATTTTATATATACACGATATTTAATATAAAAAAGACGTTTCTCTAATTTTATAAAGAAACAGATGTGATTTGTACATAAAAACATCAATAATATACATATAAAATAAACGTATAAAACAAACAAAAACGCTCATCAAGTTTGTTTTCATAGCTGTTTATATGATTTGACAACAAATCTCGATATTTTTCCGTTATACGGACACCATGCCAAAATGTATGCTAATGCGCCAATTATTTCAAAATGCTAAAAGATATTTTTAATTTTATGCCAGCAGTTTAATATGAGTTTTATTTTATTGCTTTATTTTATAACAGTTATTTGTTCACTTATTTTAAGTATATAATTGTGATTTAATGAAATAGTTCGTAAAAGACTGGAATTTTCAAATGTTATATTTTTTAAATGCTCACTTTAGTATCGACAATGTTTTTTCTTTTATTTTTTTCAAATGCTTCAATTCACGTGATTTTCATTTTGCGACATCTATTACGCTTGGCGACAAAGGTATCCGTATAACGGAAACGAACCCAAATCTTACTTTCTGATGCCCAAATTACATCAAGCTTTTTTTTTTTTTTAAACGCCAAAGCTCCTGCAGTGGAAAAGTACCAAACTGTCTATTATTTTGCGCCATCTGTATTATAGTTTGTACTATATGTAAGGGGTGTGGAGCGAAGAATTTAAAAATTAAATATTAAAGTTTCGGCACAGATGTCATATACGCCCCATATTGGCGCGATTTTTTTCTGACGCCAATGTCATATACACAACGGGTAACTGGCGGCAAAGTGTCGTTATTTTGCTTGATATGGTAACCCGGATGTTGTTGTTTATGCTGTTGATGTTTTCGCCAAATTGGCGTATATGACAACTGTGCCAAAGTTTCTATAAAGCAGTATAAGACAAAAAAATTAAGAATAAAATAAATGCAAAGTAAGACTAAAGAAGAAAGAAAAATCATGCGTTAAACATAGAATATGAAACACTTTCCAACACATCCTGAATGCTTTAACAAAACTTCGTTATTTGGGGAAATAAGATAACTAAGTAAACATTTTAGAAGACGCATAAAAAAATTAAAAATTGATTTCAGCAGTTACCGTCCATAGCCAATAGTATCGTTATTACATGCCACTATTTAGCCTAAATTTAATTTAAACTACTCTTAAAACTACTGAAATCACATTTCCAGATATTATCATCTATAGACGGTTATGCATCCAATTCTTTGCGTGGCCCTGTATATCATTTTATCTATATTCTACAAACATTTCTTAGTAAACTAAATGCAGTTCAGCGTAAAAACGCATAATTCCTTTAAAAACCACCTTTAAGCAATTTACTCTCATACTCAGTAACCCTTACGAATTCTTTTGTGTAGCCCTGCATATGAACTGTAGTATTTATACACACAGTATAGTATGCATAAATGTAGCGAAACATAAAAGCGCATATCATAATTAAAAATGCATTTCTAGCAATCATTGCTTATGTACTATACTTCGGATAAAAGTTGCTTGGCGAGAAAGAGGTTTGCCAACGTATTTTCTGACAACCTATTTACTGCTTCATACTCACAAACAATTTTTTCCATATGTATGCAATTTATTTAGGTAGTTGTTAGCTATCCCGTCGACCAGTTTCGCCACATTATATAAATCGCCAAACCACTCGCCAAATTATACAAATTGACATAATTTTTATTTTAAACAACGAAAGATCAATTAAATTAGCAAAACATTAATAAAAATACAAATATAACGTCGAATTAAAAATCACTTGATGACGTAAGAAACACATGATCATGTTTAATGTCAACCATTATTGGCATTTAATCTTACAATTTGGCGACAGTAATTTGGTCGACGAGATAACTAACAAGTACCTTTATTTAATGTAAAAAAAGCTATTTACCCATTCTTGGTACTTTTCGGTTAGCCGGGCGCCAGTTTTATATATACATATATATGTATATATACATGTATGTATGTATACATATATACATGCATATATACATATGTATATATATATATACAATATATGTATATGTATCTATATGTATAGCTACATATATGTATGTATATAAATATGTGGAACAGATGTCATATTCGCCCCATATTGGCGCGATTATTTTCTGTCGCCAATATCATATAGGCAACAGGTACTTAACTTACGCCAAAGTGTGGATATTTTGCTTGATGTGGTAACCCGGATTATGTTTTTTATGCTGTTGATGTTTTCGCCAAATTGGCAACCGAAAAATATCGCGCCAATATGGGGCGAATATGACATCTGTACCAAATATGTATATATAACACTGGCGCCCGGCTAACCGAAAAGTACCCATTTTTTAACAGAAGTAATTTTGGCACAGATGTCATATTCGCCCCATATTGGCGCGATTTTTTTCCGACGCCAATTTGGCGAAAACATCAACAGCATAAACAACAACATCCGGGTTACCATATCAAGCAAAATAACGACACTTTGGCGAGAGTTAAGTATTCGGTGAGTATATGACATTGGCGTCAGATAAAAAAATCGTGCCAATATGGGGCGAATATGACATCTGTGCCGTAATTTTTGCACAGATGTCATATACGCATCGGGGTTGGCGTGATTTTTCTCTGACGCCAATTTGGCAGAAATCTCGCTTTCGAATACCAGTTACTTATATATTTTTAAATTATTTGCTATCATTTTGAAAAGGAAATAACTATAAATAAAGAAAAGTTTGAATAATAGCTATAGAACAAAACAGTTTATATAATTAAAAATAGAAAATAAAAGTAAATGGACAATTTATTAATAAATAAAAAAACAATAGCCGGGTTACCATAGCAGGCAAAATAACACCATTTTGGCGCCAGTTAGGTATCCCGGTTCATATCTGAAATCTGTGCCGTAATTTGCATATAAAAAAATATTATATATATTTAGAAACGATTTTTTTATGTATATAAGTGCATATATAAATAAAAATAAAAGTTTATTAGATTTGTTTATTTGTTTTCATAGCTGTTTATATATTTTGGCAACATATCTCACTTTCTGACGCCCGAATTGCGACGAGCTTTTTTTAAAAATGCGCTATAATGGAAAAGTACCTAAATAAATAATTAACAGAAATAACCAATTATATAAACTAAAACTTTTTATTTCGAGATCAAAGCATTGTTTTTTATTTCAATTAAAAATACATATATCCTTGGATAACTTTAGTTGAAATTAGGTTCACAGCTTAATATCTCATTCCATAAACCTAAACAAACACAAGTGATTCATTCATCGTGAAACTTAAAAAAAATATAAATCATTGAGGTAATCACTCACAAAGTAAGTTCTCCAACAATCAATGGACAATATTCTAATGACATCATAGTAGGTAAAATCGTGGCGGTATCGTTTGTTTATGGTTTGAAATCACAAAGATTTAATTTTGCAATGTTTCTTAGTTACATTATTTTATTGTCATACTTATGAGCTCAGAACAAAAGCATATTTTTTCATTATTTAGTTATTAAAGTAGGAAAAAAATTATAAATGCATGATTTGAAAAATTTAAATAATTTTCTTTCTTAATAGTAAAAAAACAACATCGGGAAGTAACAGCGGGTTTAAGTTAGATAAGTTTAACTGTTTAATTCTGTTGTAATATTCAAAATAACTGTATTTATTAGATTTCAGTAAACAACATCAGGGACCGATTAAACTTTGAAGTTACAGGAATTACAATGTCATTTCAGGACCTTTCTTTTGGAGAAGCTTTTCTAAATTTCATATATACATGGAAACTCTTCAGTGTTAGAAATATTATTCTTAGGACTGACATAACATGAGAACGGCCTGCAATTTTACACAAGTTTTTGAAAACTATTTTATATCAGAAATTTTGCTAAAAACTGGTTACTTTTTTGTTAAAGCGGCCCACACTATTAGGATTATGACAAGTTGCAGCCAATTTCGCCAACGTCGTAACCAAGATCGTGAAGCACACACATATAACACCATATAATACCATTTCATGAAATCGTATACGATAATTTAATAGTTTTTACCTTACTTCAAGTGTAAAATTTATTTATTTTTAAGGCTTAACAATCTAAATTGTCCAATATATGAATTTAAAAAAATGTAAACAAAAATTGAATAGACATGACCGCAAAAAGCCTCAAATCTGCATAACACTTGGAACCAAACTGTGCTGATTAGTGGTCTTCTACTGTACACATTTTTTCTTAAATGTGTTTCGTTCTTTAAATGTGTTATTTCCATCTATCACTGCGGAACAAGCGAGAAAACTCATATTCTTGCACATGAGTTGTATATATCTTTATATCTAAATTTCCGTCATTTTTGACGGGCTACCTTTCTAGTGTTAATATAGATTCCAATTTCTGAATTTGTAAATGTAGGACAAAAAATAAGACGATAATGTATCATTTTTAATGAGCTCTTATTTGCCATTTCTTGCATTTTTCTTCACTTTTCCTCATTATTTTTCTTCACCTTACTTCACGATAATAACAAATTTATAAAGAGCTTAGCACTGGAAATGTCCCTCAAATTTTATAAGAAAAAAAATGTGTACCAGAAATTTTATTTAAAGTTTTTTAACTTATTTCTGCGTGATGTACATTAACTCTTTTTTAACCCCTTAGTTCTCGCTCTCGTCATATTCTCGGGCTGTCTTTTACTCAAATTGTTTAATTCCGACCAGTTTTATAAAACAGTGAAATTGGCTATATTTTAATATCGTTTTTCCTGTCATTAAATAAGATGAATATTTCTTTTTCATAAAAGTTGTGCCAATAAGCAATTTGAATTTTTCAACCATAATTTAATTCGAGCGTTAAGGGGTTAAAGAAATTTCTATTTGAAATCGAAAAATGTATGCTTTGTAGCCAGTGTTGCCAGATTGTGGATTTTGTCCCCGTTTTGGGGAATTTTGAACCTCCAGTGGAATTTTTTGGGGACAAGAAATTCTTGGGGAAATGTATGGGCACTATCAGCATTTTTGGGGGAAAACTTGGGAAACTTTTTTGACTACTTTACTTAAAGTTTACTTTCAGTCTTCTTACAAAACTGGATAGGTCTCGAATTCTATTTTGATTTGGAAAAGGAAAATAAAATAAAGAATTCAGAGATATCAACCATTATTCTCGTGGTCGTGTTCATCATTTATAACATTACAGTTTACACGTATCACAGATGCATCTCGACCTGCCTTGGACTATCCTCATCTGAATTTTCGGATCATTAAGCGCGGGAGATTTTCCTACAGTCATCACGGACAGGCACACAACACATATACACATTTCTTTTATTAGTACAGATTTATACAACAAAAATAAAAACAATTTTATAACTTTTTTGTTTAAGGCTGGCTAATTTGTGCGTCATGGAATAACAGTAGAGCTTTTTGTAAGACAAGCAATTGCATACTAAAGGGCAAAATTAGCACTAGCCACCGGGCCAGTGAATGAGAAAAAGTGGCTATTAAAAAATTGGCTGCCAACTTTCCTATAAGGAAAGGATGGATAAAATTTTCTTGCATTCCATCATGTTATTCTATTTTTTCTGATTGCAGTATGTTTACATTAGCATATTTATTTGAGCTATTCAATTTTAGATTAATACTAATAGAAATTTTGACAAAAGTTTACTGTTTAGTATTTTTAAATAAAATAGTAACCGCTAATTTATAGAAAGTGGCCACTTATAAAACTGGTACTACTAACCACTGGCCAGTAATGCAATTTCTCAATTTTGCCCTTTATTGCATACTACAATGACATTGCTACGTATGTTGTTGCTCAACGAATGCATTGATGAATGAATAACATTGTTCAATGAATGCACTATCCTCCCTAGTTCTCCTTGTAATAAACTATATGAAAACTCAGCTGTCTTAAAGGGCATAATCCTTCACATTACTCAATCTTCAGGACATATCCGAACATTTACAGTGCTTTTTAAAAGATTTAATTAAAGATGTGGAAAGCAGCTATTTTTCTTTTATTATTGACGAAAGGACATGTGATTGATACAACGAAGATGTCTTGCATTGCGATTAGGTGCTTCAGTAGGGATGACAAAAAATTGAAAGTAATGTTTTATACCTTTAGTCAGATAGAAGCAGATGATGCGAACAACATCTCAGACGGAGTTTGGGAAAATTTGTAATCTCAATTATCCGCAGTGTAATTGCGGGTTAATTGCATGTAATTGATTATAGTTCCACACATTCAATCACAAAAATTTTGTCAAATAATGGGATGGTGTCGGTCAGAGTTGCCAGTGGGTTACTTTTTTTAATTCAGATTTCTTGATTGCCACCACTTTTTTGAACGGTAAAATTACCTTTGTTTCCGCCTTAATTAATATGTCATTAAATAAGGCGCATTTTACTATTTCAAAAAAGTGGTGCCAAACAAGGATCTGAAATTTAAAAAAGTAGCATCTGGCAACACTGGTGGCGATTCCGGTTACAGTGCTGCAAGATTTTTTTACACCATGTAATTTTAACTACAACTAGCAGGCTGAGCCCGCTGCGCTGGACCATTTTTCAAATAAACCTTCAATCAAACGAAATGGAAAATCCGACCCTGTATTTTAACTTAATATGGACCTTCACCTTGAAGGTCCTTCCGCATTTTCTGAATACGCATCGGACGGAATTGTGCTATTATATTATCTGATACGTTAGACGAAATACGGGCAATTCAGAAGCAACTCTTTAGTGCACATGTAGTGTTTGGGAGGGAAATGCGTCCATTACGATCATATCACCACACTACTAAAAAAGAGAGAATTACAATGACTGCAGTGATTGACCATTTAACTTAAAGAATGTTCGGGTTATTCGCTTTCGTTTGTTAGTTCTTTTACTCCGTGCTTCTCAGCTTGGTACTTTGTGCGGATCTGATAACATAAATGCAATCTCTCTCTACGTTACATTATATTTGGTAATATACGTCTTCTTTTGCCAGGTTTTTTCTACAGTTTCTTATCTTCGATTTCCAGAAGAGTAAATACAATCAAAACAGTATTTAACTTTTATATTTTAAAATATGTGAATCATGTAAGAGTGGATATTTAAAGCGGAATTGTGTGAATAAAATTAAAATAATGTCATTTTAACTACGGTTTCTTTTTACATACTAGTTTTCATCATGCAACTATTAACCTAGGAAAATAACCTCGATAACTAATTTAAATAGAAAACTAAACCTCTAGTTTTCATTCAATAACATCTTCCCAATCATCCGTAATTGGATCCACAACCAAGATTGATGTGCAACGTTAGAAATGTTCGTAACGGTATGGCTAAAAATGTACCAGAGTTAGCTACAAAACAGAGTTAAATACGTTCAAAACTACATTCCATTAAATAATGTCAAATTGCTGTTGATTGAATTTTAGATCTTTCACTATCAAAACTCTTTGCAAATGATAAATAAAATTAGTTATGTAAAATTTTTAGTTGTGATCTTTTTTGGCAAACCGAAGTTTTTTTCGCATTTCTCTAATGAGCGTAATAAGACGGAGAAATAAACATGCTTTCATTTTCAAGACGTCATTATTTATAAGTTTGTTGCCTATATAAAACTAAAAACGTTAATTTGTGACTATGATCAGCTTCTCGGGCTGTGCTTCAGCCAAAATTTCTTTATAATGATTGAAATTTTATTTGAATCTGAGGTACTTTTTTTAAAAACCTAGGGTAAATGAACAAATATTGTTCCATTGGTCACCTTTGGCATTTGAAAGTTTTTTTTTTATACATTTAAAGTAATGCTTTATTAGTGATAGTAAAATAAACCTAAAATTTGTCAGTACGATCAGCTGTTCGGGCTATGCATCAGCCAAAATTTTATAATGATGGAAATTTTAATTGAATTTGAAGTACTTTTTTTTAAAACCTAGGCTAAATGAACAAATATTGCTCCATTGGCTACCTTTGGCATTTGAAATTTTTTTTTGTGCTTTCAAATTACTGCTTTTTTAGTGATAGTAAAATAACTGCACATGAAAAATATCTATTGGTAAATCTTCTTTTGTCCGTTTGATCCATAATAAAAAATATAAATTTACTAATCGCTAATTACTAAAAGTACAAATTTCGCGTAATCTTCTGAAATCGGATTTACCGTCCACGGTTCCTTTCAAATATAAACGAATCTTCCAACACTATATAGTAAATTCGCCAATTGTAAGGTAGCTGATTATGGAAGATTCATTCAATATCTTTTTATAACATTTCTAAAAGAAGGGAAGATATGAAGAAAAAAAGAAATGACGAATGGAATGGAATATCGAAAAGTGATTTCAGAAACAATTTTTATTACAAAATGTCTTTTTGCGTGATAGAAATAACGCATAATTGCTTACATTTTCTTAAGAATAATCTTTACTACCTAACATTGAACGTTTGTATAAGGGAAATTGGCGGTATGCTTTTTATTAAAAAAAGAATGGACAATATTAGCTAATCTGGCTTCGAGGTTATAAAAGTCACAAATTTGGGGAAAACAAACCGACATGCTTTCGCAGTAAAGTATGATGAGAAATTTTTTAAATGTCTAAAATTAAATTATTCTACAATATGTTTGTGCGTGTGTGCGAGACATTTGTACTAAAATTAAAATATTTGACTCCATTTTTAAAATATTAATTGCTATTTATATATTGTACATTTGAATTTTAAAAAATACTCAAAAATTCTTTCGTACACTTGCAAAATCACCTTTATTGTAAACATCGCTTGAACCCAATTCACGCTGACGTCTTTTTGGCTTAAAATCAAATTGTTTGGCGGCAAAAGTGAACTCAAAAATCACAAATAAACATATAACATGTAAATCATGAGCATCATCATTTTTACAATTACATCTGCTAGTTTCGTCTGTGAGTAGTCACATGATGGAAGAGTTAGAAATAAAAAAGAACAAATCAGAAACAAAATTATTACCACAGGGAAGGTCTCCTTAAAGAGCATACTCAGATTATTTTGAAAAGAAAAACGCTTTTAAAACTACTCATGTATGTAGTAAAACATCAGTCAAATTTGGCGGCGGAATCTCAGTAAAAATCTGAAAAAAATCTCTATATTCGAGTATTTGGCGCAAAAAAGACGAACGTTCCACGCTATTTGGCTAGCCAACACATTTCCATCCCAAATGCAAGATATTTAAATGCATTTGAAAATTGCTTGTTAAATAAGTGTTTAAATGCCTAAAACTCAATGAATTTAAACTTAAACGAAGGATTAGCTTATTATTTTTTATCTTTAAGCGTATATAATATATAAAATAGCGTGTTGCAGTAGTTATTTAATTTTACATGGCTTCACCGGCTGGAAATGCTTTAAGCGTACTATTTGATTATTCATTCAACCAATTTCGCCAAATTATATAAATTGCCAAACTATTCGCCAAATTATATAAATTGCCAAACTACTCGCCAAATTATACAAATTGACAAAATTTTTATTTTAAACAACGAAAGAATAAATAAATTTTGAAACATTAATCAAATTACAAATAGAAGTGAAATTAAAAATCACTTGAATACGCAAAAAACACGTGTACCGTGTTTAATGTAAAGTGAATGTAAAATTTACGATCAGCTATTATTGGCATTTAATCTTCTAGTCTGGCGATAGTTATTTTGTCGACGGGATAATCAGGTAGTACCGTTTTAAGTTTGTTTTAAAAGTAGCTGTCTAATTAAAAATGCTATCATTAACATTTTATATTAAATACTTGTTTCCATGGCAACAGTATCCTTTATTTCTTGTTTCTGATACTAACAATATCGAAGTCAAATTGCCAGTGTTACGAATCGGACATTAATTTTGAATTTGGAAAAAATTTAATAAACTGAAATTTTGTTTTGAACTGTATAATTACGATAATAAAATTTTAATATATACACATATAAAGGTATATGGCAAAACTGTAGTAATAAAATTGTATTTAATTAAGTTAAACTTAATCTAACTATCTTCGTATGAAGAGCAGAAAAAGGTTTTACTTAAAAATTATTTATGATAAAAAAAAGTATAATTCAAAATTTTATTGTGCTGCCAACCAGCATTAAATCGCCAAAAAAATTAAATTTTCATTATTTTTTTACAAACTCTTAATGGAGGTTCTGCGGATTTTTTTTATAAACATATTATATGTCACGAGAAGAATCTTCTATATATTTCTCATAAGAAGATATTTTTTTCAAACATTTCTGAGCATTCACTTATCGAAACTTCCTTGATATCATCCTATTAATTTTTCAGATGCATTTTTCTTAACCTGGCGCAAAAGATAAAGAGCCAAATCTTATTTCAGTAGCAATATTTTGACTGAGTAATTTTTTAAGCATTACGAACATTCCCTTTCATATTTAAATTAAATATTTTCGTTTTTTAACATTATCACTCATTAAAACGAATTTTTTTTCTTCTTTATTTCTTCCTTTCTTTTTTTTTAAAAAATTAAAATTAGTAACAGTTTTTTCTTTTATATTTCGAGGTGTAATAGCTGTTTCAATTTTTTTTTATCAACGATAAATTTCGCCAAGAAAAAAAATGGTAAACCTTATCGTCCAAAATAACAGAACTTTCCGTCACAATTCTATAACTAATACTGGTAGAATGATGTGTTATAGCTTAAAACCTTCCCTGAAACGATACCTATCTAACGGTATAAGTTCCATGCAGTAGAACTCGAAATCTAGGCGTTCGGAACGAAATTTCCGTTTGGATTTTATATATATAAGTAGGGGCCCCTGCAAGCTAGGCTCGCCATACCCCGTTCAGACACAGCAGAATCTAAAAACACCCGAATCTGATCGGTTAAAAAAATATTATAGAAGATTGAATTATACTGAAAAAAGCTGTGCAGATCTCCCTGTAAACGGGTTTCCATTCAATTTCCTTTGATTTCAAAAATTTAAGGCCGAATCAGTTGCTATTAAGACATCCAATGGTTGTTTTCGTGTTTGATTAAAGAGGATCAGTTAAACGTTTGAAAAGAAGCTAAAAATAAAAGGAATTAAGTATACAGAGTCTTTGTCTCCTGGTATTTTAAAACAATTTCTATAACAATAGCCTAAGTCATGTGACTATCATCAAGAGTTCCGGGCGAACCACTTCGCTTTTTATATTCCTGGTGCCATTTTATTACTGTAATATTAGCCAGGTACAGGTGATAAGTCGCCAAATATTACTCTATCGCCATCATTTCATCTATATTATAATAGTCCAAGTCACGTAACTGCCATAAATAAATACGCTCTGATCCCTTCGCTTTTCATATGAAAGTTTGGCCCAGATATCATATACGGCCCCATATTGGCGCGATTTTTTTCCGACGCTAATTTGGGGAAATATCAACAGCATAAACAACAACATCCGGCTTATCAAATCAAGCAAAATAACGATACTATGGCGCCAGTTAAGTACCCGTTGCGTATATGACATTGGCGTCAGAAAAAAATAGCGCCAATATGGGACCGTATGTGCCGAATGTTTTCCATTTCGATTAAAAAAAATCAATTTTTTTTTCCGAATAATACTACATAAAAGCATTTTCGCAAAGAATTCTTGGTACTGTTACGAAAGCCGGGTGCAAATCTTGCCAATAACTATTTTTCAACTCGCCAGTTAGCATTTTTTTTTTTTTTTTCGAGTGGTAAATTAAAACATTGCTTTGAAGTTGAAATTAAATGTCATCGTTTGTTACATCATTTAATATTTGGCCAGATACCATATACGCACCCGGTTTGGTGTGATTTTTTTTTACGAAAATTTGGCGAAATCCTCGTTTTCGAATACCAGTTACATATGTATTTTTGGTACTACTTAGTTATCCCGTCGAACAAAAATCTATCGCGAAACGGTAAGATTAAATGCCAATAATGGTTGATAAATGTCACATTCACTTGACTTTAAGCAAGTTACACGTCTTTACGTCATCAAGTGATTTTTATTTCGACGTTTTATTTGTACATTTATTAATGTTATACTATTTTCTTTGTTCTTTCGTTATTTAAAATAAAAATTACGTCAATTTGTATAATTTGGCGAAATGGGTCGATGGAATAACAAAGTAGTATCGCATTTTTTAATTATTTTCTATTATTTTTTTACTTTTAAAGGAAATTAACCAAAAGAATAATTAACTATAGAACAAATCAATTTATGTAATTTCAAAATAAAGTAAATAAACACTTATTATTAAATAAACAACAATAGCCGGGTTACCATGTCAACCAAAATAATGCCATTTTGGTGCCAATTAGGTACCCTGGTGAGTATATGACATCTGTGCCTAATATTTTTCTTTTCATTTCGTTTAAAAAAATAAAGAAGTGAAAGCCATTTATTTTAAAAGTTTCTGTTTGTATTAAATAAAATGATAATGAAATACAAATTGAATTATGAATAAAAGTAACATGATACATTTCTTAGCATACATTTAAAGGAGGCCAAACTTCTCGCCAAATTAGTTTAAAATAGTAACCTTTTCTAAAATCTGAAAAAAAAAAATCTGTTTGATTAAAATTTGAGTTGCTATCATTAGAAAAATGTATATAATATTAGAAAAAAATTAATATTTCGAAAACTAATTCGAATTTAAAAATTGTAATACCAGTTTTGAAATCTGCGGATCAATATTGATTTTTGGTGTTAATTTCATCGCAAAGTATTCCATATTTTAGGAGAAATCGCCGTGAAACATAAACAGTTGTTTAATCAGTCAATTCAAAGAATCGATACACATTTCATCCGTTTCATATATTCGTCTCATAAATTCGTTTCATTAGGATTTTATATATATACTAGCAGGCTGAGCCCGCTGCGCTGGACCATTTTTCAAATAAACCTTCAATCAAACGAAATGGAAAATCCGACCCTGAATTTTAAATTAATATGGACCTTCACCTGGAAGGTCCTTCCGCATTTTCTGAATACGCATCAGACGCAATTGAGCTATTATATTATCTGATGCGTTTGACGAAATACGGGCAATGCAGAAGCAATTCTTTAGTACACATGTAGAGTTTGGGAGGGAAATGCGGCCATTACGATCATATCACCACACTACTAAAAAAGAGAGAATTACAATGACTGCAGAGATTGACCATTTAACTTAAAGAATGTTCGGGTTATTCACTTTCGTTTGTTAGTTTTTTTACTCCGGGCTTCTCAGCTTGGTACTTTGTGCGGATCTGATAACATAAATGCAATCTCTCTCTACGTTACATTATATTTTGTATTATACGTCTTCTTTTCGCAGGTTTTCTCTACAGTTTCTTATCTTCGATTTCCAGTAGAGTAAATACAATCAAAACAGTATTTAACTTTTATATTTTAAAATATGTGAATCATGTAAAAGTGGATATTTAAAGCGGAATTGTGTGAATGAAATTAAAATGATGTCATTTTAACTGCCGTTTCTTTTTACATACCACCTTTAATCATGCAACTATTAACCTAGGAAAATAACCTCGATAACTAATTCAAATAGAAAACTAAACCTCTAGTTTTCATTCAATAAAATCTTCCCAATCATCCGTAATCGGATCCACAACCAAGTTTGATGTGCAACGTTAGAAATGTTCGTAACGGTATGGCTAAAAATGTACCAGAGTTAGCTACAAAACAGAGTTAATTACGTTCCATTAAATAATGTCAAGCTGCTGTTGATTGAATTTTAGATCTGTCACTATCAAAACTCTTTGCAAATGATAAATAAAATTAGTTATGCAAAATTGTTAGTTGTTATCTTTTTTGGCAAACCGAAGATTTGTTTCGCATTTCATTATGAGCGTAATGAGATGGAGAAATAAACATGCTTTTATTTTCAAGAGGTCATTATTCATCAGTTTATTGCCTAAATAAAACTAAAAACGTTAATTTGTGACTATGATCAGCTGCTCGTGCTGTGCATCAGCCAAAATTTCTTTATAATGAGTGAAATTTTATTTTAATCTGAGGTACTTTTTTTAAAAACCTAGGGTAAATGAACAAATATTGGTCCATTGGCCACCTTTGGCATTTGAAAGTTTTTTTTTTTTTATATACATTCAAAGTAATGCTTTTTTAGTGATGGTAAAATAAACCTAAAATTTGTCACTACGATCAGCTGCTCGGGCTGTGCATCAGCCAAAATTTTATAATGATTGAAATTTTAAATGAGTTTGAGGTATTTTTTTTAAAAACCTAGGCTAAATGAACATATGTTGTTCCATTGGCTACCTTTGGCATTTGAATTTTTTTTTTTTTTTTTTTTTTTGTACATTCAAATTAATGGTTTTATAGTGATAGTGAAATAACTGCACATGAAAAATATCTATTAGTAAATCTTCATTTGTCCGTTTGCTCCATAATAAAAAAACATAAATTTACTAATCGCTAATTACTAAAAGTACAAATTTCGCGTAATCTTCTGAAATCGGATTTACCGTCCACGGATCCTTTCAAATATAAACGAATCTTCCAACACTATTTAGTAAATTCGCCAATTGTAAGGCAGCTGATTATGGAAGATTCATCCAATATCTTTTTATAACATTTCTAAAAGAAGGGAAGAAATGAAAAAAAAAAAAAAGAAAGAAAGAAAAAAGAAATGACGAATGGAATGGTATATCGAAAAGTGATTTCATAAAGCAATTTTTATTGCAAAATGTCTTTTTTCGTGATAGGAATAACGCATAATTGCTTACATTTCCTTAAGAATAATCTTTACTACCTAACATTGCAAACATTGAACGTTTGTATAAGGGAAATTGGCGATATGTTTTTTATTAAAAAAAGAATGGACAATATTAGCTAATATGGCTTCGAGGTTATAAAAGCCATAAATTTGGGGAAAACAAACCGACATGCTTTCGCAGTAAAGTATGATGAGAAATTTTTCAAATGTCTAAAATTAAATTATTTTACAATATGTATGTGCGTGTGTGGGAGACATTTATACTAAAATTAAAATATTTGACTCCATTTCTAAAATATTAATTGCTATTTATATATTGTACATTTGAATTTTAAAAAAATACTCAAAAAATGCTTTCGTACACTTGCAAAATCACCTTTATTGTGAACATCGCTTGAACCCTATTCACTCTTACGTCTTTTTGGCTTAAAATCAAATTGTTTGGCGACAAAAGTGAACTCAAAAATCACAAATAAATATATAACATGTAAATCATAAGTACCATCATTTTTACAATTACATCTGCTAGTTTCGTCTGTGAGTCACATGATAGAAGAGTTAGAAATAAAAAAGAACAAATCAAAAACAAAATTGTTACCACAAGGAAGGTCTCCTTAAAGAACATTCTCAAATTATTTTGAAAAGAAAAATGCTTTTAAAACTACTCATGTATGTAGTAAAACATCAGTCAAATTTTGCGGCGGAATCTCAGTAAAAATCTATATATATTCGAGTATTTGGCGCAAAAAAGACGAACGTTCCACGCTATTTGGCTAGCCAACACATTTCCATCCAAAATGCAAGTTATTTAAATGCATTTGAAAATTGCTTGTTAAATCAGTGTTTAAATGCCTAAAACTCAATGAATTTAAACTTAAACGAAGGATTAGCGTATTATTTTTTATCTTTAAGCGTATATAATATAAAAAATAGCGTGTTACAGTAGTTATTTAATTTTACATGGCTTCACCGGCTGGAAATGTTTTAAGGGTACTATTTGATTATTCATTCAACCAATTTCGCGAAATTATATAAATTGCCAAACTATTCGCCAAATTATATAAATTGCTAAACTACTCGACATATTATACAAATTGACAAAATTTTTATTTTAAACAACGAAACAATAAATAAATTTTTAAACATTAATCAAATTACAAATAGAAGTGAAATTAAAAATCAATTGATGACGCAACAAACACGTGTACCGTGTTTAATATCAAGTGAATGTAAAATTTAGTATAAGCTATTATTGGCATTTAACCTTATAGTTACGCGATAGTTATTTTGTCGACGCGATAACAAAGTAGTACCATTTTAAGTTTGTTTTAAAAGTAGCTGGCTAATTAAAAATGTTACCATTAAACATTTTATATTAAATACTTGTTTCCATGGCAACAATAGCCTTCATTTCTTGTTTCTGATACTAACAATATCGAAGTCAAATTGCCAATATTCCGAATCGGACATTAATTTTGAATTTGGAAAAAGTTTAATAAACTGAAATTTTGTTTTAAACCGTATAATTACGATAATAAAATTTTAATATATACACATGTAAAGATATATGACAAAACTGTAGTAATAAAAATGTATTTATTTAAGTTAAACTTATTCTAACTATCTTCGTAAAAAGGTTTAACTTAAAAATTATTTATGATAAAAAAAGTATCATTCAAAATTTTATTGTCCCGCTAACCAGCATTAAATCGCCAAAAAAATTAAATTATCATTATTTTTTTATAAACGCTAAATCGAGGTTCTGCGGATTTCTTTAATAAACATATTATATGTCACGAGAAGAATCTTCTATATATTCCTCATGAGAAGTTATTTTTTCAAATATTTCTGAGCATGCACTTATCGAAACTTCCTTGATATCATCCTATTAATTTTTCAGATGCATATTTCTTAACCTGACGCAAAAGATAAAGAGCCAAATCTTATTTCGATTGCAATATTTTAACTGAGTAATTTTTTAAGCATTACGAACATTCCTTTCATGTTTAAATTAAATGTTTTCGTTTTTAATATTATCACTCATTAAAACCGATTTCTTTCTTCTTTTTTTCTTCGTTCTTTTTTTTTAAATTAAAATTAGTAACAGTTTTTTCCTTTATGTTTCGAGGTGTAATAGCTTTTTCAATTTTTTTTTACCAACGATAAATTTCGCCAAGTAATAAAATAGTAAACCTTTTCGTCCAAAATAACAGAACTTTCCGTCACAATTCTATAACTAATCTAGGTAGGATGATGTGTTATAGCTTAAAACCTTCCCTGAAACGATAGCTATCTAACGGTATAAGTTCCATAAAAATCCATGCAGTAGAACTCGAAATCTAGGCGTTCGGAACGAAATTTCCGTTTGGATTTTATATATATAATAGATAGGGTAGATAGATAGATCCGTTACAACCATGTGTCCGCATGCCGCCAATTTTCCATTAACCAATCAAAATCACCCGTCTTTTAGCGTCAACCAATGAAAGTGGAGAAACTCGGAAAACTGGTGGGCAAACAAAAAACATTAACGTGGTTCTCAATTTGGTTGATGGTATACGTCAGTATAAATTGATCTATTAATTACATTGCAGATAATTGGAATTAAAAAGTTTCCCAACTGTGATCTCAGATTCATTCAAATCCCAACTGATTAGAGATGGTCTAAACCTTGAAAAAATTATTACTATAAGTGTAGATGAAGCTAACGTAATGACAGGCCAGAATCATCGATTGGGAACAATTTAAAAAACAAGTGTAAACGAACTTGTCGATGCAAAATGTATCTGTCTTTATCTACGAATTATTTTCGCAGTTTAGCTGCGAATATGCATGCAAAACTCAGCCGTGTTTAAATGTTTATTTTTTGTAAATGGAGAATTTTTTCGAAAAAATGCTTGATTTGAGGAAAAAATTTTTAGTTCAAATTAGTTAAGCATTTTTTAAAGTGGAAAATTGGAAACAGAAAATTTACTTTTCTTTTAGAAATTGTGTTGGGGACTTTTTCGGAAAAAAGCTCTGATTTGGGGAAAATTTCAGAAATTTTGGGGAAATTGACTGTCGACTATCTGGCAACACTATTTGTAGCAGTCAAATTGACTGCTATGGCGCTTCTAGTGTTCATAACTGACATAACGATCATAACAAGATACGTTAAACTATCATAACAAGATACGTACAAAATTATAAAAGTATGAAAGTATTATAAGTTATACAATTTATTGCTTCATTTCGTCTTAGACAGTTATTTCAAATCATGCCATACAACTCGGCGACTAGGAAGTCTGAGATTTAAATATTAAATAGAATATTTTTTAGCTTAACCCTTTCCGGCGCGGAGTAAATATGTTTGTAAAATGATGAAATGTGTACTGACACCAGAATTTACAAACGAATTTATTAGACAATAAAATCTTGCTTATTTTCCGTACTTAAAAAAAAAAAAAAAAAAAAAAAAAAAAAAAAATATTATTCTTGGTGCCATTTGGCAGTTTTGTGGACACCGCCCGCTAGAGTGTTAAATAGCGCTGCCCGATTCCTTCGAAATTTCAACCTTGTAATAATAAAAAATTTAGAAACACACCTTTTTGAAATTAAATTAAACGGTAGAAAGTTAAGTAAGTATCAAAAAATCGATTAAAACCCTATTGCCGAGCAACTTTTTAATAATGTAGTATATGTTATTTTAGTTTAAGTAATGAGGAAAATGCATAATAATATTCTGTTTCTTCATAAAGGATGTTCATATACTTACCACATTCTGTGTGAAATATTTACTATCAAAATCCGTTAATATGAGTTAAAATTTTGAAAATAATTACTTTTGTGCGCAAATATTTGCCATGGTTAGGAAATATCACAATTATTAATATAGAATAATCCTAAATAATGAATTACTGCAACGTGAATTTCTGGGGGTTTATAAATGTTTCACTAGTGTTTAATATATGAAACAGCTGTGTATTTTAATAAGCGATAAATAACTCTACATGACTGGATTTTATCCTTTTCATGTTTTAACGATAAAATATTTTAAAAATAGTTATCAGCCTTTATTTTTTTTAAAAAGGTACGTGCAATTTAAAATGAATTTAAATGCGAGTTCTTTTCTCCAAATTAATTTATTTATCTTTTGAGATGAATTTAAAATGTAATCAATTCAAAAATAAATTCACGCAGGAATAAATTCACGCATTCAAAAATCAATTCAAATATAAATTTACGCATTCTTCATGGAGGTAAATAAGAATAAGTGGAAAAATCCATTATCAAAATATATTAATATGAGTTACAATTTTGAAAATAATTACTTTTTCGTGCAAATATTTGTCGTGGTTAGCAAATATAGCAATTAATAATACAGACTAATCTTAAATAATTAATATGAGCTACGTGAATTTGGGGTTTTATAAATGTTATACTAGTGTTTAATATATGAAATAGATGGATAAATATGAGTGGATGATGGGTAATATGATGAATAATAAGTAATATGATGGTTAATATGATTTAAAATTTTGAAAATAATTACTTTTACGCGAAAATATTTGCCGTGGTTAGGAAATATAGCAATTTATAGTACAAATTAATCTTAAATAATTAACTTGTGCTACGTGAATTTAAGGGTTTATAAACGTTATACTAGTCTATACTCCTATTATAAAGAGGAAAAAATTGTTTATTTGTAGGAGGTAAGCTCTGGAACTACCGAATCGATTCCAAAAGTAATGGTATCAAAATGATGGTGTTAGTCCAACTTAGAACATAGGCTATATCTTATGTCGGTGCCACTACCCCAAAGGGGGTGTAGGAGCAAAAAACGTTCTAAAAATGCGATTTTAGCGTTACTGAAAGGCCTATAAATATGAAATTTTGAATATAAGTTACTCATAAGATATAAATGATGTCTAAGAACAGTTCTTAAACAATTCGAAATTTAAAAGGGGTGAAAATGCACAAAAAGCGTTCTAAAAAACGTTCTAAATGGTAGTTTCTACACAATCTCAGGAAATACCAAACCGATTTTAAAAATATTGGTGTCATAATGATGGTGGCAACGCTTGCTCCAAGATAGACTATGTTTTATGTCGGTGTCACTACCCCAAAGGGGGTGCATGAGCAAAAAACGTTTTAAAAATGCGATTTTTGCGTTACTGAAGGGCCTAGAAATATGAAATTTGGAAAATTAGTTACTTATAAGATATAAATGATGTCTAAGAACAGTTCTTAAACAATTCGAAATTTAAAAGGGGTGAAAATGCAGGAAAAGCGTTCTAAAAAACGTTCTAAATGGTATTTTTCTACATAATTTCAGGAAATACCGAACCGATTCTAAAAGTTATGTAACAAAATGATGGTGTTAGTCCAACTTAGAACATAGACTATGTTTTATGTCGGTGCCACTACCCCAAAGGGGGTGCAGGAGCAAAAAACGTTCTAAAAATGCGATTTTTGCGTTACTGAAGGGCCTAGAAATATGAAATTTTGAATATAAGTTACTCATAAGATATAAATGATGTCTAAGAACAGTTCTTAAACAATTCGAAATTTAAAAGGGGTGAAAATGCACAAAAAGCGTTCTAAAAAACGTTCTAAATGGTAGTTTCTACAAAATCTCAGGAAATACCAAACCGATTTTAAAAATATTGGTGTCATAATGATGGTGGCAACGCTTGCTCCAAGATAGACTATGTTTTATGTCGGTGTCACTACCCCAAAGGGGGTGCAGGAGCAAAAAACGTTTTAAAAATGCGATTTTTGCGTTACTGAAGGGCCTAGAAATATGAAATTTGGAAAATTAGTTACTTATAAGATATAAATGATGTCTAAGAACAGTTCTTAAACAATTCGAAATTTAAAAGGGGTGAAAATGCACAAAAAGCGTTCTAAAAAACGTTCTAAATGGTAGTTTCTACATAATCTCAGGAAATACCAAACCGATTCCAAAAGTAATGGTATCAAAATGATGGTGTTAGTCCACTTAGAACATAGGCTGTATCTTATGTCGGTGGCACTACCCCAAAGGGGGTGCAGGAGCAAAAAACGTTCAAAAAATGCGATTTTTGCGTTACTGAAGGGCCTAGAAATATGAAATTTGGAAAATTAGTTACTTATGAGATATAAATGATGTCTAAGAACAGTTCTTAAACAATTCGAAATTTAAAAGGGGTGAAAATGCACAAAAAGCGTTCTAAAAAACGTTCTAAATGGTAGTTTCTACATAATCTCAGGAAATACCGAACCGATTCCAAAAGTAATGGTATCAAAATGATGATGTTAGTCCAACTTAGGACATAGGCGGTATCTTATGTCGGTGCCACTACCCCAAAGGGGGTGCAGGAGCAAGAAACATTCTAAAAATGCGATTTTTTCGTTACTGAAGGGCCCTGAAATATGAATTTTGGAATATTAGTTACTTATAAGATATAAATGATGTCTAAGAACAGTTCTTAAACAATTCGAAATTTAAAAGGGGTGAAAATGCAGGAAAAGCGTTCTAAAAAACGTTCTAAATGGTAGTTTCTACATAATTTCAGGAAATACCGAAACGATTCTAAAAGTTATGTAACAAAATGATGGTGTTAGTCCAACTTAGAACATAGACTATGTTTTATGTCGGTGCCACTACCCCAAAGGGGGTGCAGGAGCAAAAAACGTTCTAAAAATGCGATTTTTGCGTTACTGAAGGGCCTAGAAATATGAAATTTGGAAATTTAGTTACTTATAAGATATAAATGATGTCTAAGAACAGTTCTTTAACAATTCGAAATTTAAAAGGGGTGAAAATGCACAAAAAGCGTTCTAAAAAACGTTCTAAATGGTAGTTTCTACATAATCTCAGGAAATACCAAACCGATTCCAAAAGTAATGGTATCAAAATGATGGTGTTAGTCCACTTAGAACATAGGCTATATCTTATGTCGGTGGCACTACCCCAAAGGGGGTGCAGGAGCAAAAAACGTTCTAAAAATGCGATTTTTGCGTTACTGAAGGGCCTAGAAATATGAAATTTGGAAAATTAGTTACTTATGAGATATAAATGATGTCTAAGAACAGTTCTTAAACAATTCGAAATTTAAAAGGGGTGAAAATGCACAAAAAGCGTTCTAAAAAACGTTCTAAATGGTAGTTTCTACATAATCTCAGGAAATACCGAACCGATTCCAAAAGTAATGGTATCAAAATGATGATGTTAGTCCAACTTAGGACATAGGCTGTATCTTATGTCGGCGCCACTACCCAGAAGGGGGTGCAGAAGCAAGAAACATTCTAAAAATGCGATTTTATCGTTACTGAAGGGCCCTGAAATATGAAATTTGGAATATTAGTTACTTATAAGATATAAATGATGTCTAAGAACAGTTCTTAAACTATTCGAAATTTAAAAGGGGTGAAAATGCAGGAAAAGCGTTCTAAAAAACGTTCTAAATGGTAGTTTCTGCATAATTTCAGGAAATACCGAACCGATTCTAAAAGTTATGTAACAAAATGATGGTGTTAGTCCAACTTAGAACATAGACTATGTTTTATGTCGGTGCCACTACCCCAAAGGGGGTGCAGGAGCAAAAAACGTTCTAAAAATGCGATTTTTGCGTTACTGAAGGGCCTAGAAATATGAAATTTGGAAAATTAGTTACTTATAAGATTTAATGATGTCTAAGAACAGTTCTTTAACAATTCGAAATTTAAAAGGGGTGAAAATGCACAAAAAGCGTTCTAAAAAACGTTCTAAATGGTAGTTTCTACATAATCTCAGGAAATACCGAACCGATTCCAAAAGTAATGTTATCAAAATGATGGTGTTAGTCCAACTTAGGACATAGGCTATGTCTTATGTCGGTGCCACTACCCCAAAGGGGGTGCAGGAGCAAAAAACGTTCTAAAAATGCGATTTTTGCGTTACTGAAGGGCCCTGAAATATGAAATTTGGAATATTAGTTACTTATAAGATATAAATGATGTCTAAGAACAGTTCTTAAACAATTCGAAATTTAAAAGGGGTGAAAATGCAGGAAAAGCGTTCTAAAAAACGTTCTAAATGGTAGTTTCTACATAATCTCAGGAAATACCGAACCGATTCCAAAAGTAATGTTATCAAAATGATGGTGTTAGTCCAACTTAGGACATAGGCTATATCTTATGTCGGTGCCACTACCCCAAAGGGGGTGCAGGAGCAAAAAACGTTCTAAAAATGCGATTTTTGCGTTACTGAAGGGCCTAGAAATATGAAATTTGGAATATTAGTTACTTATAAGATATAAATGATGTCTAAGAACAGTTCTTAAACAATTCGAAATTTAAAAGGGGTGAAAATGCAGGAAAAGCGTTCTAAAAAACGTTCTAAATGGTAGTTTCTACATAATCTCAGGAAATACCGAACCGATTCCAAAAGTAATGTTATCAAAATGATGGTGTTAGTCCAACTTAGGACATAGGCTATATCTTATGTCGGTGCCACTACCCCAAAGGGGGTGCAGGAGCAAAAAACGTTCTAAAAATGCGATTTTTGCGTTACTGAAGGGCCCTGAAATATGAAATTTGGAATATTAGTTACTTATAAGATATAAATGATGTCTAAGAACAGTTCTTAAACAATTCGAAATTTAAAAGGGGTGAAAATGCAGGAAAAGCGTTCTAAAAAACGTTCTAAATGGTAGTTTCTACATAATCTCAGGAAATACCGAACCGATTCCAAAAGTAATGTTATCAAAATGATGGTGTTAGTCCAACTTAGGACATAGGCTATGTCTTATGTCGGTGCCACTACCCCAAAGGGGGTGCAGGAGCAAAAAACGTTCTAAAAATGCGATTTTTGCGTTACTGAAGGGCCCTGAAATATGAAATTTGGAATATTAGTTACTTATAAGATATAAATGATGTCTAAGAACAGTTCTTAAACAATTCGAAATTTAAAAGGGGTGAAAATGCACAAAAAGCGTTCTAAAAAACGTTCTAAATGGTAGTTTCTACATAATCTCAGGAAATACCGAACCGATTCCAAAAGTAATGTTATCAAAATGATGGTGTTAGTCCAACTTAGGACATAGGCTATATCTTATGTCGGTGCCACTACCCCAAAGGGGGTGCAGGAGCAAAAAACGTTCTAAAAATGCGATTTTTGCGTTACTGAAGGGCCTAGAAATATGAAATTTGGAATATTAGTTACTTATAACATATAAATGATGTCTAAGAACAGTTCTTTAACAATTCGAAATTTAAAAGGGGTGAAAATGCACAAAAAGCGTTCTAAAACACGTTCTAAATGGTAGTTTCTACATAATCTCAGGAAATACCGAACCGATTCCAAAAGTAATGGTATCAAAATGATGGTATTAGTCCAACTTAGAACATAGGCTATATCTTATGTCGGTGGCACTACCTCAAAGGGGGTGCAGGAGCAAAAAACGTTCTAAAAATGCGATTTTTGCGTTACTGAAGGGCCTAGAAATATGAAATTTGGAATATTAGTTACTTATAACATATAAATGATGTCTAAAAACAGTTCTTAAACAATTCGAAATTTAAAAGGGGTGAAAATGCAGAAAAAGCGTTCTAAAAAACGTTCTAAATGGTAGTTTCTACATAATCTCAGGAAATACCGAACCGATTCCAAAAGTAATGGTATCAAAATGATGGTGTTAGTCCAACTTAGAACATAAGCTATATCTTATGTCGGTGCCACTACCCCAAAAGGGGTGTAGGAGCAAAAAACGTTCTAAAAATGCGATTTATGCGTTACTGAAGGAGCTAGAAATATGAAATTTGAAGTATCAGCTACTTATTAGATATAAAAGATTTCTAAGAACAGTTCTTAAACAATTCGAAGTTTAAAAGGGGTGAAAATGCGCGAAAAGCGTTCTAAAAAACGTTCTAATTGGTGATTTTTACACAATCTCAGGAAACACCAAACCGATTAAAAAAATAATGGCGTTAAATGATGGTGAAAACCCTTGCTCCAACAGAGGCAATGTTTTATGTCGGTGCCACTACCCCAAAGGGGGTGCAGGAGAAAAACGTTCTAAATTTCGGTTTTTGCGAGACGGAAGGGCCTTGAATCGTGAAATTTAGAATGGTAGTTAGTAATAAGATATCAATGATCTCTAAGAACATTTCTAAAAAAAGTCGAAATTTGAAAGGGTGGTCAAAATGCGCAAAAAGCGTTGTAAAAAACGTTCTAAATTGCGATTTCTAGCAATCTAAGGAAATACTGAATCGCCTTCAAATATAATGGTGTAAAAATGATGGGGACAGATCTTACTCCAAGATAGGCTATATTTTATATCTGTTTCCACTATCCCAGAGGAGATGCAGGAGGAAAATGAGCGAAAAGCGTTCTAAAAACGTTCTAAATGCCGATTTGTCACCATTATCTCAGGAAGAATCAAACTGATTTCAAAAGCAATGGTTAGAAATTGATGCTGACAGCCTCTGCTCTAACATAGACGATATTTTAAGTCGGTATCACTGTCACCTAGACGTTGCAGGAGCAAAAAAGCGTTCCAAAGTTCGATTTTTGTGATCGGAAGGGTCTAGCAACTTAAAATTAGGCAAGGTACATATTTATTACATATAAATTATCTTTAAGAACAGTTTCGAAAAAATGGGAAATTTAAAAAGGGGTGAAAATGCGCGAAAAGCGTTCTAAAAACGTTCTAAATAGCGATTTCTACTCAATCTCAGGAAATTCCAAAGCTATTTCAAAAGTAATGGTTGCAAATCAATGGTGACAGTCCCTGCTATAACATAGGTTATATTTTATGTTGCTGTCACTACCATCTGAGGATTGAAAAAGCAAAACATGTTCTAATTTGCGTTTTTTGCATAACTGAAGGGTCTAACACTTTGAAGTATGGCATGGTATTTACTTACAAGATGCAACTACTTTCTAAGAACTGTCGAAAGAAAATTTCAAATTTAAAAAGATGAAGTGAGCTAAAAGCGTTATAAATTACAATTTTTATGTAATCTTATCAAATACCAAACCGATAAAAAAAATGATGATGACAAATTGTTGGTGATAGAACCTGCTCAAACATAATCTATATTTTATGTCTGTGCCACTACCACCAGAGGGTTGCAGTAGCTAAAAACTTTCTAAATTGCGATTTCTGTGATACTGAAAAGGCTAGAAGCTTTAAATATGGCATGGTAGTTACTTATAAAATATAAATGCCCTCGAAGGACTGTCGAAAATGAATTCGACTTAAAAAGGGGTGAAGTGAAGGGGAGGTGCGAAAAGCATTCTAAAAAAGTCCTAAATTACGATTTCTACGCAATTTCTGGGAATATAAACCAAATATAAAACAAATAGTTGCGAATCAATGGTAACAGTCTCTGATCCTACACAGGCTATATTTTATGCCGATGATTCTACCACCTGGGGTTCACAGGAACAATAAACGCTCTAAAAAAGGCCTTTAAAAGCTTTCTAAATTACGTTTCTGTGGAATATTATCAAATAACAAACCAATTTCAAAATTAATGTTGGCAAATTAATGGTGACAGTTCCTATTTCAACATAGCCCTTTATGTTGAGAGAGGTGGTAGGACTTGGAATTTGACATGATGGTTAATTTTAAGATGTAAGAAGATGGTTTCTAAAAAATTCAAAACTTCAAATGAATACTGAAATGAGCGTATTAATTGAGCATAAAAGTTTCAAAATATTTTCTAAATTATCATTTATTTAGTTTTATTTCGTTTTATTAATTTAAGACTCATTTCTGCCTTATGCAGTGTAACAATGATGTTTAGTCAAACTGTGTTTTAAATAGTAATATTTTTAATTATTCCTAAAAGTAATAAGTACCTTTTAATAAAATAATATATTACCTTTTAATAAAATAAAAATTTAGTTAGTACATTTTAATAAAAATTAGACATATAAATATCACTTGGCATATTTCAAATATTACGCGAGCAAAGCCGCGGGGTTTGCTAGTGTTTAATATAGGGAATAGATGGGTATTTTAATAAGTGATAAATAACTCTACATTATTTGATTTTATTATTTTTTATGTTTTAACGATAAATTATTTTGAAATAACTATCAACATTTATTTCCTAAAAGCAGGTAAGTGCAATTTAAAATTAATTTGAGTGCGAATTCTGCTCTCCAAATTAATTTATTAATCTTTTGAAATGAACTGAAAATTTAATCAATTCAAAAATAAATCCATGCTTTTCGTTGCGGAGAACTGTCACAAATGATTTATTTATTATGCACTCAACGAAATTAGACGATACTTATGAATTAAATTAGAGTGATAAATGGAAAAATTTGCGCCTATAAAATCGACGAACCGATTGCTGTATAAATATTTTTGCGGTGCCAAAACAATGTTAATAACATTTAAAATTAACGGTAGATGGGAAAATAAAACAACGTTGATGGATATTATAAATTCTGAGTTAGATTAATGTTGTGTTTTACTGCTACCATGATGCAATATTTATATATTTTTCTCATCTTGAAAGATGTATTTAATATGTAAACAGTTAGCATGAGTTACAATTTTCTAAATAACTGCTTTAATATGTAAATAGATGTATCGAACTTTTGAATGTCTATGCCAGTTGTTTAAAATACAGTAATATTAACTTAGCACTTACTGTGTGATACATGTATTACTTTGTAAATGTCCCTTTTGTTTTTTATTCATAAAAACTGGAGGACTTTTTAGTGATAAATTATCAAGTTTTCCTTACTTTGGGGTGTGGATTTTAATGGAATTATAAATATTTTTTTCCATAATATATATATATATATATATATGTTTTATGAATTGTATAGGAAATTCGGATATATAGATAGATATTTGTGTAAACTGTAAATATAAGGAGAGATACAGGTTGCCCATAACTAAAAGATCCTACTTTAACCCCTTCGGGACGGGAGCCTTTTTCGAAATTTTTAATCTTTTGTCACCGTTTTTCAAAAACAGAAATTTGTGTCTTCTTGAATCGAGAAAATGCGCTGATTAAATAAGGCAAATTTTACAGTAAAATTTTACTGGTGAGGAAAAGCAAGGATTCTGAGCGCTTCATGCGGCACGTATACGTGTCGCTCGTCCCCAAGGGGTTAAAGTTGTCTACAGACAAAACTATTGTTCAAAAAGTTGTGAAATTTTGTGAAAGACTTAATAAAGGGATAGAAATTTGTTTAAGCTAAAATATATTTAAATAAAAATAGTTCAAAATTTCGTCACCAGAGGGCGATTTTGAATAAATTACACATTTAGCATCACGATTGTTTAAAAGTTTTATTTATTAACTTAACTGTATTCTAAAGACAGCATTTCACGACATTTTCCTAGCATTTCCCAGAACACACTGCGTTCAGCTGTGGAACATGCTATCTTACGATTCCAGATAGTATTTGAAAATGATGAAAGTCATGCAGAACATGTTTGGTTATAACAAAATTTGTTAAACTATCGTAATTGTATGCTAAATGTGTAATTCGATAAAAAAACGGCCTCCTGATTTTTTTTCGCTCAAACAAATTCTCATACTTTTATTATGTCCTACAAAAAATTCCACAACATTCTGAGCAATAGTTTCGTCTCTAGGAAACTTTAAAAAAGGGTCGATTAATTATGAACATCCTGTAAATAAAATTTCTAAACTATCGTAATGCTAAATGTGTAATTTATTAAAAATCCTCTGGTGGGGAAATTTTGAACTAATTTTATTTACATATTTTTTAGCTTAAACAAATTCCCATCCCTTTATTATGTCTTTCACAAAATTTCACAACTTTATGAACAATAGTTTTTTCTGTAGCAACTTTAAAGTAGGGTCGTTTAATTACTGACACCCTGTATATTAGTTTTATGTTCTAGGTGTAACCCTTAAATGCGGCCCCACCAGTGGCTGAGAGGTTCTGCTCTCGACGCTGGTAGACGGGAGGTGATGGGTTCGATCCCAATCACGTCCGTCGGCCTAATCGTTCGGAGTTTTCGTGGTTTTCTTCGAGCCATGGATTTCCATGCGTAAATACGGGTTAGGTTCCCTTAGAAAGACCCCCCACGAAGGACACCCTCCCCTCCGGGCCTATATCCCTAGTGTAGATAATCGGCCGTCAAAAATAAACCAACCCTTAAATGCGTGATTTTTTATTTTATTTCAAAAAAATTATATGATTCTCTGAAAGGTTTATTCCACAGGAAAAATAATGAAAAAAATCAGAGATACATTTTTCATGTAATACATTAATCTTTTCTTCTGTTGCACGTCTGCAATACAAGTAAAAACTGCTGTCGTGTGGCTGTTTTACGCTAAAATATTGCAAATTAGTAAATATTTAAATAAGCATGTCTCCAAATACCTTATTTAATGCAACTATTTATTTTGTAAAACTTAACATTTAACCCTTTGAGGGCAAGTAATTGTGATTTGTCAAATTTACACCGGAATCTGCAAAAAGATTTATTGCAAAATAAGGAAAAGCAATTTTACGACTTTTTTCCACAAAAGTTAGAAAAGTAAAATTTAATAAATTTTTTCTGGTGCAAATCTTCATTAATCTTAGGTGGGATAAAATATATCCCACCGCTCCTCAAGGGGTTAACGGTCGCATTAAATTACCGTTTAAAAAGTCAGATTGCTTATTGCCACCACTTTTTTGAAAAATAAATATTCACCTTATTTGATGACAAGTAATATGATATCAGAATAAAACCAATTACACTATTTTATAAAACTGGTGGGGATCAATCAATCTGAATAAAAGACACAGCCCGTGAATATAACGGGAGCGAGAATTAAGTAGTTAAGTCCCATGATAGAATACGTACTAGAAATTACGTACTCCAGAGAATCTGACTTAACACCAGAAAATTTCAATGGCTAATTTTGCTACAGAATATTTTATATACCAGATATTGCTATTTTAATTTTCTGGTGTGAATTAAGTATATACGAAAAAAAAATCCATTAAATTGAAAAGACTGTTCTTTGCATATATGCAAAGTTGCGCACTAAAGGTTTAAATTAATACGTTGAATGCCACGTCGCACCCAGTGACTGACACTGAACTTTCCGTTTTGGCCGCATCAGTCATCGGTGACTGATACTTATTGATTGTGTAATGGAAATCTTATTTCGTAGCCCAAACGGAAAGACAAACAAAATACACTTGGCATTCAACGTATTAAATAGCATTACAGAACATTTAAGACATATATATTTATAATTATGGAAGATTTAATACAGATACACAGCGGACAACTCTTACGCTATTTTGTACACACACATATATATATATATATATATATATATTAAATTTTACATTTTTAAATCGCCTTAATCTGTTGATTAAAAAGGCAAACATTTCTATTAAATTTTTGTGGTATAAAAAAGAAGTCTCCGCTGTTACGCATATATATTAGTGGCAAAATTTGCTCCCCAATCCTCTATCCGACCAGTTCTTTCGCATGGTTTTTGTAGATTTTTTTAATTTGTAAAAACTTACTAGAAAACGTATTTGTAGAAATAACTAGTGGGAAAGATCATACGCAGTTTGAATTGTAGTATTCACCCCTGATATAGTTTGTACATATATTTTCTGTTAGGTAATAAAAGCTTTTCATAGACATACGGCCTAACGGGGCAAACTTCCACTAGTAAAAAAAGAACATAAAGTTTTCGTTTATTCATGACAATAATTTTCATGAATGCGTCGTTTAAATAAAACGAATATTCCTGTTAAAACTTAGGTGTGGAAATTTTTCCTTTTGGCATTCAGGCTCCGCATAAACATTTATATACATACCAATTAGATTTTCGTTGTAACCAAAACTAAACGGTTCGGGAAAAGAGAAATTTCACAAAATAATTTTAAGGGATGAGTCTGGATCTTTTTTTTTCCATTTGTTTGTTTTTCAATTGTATAACATATCACTGCTTAACACTTTAACTGCCGCACAGTGGAGTATTTGACCCAAAAACCTGGCCAAAAATGCAAAAATTAAAATTTCGTCAACAATTATAAAAATCATATTTTTTAATAGCTAACTAATTGGTGCATCGACCTATGTCTATTTTAGGAACCTGAGTTATATCCGGTGGCTCCTGGCCTCAGCTGAAGAGGAAGTTTCTTTCTGAGAACACGTGGTTTTTTGTTGTTTTTTGGCATTGTTGTTATGTTTCAATATAATTTTTTTGTGGCTCAATGAATTGTTTAATTGAAACTAAACAGGGCTTACGTGTTTAACAAAGGTCAGTGCTTAGTGTTAAAGTATATGTTAATTTAAATAGTTTCGTTTTTAATGTAATAAAAAAACATTAAATGTGTAAAAGGGTTATTTTTAAATCGTTTTTTGTTCTAATTTATACATATCGAAAGCTTTTTAAATATGTGCCGCGCTTTTCCCCGCCATGTTTGAATTATAATCGTATTAGTTATAGTCTTCAGTGTCAATTTCTGCAAAAAAATCTTCCGCGTGTTGTTGTCATTTTTTTATACAATTTTTTTTCGGGATGACTCTGATGACTCGAAATGCTCTGTTATGCGGCCACCGAATTGAAGAGATAAGAACTATATATTTACTGTCGTATTGCAGGTTTTTTAGCTCACAGGATATTACCGGAGAGCTTTCGCACCCACATATTCTGTCTGTATGTGTGTACATACGTACATATGTACGTATGTAGGTACGTACATACGCACGCAACTCGATATCGTTTGATAGAAATATCCGATTGTCTTCAAATTGTATATACTTATTTATTGAAAAAGGGTTCCCTAATTAGTTCTTGGGGCTCATGTGTGTAACATAATGAGTAAAAGGATGGAATTAACCCTTTCGAGGACGGTGTCCTTAAAAAGGGACACCTAATTTTAATTCCAAAGCTGACAAACGGCACCAAGAAAATTTAATTAAAATTTTCTTTTTATAATGTACGTGAAAATAAGCAACTTCATATTTTCTAATAATTCCGTTTATCAACTAAAAAGAGCAAGTCATACAGTAGCGAGACCCTACAGCTTCTTCTTCCAGCAAGGTCTGATGTTAGTCCCGATAAAAACCAAGAAGAAAGTGATGAAGAAGATGAAGAAGAGTTCTAAAGAATCTTTTTGAAACTGGTAATATTAAATACATTCAAAAACTAGCAATCTGTACTATATAGACTCCACTTTATTGAACCTACTATTAAATATAACACTATTAAATTTAAATTAAATGCAATAATTATTATTAAATGTAATTTAAATGTAATAAGCATTATTAAATGTAAATAATAAGTTTTATATATAGTAAAATTAAATACATTTAATTAAATATATAGTGAATAAGACAAACCTATCAACAATTACTTTCGATTTTACTATAATAGATAAGGTTACAAGTCGCTCAACTTCCGAACTCTCTTCGGTAATGTTAATCAATGGACATGCGATTTATGCATATTTTTGTATCTACTTAGTAAATTAATATTTTAACTTCTTTTTTTTTTTTTGCTCTTCTTAAATGATGACTATTTTTCTTTTCTTAATTGTCAAAATATTTATAAAATGTATATTCATTATTATGTGAAGTGTTAAAATCTTATCTACACTTAGGCAGCTTTTAAGATATAAAATATTAAACTAAGCCATGGATTTGTATGTATACTTTATAGTATGCTAAAAGTTAGTTCAGTGAAACGCGTAACACAGTTAAAAATGTCCATTCAGCCATCTCCGTGAATAAATGGAAATGTACTTGAGAACTTTTGTGCAGCCTTGTATATGATCTACAAAATGTATCCACACCAAATAATATTAAAAAAATTGTTCTATTTTAAAACGCCTATCACAATTACAAACGCACTTCCTGCAATTATTGGTCATATGCTTCAATAGTTAAATTTATTCTTCAGCCATATTCTTTTGTGTGTCCCTGTAAATGAACGATTCTATGCACACCATATTCTACAATAAGTGCCTTAGTACACCTTAGTGATGTATACAAATTTCAGTACGTTTAAAAGTATGATATCATTAAAATACCGAGCAAACGATTTTCCCCCATAGACCATAATGTAAGAGAATTCTTTTGGGTGTCTCTGTAAATGAACCGTGAAGACTATAGATTTCATTTACAAAACCAAACATGCCATAGTGATACCCAATAACATCGAAGAATTTCAAGCCAACCGGACTATATTTACATCGAAAAATATTTTTGACCAGGTTTTCGGGTCAAATACCCCACTGTGAGCCGGAAATTTTACCCAAGTGTTATAAACATATTTCACGCCAGAATTTTTATTAAAAACTATCTAACTTATTTATTTAACTTATTTCTCCGTGGCACATATTTAACTTATTTTAGAAAGAAATTTCCGGTACGAATCGCAATATTTTTATTTGGTACCGGTCAAAATGATTGCTACGGCGCTTCTAGTGTTAATTGGCAACCAAATATCATTTGTTTGTAGTATTTTTAAGGGGTCTTGTACCTTTTAAACGCGAAGCAAATTAAGGAAAAACTTCAAAGTTTGAATCAGTATATCTTCAAAACCTTTTTATGTATAAACATGAAATTTTGGATATTGATTAAACAGATTGTGCTTTATAATATGCTACCATTAGAAATTTATTAGCTTTTTACAGAATTCGTGTATTGTTGAAAACAAAATAGCTCTTTCTTTTTACTCCATAATCCATTGCGCGCATGATAGCTTGAGAAAGTAAGTATGGATTGTCATGAAATTTGGTAAAGATACTAAACATATATGTGTGTTTAAAATGAACTACTCTTAGGCCAAAATTATTTCATTAACTGTAAAAAAAAATACTTTCGTAAAAAGAAATAAAAAAATATATTTTAAATGAATAAAAATAGACATAACTAAAAATATTACCATTGAAAATACTTAAAAGTAGCTCATTTTAAACACACATATTTGTTTAGTATCTTTACCAAATTTCATGACAATCCATACATACTTTCTCAAGATATCATGCGCGTAATGACCTCTAGAGTAAGAAAGAACCATTTTGATTTCAACAATACACAAAACATGTAAAAGGCTAATAAATTTCTAATGGTAGCATATTACAAAGCAGAATCTGTTTAATCAATATCCAAAATTTCATGTTTACACAGGAAAAGTTTTTGAAGATTGACTAATTCAAACTTTGATGTTTTTCCTTAATTTTCGACGCGTTTAAAAGGTACAAGACCCCTTAATTCTAAAATATTTTTAAAATTGCCCTGTTTAACCTTGAAAATTTTGTATCTCTCTACAATGCGCAATCAGATACGATTTGTACAGTCGCATTTTTTATTTCGGAGGTAACTTTTAAATAATCGTATTTATTTTAATAATAAATCCGATTAATTTATAATACGCATCCCTTCTTTTGTGATTGGGAAAATAAATATATATCTCGCGTATAATACGTGCATTTAAAAATCATTATTAAGAAAAAAAAAAAAAAAAAAGATCCTCCAAACATAATCTCCACTTTTACACTTGTAAATTTACCACAATGTAAAATAATTTTAATTTAAGTTTTTAACAATGCATACTTTTCTGGCATTAGAAAATTTTCTTTAAGATATTTATTAACACCGAAAATATAATAATTTTATTACTATACATTTTACTTTACTGGTTACCGTAGTTAGTAGTAGAAATTGTAAGTGAATTTTGCTAGCGTACTTTCGTTTTCTCTGTTTTGGAGATTTCTGATTCTCAATTGTACTTTATGCCTAGTTTTATAAAAAAGTAAATAGCAACACCGCTGCTGTTCGAAATTCGAAGCTGGCACGAAGCCGTCAGAATTAAGACAAATTATTCATAATAAAACACACATACTACAATATATATATTAAAACACACATACACACATAAAAAACGCCTGCATTCAACAGTTAAAGGTATATATAAATATTATACAGACATACATACAATAAATACAATAAACCCAACTGGAATGAAAAATTAGCAAGAGCCAGGAATCGAACCCGGGACCACAGTATACAAGACTGCTCCTCTAACCACTGAGCTACTCCGGTTGATACCTGGGTCTGCAATTTCTCACTAATAAATCATGTTGGGGAAGCCATCAGCCATCACCGGCTGTCGTATATATGGTTGGTGACTTCCCCAACGTGGTTTATTAGTGAGAAATTGCAGACCCTGGTATCGGCCGGAGTAGCTCAGTGGTTAGAGCAGCAGTCTTGTATACTGTGGTCCCGGGTTCGATTCCTGGCCCTGGCTAATTTTTCGCTCCAGCTGGGTTTATTGTATTTATTGTATGTATGTCTGTATAATATTTATATATACCTTTAACAAATTATTCAATTTGCCAGACCTTGGAAATAAAGTACCTATTAAACTACAGCTGTGTTCACAGCATACTATGTACATACTTTTTGCCACAATTTCAAAATAATAAACTGATTTGTATATTTCTATTGCAAGTTTTAAAGAAATTTACTGCAAAGATTAATGCTTGAAAATAGTGGTAACGAAAATATAGAATGTTGCGACCACTGCTACAGCAACGATAATAAAATTAGGAATGTCTAGCTGTATTGAATGTTGCTTCAATGACAAAAACATAACATTTAATAGTAGTTATAACTAAGTATTTGCCCATTATTGTTTTCATCTGCAGGTTTAAATTTAAAACATTAACCGTATGATTACGGGTCGGGATATACAAGCAGGGCAGGGTCGGGATATACACGCAGGGCAGCCGCAAGTGACTATCATTATATTAAATTAGCACAACTATTTTAAGAAAATAAATTTAATAGTATATTTATCTTGCAAATGTTGTCAAAGTGCTTGTGCAAACCGCCGCGGCGAGCGGGCTCTTTCCGTCCGCGGTCCTTTATTCTTCTCGTATTCCGACGCCTTTAATTTATGCTATCTGCCTCTTCTATCCATTTGTTCCTGGGTCTAGCAACACTAATTTTCAATTGTAAATTTTCTTTGTGTTTCTGCCATCGTCATTTTGATTAAATGGCCTAATCCTTATTCTTATTTTAATGCAATGTATTATGTGTTTTTCGTTATATCGCTGTTCAATCTCCATATTTGATCAAATTCGTCATGTATTGCCTTTCCTTAATTCGTCCAAAAAACATGGCTTAAGATCTTCCTTACCCAGTTTCAAGATGAACAATGAATGCTCATATAAGAGTATGTCTTATATGAGCTACAATATTCTTGACACTATATATGTACACTATTTTTGTTTTTACACTTTTTACAAAAAAAACTTTCGCATTTTTAAGGCTGTTTTTAACTGCTGTGCTCAACAAGCGCAAAACGTTCTGACACATTTACAAATTCCCTTTTTAAGGGGTCTCAGGACTCTTAAAGCTCTAAAATTTTCGAGAATTTAATTTTTTTAGAAGTTAAATTTCTATGTTTTCTGAATATTTTGATATAATTGTTATCTTGAAATTTCCATTAGAACAGAAGTTATGGCATTTAGAATTATACTCGCTCAATAGCTGAAGTGGTGTTTCCAAATCTTTGTAGTCATTTTTATCCAAATGACGTTTTTGGGCATAACGCGCACGATATCTCAAAAACTTCTGAATATTTTTTCATGAAATTTTCAAAACGTATGATTCATATTAGTCTATATAAACTGAACCTAAAATTTCCTTTTTATTGTAAAAATAAAATATTTTTTTAGTTGTTTATATTGTTGAAATTTTCTAAATTTTGCATTAACTAAATACAACTTTGTATTAGAAATATAAAAATGCTTTAAATGCAAATTTATTTAGGTTCAGTGTAATTACTGTAATCTAAGGTATAAGTAGGCACCAAAATTTTCATTCTAGTTGCTAAATTTATTTTGTAATCGTGCGCATATGCTGTTATGCCGATTTTCTGCTCGTGAAATGTCTGACAGTTTGGAGCCCCCTGTAAATGCTAATTCTGCATATCGCAATTTTTCAAATATTTGAAATGAAAGGACATACTTGTATCTTTCATTCCCATTTGAAATTGTGTCTTAATATCGAATACATTTTAAGATATTAAATGTTGAAAATGGACCTTTTTTTTCATATTTTCCAATTTTAAGAGTCCTGAGACCCCTTAACAGAAAGATTTAAAATTGGAAAGCCTGGCCTGGAAGCGATTTGGGATTGAACTGTTTTTTCCATTTTTTGATCAATCAATTACCCATTGAGTTATAAGCGATTTCGATCACGTGACAAACACGTTTTTCGTGTGTCTTATATAATCTACAATATTTTTGACACTATATATGTACACTATTTTTGTTTTTACACTTTTTACTAATAAACGTTCGCATTTTTAAGGCTGTTCTTAACTGCTCTGCTCAACAAACTCAAAACGTTCTGACACATTTACAAACACTGCAAATAGAGACGTCTTAAATTCAGACATATATGTGACTGAAAAAGAATTTCAGACACTTAAGTGTCTGAATCTGAAAATTCAGACATAATAAATGTCTTACTTTAAGACACATAAGTGTCTTAATATGATCATGATGTAAATGAACGGGAAAATATGTCTTAATTGTGATGGTATGTCTGAAATTAAGACATTTAGAAATTCAGACATTTAAGTGTCTGGATATGATATAATAGCATCATAACTATGACGATTGTGTCACTATATTTTTCAGCACCACCAGAGAATATTTTGGATAAATGAAAAATGTTTAAAATACAGTTCTGCACACAAAATTTGGTATTACTTTATAAAAGAAAAAAAAATTGATTAGAACATAGAACGTGTGTCAGTATTGTACAAATCCATTTATCAAGTCTTGGGACTAAGTTAATTTTATGATGTATTAAGTTATTAAATTATTACTTTTCACAAAATTATAAAGTTTTTCAAAAATTACTTACACTCATGGGTCTACGCCGGAGAATGCGGAAAACTACCACTAAAAGAGTAATATATATAGCTTGAAAATTGAAATACTAAGATTTGAACGCGAGCAGAAAAAAATATAGGGTTGGTTGGTTGGTTGTGTTTATGACGGCCAAATATCAACACGAGGGATATAGGCCCTAAGGGGGGGGGGGGGGTGAGTGCCCCGTGGGGGTCTTTCTAAGGAAACCTAACATGTATTTACACAAGGAAATCTAAGGTTCGAAGAAAACCACGGAAAACTCCGAACGATTACGTCGACAGGAGTGATGGGTTTCGAACCCAGCACCTCCCGTCTACCAGTTTCGAGAGCAGAACATCTCGGCCACTGGTGGGGCAAGAAATGTAGGGAGGAGCAAGACTGAGAAACAGATATGCCTGTAGTCTACTACCTAATTCGCTTTTTAAAATGCAGAATACAAATATAAAATAAGCTAAACTAAGAATATTTTGTCACAACTCCCCATGCAAGACATTTTTTAAACATAAAAGCAATAGAACAAATTTACAATTAAGAAATATCAGATATTCGGAAATTAATTTGTAACAAAATTTTTCAAAATCAAGAACTGAAGCAGTTTTTATTTGGAGGGGAAGGGAGGTGGGGGTTCTGTCTTCCTGATCCTTGAAATATAGCACCACAAATAGAAAACCTCTGTTTTAAATAGAAACACGTGAACGTTAAAAGGCGAGCAGAGTTAAATCTTCTCTTCTATGTGGGCTTTAGGGGTGTTTGATTATTCTCTAAGGCACTGGGACGAATGCATTTTAATATTTTCTTAATAATCAAATATAAAGAAAATTTCATTAATTAAATTTCAAAATCTCCCTTCGTAACCTCCCCTCCCCCTCCCTCCCCCCCACACACACACAAAGTTTTTGATACAGATGTACCTGCTTAAAATAGTAAAATAGAAAAAAAAATGAAAAGGTTTATTAATAATATTATTCGTAAAAAAGTGCTTCGCATAAAAACAAAAAACCCCAAATTTTATTATTACTAATTTCTATTGTGGAACATTCGACAACTTTCTTAAATGGCAAATCTTTCCATATCGCAGAGACAGAGATAGGAAAAAAAAAAGAAGAAGAAGAAGCGTAGAATTAGCCGCGCATGCGTAACTGAGACAGTGTCGAATTTAACAGCGGAGTGTTGAAGCGAGAATTTTTTGAGTATTTACAAGTCTTAGCACTTTGTTTTTTATTCCTTTTTCTGTTCGAATAATTATTCCCCGCATTTTAATCGTGGAGTTGTACCCTTTCTGCATCCTGTCAGTGTTTTTCGTGGTTGTTGCGTGGTCTCGCACTGTTCATTTCTTCTAATTTCGAACGTTTTAAAACCGCTAAGCCTACTATGTGCCCAGCTTTACAAGCATGGCCGTCGAATGAAGTTCACATCCGGCTCCGCTACTTAAGCATGAAATAACCTACTGTATTAAGGATATAACATTTTTATCGAAAACCTCAATGGAACCATCATCCGTTGTCAAATCGGACCTAGTAGCCTAAATCAACGATTTCTTAATTAAATATCAATCTCCAGAAACAGTAATATTAATCATTCTCTTATGCAACTTTATTACGGTGGATTCATCATTTAGGACTTGTAGTGAGGGGTAAATGTTTTTGAAGACGAGCATTTTCCAATACAATAATAAAGTAAAGATCCCTACCGCCACAATCTTAATAACTGTGCTTGGCATTATCCTACCTGATTATTTAATATTGTGGTATCAATATCAAAGATTCACAGTGTTTATTAATAATGTTTTAATTTAAACAAAACATGATAATGCATAAAAATATGCGTTAAAAATTCTTCTATTGGATTATTGTATTTACAGTTAACTCCTTACTGGTTTTTATTTTTCTATTTTAGAATGAACGTAATTATTTAATAGGTATATTAAAATAATATATTGCACTCTTAATATTAAAGTTTATCATGCTAATTTGTTTAAATTGCTGACGCTCTCTCTTCTTAAAAAATCTCTTGAGAATTAATAAAATCTTTTAAAATTTTACAATTGTATGTTTAGTGTGTCAATTTTACTTTTTTTTATAATTACCTATGTGTTGCTTAAATGATAATTTTTTTTTTTATGATTGCAAATAAGTAGTATATACCTATATCTTGATTATTAGTGAGAATTTCCGCATTAGTAATTAAGTGTAAATAATGTGTATTAACAAATGATTATTTATACTTGTTTATTCCCGTCCAGTCACGCGTTTAATAAGAATTAAACTTTTTTCTATAACCATGCTTCGTGTGTTAAATTTTAAGTGAATTTTGTGCTTGAAGTTCATGTACTCCTTCAACTTTTCCATAAGATTTTAATCCTATATCGATTAAATTTTAATATACATATATATGTTTTTTATATGGCGATAATGGTCCTTGTTATATCGCAGAATGTGAGTATTGGCCGGGGGAGGGGAGGAAGGATATATGTTGTCATGTGTTAAAATTAATTTTCTTTTATTATTATTATTATTATTATATAGTAAAGAACAGAATTTCTTTTACGAAACAGTATTTCTCTAAGTTTTTGGAGCCCTAAGACCTTTTTCATCCCCCCCCCCTAAGCCAAAATTTGGGTAACTGCAAAGGAAGGTTTGTTTATATTCTAACAGGAGGGGTGGGGGGAGTGGTTGTCACTTAAAGTGTTAAAGGTACTTAATTGAATTTTATGTAGCGGGCCAGTGATGATGACTGTGGACCAGTAAACTCTCATGCTTACTGGCCCTTGGGACAAGTACTCCTATCATTGAAATATTTTTTCTTTTCATATTGATAAATTTAGAAATTCATATTGCTTCATACAGTGGATACAAGAGCATGAAAAGAAATCACAAAAGCATAAGAATGAAAGTTTTTATGAATTTCAGAATAGTTTATAAGTTTCAATTTTCCAATGTGAAATAAATCTCTCCTATAGTATTCAACTGAACGACTATTTTTATTTATTTATTTTTAATTATCTTTATGAAAACTTGTTTAAAAATAGAAATTATTTATGTATATTTACTGTGTTACATAACATATTTAACCCGGAAGGATTAACGCCAGGCCTGACAGACCAAGAGTGCGTATGGTTTTTTTGTTACCACTATTTTTTGTTAAATAATTTTCTAATTATTTTATCGCAGAATTTGTAACAATTGTCTGCGACTAAATAAAGTGACGATTATTAGTATTTGTATTTATTGGTGACAAAATAAAAACTATTCACACCCTGGGCATGCGCCCGTCCTGCTGGGTTAAATTTTAAAATGGAGCCATATTTAAAAGATGCTTTAAGCAAATAATAAAATCTGTGTAATTAATCCAACATGCGCTAAAAAAATATTTAAAAAATCAAGTTCAGTATCATACACAGAAATGAAAAAAAATATGAGAAAAAAAAATTATATGGTTATAAGCAAGGCCCATTCGCCAATGACAGGGGAAGATACTTTTCTAATTGTTTACCATCTGATTGGTGAGTTATATAACTTCGCTGATATTTAAGATTCTGTGAAAGAATGTGCTTTGAAGATTATTCTTATGATTATGTTTGCTCCGTGTACGTATATATTTTTTTCATATTATTCCATTTTTTAATTTATGCTTAAATAAATTACCATATATACTCGCGTATAAGTCGAGAAATTTCTGACAAATTTCGGTAAGCAAATTTGGGGGGTCGACTTATACGCGAGTCAGTTAAAAAGCAAAAACATAAACATCGAATACTGCAAAATTATGTTCTTTTTATGTGTAAGAATAAAAAAAAGTACTATATAAAATATATAAATGATAATAATTTATCATTTAAATAAATTCAATGATTTGTTTTTGTTTACTTACTACCTTCTCATTGGCAAGTGAAATCTATGGTTTGATTTTGTGCAAAATTGAAGTAAAAAGTTAGGGGGTCGACTTATACGCGCGTTTTTGATTTTTTACAGAATTTGCATTCGAAAGTTAGGGGGTCGACTTATACGCGAGTATATACGGTATTTTTATTACGACGTTTATAGGGAAAAATATTTTTAGAAGTTTCTTTTCACCTCAAAGATTTTTTTTTATCTGAATGTAAAAAAAAAAAAAAAAAAAAAAAAAAAAAAAAAAAAAAAAAAAAAAAATCATGAAAATTAATAATAAAAAGAAACTAATTTCCAAAAAATGAAATAGGATTTTAAGTCTATTTTTTATGTTTGTGTTTGATAATGTAGCATCTCAACGCAAGTTATCTTTGTTGCATTTCAATTTTGTCTTTATATGATAAAAAAAAAATAAAAAAAAAATGTATAAATGCACATTGTAATGCTACAAATTAAATAGAGTAACTTATCAAGTAATTAATTGGTTGGTTTGCATGTATGGATATTTAGATTCATATGATTTAAACTTTAAAGTAACTTTGCGAATATTATTGATTAATGTCGCTGGACCTAGAATTTATTTAGAGCATTATTCCTACACTGTAACAAAAAAACTTTTTATTTAATTAGAATGCGCCTATAAATGAATATAATAGCAAAACCTCTGAATAGCGGACGCTTCGGGAGCACGTAATTAATCCGCTATTTGCTGGTATCCGCTATATATAGAGTAGAATTAACTGGTTCTATGATTTTTTCTTCATTGTTTTTCTTTTTACACTAGACTGCTTAAAAATGCTGTACAATATATACATAGACTGCTTAGCAAATTTTAATATATTTGGACATTTTACCAAACTTCTTTCTTTTTCTTTTTTTTCTTTTCTCACTTAAAAAAAGGAAGTTCATAACACCAGCCTGTTTTTTTTTTTTTAGATATTAATATTTGTATGACAAATTTAAAATATTCAGAGAAAGAAAAAACTTTAATTTATTATTAATAGTATTATTTTTGAATTATTATATTTAAACGTTAAAATATTTCAAAGCACACTTCAAGGAAAGAAACTTGTACTTTCTACTAAGAAATGAACAGAATAGTACAAGATATTTACTTTATATCAATTTTAATTTGGTTTCTTTCTCAATGTAGTTAACAATATACCAATCATGTAGATAAGAAATGGCTTTAGTGACTGCCATTGTTTGTGTGATTACAAACTTCGTGGGGAGCAGAAATGAAAGATATTCATTATAAAGGATTCCTGTTTTCAGTGATATTTACTATATTATTTATCGTTTAAAAAGTGTCAAATAGACATGCTGTCCATCCAGAATCCTATAACTACTGTTCATCTCAGCCGCCGATGTGTGGTTGTCAAATTTTTCAATATTTATTGGTAATGATAAATAGTATAATAATAAAAATGAAGGGAGAAAAAAAAGTAAGAGTTTCATACTCAATTTTGAAATAAAAATGCAAAAACTGCTTAAAATAATTCACTGGATATATCTAATTTTAATGGGAAAAAATTGTACAACAAAGCAGGGATGGGATTCTTTCTGAAGAAATGAATCATTTTTTATAAATGGGAATAATTTGTTACCATAAAGCAGAGCTGATTGCAGCATGGACTAACTGGGCTGTTTCTATGGGCCTTTAGCTTTACGGGTCCCCAAATTTGGTATGCAATATCCATAAATCTGGCATTTTAAATTTGTTTTGATCTTATACTTATTTTAATAAATATTTTGTATTTTTAGAGCATGATTAGGTTAAAGAAAAATATATATTTATCCAAATATGTATTGATAGCATCGAGTAGGCTTTTTTTTTTTTTTTTTTTTTTTTTTTTTGTAACAGTATATCAAAGCTGTGGGGACGGGCGCGAATGAATATTAGGTCTTTGAAAGTTCGCACTAAAAGTAATAAACATTTTGGATGCCATAAGGCATATATGATATCCCATAGATACATATTTAGGTGAAAATATATAGATATTAGCCTATTCTAAAACTACAAAATACTGATTACAATCATCATAAGGTCAAATATGATTTGAAATATCAGCTTTATGAAAACTTCGTACCGAAGCCTCCCAGTTTTACCACGCTGCAATCAGCTCTGCTTTAGGCTAATGTCAGACGGACGTCTTTTGCACGCTTTTATCCTTACGTATTATCCCTACACAATGCTAGCGGCATTGTGTAGGGATAATACGCAAGGAAAAAAGCGTGCAAAAAGACATCCGTCTGACATTAGCCTTATGGTAACAAATTATTCCCATTTATAAAAAATGATTCAATGTGGTCAAATATGGCTGCGTATATGGCTTAGAATGAAAAGTGGTCAAAGATGGCTTCATATTGTTGAAAAAAGGGCTCAAAGATGGCCGCAATTAAGACATTTGAAATGTCTGAAATTCAGACACAAGAAGTGTCTAAAAATTTTAAGACATTTTAAAACGTCTGAAAATCAAACACTCCTGTTTCAGACACTTAAGTGTCTGAAATTCAGACGCAAGAAGTGTCTTAAAATTTTCAGACATTTTAAAACGTCTGAAAATTGAACACTACGTTTCAGACACTTAAGTGTCTGAATTTCAGACATTTCAGTTTACAATGAATTCATTTTTTAACGGAAAGATTTAAAATTGGAAAGCCTGGCCTGGAAGTGATTTGGAATTGAACAGTTTTTTCCATTTTTTGATAAATCAGTTACCCATTGAGTTATAAGCGATTTTGATCATGTGACAAACACGTTTTTTACCCGCTCTTGAGTGATTTTTCTACTTCCGCGCGGAAATTCGGTTCAAAACGTCCACTTTGACAATCTTTTCTGAAAGATCTATTGCGTTTGCAAAAAAATGGAAAAAACAGCTCGATGACATAGTTTCTGAACAACAACACCAGCTAGTTTCATGCATTTTCGAACAAAAATAAATTAAAACTTATGTCAGAAAGTTGCCCTTTTGGATTTGAGAACACCCTTAAAGGTTATGTATCTTATTGGCTAACTAATTTTCCACCCTCCCCAATTGTTGTAAAAAAAATATGTGCGAGATAGAATTTTAAAATTGTCGCCTATGACAGCCCTGTATACGCAATAGTGGAATATTTTGTATCCTAGTTCATAACCTTTTTTTGAAAAACAGCCTCTGCCGTACTCTTATACTTGTACAGAAAACATTTACAGAAAAACAATTACTTGCACCTCAACAAGTTAATCGCTGTCATCGAAATACACAAGGCCAGTGGACACGAGTTGTGACGTCATCACTAATCGACTGATTTATCACAAGTGTTGGAATTCACACCGGAAATTTTTCGATAGTAATTTTATTTTATTTGTGGAATATCTATCATCTTATAAAACAATAATAACTATTTAAACTGACTGGTGATAATTCTGATTCCGTAAATAAAAATTCAGCCAGATACGGAATGTCACAGTGTTGCCGCATCTGGCTGATTTTTTATTGAGGGATTCCAAATTCTCACCAGTAAGTTTAAATAGTTATTATTGTTTTATAAGATGATATATGTCCCACAAATAAAATAAAAGAAAATTGCCATTCAGAATTTTACGGTGTGAATTACAACACTAGTGAGAAGTCGGTCGATTAGTGATAACGTCACAACTCTTGTCCTCTGACCTTGATTATTTCGATGGCAGCGGGTTAATTCGTAACAAGCGCTCAAACACGCCATTTACGGACACACATTCTATGACGAAAAATGTTTGTTTAGGTTTCCTCTACCACTCGGTAAAATTTAGCCAGTTATTTTCCGATCACCCTGTATATTACTATGAATACTGATGGGTGAGTCAAGCCTTCCCTATGGTCAAACTTCCCTAGTCTCCCCCATATACCTATGAAATTGGGGCCAGAAATACCGATCTACCACCGTTATCACAATTTACGATCAAATTTGCTTCCAAAGGATAGCAATTTTTTGGCGTTATTGTTTTTAAGCCTATCTCTGTGAGTATCGATTCTAGAATATCCGATACTACAATTTGGAAATCGATTCTTATTATTATCGATATTGTTTTATAAGATGTCTATGTTTATCGATACTCGATATTTCCAGAATCGCCCATCACTAACCTGAATGTATAAAAAATAGAAACCTCCTTATTTCAATAGGGAAAACAATAGTGTAAGATTGAAAAGTTTATGCAGAATAGATTAGGAAACGGAATGTCGAAAAAAAGCTTAAAATAATAAATTAATGAAAATCCAATTCAGAGAGGAAGAAATCAAATTATTCCTGAAATATTTTTTGTATTGTAATCTCAGAAACAAAATAATGTATTCACATCTATACTTCAAAAAGAAATTATTTTAAATCATTAAATATAAATTTGCATATTTTTGAATAAGAAACATGTTTAAAGACTATAGAGAAAAATTGCCCGATGCTACTAGAAGTAAAATAATTGAATTGAGATTGCGTTTTAAGTGACGCTCGCTTTATTCCTAGATAAGGATGAATAGGAAGAACATATAACATAAAGAATTCCCTTTTCTTTTTTAACTAGGAAATACTTTAAGATGTACTATAAAAGCTGTCAAATTTAAATCAACATAAATATACAAAAAAAATGTGTTAAGTATATACATTAGGGTGGTCACAAGAAATCAATTTTTGAATTTTTTCCGGGGGACCCCCCAAAAAGTTGCCAATAGACTAGAAAGTGAGAATGGCAAAGTTTTAGCTCATTTGGATAATATTAACCCGTGCCTCATTGAGGTTAAAGTTTGAAAAAAACGTGATTTTTCGCAAAAAAATGCTGTTTTTCCTTCATAAAATAAATACAATTGAACCTAGAAACATAATTCAGGTCTCATTTTATAAAAAAAAGCTTTGTTTTGAAGAACCGAACATCATTTTATTTCTAAAAATATATTAATTTAGACATATGCGCATTTTTCAGGACCAGACTTCACCCGAATCCTAAAAATTGATTTTTATGAAAATGCGAAAAAAAAACATTGTAACATTCCATTTCATCTGCTTTCCCCCTTTTGTTTTTCATTTTGTGCATGATAAAGTACTAATTTTTAAAAAATTCCAAAGAAAATGAAAAAATATCGAATTTTAAACTGAAAAAATTAAAAAAAAGGGAGGTGGGGTGGGGTGGGGGGGGGGGTACAAAGAAAGTATAAAAATTAGAACAAATGCTCAAATGCATTTTATTATTAAAGTTGTGTTACAAGAAAGGAAGCATAATAAAGAAAATAAATTATTATCCCTTACAATTGTCACATTAACCCTTTCCAGTACAGAAAAATTCTGTTCGTGAAATAATGAAATGATTGACTACGCCTAAATTTACAAACAAGTAAGTTTGGAATTAAAATTAGGTAGTCTCGACATGGGACCACTGTGCCAGAAAGGATTAGGTGGTAAATGGCTCAGATAAGGTGGCTTTTGAAGAATCTGGAAAAGTTTTTCTACATTCACATACGACTTTTAGCATATACTGTTTTTAATTTTCGTTTTTTGTTAAACAGGAATTGAAATCTCTGGTTAATTTTCTCCCCCTTTCAGCTGTATCATTGACAACTTTAAAACCATTCACTGTTTTCTTGCTTTCAAATAAGGTTTATTTTCACACCATACATTGGAATCAGTATTTAAAAAATGCTTATTAACCCTCCGTCTACCAGACGGGTCCATTGGACCCGACAGGTACATACAAAATATTCATTCAAACCAGAAATTTCTTTAAAATAAACTAAGTATATAAACCAGACAAAAATAAGGTAAATAAATAAGTTAAATAGTTTTAAATAAAAATTCTGGTGTAGAACGTTTTATTAAAACTTGAATAAAATTCCCGGTAGATCTAGGGTTAATATAAAATCTCTTAAAATTTTTTATACTTTGAGATGAAATAAAAACATTGACTTCTTTGTTCAATAAATAATCCACTTCACTGAAAACTTTTGTTGCTTTTAAATTCTTATCATCATCATCATTTCTTCTTCAAATGACATTAATTTTACAGCCATGCTTATGTTGACTTTTTTTTTTCCAAAGTATCATCTAAAAATGAAAATGCAACTTGATCAGAGTTAAGCTACCAAAGACGGTTTATCATTTAAACGAGTGCTTTGTCTGCAACCTATTTATCAATTTTTCTGTAGTGAAGAAGTGATTTTATTATTTGCAGGTCTTGGATTGAGGTCCAAAGTGGGAGTGAGAATATTGACGCACGATTTTACATAAATATTGATTAGAAATAAGCAAATGTCTCTAATACCTTCTTTTTCTAAATTTGTATTGAGAGATTATCTATGACAATATATTTTGAGAGAATAAATTGCCTGTGCATCTGACATGATTAAAAGCACCAGGTGCTCTGAAAAAAGTCTTTTGTAGGAAGGAGTCCGATAAAAATTAATCAAAGTTGGATAAACCCTTTATAATCATCCCTGAGCTGTTAATTTTTAAAAGGTCCTGTAAGAAAACTTGAAATTTCTTCTGAATTAACTATTTATATCTAGTATTTCATCTTCAATAGCATTTTTATATTTACACTGGTTTAATTTAAACCACCCAATCAGAATTGTCTTTTTAAATATCTGTCTAAGGAACAGTGATTATTCCCACTTTACAATCAAAACCAGCTTTTAGGATAATTTCTAGATTATGGTGGTAAATACAGAAGACTTTTCCTTTAACAATTGCTATAGAAGAATGCAGGTTCCTCTGAGGTGACCGTTGTTTACAGCAGTTTTATCAAAACATATCGCCTGGATTTTATCAACTTCCTCCACTCTTCAACTGCTGAAAATACAGCTTTCGCCTGAATTATTCCGATACTATTTTCAAGTTGTGGAACTAGTAGTAATTGCTCTTCATCCCCACAACTAATTAAAACTTCTATCCTCTCTACATTTTCTTTATTCAAAAAATGGTGAAGCAGTTTTCCATCCCAGTGAATAACAGTTCTCTCTAAACCGGAATTTTTAAATCTGTTTTTGATGATCTCAGTTCTTTGTTTTCGAAATAGTTATTTGCGGAGTCGATTGCACTTCTACTTAAAATTAAAGTCTATGGTTAACTGGTGGATGTACTCAAAATCTAGCGGCTTCTCTGGTGTTCAGTTTCATTTTGCGAATATTATAAAATAAAATACCTAAAACTTACGATTACTTGGTAGCTTACTGTCGATGATTTGATGAGACAAGTGGCCAATTTAAAAAATCTTACATTTCTGCCATCATATCAAAAGGGGGGGGGGCTTTACGGAATGTTTCGTCAATTCTAAAAATAGATAACGGTAACAGGTAACAAAAACAGCCTTGTAATAAAAAGAAAAATTCAGAGGTTCAACTGCAACACAAATCGAGAAACTCTTTCTTACTTGACACAGAACTAGATAACTAATAATCAATTATAATTCGTGAAATATTTTTAAAGTTGCAAAAATTGTTCATTTATTTTTGCCTATTAATGAAAATGATGCAAAAAAAAATACCAAAAGTAATAAAATTATTAATTTGTCATTTTTCACTTATGTTTCAAAAATGCAGAGTTTGAGGGTATGGTTCACGAGCTGACCTCAAAAATACTAATATTCATTAAATATAAGTTTTGATGAGAGTAAAAGTTTAAGGGAACAACTGTTTCTATGAAATAAAACAAGAATCAGGTTTCTAAGACAAATAGTTTTCACGTAAAGAAAGAAAAACGACAATTTTTTGCCAAAAATTGCAAATTTTCAAGACTTTAACCTCGATGAGGCACGGGTTAATGTTATTCATTTCAGTTGAAACTTTGCCAATCTCATTTTCTAACTAATTGGCAACTTTTAGGAGGGTCCCCCCGAAGAAAACGTTAATTTTTTTTTCCATGTTGCTTGTGACCACCCTAATATACATATTATGGTGTTTTGTAAGGCAAAAAATAAAATGTAATTTTTTTGCAGACTTCGCTTACGTCCCGAGTCTAAGTGATATAAAAGATATATATGCCAAATTTCATTAAGATCAGATAATATTTAGGGGTTGCACACTTTGACCAGTAAAAGTAGGGAAAAAATACGATTTTTTAATTTTAAATATTTTTATTGGGAAAACTAGAAATCACAGACTTCAAATAATACTGAAACTAGATACTAAGATTAATAGATAGCATCATGCTCAAAACATGTGTTATAATAGTCAACTTTAAACGATGCAATCACTCCTTTTTTCACTTGGTGACAGCTTTTCTGTGATGCTCGACTACCTTCAACAATAATCGTTTTTGTTGTTTGTCCCTGACCAATTCGTTTAATCAGATCAATTCCTTTTTCTGCTGTATCATTGACCACAATAAGAGCGTTCACCAGAGAATCAATGCAGTATTCTGTCACGTCGTGGATCACAAACTATTCAAATAGCGTCTTTGTTTTATTAGTAACGAAACGATTCAGTTTATTCCATCAAAAACTAAGTTTTTCCCTCGAATACTTTCATTTACTTTTTCTTTATAGGTTTGAAGTCATATTTCGCTTATTTGCCTGAGTAATGTATACGTCCAAAAAAGCCAGTTCTACGTTTATTTTTAAAATATACCAAATGTATCAGTATCAACTTAACAACTGTGAGAGCACTTTGTTTGACATCTGCATCTGAGTAAGTTGTCAGAAGCTGTAGCATATCCAAATCCTTCTTTGGAGCCCATCGACTTACAGTTGCCTCAAGCCAAAAGTGAACATATATGATGCTGACACAATATGCAGCTCTTTTCATTCCTTTCAATTCTCGTTGATTCAACAGTTTAAAGAAGAGTACAATTTTAAGTGCATTACAGGCTTTGCCGTCCACCTTGCTTGATACAGAACCTCTGAGATCCTGAAACTGAAGTCGTTTTAAAGCCAACCTTCTAGGTACAGCAGTAAGAATTGTAATAACTTTTTGTAATCTTCTCTTAAGATGACTTCTGTCTTTTAGGACATTTTGGAAGTTTGTACACTTACAAGTAGAAGGCAAGGGTGTTGGTTATCCAAATCAAAGCAAGGTTTTGTGTCTAAATGGTACTCAGTAAGTGAACTCAGATGACCAATTCATAGCGCGCACTACTCAGTAGTTATTGAGAAAAAAAATGAATTGGGATTTTTTTTCTTTTATTACTATATGATAACTTGTTATGATTAATTCTCTTACAGTTTGTAAGACACTTCTAACTTGTGTGACGTTCTTGCACAGTTTTATCAAAAACATGAATAACAGTATATATATATAAACTCTTGGATATTTTTTTTACATATAATAAATGAGTATAAAATATTAGAGTAAAATTCATATCAGTGGGCGTGGCGTCCCAAAAGTGTATTTCCTTTGTGTGAATGTGCGTGGCGTCCTATTCTTGTCTTCACTTGAATTTTTACAATTATTTCTAATGATCAGAAAAAAACGGACATGCCAATGGATTCAGGAAGGTTCAAAGAAATTTTTTAAGCCAATAATGAAAAAAAAATTTTTTTTTCAAAAAAGACACTTATGTCTCCCCTTAACCCTCTCGCAGCGTAAGTAATTCTTCGCGATGAGCGTCTTTTACAGAATTTTTAACCTTTATCACCGATTCAAAGGAGAAATTTTTGACTATCGTAATTGGGGAAAATGTCCTGATTAAATCAGATAAAGTTTTCGCTAAAACATAACTGGTGGGAAAAACCAAATACTATTAATTTGACGGGAAAATGCATGTCCGAGTTTATCTCGGACTGCGCATCGAAAGGGTTAACCTTTTAAGTGGCGGTGACTGCACAGTCTAGCCACCTAATCTTAATTCCAAAACTGACAAATGGCATCAAGAATATTTTAATAAAACATTGCGTTTATAATGAACGTGCAAAATATCGAGTTTTTATTTTCTAAGAAATTCGTTTGAAAATTCTGGTGTCGGTCAATTAATTCACCATTTTACGAACAGAGTTCTCCTGCCCCTGAAAGGGTGTGTTTTGCGTGTGAACACACACAAAAAAATAGAGTTAATTTTTTTTCTCAATAAATACTGAGCAGTGCGCTATGATTTGGTCATCTGAGTTCTCTTACTGTTCTCTTACTATTTACACACAAAACCTTGCTCTGATCTGGATGCCTCCACACCCTTGCCATCTCCTTCTTAGTCCCTTTTTTTAGACGAAAATCTTGCCCACTCTACTAATTGACGAACTCATACATCTTCTCTTTGTGACCTAAGAAATTCTTCATCTTCTTGTGATATGCTAGTCATGCCTAACACATTTTGCCAGGATATGTGAAATAACTTGACGAGATCACGAACCAAAACTTCTGTTTCATATTTGCTTTATCCGTGTTTCTCGATTTTTCTTTACTCGGGTTTTGTTATTCTTCGCACACCTTCTGTAAACCAGCACTGATATTCCCCTTCGTCTTATCAGGAATATTTGCTTTCTTCTACAGCTCCTGTAGTTTATAACTGGTAGATTTAGCAGAATCCGAAAGTCTTTCTTTAATTTATTTGTGATGGTAAATAAAACTAACAGCACTTGTTCCTTTGCAGGGAGTCGAGCTAATAAAAACTCATCATTAGGCATCTTTCCTAGCCGCCAAATACCCCTTAAGGTCCCCATTTTAACGTTAAATTACCTTCAAAAAGATGAAAGAAACGCATGAGAAGCCCATTAGTACAAAATACTTCAATATTAGAAATTTCCCTAATTTGAGGTAAAAGTGATGAAAGTGTGCAACCTCTAAATATTATCCAATCTTCTTGAAATTTGGTAAATACATCTTTTACATCACTCAGACTCGAGTCGTAAGGAAAGTCATATGAAAATCACATCTTTGGAAAAATGAAACACCCTAATACATATATAGTAGCAGAACCCGATTAACGTAGGGGAAAATCTTTCGCTAGTATTTCTGAGTTGTAGTTTTCGGGTATTTATGACAGAAATTCTGTGTTTAAATATGACTACAGGGAATATTTAAAAACAGCCTTAGAGATTATCCTTGCGGTAATCAAGCCCTGTAGAATTATGTGTACAGCAAAAAAAAAGGATATGTATTTTCCTGCCGTCATGAAACATGTAATATTAGAGAACAAAATCTGTTTTTTTTTTCTTTTAACCTCGTCGGTCCCTTGGTCGCCATTCGGGGACCTTTGTTCTAATCGTTATAAGAACTAAAATGTCCGATTATTTTAAAATTTCACACCACTTCTTAAGAGCTGAATGTTTTTTGCGGTCAAAGCAAACGAATAAATGATAGCATCTAAGCTGATTCCCACATAAAATAAATGCTATTTTCATCTGTGTTTGAAAAATGCCTAAAAATACCCAAAAGACAGTATGGCCAATAAAGTGAGAAATTTCCATAAGTATTTAACTTAAAACTTTTTCAATAAAAAATTTTGAGAATTTCTCAATTATTTACTTGTTTATAGATCTTAAATTTGCGAGTGCGTTCATTTAGGTTAATGGTTATTAAATTGCTGTTTTTAAGGGGTTTGTAGTTTTAGATCCATATTTTTGAACCTAAATTACTAAGCGTCTAAAGGATCAATTTCAGAAAAGATACTTTTTCTGTCATTTACGATGTCATTTTGTTTGGGAAAAATAATGAATAAGCATTTGTATTATTATTTTAGCTTCGGAACTGAAGAGGTTAAATCTTTATGAGCAGAAATAAGTTTGATAATATAATGCATAAAGTTATATGTATAGATGTCCGTTTTTTGAGTAACAGGACTTCTGAATAAAAAGAAATTCAATACGTTTGACACCTTTTACAATCTTTAGCGTTGGTTTCTGCAAAATGTACAACAGAAACATAAAAAGAAAATTTTGCATCCTAAAAAACGAACTGTGTGCGAGCCTTGCCTTCTCAAAGATTATTTATGCTCGCTAGTGTTGAAAAAAACGCCACCAGAATTTTTTTTTAAAATATAGATGTTCAAAAACCGGATCAGAGGCAAAATGTTTGCGCTATGCTGGCGTTTTAACGAAAACAACCTCTTCCAATAATGGAGTTATGAATAAAGAGAGGAGACATTTAGTGTACTGTCTGCCAGTTGCCACTGAAGTAACTGAGGAGGTTGTCACAAGATGGCGGGCGATTTTTTAAAATCGGATCTTCAGTTTCTGATTGCCGGAAAGGCAAACTTCCCACCAGTAAAACTGAATAGTAAAGTTCGTCTTATTTAAGCGTCGTATTCGTGGATTTTTTTCTCAAAAATGACATGAAAATTTCTATTTGTTTTTACTGGTGTCAGTATGCCTTGTAAAACTGTCAGTTTGTTTCCCTGGTTGTCACAATATGGCGGAAACGCAGGGTCTAACAGCCGCCAAAGTAAACTCCTACCAGTAAAAATGAAAATCTGTTTCTACCATTTTTTATGTCAGAAGTTTTTCAATAGCAAGGCGTTTAAATAAGTTGAAAATTTCTATATAAATCTACTGGTGGAAGTTTCCACCGGCGGTAAGTAACGCCTGCGATAGCGGTTACAGTTGAAGCTTCAGTATTTTAACGATATGTCAGTTCCCCTTTATTAATAGTTCCATGCTTCAAATAATACATACAATAATTTATAAAACATGAAACATTTATTTACAGAGGCAATAAAAACATAATCTTACATCTAAGACAGTTGTCCTATGTTCTCAGTCTTGGCAGATTAGGGGCTTTTTTAATTCAGATTAATTGACCGTCACCACTTTTTTTAAATATTATAATTCGCTTTATTTTTCAGAATGTTTAATCTATTTCTAAATAGGCGGAATATTTCTATTTAAAGAAAGCGGTGACAGTCAACAATCTAGGGACAAAAAAATCCCCCATCTGGCAACACTGTATGTTCTAATGGTTTAGCCCCATGAAGGGTGGGGGGATATTTTTGGACCACTTAATTTTAATGCGTAAATGCCACATTGGCACCAGAATATTGGAATGAAAATTTTCCTTTTATTAAGTACGTGAACAAAAGCTTATGCCTATTTTGATGTATGTGTGTCTGTAAATTCTGGTGCCATTCGCTCATTTCAACATTTTACGAATGGAAAAGTATCTTGCCTCTGAAAGGGTTAAAAAATTACCAAATGATAAAATACAGACTGATGATTGAACAAATGATTTTATGCCAGGAAAGTGATTTATTACTTTGATTTCATTGAAGTTTGTTAAACAAATATTACACCAGGATGTAAAAGTTGATAGTGAATAGATTAACCCTTTCCAGCACAGTGTGCCCGGGTCGGGATACCTAATTTTAATTCCAAACTTACGAACGGTACCAAGAATATTTTAGTAAAATTTTACTTTTAGAATGAATAGTTAAAGTAACATGTTTTTAACTTCTAAAAAAGTCGTTTTAAAATTCCAGTGTCAGTCAATCATTTCATGATTTTACAACAAAAATTACATGTGCCGGAAAGGGTTAAGAGAAATCATAATGAACAAAAGAACCAAACAAACCAGAAATAATAATAATAATAATAAATGACAGAAACAAATAATGCAGGAAGGAAAAAACTAATTTAATCCTGAAACATTTTTTGGTTTGTAATCTGAAAAAAAAAATTACATTCTATTCAAATTTTAAATTTATAAAGGAGTAATTTTAAAACATCGAATACAAATTCCTCCAGTGATTAAAAAAAGTTTCAAAAGACTTTAAAGAAAAATTAACCGATGCATCTCTTGAAGTAAAATGATTGCTTTTTATGTGGCGTTTTTTAAATTTCTTAGCAAATGCGAAAATGAAGGACATATATACCGGGATATGCAAAATTTCGGTGCGAAGTGAAAAAACGATAAAAAAAAGATTTATGGGTCGGTGAAACATGCGGTTTGCAGATAAAGATTCAGCGTGGTACGGGATTTTGTATAGCACCAACACAAAAAATTAGTTCAAGATCTCGATAATAGAGGGAGATATTACAGATAATTCCATGGCATAATTCCATATTGTTCACAGAACGCAAGGTTTGCATACAAAAAGTGTTTATGCAATGATCCTTAATGGGTTTTTTTCTTTTTATCCAAATCTTGCGTTGTGTAAGCAATATGCAATTATTCCATGCAATTATCTGTAATAGCGCCCTCTGTTATCGAGATTTTGAACTAATTTTTTTGTTGGTGCCATACAAATTGATACCACGTTGAACCTTTATCTGCAAACCACATGTCTCTCCGACCAATAGATTTTTTTTTTCTTTTATCACGTTTTACTTTCGCACTTGACTTTTGAATCACCCGGTATATATATAAATTCACTTTATTTTTTTTTCTTGTTAAAAAAATGAACAGTTGAACAATTAAAATCTGTGGTAAACCTGTATGCACTAAGAATTTAATAAAGATAAATATATGTTACATAATAATTAGGATTTGCGAAGCGAATCCTTTATTACGCTACACAAATTACATTTTGTTATACACTTTTCAAAAAAACTATTCGGTATTTTGACTTGAAATTAAACATAAAAATAAATTATGAGCTGTAGATTTGCACAATATTAATTTTTTTACGTAATAACATTTAAAATGTATTATTTTAATTAATTTATTTTACACGTTTTTTCCACACGGACGCATTTTTGCAAATAAAAAATGAAACACGTATATTTTCAGAAGAAAAAATAACTCATGGAGTTAGTCATTATAGATAGAATCATGATTAATTAAATAGTTTCACGATTTCTTTTATGAAATTTTTAAAATTCCCTTTTGTATGAAAATTATAGCATATTTTTAATGAATTAAAATTTTGTGAAAATTCAATTATTTAGATTCAATATTATAACAGTATTTTTCAGTGTTAAGAATTCCAATACACAATTTATTATTATTATGTGAAATCTTTTACTCAGGCGATACTTATGCATTTTAAAAGAATTATATTATGAATTTTTTTTTGTAAAATTGCAAGAAAAGAATTGTAAACAAATAAAATTAATTGTTAAATTCGTTATATCATAAATAAAAAATTCCGAGGAAATTCTTAGTTATTTGGCTGATTTTACATTTCTAAAATTAAAATGCGCCAAAACATAAAATAACGTTTTTGTTTATTAAAGATGCAAAAATAATATAAAAAACATTGTTACTTTCAAATATTTATCTTATTAAATAATGCTTCTCGAATCCAAACAAAGAATGGCGTTTGCTAGTGTATAATCTTTTGTTAATAGATGTTGCATTTTTTTCTCTCTCAGTAAACTTTAAAGAATAGAATGTAAAGGCTAATTGATATCAATTTGGACAAAAATCTCGACGGTAACACCATAAAATATAAAAACTCATAGTTAATAGATTAAGAGGTGTGATTTCCAGAAAAATAAAAGAATAATTTAGAAAAAATCAATCCATAAAGGAACAAAGTATTTTAAACGTAAAATGTTTTTTCAATTGTAATCTGAAAAAAAAAAAATCGATTCACATTTTAACTGCAAAAAGAAATTACTTTGAATAACCGAATTCTAATTGAATCAATGATTCTAATTTTTGAATAAGAAACGCTTCAAAAGACTTTAAAGAAAAATTAACCGATGGTTCTATATGAAGTAAAATAATTGAATTGTGAATTAATAGCAGATTGCGTAGTACAATTCTCGAATTAATTGAATTTCGATTGCTTTTTAAGTAGCGTAAGTACCCCCCCATCTCTAGATAAATACTAATAGCAATTCTATGTTTTTGTTTTCCACGAAGAACGTCATGATGAATTATAAAATCAGTCGAGTACACATAAATGTAGAAATATAAAATAGTACTAAATAAAAAATGAAACACGTAGGAAGCAGGAATGCTGCTTTTTGCAGAATTTATTGACGCCCCCGGACGAGAAAAAAAATATTATTACGAGGTGGAACCCGATGAATTACCACGAAAAAAAAAGCGAAAAGAAAATATTTATTCAAACCAGAAATTTCTTCAAAACAAACTAAATTTATAAATCAGACAATAATAAGTTAAATAAACAAATTAAATAGTTTTAAGTAAAAATTCTGGTGTAGAATGTTTTTATAAAACTTGAGTAAAATTTTCGGTAGTTCTAGGGTTAAAATTAAATATAGTGTGTAATAACTCCATGTTTAATCAGAAATCATTCATTTATATTTTTTCAAAACAGCACATATTTTAATTACAACTTTTTAAAAGTTGTTATGAAAAAAAGGCAGCAAAATATATAGTAATCTACTATTTTCCAACAATTTTTCCCTTACTTTCTACAGAAATGGAGTACTGTCTGTGGCCACAATTTCAGAAATGTCATTAAAAATTACAAAAAAACATATATAACTCAAAATTAAATTGAGATACATTTTTCAAACAAATTGCATTTTAAGTACTTCCGTTATACGAAGGTGCAAAAATTGAAAATGTGTGATGCTTAGAAGTTTAAAAAACTGCAGTAAAGATTATCAGCATTTAACCGGATACATTTGCTTCGCTTTTACTGCTGGCGTAACGTAACGTTATTTTTTAGTGACGACACTTTGATTTCTTCCTGGAAGAAACAGCATATCGGGGGCTGAAAATAACTTTTTGAGTACCAAAAGATTTATCACGTAATTCATACTAGTTTTGGTAGCATTCAGCATACCATCTTTAGTGCAAAGAATAAGGGAATTTCGCTCAAATATATACCGGATTTCCGGATTGAAAATACAGTTTTATAGACCAATGGAACTGCCGGAGATTTAAATAAAGTATATAAGAAATGCTAGATAGCTATAGAATATAAGAAATGCTGATGCTAGATAAAGAATATAAGATATGCTAGAGAAATAGCATATCGGGGACTGAAAATAACTTTTTGAGTACCAAAAGATTTATCACGTAATTCATACTAGTTTCGGTAGCATTCGGCATACCAACTTTAGTGCAAAGAATACGGGAATTTCGCTCAAATATATACCGGATTTCCGAATTGAAAAGACCAATTATAGACCAATGGAACTGCCGAAGATTTGAGGGAACAGTCAATTTTAATATTCCTAAGGGGTAGTTAGTTCCATGTGTACTTGTAGTGTAATTCACAGAGTACAAGTATTATAGAACGGAAAAATGTGACACATTTTATCGGATATATCTCATTAATTGAATAAGGTCAAGCAAACTTTTCGAAAATAACGGTGGTGAACAAGCATAGCAATTGTCGAGTGGTATATATAAGGTATGTAAAATCCCTGAGTTTAGATGATTCTATATTCGTACACTAGCGCCCACCATATCTAATCACAGAATTTTAAGCTATTAAAAAGGCAAAAATAACTATTAGAAAAGTGGTGTTGAAAAATTAAAAGTGTACGTGATGCTGGCAGCAGAGGGGTCAAAACAGAGCTGTAAAACCGACAGAGAAACGAAAATCTTCTTAAAAATTGATGTTTATTATAAATATTTTTTAATTGGTGGGCTTCAAAATACGTTTTTAAGAAGCAATAGTCAAATATTTTTATGAAACTTGGGTAAAATTTCCGGGCGTTCTGGTACTAAAAATTTTTTTAACCAAAATTCAAGGGACTTCTTTCAACCGCCGCGGCGAGCGGCCACTATTCGTCCACAGCCCTTTATTCTTCCACTTAGTCCGACTCTTTTGCGGAAGCAAGATTCGTAGGTCCCCAGCCACGTCCCGAGTATTTGGATACAATCCCTCATCTTTTTGATTCATTATGAACACAACGGATTTTGAGCTTATTCTATAAACGATTATTATCAAACTTTTCAAACTATGTTTTTGAGACTTTTACAAAAGTTGCTCAATACATTTATCTAACACATTATATTTTGATTGCATTTGCGCATGCGCAGTGAAAAAAAGCTGCATTCAGCAGCCGCCACTTTTGTGTTAGCGCACAGAACTTGCATTCACATGTCTGGCGGTGCGTTTTCTAGGAACGACGGTTTTAATGTCGTGGAAGAGATTTCCTCTCACCACGTACCACGAGCAAAAATTGAAATATTTGAACTGTGGTGGCTTTCTTGGCAACTCTAATATTATATTACATTAATTCAATAATTATTCTGGTATAAATTTTATTTTATTTCTTATGCACCGTGTCGCAAAATAATAGGACCGATAATTAACCTTCCTATTGTGAATTCCCATGGAAACGTTTCTACTGTGACAAAAAACGGACTAAAAAAAACGGAAATACTACTGGCAATCTAGACGCCAGTTCTATTTCCGTTTTTTTACGGGAATTTTTACCCCTAAATTACAGAAAATTTTCGGTTTTTAATCAGAAAAACGGAAACTTTTCTGTAATTTATGGGTAAAAACTCCCGTAAAAAACGGAAATAGTACTGGATTCTAGATTGCCAGTAGTATTTCCGTTTTTTAATAATTTATTTCATTCAATTCGAACTAAATATATTTTCAAGAAGTAAGTTAAACAAAAGTTACAGAATAATTAATTGCACAAATATTTAATTTTTTAAACCCCTTAACTGTTTTGCCCGAGTGCCACTCAGGCAAAAAGTGTTTGCTATCTTGGGTACTATTTCCATGAGTACTTGTAGTGTAAGTCGCATGCTACGATTTTCGGCCATCAGTATTTTAGAAAGGAAAAATTAGACATATTTGGTGGGGATATCTCATTAATTGAATAAGGCAACGCAAACTTTTCAAAAAATAACTGTGGGCAACAAAGATAGCAATTATCAGCTATGTGACTTACACTACGAAAACCCATGGAAAGCACCTAAGGAAAATACTGGTAATGCGAAAAGATGCAAGTCGAAAGTTAGAAAAATGAAGTTTGTGAAATTTCCAACAATATGACAAAAAGGCGACAGCGAAGTTATAATTATCAAAATTTTTATCTTTTTCTTTTTAGTACTTTGGTGTGTGTTTTTGTGTGTATCTCTAGTAGTCTCATAGTCCTATAAGCCTTAAATATTTTCGGATGAATTATATTTTAAAAGGAACATTGACAGTGAATGATTGCTATCTTTCATCTGATTTGTTTAATTCGTTTTATTTTACAACAAACTAGTGATATTTTAGCATTTATCTATATTAATATGAAACATTAACGAAATTCCTTTAAAAATTTTTAATGAAATTTTTAATTATTCGGATATATTTATCATCTTTTAATAAACTCAAATAACAATAAAATGAATATGCCTTGCCAGTTTACTCGAAGATTATATACCATTTTTTTCCTTTTGACATTTAAAATGATTATGTTCGAAGTATTATGAAACAGTATATATAAATATTAAAGAGACATACATAAAATAAATACAATAATCCCAACTGGAGTGAAAAATTAGTCTGAGACAGGAATCGAACCCGGGGCCACAGCATTCCAGGCTGTCGCTCTAACCACTGAGCTAATCCGGCCGATAGCTGAGTCTGTATTTTTCACTAATAAACCGTGTTGGGGAAGTCACCAGCAATCTGGACACAGACAGAGTTACAGCCTGGAATGCTGCGGTCCCGGGTTCGATTCCTAGCTCTGGCTAATTTTTCCCTCCAGTTGGGATTATGGTATTTATTGTATGTATGTCTGTTTTATATTTATATATACCGTTAACAGTTCAATGCATGCGTTATTTATGTGTGTATTATTATATATTCTAGTGCGTGTGTTTTATTATTATGAAACAGTTCTAATAATAACGCTAGATTTACCGTTATCACCAGGGGCAGATTAATCTTTTGAAATCCACATACGTAGTGATTCATTCCTACAACAATACATTTTCCTTTGTTATTCCGAGTTTATTGTCGGAATAACTAAATAAATATTTTAAGAAAACTCGAATAGATGGAGCCATGTAAGTAGACAATCTTATGTCATTATTTTTATTTATTTAACCCTTTATCTACTGACGGTACTTATAAGTACCATTAAAATAACTAGTTATAAAATTAATTTAATACATCGATTAGTTGTAATACAGTTTAGAAATAGTTATAGATACATTACTTTATTTTGTTCCAAAAGCATTATGGGTTACACAAAACAAAACTATTTTTCAAAGGAGGATTTCTTTTGCCTTTGCATTTTTTCAGCTTTCTTGGCGTTGGGAGGGGGGAGGGGGAATTTTTGAATTCGGAAATATTTCTATATTTCTATTGTAAGAACATTATATTTGTACCTTTCCTAATTCTGCAAAATCCTAAGAAAAATATTGAAAGTAAAAGATTTGAGTGGAGTTATAAATAGTGCACAAAACCCCTATAAATTCAATTTTAATGAATCTTTCTAAACCCTTATTCCTTCAAAAATCCTTCTAAAATTTATTTAATGATTATGTAAATCTTTTAATGTAGTTTAAACAATTCACGAAAAATGGTTTAGAAGATAAAATTTTCATGAATTTATAATTCAGTACATAAAGGGTTAAATGTTTGACAATAGGGGACGGGTATGTGTTTCGTATGTTGTATATATTTCATTGTCCAGTATCATTCGTTTTGGTCGCTGATGAATTTTTATGATAATGGTTTTTATCTCTAATGAAACCGAAACATGTCAAGTTGTTTATTCATTTATATATGTATTTTGAATAACACCTTACTTAAGTAAAAAAAAGTTATGAATTTAAATCAAAATTGCCATACATATTTTAAATAGTAATCATCCACTTATTAAAATGTCATAAAAAAGAGAAAAATTCCCTAATTAAAATACCTGTCAATGTTTGTCTTACGATAATCATGCTCGATACTTCTCTCATTTTTTTTTATGTCTGTATTGTTTTGTTGATTTTATGCTATAAAGAAACGTATTTTCTTAAAATAAAAAATGGATATAAATACATACCGGGTGTCCCAAAAATGACGAATGCATTAAATGGATCCCGAAGTACCAAAAATTGGGTCTGGACTGAGCACTTACTGCTCTCAGCGCCATCTATTGTTTGAAATTCGAACTAAAATCAAGAATCACCCTAAAAGAAACTCCTGACATCATACATAACACTCCTGCAAGAATTTTTTTTAATATCTGTCACCGTTTGCAAGTTATTGAATTTTAAAGTCCATAGTCATTTTTGGGACACCCGGTATATATATATCAGGGTTCGTACGGGTACCGTTATTTTCAAGGCCCTATATCAGAATTTTTTTATAGAAAAATAAATGTAGTTTATGCGGACGAAAATTCGCCTTTTTTCAGGAGAGATTTTCCATAAGATAATACTGGTACCGAAGAATTTCTTAGTCATGAAATTCAAGCACCCGTATGAACCCTGATATATGTATAATTCCTTTTCGTATTTGACTACAAATTAAAAGAACGCCACTTAAAAAGCAATCAGTATTCAATTATCTTGCGTGTTCTTTTAAAACTTTATTTTAAAAAATCATTGGTGGAATTTGTATTCGATATTTTAAAATTATTTCTTTTAAATTAAAAGTGATCAAATTTTTTTTTCAGATTACAAATAAAAAAATTATAGGATTAAATTAATTTCTTTTTTCCTGCATTCTTTTTTAATAATTTATTATGTTTTTCGTATGATTGTAAATTAATTTCCTTCTTCCTGCATTATTTTTAATAATTTATTATGTTTTTCTTATGATTGTAAATTAATTTCTTTCTTCCTGCATTATTTTTTTAATAATTTATTATGTTTTTCGTATGATTGTTTTCTTGTTTTTAACATTATAACTTCTCTTAATCTATTCACTATTAAATTTTACATACTAGGGTAACATTTTTTTAAGGAACTGCAATGAAATAAGGGTAATGTATGACCTTCCTGCAATCCCAGATAGCATGAACATTAGCAGCAAGTTTGATTTTTTCTGACATTATCTTGTCGTGATAAATTTGAATTGAGAAATTCGCAGCAAATCTCCCGTAATGTATACCATCACCCACTTGTATGAGTAGTTTGCTATGAAATTGATGGCAAGACTGTCCTTAATTCACGTAAGTGATGAAAACAAAAAATCCCTCTGTTGAGAGAATATACAATCAGTAGATACGCATAAATTGCAGAAATTTTATTCGGTATGCACCGCTTTTTTTAAACGCTATACTTATCAAATTCCAAAAAAAAAGGCTCCCTTGCTCAGTCCGTTTTTCCAATGCAATAAAAAAAATCTTCTTTTATTTTTCCCTAGTAAATTATGCAGAAACCAAAGCTGGTGGTTGTTTTTGTTTCAACTTTTAAAAACCTACCACGATAACTTTTATTCAGAAATACTGGTACTCAAAAAAAAACGAGCCAGCGTGAGTCGTGGGTAAATTTCTATAAAATCTACAAGATAAATCTAAAAAGTAGATTAAAACAACTAGTATCAAAAAACAGAGCAAGTATAAAGCCTCCTGTGGCAACTAACAAAAGATTACCATATAAAATTTTAAAAAGTCTTCTTGTCTCAACGTTCAATAATTTTTCTATATTGAAAAAGTTAAGACTTGTCATAATGAAGAGAACGAATATTTTTTTCAACTGGATTAAATAATATTCAAGGCTGGAGCAGAACAGTTGTAGTTTATTCCAACAGAGCGAAAAATGTCCAGACAAGGAATCGAGCCTGGACACTTGGCGTGCCGTGCCAATGCTTTACCTATTAAGCCATCCGGACGATACCTGGCTGACATAATTCACTCTTATTTGTTGGACATGGCTGCAAACTGCAGCTCTAGTTTCATTCATCCGAACTATAACTATAGCATAGCTTAACAGGCACGGCACGCCATGTATCCAGGTTCGATTCCTGGTCTGGACATTTTTCGCTCTGTTGGAATAAACTACAACTGTGCTGCGCCAGCTTTCACTATAATAAGATAAGACTGCATTACCTATTCTTTTACGTTCATAGATAAAACAAAATGCTGCATCTATTCATAAAGTTCAATACATTACGTTATCGAACTTATTTATGCTTATATAGATTTTTTAAAAAAAGATTTTGTTCTGTGATATTACATGTTTCATGACAAAGTGAAAATACACATCCGTTTTTGTTTTACACACTATTCTATATCGTGCTTGATTACATAAGGGGATAATCTCTGCGACTGTTTTTAAATATTGATCATCGCTACATTTAAACGCAGAATTTCGGTCATAAATACCCGAAAACTATAACTCAAATATACTGGTGAAAAATGTCCCCTACAGTAATCAGGTTCTGCTACTGTATAACATACTGCATTCAATCTCTTTTGTATTTTTATCTTTATTTAACGTTTACTGCTTTTATAGTACATCTTAAAGTATTTTCTAAATAAAAAAGAAAATGGAACTCTATTTTATACGTTGGCCATTTTCATACTTATCTAGGAATTAAAGCGAGCGTCACTTAAAAGGCAATCACAATTCAATTATTTTACTTTAAAAAATAGCATCGGATAATTTTTCTTTATTGTCTTTAGGAACGTTTCTTATTCAAAAATACGCATCATTGATTGAATTTATATTGAACAATTTAAAATAATTTTTTTAAACTGAATTGCGAATAGATTATTTTGTTTCTGAGATTTCAATACAGAAAATGTTTCAAGGCTATTTTGATTTCTTCCTTCCGGAATTGGATTTTCATTAATTTATTACTGTTTGCCTTTTTTTTCAATAGACATTTCCTAGTCTATTCTGTATGAACTTTTCAATCTCACAGTGTTACAGTTAATATATTTTTTTACAATATTGAAAAAAGGAGTTTTTTATTTTATAGTCATTCATTTAGTGAATCGCAGTTCTGAAAATATCGAGTATGGATTAACATCTACATCGTTCAAAACAGCATCGATCACAATAATAATCGATTCTCAAATGCTAGTATAGGATGTTCTAGAATCGTTATCCATAAAGATGAACTTATAACCATTGAGCTATTAATAAAGAGGAACTGAGATATCCTTCCTTAACCCTTTCACGCTCGAATTAAATTACGGTTAAAAAATTGAAATTGCTTATTGGCACCACTTTTATGAAAAAGAAATATTCACCTTATTTAATGACAGGAAAAACGATACTAAGATATAGCCAATTTCAGTATTTTATAAAACTGGTGGGGACCAAACAATCTGAGTGAAAGACGCAGCCCGAGAATATGACGGGAGCGAGAATTAAGCGGTTAAAATAGTGAAGCTTCAACTGTAACCGCCTTCTCAAGGCCTAATTAGATCCGGTGGAAAAATTCACCAGTAAATTTATATAGAAATTTTCTCCGTATTTAAAGGCCTTAATAATGCAAATTTTCTGTCACATATAATGGAGAAACAGATTTTCATTTTTACTGGTGGATGATTACTTTTGCGGTAGTCAGGCACTCCATTTCCGCCATATTGTGACAAACGGTGAAAATAACTGACTGTTTTACATGGCAAAATGGCGCCAGTAAAAACAAATAGAAGTTTTTACCCTATTTGGGAGGAAATATTTCCATAAATAAGACTAAAATTTCTATTCAATTTTACTGGTGGGAATTTTGTACCGGCGGTATTCAGAAACTGTAGATCCCATTTTTTTTTAAAAAGCAGCCACCATCTTGTGACAGCCTGCTCAGTTACTTTACTCGCAACTGGTAGACAGTATGCTATATGTCTCCTCCTCTGTATTCATAACTCTATTCTTAAAACAATAATTCCAAAACTTAGCGATCAATTGTCAGCAAATAACTGGTGTAGATCGATATTTCTGGTGCTAATTTCGTAGGAATGTATTTTCATTTTTTTTACTATTTTAGAGGCAGCACTTCTGCCAAATATCGCATAAGGTCGCTTTTCTTTGCAGTTTAAATTGTTATACTTTTAGATTAGAAGGCAAGTTGGGTTACTATTTTTCTAATTTCTATTTTGCAACTTCGTCCACTCACCCCTCCCCCTGTTTCCCCCAAAATAATAACTTTCTTAATTAAGGCCCGATGTGAACGGGAACATTTTTGCCATTCTTCTGCAGTCATTTCGCCACCAAAACCAAACATTGATATTATATCTACATAGCTGCCAACTTTTACGTTTTCTTCCTACCACTAAAATTTTCCAGTAAATATTGCCTTCTTTAATCGTCGAAATCTCACGATTAAACAAGACGAAAATCTCTACAAAATTTTAGTGGTAGCAAAAAAGCGTAAAAGTTGGCAGCTATGTATCTGGAACAGTTGGTGACCAATGTTTATGAACTATAATAAAAATTTTCGACTTTTTTCCAATTCCAAAATTGTATCCATAAATTAGAGCCGCGTTACTCAAGGTTTACGTATGTTAATTTGCATCTTGTATTTCTCAAGTGTGTCTGCCGCCACCCCCTTCGCCCCTTTTTAATACTAGTTATCCTTAACAATATTTTTCGCCTTGTCTAATCCAACATCTCTACGGTTACATAAAAAACTATTAATACTTATCGGCGCAGAGTAATTTTGTTTATAAACTGATCAAATAATAGACTGACACCGCAATTTATAAACGAATTTATTAGAAAATAAGAAATTGCTTATTTTCATGTACATTATAATAGGAAAATTTTAGTTAAATATTCTTGTTGCCGTTCGTCAGTTTTGGAATTAAAATTTGGTGAACTTTTTTAAGGACACCGCGCCGGAAAGGGTTAAAATTAAAACGTTCCAGTGCTAAAAAAAAAATAATAATAATAATAAAAATTCACTACCAAACATTGAACGTCTACGTAAACACTCGTTCTTTTGGTTTTAACCATTTCCGGCACAGAGTCTAGAAAGCAAAGATATGCCATTTTTACTGCTTTAAAAATGAAATATTGCATAACAAACGGTAGGAAAACTATCTACGTTTTCCTATCGCTACTTTAAAACAATAATTTTCGTATTTGATTGCTACTGCCCACGTTAACCCTTTTCGGCACGTTGTGCCCGGGTCGGGATACCTAATTTTAATTCCGAACTTACGAATAGCACCAAGAATATTTTAGTAAAATTTTGCTTTTACAATGAATTGTTAAAGTAACATGTTTTTAATTTCTAAAAAAGTCGTTTTAAAATTCCGGTGTCAGTCAATCATTTGATAATTTTACAACAAAAACTGGCCGTACCGGAAAGGCTTAAAGGAATCACGTTTGTGATCAGTGTTGCCAGATGAGGTACTTTTTTTAATTCAGATTTCTTGATTGGCACCACTTTTTTGAAATGGTAAAATACGCCTTATCTAATGGCATATTAATTAAGGCACAGACAAGGGGGATTTTAACGTTTCAGAAAAGTGGTGGCGATCAAGAAATCTAAAATTTAAAAAAGTAGCCCCCTGGCATGTGGCGATCAAGAAATCTAAAATTTAAAAAAGTAGCCCCTGGCAACACTGTTTGTGATTTCAACTTTAATTATTATAAACGCTTTATTCGTCTATCCAGTATATACTGTAAATAGTGTTTACAGTATTTATCTGTGATTGAACAAAGTGAAATTTGTTTTCGAAAATTGAGGTAAGTTTTCGTACATTGATGTTAAATGTTTAGTATTCTTGATATTTTAATGGTTTGTGCAATTACAACTTTTCAAAAGAATTTTGTATCATATTCGAGACTTTGAAAAATCTATAAAAGTAATGATATTTGCTGAGAGCAAACAGCATCTAAAAAATAAATAAAAGTTATGATATTAACATTATAACTGAGATTTTTATGTTGTGTTTTAAATGTTAAACATCTACACATCAATTAAATAGATTTTAATCCTTTATGTACTTAATTATGAATTCCTGAAAATTTTATCTTCTAAAGCATTTTTCGTGAATTTTTGAAATTGCATTAGATGATTTACATAATCATTTAGTAATAAATTTTAGAAGGATTAATTAAATTTTAATTTATAGGGAATTTGTGCGGTATTTATAACCCCACTCAAATCATTTATTTTAAATTTAAATACTGTTCTTCGTATTTTGTAGAATTAGGAAATGTACAACTATAATGTTCTTACAATAGAAATATAGAAATATTTGCGAATTGAAAATCCCCCACCCTCCCTAACGTTAAGAAACCTAAAAAGGTGCAAAGGCAAAAGAAATCATCCTTTAAAAATATTTTTGTTTTATGTAACCAATAATACGTGTGGAACAATATAAAATACTGCATCCATAACTCATTATAAACTGTATTACTACTAATCGATGTATTAAATGAATTTTATAAATTATTTTAAAGGTACTTATAAGTACCGTCAGTATATAAAGGGCTAAATGAATTTCAGTAGAGCTTAACCCCTTGGGGACGAGCGACACGTATACGTGCCGCAAGAAGCGCTCAGAATCCTTGTTTTTCCTCACCAGTAAAATTTTACTGAAAAATTTGCCTTATTTAATCAGTGCATTTTCTCGATTCAAGAAGACACAAATTTCTGTTTTTAAAAAACGGTGGCAAAAGATTAAAAATTTCGTAAAAGGCTCCCGTCCCGAAGGGGTTAATAGAACAAACAGTCAAGTTCTTACACTACTTAGACTATGAGAGTATCTATTTTTTCGAGGATGTTACATGACACATTGAAAATAATCAGTATTTAAGGTACAAATAATTATAATTTTCGAATTTTTCAGTTCATGCAGATAACTTTTCATTTATAATGGGTTTTAGAAGAGTCATTACAGGGAGTTAAGAGAAAGGTATTCCATAAGCCGTTTACATAATGGAGTTTTGAATAAAGAGGAGACGATATATAATGCCATAGATTAACATACAAGATGGGACGTTTCCATACAGCGTAATGGTAATGTGATCGCGATCGTAGCGCCTTTAGTGACAATGGGGAAGAAACTCGCCATCCTTTTAAAAATTTTATTATTGAGTATCTATTGTGATCTTTCTTTTTTAATGTTGCATGTTTACGTTTTCAATAGAATCTTACACCGATACTTGAACATAGAATAGATATTCTATTTTATATATCTAATATCTATTCTATGTTCGCGCACGGATATATATATATATATATTTTACATGATGAGTGAACGATTTAACTGCAACGAAAAACAGAGTACAAATTTCGTCTTGAATGCTATATATGAAGTAAATATGATATAATTGGATTTAAAGCGACATAGAATAATGGTGTAATATAAAAATATACGAAGTATTGCACTCTACAAATCCAAGAAAATTTCATAAATATTCCCATTCGGTAGGGATAATTTATAGCCGATGTTTTATTAATTTATGAAGTTTAATGTATTAAACAATCGTTACAATAATCTTTTAAAATTTACGCATTTTCTTTCTTACAGATAAAATAAAAATATTGCTTTTAATGTGAATAACGTGCAATCAATTCAATAATATTTATAATATTAACATATAAGAAATAATAATAAAATTACAGATGGGAAAAAATTCCTTTCGACAAATTTTTATAATTATATAAATTTAAAAGTTAAAAATAAATAGAGGCATTGACATTACACTCAATAAAATTTTATTCGATATGAATAAATCAACACAATACCTGAATTTGATTTTTTACAATTTAATCTCATAAACTTACATATTTACGTTATTAACAGAACTTTCTAGGGTTTTTCTTTTGTATTATTACTCTAATTATCATTTTGTAAGTTAAAAGTGAAAAATACAAGTACGAAAAAAATAAAAAAGCAGCCAAATAAATGAAGCAAACATAAATATCGTCTGACACCTGCTTCGTTTTAGGAAGGAATAGATATTCAAAGCATAGAGGTTAAACACATTTCTTCAACATAGGTAAATTTTGGAGGCTTGTTAATTCTTCCCCCTTGTCGGTAGTGACGCTAGTACTGTTGCCATTACAGATTTTGTCGTAAATGTCCCATCTTGGTCCTTAATCTATGTATGATGCAATGTCTGCCTGTTGCGAGTGACGTAACTGAAGAGGTTGTCACAGTAACCTCTTCGTTCCCAAAGCTAAAATAATACTACAAATACTCATTCATTGGTTTTAAACAAACAAAATGACGCCATAGATGACAGAAAAAAGAACTTTTCGGAAAATGATACTTTAGGGGACTAGTAATTTCGGTTTACAAATAGGGATTTAAAATGACAAATTCCGTTAAAATATTAATTTAATTATCACTAACACAAATTCACACAATCACAAACTTAAGGCCTTTAATTAAGTGAATGATATACAAATCCTCAAAATATTTTATTGTAAAGGATTTAAGTTAAATAAGTATGAACATTTCTCAATTTCTTGGCCACACCCTCTTGAAGGTGTTTTGCAAACTCATATGAAAACAACATCTATTTTATTAGGAAATCAGCATAGATTTTGCCACTTATTGGTTTGCTTTTAAAGCAAAGAACAATTCAGCTATTATGAAATGAAGTCAAAATGTCAAAAAAGTCAAAGTTTAGTTTTTATGGGGAAAAGAATAGCGATCCGCATATGTGGACCCAGGTAGCGAAGAGGGTATGGCGGCTGATTGTTTTGCATCGGATCAATAGTTTCAGATAATAGCCGAAGCTAAATTCCACCAGTAAATTTTTAATAGAAAATTTGTGTAATTTTAGGGGCCTTTTCTATGAAAATTTTGTCTCACAAATATAGTTAAAATTTCCATTTATTTTTTGTGGTGGCACTAAGCTCAGGTATTCTAAAAATTTTCACTGACACAGGCAGGAGGTTGTCTAGATTGTCACAATATGGAGGAAACGCAGATCTTGACTACCGCCGAAGTAAACTTCCACCATTAACCCCTTAACGCTCGAATTAAATTACGGTTTAAAAATTCAAATTGCTTATTGGCACCACTTTTATGAAAAAGAAATGCTCAACTTATTTAATGACAGGTCAAACGATACTAAAATATAGCCAATTTTACTATTTTATAAAACTGGTGGGAATCAAACAATCTGAGTAAAAGACACAGCCCGGGAATATGACGGGAGCGAGAATTAAGGGGTTAAATATATATATATATATATATATATGTTAAAATAATGGAGTTATGAATAAAGAGGAGGAGACATTTAGTGTACTGTCTACCAGTTGCGAGTGATGTAACTGAGGAAGTTGTCACAAGATGGCGCGCGATTTTTTAAAATCGGATCTTCAGTTTCTGATTACCGGAAAGGCAAACTTCCCACCAGTAAAACGGAATAGTAAATTTCGTCTTATTTAAGCGTCGTATTCGTGGAATTTTTTTTTTTTCTCAAAAATGACATGAGAATTTCTATTTGTTTTTACTGGTGTCAGTATGCCTTGTAAAACTGTCAGTTTGTTTCCCTGGTTGTCACAATATGGCGGAAACGCAGGGTCTAACAGCCGCCAAAGTAAACTCCTACCAGTAAAAATGAAAATCTGTTTCTACCATTTTTTATGACAGAAGTTTTTCCAATAGCAAGGCAATTTAAAATAAGTTGAAAATTTCTATATAAATCTACCGGTGGAAGTTTCCACCGGCGGTAAGTAACGCCTGCGATAACGGTTGCAGCGGAAGCTTCAGTGTTTTAACGATATGTCAGCTTCCCTTTATTAATAGTTCCATTGTTAAAATAAACATTTAATTAATATCAGACTTTTCTTGATTACTGAAAGTAAAAATTCTTTTTCAAAAAGTTCCGGTCTAAAGTCAAAATTGCGGGATAAAAATGGAGGTCAAACTGGCTATCCTAGCCAATACCGCTTATATTGCGGCATTCGTCCATTAGGCGTCCAAGTTTGAAATATCCAATGCTCTATTCTACGCATGGAACTGTGAATAAAGAGGAAATGACATATCCTCAAAATAGTGAAGCTTCAACTGTAACCGGTTTCGCTGTGTCTCATTAATGCCGGGGTAAACTTTCACCAGTTAATTTGTATAGAAATTTTCTCCTTATTTAAACGCCTTATTAATGCAAAGTTTCAATCATAATTATCGGGAAAAACAGATATTTATTTTTATTGGTGGAACTTTACTTCTGCTGTAGCCAGCCCCTGCGTTTCCACCATATTGTGGTAACCTAGACAACCTCTTGTGAGTGTCAGTGAAAGAGATTATAATACCTGGGCTAACTCTCACCAGTAAAATCGAAAATAAATATTTAAACCGAAAAAATATAGCGAAATTTTTTATTAAAAATTTACTGGTTGTATAATGCTTCAGCGATAATCAGAAACTGTTGACCCAATGTAAAAGATAAGCCGCCATCTTGTGGCAACCTCCTCAGTTACTTCACACGCAACTGATAAACTCTACAGTATATGTCTCCTCCTACTTTATTCCATTATTCCACATGTCTTGGATAATATTTCAGTACATACTGAACACATTGGATGTCCCATCTTCGTCCGCAGCCCTTTATTCATCCACTTACTCCGACTCTTTTGCAGAAGCAAGATTCTTAGTTCCCCAGCCACGTCCCGAATGAAAGACTCTCTAGCGAAAGCCAGATTGAAAAAAAAAATCAAAAACTGAACGACTCCTACCTGCTTCTAGCTCATCATCAGCCAGTAGTTGATACCCTTCCAGTAGTTTGATGAAATTTTTGAAATATTGCGTCATTTCAGGCGGAAATGAGTTTTACACGTAGCACTAGACATAATATATTATGTTGGAAGACCTGTTGTCACATTGTTGTCAGCTGACTGCTGTAAGAGAAGCCATTTTGTGATTTTTTTTAAATTAAAAAATGTAAAAATTTAGTTCTTGATTAGTTGGAGACAATTACGGTAAGTTCAAACAATCCACATCCATCTTCCTTATTTCAAATAAAATTTTATATGAATTATTCTTCCCAATCCCAAGCATGATATTTTAAAGATTAATTTTTGAATTTTCGACTGATTGGATTGACTGGGGAAATGAAAATTAAAGAAACTATTTATTTATAATTTTGTTGCTATTTAATTTCAGCAGATGTCATCCTCGCCCATTATAGGACAGTTATTAACCCCTTGAAGACGAGAGTCTTTTACAGAATTTTTAATGTATTATCATCGGATTTTCAAAACAGAAATTTTTGCGTAATTGAATCGGGAAAATGCTTGAATTAAATTAGGCAAAATTTACGATAAAAATTTACTGGTGAGAATAATCACTGATTCTGAGCCCCTTACGCGGCACGAATACCGGTCGCTCGTCCCCAAGTCATTAAGGGTTGTAGCAATCATGTTAGCTTACTTCTAAAACTTAAAAGAAAGGAAATATAATAAAAACTCCGTAGCACTGACTTTATTTGATCAACTTCTGGCGGGGTCACCTTATATTACGAAACATATTCTTTAAAATATTTAAATAAATTCCTTATTACAATAATATCGTTTATAGACGTTTTTCTATTTTTCAATAATAAAAAATATTACTTTTTCAAAATTAGTGATGAAGACGATTTATCTAAATTTTCGGCTATACTTACAGTATACTACATGGGGCAGTGATTTTCTGTTTGGCAGTTGAGACTATGACAGTATACACGGAGTGTCACATTTAGTGATATTATATTGCGCACAATTTTATTTTCTACTAAAAAATAAATATATCAGGTACTGAAAAAGTTCGTGCCCGATTTCATAGATGTCAGTAGCTTACAACTTTGACTGTGCTGATGCTTCTTGTATAACCATATTATTAACTGATAGTTATCTGCATGTGTCGCAAGTGAACATAATGTTAAAAAAAAGTTTTTGAAATTAATTTGCGTGCAAGGAAAAATGGAAAAGGAAAAGTTACATTTTCATCATGTTATGTTATATGAGTTTAAAAAAAGGAGTCAGTGTACAACGTCTAGAATATATAGTGTGGAAATCTGCTATCCAAACAAAGCTGTACCCCTTAAATGTGCAACGGTGCTGAAATCCAGGGAGCCGATCTTAACGACATCTGTTTTTATATTTTTAAATTTCAAAGTAAAAATCGTATTATTACAGCGTCTAGACCATGTTGTCTTGGAGTTTTAGAAAATATCCTGCAGATGTCGCTGTCATCGACTCATTGGATTTCAGCATCGTTTGCAATTAAAGGGATCCAATATTTTAGCACTTTTTAACACTTTCCAACAAAGTTGAAAAGTGTTTATGCATTCGGTTTGTCTGGCCTTCTGGTCGTCTGTACGCGCTCTAACTCCCGTAAATATACTCGGATCGTTCTGAAATTTTCGGATGTTAGTGAACTCTACCATAGCACGTCCCCTATTTCAAATGAAGTTTGTAGCATGTTTAGTTCATTTACAGGGACAGTCAAAAGTTTTCCGTTACATTACGTCCTATGGGAAAAAATCGTTTAAAATGATTTTTAATGATGTTACTTGTTTTTCAAACATATTAAAATTGATATGCATTTATCAAGTGCACTAAAATATGCATTCCGTAGAATATGCGGTGCAAAGAATAATTATTATTCCTTTACAGGGCCACACAAAAGAATTCCATTACATAATGATATACGGGTGGAAGGAATTTTTTCCGGCATATTTTAATTATGTTAAATTATTTCATGTATAATGAAACTGATATACGTCGCTGTGGTTTACTATAACTTATTTCATGTATAATACGAAATGCATAGCATTTACAGGGACACACAAAAGATTTCAGATAATATACTGTATCCGAAGTACTGTACGGTAGCAATGATTGCTGGAAATGCATTTTTAATTATGTCATGTGCTTTTATGTTTCACTATATTTATGCATTGTATATGGTGTGTATACATTCTGAAATTCATATACAGGGCTACACAAAATATTTCGTAATGGTTACTGGGTATGATTGTAAATTGTTTAAAGGTGGTTTTTAAATGAGTTATGCATTTTTACGCTGAACTGCATTTTGTTTACTAAGAAATGTTTGTAGAACATAGATAAAATTATATACAGGGTCACGCAAAGAATTATATACATGACCGTCTATAAATGATAATTTCTGGAAATGTAATTCCAGTAGTTTTAAGAGTGTTTTACTTTAAATAAAACTTTAGCTAAACTAGGGGATCGTACCCGGGCTTCCCGTGTTAAAGAATATAGATGAAAACATTTTTTTAAAATTGAAAACTAATAATTTTTTTTTATATGCAATACATTTTTTAGATACCCACTTACATTAAAAAAAGCATTTTTCATATGGAAAATACGAATTATACAACCAAATAAATTTTTGAAATTTATCAAAAGCAATATTTTCTTATCAGCCCACATGTTAAGAGTTATTTGACCAAGATTTTGCTACTTATGGCATCCTTTTATATTCTGATAATTTCAGAGCTTATACATGTCTGTTAAATTTTTGTTTTATTTATATTATTTTATTTATTTATTCATAGGAAAGTTTTTTTTAATGGATATTAGCCGTAAGAAAAGGATGAACTCTTTATTTTGTTTTAAGGGCAAACGGATTAATCTTTCGTAATCAAGCTCCGCGAGATATACATAAATTTAAAAATATTTCATGCTTTAAAATAGTTTTTAAAACCAAACACAATCAGTAAACCCAGATGAACTTTGCAAACAAATTCCATTTGAAAAAAAAATCGTATTTGGCGATCTAAAAATTTAAATTGTACGATTACAAATATGTTAGATTTGTGCTTTTTCAGTATTATTCTTTTATTTGTTTATAAAAGAAGTATTAATTTCGTTAATTTGTCTTTCACAAATATGTTAGACTGGTCAGTTTTTTTTATATTGTTCTTTTATTTGTTTATAGAGGAAGTATTAATTTCGTTATGCAAAAATAGTCAGAAACACATGCTGAAAAATGTTTGTCGCTTTATGTGCAAAATGTTTATTATTATTGTGTATTGAAATCGGCACGTGATAAGATAAAAAAAATCATGCTTAAAAATTATTTTAGAAAATATAATACATCAATCAATTGAGATACAGTTTTTAAACAAATTGCATTTGAAAGTAAATTTCTTTCCCTATGCGACGAAAATTGAAAATGTGCGATGGTCAGAAGATTAAAAAATTGCTGTAGCAATAATTTCAAGACCGAAATTTGATCATGAAGTGTTGCCATTCGCAAAATGACGTCAGCGTTATGCACATATACGTTTGTTCTTTATAACATAGATACTTAATCAGTAAAATATAATAAAGATCAGTTATTAGGATGTGGTTATCAATTGAGGATCTTATGCTGGTATTCCGGAATGAAAAACAGCAATTTTCACTTTCTCAAAATTTTCATGCGCACTTCTCATATCCATATTCATGATTTTTTTAAAAAAATTGTATTTTGTTTGATCATTTAAAAACCTTTTTAACTCAAAACTTGTAGTCACGATTGTCAGAAACATCTTTTATGTGAACAGACGCACTCTTTACTTGAGGTTCTAATCTCAATTCCGGAGAGTAAAAATCTCCGTAATTTATGTTTTTTAGACGCATTTGTGATAAAATGTTTAGTTTTATCTAAGAAAAGGATCGTTTTCTTTTAAATATGACTTCATTTTCACTTAAATAAACATTTCGCCTAGTGTCTGAAACTTAGTATCTGTACACATGCAGAAGGAAAAACAATATAGAAAATTTATGAGGAAAAATGAGTGTTTTCAAAAGCAGTATGTTATTTTCCGTTATTATGCCCTAATATAATACTCTGCTCCTAATGGAATTTTGCGACACAAAACCCTATACAAATATTTTTATCAACAATTTTGAATTTTTATTAGAAAATAGCATAAATAAAGATAAAAATACCTCATTATTTCTCTCTTGTCTGCAATAATAAAAGCTATCTAATTTTCACAATTTTGGAGAAATTTCATGAAATACTTTTTAAATTAAAATATAAAAGTGGAAATATTTAAAAAAAAACAGATAGTGCGATCACATCTACAAATGAAGAGCTTTCAGTTTTATAAAATATTAATAAAATTGGTTCAGCAGAAAGATCAGGGCAGATGACTAAATGACACACTTGTGTTTTAATAGATTACTTAGGTTACTTAGATATTATAGAATTAGGAAAAATTAAATTAAGCAAATTATGTTATTTTGATTAAATTATAGTAGAATGTCCTAAAGAATAGCATTAAAATTTTATTATTCCAGGGAAATTTGGACAAAAACTTCAGGAACATCATATTATTTTAAACAGCGAATTATTTGTTTGCTTTCCTAACTCTGCGAAGCAAATCCATCCAGGCTAGAATCATCAATTTCTGTAATATAAATCGCTATTATTTGCATGTCATCTCTCTTTTATAAAGACACTCTAAATTTTTGTAAAACATTGCGTTTTAACAGTGTGTGATTTCGATTACATTATTCTTAAAAGTGAAGCATTTTCACCTGTGAAGAATTTCAAAGCAGCTCGGCTGTGAAAATGACGCACTTCTACAAAACATAATTCAGTTTTAAGAATTAAAATACACGCTTTTTTATAAAATTACGTCATTTGCTTCCGCTAAAGCAATCCACTTTTATAATTCAGTCTTAAACTTCGTCTACAGAAAAGTGTCCATGTGACGTCATTATGACGGAATAACAGACAATATTATTGTCATAACCCATATTTTAATTTCAACATTTTTTTTCAGGTTTTATAAGGAAATGGCAACAAACAGATACAGTATCTCCTATTTTCGACTATTTTCCGTTTACTTTCAATGACTTTCAATAGAAATGGGGTACTTTTGTTGCCACTATAAGAAAAATGGTATAAAAAACTACAAAAAAAAAATAATATCTCAAAAATAAATTGAGATACAGCTTTCAAACAAATTGCATTTAAAAGAGCATATTTTTCCTTATACGACGGTGTAAAAATTTAAAATGTGCGATATTTAGAAGTTTAAAAATTTGCAGTAGAGAAAATTGCAAAACCAAAATTTTATTTCAAATTTCAAAGTGTTGCCATTCGCAAAATGACATATGCGTTACGCACAGATATGTTTGTCCTTTATAATATAGATAGTGGCGTGTAATAAAGGTACTAGGTTATCTACAGGGTTAAACAAAAGTATACAAGTATGTTTCCATCTACTAGTATAAATTGCTGAAAGAGAAATTTCAACCTGCTATTAGTTTTCTTGCTAAACTAAATTTCACCATTATATACCATACATATCAACCTACAGATCAAATACAGAGCTATTCAAAAGAATTGGAATACATATTTACTATGGATGGTAACTGCTGAAATCAGTTTTTCAAATGTTTTATGCGTTTTCTAAAATGTTTACTTAGTTATCTTATATACCTTATTTCCATAAATAACGAAAGCAATTTATTGTAAAGCATTCAGGAAGTGTTGGAAAGTGTTTCATAATCTATGCTTAACGCATGATTATATGTTACGCTTAACACATGATAATTATTGTTTAAGTATTACTGGGATAGCCGATTTCCACACTATATATTGTAGACGCTGTAGTGAGTGTTGGATGTTCTACAAAAAAAAATTCAAGACGTTTATTTGGATCTTTCTCCCGCTCTTAGGACAGTGAAAAAGTTGTTTTGTCGATTTCGAAATGGTGATTACAAATTAAACTGTAAAATTCGCTCTGGGCGACTTTCTGGCATTGATAATGACTTAATCAGTGATTTATTGAATCCACGAATTACTACTGAAGAGATTGCTGAGAGACTAAATGTTATTAATTCGACTGCATTTCGCCATTTAACCCCTTGAGGGGCAAGCAATTACGTTTGTGTAATGTTGAATTCCCACCGGAAAATGAGAAAAATTTTATTTCAAAATAAGGAAAAGCAATTTTACGACTTTTTTTCACCAAAGTTAGAAAAGTAAAACTTCATAAAATTTTTCTGGTGTAAATCTTCTTTAATCATAGGTGGGATAAAATATATCCCACCGCCCCTCAAGGGGTTAAAACAACTTGGGTACAATTCTAAACTGGATGCATCGGAAATCCAAATCGGGCACGAACTTTTGCAATCCCCCAATATATATATATTCTTTTTCGCATAACAGGTGAGGGTTGGCAGTTTGGCTTTCATTTTTATACATGAAATTAGAATTTAAGGGGTCTCAGGACTCTTAAAGCTTCCAAATTTTCGAAAATTTATTTTTTTAGATGTTAAACTTTAATGTTTTCTTAACATTTTTTTTTATAATTGCAGGGCTCCCAAATGGTCCGCCAACTGAATACCAATAAATTTTAACAAAAAATTTTATGGTACGTTTGTGCTAGAATTAACTTTCAAAGGTGGTTCCGGGGCGGTTTGTAAGAGAAATCTTAAAAGAAATTTTTTCTACAATAATAATATTGGTATTCAGTTGGCGGACCATTTGGGAGACCTGTAATTGTTTCTTTAAACTTCTCATTAGAACAAAATTTATGGCTTATAGAATTATACATGCTCAATAGCTGAAGCGGCGTTTCCGGATCTTTGAAGTGATTTTTCTCTAAATGTCATTTTTTGGCATAACGAGCAGGATATCTCAAAAACTTCTGAATAATTTTTCATGAAATTTTCAAAATATATAATTCATGTTAGACTGTATAAACTGAACCTAAAGTTTCACTTTTATTGTGAAAAAAAAATTAGGTGATTACTGTTGAAATTTTCAAAATTTTGTATTAAGCTAAGTATAACTTTGTATTAAAAATATAAAAATGCTTTAAATGCAAATTTATTTAGGTTCAGGGTCATTAGTACAGTCTGAAGTATAGTTAGGCACGAAACATTTCATTCTAGTTGCAACATTTGTTTTGTAATCCTGCGCGTAAGACGTTGTATCAATTTTCTGCTCGGAAAATGTCTGACAATTTGGTGTGCCCTATAAATACTAATTCTGTATCTTGCAATTTTCTAAATACATGAAATGAAAGAACATACTCATATCTTTCATCCCAATAAAAATTGTGCTTTTAAGTCATACACGTTTTAAGATATTAAATGTTGAACATGGTGGGCTTTTTTCCTTTTTTCCAATTTTAAGATTCCTGAGACTCCTTAAGTCGGAAAATCCGAAAAATCCGAAAAAAGAATTATTACTTCATGTAATTGCCAATTGTATGTTATTAAATAAAGCGAAAAATAGTATTTGGAATTTCTGTTACGAATTTCTGAATGAAAAGGGAAACCAGGATTGCCTTTTTGAACTCATTTTTCATTAAAATTTTTTGAATTTATACCTGAAATTTCGAATAGTAATTTTTGCTGTATTTAGTAACTGACATTTCGTAAAAAATGTTTAGAATTTTCAGGTCTGAATTGTGAATTTCTGATTAAAAATGAGACCAAACTGGATACAGTGTAACTGGTCAATATTTCTTTATTTTGTGGAAAGCATTGTTACTACTTCAGATCCTCATAAAATTACATTTTTTTAGGAAACGTGTTTAAAATCTCGGGAACTATTGCTGTTATGTCTTAATCAATGTTTCTAATAGTTTTTTTTCTTAAATTCAAGATAGTTTTATTTCCATCATTTTTAGGTGCGTTCGTAATTATATAAATACGTAGCACCCCAAGTCGTCATCTGGTCCATCTGTCCGCGTATAACAGCACAAAAGCTTCCGAAACGAATGGTTTGAAATTTAATATATGTAATAGTTGCGAATTTTGTCGAGTCAGTTCAAATTCTGTGAAAATCGAATCAGAAGTTGAAAAGATATTAATAAAAGCTTTTTCATTGTATTAAATTCTACCCTACCTAAGTAATTCCAAGGAACTATTAATTAAGAGGAACAAGACATATCCTTAAAATACTGAAGCTTCAACTGTAACCGCTGTCGCAGGCATTGTTTACCGCCGGTGGAAACTTCCACCAGTAGATATATATGGAAATTTTCAACTTATTTAAACGCCTTATTATTGCAAAATTTCAGTCATAAATAATGGCAGAAACAGATTTTCATTTTTACTGGTAGGAGTTTACTTTGGCGGCTGTTAGACCCTGCGTTTCCGCCATATTGTGACAACCAGGGAAACAAACTGACAGTTTTACAAGGCATACTGACACCAGTAAAAACAAATAGAAATTTTCATGTCATTTTTGAGAAAAAAACCGTGAATACGACACTTAAATAAGACGAAATTTACTATTCAGTTTTACTGGTGGGAAGTTTGCCTTTCCGGTAATCAGAAACTGAAGATCCGATTTTAAAAAATCGCCCGCTATCTTGTGGCGATGAATCTTTGAGAAGGAGTTTTCTTTAGCGGTAGTTAGGCCCTGCGCTTCCGCCATATTGTGACAACCACAGAAACAAACTGACAAGCTGTTTTACAAGCATACTGACAGCAGTAAAAAGAAATAGAAATTTTTAGGTTATTTTTGAGAAAAAATTTCATGAATAAGACTCTTAAAAAAGACGAAATTTTCTATTCAATTTTACTGGTTAGAAGATTGCCCTCGCGGTAATCAAAAACTGAAGATCCGATTTTAAAAAAACGACCACGATCTTGTGACAACCTCCTCAGTAACTTCAGTCGCCACTGGTAGACAGTTCACTATATGTCCCCTCCTTTTTATTCATAACTCCATTAGTAATTCATTGATATCCGATGATAGATAATGATTCTAAGTTGTTATAGTGATGACGTCCAATTTAAGATGGAGCCATATTATTTCCTTATTACTGAATTTAATATATATAATCGTAATAAATTTAGTATTCATGCATTTTTGCATAAGAGTGCAACAGCTATTGCACCAAGATCTGAATATTTATAAAACTAGTTATAGTAGAAACGCATTTCATTTGCCCCGTTTGACGTATAATTTTCGACTTCATTTGTTTTGAAATAGTATAACTGGTCTTATTTTCTATTTATTTAATCAGGGATTAAAAAAGACAAATATTACATATAAAAAAAAAAAAAATTGCTACCAATCAAGCAAGCTGAATTTTTTTAACTATTGTAGTACAAAAATAAATATTGTATTAAAATAGATTTTTATTTACCAATTCAAGAGTATGGATTAAATCGTCATCACTTTATCAGAGTCCGATAATTTCTATAGCAATTTTTATCGCAATTTTTTGAATTATATAATTATTTAAGCGGACTTAGAACTCTTAAAAGTGTAAATAATTGTCCATTTTTGTGATTTTGAATTTATAAATTTATATTTTACAAAAATAATTAAATAAATAATAAATGGCTCTTAGTTAATTTCATTTTTTGTATCATAATGAAGAAATTTAATTTTATTGGGTTTTTAGCTTAATGAGCAGAAATTTTGAGGACAGATTGCGCTTGATTACAAAATAATTCCTTTTGTTTTGAGTTAAAAACAAAAGTTTCGGTCGGTATTTAATTATACTTGAGTTATCTAATTTAACCTGATATTTAGTTTCAGTATAAACACACTTATGCTTACATTGAAGCTAAAAGATAATTGTTTATTTATAGCATTTTTATATTTAAAAAAATTCATCTTGCTTCAGATTTCGTACGCATCAAGGAATTCAAAGGGATTTTAGGTGATTTAGTACCAGAAATTTCGTAAAGTACTGGTCGCTATATCTAAAGAAAGATTTAATTTTCATTAAATAAGGCAAATATTATTTTACGAAAATTCTGGTAAAGTTCCTTGAAGTATACAAATCCTGTTGCTTATATGAGTCATTCTCTGAAAAATGGAAATTTAATGACCCAGGTGTCTTGAAGACGTACTTTTTTAAAATTACATAAAGAAAAAGTGATTTAAACTATCAATATTAATCAGTTATTCATATAATATAAACTGTAATTATTTGCTTATTGAAATTGAAATATGATAAAATAAATGTATTTTTTAATGCAAATATCATCCCTCACTATGTCCCCATTCACATATGTAGGAAAGAAAATGCTCTCTCTGCCGTTGCAGCATGTATGTTTATAATTATTTTTTTCTTAATCCATTAAACATACTTAAATAAATATGTAGCCATTTAATTATAGTTATATTTTATATAATGAAAGAATTGGGGCACTTTTTAAAGATGTCCCTAGTATTTGTTATCATTCCCTCACAGAACTATAAATTTGCCCTTATTTACTTAGAGAAAGCAGCACATGCTTTATATATGTCTAGGATAGTTTGCACATGAGTAAGGTGAAGCAGCTATCTTGTTGTTTGCTCAAAAGCATTCCTGAATAACTAGCATATGGCTTTCAAGTACTAGATCAAAGTAAGTATTTTTATTATCCATCATTCCCTCATCTATTATAAATTTAATAAAAACTATTTAAATGTCTTTTTTATGTTGTTATATCATTAGAAATGAGTTTCAAAAGCTATTTAGTAACTGAAAATATACATTAGACTAATCATTTTTGTATGAAATGTTTTTCTGAAGTATTCCATCATTCTCTCATAATTTTAATATATGAGGGAGTGATCTAAATCCATTTATATATGTACTAAACAGTAAAATAAGAAAATCTAATGCAATAAAATACACAAATAAGGATAAAAAAATATTATTTATGACAGTATAACTTCTAATTATAATTTCTTTTCTTTTTTAACACTTTCAAGGGTGGTAGTATGTTTATGAAACCATTTAATTTTAATTCTCAAGCGCCACAATGGCACCAGACTTTTTAAAATCTTTTTTCTATTTAACATGTATGTGAAATACAGCATTTTTCTTATTTACAAATAGTGCTTTGAAATAAAAATCTCAGAAAATCCACCAGGTACAGTTTGGTTCATATTATTTTTTGATAAATATAGCAATGAGGTACTTGTAGGCTAAATTTTGAGATTTTTGAGGCAATTTTATTAGGCCGCAATTTTTTTTTTTTTTTAAACAGCCACATTTCAGAGAAATGAACCATATATAATTTTTAAAATTTTAAGAATATTTCAACAATTAAAAAAAGGGTTTTATGGAGTTGCCAGTCTGGTCTTCTTTTTAATTTACGAAAAAGCCAGGCGTGATGGTTAAAAATGAAGGTCAGTTTCCGATTCTCCGCTGCAAAATACATAAGAATCAATTATCAAAAGCTGTAGAACGTGGCACAGCTAAATTTTGCAGGCTAGTGTAATCTTGACACATAGGGTACTATTTTTTCGTCTTACAGTATAAAGTTTTTTAATTTTTTAGTTGCATTTTAAGCAATATAAAGAAAACGAAAAACTAAAATAGTGATTTTTTCTGTTATTCTGTTATTTCTAAGCGCTGGATACAACACTAAAACAAAATTTATGAAGATTTGTATAATAATAAGTATCCTATTCTCATGGAAATTTTTGAAATATAATATTTAATCTCTCACCTTCTGGCATAACTCCAAGGTTTTCGTTCTATGTATGTAAGAAACTCTAACATTGACGTTAAAAAGTTTTACATTATTCTAAATAAAAATATGCTTTTGAGAGAAAATTTTTATGAGCAAAGTAAAGTTTTTGAAAAAATATATATTTAAAGAATGCAAGAATTTCCAATTATGTAGTCTGAGTTATGAATATATTTAACATAGATCATTATGAATAAAGTTGGAGGGGAAGAAAAATAAAAAACGGTATGCTGTTTACTATACTTTTAAAAAGAAAACTCTAGTTAGTGATTATTTATATTTACCGTAAATTGTAATATTCAGAAGTTATTTTTATGAAGGTACAATTAAATATTAAAACTTCGGATAGCATGAAAATCTCCAGTATTAAATTGTATAATATATTTTATTTTCAAGAAGTCAAAAATAAGTATTTAACGCCTTAACTGTTTTTTTTCTTTGGACACTTTAAACTGAAAATAGGTGCGACACACCACTTATTTTTGTACTAAAATCATAGCTGCCAACTCTTCCGCTTTTTCAGACCACAAAAATTTAATAGAAATTTTTGCCTTATTGAATCGGCAGATAACGGCGATTTAAAAAGATAAAATTTACTATAAAATTTTTGTGGTCTGAAAAAGCGTAAGATGTTGGCAGCTATGCTAAAATATATACCTTATGTTATAGAAAATGTCTGATAATTATTAAAAATAAGACATGAGTTACAAATTAGCGGTATCCGAAATATTTTCCGTAATGTAATTCCGTCTATAATTCTGTAAAGAAGCAATCAAAATCCTCTTGCTAGAATTCAGTTCGAGCAAAACAGTTAATTGGTTAAAAACCGATATGATGAAGAAAACATCTATTTTTGTGCTAAATTGCACATTATACGTAGATTCGCTTGTATTTGGTACCGTAATTTCCGGTGTATAGCCCGCGGATCAAACAATCGTGTTTCGACCCAGACATTTTTTTAAATAAAATGTAACTTTTTAGATTACGGTAAATATTGGTCTTCAAATACTGAATAAAATTTCTGTGTCCAAACTGAATTGTTTGATCTGCGGGCTATACACCCGAAATTACGGTACTTTTATTTCTAATTATAATCTTCGTTTTATTTAACTACTGCCTGTGGCTACCTACGGTTGTACACGGTTGAAAATGCAAACGGATCATATGGTAATTGAATCTGAATGCCACCCTTTTCGAGTAATATTAATTCAAACTGCAGAAAATTAAAAAAGTATCTAAGAAGTACTTTTCTTAAAAATTTCTACTCTAATTTAATTTTTTTATTATAAATAAATTAATAAAACCTAATGGATTTACTAAATTGACGTGTGAAATTTCCTACAAAAATTTCTAAAATTATATAAAGGTTTATTCAATTCAGACACTTTTCGTTTCCCATCTGTCTGTGCTTTGTTGATATCATTTTGTCTATTTCTTTATATCCCTTTTGGAATGACTGCTATTGGAATGAAATGTCTGGGATCGAATATAAGATGTCACATACGTCCGTTTATATTTAAAACAAATTACAATATAAAAGTGTGGTTTCCTACTTGTCTATTTACCGATAATTTCCGTAAAACTGTACCGATATCTCCAGTAGTATATAAACAGGTTTCGAACCAGAAAAATTATTTATTCAGATGTGTCTTGTTTCATTGATTCCATATATAAATTTATTAAAGTGTCTTTTTTGGTAAGGTTTTAGGCTTGGCTTGCGATCTATTCGGCTTTATGAACTTTGAACATCTGTTTCTTATTCTGTCCTTCGATTTTCTACTGCGGAATTCATGCAACAGTGAAGCCCCGCCCTCCTATTTTCGTATTGGATGCCTGTTCGGCCACGTACTTAAATAGACATTCCTCTCTCTTTACTTTCATTCTGTCTTTGATTCTCGGCAGTGATACCGGGAGTTATCGATACTCTCTGTTACAGTAGTGTTTCACTACATTTAGACTAACATTTCCTGTTTTTTCTTATGATGTTCAAAACAAATACTCATCGACAGGGCGTAGATTTGTTCTACAAACGGGTAACCCCTGGAACTGTATGCTGTTCACTGTTCATAAATTTATTTATTACATATTTTTTCCGGTCAAAAAATCGCTTATTTGACCTAGGTCACGCTAAACCAGTTTTACGGTAATTATCGGTATGTTGGCAGCTATGCGGTTTGTTCCCCAAGGTTTGCGAGGTATCAGATGAGCAGATGTTGTGAAGCAAAATTGAAAATAATATAGCAGTCATCTTACGGATGATTTCCGTAAAATTGTTTCAGCATGACCTAGGTCAAATAAACGATTTTTACACATGATTTTTTTTTTTTTTAATAAATAAATTAATATAAGGAACACAATTGAACAAGAAACGTTTTAGTAAACCATTTTTCTTTTTCGAAATTTGTTTATTTACTACAGGAGATACCAGTAAAGTTTTACAAAAATAATCGCTTAGTTGGTATGTATAAAATAAATAGCTGACAATTTACTGATAATTTTCGTAAAAAAAATTCAGCGGGACCTAGGTCAAATAAGCGATTTTTTCACAGGTAAAATATGTAATCAATAAAATTTATATTAAGAATGCAATGAAAAAAGACACATTTAAAAAATTATTTTCCTGGTTCGAAACGTGTTTATTTACTACAGGAGATATCAGTACCGTTTTACAAAAAATATCGATAAGTTGGCAAGTATCAAAAAGTACAAAGGTTTTTTTTAACTATGATTTTCCTCGAAATGTCTGACCATTTGACAAAATTTACGATGCTAAACGCACTGAAATATTAGAAATTTAATTTTTTTTTATGTATTTTTAAATGCGGCTAGACAATAGAGGGATTTAGAAAACGGAAATATGATACTCATTAAAGATTGATTTTTGTTTTGCCGAGTAAAATATCACTCTTTCTTGCGGTGCAATCCATTAACCGGTACGGGAATTTGTTAGTTTTATTTCAGAATTCTGAAATGGGAACGGACTTATGCGACAACTTTTACATAACAAAACAAGAAAGAAAAATCGTTTTTCAAGCATATATTATAAAACACTTTCCAACATGATCATAATAATGTAACTAAACTGCACCGTTTAAAAAATTAAAATATTACATCTAATTCAACCATATGGAAAAGAATAACACATTTCAAGACCCAATTGAAGCTTTTCCCATCTACAATCGGAAAATTATCCCATTTTGTTTTTGAGCAGCCCTGTATATGATATATAGATTTGTATCTATTAACTACATGCATGCCAAAATTGAGTTCACTTGAGAAATACATGTAGTTCAGTTGAAAATTCCTCTTCAGCAATTTCCTCTAATAAGGACGTCCTGGTACTTGAATACTTTAGTGCAGCCCAGTATATGAGATATAGAATTTATATATATCGAGTAGCAGGCAAAAAATTAATTAAATTTAAAAGCGCATAGCGAGTGTTAAACAATACACTCCAGCAATTACTACTTAAAGGCAGTACTGTAACATATTTCTTTTATGTTTCCCTATAAATGAATAAAAATGCTATTAATGCCTTCTCTAACGTAATTGTAGTGAAATTCAGTGATTTATACCAGTTTCAATACATTTGAAATAGCTTCATGTCATTGACCCTTACCGGCGCGGAGTAATTCTGTTTATAAACTGATGAAATAATGGACTGACACCGCAATTTATAAACGAATTTATTAAAAAATTCGAACTTGCTTATTTTCATGTACATTATAATAGGAAAATTTTAGTTAAATATTCTTGGTGCCGTTTGTCAGTTTTGGAATTAAAATTAGGTGACCCTTTTTTAAGGACACCGCGCCGGAAAGGGTTAAAATACTCTGCAAATGATTTTTCCCCATATACCATAATGTAATGGAATAATTTTGAGTGCCCCTGTAAATAAACTATTAATCCTACATACTTAATATAGTATACCAAACAAGCTTTCGTGACCCTAAATAACCTTTATCAATTGCATGAAAATCCGAGTATATTTACGGGAGTTAGAGCGTGGACAGACGGACAGGCAGCCAGACGAAAAGACGGGCAGAAAAACCTAATGAATAAACACTTTTCAACTTTGTACACTTTGTATAACAAAGTGTTATAAAGTTCATTCTTTTAACATATACTGATAGTAGAATTATTTTAAAATTCCGTTACGTTTTAAGTGTGTGTGTTGGTTCAGCAATTTTTTTTTTAATTATTATTTGTTAATACCTAGAGCAGGGGTGTCAAACTGTGGCCCACCGGATACCACTAAAATTTTAAAGAAATAATCGACAAGTTGAATCGCAGAAATCCGACGATTAGATAAGGAAAAGATAACTGTAAAATTTTAGTGGTATCCGGCGGACCACAGTTTGACACCCCTGACCTAGAGATAAATTTAAAAAAGTAGTTGCCAATTCATATTTATATTAACTGCGGTTTTACTTGAAAGAAATTACAAAAAGGTGTGACACGTATCAATTTCGAATACAATAATATTTGCGGAGGATGCTATTTGAAGAGAACACTAATAAGCATAGCTGCCAACCTTCCACTAATCTTCCGTAATATCGGGATTAAACTGACCCAGGTTAACCATTTTCGAACCAGAAAATTTATTTCTTGAATCTTTATTTATTTAATTTAAGGTTTCTACGTGAACGTATTTAATTTCATTTCATCAAAAAAATTATGTTGCGAAACGTATTAAACCAGGGTCTAATTAACGCACGTATTACGCAAGATTAGTTTGAGGTTGGCACCTATGCTAATAAGTTATCTTTACCATTAAAATATAATCGTGTTATAAAATAATGTCTGGCAGCGGCGAAGTCAATTGGCAGATCTTCAAACTTTTCTCGTACTCACTTTATACATTCAAACGCACTCTATTAATAGAGAATGCTCTTCCTTGAGTTGCATCAAAAATGTCATCATACCACATTATTTATGCAATGTAAATTTCAAAACTCACTGGATGTATTCGTTTTCGATAATTTCTGGTTTAGGGGCATTTTCCCATAAACAAAGTCCCGAAAGAACGATTACACATAAAAACACAGTAAAAAATTCATGATTCTCTGATTTTATCCTTACTGATTTCTGTTTTCATTACGTATATCTACACGAGAATTTCCATGTGTCGTGATAACAGTTTTAAATTAATGCAATTTTGTTTCTGAAAATTAATTAATTTTTTTTATTAAGTTAGTGTCCATTTTTTGCCATTAAATATTCTGTTATCAAATCACACATATTAGTTTCTGACGGATATTTCGTTACCTTGGATCCTAATGGAATTTTTATAAAATAATTTATGATTCAAGAATAATTTAGAAATATTAACAAAATAAAACCATTGTAAGTAACTAAGATTTTCCACTTGCTTTTTAGAAAACTTACTTCTTCTTTTCAATTTCATAAGAAAAGTGAAATAGCCTCTCTACAAATCTTACCCTTTTTTAAGTCAAAAAACGTACATAATAATCTAAATTTTATTTAATATTATATTTTTTATACTTTGGATTGCTTATATACGTTACCATGTATGGTAATTTCAGTTTCTTTTTTATTAACACGTTCACTGCTCCCATAGGAAGTTTAAGTGATCACCAGAGTGCCAAACGTAAAATGACTAATTAACCCTTTCGCGAAGCGAGTCTTTTACAGAATTTTCAATCTTTTATCACCGATTTTTCAAAACAGAAATTTTTACCTAATTGGGAAAATGCTCAGATTAAATAAGGCAAAATTTACAAAAAAAAAAATTTACTGGTGAGAATATGCAAGGATTCCGAGCACCTCATGTGGTACGATACCTATGACCCACGGGTGATGCTCGCGGTATAGAACGAAAATTTTTTGAGAACCACTGGTGATGCTCATTGCAGAGAACGTGTTAAAATAAATAAATAAATAAAAAATAAACTCTGAACGAGGGTTGACAGTTTGAAATCCATTTTTATTCAGAGATATAGAATTCATACCCAAAAGTACGAATAATGCTTTCTGATTTATTTATTGACAGACATTTCGTGATTACTTAAAGTAAAAAAAATCTCCTTTAACTAGAGCTTTCAAGGGCTTTGCACCGCCCCCTGAATACTAGGCCTGATCGCTGACACAAAAATGGAGGATTTTTTTCAGCTTCTTTACAGTCCATTGCATTTTCGTACCAATAATTTGTAAAAGTTTTTTCGCTTTATTATACTCAGGGTTCGCACATTTGTACCACTAAATTTTAACAGTATTTTCAAAGTATTTCACTACACAAAAATATTGCTAAATCAGCGAATAAAGGTGGTGATTGCGAATTCTGTGTTCTAAAAATTAAATGTAAATTTTCTTATCATTAATAGTGGTGTCAGAGGCCTTGGAAATTCCAAGGAGTGTGGGAACCTTGTATACTGGAATTAAAGAAGTCAAAGAAATCTTTATAAAATACTGGTGTCTAAATATAGGGAACCGTGCATACATAAAAAAAGAAAAAAAATCCGTCTTCGACAGCCACCGTTATAGTGTCAGCGCTCCGGCTTAGAATTCATGGGGCAGTGGGTAGTGATACGTTTATGAAACCACGTAATTTTAATTTCCAAATACTACATTAGCACCAGAATTTTAGATATAAATTTTATGTTTATTATATATGTGAAATACGAGTTTTTCCTTTTTCTAAATAAATTTGTTCGTAAATTCCAGTGTCATTCCATGGGTACCAGTTTGACCTCCATTTTTAATCCGAAATTTCAAATACAGCGGAATTAACAACAACAACAAAAAAAAAAAGAATATTTAGCTTTGGAAATCGCTAAATCTCTGCAAAAGATGTCATTCTTAATTTTTGGTATGAACTCGGAATTTCTCATTAAAAATGGAAGGCATACTGGCAATCATGTGTCAGTCATTGATTTCAACGTTATAGCAATGGAAGTGCATTTGCCCTGAAAGCATCAAAAATCTCCAGTATGAATTCAGAATTTTGAAATAATAATTAACACCCAACTAGCAACTCTGTTTTGAACCATAAATTTCTTAAACGAATTAGGTTTCTGATGACTATCACAAATATAGATTATATCATCTACATTTCATTGAACAAATTTTAGGTTTCAACAAACGGTTTTTTAGAATAAACGACCAGGAGATTCGAAATTATGCGTTTCGTAACTGATTTTGTTAATTTATAAAATATACTTCTCTTAAAGCGTCAGAAAAGTGTATTTTTCGATGAACATACATATGAAAAGAATAATTTTTTGAACATTTTAAAACAAAACACGTAAAAAAAATCCTACAATTACACTATTATTAGAAACAAATCGTGTAATCCTACGTAAGCAAGTCTTAAAACAATAATATAAAGTCACTTATCTAAAAATTTTGAAATTTTGCGCCAGATTTTTGTTGAATCACTTCACATTCGCGCATGCAATCTTCACGATTTTATTAATATCTATATCTTAAGACTATACCTATACGCGTTTATACAGTGGCTCAAATTTGTTTTGTTGCACTCGTGTTTTTGAAATTTACTTATAAAAAACATCATCTAAATATTAAAGGATCTACTTAAAAAAAAAAAAAAAATCATATAAACTTTTTTTTCTCTATAATAAAACCTACATATTGCAATGAAAATAAATTCAAAACTTTTCTTCAAAAAATTAATTTACCGAGAAAAAAGCAATCTCACATAAGTAATTGGACACTTGTTTTGCAATGAAAATAAATTCAAAACTTTTCTTCAAAAAATTAATTTACCGAGAAAAAAGCAATCTCACATAAGTAATTGGACACTTGTTTATTGTTATTAACACATACACCTGACTTGTGTGCTTGACATCTAGGTCCGCTTATAAGTCATCGTCAATATACAGGGACGAGATAGCACAATGAAATTTACAACACAGAGAAATTACATCCGGGAGCTCCACAAAGAGTGCGCAATGGAGCCAGCGAGAGTCGAACTCGCAGACTTCTGCCGCTCTCAATGCTTGGCGGCTGGCAGCGCGGTGTCCTAATCGCTCGGCCACCGAGGCCCCAATTAGACACTTTGAAGATTCAATAAATGTAAACAAAAACATGCAAATAATCAAACTTTTTAATTGTTGGGTATCCTTTAGCTGGAAATAACATTTTAAAAATATTTTGGCGTGGATGCAACTAATTTTTTTGTATAAGAATGTTCAATTCTGTTCCATTCCTCTGTTAATATTGTTGTAAGTTATTCTTTTGAAGAAATACCTATGTTTTCTTGTTCTTTTCTTCAGTTCATGCCACACATTTTCAATTGAGTTTAGATCTGGAGAATATGGTGGAGTCTTGATAACTTTAGGACAGTTGCACAGCAGCCATAAGAGAACATTTAAGGCTGTGTGTGGGATCATTATCTTAATACAAGTTGAATGCGTTTTGAATTCCAAGTTTTTAGGCAGATATTTTTAAGTTTTCTTTCAGGATATTTATATACTTATATTGATCCGTATTATTTTCGATGGAATTTCACGTACCAGAAGCAGCAAAACATCCCAAACCATTATGCTTTCACCTCCATATTTGACGGCAGTTATTTTTTCAGATTGAGCTCTTCGTTGGACTTTCTCCATACAGTTATTCGACCATCAGACCCAAATATGTTAAATTTTGCTCCATCCACAAATATCACGTTTTTCCAAAACGATACATCTTCGTCTACCATGGATTTTCCAAAATCCAGACGTAACTTCCTTGCTCTTTCATTAATGAAACATTTAATTCTGGCAACTCTACTGTTGTATCCATATGATCTGAGAACTCGTCTAACAGTTTCAGGTTTTACTTTTATTCTAAATCTGTTTTCTAATTTTGTTATAAGTTTCACTGCACAAATTCCTGGATTTTTCTTGATTTTATGCATAATAAACCTTCGATTCCTGGGAGTTAGCTTGCGAAAAGCTCCTGATTTTAATGATTTTTCAACATTTCCACGTAGTTTTTATTGTTTTATAACAGCAAAAACAGTTGCATGACTCACTTTAAAGAGTTTGGCGATAGTTTGATGCTTTTACCATCTTTAAATGTTCTATGATTAAATTACGAATGGAATTTTTTTAAAACTTTGTAGCGTCCGGCCATGTTTGCTTCAAATATAGAAATGTAAACAAATTTACATGAATTAGTAGTAATTTCAAAGTGCAGACGATAATATTTGACTTATATTTCAATTTATAATAAAAATAAGTAACAAAAATTATCGTCTGTCACAAAATTTAGTAAAGCTTTCAAGTGTCCAATTACTTATGTGAAATTGTTTTTAACACTTTCTCGGTAAATTAATTGTTTGAAAAAAAGTTTTGAATATATTTTCATTACAATATGTAGGTTTTATTACACAGGGTTCATACGGGTGCTTGAATTTCGAGGTTAAGAAATTCTTCGGTACAGGTATTTTCTTATGGAAAATCTCTCTTGAAATAAGGTGAAATCTCGTCCGTTTAAGCTAGATTTATTTGTCTATAAAAATAATTCTCATATTTGTCCTTGAAAAAACGGGACATGTGTGTTGTTTTTATTTTATGGTGATATATACAATGCTTTAGTGTTTTAATTGTTATTTATCGCTAGTTATATAAGGTATATATATAAGGTCGAAACGGCACTTAAATGCCGTTTCGACCTTATATATACTATTTGAAATATTGTTGAACGATGATTTTATATAAAAACAAAACAATAGAAGGTCCATCTTTTTCTTTGAACATTATGACCTTAGATAGATGTTCCAGGCTTACTCATGAATGAAAATGCACCAAAATAAAACTTTGCATAAGTGCTAACTTCAAACTAATCTTCCGCAATACATGCGTTAATTTCACCCTGGTTTAATGCGTTTCAAACCAGAATTTTTTCAAAGAAAAGAAATTAAATATATTCGACATAGAAACCTGAAATTAAGTAAATAAAGATTCATAAAACAAATTTTCTAGTTCGTAACGTGATTAACCTGGGTCAAATTAATCCTGCTATAACGGAAGATTAGTGAGAAGTTGGCAGCAATGAGTTTAATGTCAAATTTGCCAGTCTAATAAAATGTGTTCAAATATTTACTATAAATACATACATTTTTCTGTCAAAAGCTTGCTATCATTTTACGCAAGAAACATGATATAAACAGGCCTCAGAGTTGTCAATTTTTTAGCCAAAACTAATTTTGTTAAATTATTTTTATGGCAGATTACAACAAAAATTGCCATAAAAAGATCACCATAAAGCGTATTTCTAAGACTATTCCAAGAAAAATCTAAAACAGAAAATTTCCTGGAAATAGTGGTGTTAAAAGTTTTCATTTGGTCTATATAATAAAAAATAAATTAAAAAAATCAAAAACCCGACAGCGTAAAAAGCGAACTAATTAATTATTTCTCATCAATGGGGAACAATTTTTTTTATATTACTTGCCTATTTTCTTATTTACTTGTATTGATGACTTTTAAGTTGTTTTAATTGTTAGTTCCATCTACCAATTGTTAGTTCCTATAAACACTGTTTTGATGAGGCCTATAGATGCTATGATGGTTAAATTTGCAGTAAAGATAGAGATCCTACCTACACAACTTCCAGGTTGTGTAATATTTAAACGGAGCTTCTGGCTGTAAAATAGTGAATGAAACATCGTCTTCATTTTGAAAGACCTATCCAATGATATGCCACTCAATATGGTGCGTAATTTGTTTTCGTATCTACCGCCATTTCGAATTTATAAAAATAAAATCTAGCCTATAACCATCGGACGGTTAAGAGGAATCGATAGAGACCCCATTCATTAAAATCCATCCAGCCGTTGGGAAGTTTCGAGGGTTTAAAGAAATCCACATACCCAGATACGCGTGAAACACATAACCCTTCTTGGTAGTCGCGTAAAAAGAGACGTATCCGAGGCCTCCATAGGTGGAACTAAGGATTTAGAGTAATGGAGCCACCGCGATGAGACAGCTACCTGAATAATAGACGTGGGCGTTGATGCAAAAATGGCGGTTGTCAAAGGGGGATTTTTTAAAACATATGTACGGTCCTCTAAATTTAGATACCAGTGCTTTATAAAAGATATCTTTGAATTATTTAATCTCGGAAAAATAAAGCGGGAAAAACTGAAAACAATTTCGGTACCAAAAATTGAGCTTCAAGCATAAATTATGAAATGCTTTCCAACGCAATTAGAAAACCGTAACGAAATTTCGCAGTTAAATAAAGTGAAAGAAGATTTGTTGAATAATTTAACCAGTTTAGAAAACATATAACACATTTAAAAAACCAGTTTTAGCATTTATCTTTCATAGTTTGAAAAGTTGTCCAAATATTTTTTACAGACTTGTATATGATTTATAGATTTGCATAATACTACATAGCATACTAAAATTTTAGTCCGTTAAATTCCTTTTAGCAATTTTAGTCAATAGAAAGAAATCACTTTTTACTCACTTCAATAAAGACTTTTGTACACACCACATATAAAGCTAAAATTTAATTCATGTAAAAAACGCATAACACAACTTAAAAGGCACTTCCCGCAATTAGCAACCATAAAAGGCAATATTTTGTTCTTTAGTTAGCCCTGTATAGGAATTTACCTATATTTTACTGACTTTTATTAGTATACTAAATAATGTTCAGCAGGAAAATGCATAACACAATTTAAAACTACCCTTAAGCAATTCACTCCCACCGTCAGTAATACTAACGAATTCCTTTCTGCAGCTCTGTATATAATGAAGGGAATTTTTACCCAGCACGTACTATAGAAATATTTATTTAAACTTAATTATTGCGAATATGTTAGTATCAGAGAAATATCACATTTAGCGTTGTTACATTATGTACCATTTTATTTCCAACTAATATATATATATATATATATATTTCGCATAATATGTCAGTATTTTATACGCTTTCAGAAATGATTTTCATTGTTTGAGAACTTTCTTACGTCACAATTTTCTAGGAGAGTATTTAAAAAGGCTGAAATGACGATTGGTGCAATTTGTAGCTTTAATTACTATTAAATTTTAATTGTAATACAAAAGTATAAAATCTGGTAGATATGAAATTGTGATATTGTTCCTCTAGCTATAAAATACAGGGTCTTCAGACACTCATCTCCTAAACTCAGAAGATTTTTAGCGGACATCAAGGGCAACAAAACTTGCAGTGGAACATGGTGTCGCATTCGCCTATTAAATTTGAATATAAACGGCGTTCTACCCTAACTTAACCCTTTCAGGGGCAATGTACTTCTATTCGTAAAATGCAGAATCATTGAATGACACCAGAATTTAAAAGTAAATTTATTTCAAAAGAGGTAAAAGCTTTTCTTAATCTACTTAATACAATTAAATTTTTCGTTCTGAAATTTTGGTATCAATGTGGCATTTCTGAATAAAAATTAAGAAGATATATTATATCCCTCCGCCCTTCAAAGAGTTAGACCTTTCCGACGAAGTGTGCCCAGTCCGGGATACCTAATTTTAATTTCAAACTTACGAACGGCACCAAGAATATTTTAGTAAAATTTTTCTTTTACAATAAACATTTAAAATAACATGTTTTTAATTTCTAAAAATGTCATTTTTATTTTCCAGAGTCAGTCAATCATTTCATCATTTTATAACACAAATTGTCTGTGTCGGAAAGGTTTGACATGAGTTGACGGTTGTGTTGCAAGCTGTCCCGCGTAAATCAGGGCTCGAAATAATCTGGTCACCACACATTTCTTACAGTTTATTTCGCCATCTCTTATCGCAGATAATTCTACCATTAGATAAGGTGAAGAACATTACTTTAAAATACCTGTGTCCAGAGTATTTGAGCACCGATTTACGCGGGAAACCGAGAAACGACAGGTGACTTTCAGAAAACAGATGTATATTACAATGAAACTTTTAATAGATATGCTCACTTTCGTTGTAAATGCGACAACATAAAAAAAAGTAGTAGACGTTTCCATTAAACACGCTAGCAGTATGCACCTTACGCTGCACATTTTGGAGTGCAATTACCAGTTCGTACGTTGTCATCGATTGTGCGAGCATCCTCTTTTTCTAGAAATGTTCGTGATGTTATCACACAGAACAAGGTACATATCGTTGCATTTTCAGTGTAATTTGTTTATTTTTCTCAAAATTATTACCTTCAAAATCTGTTTATTTAGGGTGAATATTTTTTGTGGCTAAAAATGTGTTTGACGATGCATGTTCTATTACTTTTATTTTTATCTTGATGCTCTTTACAAACGCTCTGAGATTTTCAAATGAATTTCTGAACACTCTGTATAATCTTGATTTATACAGTACATGTTATTTTTTCGCTTATCGTATATATGGTACTAGTTTGAAAAGTTGAATAATAAACATTGAACTGAAAACTAAAAGCAAATATAGAGATTTTTTCAGTCATTCTATTATCTTTACAGACAAGAGCAAAAAATTTTATTAAAAAATTGTATAATAATAAGCAGCATAATCTCATGGAAATTTCTAAAAAGATAATATTTAACCCTAGAACTACCGGAAATTTTACTCAAGTTTTATAAAAACATTCTACACCAGAATTTTTACTTAAAACTATTTAATTTGTTTATTTAACTTATTATTGTCTGATTTATACATTTAGTTTGTTTTGAAGAAATTTCTGGTTTGAATAAATATTTTGAATGTACATGTCGGGTCCAATGGACCCGTCTGGTAGACGGAAGGTTAATCTCTCACCTTCTGGCATATTTCCAAGGTTTCTATTCCATGTATGTAAAAAACACTAACATTTGAGTTAAAAAGTTTTGTATTATTAAGAAACAAAAGAGCATTTGACAGAAGAATTTTTTGAGCGAAGTAAAGTTTTTAGAGAGAAAAATAAATATTTAAAAAATGTCAGAATCTTTTATATTCTAGTCTAAGTTACGAATCTATATAAGATGACTATTTATGAATAAGGATGGACTGGAAAAGAAATAGTAAACAATTACATTTACTAGCTTACAAACTTATTTTTAAAAAATAAAATATTCTAATTTCTGGAGATTTATCTTAAAAAAGAATATTCTGAAATTATTTTTAGAAAAGTAAAATTAAACATTAAATACTGTATTCGCGCCGCGTAAAGTGCTCAGAATCGGTGACTATTCTCACCAGTAAATTTTTATTGTAACTTTTGCCTTATTTAATCAGATCATTTTCCCGATTCAAGTAGGCAAAAATTTCTGTTTTATAATTCCGATGATTAAAGATTAAAAATTCTGTAAAAGACGCTCGTCCCAAAGGTGTTAATAACATACATTCCGTATTTAAATAAAGCGAAATTAACCATTGAAACTTTCTGGTGTAAGGCAGTGTTGCCAGATGGGCTACTTTTATTAAATTCAGATTCTTGATTGACACCGCTTACTTGAAACAGTAAAATGCGCCTTATTTAATGATATATTAATTAAGGCAAAAACAAAGGTAATTTTACCGTTTCAAAAAAGTGGTGGCAGTCAAGAAATCTGAATTAAAAAAAAAGTAGCCCACTGGCAACACTGGTGTAATGTCAGATACTCTGAACTACGTAATTTCTAGAACGTATTCTATCATGGGAATTAAATGGTTAAAGGTTAAGTTTTATAAAATATATAATTCTATAAAATAAGGAATTTGGAGGCTTACTTTTTAAATTTTTACTAATTTGCAATATTTTAGAGTAAAACAGCCGCACTAGAGTAGTTTTTACTTGTATTGCAGATGTGCAATAGAAGAAAAGATTGACGTATTATATAAAAAAAATGTATCTCTTATTTTCACTTTCTTCTATCTTTACAAAAAGAAAGTATTGGATTCGTGAAAATTTCCGATTTCCGGTTTTCGACGGATTTATACGCTTTAGAATGCTCAGAACACGATTTGATGGTTTTTAGAAAATGTCTGTCTGTGAGTCTGTCTGTCACTCTGTCACTCTGTCACTCTGTGAGTCTGCATGTGACAAAAATTTTGTGGGCGCTCTATCTCAAGAACTAATGCACGGAATTTCACAAAACTTTATATTTAGTTATACCTTGATATAAACGGGACCTGATTAGTTTGGTGAAAATCGCCCAATAGGTGGCGTTGCTATGCGGCATTTTTCACGATTTCTGCAATAGCTATATCTGAAGAACTACTACAGGGATTTTCATAAAATTTGAGATTCAGTTTTTCCATGATACAGTTTGGTGCTGATTACTTTTTTGTGAAAATCGCCCAACAGGTGGCGCTGCTATGCTGCATTATTCATGATTATCGCAATAGCTCTAACTCAAGAAAAAATGCACGAATTTTCATCAAACTTCAGATTTAAAGTTAGTCCCTGATATAAATTAGTGCTGTTTAATTTTTGGTGTAAATAGCCCAACAGGTGGCGCTGCTCTGCTGCATTTTTACGATTTTCGCAAGAGCTGTATCTCAAGAACTATTGCACGGATTTTCATCAAACTTCAGATTTAGTTAGTCCTTGACATGAATTGACGTATAAATTAGTGCTGTTTAATTTTTGTTGTAAATCGCTCAACAGGTGGCACTGCTATGCTGTACTTTTTGCGATTTCCGCAATAGCTTTATCTCAAGAACTAACGCTTAGATTTTCAACAAACTTCAGATTCAGGTATACCTTGATATCATTTAGTGCTGTTTATTTTTGGTGTAAATCACTCAACAGGTGGAGCTGCTATGCTACATTTTTCAGAATTTCCGCTATAGCTCTATCTCAAGAACTAATGCACGAATTTTCATCAAACTTCAAATTCAGATATACTTTGATATGAATGGGTGCTAAATGGATGTAATTTCTTGTATTATTTAAATGATTTAATGGACGTGGTTTATATAGAAGAAAGTTTTGTGATGGCCACATGGTACTAGTTTTTTTCATTATTTTTCCTTTGACCTTTCAGAGAATCATATATAATTTTTTCGAAACAAATAAAAAATCGAGCATTTATGGGTTAAGATAACATACAAATTACTCCTGTTTTGAATTCTAAGACTAATTTTATCCCCAAAAAGTTAAAAATTAAGAATTTAAGACTAATAAATTTTGTTAAAAAATTGAATCATATGTTAAAAAATATAGCAAAGTGTGTAAAGTACGACGACAATTTTTTATATAACTTTTTTGTCATATTTAATACGTTATAGTTATTTTAGATAAAAGTTTCCAACCATAAATATATCTTCCGACCAATGTTGCCAGTGGGCTACTTTTCTCAAAATTCAGTTTTCTTGATTGGCACCCCTTTTTTGAAAAAGAAAAACTCCCTTTGTTTTCGTTTTCTATAATAAATCATTAAATAAAGCGAATTTAACCATTTCAAAAAAGTGGTGACAATCAAGAACTGAATTACTAAACAGTAACCAACTCGCAACACTGCTTCTCAAATGATTATAAATTTTCAAAGCGTCTTATAAAATGGAGACTGTTTTTAATTTCCACTTAATCAGGCCCTTATTAATGACGGGACAAACTGCCACCAGCGAAAACGAATAACATTTTTGCCATATATATGACAGAAATGGCTGCATTAATAAGGAGCTTCAATAAGGTTGAAAATTGCTATGCGAATTTACTAGTGGAAGTTTGTCCCGTTCAAAGTCTAATTCATTGGCACTGACAGGAGGATTGCTTGGGTTGTCACAATATGGCGGAATCGCAAAACTGACTACTACTAACGCAAACTGTAACCAGGAAAAATGAATAGATATTCGTGATTAATTTATCGCAGAAATATTTCAAGGGTTCAAAGAATATAATTTCTATTCCAATTTACGCGTGGAAGTTTGGATTTTGCGGTAATCAGCACCTGTAGAACAGGTTACAATTAAAGCTTCGCCATTATAAGGAATAGATATTCTTTATTTAATTATGGCAGAAATATTGCAAGAGTTTAAAGGAGGTAATTTCTATTCCAATTTACTGGTTGGAAGTTTGGTTTTTGCGGTAATCAGCGCCTGTAGAACAGGTTACAATTAAAGCTTCACCATTATAAAAAGTTCATTTTTATTCATACTTCCATGATTAGCAAGGCCTAATTACCAACGACCGCTCTTCCACGAGTAAAAATGAATCTAATTTCCTTTTATAGTTTTTTTAAATATTTTTGCAAATTCTGCTATTAATTACTGTACTAAGTCAATGATTGATCATTTTGATATAGTAATTCTCAATTATTAAATTGTGTTGAATTACACTAGATGAAAATCCGAAGATAACCCGATTAAAACATCACTAAATTCAAAGTGTGAAAATTTTTGCAACTGCCACTTTTAAAAATAAAAAATGGAAAAACAGGGCACTTGCTATACAAATTTCTATCCATCTTATTACTTAGACAGGGGTCGTCCTTGTCCTGTAATTTCACGACCGGGAAATTCTTCGGTACCAGTATTTTCTTATAGAAAATTCTCTTCTTAAATAAGGCGAAATTTCGCGCGTTTAACTTAAGTTTATATTTCTATAAACGAATAGTGATATAAGTCCTGAAAAAATCCCTTAGCGTACGACCCCTGCTTAGATCAATAAATAAAGTATACTTTCCAGCAAGTTTATTTACTACAAGCAAAGAAGCTTCGATTTCCAAGTAGAAAACTGTGACTTTTTTGGACGGAAATATTACAATTTCACTATTTTTTGTATTATCACAAGAAATTGCTTAAAACAGCATTAACTAACAGAGAAGGTGTATACTTTGTTTCTATTTGGTGCTTAATAGTACAAAATATATTTTCTATGAAATAAAGGCTATTGATAAAACCTACCGTATGGACAAACATTTTCACTTTACCCTACATATATTTTTTAATTTTTCGTTTACCCATACGTGCTCTTAATGTATTTCTCCAAAGTATCAAACTTTTTGTAAAAATAAATTGACAATATCTATAGTTTAAAAAAATTTGTAAGTAATAATCTAATTCAAATGCATAAGTAAACGTCATATCATTATAAAGGATATTTCTTGCTAGATATTAATATTATATTATTAATTGTGATTATTGTGTTTATTTTGATTATTACTATTGTCGAAAATATTAATACTTAACTTTAATAGAGTTTTAATTTTATAATTTTGTGGAATAAAAGTTGGAAAATTCTGTTTTCAAACATTTTTTTCGAAAATTCTGGGGTTAGTTAAATTTTACAGAAACTACATACCCTTAAGAAAGTTAAATATCCCAAAAGTTATTCTTCGGAAATTTTGGCATGAATTCGGAATTTCTGAATAAAAAAGATGTTAAACTGGCAACCTTGATGGCGAATTTCATTTGATGAAAATTATCTTGAATATCATGGCATAAATTTGAATGCCACACATGCGGTAATAGTTTATCTTTTAACTTGATGATATTAATATTTTTTTTTCAATTTAATAAAATATAATTGTTTAAATATGAATATAGATAATTCCTACTTATATTCATACGTATGATATTATCACTCCTTATAAATAATGGGGTAAAAATCTTAAATAAATTTCAAATAGCACGCATTGATTTTTTATATATACTTTTCACTACGCCAGGCGAAAAAAATTTTTTTTCTAAAATGCTGAACACGAAAAAAATAAAATACCCATTATTATGAGAACTGCCTTGCCGTTGAATCGGATAAGAGACCATTAGAATGTAAATATTTAATCTTGCTGTTTTTATTCTCTGAGCAGTCTATATAAACTGGATAAAAATAGACTGGTATCTGTAAGATCAATAAAGGGTAGAGAGAGCATGAAAATGAAAACTTGGGTAGATTGTTGTGAGACAGATTTATCGGATAATTTTATTTAAATAGTGAGCCTGTTTGTTGGGTATATGATGAACTCGAGGCAAGAAAAATGTAATAAAAAAAGGAAAACAAAGAAAGAAATGTGGTTGAATAAAATAATTTACAGCTTTTTCAATATAAATAATTGCACGGCTTTGAAATAACGAATAAAATGTTCAGTTTCTTTTAAATATTAATTACACAGGTTGGATAAATGTGCTTATATTTAGGTACTACTTTTTCTGAATAGTAATTTTCGTCTTATTCAACCCCTTTACTAAGTCCGATGCGTATGTGAATTAAACTAGCATGGTTCATTGAGTAATTATATCTGAGTATCACTATTTCCGAATAGTAATATTTGGCTAATTTAAAGACAGAAATTCAAATATTTTATAACACAAACACAGAAAGCACTTTACACTTTAAAGCAAAAACAGTATGTTCTTGCACTTGATTTACAACAAGCTTAGAAGCTTTGACTTTGAAAAAGAAACTTACTTTTTCGGAAGGAAATATTACAATTTCACTTTTTTTTTCTATTATCGATAAAAAAGGCTTAAAAATAACATTAACGCGTAGAGACAGGTAATACTTTGTTTCTATTTGGTACTTATTAGTACAAAATATATTTTCAGTGAAATAAAAGTTGTTGATCAAACATACCGTGAACATAAACATTTCTACTTTCCCTTACATTTAATTTTAAATTATCCGTTTACCGATATATGTTCTTAGAATATTGCTCAAAGAATTAAGAATGTGGAAAAAAATTCTGACAATATCTATAATATAATTTTTTTTTTAAATAATGCTATAATTCATAATTATAAGTGAACGTCCTATCATTATAAAGGATGTTTTTTGCTAAATGATATTATATTATTAATTTTGATTATTATCTTTATTTTGTTGAACTCTATTCTTGAAAAAAAAATGATACTTTTATTGTGAAACCATCTTACATTTCACACATGTACCAACATTTTAGTCAATGACACCAGGTTCCATTATATTTTCTGCGTTTTAACCTTCCGTCTACCAGACGGGTCCATTGGACCCGACATGTACATTCAAAATATTTATTCAAACCAGAAATTTCTTCAAAACAAACTAAATGTATAAATCAGACAATAATAAGTTAAATAAACAAATTAAATAGTTTTAAGTAAAAATTCTGGTGTAGAATGTTTTTATAAAACTTGAGTAAAATTTCCGGTAGTTCTAGGGTTAAATAATATTTCTACTGTCAATTAAATATTAAATCAATTCTGTATAGCAGGGGTGTCAAACTGTGGCCCGCCGGATACCACTAAAATTTTAAAGAAATAATCGACAAGTTGAATCGCAGAAATTCGACGATTAGATAAGGAAAAGATAACTGTAAAATTTTAGTGGTATCCGTCGGACCACAGTTTGACACCCCTGCCGTATAGCGAGTTTGGTAATAAAAAATCTTCACATAATCACAATTAACCTTAATATTAAATTTCAGTTTTTAAACAAGGTGAAGTTTTTTGTTTGTTTTTTTTTTTTTTTTGGGGGGGGGGGGGCAAATTTTCTAGTAACAACATCAACAACAAATAAAAGTAATACTATACGCTGCGCCAGAGGGGGAAAAAACATTTTCTATAATTCTGAACACAGAAAGAATAAAATACCAATTATTGTGAGAACTGCCTTGCCGTTGAATTGGATAAGAGACCATTAGAATGTAAATATTTAATCCTGCAGTTTTTATTCTCTGAGCAGTCAATACAAACTGGATAAAAATAGAGTGGTATCTGTCAGATCAATAAAAGGTAGAGAGAGTATGAGAATGAAAACTCGGGTGGATTGTTTTAGACAGATTTATCGGATAATTTTCTTTAAATATTGAGTCTGCTTGTTGGAAATCAGATGAACTGCAGACAAGAAAAAGAAAGGGGGAAAAAAGAAAACGAGAGAATGAAAAAATGTTACATAAGGTAATTTTACAGCATTTTTAACATACAAATATTGCACGGTTTGAAATAACGAAGAAAATGTCTATTTTTTTAATAAATTACCCAAGGTCGGCAAATGTGCTTATACTTGGATACCGCTATTTCTGAATAGTAACTTTCGTCTTATTTAACTCCTTGACTATGCACGATACGCATATAGTTTAAACAATGTATGGTTCTTAAAGCAAATGTAACTGAGTGTCATAATTTGAGGGACTCACAACCATAGTAGACGAAGAACATAAAAAAAATTTAGATAGTCCGTTTAGAAGGTGCTTAAAATCTGTTTTATCCACTCAATAAACCGAGTTTGTAAACAGATGACATACACTAGATGATCGGTTAACGAACTTAATCCGTTCCAAAACAGTGTTCGCTAACCCAACATAGATTATGTATTGCTTTGTACGGGAATTCAATTAATTCGTTTTTAAAAGCTAAATAATGTATAAATAAACGGTCAAGTGCGAGCATTACTCGCGCACAGAGGGTTCCGTAGAATAAATATATGAATTTGTAATTGTATTATAAAAAAAAAAAAAAAGTTGCTAAAAGAATGCTAAGACTTTTTAAAAAACTATATAACGTAGGGTTGGGTATAACTGTATATATTAGAAAAGTGTAATCGGGTATACCATGAAAGTTCAAAGAGATATATGGAACAATATCAAATATAGCTATTCGTATAACTCTTTTTTTAATATTATCCTAATCTGTTTATGATGAACTTAATTCGGTACTGACAATAAAGGCAGAGAATAGATAAACTTAATTTGGCATTTCATGAAACTAAATTCAGCGTAGTAATAACCTTTATTTCTACAGTGTATCTAAAACAAAACCTTTGTTCAAAGTTTAAATTTGGCATTATGCTAAGCGCGCTTCGAATTGAGGTCTCAAAGTTGCAACGCCGCCTTGGTCAGTGCCGAGTTTTTCCAGATAGGTGTTTAATTAACTCTTAAAGTCACTCGAGGCGTATTGAGAGATACAATCAATGACAACTATCGCGAATCCCACGGTATTTATGCGATTCATTATAATTAAAATTTTCGATGGCGATGCCCTTAAAAAACGGACACCTAATTTTAATTCCAAAACAGACAAACGGCACCAAAAATATTTTATTAAAATTTTCCTTTTATCATGTACGTGAAAATAAGCAAGTCCGCATTTTCTAATAAATTCGTTTATAAATTCTGGTGTCAGTGCATTATTTCATATGTATATAAATAGAATTACTCAGTGCCGGAAAGGATTAAGTGGTCGCAGGACTCTTACAGCTTCAAAATTTAAGAAATTTTAATTTTTATAGATGTTAAACTCCTATCTTTTCTAAATATTTTGATATAATTGTTTCCTTGAAATTCCCATTAGAACAGAAGTTTTGGCTTTTAGAATTATACCCGCTCAATAGCTGAAGCGGCCTTTCCGAAACTTTAAAGTCATTATTTTCCAAATGGCGTATTTTGGGCATAACGCGCAGGATACCTCAAAAACTTGTGAACATTTTTTCATGAAATTTTCAAAACATATATTTCATATGTCTGTATAAACTGAACCTAAAATTTCCTTTTTATTGTTCAAAAAAATATTTTTTAAAGTGATTTTACTGTTGAAATTTAAAAAAATTTGTATTAGGTAAATGCAACATTGCACTAAAAATATAAAAATGCCTTACATACAAATTTATTTTAATTCAGGGAAATTATTACAATCTGAAGTATAAGTAAGCATCAAACTTTTCATTCTAGTTGCAATATATATTTTGTAATCCTGCGCATAAACTGTTATGCCAATTTTTTGTTCGACAAATGTCTGACAGTTTCGAGCCCCCTATAAATACTAATTATGTATCTTGCAATTTTTAAGTACATGAAACGAAAGAACATACTTACATCTTTTATCCCAATTAAAATTGTTTTTTAAAATCATATACATTTTAGGACATTAAATGTTGAAAATGGTCTTTTTTCCACTTTTTAGAGTCCCGAGACCCCTTAAATTAGTATGTTTTTAACAATTTGACGTTTATTGCTTTTATACTGTTACTGGACATTACATTACACATATATATCATTCAAAATTGTTAACGAGGCACAGAGTACGCCGCCCATGTCCTTATGTATGTCCAAATTGACCGTACTTTAACGGTTAATATCTCGGCTAATTACCGGTGATTTTTTTCGAAAATTATTATCAACAATGCTTTTATTCTTCTGCAACGATAGGTATATTCAGCGATGCTCAACAATTTTTCTGAATGCCCGTAAATCGAAATTTGTGTTTAACAGAAAAATGCTAATTACTCAAAAAATATGTGACCTAGGGTAATCGCTATAATTTCCCGGCAAGGTTTATATTAACGTCTACTACCTCTATTTTTTTCATAATTTTAGTTTCAGTAGATTCGGAATTAGGTAGGGGGGAACATATTTTTGCGCTACATTTTCAACAATATCTTTGTAAATATAATACCTAAAATTAAAAGGAATGTATTTTTGAGTTCAGCGTTACAAAAGCTTTCACAGGATACCCCACATGATATACAAAGAAAAGATTTTTTTTTTCAAGTAGCATAATTAGCACCTCTAGTTTTTTACTAAATATATTTATGAATGTTTATTAATCTGAAAATATGTGGATCAATGGTCTTTATTACTTCTCCGAATTTGAACTTTCCACGTTCCAAAGTTTACGAGTAAAATGGCTCTGACAGATATACAGACAGATAGACAGACACATGAGTGATCTTATAATGGTTCCGTTTTTACTTTTTAAGTACGAAACCCTAAAAATAATATAAATATTCTCTTTATAAGAGGGTTAATATAAGTTCTTATTTAATATGAACAGATCATATTTTGATATCATTGTCCGTGTCGAGTTGTTTTTAACCCCTTAATTCTCGCTCCCGTGATATTCACGGCCTGTGTCTTTTATTCAGATTGTTTGATTCCCACCAGTTTTATAAAATAGTGTACTTGGCTTTATTATGGTATCATTTTATTTGTCACTAAATAAGGTGATTTTTTTTTCATAAAAGTGGTGCCAATAAGCAATTTGAATTTTTCAGCCGAAATTTAATGCGACCATTAAGGGGTTAAAAAATAAATAAAAGACATGCTCTTTGTAAAACCTTTTAGGATTACATTCTTTGACTACGGCATTAAATCTTATCAATTTGTCCTTTTACCCTTTCAAAATCTCCTTAGTTCTCTAAAGGATCGTGTTTGCTGCAGTGGTCGATAAAACTCAAATGGAGCCTAGAGCCTGTTAATAAATTTGTGAACTAAATTTCAATTAAAAACAGTTCTTTAAAAAGATACACAAAATATAAAAATTAATATTTTTGATTTGTTCATTCTAATTTGGGGGTTCTGAAATGTAGGGTCCGATACCCCGGTAGCCCGTGAATTAATTAGGCCATATATGTATACAATTTTTAAAATGTTCTCTATGTCGACAATAGATGTAATTAAATAAAACTCGGCAAATCTCCTGAAATACATCATAGCTCTTCTTAGCTTTGTTTTGTGAGATGTTCGTTAATCGAACATGTGTTCGTTATCCAAACATAAAAATGTCTCGCGAAGGTGTTCGTAAACCGATCTGTTTTTAAACCAAATAATCCGTTAACCGATCACCCACCGTATGTGAAAAGGTATGTGAAAACAGATTTGGTTCACTATGGGAGTGGGTATAATAGATTTTATGCAGTTTCTAAATGGACTATCTCATTTTTTTTTTAAATTGACTTGGTCTACAATGGTTGAGGGCCCCTCACTTAACTTTTTTCGGCACGGGCAATTTTTGTTGTAAGATTATAAAATGATTGACTGATACCGGAATTTTAAAACGACTTTTTTAGAAATTAAAAACATGTTACTTTGAATGCTCATTTCTAAAGCAAAATTTTACTAAAATATTCTGGGTGCCGTTCGTAAGTTTGGAATTAAAATTAGGTATCCCGACCCGGGCACTTTGTGACGGAAAGGGTTAAGAATAATAATATTTGGCTTATATAAATACAGAAATTCTAATATTACAATTAAAGAAAACGTGGTTTTCAAATGTAAAATCCGCATGGATCTTGATATGCGGATTTCGATGGAGAAGTATGTTCACAGAATTTTGCGATTTGTAAATAATGTTTACAATATATAATATTTGTAAATAATATTTACAAAGAAGAATAATACATACATATTGGGCTTGGCTACCAACGGGGCAAGCTTACAACAACAAAAAGGAATAGAAACTTCTGCCTATTTCATGACAGTAATTTTGAATAAATACGGCGTTTAAAAAAGACGAAAATTATTTTTATTAACCCCTTAAGCGTCGCTCCTGGTATGTGTAGGCCACATTTTTAAAAATTCAGAATGTTTGATAGCCACCAATTTTTTGAAGTAGAAATAATCACATCATTCAATGGCAGATAAAATGATGCGAGAATAAACCAATTACATTATTTTAGAAAACTGGTGAGAATCAATCTAAATAAAAAAAAAGGGTAGCCTACACTGCCCGAGAATTAAGGTATTGAAATTTAGTGGTGGAAGTTTGCACCGTTGGCTTATATAGTAAACAATAAACACCCATACGCACACACACTTTGCTCTTAAAATAAAAACTATATCAATACGAACTAACTAAAAATTCAGTAATTGCAATTATGCCAAATTTGAAGAAAAAAATGAAGAAAGGCGTATTTTTTTTAATATTTGATAAATATAAGAATAACCTTTGTATGCCATTGTTTTGCAGTTTTGAAAAAATGCTACATCTTATATTAATTCCGCAACAAACAATAGATGGAAAAGGAAACTTGTTTCATTGAATGAAGAAAATGTTTTAACTTATTTGATACTTTGTAAATTTTCGTAGGGTACTTTAACCGTAATAAGATGAATTCAAACTTAAATTTTCGCAATAGTGACCAACTAATCCGACAGATAAATACTATACTAACTTCATTAAGACAAATTAGAAAGTTTCAGTAAGTTTCTGAGACTAGTTCAGAAAATATTTAATATTTAAAATGTGACTTACTTCGGGGTGGTCATGAATTTTATTAACTCATTCGTAATGGATGTCGTGAATTTGCATATTTTAAATATTTTTAACTCCACTCAACCCCATAATTCTCGCGCCCCTGACTTTCACAGACAGTGAAGCCTACCTTTTTTTAATTCAGATTGTTTGGTTCTCACCAGTTTTTTAAAGTTGTGTAATTGGCTTTATTATCGCATCATTTTATTTGCCATTAAATAAGGAGAACAATTTTACTACAAAAAAGTGGTGGCAATCAAACAAGCTGAAATTTAAAAAGTAGCCTACACATATCGGGCGAAGTGCTTAACCCGTTAGTGCGCAGCTTTACATATATGCACTGTTTTCGATTTAATAGATATTTTTTATTCACAAATACCTAATTCACATCAGAAAATTAAAATAGCAATATTTGCTTTAATTAAAAAATACACATTCTGCATCTAAATAAATCGAAATTAACCATTAACCCTTTCCGGCACGGGCAATTTTTGTTGTAAAATAATGAAATGATCGTCTGACACTATAATTTTAAAACAACTTTTTCAGAAATTAAAAACGTGATACTTTAACCATTCATTATAAAAGCAACATTTTACTAAAATATTCCTGGTGCCGTTCGTAAGTTTGGAATTAAAATTAGGTATCACGACCCGGGCACAGTGTGCCGAAAAGGGTTAAAGCTTTCTGGTGTGAAGTCAGATTCTCTGAACTACGTAATTTCTAGAACGTATTCTATTATGGGAATTAAAGGGTTAAAAGTTAAGTTTTATAAAATAAAAAATTATATAAAATAAGGTATTTTGAACCATACTAATTGAAGTATTTACTAATTTTGCATTATTTTAGCGTAAAACAGCCACACGACAGTAGTTTTTAGTTATATTGCAGATGTGCAACAGAAGAAAAGATTGACGTATTATATGAAAAATATATCTCCGATTTTTTTTCATTATTTTTCCTGTGTTATATACGTTTCAGAGTATCATACATAATTTTTTCGAATCAAAATAAAAAATTGCGCACTTAAGGGGTAAGGGGTTAAGGTTGGTACTTTTCCATTTCCTATATTACATTATTTCTCAAATATATGTGCAATATTCTTATTTATGTAATTAGTATTCTATTCATATAAATAGTTAAGTTAAAAACAACGGTATTAGAGATTACGAAATCTGTTATACCAAAACTTTCGAATTTATTTCATCTTAATCGTAAAAAATGCTACAAATTCTGCAATTAATCAGATAAAGATTTTTAATATTAACAAAAGATATTAGGTAAATATTCAGAAATAGTTGTGATACACTTCTGAGAAGTTCTAAGGAATGTATGCGATTGCATTATTATATATGTTACGGTTGAAATTTGGAAATCGATATTATGCAGAAAAAATAGTCCGATCCGTTGAAGAAAGAAAAATCATTTAATTTATCATATTAACTAGTCAGGGGTCGTACGCTTCGGGCAATTTTTCAGGACAAATAGCAGTATTTTTTATAGAAAAATAAATCTAGATTAAATCTATAAGAAAATACTGGTAGCGAAGAATTTCCTGGACTTGAAATTTCAGGACACGTATGACTCCTGTACCTAGTTAATATGCACATTACCTAGTAAGTTTGCGCATTGTCTATTAGGATACAATAAAGTGAATACACAATAAACAAAAAAAAAAGATATTTACTAGAACAATGGTAAAATTTTTGTACGCTTAAATAATTACCGAGGGAAATAAGAGAATAATACTATGTAGTTATACTATCAAATGAACCTAATTTAAATTCCTAATCTAATAACAGAGAAGGAGATAAAATAAATCATTAGTAAATAGGAAAATGCAAAGAATCTATGAAGCATTTTAAAAGTAATATTATAATCGGTAAATTATGAAATTTCTCCCATTACCTAGCTAGTTTGCGCATTATTTGCTTGGAGCATAATAAAGTAAAAAATATATATAGTTGCTAGAGCAATAGTAACATCCTTCTAAGCTTAAATAATTACTAAGGCAAATAAGTGAATAATACTAAGTAGTGCGATATTAAATGAATCTAGTTTAAATATCCAATCAAATAGCAGAATAGGAGATAGAATAAATCGTTAGTAAGAAAGAAAATGTAAAGAATCTATGAAACATTTTAAATGTAATATTACAATTTTTTATAAAACATAGTAAAATGCTGTTTAAGCTGTTTTAGTGCAATTTAAATATCTGCGACATTTTGAAGTATAAAGTAGCTGATTTTTGCATCAAGCACGTTTATTTGCGATACCTATTTGTATTTTAAAACACCTAGTCTAGTATTGAGTTGTCCTGAAAGTTCGTGCCGATTTTTAACCCCTTGAGGGGCAAGGAATTGCGTTTGTGTAATGCTGAATTTCCACCGGATATTTAGAAAAATTTTATTTCAAATAAGTAAAAGCAATCTTACGACCTTTTTCCCACCAAAGTTCGAAAAGTAAACTTTCATAAAAATTTTCTGGTGCAAATCTTCATTAATCGTAGATCCCATTGCCCCTCAAGGGGTTAAGGAAAGATGTTATGCAGAAGATTTAAATTTTAGTATACATTTATCAAATTATATAAGTGCCATTCTGTTCTCCAATGTTCTTCCATCTGTCCAGAACACTCATAATGCCTTATTTCCAAAACATTTCTGATTTGATGGCAAAATACGTATCGATATGCTTTTTTATGTGATCTAAAGAAATTTTTTTCCGAAGAGAATTTTTGAGAAAAAAAACAAAGAGTAGTCGGGCGGAGCATTGTCTGGAAAGTAGGAAGGGAGTGACAGAATGTCTCAAACGAAGTTTGTTTTTGACAGTCAAACTTTCTCACAAAAGTTTGTTTCTCTACTCACGTGACATGTTTAATATCATCTCACACCACTTTTTGAAAATACTAGGTTGAGCAAAAAGTTCTGGGACATTTGTGAAAGTCGTGCTGTTATGCGCAAATTAACAACAAAAGCAACAAGGAAAATTCATCAAAGTACAGACCATCATAGTCGACAATTTTCTGCGATCGTTTTGCCTGATTCCGGATTTGTTGGAAGTACCATGGCGGCTTCTTGGAAACGAAAAACTCTTGACATGCTTCTTCAACTTCATTCGTTCAGAATCGTTAGATCTTTCTTCCAATAATGCCGCATCAACACATGCAAATCATACTGTTTAATAGGAATTTTGGAGCCGAAGTTCCTGAACTTTTATAGATATACCATTTGTACTCCTATATACGATACATATTCTGGTAACAATTAGATTAAAAATTTCCCAGAACTATTTGTTCAACCTAATAAAAATCTTTCAATATACATTGACAATATCTGCAAAAGAAACATATTATAAAACATATTTTTTAACCCTTTCAGGGGCAAGGTACTTGTATTCTTAAAATGTTGAAATAATTAAGTGACACCCAGTATTTATAAGAAAATTTATGTATAAACAAGTAAAAGTACATTTTCGCTACTTAATAAAAGAGAAATTTTCATATAAAATTCTTGTGCCAATGTGGCACTTACAGATAAAAATTATGTGATGCCATAGCGGCACGACTACCCTTCATGGGGTTAAAATAGTAGTACGAATACAAAAATAGTTATCAGTGGGTAAAAATCAGAACAAAATTTCCGGACAACCCAATTCTAAGAGAGTATTTTATCGTGGATTGTTATAAAGTTATTTCTTCAAAAAAATTTCAAGGAAAATTCTGCCCGGTAATTATTAGACATTAGATATCGTAATCAATGTCTAATAATTAAATGATAGAATTTTCCGGTACGAATTGATTTTACCAAACGGACACAACTTTCCGAACGACCCAATACATCAAAATCGCTCGAGTGCTTTATGAGAAAATGAATTTTTACCTGAAAATTACGATTTTTCAGGGTAGCCAAAAAACTTAGATATTCAGAATTCGTGCTCTTTGTGAATGACAAATCGAGTTTTTTTGTTACGTATCGGCAGAACTGACGTTGGAAGTTTCGATAGTCGGTCAAATGTTTATACACCTTTATAAAATCTTCTTATTGTTCAATCAAATGACGCCAACTTTTTGTATTTTGTTTTATGTTGAACTGTTGCTTGTATTTTATGAACTTGTAATTTTTGTTACAAAATGGCAAAACTGAACAGTGTTTTTGAGGGAATACAAGTCTAGATGCAATCATAGATGAAACATGCGAGCATTAAGACCTGTTTCCTCGGAGATTAATAGACGGATTTTGATGAAATTTCGAATCTCTATTCACTGGATTATGCTCAAGACTTATGGCGCACAGGTTTTTTTCCGCGAATGAAACTTCTTATTTTAGAGAAATGGCAATTTTTCAGAAATTTTCTATTTTCAGAAATGTTTTTTCTGAAACTAATTAAAAATTTTTTTAAACTGTCTGCTACATATGATCTTAAATTTATACTCTACCATCAAAATTTTATTTATCGAAATCGCTCGAGTACTTTAGAGTTATTGGGGTTTTTAGCTGAAAAGGACAATCTTTCGGGGAGCTAAAACACTTAGAAACTTCTAACTTGTGTGAAATTCTTGCACAGTTTTATCAAACACAGGAATTAAAGTATATATAAACTTTTGTATAAAATTTAGTTACATATAATAAATGAGTATAAATGTTGGAGTAAAATTAATGTGAGTGGACGAGGCGTGACATTCTAGCTTTCCCTTGAATTTTTACAATTATTTCTAATGGTAAGAAAAAACAGGGCATACCAATGGATTCAGAAAGGTTCAACGAAGGATTTTTTTAAACCAATAATAATAAAAATATCAATAATTTTAAAACATTTCACTCATATCTCTCCTCAAATAAAGATACTTTAATTCACACAGTTACATTTTTATTGACATTTGGTTGAATTACATAAAATTATATAAACAGTTTCTTTGCTTGCCTAAACTTTCCTTAGCTTTCTCATTCTGTTTTTCTTTAAGAAAAGCCCTTATAAATAAATATAGCATACACAGTTTTAAAAAACTTTATAGGGATTTTGTTCTTGCGTTTATAGCGAACCTCCTTTTTTTCGTTGTTGTTGTTGTGTGGGAGGACATTTTTTATTTGAATTGATCTGATTTACCTTATAAATAAAAACATGCCCCCATACCATTTTTTTTAACGTTGCTGAAAAAAAATCACTGCGCAATGAGTGATCTCAATTGGTAGATAAAAAAGCCTTGTATTATAAATAATTGTATTCTTTGAGATGTCAGAACAAAAGATGCTAAAAATAGACTACCATTTGAAAAATCAATAAGAGGTAAAGAGAGCATGTTAACGGGAATTTGGTGAATTGTTGTAAACAAGACGTATCTGTTCTTATTTTTTAATGTTTAGGTTTAGTGTGGGGGTGTCACCTGAATAAAAGACTCCCAAACACATTTTATTGAAATGTACAGTTTTTCAACTTATTACTAATTCTTATTTTTTAATTAAAAGAAGGATTCTAAATTTTCATTGTTTCATTTATTATCTCATTATTAGCTAACGGAACACTGTACTATAATTTAATTAATAAAACTTTGTACTAATTACCATAAAAAAAAGAAACGCGCAGGATGCGCTTCGAGTTTGAAAATATAACAGCCAGTCATCATCAAATGTAAACACGTATCCGTACCAGGACAAGATAACAAATCAATCACAATTTTGTGACCTTGTCCAGTTACGGACACATTTTTACATTTGCTGATGACGTGCTGTTATATTTTCCAGCCCAAAACGCCTGTTGTGTGTTGTTTCGATTTTATGCTGATTTATACAGAGTTTTATTATTTTAATTGTAATTTATCGTCCATTGTTCGTTGACGTTTCAACTATACTGTAATCTTTGCATAATGCCAGCAATTTTATTATTAAAGATGGCAATAAAAATAGATTGATGACCGGATGATTAATAAAGATAAAATAGATAGACGATGACAAACAGAATTCTGCGAATTGTTTCAAGAAAGATAGATACAAAACTGTTTTTTGTATCTATTATGTAACATATTTTACGAAACGAGGAATCATGAGAAAAATATTTAATTAAGCAGTGTGTAAGCAGATTTTTAACTTTAAAAACAATCATTTATTTCTTTTAAGTAAAAAGATTAATTTTAATACTTAACTAAACATCACACTATCTAAATATCTCACATTATCTCATCTCATTATTAATAAAATAGATTTAAACGATAACTATTAAACCAAGACATGTCTTCACTGCGATATTTGTACACAGAGAGCAAAATTGCTATATGGGAAACAAAAGTTACAAAAATCTCAAAAAAAGACAACACTGTGAATTATGTGGGGGCAGGGGGGGAGGAGATTATTCAGCTATTTTTAAAGACGTTGCTGAGGACAATTTATTTTCTCCATAAATTAAATTACACCCCAAAACCTCTGTGTAAGAAAGCAAATTTATTTAGTCTATATTCGCCGAAAATTCGCTTCTGAAAATGGCTTCTTTGTACACATGAAGCAAAATGCTTCAATCTTAAAGCGCACACAATACATGTAAATCTTTGTCTGTATGCATGAGCTTCACTTTCATCTCATTTGGCAAGTCGTCGCAGCAGAAGACCATTACAAGAAACCAGCTACTATTAGGTTATTACGTATAAACCAACCACTCGATTAAAAAATGGTCAGCTTAATCTCCTGGCAAGCATCCACCAGTAAATTTTAATAGAATTTGTAATACATCAGTAATACAAGTAAAAACTACTGTCGTGTGGCTGTTTTACTCTAAAATATTGAAAATTAGTAAGTATTTTAATAAGTATGTCTCCAATTACTTTATTTTATATAATTATTTATTTTATAAAACTTAACAATTAACCCCCTTAAATGCGCGATTTTTTATTTTGTTTCGAAAAAATTATATAAGATACTCTGAAAGGTTTGTTACACAGGGAAAAAAAAGAAAAAAAATCAGAGATACAGTTTTCATATAATACGTCAATTTTTTCTTCTGTTGCACATCTGCAATATAAGTAAAAACTACTCCCGTGTGGTAGTTTTACTGTAAAATAATGTAAATTAGTAAATACTTTAATAAGTATGTCTCCAAATACCTTATTTTATATAATTATTTATTTTATAAAACTTAACCTTTAACCCTTTAATTCCTATAAAAGAATACGTTCTAGAAATTACGTAATTCAGAAAATCTGGTTTTGTACCAGAAATTTTTAATGGTTAATTTCACTTTATTTAAGTACGGAATGTCCGTTATTTAATTAAAGCAAATATTGCTATTTTAATTTTCTGGGCTGAATTAAGTATATACGAATAAAAAATCTATTAAATTCAAACAGTGTTGTTTGAATATATACAAAGCTGCGCACTAAAGAGTTAATACACCAGCGCCATCTTGTGGAGGGGGGTGATAATCACATACACGGGCTTTTAGTGTGACAGAATATATACTAACTGCCTATATTTCCTAAATCTTTAGTCACTCATAGAATATGAAAATTGTTTACCAGATTTATTGCAAAGCAACGGCGTCATCGCGAGAAGGGGGTGGGGTCCAGATGCACTTGACACAACGAAGTTTTCTTTGCCTTATCCAAGCTGTGACTTCTAAGCTATTAATCAAGGTGAAAAAGTAAAAAAACAGTTAGGCATCATTTTGTAGTTCAACGCTATCCGCTACGTGACGCGTTACCTTGATTGGTGTGACCTCCTCTTTAATCTTGCGGTTACCTCTCCCATTCAATATTTAGAGGCATTTTTGCTTGCCCCTCAAGGGGTTAAGATAGAACGTTTAGTATGTATACAGTTTTGGACTGGCCCTTTTATAATTGTACGTTTCATACGTAATGACCTAATAGTAATTTACAGGTTCTTTTAACCATCGTTTATTTAAACCTTTCAGGGACAATGCACTTCTACTCGTAAAATACTAAACTGATTGACTGACATCGGAATTTACAAACAAATTTATTTTTAAATCAAGTAAAATCTTTTCTTTACAAACTTAAAACAAAAATTCTGATGTCAATGTGGCATTTAGGCATTAAAATTAAGTATTCCAAAGATGAATCACAGCCCTTGAAAGGGTTAAAGCCACCGATGGCACCTTTTTTACCGTTTAACTAAACTAATAGCTTTACCGAAGAGTGGATTTCCAATTCAGAATGCACATTTTGCATAGTTACCCATGTTTGTCTCGATTATAATTTTGCAACTTCTCTTTCTCGGTATTTTGGTTTATTATTTTTCCTTCGGAGTGTGTAAAAGCATAATTAACTCTATGAGAGCGCTATTTCTAGATCGCTAAATTTCTTACATTAATCAGCATAGGCTTACTATATAATAGCTTTGATATAAAGTGAAAAAGAGATCACAACTTGGTTCCAGATGATGTCAGAGAAATAATTTGAGATTGTGCGTGTAGATTACTGAAAGTGTTTGTGTCCGACAAAGTTTGATGATCCTGTTAAATCCACTTTATTTATAACTCTCCAATAGTCATCTAGTTGATACTTCTAAATGAAATGCAATGAATAGAGTAAAGCACATTCCAGGCATTTCTACGATTCCAAAACATATTTTATTATGGAAGCTAAAGAAATTTATATTTGAAAAAATAATAAAAATTATGAGTACTTTAACCCTTTCGAGGGCGGTGTCCTAAAAAAAGGATACCTAATTTTAATTCCAAAACTGAGAAACAGCACCAAGAATATTTAATTAAAAATTTCCTTTTATAGTGTACGTGAAACTAAGTAAGTAAAACTTTTTTCATATTTTAATTAAATATACAGATTAATTTTTTTAAATGTACTTTTAGTTTAACATTGAAATGCAGTGAGTTCACCATCTGAACCATTAAAATATATATATACATAGGTGCCAACCTCAAACTAATTTTCCGTAATACTTGAGTTAATTTGACCCTGGTTTAATACGTTTTGCACCAGAAATTTTTTTAAGAAATGAAATTAAATATGTTCCACGTAGAAACCTGGAATTATTAAATAAGCATTCATGCAATAAATTTTCTGGTTTGAAATGTGATTAACCTGGGTTTAATTAATCCAGACATTACGGAAGATTAGGGGAAGGTTGGCAACCATGTATAAATATATTGAATGGTAAACTGTCCCCTTAATGCTAAACCTCTAACTTATTTTCTACTAATACAATTCTATGAAAATTTAAGAAAAAATAAGCCTTTTCCGCAATCCTTTCGTCACAAGGATCCGAAATATAATGTCAAAAGTGTGTGCTACAATTAAAAAAAAAAAACTGGATGTGGCAATCCCAAAAATTTCTTCTATCTCACATGTTTTAATATTTCAAAATGTTCTTACAAATGTGAATATTTCATTTATTAGTTCAATGCTGTATAAACTTTGACTTTCATCTTAAATTTCTGCTTCAGTCAATTAATCGGACTAAAAAACGAGTTAATCTCCATCATGATATTTATTAAACTCGAAAGTTTTCGGTTATTCTGTTGTATATCAGCTGTTCGCGAATAGCCGGCTTATCAGGCTGGGAATTTCCCATCACTTCACAAGCCGCCAGTGTATAATAAAACTATGAAAAATCAAGAAAATTACACAATAATTGCTATTATAGTGACCTTTTCGGCTTAATATTTCCTATTTCAGGGAGGACCTAAATATTTGGTTAAATTCAATTCTCTGGTTCATAACGTCATACACTTTACGATGGTACAATATTGAAAATGGCATCAAAATAGCTATTACGGCGCCCCTTTTTAGCGGAATTTTTCCAAATGCAGGAAAGACCTTCTTGCCTTGGCGAAAAACATACACAAAAAATTTGGTTCAATTCTATGCATAACTTCATACACTTTTCGATGGTACAATATTCAAAATAGCATAAAAACTGCTATTAGAACGCCCTCTTCTGGCGTATTGTTTCGAAATTAAGGAAGGACCTTCTTGCAATAGCCAAAAACTAAAAAAAAAAGAAATTGGTTCAATTCTATGCATAACTTCATACACTTTTTGATTGTACAATGGCGACAGACACACGGACAGACGGACATTTTCTATAAACATGTTTTAGGAGATCTCTGACCCCTAAAACGTGTAAATCCGTCGAAAACCGGAAGTCGAAAAAAATTTCGATTACAATACTTTCTTCTATTGAAGATAGAAGAAAGTAAAATATAGTGAATTCATGTTTATATGTCTAAGGTTCCTACTTCAAAAATTGCGTTTTAAATTCTGAAAGAAAACATGATTTGTGACTAAAGAAAATTCAGTTTGTTTTTTTATTGTGATTGATTTACGAATAAAGATGAAAGTATCTTTTTTCTATCTATCTTTCTTTCTGCTCAGCACTATAAATGAAAAGCTTTCTTCAAAAACGCCTCCTAAGTGAAGAATTTGAATCGTTAAAATTTGAAGCAGAAATCTGCAACTAAATAAAGCACAGATTACTTTTCAAAATTACTAATAATAGCAAACTTTTTATAAAAAACGATTTCATATTAACCCCTACTACTAATGAAGATTTGAACCAGAAAAAATTTATTAAATTTAATTTTTCAAAATCTGGTGGAAAAAGGTCGTAAAATTGTTTTTCCTCATTTTGCAATAATTTTTTGGAAAATTCCCGTGTGAATTAGACATTACAGGAACAGAATTACTTGTCCCTGAAAGTGTTAAATTGCCGATCAACAAAGTGTTAAGCTAAATCTTTTCACTTTAAAAAGATTTAAAAGAATTAATTTAAAAAATAAATTTGTGTTGAAGATGTTCGTCACATAACACTTTCTTTCCAGCTTGGTAATGCACGATTTACTGTTTATATGAAAGATAAAAGAGGGAAACATGATTGAAAACAGATATTTCCTTTTGTTGTTTTTTTATTTCTTCATAAAATATGGAACAACCACTTTCAAAAGACCGTGGGGAAAAGCACATTATTGTATTTTCATGGAAATGGTTGAAAAGATAGAATTTTGCATTGCACCAATTGGCACTCTTCCAATATTTTCCTACCGCAAACATAAAAGTAATACAGTAGCAATCTCAAAAAAGTTGAATATTTAAAAAAATAAAATAAAAATAATACCAAACATCTTCTTTACTTACACTGTAGTGGTTGTTTCGTAGCCTGGTAATGCCCGAATTGTTCTTTGTATGCAGTATAAAATATTGAAACATGCTGAGGAACAAATTGAAATAGAGACTTCCTTTGTTGCTGCTTTATTTTTTATAAACTTTGGAATATCCACGTTTATGACACAATTTGGAACAATATAGTATTTTTGTGATTTTTTTTTAAACAGAATTTTTTATTACACCATTTGGCACATTTTCAAAAGTATCATGCCGTGAATGTAAAAATAGCACTTCAGCTGTTTAAAATTTCAAATACTTTGAAGGAAAAACTGTTTATATATTCAGAGAAGTGTATTATGCATATGCAAGACTCCCATATGGTCCCTATTATGAATATAGTTTTTACACACAGTTATCTTCTGTTTAGCTTTCGCTTGCAAATTTTGTTCACTCTACAGCTTATTTCTGTTGCAAATTTTGGAACCATGAATAAAATTAATTGCTAATATTGCTGTTAATAAAGGTGACCAATGGAAGCTTGATATGAACAATGAGCTATGAATAAAAAGAAGGAGACAGATAGCGTAGTATCTACCACTTGCGAGTAAAGTAATTGAGGGGGTTGCCACAAGATGGCAACTGTTGTCTTTTTTCATTGGATCAGAGTCTTATTAATGCCGGTACAAACTCTCACCAATGAAAACGAATAATTTTTTTTTGCCATATTTATGACAGAAAGTCTGCAAGAATAAGGCGTTTAACCTCTTCGGGACCGGCGTCTTTTCACAAATTTTATTCCGTTGTCACAACTTAAAAAAAAAATCTTCAATTACATGATTTCGATAATGCTGTAATTAAATTTGGCAAATATTACTTTTCTTTCTTAGAGGTGTCCAAAACAGATTTTATATGAACCCAAGGTACCGAATGGGTTAAATAAGGATGGAAATTTCTATACAAATTCACTGATGGAAGTTTTTCCCAGCGGTTATCTAATTCGCTGCCATTCAGAGAAGGAATGTTTAGGCTGTCACAATAAGGCAGAAACGCAATGTCTGACTACCGGAAGAGCAAACTACCACCAGTAAAAAGTAATAAACATTCTTTTTTCAATTATTTAAGAATTATTGTATGAATTAATAAGGAGAAATGTCTATTCAAATTCAGATTTTGCTGTAATCAGAACCTACAGAATTGGTTACAGTTGAGGCTTCACCATTTTGAGGATATGTCAGTCCCTCTTTATTCACAGTTCCATAATATGAACAAGATTAGTTTATTGCGGCCGCTACTATGGACATATTTTGAATAAGAGATCTAACCAGATTAGAATCTCCAACTAAAATGGAAACCGACATACTAAGCACGCCCAAGCCTGCTTAAAACCCTCGGGATGAGCGTTTTTTACAAAAGTTTTAATATTTTATCACCGGTTTTTCAGAACAGAAATTTTCGCCTAATTGGATCGGGAAAATCCTCCGATTAACAAAGGCAAAATTTACAATAAAAATTTACTGGTGAGAAAAATCACGGATTCTGAGCACCTTACGCGGAACGTATACAGGTCGCTCGTATCCAAGGTGTTAAGGGGGCTGCTCACTCAGCTTCCGATTTCCTCTCACTAATGTAAAGCCTATGGGCATTTGATGCATTCGTATATTTAAAATATCCCCACGGGAAATTAATATTTTAAACTTCTATTTTTTGTGTACGTTTCCTAAAAGATGTCTCTTTTTTTCTTAGTCCTCAAAATATTTCTAAAGTATAGACTTAATTTTATATGATGTGTTAAAATCTTACTCACAGTTCGCCCGCTTTTAAAACATAAAATATTAAATTCAGCATAGATTTTAGTAATATTTTGAAAACTAGGAAAAAAGAGATATCCTTTAAGAATAGTACACAGAAAAAGGATGTTAAAAATATTAATTTCCCGAGGAGATATTTTATATATACAAATGCATCAAAAGTCCATGGACTTAATATTACGGAGGAGAATTCGAAAGCTGAGTGACCAGCCCCCTTAAGAATCGAACTCTGTACTTCTAGTCCTGTGATCAGCCATATAACCATTAGACAAACAGGTGGACGATATAAAGACCATGTTTTTTAAGAAAACGGGGCAGAGTCCTAAAATGATTGATTCACACTTATAAATCATTCACCAGTTCCAGTAAATCGCGGAACAAGTCGTACAATCGCTATGGCTCCGAGATCGTTATAGAATAATTATGAAAGTGATTTTGAAAATAGCAAACATTCGAAATTGTCAATATAATAAAAAGTATTTCATTTTATTAAAGTGAAAAAAGAAAATTATCTAGCTAAAAAAACGCTAGGTTTGAAACATATAAGGTTACATAGCAATTAACTTTAATGTATTTTAATTCAGTAATGTAAGATGAAACCAATTATGAATTAGGTTTAAAAACTTTGTCAATTTTTAAATTACTGTGAGATAATTTTCAAGCAGCAGAGAATAAGGGTTAAAATTTTTTGAGAAAAAAGTAAATTTTCATCGAATTAGTTATTATTATTGGGGAAATGTAAGAAAATCGATATTTTAATTAAAAATTTTAAGGATCATCATAACAAAAGAAAATCCAGGAACAACTGATTTTTAGTAATAATACATTTCTCATGTAATCAGTAATTTTGACGTTTAATAATGCGATAATTGTCATTCAGAAGTACTAATATTCATTTTTTCTTTAACAATCTAACCCTTTTGAGGGCGGTGTCCTTAAAAAGGGACACCTAATTTTAATTCCAAAACTGACAAACGGCACCAAGAATAATTAATTAAAATTTTCTTTTTACAGTCGGACCTCGTTATCCCGGCATCCGATTCTCACGTCACTCCGTTTATCACGACAGTATTTCATATTCCCGATTTTCTGTATATGATTTTAATGTAAATAAACTCCGGATTTTACGTCGTTGAATACTTTTCAACTCCGGTTATCCCGACAGTTTAGGAAAATTATCTATTTTTCATAAACCATCTTATATGCACGGAAATTAAGCTGTAAGAAATGTTTAACCAAAATTTTCACAAGGGTGTCTAAAATACCCATTTAGATAAATGATAAATTTTACTTTAATCCTTTAATGAATAAATAAACTAACACGCTATGAATGACCCACTTAAGTTGCAGATAGACGTATCAGTCTAGTCGCGGTCTTTTTGTTCTGGTCAGGCGGCGCTTTCATTTGGTTACACGGCGTTTTTCTTCCGACTGAAACCGAATCATCGCATTGCATTAAAACGATCAGAAATTATCTAACATCGATTTCTGAAACAACGGATTTTGATTACAATTCATTGTATAAAATTTAAAAAAGAATTGTAGGAAGCACATCTAGGGCTCAGTAATTATCCTTATTATTCTCTATATTATCTAGGGCTCCTTATTATTTCATGTAACAATAAAAAACAAGTAATCATAAACCTGATTTTTATTATTTTCAATTTTGATTTTGTGTTTATTTCGTTTAATAGTCATGTTGTATTGTTTAAAACTGCAAGAACTGTTATGAATTTTAAATTGTCTTAAATTAATTAAAAATACAGCTGTTTATAAACATATTCTTCTCAAACTCCGGTTACCGCGACACTCCGCTTATGACGACCCTTTTTTCTGGTCATTAAAGTGTCGGGATAATGAGGTTCGACTGTGTAATGTACGTGAAAATAAGCAAGTTGGTATTTTCTAATAACTTCGTTTATAAATTCTCGTGTTAAACCATTATTTCATCAGTTTATAAACAGAATTACTCCGCGCCGGAAAGGGCTAATGCTCATGGTAGAATGCGTTCAAGAAATTCCGTAATTTAAATAATATAGAAAATTTCGAATTATTTAATAACAAAATGTCTGCTATTAAATAACAAAAACATTTTTATTTTAAATTTCTGGTGTGAGTACGGAATTTGTGAATAAAAAAATCCACTAAATCGGGAACACTGATTGTAGCATAAATGCTACCATGGCCGTTAGAAGACTAAGTGTGTTGTGCTAGTGTTGCTAGTTGTCCCGCGTAAATCAGTTTTCCAAATGCTCTGGACACCATTAATTTCTTGCAGTTTATTTCGCCATTTTTATTCCTTTCAGGGGCAAGGTACTTGTATTCGTAAAATGTTGAAATAATTGGCTGATACCAGTATTCAGAAGAAATCTTATTTATAAACAAGTAAAAGTATATTTTGGCGTACTTAATAAAGTGAAATTTCATTTAAAAATTCGGGTGCAACTTATAAATTAGAGATTAAAATTAGGCGATGTTATAGAGGCATAACCGCTTTTCAAGGTATTAAACGTAGATAATGTGCCTTTAGGTAAGGCGGAGAAAATTACTTTAAAATAGTGTTGTCCAGAGCATTTGGAGCCCCGGGTTACACGTGACACCTGGCAACACTTTCTACACTATTTTCTGTATATTCGTTTTCATATTCTATTTATTAAAATCATATTCATTAAATCTTATAATTGCTACTAAAAGAAGTAAATGTTTGATGTATAATATTAATTTTAAAAGAAAAGAAATAAATTTAAAAGAAAAAAAATCAATCTGTGTATTAAATAAAGTGAAAAACATTCTTCAAAAACTGTGGTAAAACCGTACAATAATTGGACATTTATTTCTTTTGAAATGTTGAAAAATTCAGAATTTAAAATAAGGCCGGGGCATAGTCAGCCTCTATAGCCCATCACGAGATACTTTGTGGAATTACATCAGTGGAGTAGCCAGGGTGGAGGTCCAAATGCTCTGTGCTCCTCTAATTATGTAATGTTCTGTTCGACTTATTTAATCAAAGAATTTTCTGCTGTTAATCAAGGCGAAGAAAACTTTACAATATTACTGGTATCCAGAGCATTTGGACTCCTTCCTGGCTACATCACTGAAATCAATCGAATTTCTTTGAAATTAAACTCGAAAAAGAAAATGAATGCTAAACAGACTAAATATTTACGATAAAATAAATTTATTTTTCCAGAAAAAAGAAAAATTGAAGACTGAAAATGTTATTCGACATAGACCTTTAAATAAGGACCTGCTATTACTATGAAAATTACGGCCATTATTTAATTGTGTTCACAGTCGGGCGCAAAAAAATATCAACAAGCTGAAATTATTAAGTCTTTCGGAAGATCGTGATCGTTTGGGAAAGTCAATTCGTACCGGAAAATTTTATACGACCCAATACACGCACTTTAAAGGAGCGCAATTAAGCATGCACGAATTTTCACCACACAAATATTGCTGCAAACAATCATCTTCATTTTATTTATCTAGTTTTTACATTTTAACTTTATGTACCATGTGTTTGCATTATTATAGTTGTCATTTCTCATAATTTTTCAATACTTCTATTTCCTAACAGAAATATCTGCTTTATTTAATCGCAGAATTCCACGATTATTTAAAGTATATAATTAATTCATTTCGGAAATTCTGGTAGAAAAAATCAAGAGACTTTGCAACTATGCATTATATTACTATGATTTTCCATCCAGATATATTTTCTTAAGTGTTGATTTCAAGGTTTTGCCATTGCGGACATTTCCCCATGCAACACTGAAATGTTCATTCGGAAGATTTTAGATATTATACATATTAATATCTAATTATTAAAGGCCTATAAGTTTAATCGCCCCCCCCCCCCCGCCTTTGTACTTCACAGTGTCCCACTCCCTGAAGCTTCAGAAATCCTCCTCAAATTTGTCTGAATTCAGCACTGGTTTTACATCATTTATATCTTCTACATAAAAAAATTACATTCCATAAGTTGTAGATAGAAAAATAAATTTATGTAATCCTAGCACTCCCATGTGTATGTGTTTTCTATGCCAGTATTTCTAGAGAAAAAATTTATTTGCATGAAACTGGAATACTTCCAACAAAATAAACCTTCGAAGTAGGTTTCTAAAAAATTTTAAAAATAATTCTAAAAAGAAGGTTTTTCTTTGAAAAAAGCGGTGTTCGCGTGGGAGTTCTATAATTAATCTGTCTTACGCCGATTTGTTTGACTGTAAATACCGTAATCCCTTAACATTTGTGAGGGTTAGGTTCGCGGAAAGATCCGCGAATGTCAAAATCGCGTATGTTGAGGTTATCTTCCCATGTATACATGGAGATTAGGTTTTAAGATTTTGTTTTATTTGAAAAAAGTAATTGAAACGTAAAAATGTATTTATTAAGAGTTAAAAAATGCATGCAGTAAATAAATTGGAATAATTATAATCATATTGTACAAAGGTAAGTTGCTAGTTGATGGCAAAATCTTCAAGTCTATAAAATAGTCTTTTTCTTTTTCATTATTTTTGCGTGTGTGCGCATAATGCACATAATGAATCTTTCTCTTTTGTTAGTTACTGCATAACCGAGATTGCCCACCATTTGTAAGTTACAAGACACACATTACAAGTCTACATTGCAAGTAGATATATATAAAAATTTTCTTTCCCTTTGCACGTTAATATAACTCAAACCCTTGAAGGGCGGTGGGATATATTATATCCCACCGGGATATATTATATATGGGATAAAAATTTGATTTATCAAGCTATTTACTATGGTTAATTAAATTGTATATTTTCTTATAATTTACTGGCTTTCAGAATTGTTATTCTTTTTCTATGAAGATTTCAATTTAGACTGCTGAAAAAATTATATTTTCCAATGAAAATTAAAGTTTTTATGCTGTATTATATAATTTTCTAGAATCTGTAATATCTTGTGGATTTTTTTTTTAATAGAGCGAATAGGGACCCAAACTGGGTTGTAAGATTGCTGGTTGCAGCAATGTTCCAAATTGGAAAGTGTCTCTTTGTAACTCAAAATGGGTATAAAACATATCCATTTTAAGTTTATTGCATATCATAAATTGGAGGACACAGTTTCCATTAAAGGGTGAAATTTTAAACCTTTTTGGGTATATTCTGGATTCTAAGTTGCGTTTCTTACAGAATCAAAGTTGGAGATATCAAAAATGGGTAGATATCCAAAATGGGTTAATCCAATTTTGGTTCTGCTATAAACCCAAAATAGAAACTTTTTAAAGCCCTTTTGGGTTACGAAGAGGCACTTTCCAATTTAGAACATTGCTGTACCCAGCGATCTTACAACCCAATTTGGGTCATTTTCTGTTCTATTTTAGTTTTTTTTTTTTTTTTTTTTTTTTTTTTTTTTTTTTTTTTTTTACAGTGTTAGTTTCGCGGAGACCTCAAAATCGCGAATCTTGAGGCTATCTTCCCATGTATACATGGAGATTAGGTTTTAAGATTTCGTTTTATTTGAAATAAAGTAATTGAAACGTAAAATATATATTTATTAAGCGTTAAAAAATGCATGCAGTAAATAAATTTGAATAATTATAAACATATTGTACAAAGGTAAGTTGCTAGTTGATGGCTGAAAAAAAATATTGATATACGATTGTTTTTAAGAACAGACTCTTTTTTTCATGAATTTCCATATAAGAAAAAGTTAGGGTCTCAATTTTTCTTTTAAATTTGAGACGCCTCACCAGTTAAAATCGCATTCTATTAATTTATCAACAAGATGCTGTTGAAGTTTTAAAATTTTCCAAACAATTTTTGCAGAAAAATTTTCTGTTGCAATAAAAATTTTGAATTTTAGAAAATTTAGAATTTTTTCAGTTTTAGATTTAAATTATGTTTCGGGTTTCTCGGAATTACTGACCTATGTTATTGCCTCAATAAGGGTTGAAGTTCTCGGAGTTTAGGCTGTACAGTACAATGCAGCTGTCTAGTGTTAGTGTCAAATAGTTTTATGTAGTTGGTAAAACAAAGCGAGTTTACATTGTAAAAATAATATTCGTTATGAAAAAAATTCGCGAATTTCCAAGTTAAGTATTCGCGAACGTTGAAATGATATTCGTTTTTTTTTATTTCGTGAATAATCAAAACTCGCGAATGCTAATGGATTACTGTATACGAAAACCCTGTCATTTGGCCGCTATTCATTGAAAATATGTGTATTCGAACCACAAAAGTTTTCATAACATAAATAAAATAGAGATCACACAACAATTAGTGAAATATAAAATTTAATAGTTTTGGACAAAAAATCTGGTATAAAGTAATTAATTTTACAAAATTTAATTATAAGTGCATAGTATCTGCGTGTAAACTTAATTGTAACAACAATTTATGAGGTTGTTACAACAGCTTCCTTAGCATGTCAGTTGGGCTCTATTTTTATCTTCACATATCTTCTTTACCATTTTTTGAAGTAAAAATATTCGCTTTATTTAATAACAGACTATTACAATAATTAATAACGTCGATATGATAATTTCAAAAAAGTGATACAAACAATCCTAATAAAAAGTAGCCCATTGCCAGCCCTGTCTCTTTGTTAATGTACTTTTTGTCAGAAAAAAAATATCAGAGAAACATGCATGTTATGTAAAAGGAAAAAAAATATATAATTAAAGGTTATACGTTATGATCTCATTCAAGCAAAATCTTCAAGTTTATAAAATCGTCATTTTCTTTTTCATTATTTTTGCATGTGTGCGCCTAATGCATATAATGAATCTTTCTCTTTTGTTAGTTACTGCATAACCTAGATTGGCCTACATTTGTAAGTTACAAGACACACATTACAAGTCTACACTGCAAATAGATATATATAAAAATTTTCTTTCCCTTTGCACGTTAATATCACTTAAACCGTTGAAGGGCGGTGGAATATAATATCCCACCGGGATATACTATATATTGGATATATTATATAAATTAGGTGGGATATATTATATCCCACCTACTTTTTACTAAGATTTCCACCAGAAACTTTTAATAAAGTTTTACATTGACAACTTTGGGGAAAATAATCTAGAAAAATCGCCTTTCCTTATTTTGAAATAAAATTATTCCGCATTTCCGGGGAAATTCAACATTACAGAAACAGAATTGCTTCCCCTTCAAAAGGTTAAAAAGCTGATATTCATTCTAAATACCATTAAAAGAAAACTACAAAATAAATCTTCCCCACAACAATTCATCCTGTTCTCCTTTTCAAGTTCTCTCTAACTTTTATTGATCTTGCAGATAAGAGTCTATTTTTATCCATTTTCGATTGGCTGCTTTCAGGATAAATAATGTGGGATTAAATATTTACAGTACAATGATCTCTTACTTATGAAAAGACATTATTCACAGTGAAGTGATCCGTACTGTTACACGTTTAGTATTTTTAAAGCAAAAGGATGAAAGATGCAGTGGCGGTTCGTGACTAGCTTTTGTTGTTGCGGGGAGAGCACTATATACATTATACAGTATATGTATGGCTACCTAATTTATTCTTTTCTCACCACTATTTTTTAAATAAAATCCTTATTTTATTTATTGGCAAAACATTTTTTAACCCAAACAACACAAAGATTTCTTTAAAAAAATAATGGGAAGAAAGGAATATATTTCACAACATTGTATTTAGTGCCCCCAAAACAGAGAGTTGCGAGCCGACATTGGAAATATGTATACAGCATTTTTTACTTTCTTCTATCTTTACAAGAAGAAAGTATTGGATTCAAGAAAACTTTCGAATTCCAGTTTTCGACGGATTTACACGTTTTAGGGATCAGAGAACCATAAAAAACATGTTTCTACAAAATGTCTGTCTCTGAATCTGTCTGTCTGCCTGCGTGTGTGTGACACGAATTCTGTGGGCGCTCTATCTCAAGAAGTAATGAACAGAATTTAATAAAACAGTAGATTCAGTTAGTACCTGATATAAAGTAGTGCTGATTACTTTTTGGTGTAAATCGCCCATGAGGTGGCTCTGCTATGCTGCATTTTTCACGATTTCGGAAATACCTATATCTCAAGAACTAATGCACGGATTTAAAAAAAAAACTCCAGATTCCATTAGTCTTTGGTATAATTTGGTGATTATTACTTTTTAGTGTAAATAGCCCAACAGGTGGCACTGCTATGCGTCATTATTCTTTGATTATCGCAATAGCTCTATCTCAAGAACTAATGCACGAATTTTCTCCAAATTTCAGATTCTGTTAGTCCCTGATATAAATTAGTGCTGTTTAATTTTTAGTCTAAATCGCCCAATAGGTGGCGCTGCTAGGCTACATTTATCTTGATTTCTGCAGTAACTGTATCATCAAGAATGCATGAATTTTCACCAGGCTTCAGATTCAGTTAGTCCCTGATGTTAATTGGTCCTGATTAGTTTTTGGAGTAAATAGACCAACAGGTGGAGCTACTTTGTAGATTTGTTTTACGATTTGTGCAATAGTTCTACCTCAAAAACTAATGCACGGATTTTCATCAAACTTCTGATTCAGTTAGAACTGTTGTTACTGATTAGGTTTCTGTGTAAATCATCTAACCGGTAGCACTGATATGCTTTATTTTTCAGAAAATATTAACATGTATGAGATAGAAGAATGTTTTGGGATTACCACGTCCGACTAGTTTATTATAATTTTAACGGAATCAAACGGATTGATAAATAAATCATATGAGTAGTAATACTACCCACTAAACGGAAATGTGTCCAAGCCGGGACTTAAACCTAGAACCCTGCTAAGAATAAAAGCCAAAAGTTATGTGTTCAAATCTTGACATGAACTCATTTTCGTCGTTTGAGAAAGTTATTATTCTGATATAAAGATCTTGTCACTGGCGCGGCCAGGGAGGGTGTTTTGAATCTCGGTATACCACTATTTTTATACAGTGAACTTCGTAAAATTTACTTTTAGATTTTTTCAATTTAATAAATCGATCATAACTTTTAATAAAAAAAAGTGGTATCCGATGCCTTTAACCAGAGCTGCCAAGTCTCCGGCTTTTTGAATACCGCTATTTTAATACAGAAAATTTTGTTTTATTGAATTCGGACATTTTGACGATTTCAGAGAACTAGATTTTCTCTAAAATAATAGTGGTGTTCAAAAAGTCGGAGACTTGGCAACTCTGCTTTAACCCTTTATCTACTGATGGTACTAAAATACAATTAAGTACCACTCACTTTACACATTCCTCCCACAGTGAATATTACTAATGCTCTAATGGTACTTTGTAAAAACACTCTTTTGACTCAACTTTATCCGGATACATGTCAGCAGTAGTTCTAGGTTTGTTAGTTTAGCGAGGAAGGAGGGTATCTTTGAAACAGTCGAGGTGTTTTGTGCCGACGTTTTGTACAGATTGTCACGCTCGTCATTTTTATTGCTGCAAACACAGTAAAAGATATAAGATAAGCGCTGGATTTTTTTTCATGCGTTCACTATGCTCTCAGAATACAATCTGACTAGCTATTTTAGGTGAACGGTGTATGTATTTGATTTGACAGTTGAATTACTCGGTGGTACATATAAGTACCGTCAGTACACTGGGTGTTGCAAGAAATTTCTTGTTTACTTTTCGTCTGTGTAGTTATCCATCGTTTTCATCTGCTTTAGATTGTAATTACTGAAATGTAGTGTAATAATGATTTCCCTAGTATTTCTTTTCTGTTTCATTATTATTTAGCATAGGAAATCGAAAAAGTTGTGACACCGGCTACTTTTCGCTATGCTAGAAATGGCATATGTAAATTCATATGTTGAATATGTGGAGATGCCAGAGAGCATGTTGTCACTGGAATATAGACATCGCATAACTGAAAGACTGCTAACAAGATCTAAACCTAAAAAATAGTTTTTTAACCCTTTCAGGGGCAAAGCATTTTCAATGCTAAAGTGTTGAAATAAATGATTGGCACCGGAATTAGTCAAAAAAATTATTTATAAATATGAAAAAGGCTATTTTTCATACTTATCAAATCGAAAATATTTTACCATAATTCTGGTGCCATATGAAATACCTTGTGAGTTTTCTGTTACGATATTTTAGTCTTTGTGCACGGTCGGCACTTTAAAGTACCGCTTTAATTAATTACATTTATTTAATTAAATATCTAGTATTTTTTATGTTAATTGCAAAATTTTCATTGTAGTAACTGAAAAAAAAATTACATGAAAAAAAATTGCAGTAGATCGTAATGCAGTAGATAAAGGGTTAAAACCCAGCCCTGGCTTCGCCGCTTCTTCATATCGTCGAACAATAGCTCTTTCCGTTAGTTTTACTGGTTAGTTACAATCAAAAAAATGTTTCAAATGTTCTACATCATATGAAAATCTCTTTTTCCATAGCTGCCAACATTTACACCTTTAACTTCCCACATATTTTCAACAGAAAAATTTATTCTATTTAATGACTAAACAGTAGGGTGTATCACGATTTTTTTTTTTGAATTTTAAAATTTCAAGTTGATAAAAAGTTGTCTCTATGGTATATTTACCAAAAAATTTTTTGTTGAAATTGAAAAATATTTAGGTCGGGCGGAACGATCCAAAAGTTTAAACTTTTTAGTTTATAATGCATATTTTTAAATTTTTGTTACATATCAATGTAAAGTAAGTGTTTGTTCCTTTTTCAAGTACAAAAACGTAAAATTTAAAAAGGCAATTGATGTTAAAAAATCTTTTGATATCTGTTATTAACTGTACAAGTCTCCCGGAATCTACTTAAAAATCTTATTATTTTACTAAGTATCCAAAATTTTCATTTCATTTTATTGATGTTTTAAAAATTTTTCAAGCTACTTTTTACATCGAAAAACTTCAAGCAATCATGCAAATTAAATATATCTTAATTTTAAATAAGATTATTAGTCTTTTTTTTTTTGGGGGGGGGGGGGACTCATGACCTTACAAACAATTTTAGAGTAACAAACAAACAAACAAACAAAAAACGTAAAACATTAGAAATTGTAATATTTATATGGAAAAGGTTACAAATACAGTAGTTAAACAATAAATTTAAAAAGAGTTATTCAAAATAAATCTCGATTTTCTTATCTATTTATCTTGATAAGTTACTTTGATGGTTTTAGGGAGAGCACCACAATTGTAAGCATCTTTTTAAACCTGCAACCAAAGTTGTGGTTAGGCTGGTTGTCAGAGACAATTTATAATGCAATAAATTAAAATACGGTTATAAAACAAAAATATTAAATTAAGTTTTTTACTATTGTAAACAAAAAATAAACTTTGAGTTAACGTTATAGAGAAAAGTGTTACTTGTTTATTCTTGGACTGCTGTGGTTGCAGATTCAGACTTTGCAGATGTGAAGTGACACTTCGTTTCAAATTTTGGAAGGTATTTTCTGTCCAGCAGTCTTGACCTAATAAAGCCATCTCGCTCTTTGAAGCCACAAACGTGCTTAGAGGCTGCTGTAACCTCCTTTGCAATTCTTTCAACTGCCTGGGTGTGTGAAGGAATTTGAAACTCCTTTCTATCACTAGTTCCTGAATCAACAATCAACTCAATCTCTTGTTTGCTCAAGTTATTTAGGAGAGGTGGTTCTGTGACTGTGGTAAATTGCCAATCAATAAGACCAATGTAGTCTTCTGCCTCAAAATAAATTTGTGGTGGTTTGAAAATTCTTTTTGCTTTTAATTCTGTTTGTCGAGCTTTTTCTATTCTTTTGCTTGCCAGAGATCTAATATGTTTGCGAGAGTCAAACAGCATTCCCAAAAGGAGATGTTCTGGATGTATCATAAAGGCGTTTCTCTGTAGAGTTGATTGAACAATAGACTTAAGTTCATCTTCTAAGTATTGTATACATTGTACATTTTTAAAAAAGTGTTGTGATGCATAAATAATTCTAGGATGGCATTTTATAGTAAACCATGAGGGGACATAAACTTTCATAAAAAACTCAGCTAATTTTTTCTTTTGCGGGGTTGGATCAATTGATGCAATATATAAACGTAAGATTATGTTTGCCATTGTCAGCCACCTTGCATGGGAGACGCTTCCAGGGTTTCTACTTGCCAAACTCTTGGGCGCATTCACCTGTCAGTACCGCGTGACATATATCCCATAGATATTTCTGATCGGTGCTCAAATCTTTACAATCAACCTCTGAAAAAATACTATCTATTTTTATATATTCAACAACTAGTAAATCTTGGCAGTTTCCTAAACTTTTACCTATAGGACCACTGAAAGAACTTGGTCCAGAAATTGGACAATCGAGGGCAACAAAAACTCTCCTAAGAGGTAATTCGTTTAGATGAAGCAAACAAATCACTATTTGTACTGGGCGTTTTAAATCGCTTTCAAACAATGCAATTGAACCATTAGCGACTCCAGTATTTGTTGCCGTACCATCACATCCAAGAGCTTTAATAGTTGTGTCATCAATGCAATTATATTCCATGTGTTTCAGTATTGATGATACTATGTCCTTGTCCCTTGTGTACAGTTACATGACCAAGATATGCTGAACTTGGTTCTTCAAACAAAGATATGTGCTGTTCTTGTATGGTTTTCCGAACAGATTTACCACGTACATATTCTTTGATTACAGTTTCGTCTTTACGACCATCAAAATATAGAGCAATTATTTCAGAGATACGAGTTGAACTAATATTTTGACGGTACTTGACTCTTTCGCGAAAAACCTTCGACTTATCAATTACCGCTGCCTGATTTTCTGGTGTCACAACATTTAAATCTTGCATAAGAGCACTTGCTAGTTGAGCTCCTGCTCTATTGGAAATGGCTCTGCGATCACATGCTCTTGAAAATGATGGCCGATTTGCTGGTAGTTATTGTTTTATTGAAACGCTAGAACTTTCTTTTTTATTTTTGATTGAATTACTTTTAATAGCTGAAACGCTTTCATCACTTGAATCCTGTTGCATGGACTCGCTGTCAGTGTCACTAACAGTTCCTTCCTTTCTTAAAGCAGGGGTCTTTGTTGATTGGAGACTTCTGTTTAACTTGCATTTTAAGAACTTTTCATTTTTTTCACTACGTTTCTCAAGTTTTTTACTCTCTACTACATCAATACCTCCGATACTCATAACCCTCAGGTTTCTTTGGTCTTTCAAGAACTCATGTTCTAATTTTGGAACTTTTTTGGAGCTGGACATGAACATTTCTCTAAATCATGACATTTACATGAACAAATATCAAAAAGGCTATTTACAACTTTTCAGCTGACGTTTTAAAGCTCTTGGTATTTTTTGTGTTACACCCTGATGATTTTCTTATATTTTTATATATCTCTTTTAGTTTTAAAATCATAAAAACAATGTTGTTTGTAGATGAAACAGGAATGGAAGCCTTTTTCCATATTTGTTCTAGCTGACGGGCCACTCGTATTGCAATTACCTTTTCTCTGGTTGATGACATCCTTCAGACTTCAGCTGATTTTTTACCCATTCAAAATATCGTAGCACGTCTATTTTAGTAGGTAATACATTGCTAGAGCTTATATCTAGAGATTGACCGACTATTGGTACGTCAGTAGATTTCCTTGTAGATTTAGAATGAGTTTTTTTTATTCATATCGCTGAAAGAACAAAACCGCACTAACCACTCACAAACTGCAATTTCGTAAACTATAAATGAAAGCACACCGCACATACAAGGCGCTAAAAACAGACTGTAAATAAAAGAAATGCTGAGCAGAGCATGGGCGTAATGAGTGGGGGCGAGGGAGGGAGAAGAAAAATCACGTTTCTCACATGAGGGGTTTGTGTGGCACGTGTTCCGAGGTCACAGGGAAGCTACAGTTGCACGACCTTGAAACCTAAATGTAGTATCGCAATTATATATAACGATTTTCTGGCTATTTTAAAACGATGTACTGCAATATCTATACTATAAATGCAATAATTGAAATTATTTGTAAACATTTTTAAAATATGACTATTTTGACAAAAAAAAATGATGATTTATTTACAATTCCGGGAGACCTAAATGCTAAATTTCAAATGCAATACATTTTTTATTGATAGAATGATTCTGAAACTGTTCATTTTTGCACTTGATTACTAATTTTTGCTTTATACCTTCTTTATAAAAAAAAAAAAAATTAAAATCGCCGTTTTGACAAAAAAAAAGTTTAAACTTTAGGCTCATTCCGCCCGACCTAAATATTTTTCAAATTCAACAAAATTTTTTTTGATAAATATATGACCATAGAGACAACTTTTTATCAACTTGAAATTTTGAAATTCAAATTTTTTTTTCGTGATACACCCTACTGAACAGTTCTGAATATTAGAGCAGCATTAACCCTCCGTCTACCAGACGGGTCCATTGGACCCGACAGGTACTTACAAAATATTCATTCAAACCAGAAATTTCTTTAAAATAAACTAAGTATATAAACCAGACAAAAATAAGGTAAATAAATAAGTTAAATAGTTTTAAATAAAAATTCTGGTGTAGAACGTTTTATTAAAACTTGAATAAAATTCCCGGTAGATCTAGGGTTAAGGGGCTTCCTACTTTTTCTCAACTTAACCCTTTCAGGGGCAAGGTACTTCTATTCGCAAAATGCTGAAATGAGTGACTGACACCAGAATTTAAAAACAAATTTATTTCAAATAAAGCAAAAGATTTTCCTTACGTACTTAATAAAATGTAAAATTTGCCTTCGAATATTCTGGTGCCAATGTGGCGTTTAGGGATTAAAATTAGGTGGTCCAAAAATGAACCACCGCCCATGAAGGAATTAAGGCCCAGTCTAATGATGGAATTACTTGTTAGTGTGCGAACCATTGGGAAAGGTAAAACAGTAGTTTTAAGCTACTAAATAAGTAATTAACGTTGAATAGTGAAATAAAAAATATATGCATAAATTTTAAAGAATTTTAAAAGAAAATTTATGTATTTAAAAATTATTAAAAATAAGCTAAGGTTATTTAATATAAGAGTAATTTAATATATAAGAGTAATTTAATATATTAAAAAAATAATGATAATAAAATGGCTAAGAACTGAGGTTAAGTTTTAAAAAAAAAATTCTATTTAAAAATATTGGTAGTAAATACGGACATAAAAGCTGTCAGTTTCTGATTTACATCAATATAATATATATTTAAAGTTGCGAAATTTAAATTTTTATATTTTATTACTTTTATATTTTATTTTTATTTGTCTGGATTCTATAAGTTGTATTTAGAAACACTCTCCCTAGCTCTATGATATTAAACAGCAAAAATTCTATTTCTGTACAACCAAAGATTACTTTACTAATTATTTTACTATAGTTACTTTATTTAAAATATTATGTATTTTCAGCGCAGTCGGTTTTCCTTTTTTAATATTTATAAAATTCAATGTAACATAACTAGTTAACTTCGATTTTTTTTTTTATGCTTTGTTTGTTGTAAAATAAAATATTTAATGTTCTACTCTTAAGAACATTGAGAATACTTTTTGAAATATATTATTGGACACAGGGACCATATATAAATTTAAATTTTGTAAGTTTTCAAAAATCTCAATTTCAAAATTGCTCTATTCATCAACGAAGAAAGGAATTTCCTGTATAATATAGTTTAGACGAGATTAGTAATATATAAGGTGCAATCCATTTGCATCAAAAATATATTTATACAGGGTTCGAACGGGTACCGTTATTTTCAAGGCCAAATATCAGTAATTTTTTTAATAGAAAAATTAATCTAGTTTAAACGCACGAAACTTCGCCTTATTTAAGGAACGATTTTCTATAAGAAAATTTTCGTACAGAAGAATATCCTAGTCTGGAAATTCAAGGACCCGTACGATCATTGTTATACCGCAAATGCCAGCTTCGTATCCATAAAGGGATTCAGGTGATTTTAAATATTTTAGTCCCAGAAATTTCGTAACGTACTAGCCACTATATCTGAATATGGATTTTTTTTCCATTAAATAAGGCAAACATTCCGTTACAAAAATTCTGGTAACAGGTGCCTGAAGCATACGACACCGAATGCACCGCAATTATAAATCAAACAAAGAGAAGAGAAATTACCGTTATATTAATTCCCCCAACTATAAAAATGAAATAAAAGAATATTTTTGTATGTCTGCTATTAATCTAGAGGATAGTTTCAACCATAACCGATACCGGTTTCGTCAGTTTCCGACCACAGGATCTTTCGATACGTCGTTATTACAAACCATAACTAAACTTTCATATGAAATAAGCGTAAATTATTGATTTTGCATGATGTATGAGATAAGGTAAGGATCTTTTGGAATGTGTATGGAGATAGTCTGTATTTATTGTACTTTTTGCTATAAACGGAAAAAAAATCTTAGGTTTTTGTGAACCACACACACAGTTAATAAGTTATGTCCTATGTAAAATTTCTTTATGTCAGTTTATTTAAAGAGGGAAATTTTTACATGATAATTCTTATACTTTTGACAGTAGATGATTTTGAACTGAACCGCGTGACTGGGATTCCGGCATGTTTGGGTCAGCATCGCTATACAAGATTTTCAGAGTTTCCAGTGTACTTGAACAATATTTCGTGAATGGAGTTATGAATAAAGATAAGGAGACATGTAGTGTACTGTGTACCAGTTGCGAGTGAAATAACTGAGGAGGTTGTCACAAGATGGCGGCTGCTTTTTTAAAAATCAGATCTTCCGTTTCTGATTATAGCCAGGGGAAACGTCCCACCAGTAAAATGTAATAGAAAGTTCCGTCTTAATTAAGCGTCCTATTCATGGAAATTTTTCTCAAAAATGTTGCAAAAATTACTATTTGTTTTTACTGGTGTCAGTATGCCTTATAAAACTGTCAGTTCGTTTCCCTGGTTGTCACAATATGGCGGAAACGCATGGCCTAACTACCGCCAAAGTAAATTCCTACCAGTAAGAATGAAAATCGGTTTCTACCATTATTTATGACTGAAATCTTGTAACAATAAGGCGTTTAAATAAGTTGAAAATTTCTATATAAATCTACTGGTGGAAGTTTCCACCGGATGTTAACAACGACTGCGATAGCGGTTACAGTTGAAGCTTAACTATTTTAAGGGCATGTCAGTTCCTCTTTATTAATAGTTGCATGATTTTGTGCCATTGTATCTCATGAAAATCTGCAGTAATTGGTGTGTTTCCTGTAGTGGTAATGTTCAAACTGACCTATGCTTGACAAAATTCCCCATTATGACACTCCGTTCATTTTAAGTCTGGTTTTTACAACTTTTTAAGACATTTCACTAATACATGTCGAAATCCAAAATTTACCTTTATGAATTTAGTATAATCCGTGGATAAAAAAATATGTTTGAAAAAGAAATTTTACTAAAAAGGGCGAGTATATGACTTCCATAAAGGAAGCGTTACATCTTAACCTCTTCGATTCCTGGGTTCCCATACGGCGAACTGTGTTCTTTACCTTATAAAAGCTAAAATGTCCGATTTTTTTACACTTTCACATCACTTCTTAATAACAGAATGTTTTTTTTACGTTCAAAGCAAAAGAATAAATGGCTGCATCTAATACTCACATAAAATAAATGTTATTTTCATCTGAGTTTGCAAAATGCCTAAAAATGCCCAAAAGACAGTATGACCAAGAAAGTGAGAAATTTTCATAAGTATTTAACTTAAATCTTTTTCAATAAAGATTTTTGAGGATTTGTAGATTATTTATTTATTTAAAGCTCTTAAATTTATGATTGCGTTAATTTAGGTTAATGGTTATTAAATTGATGTTTTAGGGGGAGGGGGGTGTAGTTTTAGATCCCTATTTTTGAACCTAAGCGCCTAAAAGATCTATTTCAGAAAAGATATTTTTTCTGTCATTTACGATGTCATTTAGTTTGAAAGAAACCGAAGAATAACCATTTGTATTATTATTTTAGCTTCGGAACTGAAGAGGTTATTATATAGATGTTCTAGTTGTAAAGAGATGTATTTGAACAACGTACTATTTTAAATGCAGCCTGAGAACTTTTGGATTGCACCTGTTGTATCTTAAAACTATACGAGTTAAAAACTTTTAAAGTAATCATTTCTAACGTTTCCGTTTTTGTTTTTAATAGGATTTTTTTTTAATATAAAATATGTGCTTTAAAACAATTTAAACCATTCCTTCTTTTGAAAGTTTTCGTAAGATCAGATGCCTAGATATTTATTTTTATCGTTAAAGGTTATACATTATTATAGCTTACCATGTAAGATTTTTAATATATATATATATCAGGGGTGTCAAACTGTGGCCCGGCGGATACCACTAAAATTTTACAGTTATCTTTTCCTTATCTAAATGTCGAATTTCTGCGATTCAACTTGTCGATTATTTCTTTAAAATTTTAGTGGTACCCAGGGTAATAAAGAATAAAAAAATAATAATAATGCATTTAACCCCTTCGGGACGAGTGTCTTTTACAGCATTTTTAATCTTTAATTACCTGTTTTTGAAAACAGAAATATTTGCCCAATTGAATCGGGAAAATGCTCGGATTAAATAAGGCAAAATTTACAAGAAAATTTTACTGGTGAGAATAATATCCGATTCTGAGCACCTTACGCGGCACGAATATCGGTCGCTTGTTCCCAAGGGGTTAAGAAAGCTTTAGAAAGTTTAAAATTAAACAAGTCCGGTATTGTACGTCAAACATGGCAAATGGGGTGCGTTCGTAGTCTAACTAGATTTTTAAATATTCAGATCTTGGTGCAATAGCTGTTGCACTCTCACGTAAATATTTACAATCTGACAATATATTAATCACCCGAAAGAAAAGTGACACAACTCAAACAAATTCATTTTGAGTATTTTCCACAGTGCTCATACGCCTGAAGGGATTCAAGCAATTCAAGGATTTTGAATACCAGAATTTCCATAAAGTACTGGTTTTCATATCGTCGATAACATGTCAAACTAATGGAGTTATGAATAAATAGGAGGAGACATATAGTGTACTGTCTACCAGTTGCAAATGAAGTAACTGAGGAGGTTGTCACAAGATGGCGGCTGCTTTTTTTTTTTTTTGATCGGATCTACTGTTTCTGATTACCGCGGTGGAAGACTTCCCACCAGTAAATTTAAATAGAAAATTTCGTCTTAATTAAGCGCCTTATTAATGAAAACATTTTCTCAGAAACGTGGTAAAAATTTGAACTTGTTTTTACTGGTGTCAGTTTCAGCAGTCTTTTTCGCTGACACTAACAGGGAATTGTCTGGGTTGTCACAATATGGCGGAAACGCTGAGCCTGACTACCACCAAAGTAAACTTCCACCAGTAAAAAAGAATAGCTGTTTCTGCCATTATTTATAACTGAATTTTTCCATTAATAAGACGTTTAAATAAGGAGAAAATTCCTATTTAAATTTATTGGTGGAAGTTTTCTCCGCTGTAATCAACCCAGTGCGAAAAAGGTTACAGTTGAAGCTCCAACAATTTAAGCATGTGTCAGTACCTTTTTATTAATAGTTCCATGGTCAAACTATCCAATGTGAAAACAGTGAGCTACTTTTCTGAAATTCAGATTTCTTGATTGGCACCACTTTTCTGAAATGGTAAAATTCCCCTTGTTTTCGCCTTAATTAATATGTCATTAAATAAGGTTAAATAAGGCGAATTTTACTATTTCAAAAAACAGGTGCCGATCAAGAAATCTGAATTTAAAAAAAAGTAGTCCACTGTTTTCATATTGGATAGTTTGAAATGGAATTGACGACATCTAAACACAAAACTATTTTTATTAAATAAGGCAAATAGAAATGTACGAAAATTATGGTATTTTCTCTTGAAGCCTGTTACAATAATATGTCCTATAATATGTGCGTCTTCTCATAGGAAAAGTACTATGCGTGTTATTATTAAAGCAGAGAAAGGGTGGAAAGCATGGAACTATTAATAACTAGTCGGATGTACCAATCCCAAAACTTTCTTCTATCTCATACATGTTAATACTTCAAAATCCGCTATCACACTGCCAAAATTAAATGGCAATCTATGCATCTCATGAGGATTGTAACGATATGAAATTCCGTGCGTTAGTTCTTGAGATATGACTATCGCTGAAATCGTCTAAATTCAGAAAATGCTGCCTAGCAGCGCCACCTATTGGGTGATTTATACCAAATCCTAATCAGCAACAATTTATGTCAACGTCTGACTGAATCTGAAGTTTGGAGAAAATCCGTACATTAGTTTTTGAGATAGAGCAATAACGAAAATCGTGAAAATTCCTGCATAGCAGCGCCACCTATTGGGTGATTAACAGCAAAACCTAATTAACAACAACTTGTGTCAATATACAACTAAATCTGAAGTTAGATGAAAATTCGTCCATTAGTTCTATTGATAGAGCTATTGAGGCAATCGTGAAAAAGGCAGCAGAGAAGCGCCACCTGTTGGGCGATTTACACCAACACATAATCAGTAGCAAGTCATATCAAGGACTAACTGAAACTGAAGTTTGATGAAAATCCGTGCGTTAGTTCTTAAGATAGAGCTATTGGGGAAATCGTGTAAATCCTGCAAAATGCAGCATAGCAGCGCCACCTGTTGAGCGATTTACACCGAAAACTAATCAGCATCAATTTGTATAAGGGACTAACTGAATATCAATTTTTATTAAATCCCGTGCATTAGTTCTTGAGATAGAGCGCCCACAAAATTTGTGTCACATACACACAGACAGACAGACTCACAGAGTCACAGACAGACATTTTGTAAAAACATGTTTTTTGGAATCTCTGACCCCTAAAACGTGTAAATCCGTCGAAAACCGGAATTCGAAAATTTTCATGAATCCAATACTTTCTTCTTGTAAAGATAGAAGAAATTAAAAGGAAATGGCATATCCTTAAAATGCTGAAGCTTCAAATGCAACCGTTTTCGCAGGGGGTTGATTACAGCCGGAGGAAACTTCCACCAGTAAATTTAAATAGAAATTTTCTCCTTATTTAAACGTCTTATTAATGCAAAATTCCAGTTATTAATAATGGCAGAATCTGCGTCTCATTTTTACGGGTGGGAGTTTACTTTTGCGGTAGTCAGGCTCTGAGTTTCCGCCATATTGTGACAACCTAGAGAATCTCCTGTCAGTGTCAGTGAATACGACTACAATACCTGGTCAAACTGACAACAGTAAAAACAAGTTGACATTTTTACCACGTTTCTGATAAAAAATATTTTCATGAATAAGGCGCTTAACCCCTTGTGGACGAGCAACACGTATACGTGCCGGAAATAGGCCTAAGGATCCTCGTTTATCTTCACCAGTAAAAATTTACTGAAAAATTTGCCTTATTTAATCCGAGCATTTTCCCGATTTGAATAGGCACAAACTTCTGTTTTTTAAAACCGGTAGCAAAGTAATAAACAGTTCGTAAAAGGCTCTCGTCGCGAAGGTGTTAAATTAGACGAAATTTTCTATCGAAATTTGTTGGTGGGAATTTTGCCACGGCGGTAAACAGAAGTTGTTGATACTATTTAAAAACACAACCGCCATCTTGCGACAACCTCCTCAGTCACTTCACTCGAAGTGGTAGACAGTAAACTATATGTCTCCTCCTCTTTATTCATAACTCCATTGTGGAAAGTGAGGTGGGGGGGGGGAAATTTATTCAATCCGTCCTATCTTTTCTATGCATTTATTCTTAATATTAAAACCGCCGTAAATCTTACTCTAATTTAACAAAACCTTTTGATTAAAGAATTTTTATTTAAAACTATTTATTTTATTTGACTGATTTTCGCGCAGTGCAGCCTTTATTTATTTTATGAAAAAATTTTTTGGTTCGAATCGACATATATTCATCTCGTACTATTCAAAATGACTCATTTTGGCTGTTCTAGGGTTAAGATTTTACTCTTTTATGCAGGCATTTAAAGTTTCCTTTAGAGCTAAGTATTACAGTTTTACGTTACAGTAAAAAACAAAGCCATAACTAGATGAGATAGTCTAGACTGTGATCCTCCCCCGCTTACCAACTTCTAGAGACTCCTCCTGATTTCATAATCTTCCAATACTAATATCATCTATATTATATTTAGAAAAAATGAAAGGTTTCTAATCAATGCTTTATCACAGGAGGGTAGTTATCCTCTACTTTTGCCTATACATATGAATATTAACATCTTAAGGGGACCGGGTAAGCTCTATCTCGGCCATGTTAAAATACACCAACTTTATGTACCTTTTTCTCAGAAATGGTGAAAGATAGAGGTCTAGATTTTTTAGAGTAGTTTCAATACATGATTTACGTATTTAAACGGACCATTTTCTTTCTAAGCGAAACTGAAAATTAATTATTAATTATTTATTGAAAGACATTTTTAAATTAGCATTTTTGGGAAGATTACACTGCGTAAAATAAATAATTCTAAACAAATCATTAAATCCCTGTGTTAAAGTATCCACTATAACATAAAAGAAGAATTTAGAAAAATCCGAGTTCTTAAGTTTAATAGATACTGGAAAAAAGGAACACAAACCTGAAAAATCGAAGTTTTGAGAAAAAGTCAACTAAAGCTGTGAAGCAGTGTTGCCACTGGACTACTTTTTTTAAATTCTGATTTCTTGATTGACACCACTTTTTTGAAATAGCAAAATTCGCCTTATTTAATATCATATTAATTAAGGCGAAAACAATGGGAATTTTACCACTTTAAAAAGTGGTGCCAATCAAGAAATCATAATTTAAAGAAAGTAGCCCACTGCTGTGAAGTGCTTTTAGAAAGAATGAAAAAATCCAACACTTTTTTATTTATATAGAAACATGAGTATACATCGTTCAAAAGATAAAATTTTAAACTATTTAATGATATAAAAAAGTAAAAATGGATTTTTTGGTTGAATTTCGCTTATCCAGTCTCCTTAACGGTCGCATTAAATTGCGTTTTAAAAATTCAAATTGCTCATTTTTGGCACCATTGGCACCATTTTTTTTAAAAAGAAATATTCTTCTTATTTAACGACACGTAAAATGATACCATAATAAAGGCAATTACGCTATTTTAAAAAACTGGTGATAATCATACAATCTGAGTAAAAGGCACAGCCCGTGAATATCACGGGACAGAGAATTAAGGGGTTAAATAGAGAAAAAAAGAGAAGCTGCGAATTACTCCAACCAAAAAGTTTCAGAACTCCATCTGACTTTTTCGACCAGTTACACTAACAAAAAATGGTAATTTTCTTTTATCTCTCTTATGAAATGTAGCATTTTTGAGAGAATGCCTTTTCTTCTGGTGAGCGATATGTTTAAATATCTCATATAAATAATTGTTCTTTCTTATAGAAGATGTCTATGAATGCATGGACGAAAGTTTATACATGCGGAAGGATATGAGACCATCCCTTTTTTACTGAAAATATTGAACAAACTTATGTGAAACACAAATAAAGGCACACAAGTTCTTAATATTATCATCATAAAATTAATTAAATAGATAAATTATGATGGTGCTTACTAATGACGTTTTGTTATATAAACAGGAAAATAATAAAACAAAATCTTAATCACAAATATCTTCAGAAGCCATTATTATCATTAAGTACCATTAAAAGAAATCTAAAAGATAAATCTTCCTCAGAACAATTCGACTCCTCCTTTTCAAGTTTTCTGTATCTTTTATTGATTTTCCAGATAACCGTCTATTTTTATATATTTTATACTGGCTGCTCCCGGAATAAATACTCCGAGATTAAAAATATTTATAGCGCAATCCTCTCATAAAATATGAAACGGCATTATTCACAGTGGTGATCCTCGTGGTTTCACATTTGTAGTTTAAAGTGAATGAAATATTTGTTTACAGAAATATTCGTCTTATTTAACCCCTTAATTCTCGCTCCCGTGATATTTACGGGGAGTGTCTTTTCTTCAAATTGTTTGATTCCCACCAGCTTTATAAAATAGTGCAACTGGTTTTATTGTGGTATCATTTTACCTGTCATTAAATAAAGTGAATATTTCTTTTTCAAAAAACTGGTGCCAATAAGCAATTTGAATTTTTAAACCGTAATTTAATGCGACCGTTAAGGGGTTAAATACCCTATACATACAAAATTATTCTCATGAATAAGTCAAAAATTTGTGTTCCTTTTAAATAATGGATTTTTGGCCCAGTGTTGCCGCATCTGTCGGATTTTTATTTAGAAATATTGATTTACACCAGAAAATTTTGAATAGCAATTTTTATGGATTATATTATTTATGGAATACATTTCTTCTCATAAAGCAAAAATAGCTATTAAAACTTACTGGTAAGAATTCGCAATGCCTAAATAAAACATCAGTCAGATGCGGCAACACTTTTTCGGCTTGATGGTAATCACAGAGCTGAAACTGGCGACTATTTTTAATTCTATCTGGCACCACTTTTTGAAAGCAAAAAACTTTCACTAATAATTTGTGATCATACGCAAGAGAAACATACTACAAAATTATTAATTTTTAAATAGGGGGCGAATAGAATAAAAAAAAAATAGTCGCCAGTTGCAGCCGTGTAATCAGTTCATCATCGCGACGATCGTCTTTTACAAATATTTTACTTCTTGGAGACGAGTGTTTACGGATTTTAACCATTTCGAGGGCGGTGTCCTTAAAACAGGACACCTAATTTTAATTCCAAAACTGCCAAACGGCACCAAGAATATTTAACAAAAATTTTCCTTTTATAATGTACGTGAAAATAAGGAAGTTCATATTTTCTAATAAATTCGTTTATAAATTCTGGTGTAAGTCCATTATTTCATCAGTTTATAAGCATAATTACTCCGCGCAGGTAAGGGTTAATATATTCCTTCTCAGGGGCAAGCAATTGTGTTTGTGTAATGCTGAATTCAGGGATAATTCAAAAACAAAATTAAAGTAAAATTTAATTAAAAGTTTCTGGTGTAAATCTTCATTAAAATTAGGTGAAGGGATTATACATAACAGTATAATTTATCATTATATGATTGCTAAAGTTCGTGCCCGATTTCATGAATTGCCGCACCTGGCAGATTTTTTATTTAGAAATATTAAATTTAAACCAGAAAATTTTTAGTATCAATTTTCTTTTCTTTATTTAATGAACATATATGACCTAGTAAAGCAAAAATAACAATTGAAACTTACTGGTGAGAATTCCGAACGTCTAAATTAAAAATCAGTCACGTGCGGCAACACTTCCGATGCAACGAGTTTCGAATTGCACCCAAGTTGTTTTATACCCTTAGTGGTCAAATTAAATTACGGTTTAAAAATTCCATTTGCTTATTGGTACCACTCCTTTAAAAAATATATTCCCGTTATTTAATAACAGGTAAAATGATACCATGATAAAGCCAATTACACTATTTTATAAAACTGGTGGGTTTAAAACAATCTGAATAATGACACAGCCCGTGAATTTCACGGGAGCGAGAATTAAGGGGTTAAACTGCGAAATACTGATGAATTGTTAACATTCAGCCTCTCAGCAAAATCTTCGACAGTAATGTGTGGATTTATAATTCCCTATATCTCGGATTAAGTCATGATCAATGCTAGAAGGTCTCCCAGAGCTAATTTTATCGTTTAGATTGAAATCACTATTTCGAAATCAACAAAACAACTTTTTAACTGTTCTATGGGCAGGAGCACCATCCAAATAAACGCTTTGAATATTTTTTTTTTGTAGCACTTCTAACACTCACTCCTTTTCTGAACTTATATAACATAACATGAAGAAAATCTAAGGTTTCATTTTCCATTTTGAATATTAACCTTGTACACAAATTAATTTGAAAAACATTTTTTAACGTTATGTTTACCCACGACAGATGTAGATAGCTGTCAGATAATAAAATGGTCATAAAAGAAACATCAGTACAGTCAAATTGCAAGCTACTGTCATCTATAAAATCGGACACGGACTTTTGCAGTCACCCAATGTATATTGCTAATTTTGAAAAGAAAACTTGTGTAAGCGCAACTAACATATTTTCATTATACACTGAATAAGTTTGATTCGTCCCGCTCTGAGATGAAACGTTCATTAACGTACAGTGGTGGCCAGAATTGTGGACACGTTTAAGTAGCTTTCATTACAAAAAGTAAAAGGTTACCTATTGCAGCCGTCCGAAAGAGAACACTTCGGGAAATTTTTGCTATATTTTCTCCCCCAGATACCAAAACTACCCTCCTTTGAAATGCTGACTTTTACATATATATATATATATATATATATATATATATATATATATATATATATATATACTATATACATATATATCCATATAGATATATTTATATCTGAACTTCGTCATGCTGTAACTCTCGAATTTTTCAGCGGATTTGGATGAAATTTTTCATGTGCATAGTACGTCCTAATGTCCTGACCGAGTTCGTTAACCAGCTTCCTCCGCCATCCTGTTTCAAAATGCGGCCATTTGAATTTTTGAAATTATTTTATGTTTTCTAACGTTGTATACTTATAGAAAATGTTACATTTCACAAAATGCAAACTCTTATGTATAATTTTAAACAGAATGTTAGAAACATTAAAAGATATTTTAAAGCGTCACACAGTGTAAGTTAATAATATAGGTCATTTTAAAGAGAAAGTAAGGAAACCTAAAAATTTCCAAAAGTGTCCACAAAATTCAAATGACCGCCATTTTGAAACAGGATGGTAGATGAAGCTGGCCAACAAACTCGGTCCAGACATTAGAATGTACTACGCATATGAAAAATTTCATCCAAATCGGTTTAAAAATTCGAGAGTTACAGCACGACAAAACGCAGATATAAATATATGTATATATACGTATATAGTATATATATATATAAACCATCATTTCAAAGGAGGGTGGTTTTTGGTATCTGAGCATCATGATCGACGAAAACATAGCAAAATTTCCCGAAGTGTTTTCCTTCGGACGGCTGCAATAGGTAACTTTTTACTTTTTGTAATGAAAGCTACCTAAAAGTGTCCAACATTTTGTCCACCACTATAGACTTGAACTCAATGTGCGAGTACTCACCCCCTCATCCCGAATCTATCCGAGCAACGCAGAAAATCTAAAACATTTTAAATTTGGGTCCCAGTTGTCTTAGCAAATTTAAATTGTGTAGAGTAAACGTAATCAAACAAAAATATAAGTAATAAACAAAAACCATTCTTTTAAAAGCATTCAATTTGTATCATAAAAATTACGATTAATTCCATAATTGCAATTCATATAATTCCTAAAACATTCAATCACAATACATTAATTTTGTATGTGTCTAGATTACTGAAAATTAACCCATTGGATTACAACAGATAGAAGGCGCGAACTTGTGTTGCCAGCTTGCCCTCCATTTCCATTCAGAAATTCGAAATTCATAACAGAAATTTTGAATAGAAGTAATTGTTGCTTTCTTTTAACGATAGATAATGATGTTAATTTATTTTAACGATAGCTCCACAAGTGGCCGAGCGTTTCTGCTCCCGAAGCTAGTAGACGGGCGGTGCTGGGTTCGAAGTTTATCGCGCCCATTCGGCTTAATCGGTCGACGTTTTCCGTGGTTTTCTTCCAACCTTGGATGTCCTTGGGTAAATACGGGTTAAGTTCGCTTAGAAAGATCCCTCACGGAGCCCAACATCCCCCCCCCAGCCCTATATCCCTCGTGTGGATAATTAGCCGTCATAAAAACAACACATCACTCTTTTAATGATATTTCAGGATTACTCAAAACTGAAAAAAAAATTAAGAATTTCCGGCTTGAATTCGGAATTTCTGAATAAAAAAAGAATGCCAAGATGACAAATCTGGCACAAACTTGTGAATTTATTAAAAATATTATAAACTTTGCTTATAATAAGGCAACAGCAGAGAAAAAAGTATTATTTAAACTATCAATTACGATTTCTAAATTGTTTTCTCAATGTATAATCATAATTTTATTAGTCTTAATGTGTCAAATGTGAAAAAAAAATATTTTTAAAAATTACGCTCTTTTTTGTTCATATATATTTTCTTTTTCTTAATGCTTAAAATATTTCGTTGTTGTAGTCTTACAGTCATTTGGCATAGTTTGGCATGAGCAGTTTAACGCAGAACTCCATTGTTTTTGTATTGCGTAAAAAGTGTAATCATATCTGTCGATTAAACGCTTGCGTCCAGCTAACGGAAAAAATAATTCAAATTAATTTATTAAAAAACAATGATGTTCGAGAAATATTAAAATTTTGCATTATCACCGGAAACACATCTGTGTGCATATTTTTTATAATTTGATCACACCTTTTTGTGAATGAAAAATATACTATAAAATCCCATCTTTTCATACATACAAACAAGTTGAGTTAATAAAAGGAGGTAATAACATTTAAGACCTTTGATAATGAATCCACTAGAATTCCCCTAAATCGAGTTTATGTATAAAATATCAGTTGTTTAGCTAGTTATGTTTTTAAAAATTCAACATTACATTAACATAGCATTTGGAATTCAAAATTTTTAAATCTGCATAAATTCTATAGTACATCACCGGCTGATTTTGTATTTCGAATTCGAAAACAAGTAGTATTATGAGGAAAATTCAAATATGATGTCAAATAAAAGTGTTAGTATTGAAAATTTTAAAATTTGATACAGTTCAGTACATCAACGAACCCTCAAGCAAATTTCATTAAAATACGATTTGAGAAATAAAAACAAGGAGCTTTGGTTAAGTAGATTTATTCTGCGCCTTTTAGAATTAGATTAATGACCATTGTTTCAGTTATTTAGGGGCGGCTTCAGATAAAACCAACATTAAGATTTCAACCCTTTCGGGGCCGGTGTTCTTAAAAAAGGACACTTAATTTTAATTCCGGCACCAAGAATATTTAATTAAAATTTTCCTTTAGTAACCTACTTAGAAATAAGAAAGTTCGTGTTTCCTAATAAATTCGTTTATAAATTCTAGTGTCAGTGCATTATTTCAGCAGTTTATAAACAAAATTACTCCGCGCCGGAAAGAGTTAAAACACTTTTCAATTTTTAACTCCAATTGCTTTAACCCTTAAATGCATAGGGTAGAATGCGTTTCCGAAATTTCATAATTCAGAGAATCGGAATTCATACCAGAAAATATAAATGGTAAATTTCGGTTTATTTAATAACGAAATGGCTGTTATTAAATTTTCTTTTCATAAAAAAAACCTCTCTATATACTATAGAGACCATAAAAATTGTATAACTTAAAAAAATAATAAATTGTATGGCCCTGTTTAGTCCCTTTTTTGGTTGGATGTTGTGGTCTTTGCCGCCCTAGCTTTTCTTGCCTATGCTTGGTGAGTGTTTCTCTGAACAGTACTAACTTTAACTTTCTAAATTCCTTATAGTAGTTATACAACTACAGTTTGACTTTACTTATTTTAAGATTCTTGTATTTTTTAAGATTTATCGTTAACTTTATTTCATCTTCAGTTTTTACTTTAAAATTCAATTTTATTCCTTTTTTTTTCTTAAATTTCTTATTTCCTCTTGTTAACTTCTATTACTCTTCTAGTAGCTTTGCTACAGTTTAACTTTTTCCCAACGGCTCATTAAAACATAAGACATTTCAATTTCCTAGTCTGGGTGTTAAGCTGTCATCAGCTAGGAAACCCCTCAATGCTGATTACCTGTTCAGTACCTGTTTAGTGTTATTAAATGGAGTGAAATTTTCTTTTTTATTTTTCTGGTGGAAATACGGAATATGTGAATAAAAAATCCAATAAATAGGGAACAATTATTATATCAAAAACGATACCATATGCATTTAAGGGTTAACCCTTTGCACTCGAGAGGTGATTATCACTAACCATTAGTGTCTCGCGTAAACGGGTTCTCCAAATGCTCGGGACATCAATATTTTAAACTAATTTTCTTCGCCTAATCTAATGGCCGAATAATCTGCGATAAAAGATCGCGAAATAAACTGTAAGATATTAGTGGTGTCCAAAGCATTTGGCGTCCCGCTTTACGAGGGGCACCTGACATCACTAGTGGTGAGTGAGAGTCATCTCTCGAGTGCAAAGGATTAATATCGAAAACAAAATAATCACATAATACAGGCCGCTGACGCATTTATAAAACCGTTGGTAGTAGATTTTAATACCCCAAGAAGATTAGAATAATTATTTTTAGTTATTGTAATGAAAAATATTTCGTGAATAAAGTAATGAAAAATTTATATTAAAACTTTTATTAAAACTTTTCTGGTGTGAACTCGAACTTTCTGAATAAACAATCCTCGAGATTTGGAAATCAGCACTGTTATCAGCCTATATTTCAAATGAAAATCAAATTTCAAAGTACAAAGTAATTGCTTAAAAGTCGCAAAGGCCAACATAGTGAAAAAGATTCAGAGCCGGGACTCGAACCCGGGCCATCAGTATAGCGCACTGACGTTCTACCGACTAAACCACTTGGAACGATACCCAGCATGGAAAATTTCTCACTATTATATGTTGGTAAGCCTACAAACGCAGCACAAGATGGAATACGGATGTATACTGATGGTATACTGATGGCCCGGGTTCGAGTCCCGGCTTGGAATCTTTTTCACTATGTTGGCCTTTGCGCCTTTTAAGGAATTACTTTGTACTTTGAAATTTGATTTTCATTTGAAATATAGTATGCAAGGCGAATGTTTCCCTCTGGAATAATTTCCATGTATTAATATAGTTTCTATCGATGCTGGATTTAATTATGTTCCGTGTTTGCCCCAGTTCGGTGGCTCACGTTGAATATTCCATCTTGTGCTGCGTTTGTAGACTTACCAACATATAATAGGGAGAAATTTTCCATGCTGGGTATCGTTCCAAGTGGTTTAGTCGGTAGAACGTCAGTGCGCTATACTGATGGCCCGGGTTCGAGTCCCGGCTTGGAATCTTTTTCACTATGTTGGCCTTTGCGCCTTTTAAGCAATTACTTTGTACTTTGAAATTTGATTTTCATTTGAAATATAGTATGCAAGGCGATTGTTTCCCTCTGGAATAATTTCCATGTATTAACTGTTTTCAGCCTGTAAACGGGATTGCCAACTTCACCTTCAGTTTTAATTAGAAATTTCATATTCATACCGCAAATTTTGAAAGAATTTTTACTTTAAGTGATTGCTAAATATTTCATATTAATCCTCTCAGAAGCAAGGTATTTGTATTCGTAAAATGTTGAAATAAATGAATGACACCAGTATTTACAGTAAAATTTGTTTGTAAACAGGTAAAAGTATATTTTCACGTTCTTAATAGAAGTGAAATGTTCATTAAAAGAATTCGAGTGCAAATGTTGCAATTAGGGATTGAAATTATGTGATGCCATAGAAGCATCACTGCCCTAAGCGATATAAGTAAGCGTCCTATCTTAACCCTAGAACTACCGAAAATTTTACTCAAGTTTTATAAAAACATTCTAGACCAGAATTTTTACTTAAAACTATTTAATTTGTTTATTTAACTTATTATTGTCTGATTTATACATTTAGTTTGTTTTGAAGAAATTTCTGGTTTGAATAAATATTTTGAATGTACATGTCGGGTCCAATGGACCCGTCTGGTAGACGGAAGGTTAAATGGGAGAGGTAACCGCAAGATTAAAGGCGAGGTCACATCAATCAAGGTCGCATGCCACGTAGCGGACGGGGTTAACCCCTTGAGGGGGGGTGGGATAGAATATATCCCACCTAATTTAAACAAGATTCTCACCAGAAAATTTTAACTAATTCTTATATTTTTAACTTTGGTGGAAGATTGTTGAAAAATTGGTTTTCCTTATTTAAAAATAAGATTTTACGATTTTTCCGGTGAGAATAAAATATTTAGAGACATTTTTGCTTGCCCCTCAGGAGGTTAAATAACAGGAAGATGCCTAACAGTTTTCTTACTTCACACCACTAAAATTGTAAAGTTTTTTGCACCTTGATTAATAACTGAAGTGCTTGTGATAAGGGGAAGAAAACATCGTGGTGTCAAGTTCATCTGGATTCCTTTTTCGCGATAGATGTGTCAGACAAAATTAATTTCCATGAGTGACTAAAGGTTTCGAAAATACGCGCAGATGGTAGATATTCTGTCATATATGACGTCACACTAAAAACCCCGCATATGTGGATTACCACCCCGTCCACAAGATGGCGCAACTGTGTTATTTTACGCCCGATTCCAGTATTAAGTTTGTACGCTTACTTAACCCCTTGAGGGGCGGTGGGATATATTTTATCCCACCTACGATTAATGAAGATTTACAACAGAAAAATTTTATGAAATTTTACTTTTCTAACTTTGGTGGAAAAAAGTCGTAAAATTGCTTTTCCTTAATTTGAAATAAAATTTTTCTAATTTTCCGGTGGGAATTCAGCATTATACAAACGTAATTGCTTGCCCCTGAAGGGGTTATATCGCTTTGGTCGCCGTCCTTCAAGGTGTTAAATAAAGTATAAAATACTATTCTTTATTTCTGGTGTGAACACTAAGTTCCTGTGTAAAAACTGAGGCCAAACTGGCAACCTGCTGTTGTTAAGTATGTGTGGAGAATTATATGTTTTGACGCCAATTGAGCGATAAAGGGAATGTCTATTGTTTAAGTGAGGTTACTCGCCCCCTCGGATCTCTCTCTGTACGGGTAGGTGAGTGTTGATGGAATGTTTTTTTAAGAACATATTTTCACTTTTACTGTAAATAAAATGTATATTGTGTAACATAGATGTAAATAGTCTTCCAATAAAAAGGAAGAGTGAAAATGATATTCGGTGGAATTCACTGAGTAAGTGCCAATTGATTCAAATTAAGACAGCGTTAGTTAATTAGGAAATCCACTGAACCAGAACCGGTCGCCACATTATGTTCGCTATTATTTCATATATGTATTCTTTTGGTTATTGACACGTTATGATCAAGTAAAAAATTTCTTTGGAAACAAATTGGCAAGAGGATTTTAAAAGGTTCGCCGAACCTTCATTTTATCACAACGGTTAAATTAGGGGTTTTCCACTTGTGTCCCGCATCCCACCAAACTACTAATATTTTAAAATAGTAACATTTATCTCATTCAATGAACATAAACTTTGTTTTAAAATTAGGATCTGATTACTTTTCAGAAATTGTGGTGCAAATGACTTTCTTGTTAAAAGTTTGATGTCTTGTATGTTACATGAATGAATGTTTCATCCTATAAAGCGGGAAATTTCGATTTAATCAGCACATGCACGATTTATTCAGAAGAATTATTTAAACTAAATAAATTTTGAACATTTATTTAAAGTAAATAAATTGTTTTATATATTTAAAACTATGAAACTGCATGTGTTTATTTCTGATTGACTGACAATAGAATTTACAAAAGAATTTCTTTGAAAAAAAAAACTTATTTTTCGAAATTTTCAATATAAAAGCAAAATTTTATTAAAATATTCTTTGTGCCGTTTGTCAATCTGAAATAAAATTATGTGGCCGTGCCGTGTGAAAAACGCCCTTGAAAGAGTTAATCCCCTTAATTCTGTCTCAAGTGATATTCACGGGCTGTGTCTTTTATTCAGATTGTTTGATTCCCACCAGTATTATAAAATTGTGTAATTGGCTTTATTACGGTATCATTTTACGTGTCATTAAATAAGGTGAATATTTCTTTTTCAAAAAAAGTTATGCCAATAAGCAATCTGAATTTTTAAGCCGTAATTTAAGGCGACCGTTAAGGGGCCCGTGAAACTATTAATAAAGTGGAACTGACATATCCTTAAAATAGTGAAGCTTCAACTGTAACCGCTATCGCAAGCCTTGTTTACCGCCGGTAGAAACTACCACCAATTGATTTATATAGAAAATTTCAACTTATTTTGCCTTATTACCACAAAATTTCAGTCATAAATAGTGGTAGAAACAGATTTTCGTTTTTACTGGTAGGAGTTTACTTTGGCGGTAGTTAGGCTCTGCGTTTCCGCCATATTATGACAACCAGGGAAACAAACTGACAGTTTTATAATGTATACTGACACCAGTAAAAACAAATAGAAATTTTAATGAAAATTTTGAGAAAAATTTCTATAAATAAGATGATGAAATAAGACGAAATTTAATATTCAATTTTACTGGTGGGATGTTTTCCCTGGCGATAATCAGAAACTGAAGATCCTATTTTAAAAAAGCAGCCGCCATCTTGTGACAACCCCCTCAGTTACTTCACTCGCAACTGGTAGACTGCACATTATATGTCTCCTCCTCTTTATTCATAACTCAATTGGTTAACAATCTCGCTGTGTAATTGTTTTATTAAAATATCGTCAAAAATTTCGTAGTTAGTTCCTTCACGACGAGCATCTTTTAAGAATTTTTATTCTTTTGCCACCGGTTTTTCAAAACAAAAATTTTCGACTGATTCAATCAGGAAGTTTCTCCGATTAGATAAGGCAACAAAGCGATATAAGTAAGCGTAGAAACTTAATGCCGGAGTCGGGCGTAAATTAACACATTTGCGCCATCTTGTGGTCGGGCTGATAATCATCATACGCGGGCTTTTAGTGTGACGTCATATATGACAGGATATCTACCATCTGCGCATATTTTCTAAATCTTTAGTCACACATGGAAATGAATTTTGTTTACCACATTCATTGCAAAATAATGGTGTAGCGAGAGTGGCGTACAGATGCACTTGGCACCACGAAGTTTTCTTCTCCTTGTCAGAAACATTTCAGCTATTAATCAAGGTGAAAAAACTTCACAATTTTAGTGAGGTGGAAGTAAGAAAACAGTTAGGCATCTTCCTGTACTTCAAACCCCATCCTCTATGTGGCGCGTGCCCTTGATTGATGTGACCTCGTCCTCAATCTTACGGTTACTTCTCCTATTTAAAATAGGACGCTTACTTATATCGCTTTGACAAGGCAAAATTTAGAATAAAAAAATAACTGGTGGGGATGATCAATGAGAGTTAATTAGACGGAAAAATGCATCCCCGATGAAATCTCGGGATGCGCAAATGGTGCTACTTTTACATTGCCCGAAAAACTCTTGGACTGCGCAGCGAGTGGGATAAAGCGATTATATATTTATAAATAATAGTGACAATTAAAATAAAAAAAATTAAAATACGGAAAGTATATGTATTTGATTTTATCTTAGCTAGATGGAATAAGTGTCATTTAGAAACAAAAAAACAAGACATCCGTAAAATATAAAGAAAACATTTTTTAAATTAAGAAAGGATTTTTTTTTGTATATATAATTTAATACTATGATATGACATAAGCATTTAAAAAAAATTTCATTCCTCCCAGATGAAAAAATATTAGGGACGAAGTTGGTCATGCAAAATCTTTTTCTTAAATATATTTTCGTTTCTGAGATGTTTCAATAAAAAATATTTGAAAAGCATCATAGCGGCAGTTAAAAAATATTCTGCATCAAGAAAATTTCATCTATTATATGCTTCATCATAAAAAATTTAAGAACACTGAAAAAAGTTTTATTTACTTCATGAATATATTTGTAGTTTATATATGCAGAAATATTTAAAACCTCGAAATATATTTTATTATTCTTTTTTTTTCTTTCTCTGCAATTCGTTCTTTTTTCTTTTCGGTTTTCAATTAATGAATGCTTACCGTATCGTACTGTCTTGGAATCTTTTTTTTTTCACATTTTTACTCAAAAATTGAAATTCATATTAATGCTCCATAAAGCAGAATGTCAATGAAGGATTTTTGGAACTTTTTTGTAATTAATATGCCACATGTCCTAAAAATTTATCCTTCCAAGAAATACTTGATGTACTAATAAATATACGCCAGTTGCTTTGCATAACTATTAAACAACCGTTGAGCTAAAGTTCTTTTTAAATCACAAATGCTATAATTTTTCTTTGAATTTATTCCATTTTTAAAAGCTTTATGAAATGTAAGTTTCTGCTAGCGAGCATTTATATAATAGAGGATTGTTAGAAAATTTTGTCGGTATATAAGACTTTGATATTTTCAGGGAAAAAGTACGTATTTTAATTAAATGTTGAAATCACTTATTCATACCGGGATTTAAGAAAAAAATTATTTAGAAATATTCAAATGGTTTTCATCACGTAAAATTATAAATACAAAATTTCATTCCAAAATTCCGGTGCCATTGAAGCGTTTAGGTATTGAAATTAGGTGGAATATCCCACCGCCCTTCAAGGGAATAACGGCCTTACTGTTCTGTATACTATTTCGAATGTGGTTATTTCATGGCATGTGCTCGAGAATGACGTAAAGTTCTAACAGTTACGGTTACAGTGAAAAAATTTTAAAAGTCCACAGAAAACATAAAATTATATTCATCGCAAAATGATATCCACTGTGAAAAAGTATTAATTATAATAAAATACTATCTTTAGCAGCTCGAAAGACAACACAAACCAAGAGTAAGGAGGCATACAGTATACTGTCTACCAGTTGAGAGTGAAGTAACTGAGGACGTGGTCACAAGATGACGTATCACAAAACAAGAGTAGCAAAAAGCACTGAAAAGAACAAATGCGACTATGCGGAAAAAAATTTACCCGTATTACAGAACTGGAGTTATGAATAATAAGGAGGAGGCATACAGTGTACTGTCTACCAGTTGAGAGTGAAGTAACTGAGGACGTAGTCACAAGATGACGTATCACAAAACAAGAGTAACAAAAAGCACTGAAAAGAACAAATGCGACTATGCGGAAAAAAATTTACCCGTATTACAGAACTGGAGTTATGAATAATAAGGAGGAGGCATACAGTGTACTGTCTACCAGTTGAGAGTGAAGTAACTGAGGACGTAGTCACAAGATGACGTATCACAAAACAAGAGTAAATAAATAGCACCGAAAAGAACAAATGCGCCTATGCGGAAAAAAATTACCCGTATTACAGAACTGGAGTTATGAATAATAAGGAGGAGGCATACAATGTACTGTCTACCAGTTGAGAGTGAAGTAACTGAGGACGTGGTCACAAGATGACGTATCACAAAACAAGAGTAAATAAATAGCACCGAAAAGAACAAATGCGCCTATGCGGAAAAAAATTACCCGTATTACAGAACTGGAGTTATGAATAATAAGGAGAAGGCATACAGTGTACTGTCTACCACTTGCGAATGAAGTAACTGAGGACGTTGTCACAAGATGGCGCATCATAAAATGATACCTTTTAAATCGGATCAACAGTTTCTGATTATCGCCAGGGGAAACTTCCCACCAGTAAATTTGAATAGAAAATTTCGTCTTAGTTAAGCGCCTTATTAATGGAAATGTTTTCTGTTACAAACAACATTTAACATGTTGTTTATGATGTGTTGAAATGTTTAACATTTCTATTTGTTTTTTCTGCTGTTAGATTGTCCAGGTATTATAATCTTTTGCACTGATACTGACAGGAGGTTTTCTTGGTTGTCACAATATGGCAGAAAGGCAGGGCCTGACTACCGCCAAATTAAACTTCCAGCAGTAAAAAATAATATATTTCTTTTTTGCATTATATAAAACTGAAATTTTGCATGAATAAAGCGTTTAAGCAAGCAGAAAATTTCTATTTGAATTTACTGGTGGAAATTTTCTCTGGTGGTAATCAACCCCTGTAAAAGCGGTTACAGTTGAAGCTTCACTATTTTAAAGCTATGCCAGTTCCTCTTTATTAATAGTTCCATGATTACAGACGATGGCAGAGATCTCACATCGCATGCGGGGACAATGAGTTGCACTAAATTACGGCATGAAGACAATGCAGAATCTCACGTTTGATGGCGTTTTCTCATTTTACAGTCTTGCTCGGTCTAAAAAGTGATCTCGCACTTGTAACTAGCTGAATGTGCGTGTTTCAAGTGTTTCTGGAATGTAGTTCTGCTTAGTCAGGCGCAATCGAACCTGTGCTGATAGTATGTTTGATTCGCTTGCATAAAAGCTGCTGAGCGCCTGCGTAATGTTAGACTAAGTGTGTTGATAACACCGTGTGTATAATGCTACATCCAAAGCAACTAAATTCAATCGAGTTTTGTGATTTGGATGTAGCATGATGTTGTGTTCACGCTGGGTTTTCAATTCAAATGCTGACCCCTCACAGCCTGTATATGATCCTGCAAAGAACGCGTACTTGCTGTACAATTTCGATTATACCGAAAATGGCACCTGTTATATAACTGGCTTCGTAATATTCAAAGAAATGTTTGATATTAACGATTGCCATGCATGGTATCCTGATGCAGTTTTTGATAAAGTTTGCTATTCAAGCGAATTCTGTTCAATGTTGATCAAACTCGACCATGTGTTCGTCGAGTTTGGATCAATATGTGATACGACAGAAGACTACCGGTCTGAATACTTTAGTAGACTCTCTTTGTTTGAAACCAAAGACTAATATTTTTTATAAATTACGTAAGGAATTTTAATAATCTTTGTGATTTATTAAGAAATCACAATTTAAATTTAGAATTAAATTTAATTATTGGTTCTGACAAATTTTAACTTGTAAAAATTTTCTAATTCTACTAAAAAAATGCCTGCATTGTACGTAGAACCAATACTCAGCCTGCTGATGATAAATCTGAAATCACGTAACAAAAGTTGGACGCCCCATATAAAAACTGGTATTTTTGCATAATCAACTTGTTATCTTGCATTACATAACCCCCACTGATGTTCTAACATACAGAACCAACTGAAATCTATCCAAAAAATCAGTGACGTTACACTATTTCAAAATGCCTGCATTATTCATCGCTGTTTCATAAAAGGTGGAGGTGGGAAGCGGTGGCGGTACACAAAGAGCGTTGTTCCAACTCTCTTGTTCAGTGTGAGTCTCGTACTGTAGTCGTCCTATCCAGATCTCCTGTTCCTGGAATTGCTGTCAATGTATGCACTGATGACACTTCTTGTGAGTTTCAGAGTCAAAAACAGCAAACTGAATTTATTTTTCTGTATGTTATTAACTGTTTTAAAAATATTGTCATTGTTAATGTATCTTACCATATGCAGTGGATTTGAGTCTCCCCCCGGGATTGCACTTATACTCTAAAGGGAAAGCTGGGTTTCCGGGGCGGTCATCCCTGTCATCCCTGTTCCCATTGGCCCGTATCTGAGGTTCCAAGTTCGAATGCCGATGTGGACAGCGACGACGACTTCTTGCCTAGCCCGAAGCGTACTAAATAGCTTGGAGATGTTCAGCCAGTGCTTGCACGGTAATATACCAGTTTTTGTACAAAGCCTGCTTTTTTCTCGAGAAAAAAATATGTAAATACGTCTAATTCCTGTAAATACTAATTCATTTTACAGACTCATTTAGAGGATGCGACAAGTATAACTAGACTTTTATGTACCCTAAGGAGCAAAAATTGATTAACCCTTTATCTACTGACGGTACTTGTAAGTACCACTCACTTTAAACTTTTATACCATAGTGAATATTACTAATATTATAATGGTATTTTGCAAAAAACGCTCTTTTAACTCCACTTTATCCGAATACATGGCAGCAGTAGTTCTAGGTTTGTTATTTTAGAGAGGAATGAGGCTATCTTTGAAGCAGTCGATGTATTTTCTGCCGATATTTTCTACAGATTGCCACGCTCGTCTTTTCATTGCTGCAAACACAGTAAAGGATATAAGATAAGTGTTGGATTTTTTTTATGTGTTCATTATGATCTTAGAATACAATTTGATAAGCTATTTTAGATGAACGGTGTACGTATTTGATTTAACAGTTGAATTACTCGGTGGTACTTATAAGTACCGTCAGTATACTGCGTGTTGAAGGAAAACTTCTTGTTTATTTATCGTCTGTGTAGTTATCCATCGTTTTCATCCGCTTTAAAATGCAATTACTAAAATGTAGTGCAGTAATAATTTCCCTGGTATTTCTTTTCTGCTTCATTGTTATTTTTTTATAGGAAATCGTAAAAGTTGTGGCACCGGCTCGTTTTTGCTATGCTAGAAATGGCATATGTAAATTCATATATTGCGTATGTGGAGATGCGAGAGAACGTGCTGTACCTGGAATATAGATGTCGCATAACTAAAGTACTGCTAACAAGATAGAAACTTAAAGAAAAATAGTTTTTTTAACCCTTTCAGGAGCAAAACATTTTCAACTCTAAAGTGTTGAAATAAATGATTGGCACCGAAATTTGCCAAACGATTTATTTGTAAATAAGAAAAAGGCCTATATTTCATATAGTTGTTAAATCGAAAATATTTTCTGGTGCCAGTCGAAATACTTTGTGGGTTTTCTGTTATGATATTTTAGTCATAGTGTACTGACGGTACTTTAAAGTACCACTTTAATTAATTACCTCTAAATAATTAAATTTCTCACGGGTGAGTATTTTTTTTTATATTTGTCTTTAATATTCATTGTAATAACTGAAAAAAAATATTCCATGAAAAAAATTGTAGTTGATCATAATGCCGTAGATAAAGGGTTAACGCGTGTTTCGATAACACTGCAGGCCACGCGAAATGCCGGTTAGAGGAAAAGTCACCAAATTTCTCCTGCAGAACATGTGGGGTGTGAAAAGGATTTCTTTGCTTTTGATTTACACCACCATTTCTACAGCTAATATGAGTGTTTTGTAAAGCAAATTGGGTTTTTTTTTACAGTGCAGATCATTTTGCGATGAAAGTAAATGAGTGTTGCTGTTTGAAATTTCGAAATTTCGCCACTGTAACCGTATCTATGAGATTTCGATTGTTGTTTTTTACTTAATTTTCGACCTCATGACATAAAGTAACCACATCCCAAATACCATCTGTTCTTGCGGTTCGAATGGACCCATCAGGTGCATTCAAAACATTTATTCAAACTAGATGTTTATTTAACCCCTTAACGGTCGTATTAAATTACGGTTTAAAAATTCAAATTGCTTATTGGCACCACTTTTTTGAAAAGAAAAATTCTTCCTATTTAATGTCAGCTAAAATGGTACCATAATAAAGCCAATTACATTATTTTATAAAACTGGTGGTAATCAAACAATCTGAATACAAGACAAGGCCCATAAATATCACGGGAGCGAGAATTAAGGGGTTAATTGATGCCAAAAATTAGTCTTATGCCTCGCGATTTTCGTTATACAAATTCTAAACTTCCACCCCTAGCGCCTTCCCATCTCTTCTTTCAATTTAAGTCGGCCATGATGTATAAGGCAATGAGGAAACCTCTGATTATGTTTTTTTAGTTTTAATTTATCTTAAAATCAGTTCGAAAGAAACAAGAAATATCTTTTTTATTCCAGATGCATCATTGACTAAGTCCATGTCTTCTGCCTTACCAAAATTCTATTGAAATCATGTTAGCTATATTTTTTATATTGTAAGACATTTTATTTGAAAGATATTTATTGATGCATAAACTTGATAAAAGTATCTAGGAAAGCGTTTTACGAAAGACTTTCAAAAGTGGGAGGGGTTTCTATTTTTTAACTCATTAACATGTAGCTGGGTATTATTTATGCCACCATTGTTGCCAGATGGGCTACTTTTTTAAAATTCAGATTGTTGGTTGGCACCATTTTTTTTGAAATGATAAAATGCGACTTATTTAATGACATATTAATTAAGGCAAAAACAAATGTAATTTTACCGTTTCAAAAAAGTGGTCTCAATCAAGAAATCTTAATAAAAAAATGTAGCCCACTAACAACACTGTATGCCACTGCAATTTTATCCTGAATACTCCACAAAAACACCATAATTTTCGAATAACGTTTTGATTATAATAAAGAAAACATTCGAGAAGAAGACATTTTACTTATTTTCGAATAAATTTGTTCAAAACTTCTTGTGTCACTTTACCATTTTAACAATAGAAAGGTTAAAAACCAGATTTCGCAAAAGCACACCATTTATAACGAGTTAAATACTTATTGTATCGAGGAAATTCAAAGTTAATTTTCTAGAAAAACAAAAGTGACTAAAAATAAATAAGTTTTGAAATATTTACCTTTTTTTAACGATATTAAATAAATTCTTAAAACTTTCTTCATGTACAGCTTGAAAAATTTAATAAAGTACTTAAGTTTTTATATCCATGGATGTTTTTATATCCATGGATGTTTTTATATCCATGGATGTTTTTATATCCATGGATGTTTTTATATCCATGGATGTTTTTATATCCATGGATGTTATTATTCCATTTACTTTTTAACTCTTTCGTTACCGAGGCTGAAATTATACAGCTCCTTCAGAAAACCGAAACGCCCGAAAAATTTCATACCCCTCTTCTTAGCAGAAATGTCAACTTATAACACATCAATCTTAGGAGTGGGAGGAAACGAGCGTAAAAAAGGATTAGCGTATACTTCTGCATGGGGGAAAGGAAAGAATTCTGACTGAATAATACCTTTTTGCAAGGGACAAAATTCCGAGAGAGCTTTAGAATAAAAATGCAAACATCTATTGTTCCAGGTTATCCAGATAAATGGAAATACCTTTACGATATGAATGTAAAACTTATTAGTACCGCTTTGTATTGAGAGACACTCAAATTTTATGGTTTTCTAAATATTTTGACATACAACCATTCTTTAACATTGCCATTTTAGCATGAAATTAGAAATGTTGAAGCTGTCAATCCAGTGATGTATTTAAAAAATGTCTGAATTTATCGGAACTAGAAATTTAAGAACTATTGAAATAAATTTAAAACCTCGTGAATTGACTCAAAAATTGAAGTTATAAAGAAGGTTTTCCTTTAGCATTTTAAAAGACGAATTAACCCATTAGTGCCTGATTTTTTTTTCAACTCAATATTATACTTAATTATAGTAAATGGTATAAAATGAACGTAAAAATAATAAAAAAATTATCTTTGAAAAAACGTTTATTCAATATATAAAAATCTAAACGTCCCAATTTTGGGACACTAGGCACGAAAGGAGTGGGTGTTTTCTCTGTTACTATCTAAGCATTAGATCTATATTTGATGCCATTTATTTTTTTTTCAGAAATGTTATATATCATTCGGGTTACTATATGACTATAATTTTTTTTTTATTATTAATAGAAGGGGGGAGGGGGGCTGGGTTCGGCTCAAGAACAAGACCCCCTTCCTCTACACCCTTAGCTATTGGCATAGCAAAAACTTGTAATAATCAATAATTACTAATAGAGTATATATACGTATATATTTGTATGTACGCCGAACCCTTCCCCATCTTTTTATTTCAATTTTGCACAAAATCAAACCAAAGATTTCACTTACTAATGCGAAAAATTAGTAAGTAAACAAAAACAAATAATTAATTTTTTTAATAATAAATTATTATTATTTGTATATTTTATGTATTATTTTACTATTTATACACTTAAAAATCAGACTTTTGCAATATTTAAAGGGTTTTTTTTTTTTTTTTTTTTTTTTTTGGCTTTTGTAATTGACTCACGTATAAGTCTACCCCCCAATTTACTTGCAGAAAACTCTCAAAAATTCTTCGTTTTACACATTAGTATAGATGGTAAAACAGAACTTTGATTATCCGACCCTCGTTTAACCGAAATTCTCCGTAACCCGATGTCAATATCCTAAATTTTTTCCAACTTTTTTTTTTTTTTTTTTTTTTTTTTTTTTTTTACATTCCTTGTATGTGCAAGCATTCCTTTACAAACCACGAGTAGAGATAAGTATTTTGGTTTCCCTTTCTTCGAATTCAACGGAAATTAGCTTGCGATCCCGCAAGATCCGATCCCGGTATAATTGTACTCTCCCCCCCCCCCATGTGTACACGTCTCTGTTCTAAGCAAATAAAATTATTTTCATGTATAATTTGAAGTTGGATATTTATTAAGCAGTTTAAATAGTCCTAATAGCAGTTCGATGACGATTTTAATGTTAAACTAGATGATTATTGATAAATTCTCGATTATCCGGAAATTTCGATTATCCGATGTAGGGACGATCAAAATTACGTCGGATAATCGAGGTTCTACTGTATATATATTAGTAACCTCAGGTTGTCAAATATTAAACTAGTACAAAACGGTATGATACAAATTTTTACTAAGCCAATAGCTAAGTGTGGGGAGGGGTGGGAATTGTTCTTGAGCCGAGCCCAGACCCTACACCCCCCCCCCTCTAGTAATAATAGAAAATAGCCAAATAATAATCCGAATAATAATTTTACAGCCAAATAAATGAAATAAATGAAGCTAAGAATTAAATGAATGAAACAAATTTAATAAATTGAATTACACTCAAATATTACATAAATACAATTACTGAACATCTATAGATGTTTACCGATTTCTCGCTTGTATTTTAATCTTTTTGAGTGATTTTTTTTTTCATGGGATACATGAAATCGGTGACTATTGTGTTGAGTTTGAACTTTTTAGATTTTAATTTTACAGTTTTTTTATATGACTATAGTTTCACTTTTAGGACTGGTTCTAACTGGTTCGAAAAATAAAGGAGTCTGCATATAAAAAAAAGAACTATAATCAAAATCGAAAAAGTACAACTGCACAACATTTGATACCGACCTTAGATATCCTATATGAAAGAGAAGAAATAAAAATATTAACATGAAAGCGAGAATTACGTAAAGAATTCTCTCATAGGTTTAACATTAGCATTCAGATTTCTTCGCTTGACTAGTATAGGCTGTTATAAGCTTCATAAAAGAAGTCTCATTTATTAGGCACAAAATTAGAATAAAAAAGTTGCAGCGGCAGTAAAATATATGACATTTCGCTGTAGAAAAAAACAGCGAAATGTCATATTTTACTATGCACATTTTCTACATACATCTCCAATTTTTCACAAAGACGTTCTCGTTCTATGAGCCGTTGTAGATAATATTAAGAAGATTTATATAAAAAAAAAAAAATAAGCGGATTTGATATCTTGTGAATTGACAAAGTTGTGAATTCTTTTCTTCTTCAACCCCTCTTTTTTATTTATTTATTTATTTATTTTTTGCTGTAAGAGTTGGCCCTATTGTAAACTTGCCAATTTAAAAGTTATAGATAATATTAAGAATATTGATAATAAATTTAAGTGGATTTGATATGTTCTTAATTGACGAAGTTATGAATTTCTTTCTTTTTAAAACCCTATTCTTTTGCCCCTTAAGCCCATATTTAATGATATCAAAAATCTGTTATACATAATTTTTTGGACATTTTCCCAGAAGTAATAATAACTTTAAAGTGATTTGATATGTAGTATAATTAAGAAGTTGTTTTTTTTTTTTTTTTTTTTTTTTTTTTTTTTTTTTTGTCTATTTTCACAAACCCGCTCCCTATTTCTACCCCCTCGCTCCGATTTTGCCCTTTAACGAACCTGACTGAGAATTTCCGCCCCTTGATTTTATGTAATAGCTTGGAAGAGATTTGTGCAGAATTATGGAAGTTATCGTACCCACAAAAAGTGATAGATAGATAAAGTTATAAATCTGGGTGGTTTTGGGTTCTAGGGGGTCGTGATTGGCGTAGATCTGCAAATAGTTTTCGGAAATTTCAACATAGGGGAAAATGTAATGGGTGATGTTTCTACCGAAATCTATCTAAAAAAGGAAATTTCATTTCAATAAGAAACTCAAGCCGAAATAAAAAGCATAAACACACTTCATTTTCCCTTATCTGGTTCCTGAAAAAATCCCTTTTCTGAAATCAAGTTAACAAAGAGGAGATAATCCTCCAGATACACCCCACAACGCGCGTCTTGACATGAGGTCTGAGGACAAAAGAGGGGTTGAAATAGTCCAGGCGATTTCGGGCGCTTTCGGTATTTTGGATGACCGGGCGTTTGAGGCGCTTTGGTATTGAAAGAGTTAAGTGTGCATATACAAGCATTTTTAATAAGGTGTACTTAACCTTCTAATGCCCACGGCAGCATTTGCGCTACCACCAGTTTCCCCAATTTAATGGATTTTTTTTTTAATTCACATAAACCCTATTCACACGAGAAATTTAAAATAGAAATTAAATAAATCGTTATTGTTAATGACATCGTTATTAAGTAAATCAAAATTTGCAATTTAAATTTTCTGGTATGAATTTCGATTTTCTGAATTAATCAATTTCTGAAACGCAATGTACAGTAGTGGAAAAAAAAATTAACGCTCCCTGTTAACTCTGCAACTAATTATAATAGAAGAAAGTTATTGGTACCAATAGCTTAGAAATAAAGTCGGCTTTTAAATGATGCATATAATTTGCTTAGGGTCCATCTGCAAATAAAAACCAGACAAACATTTTTTTCAATGGCAACACCCAATTTTGACAATATATTTTAAATCTTCGTTTCAAACTATACCTTAAACGAAATTTCTAGTCATTTGAATGATAAGTTATTGAATGATAAACATTCAAAAATTTAGAGTTTCTAATGTTAAATTACATTTTCATATTTTTATTAAAAACTCTTGAAATTATAATCATAATGTGATAATTTTGCTTGTGGTTATAATACTAAAAAATCCAAACATAAATGCATTGAATGTGTACTTTTCAAAATTTTATAACATGAATCATGATATTAATATAAAAAAAAATATGAATTGCAACCTCCAATTTTTTTGTTTGATTTATTTTTAATATGTTCTGCTTTACGCGAATTCTCACGATTAGAAATAAAGTCTGCTTTTAAATTATGTATATAAATTTTCTTAGGGGGGGGGGGGGATTTCATCTACAAATCAAAAACTAGACAAACTTTGTTTTTTTTTCAATAGCAACACCCAATTTTGACACTATATGTTAAATCTTCGTTTCAAACTATGCCTTAAACGAAATTTCTAGGCATTTGAATGATAAGTTATTGAATTATAAACATTCAAAATTTAGAGCTTCTAATATTAAATTACATTTTCCTATTTTTATTAAAAACTCTTGAAATTATAATCATAATGTGATAATTTTGCTTGTGGTTACAATACTAAAAAATCCAAACATAAATACTTTGAATTTGTACTTTTCAAAATTTTATAATATAAATTATGATATTAGTATTAAAAAAAATATGAATTGAACCTCCAATATTTTGACAGATTTATATTTATTATGTCCTACTTTATGTGAGTTCTCAATTTAAATTTTTCTTTCAAGTAATTTTCGAATTATCATTAAAAAACGTCAAAATGATGGTTTAAGAGACCGTCTATGATTTGCAGAAAAGCATAATTTGAAAAAATATGTATATATTATTAATTTTATTGAAATATTTGGTCTAGCAATAGTCGAAAAATATTAAGCGAGTGAAATTGTCATAGTGTCAAGAAATAATATATTAATAGAAGTGACATAGTCATTCTGTAGTATTTCAATAATGGAGTACCGAACATAAATTTGGATACAGACCCCGAAACATGCCCATTTATAATAAATTTTTCAGAAACTAATCGCACAAATTTCATGAAAATTCGGATTTTAGATAATTGATGGAAGTAGAATGCATTTATGGTGTCAAAATTATGTATTGCTATTGAAAAAAACGAAGTTTGCGTTCTTTTTAATATGTAGATGGCCCCCTAAGCAAATTTTATATACATCAATTAAAAGTAGGCTTTATTTCCAATCGTTTGGTACATGTAACTTTCTTGTACGATAATTTATTGCAGAGTTGGCAGGGGGTGTTTATTTTTTTTCCACGACTGTACCATTAGCTTTAGAGGTTTAAGGGGACTGGGTAAGCTCTATCTCGGCCTGTTAAAATACAGCAACTTTATGTAACTTTTTCTAAGAAATGATGAAAGACAGAGGTCTAGATTTTTTAGAGCAGTTTGAATAACATGCTTTGCGTATTCTAACAAGACAATTTTCTTTCTAAGTGAAACTGAAAATTAATTATTAATTATTTACTGAAAGACATTTTTAAATTAGCATTTTTGGTAAGATTTCACTGCCTAAAATAAATAATTCTCAACAAATTATTAAATCCCTGTGTTAAAGTATGCACTATAACATAATATATTTAGAAAAAGCTGAGTTCTTAAGTTTAATAGATATTTAAAATAGGAACAAGAATCTAAAAAATCGAAGTTTTGAGAAAAGTCAATTAACCGCTTAACGCTCGAATTAAATTACGGTTGAAAAATTCAAATTGCTTGTTGGCACCACTTTTATGATAAAGAAATATTCAGCGTATTTAATGACAGGAAAAACGATACTAAAATATAGCCAACTTCACTATTTTATAAAACTGGTGGGAATTAAACAATTTGAGCAAAAGACACAGCCCGAGAATATGACGGGAGCGAGAATTAAGGGGTTAAAGTTGTGAAGCAGTGTTGCCAGCGGACTACATTTTTTAAAAATTTGATTTCTTGATTAGCACCACTTTTTTGAAGTAGTAAATTCGCGTCATTTAATAACATATCAATTAAGGTGAAAGCAATCGGAATTTTACCACTTCAGAAAAGTGGTACCAATCAAGAAATCTGAATCTAAAAGTATAGCCAACTGCTGTGAAGTGCTCTTAGAAAGAATGAAAATATCCAACACTTCTATATATACAGTGTGTTCCGTTAAAGGGGTCCAATATTAATAGGGGTAATAGAGGAGATCACACGGAGCATAAATCAGTATATAATGCCTGGCCGGATCTCAATAATTTTCAAGTTACAGCAAATAGAATGAAAAATCGGAAATTTGTAAAAAAACCCTCATTGCTAAACTATCGATAATGCTACATAAAAACGAAGCACATATTTAGAAAGAGCAGACAAAATCCTACGAAATGACATAAGTTGTTTTAGAATATTGAGAATTAATGGCGAGTTACAAGCTCTGAAACAGTGAAAAAAATACAAAATCAAATATTTAGCAAAATAGTTAATCGTTAATTCCAAAAATGCAACTCTACCTACATCAAGGAAAATGTTATAAAATTTGGTCCATTCCGAAAGCTTTCGAAGAAGCTGACAATAAACCATATCAGTTTAATTGTATGGGAGAAATCAAGCAGTTCCCTAGTTACAACTCTGTACTGTTGCACGCTCGGAAAGGGCGAAACTCCGCCCATGACGATTGTAAACACCTCGTTTTAATATCTTTCAATTATACATTTCTGATCAACCTCTATCAATACCCTTTCATTATTCAGTCTGGTCAAGTGAATGACATATTGTGCAGCTCTCGCCTTGTCTTAAAGCAAACTCCGTGACTGCTGCGTTTCCTCCATGAACTTTCAGGATGATGAAGAAGAAGTACTTTTTATGCAAATTTTCTATGTGTATAGGAAGAAAAGTGTAATAAAACAGCAGTCATCAGTGGGCGTTATGTTAAAGGGAGGCTGTTGTAAGTGGGATTGTAGTAAGTTGATGTATAATAATTATGCCGGAATACTCTAACGAAGAATATGCGGACATGCATCTGATGTACGGGCAAGCTCATGGAAATGCATGTCTAGCACAGCGCATGTACCGTGAGCAATTTCCAAGGAGACGTTGCCCAAGTTCGAAACTCTTCATAAAAATCGATAGACGATTACGGGAGACTGGATCGTTTAATACAGCAAGCATTGATGCAGGGAAACCTCGACATGTACGAACACCTGCAATGGAAGAAGATGTACTGAATATTTTTAAAGATAACCCCTCCACGAGTACACGAGCTGCTGCGTCTGAAGTCGGTGTTTCTCACCAAAGTGTGTGGCGTGTTCTGCGTGCAGAAAACATGCACCCCTTTCATGTGCAGCGGGTACAACTGTTATCAGTAACAGATTGTGCTCAGCGGACAGAATTCGTACGCTGGTTGCGTAATGTAACAGAAAATAATCCACAATTTCTGGAAAATATTTTATTTACTGATGAAGCAACATTTACGAGAGAGGGCGTGGTAAACACGCACAATATGCACACATGGTCATATACAAATCCGCACACTGTTTTCCCGTCGAACGCACAACAAAAGTTCAGTGTGAACATATGGGCAGGTGTCCTCGGCGATTATCTCATAGGACCATATTTACTCCCAGATGTACTCAATGGCAGTACGTACTTGGTTTTCCTACGGGATATCTTACCGCAGTTACTGCAAAATGTGCCAGCAACATTGCGCCACAATATGTGGTTTATGCACGATGGCGCACCGGCAGATTTTTTCATAGGTGTTCGCAATCACCTCAATTCAACATATCCTGGGAAATGGATTGGACGCAGTGGACCTGTTGCTTGGCCTGCACGCTCTCCAGACCTCAATCCGTTAGACTTTTTTGTTTGGGGACACCTTAAATCGCTGGTGTATGAAACGCCTGTGGATACACCGGAGGATTTACTAGCGCGAATCGTTGTCGCTGCAGGAGACATCCAACTCCGTCGGAGTTTTTCGGCGTGTTCGCCAATCTTTACGACGTCGCTGTCGGCTGTGCGATTCTGTTAATGGGCGCAACTTCGAACACCTATTATAATAATGTCCGTTCGTCTGCCTTCCGACATTGAACTGTGCAACGCAGGCCGGAAGACTATGCTTCACATATGTCATAAAGTACGTGGAATGTAATTCTTTATTTGTCATTTTTCTTTTATTTTCAACACTTTTTGGCACAGTATTTTGTAAGTCACAGACTGTGGTGTACTCAAATTGTAAATTACAAAGTTTGTATGAATTAATTTAAAATTTAGTGTCTTTTTTAAATTTATAATTAATAAAATTATTATGCTATTTGTTATTATTATTTCCTATCATAAATTATGATGCACATATACATACAATAATTGTCCATGTAAAACATGTACTGAAACTTCTTGCATAGTTACAAATCGCAATATTTTTAATTATTTCCGAATTTTCACCACCAGTTTAATTTTAAAGAATTTAACTTAAGCTTTATATCAATAAAAGACCACTTTAAAATGTAGACTATTATTGTAAAGTTATTTTGGTTCATTCAACTCTTGAATAATTAAAAATGTTGCATCTCAGAAGAAGCATGATCGAAAATGTATAGTTGAGAGTAATTAAAAAGGCGGTGTTTCCAATCGTGATGGGCGGAGTTTAACCTTTGCTAGTGTCAAAGAAAGCGGAGTTGTAACTAAGAAACTGATTAATTTCTCTCACACAATTAAACCGATATGGTTCATTGTAAGCTTTTTCGGAATGGACCAAATTTTACTACATTTTCCTTGTTGTAGCTAGAGTTGTCTTTTTGGAATTAACGATTAACTATTTTGATGTATATTGGATTTCGTACTTTTTTCACTGTTTCAGGGCTTGTAACTCGTCAATATATATTGCTATTTTAATACAATTGATGTCATTTTGTAGGGTTTTTTTCTGCTCTTTCTAAATATGTGCTTCGTTTTTATGTAGCATTATCGATAGTTTAGCAATGAGGGTTCTTTTACAATTTTCCGAATTTTCATTCTATTTGCTGTAACTTGAAAACTATTGAGATCCGACCAGGCTTTATATACTGATTTATGCTCCATGTGATCTCCTCTATTACCCCTATTAATATTGGACCCCTTTAACGGAACACCCTGTATATGTGTAAACGTATGAAATACATCGTTGAAAAGATAAAACTTTAAACTATTTAATGATATAAAAAAGTAAAAATCGCTCTGTTGAATTTCGCTTACCCGGTCCCCTTAAGCGAGACGCATATTTTATATATCATAAGCGTTTACTATAATTAAATTTTCATTTGATAATTTCCGAAAATATCCAGTGAATAAAAATAAATTAACATTTCGTTTTGAAAAAGAAAATAAAGTAAAATGCTTTCTTCGAATTATCAGTTTAATGACTTCATTAAGAAGAAAATCATTTGAAGAATAAAGTACTAATCAAAGCATTTTCAATTAAACACTGATTACAGTTTCAAATGACTGTTTACAGATATTCTTATGGCATAAAAATTTAAAAACAATCATAAAAATAAACTTACTAACAGGGAAGGTCTCTATACAGCTATATTCCGAAAAATCTGAAATTAAAATTATAGAATATTCTAATCATGACGATAGATATGTTTATAAAAATAATTCGGCGGAAAATCGATAGAGCGTCCGTAAAAAAATAATGAGAATTTCGATATTTCGTGATTTATCACCGTTTGGCGATGAAATAAAATTTCAAAAAATACCTTTTAATGTCAAATACTCTTTAAGATAAAAGGTTTCATATTGAACTTGTTTAAATTAATTTAATATAAATAACTTTAGTTTTGTCAGTTTTAGTTTGATTTAACTATAGTTTTGTCATATATATATATATATATATATATATATTTATAATGAAAGTTATCTATCAAATTTTATGTATGAAAACAAAATGTAAATTAAGTAAAATTATTTCAACCTCAAAATTAAGTCCAATTCAGCACTGTCGATTCAATTTTGTTGCTATGAAAAGAACGACTTATCTGATATTCAAATGAATAACTTCAGCATTCTTCATCTTGCCTATATTTTAAAATACGCTTAAAATACGAAAATATTTTTTATATACGAAATTGTTTTTAGACAAATAAAATTAAATAACAAGCAACATAAATTTGTAATAAAAAAAAAAAAAAAAAAAAAATGCATTTATTAAACTCTCTTGTTGATTAAGTTTAAATTCATTAAATACTATTTATACGCATTCTAAAATTCAATTAACAACCAATTTTCAAGTGCATTAAAATCATTTGCTTTTGGCGAGGAAAACAACTGCTCTCCAAATCGGGTGACACTCTCGTCTTTTCGAGCCAAATACTCGAAAGTATATATATATTTTGTTACAGACTTGCTACAGTATTTCCGCCTCTAAATTTGACTGATCCTTTATTACATACATAAATAGTTTAATTAGTATTTTTTTACAAAATATTCTGAGTATCCACGGTAAGGAGACCTTCCTTGTAAGTGTACTCTTTTTCTCTACGTGCTAAGCATACAGGGTGGGCTATAACTAACTTAACACTGTTCATTTTTAATAAATTTTGAACGAAATTCTTTATATTCGTGCAACTTATATGAAAATAAAATTTCGAATCTACAGTTAGCAAATATAATAATGAATTCAAAAATAAATTTTGGCTTTTGAAAATTGAGTGCAATAAAAAAAAAGATAGATATCCGAAAAAAAAAACTTTTTCTGGATTTATTGTGCGCGATATCCCAAATGTTGCTTTTTTAGCTTGTTATGGCTAATGCAGAGATGACACCATACATATTATTTATGGAACTCAGGGTAATTGGTGCTGATGATCCTGCCTTTGTTCCACAAATATTTCCATTTTTCAAATGTTTACTGTATTTTCAATTCCTTGTCTTACTTGTTACGAGGATCTGTTTCAAAGAATTTTATAACGGTTTATACATCATTTTTAACTTGCATAAAAATTCACTTGTAATTTGTATATTCACACAATTGTTGATGATAATTTGTGTTGGCTTATAAAGGTTATATATATATATATATATATATATATATATATTGATGATTAAAACTAATCTGATTTACTGTGAAGCATTTAATAAAATAGTTCTATCAACATTAACAATCAGCATTGATTTTTTTTTTCATTTTGATTATTATTTTTTAAACAACACCAGAATTAGCAAAATTCTCCATCATGGATACATAGCTGCCAACTTTACGCCATTTTATTACTACTGCATTAAATAACAATTGTCAACATTGTTAAACACAGAATGTTTGCGATTCATGTTCTGGGTGGAGAATTACGCGTTCTGCGATTACATATTCTGATTTGTATTTTTATGATCAAAGATAAAATGTAATTGAGGAACATATGCGTCGACTTAACGGGCAAGACGGGGAAAATAACGTAAACTTCCACCACTAATTTTTAAATATTATTACTGAGTTAAATTAACCCCATTGATTAAATAGGACAACTTTTTTAAAATTTATGATAGAAGATAGAAGGCCAGAATGTTACTTTGCCATTCTTGAAGTCTGCGCCTATCTACCGAAGAGTTACAAATCGTAAATTGTAAAATGAACTATTGTTGCTTTTACACTGTCCAGCTGACACAAATGAAAATAAAATAATAATACTAATCAACAGAATTGGTATTGTTTTAAATCTTGTTTACCGCCATTTTAAAATAACAATCTGCGTGTTATTTCATCAGAAATTTTTTATTGAATAAAACGAATATTACTGTTCCAAATTATTGGTATGATGCTGGAAAATGATTGTTAGCAGGAAATTCTATCAAGAGAAACAGTTTGGTTAACCCCCTTAATTCTTGCTCCTGTGATATTCACGGGCTGTGTCTTTTACTCATCTTATTCTTTTTTGTTTGATTCCCACCAGTTTTATAAAATAGTGTAGGTGGCTTTATTATGGTATCATTTTACGTGTCATTAAATAAGGTGAATATTTCTTTTTTCAAAAAAGTGGTGCCAATAAGCAATTTGAATTTTACACCCGTAATTTAATGCGACCGTTAAGGGGTTAATATGCTTTGCTAATTTAGAATTGATAAAACTACTTTTGACAGGTTTTTTTTTTTACATCGTTGACGAAACACCCACCTTTGACGTGTCATGTACGGGGCAAAACTTGCCTGATTGCCGGGTGTTGGTGAACCAGCTCATAAGTACCTGATATAATGCTCTTTAGTGGCTCGCTTCAGTTTTGTTTGTTTCACTGTCCATGGTTTCTGTTTAACTTTATTGATTTGATAAAGAAAAGAAAAGAAATATTAAAGAAGTACTTTTGACAGTTTTTTTTTGCAGACCGCTGACCACACCTCTACCTGCTAGACTGAGTGTCTAGTTTCTTTTGTCATGTTCCTGGCCGCGAGGCAAAATGCGCTTGATCGCCGCATGGTGGATACAAGTACCTGCTGAAATGCTCTTTAATGGCTCACTTAGTTTCATAGTTTCTATTTAACTTTATTCATTTGACAAATTAAAAAAAAGGGAATATTAGCGCTTTATGCCCCGACGGTACTTTAACACGTTCACACCGGCGCCGATATTCATGTTTTTCGCTGTGAGGGGGCTCTCGAATTTATGTTTTGCATCATCTGGCGGCGCGGTACTTCCGCTTATTCAGACACTGTATGTAATGACACGCCTCTCTCATATTTATTAAGTTGAACTCGAATATAAAAAGCAGAGTTGATTGTTGTGAATGTCTGAAAGTTCGTAAGGAGTAAGCAAATTACTTAGAGACATGATTTTATTGACAACTTATGTACGAATTTAATATAAAGTATCTTACCATCTAAAGAAATATGGACAACATGATATAAATGCATTTTCTGTAAGGTAGAAGTCACGCCCTTAGTTAATGATATTTTTTGAATAAAAACGAGAATTCTCGTTTCCCGTCGTGAATGTATTAATTTTATAATATTGCATTGTTTTTACTACTGAATTTTCAAATATTCGAGTGTATCTCACCTGCAGTGCACGCCGCCTATGGCATAGTCGAGTGTTACCCACCTGTAGTGCACGCTTTATATTTAACAGTAGAGTGTAACCACCGGTGATGCACGCCGCCTGATGCGGCAATCAAGCGTGATCCACCGGTGATGCACGCCGCCCGATGGGAAAGTCAAGCGTGACCCCCAGTGATGCACGCCGGCGTGAACGTGTTAAAGTACCATTAAAATAGCTTTATATAGAATTTATTTAATACACCGATTAGTAGTAATACTATTTAAAATGAGTTATAGATATATTTGCTTCATCTTGTTCCAAAAGCATTATTGGTTGCACAAAACAAAAATATTTTCAAAAGGATGATTTTTTTTTTTTTCATTTGCATCTTTTGAGCATTCTTGACGTTGAAAGATTGGGGAAGAAAAATCCAGTTTGGAAATATTTCTATATTTCTATTGTAAGAACATTATATTTGTACATTTCCTAATACTACATAATACTGAAAAAATATTTTAAATAAAATATTTGTGTGGAGTTATGAATATTGAACAAAATTTCTATAAATTCAAATTTAATTAGTTCATTTTAATTGGCAAAATCCTTCTAAAATTTATTAAATGATTGTTTAAATCTGCTAATGTAGTTTCAAAAAATCACGAAAAATGTTTTAAAAGGTGAAATTTTCATGAATTCATAAATCAGTACATAAAGGATTAAAGAAGTACTTTTGACAGTTTTTCGAAATGTAAAAACAAGAAGGCTTATAATATGTCAATATGCGAAAAAATATTTTCTTTTCGTTTTGAAATATAGTGTTTGTTAATTTTGACATTTTTAAATATATGATCTTTTACCCGCATGTTTACTTGAATAATAAATTAAAAAAAGAATAGCGCAAAATTGTAAATTATTTTTGAATCTTTATAAAAAAAAATTAAACTCCCTGGGGAAATGTGAGGGAGGCTTATTCTTTCATAAGTTTCTGCAGAAAATGCTCTTCATACCTCTTCCTCCTTTTGGCATAATTCCAAAATGTTCTTCCATATGCAAGAAAATTTGACATATACTTAGAAGAGAATTTTGTATATTTTTAAATAAAAGTATCTATTCAAAATGTACATTTTATGTTCAGTTTGCTTCTTAAAAAGAAAATATAAACATTTCTTAAATACAGACACGTTTAAATTTTTAGACTCATTAACCCTTTCCGGCGCGGAGTAATTATGTTTATAAACTGATGAAATAATGGACTGACACCAGAATTTATAAACGAAGTTATTTTAAAATATGAACTTGCTTATTTTCACGTACATTATAAAAGGAAAATTTTAATTAAATATTTTTGGTGCCGATTCTCAGTTTTGGAATTAAAATTTGGTGTCCTTTTTTAACCCCCTGAGGGGCAAGCAATTACGTTAGTGAAATGCTGGATTCCCACCGGAATCTTTGAAAAATTCTATTTCAAAAGAAATAAAAGCAATTTTACGGCTTTTTTCCCACCAAAGTTAGAAATGTAAAATTTAATAAAATTTTTCTGGTTTAAAACTTCATTAATCGTAGGTGGTATGTAATATATACCGATGTCCCTCAAGGGGTTAACCCCTTGGGGACGAACGACACGTATACGTGCCGGAAATAGGCCTAAGGATCATTGTTTATCCTCACCAGTAAAATTTTACTGTAAAATTTGCCTTATTTAATCCGAGCATTTCCCCGATTTCAATAAGCACAAACTTCTGTTTTTTAAAACCGGTAGCAAAGTAATAAACATTTCGTAAAAGGCTCCCGTCGCGAAGGGGTTAAGGACACCGCCCTCGAAAGGGTTAAAAAGTATTTGTGCATTCGGTGACACAAGCAATTAATTAGTATTAATCAAGATATCCACCAGAAATTTTAACCAAATTTTACTATTATAATTCTAGTGGAAAAAAGCTGTAAAATTGCTTCTCATTATTTAGAAATATAATTTTTAGATTATTCCGGTGTTAATTCAACATTACAGGACACAATTACTTGCCCCTGAAAGGGTTAATAATTTTTTTAAATCATATTACTGAGATTTGTAGACGTGGTATTGTTAAAATGGGTTAAATCACGAATTTAAAAAATACCACAATGTCAATATATAACAAATTTTAAACACCCAGACTTAATATACTTCATAAATCGCTAAAAGGTGTTAAATAAAAGCCATAAAACAGCAAAAATTTTTTAATATGTAAACTGTATGCATGTTTCGGCTCCATCAAAGCCTGTTTTTAAACAAACAAGAATCTTCTACAGTTGTATGCTATATAATGCATTGCTTTATAATGCCATCTTTCAAATTATGCCCATTCTTAATCAGGTTTCTCATGTTACTTTCTTTTATTTATTTTTTACTTTCATGCATATTTCTGTTATTCTGACCGTGTGTGACTCAACCCATAATTTTGGTAAGTTAAATGATTCATCTGATAAATATCCAAGATGTAACTATACAGCATCATTCAATCTTAAAGTATACAAATGATAATAATAATAATGAAATAACGTAAGTAATATGAGACAGAAAGTAAAAAGCATGAATGATTAAAATCATACTTCGATAATCACTTTATAGATCGTACAACAATAAAAAATTCTCATTTGCCTTTAAAAAAGCTTTAGTGAAGCTCAAACATATAGAGTTTATATACTATATAATAGTAATAAATTTTGCATTCCTGCATCTTTGCAAAAGAGTCAGCGCAACAGCTATTGCAAGTAGATCTGGATATTTATAAAACTAGTTACAGTACGAACCCACCTCATTTGCCACGTTTGACTTACAATTGCCGACTTGTTCTTACTTAAATTATTACTTATAATACTACTTATAATATGCTTGTTCCTACTTATATTTATACTACGGGGATCCAGATAGTTTTTATGCTACTTTCAAATCGAGGTTCACCAATCAGAAGCTATATATTCCGAAATTTACGAAGAGGGCGAGTTTTTCGCAAAAAAGAAGGCTGCTGTTTGGTCAATCTCTTTTGGGAAAGAGAAAAATCTCTTAAAATTACTGCCTATATGAAGATGGTTTAAAACACATGGCTTCTTGATAAATAAATTTAAGATTATGAGAATAAAAACGACAAAATATGTATATTTGAGTCTTTAAAAAGTTATATCACACTCTGGAGAGTATCAGTGATACAAATCCTTCCGTAATATTCAAGAGAGGCTGAATTTCATGTCTGACCTTTTCATAATTCCAAAAACTCTTTTGGTTCGCAGAAAAAACTAAAATGTGATAGCATTTTAACGCTTTGAGGGGCAAACAATTGTGGTTCTGTAATGTTGAATTCCAACCGGAAATTTGGAAAAAAATTATTTCAAAATTAGAAAAAGCGATTTTTCGGCCCTTTTTTTTAAAACTAAAGTTATAAAAGTAAAACTTTATTAAAAGTCTCTGGTCGAAATCTTTATTCATGGTTCGTACGGATGCCGTTATTTCTCCAGGGGAACTACCAGTATATTTTTATAGAAAAAGAAATCTAGGTTAAACGCACAAACTTTGCCTTCTTTTAAGAAGAGATTATCTTTAAGATAATACTGGTGCCAAAAATTTATTTCGTCTGCAAAATTCAAGGACGCGTACGAACCATGTAATTAAACCTAGGTGGGATATAATATATCCCATCGCACTTCAAGGGATTAAATTTTCCTGAACAAAACTGAAATTTTTGCACAAAGTACTCGTACCTTTTCGTACGATGACATTTTCATAGCTGCCGACTCTTCTACTTTTTTTGTGCCACAAAAATTTAATGGAAAATTTTTCATTATTTAATGATCGGGTTACGGCGAATTAAAAAAGTGAAATTTACTGTAAAATTTTTGCGGTACAAAAAAGAATAAGATGTTGGCAACTATACATTTTCGTCGAAGGAATTGTATGTAGCATTTAATGTTTTCTAAGAATTACGGAGTAAATTTTGCATACATTGCAGACCGAAAATTGCATGCAGTCGTTTCCATTTGTATGAACCCTGAATATAGAGCAATCCTTTTCGGTCCTTATTTTTTTTAATACCACATTTATCAAAGTATTACGTTTCATAGAATGTTCTTACAAATTTTGTGGAACTCTATCAGGAAGGGCTTTTTCAACTGTAAAAACATACCATGAAACTTTTTCTTCAAAAATAATTGTATTCAGAAACCGAACAGTGGTAGTCCTTTTACAATGATACCACTCACTGTCTCAGAATAAGAAACAGTCACAAAGGGCGCATTTTTTCAGACCAGGGTTTCCAATTTGGCCTCCCCATTTTCATTTTGAAATTTCAATTTCAAACCGGAAATTTTGATAAAAGAATATTTACTGGATGTAAACACAAAAATTCTGTTATTAAATAAAGCGAGATATACTATATTTAATTTCAGACACAAATTCGAATTTTCTGAATAAAAATGGAGGCCAAACTGGCAAGCCTGTTTCAGACAGATTCAAGATTACCGTCATTATATGACAACACCTTTGCTACCATGGATACACCAGTGTCCTCTTAGGGCGTTGCCATCGAAATGCTCAAGGCCAAAGGACACGACGAGGCTAACGAGAAAGACAGGCTACCGCGGTGGGTCCGATTCTTCTTTTTTTACAGACCGCTGGAGTCACGTGATGTTCTTTTCGCACACCTTCATTGGTGCATTTGAGCATCACGTGACTACAGCGGTCTGTAAAAAAAGAAGAATCAGACCCACCGCGGTAGCCTGTCTTTTTCGTTAGCCTCGAGGACACGAGTTGTGACGTCATCGCTAATAGACCGATTTCTCACTAGTGTTGGAATTCACACAGGAAATTTTTTTATAGAAATTTTCTTTTCTTTTATTTTATTAGTGGAATATCTATCATCTTATAAACAATACTAACTATTTAAACTTACTGGTGAGAAATCGGAATTCCTATTTATAAATTCAGCTAGATGCGGAATGCCACAGTGTGTCCTCATGTGACTGATTTTTCATTGCGGATTCAAAATTCCCACCAGTATGTTTAAGTAGTTAGTATTGTATTATAAAATTATTTAAATTCCATAAATAAAGTAAAATAAAATTGCTATTCAATTTTTTCCGGTGTGAATTCCAGCAGTAGTGAGAATTCGCTCGATTAAGGATGATGTCAAAACTCGTGTCCTCAGGCCTTGAGTATCAGGGTCGTTATGCATCATTATATGGAATTTTGGCCTCGGGTTGCCTGCCATTTCTTTAAATAACCGGCCAAGATAGCATATACACACTTTATTTAAATGCATCGTATCTAGGGTACAAATTTTCGTCGAAATGCGGAATGACCCGGAAATTGGCCTAACTTTGAACTTTGACCGTAAAGAGGTACATATAATAGTAGTGTACTAATCAATCTTAAAAATACTTTGTTGTTGTTTATGTAACTTTATATACATATTTTGTTCAAAAACTGTAATTGGTTACTTTCATACACAGGAGTATTTCTTTAACCCCTTAACGCTCGAATTAAATTACGGTTGAAAAATTCAAATTGCTTATTGGCACCACTTTTATAAAAAAGAAATATTCACCTTATTTAATGACAGTAAAAACGATATCAATATATACCCGATTTCTCTATTTTAGAAAACTGGTGGGAATCAAACAATTTGAGTAAAAGACACAGCCCGAGAATATGACGGGAGCGAGAATTAAGGGGTTAATTTACTTTGGAATTTTCTCTTTAAAAGCTATTGTTTGTAGAAATGTCATTTTGTACCTAGTAAATAACAATTTTTAATTTCTGCTGCCTACATGTAAATAAAAAGAAGAAATAGAAATAGAAGTAATAGAAAAATAGAGTAATGATAATAGTAAAATATTTAGTGATTTAATTTTTCCTAAATGCTGCTTTTATACTTAGCTCAAATTCCCACAGCTGAACAAAATATTCTGATCAATTTTTAGCATAACAATTCGACAGGTTCGCTTTTCACACCCTCTTTACTCTTTATTGATTTCCCAGATGGCGTTCTATTTTTATCCACTTTGTATTGACTGCTAACAGACGAATTACTCCTAGAATAGCTGTTTAGAGTACAATGCTTTTGTGTAGGCTCTTCTTTCTTTTGCTTTGAAATAACTTCAAAGAATTCATTTCTGTATTTTGTAAAATAAATGCAGGCCTAAGTAAAGTCGTCGTGGAAAGGAATAAGATTATTAGATAAAAGAATTAGAAAGAAGAGAGGGTTAGGCCCTAGCAGAACAGATGGGATATGTAATATCCCGCCTAATTTTAAGGGGTATCAGGACTCTTAAAATTAGACAAAATGAAAAGAGTATTTTCAACATTTAATATCTTAAAATGTATATGATTTTAAGCACAATTTTTATTGGAATGAAAGACTTAAGTATGTTCTTTCATTTTACGTATTTAAAAAATTGCAACATGTGGAATTAGCTTTTATAGGGAGCGTCAAACTGCCAGACATTTGACGAGCAGAAAATTGGTATTGATAGAATTGGTAAAATTGGTAGAATGAAAATTTTGGTGCCTGTTTATACTTCAAATTATAATAATTACCCTGAAAAAAATTGTATTTAAAGCATTTTAGTATTTTCAGTACAAAGTTGTATTAAGCTAATACAAAAATTTGAAATTTTCAAAAGTATAATCACTTAAAAAATATTCTTTTGAACAATAAAAAGAAAATTTTAGGTTCAGTTTATACAGACTAAGATGAAATATATGTTTTGAAATTTTTATGAAAAAATATTCAGAAGTTTTTGAGATATCCTGTGCGTTATGCCCAAAAATGTCAACTTCTCCTAACTTCTGTTCTAATGGGAATTTCAAGGAAACAACTATATCAAAATCTTGAGAAAAGATAGGAGTTTAACATCTAAAAAAAATTCAAATTTCAAAAATTTTGTAGCTTTAAGATAACATGAGACCTCTTAATCCCCAAATGCAACAATAGCACCTTAAAGGGGACGGTGGATTTTATTATTATTATTTAACACTAGAACGGCGGCGAGGGGTCATTTTGACCCCTGCCAAACGAATACATGCCGATTCTAACCAGAAAACTTTTTTTAATTTAAGATTAACCCTCCGTCTACCAGACGGGTCCATTGGACCCGACAGGTACATTCAAAATATTCATTCAAACCAGAAATTTCTTTAAAATAAACTAAGTATATAAACCAGACAAAAATAAGGTAAATAAATAAGTTAAATAGTTTTAAATAAAAATTCTGGTGTAGAACGTTTTATTAAAACTTGAATAAAATTCCCGGTAGATCTAGGGTTAATATATGTTGCTCAAAAATAACTTAAATGAATAAGTTAAACAGTTTTAAGTAAAAATTCTGATGTGAAATATTTTTATAAAACTTGAGTAAAATTTCCCGCCGTTCTAGTGTTAATAAAGAAATAAAATTTTGTGGAAATATACATTTCACCCAAAGTATATAGAGTACCTTAAACGAATTTTCCAATCTTATTACAATTACATATATTGTTTTAACTAAAAATTCAAAACGAGATTTTAAAATGCTGCATGCGTCACAATTTTTGAGATATCACCTTGATTTTGCAATTTAATCACTTAAATCTCTGCTCGATTTTTTAATCACGTGAATTGTTAATTTTTTAGAGATCTTTTTTCTGAATTCTATATCGATTTTCAACAAAATTTTGCCTTTCAATAAAATAAGAATCAAATTAAATTTTCTTAATGAAATCGAATTTTAAAATGCATGCACAGTTTCTTTAATTAAGATCAGAATTTTTCCCTATCAGTTTCATGAATTTTGAATAAAAATTATGATGACACATGAAGCATTTCAAAAATCTGAAACCACTAAATAATCAAATAAAATCATAAGGCGAAACGCAATTTTTCACCTTGATTCAACATATAATATATAATGTGAACATTAAAAAGGTTCACAATCTTACTTAAGAGGCGAATAAAGTAATGAAAAAGATGTTACAAGTTGAAAATATACATTTTATTTAAAACTTTTTAGTACTTTCAAGCCTTCCAGGATCATCATCAGAGAATATCTTAATAACTAAATGTTATTTATATATACGAATACTTCACTTTGTTTTGAAAATGCGAGAGCCAATAATTACTATATTTGAAAGTAGAAGGGGCAGTAGCACTTTCCTGGATTGAATTTAATTAGAGGAAATATATATTATTATTATTAATTGCAGTTTCATTTATTTTATGCTATAACTCTGTTTCTCATACGTCACTTTCCATGGGTAGAAGAAAATATTTAACTTACGTACTTTAAATTTTAATACTTCACTTTGCTTAGGTTTTCAGGATTTATTTTCAGGATATTGAACCATAAACTGGGGATATTGTACGATAGGGCGTTGTTACATACTTTATTGTTTTTACATAGGATTTCTATGGATTCTCTTATAGTGGATGTGTAATAATTGGATGTTGGGTATATGATTTTTGCCTGATCAAAATCTATGGAGATATTCTGATTGAAACTTAAACAAGAGAGAGCTGTGGATTGATGACAAAATTTTATGTCTGCTTTATGTTCTTTTATTCTTTCTTTGAGTTTTCTTTTGGTCATTCCGATGTACTCCATTAGTCTATTGTTGTCAGTTCTAAAAGGAATGGTATATACACCATCTAATTCATCTTTCGTTATTGGTATTTGGTGTTTAGCTGGTGTATATACCATTCCTTTTAGAACTGACAGCAATAGACTAATGGAGAGAGATTAATAGACTAGACGAGAAAACATGTTTATTATCATTAGTACAGCACAAAACTAAGAGAAGAGAACATTAAAGAAGCAACAATCGTCATCAAAGTAGGTGCCCAAAATTACGACCCGGGCCGTGATGCATGGAAGCGCATCCCTGGCGCATAGAAAATCTAATGTTCTCAAAAATATCGGGAGTGTCCCGGACTTCCCCAGTTGCTGTCACGATGCGTGCAACAAGTTCCTCAGCAATTTCTAGCATTGTCCCGGCATTTTTTGCTGCACTAAAAGTAATAAACGTGATTTCTCTCCCTGTTCGTGTCCTTCCTTTCTTGTGTTTTGTGTCATCACTACCGCGCCAGGAAAGCGTTTCCGACCATGCATTGCCATGTAATTTCCCATCGTATAGATGTATTCTATCTGTCTCAAAGTTTATTTCCGCTCGACACATACACCATGTATATATTTTATGTTGAACTATAAAGAATAAGAAATGTGATGGGATACATTAGAATCTGTTTTCATTTATAAAAGGCTATATTTCATCACATTACTTTTTCTAGTTTTATAAAATATTACATAACAATAACTTCATATATTTCCTTTCTTGACCACCACTGTTCCCTAATAAAAATATTCGCTTGACCAAATGATAGAAATTTGCGATCATAGTTATATATTTCATTATCTACGTTTCTAACGTTAAAAAATTATACTCCCTCCGTTCCAAATTAGTTGCTACATTTAAAGTGGGTGAAGTCATAATTAACTTCCGGTACAGTTTAGTAGATCAACGCCATTTTGTAAGGACTCTACCACCAGTATACCATAAAGATAATTTTCTTCCTAAAGAATTGACGATTCATTAGATAGAAGGTAGTTTTATGCGATTACTGGTGGAAGAATCCTTACAAAATGGGGCGTGGATAAAGAGCGTGCGAACCCTGGATTTTTTAAACTAATTTGGTACTTATTTAACCCTTACCGGCGAAGAGTAATTATGTTTATAAAGTGATGAAATAATGGACAGACACCGCAATTTATAAACGAATTTATTAGAAAATACGAACTTGCTCATTTTTATGTACATTATAATAGTAACAATTTTAGTTAAATATTCTTGGTGCCGTTTGTCAGTTTTGGAATTAAAATTGGGTGTCCTTTTTTAAGGACACCGCGCCTGTAAGGGTTAAGGAGAGACGGAGGACATGCTTGATAAGTAAATGTTGTTGATTGACAGCATAGCTCTCTGATAGCCCTGAAATCTCTGAAAAATGTTCAAACAAAATAATAAAATCATCAGTATCAATAATCAGTACAAAAGTAATCAAATGTTGCAACTAATTTAAGACAGTAGGAGTATATCTTATAAGAAATATATGATAGTAATTACAGACAGGCACTTTCGATACATTATTACAAATACATTTTCTTTGATGTTTCGATATATTTATACTGCGGCTGTTAGATTTTATCCAGCAATTCCCACTCTATTTTATGGATATTCTGTAAAAAGTATTTTAGTTTCAAATTTCAAAATCTAGAAAAGTTAAAAAAGTTAAAAAAAGTTAACTTTATACACAATTAATTGCATCATCCACCTATTATTGTGAAGTATGATTTTCAAGTTAATTTTGAATGCTATTTTGAAGTTGTAATCGAATTAAATTTTAATTGTAAGTAACAATATACTCATTTATCAGACATATTATTATCTAAATGTTATAAATGTGTAATTATTTTGCGATTATGTATTGATTAATAGTCGGTAAAATGTAAAATTAAAAGGCACTACCATTTTATCTTATTTTCAGTATAATTTTGAGCCGGCTCAAAGTTAGGCATAGGTTTATTGTTTACTGATGAATACTATATAATTTTCTGTTTATAAAATCTATGTGAAATAATGATAAAAAAAAAGAAAAAGAATGAAATCATATCTTACGGTTAGACGAAATTACCATTTTCGTGTCAAAAATTCCCCATATGTGCACGTATATTATATATGAATGCCGAAAGTGTGCATTGAATATACCATGTGAATATTTCAAAAAATATGTGTAAAATACATAAAATTCATTTAAAGACGTTATTTGGGGCTGAGCTACTGAAATTTGACATCCAATATATTCAACCTGGCATGCTAGTTTGGTCTCAAATTTTAATCCGACATTTTAAACTGATACCAGATATTTCTAAAGAAAAATATTTACGTTCTGTAATCGTTAAATCTCTCTTATTAAATAAAGCATAAAACACTGTTATTTATTTCTGGATGGACACTAAATCCCTGAATAAGAATGGAGGCCAAACTGGCAACTCTGCATTCGACATTACTTATTCTTTTTTGATTAATACTTGTACTAGTATGTACTACTGTAACTATGGCTATATTATTGAGTTAAAACATTGAAAATTGTTTTGCACTGCATTTTTATGTTTTATGTGAACAATAAACTGTTCTTTTTTTTCTAAATATTCATAGTTTTCTTCTTCCACTCTTCTTCTGCATAATATTCGTTGTAATATCATAAATTATACATATCTTGTGATGATGGAAAATGTAAATTAGGAGTCTTTAAATATCTGAAAAAACACTTTTTTCGCTTCAAAGTTGTCCTAACTATAATACTTTTTTAAATAATATCTTATTTTGTATGATATTTATAATATGGTGCAATGTTACCCTACATGGCTGGATAACTTTGAACCAGGTTTAAAATATATTTTTTGTTCTTTTAACCATTATTATTCCTTAATTTGTGATAGTCATGCAATGATTTCTTCTCTTTTATGCCACTAGTTTCAACAATATTCTTAAAATAACAGTGGGGCATCTGAAAATAGAGAAAATGTGGAACAAAGTTACCCTGAATGACTATATAAAATAAATTTATCGAACTATGATTTCGAAAATTTATGAGCCCACTCTATCTGAACTACGGGTGTACAATTCCCATTGTGAGTATGAAACATGCTGATCTGTTTTTAAAAGTATTTCAAAGCCTCTAAATCTACTATTTTCACTTTTAGCTACGGTTGCCAGACTGCACGTTTTCCGCGTAATTTGTACGTTTTCTTAGGGTGTGCGTTTAAATTTTTCTCGTACGACGATTTCTCCCGTTTTTCTACCAAACTTTTGATAATTTCAAGATTTTTTTTTTCCTTTTTTATCTTCCTTCAAAATTTCCCTTTTTGCCGAGAAAATGTTACATGCACAACAAATGTAAAAACGGCTTGTATATCATTATAATGACTAAAATCTTGTGAGTGTTGTATAATATATTAACTGACCATGCGCGAATTCTTGGATCTAGCTGCTCACAACAGTGTGTATCATTGTAGTACTGTCATCTGAACTTGGCAGTATTATATACAACAAGTATCTACATAAAATAATTCTAATTTTATGTATCCGCATCTTCAGTTTTAACCCATTAAAGACTGACGTTGCGTTTTCGCGACATTATCCTTGTAATTTTTGCAGTTGTTTTTGGTAACAGTAAGAGAGAAATGCAAAATTTGACTTCTTTATATAATACATTTTAGTGATTAACAAAGTAAAGCTAAGTTTTAACAAAGTAAAGTGGCGTGAACTGAAAAATAATTGTGTAAAATAGCTTGGTCCTTAACCCCTTGTGGACGAGCGTTCGGTATACGTGCCGCGTAAGGTGCTCAGAGTCCGTGATTATTCTCACCAGTAAATTTGTATTGTAAATTTTGCCTTATTTAATCTGAGCATTTTCCCGATTCAATTACGCAAAATTTCTGTTTAGAAAAAACGGTGATAAAAGATTAAAAATTCTGTAAAAGACGCCCCGAAAGGGTTAATGGGTTAATATTCTGTTTGATCTATTATCCATTTTATACTTAAATCCAAACAATTATTTTTTTAGGGTGTCGATTCCTGAAATTCATCGAATTTTAGGAATTTTTATTTTTTTCTTACAATGAAAGAATTTTTTTTTATTCCTATATGACTGCAAAATTAGTTAAACAATCTTGATAGAATAATGAAATTCCAATACAGTTAGAAAATAATAAATAAATCGATATACTAATACCCATTTTTAAACAAATTTGTTACCGAAAAAATACTGGCATATTCAACATAGTTTTAATGTGGTATTACAAAATAGCGGTAGTCGATTTTTAGGGTGTGGATTCTTGAAATTCATTGAGTTTTACGAATTTTTATTTTTTTTCTTACAATAAAAGTAATTTTTTTATTCCTTTATGACTGGAAAATCAGTTAAACAATCTTAATAGAATAATGTAATTCAAATACAGTTAGAAAATAATAAATAAATCGATTTATTAATACCCATTTTTAAACAAATTTGTTACCGAAAAAAATACTGGCATATTCAACGTAGTTTTAATGTGGTATTAAAAACTGGCGGTCGTATAATTAACCATGCAGCGGCGGGAAACGCTCATATCCCGTTTCACATATTCTATACAATTCAGATGGAAACGTTATTTTCGAGTTCCAGTGGGCTACTTTTTTAAAGTTCAGATTGCTTGATTACCGCCACTTTTTTTAAAGCTTATATTTCGGCTTATTCTTGTATTATTTAATCTGTATTTAAATAAAATGACTATTTCTATTTCAAAAAAGTGGTGGGAATCAAACAATTTGAATTTTAAGAAAAGTAAAAATATGCCGCGGTTTTATCCAAGGAAATGTAAAAGTCGCCTGCGGCTGGAGGGTAAATATCCATTGCTGACAATCATCTTTTTTTTTTATGTGAAATTAACATATTTTTGACTAAGATAATATGTTTAATAAATTGTTTTGATTTATTTATTGCACTGACTTAAATTTATATACTAAATGGGATTTATGGTTCAAACTCTGTTTATTTCAATTTTATAAAAAAAGAATTGTTGACAGTATTCATATCTACGATACCACAAAATGTCGAAATCAATGCATTCTCGTTCATTAAGAGTTGATATTTAATCACCAATACTTGCACCAGAAAAAGTAAGAAATACGAGCTTGATTAAAAAAAGCTATTTAGCTACAATATTATCCAAATATTCTTGTCTTAACTTTTAAAGCAAAGCTTTTTTTTTATTGAGAAGCTTCGTAATTAAAAGGAGAATCTTGTACTCTGTACGTGCATCAGTCTTCAGAAAGATCAACTGTATACAATACTTTTATTATAACATACAAATTGTTAGCTGGAAACAGTGTTGGCAGTAGACTCCATTTTTTTAATTCACATTTCTTGATCGGCACCATTTTTTTGAAATGATAAAAGTTTTATTGTATTCGCTTTAATTATTATGTCATTAAATAAAGCGAATTTTACCATTTAAAAAAAGTGGCACCAATCAAGATATATGAATGTACAAGAATTAGCCAACTGGCACCGCATGCTGAAAATACCTTTAAGTTTTGTCGGTCAAAACGAAGAATATATCGCTCATCCGCAAAAAAAGTGACATATCTCGAAAAAATTCATTTTGCGTTTTATTCCACTAATGTTTGTCTTGCAACACAAAAAGGTGCATAAGCGTAGTTATACGGAAAATCACTTTATTACACTATATGTCCATTTGTGACAACATTAGGGGTGGTGGATTATGTATGTGTGTGTGTGGGGGGGGGGTGAGGCGTAAAATTACCCAACCCTCCAGACCTTATCTTACGTCATCATTCTTGAGGGTTTTATGCTTTTAAGCACGTCTTTATTCCTGTTTCAAATCCAGAGCCATTCTAGTCCGACTCCATCACTAGGGTGTAGCATGGAGGGAGAAACGGGTTATTAGCGGGTGCCAGAAACTTCTATCACTTTTGAATTTTTATCTTGTGCATCTCTCCAAACTCTTGTATGCGAAAATTGTAAATAGTAGGTGTGTTGTAATGTGTTTCTAATTGTGATGTTCAATATTGTGTGTTTAATGTACTGTGAAATCCCTGTAAATCCATGAAAAATGTAAATAATTATGCAATCACATTCAAATGATCCTCATGTAATCACTACACACAGTCATGTAAATAGTAGGTGTTTGATATTGTGTTGTAATGTGTTTCTAATTGTCATGTTAAATATTGTGTGTTAAATGTACTGTGACGTATATATATCCAAGAAAATTGTAAACAATTATGCAATCACATTAGGTGAAATGATCCTCATGTAATCACTACATACAGTCATATATCTCGATGTGAAATCTTCGGTTCGCCCAGAAAAATTGGGTAACCAATTGTGATTGTAATTGTAAATCTCACAGTAACCGAAATAAATCTCAGCAGCTTGATCAGGGACCCGACGCTCCCTCTCAGACCCTGGTTGAGAGTCAGGAGGAGTGGATGTGGTCTACCCCTCGGGATTGCACTAACACTCTAAAGCTGAAGCTGAGTTCCCGAGGTGGTCATCGCTGTCTTTATTCCTGTATGCAGAGCTAAGTCATATAATTTCACGTTACAGTCAAATAATGCAAATTTTCTTTTGTCTCTCCTGTGAAATTTACTTTTGTCGAGGTGTGTCACTTTTCCCGCTGGTGAGCGATATTATGGAGTTTTCTTTCTGTTTTTCTTTTATATATTGTATACTAAATTTCAATTTTGTTTGGCTTTGTTTATTACATGGAACAATCAATAAAGAGGAATTGACATATCCTCAAAATAGTGAAGCTTCAACTGTAACTTGTTTCGCTCTGGCTCATTACACTCGCATAGGTGCCAAGTTGCCACTAATCCTCCGTAATATGTGGGTTAATATAACCCTGGTTTAATACATTTCTCCCCAGAATTTTTTTTCAGAGATTAAATTCAATAAGTTCCACGTAGAAAACTGGAATTAAATAAATAAAGATTCATCAAATAATTTTTCTGGTTCGAAACTTTGTTAAACTGGGTTAGATTAATCCACGCATTACGGAAGATTAGTGCGAACTTGGCACCTCTGCACTCGGACTAAGCTTCCACCATTAAATTTCAATAGAAATTATATCCTTATTTAAACGCCTTATTAATGCAAATTTCTGTAATAATTATGGTCAAACACAGATATTTATTTATACTGGTGGAAATTCACTCATGCTGTAGTTAGGTCCTGCCTTTTCGCCATATTGGGACAACCTAAACGACTCCCTGTCAGTGACATTGAAAGATATTATAATATCTGAGCTAACTCCCACCAGTCAAAAATTAATAGAAATTTTTACTATACTTGTAGGAGAAATTTTGCTGGGATAAACCGCTAAAATAAGGCAAAATTTTCTGTTCAAAATTTACTGGTGGAAGTTTGCTTCGGCGGTAATCAGAAACTGTTGATCCAATGTAAAAAATCAGCCCCTCTTTTCTGACAACTTGCCCAGTTACTTTACTTATAACTGGTTGACTGTACATTATATGTCTCCATCACTTTATTCACAACTCCATTATATATTACTGTGAAAGTAAAATTCCCTAACACAATCAGCCTTTTGAATATAAGAGTAAAAATAAGGCAGGGATGCAACCGCTGAGCCACAAATGGCTGATTTGCATCACTAAATTTCAATATTATTCTTTGTCTTATTTAGTTTCAGAAATTCTCGCATTAAATAAAGTGAGGAATATTATGAAAATTTAGTGGTATCAATCAGCCATTTGTGGCGCAGCGCTTGCGTCCCTGAAATAAAGTCACTTTCAAATACAGTGAGAAAAATCGTGTAATATGTTTCATTTGAGCAAAATGAGAACCACTATTGATTATGAAAATAATGTTTGATGTTTCATTATTAAAATAAATTAAGTTTATGGTTAACTATTAAGAGGACATGGTCTATTATAATACATGTGAATATTTCAAATAAAAACGTGTGCTGAAATAGCCAATCTGATCTTGCCATGCTACTATGAATCCTTAGCTAACGAAAGGCGCCATATTCGTGGAAACCAATTTTTATTGTCTATATGTGTTGTTTAGAATATAGGAAATTCTTTTTCTGACAAACTTTTTTTTTTTGGATGAATAATCTTCTTGAAATTTTCGGATAGTACGAGGCAGGAAACTTTAAGATATTTTCTATATTTTCTTTAGAAAAATACTGGTACTCAAATTAAAGGATTAAATATATGCAAAATCCATGAATTTCTACACCAGTATTTTTGCACAGAAAAGTTCACCTTATCTAATCTCAAAATGCTAGAATAGAAATTATGCAAAAATTGTTTTTCAGAAAGAGGCAGGCGACACAATAAAAAAAGTTTAATGACCCGTAGAGGGTCTTTCGTTCGTTAACCCTCTAACTGCTTAATTTTTTTTTCAAAATATATTCGATCAATATGTAATCGATAAGTATTTCTTCTATTATTTCATATTTAAAATATGTAGTAAATTAATCATTCGCATTTTAACCTTTTGCTATGGTAATTTTTTAAACAAAATTGCTTCAAAAATTCTATATTATATATTTTTCCTGCAAATGTCTTACTCGTGGAAATCACGGGGTAAGCAGTCAGACGGTTAAGGATTAAAAATGTTACAAGACTCCCAAGCACTCGTTTTTAATACCACATTTTTCAATTAAATATTTTCATTGGATTTTTCATTTAAATGGAGTAAACTACACAGAAGAGTGTTTTTTTTTTCTTTTTGTAAATGTTGGATAAACAAACAACTGAACTTTTTTCTTCAAAATTACCCGTATTCAAAAAATGGATCAGTGGGAGCTCAACATTATTCATTTAAAATTTAAATTCTTTAATGAACGTTACATGCAATTTCCGATGAATAAATCACAGTTAAAATATGTTTGTTTGAAATCAGAAATTTTAGCATCAATAAATGAACTCAAACAAATTCCAAGCAGGATGAATATACATTTTAACCCGTTCGAGAATTAGAAATTTAGAAATTTAGGGTTTAGTAATTTTCATCCTTATTTAAGCAACTTATACAGGCAGAATTGTAAATATGGCACAAATTACTCTTAATTTTTACTGGTGCGAATTTGTCCCGTCATTAACCCTCTCGCTGCGCAACCCGAGATATTCGCGGGCATGCATTTTTCCGTCTAATTAATATTATTTGGTTATTCTCACCAGTTATTTTTTAGCGAAAACTTTGTCTGATTTAATCAGGACATTTCCCCGATTACCATAGTCAAAAATTTCTGCTTTAAAGAACAGGTGATAGAAGATTAAAAATTCTGTAAAACATGCTCATCGCGAAGAATTACTTACGCAGCGAGAGGGTTAATCCTTTGTGAGGTGACTCTGACTCACCACTAGGCTCCCGTGTTAACAGAGGCCCCAAATACTCTGGACACCAGTTTTTTAAAGTAATTTTCTTCGCCTTAGGTAATGGCAGAGTTGTCGGCGATTAAATATAGCTCAATAAACAGTAAGAAATTAGTGGTGCACAGAGCATTCGGAGCCCTGATTTCCGCACGATACCTGGAAATACTCTCGAGTGCAAAGGGCTAATAAGAACCAGATCAAATGGAAGTAAACAACAGTTGCCATCTAGTGACATCCGCCGAACGTACTTCACTGGCAACCGGTAGATATTACACAATATGTCTCGTCCTTTTTATTCATAGCCCCATTATATGTACGCATAATTAAAATTTCAAGTCTTATGCTCTTTTTTGTTAAATTTTAGCTATTTGTTTCTTGGCGAGGCTCACTTGCAAATTTTTATGAATTTTCTGCTATAAAAAATGCGCGTTACATGCCGAAATGTATGGTAAATCATTGCTTTGGAAAGATAATTTTATATTTTGTAGTAAATTCAACAGTTCTTAATATTGTAATTAATAGAGGAGAAGGTTCAAATACCGGCTACTAGGTGTTCTGAGAACGGAGCGCAGCGCAGCCTAGCGGCTATAAGCAGAATTTGTAACTTTAATTGAGAGAAAAAAATTTCGAGAAGCACGTCGCTGAAGTCTGTGTCATTTACAAACAGCAAATGCAAAAGTGTCGAAGCGATCTGGAACATCAAAAGTTTTTCAGACATATGTATCTCATTTTTTTTAAATATTCTGATCGTATACTGGATTGAATTGATGATTAAGTTATTTTCTAGATATATTCAGCTCTCAATTGCCGGGAGCACGTTATTGGTATTTTATTGTATGAATGCGTAATACCGATTTTAACTTAAACAATGCAATGGTCCGAATACCGGCTACCTAGAGTCGTCTAAATACCGGCTAGCCGGTATTTGGAACCCTCTCAGTTGCTCTGGTTGGAAGGGTGGAAAAAATTAATTTAAATATTTCTATAATTAATAAATTAATTTAAATGGTCCAGAAGTAGTTCCAGTCCCATTTCTCAATATGAAAAAAAAGCAGCCGTGGCTGTAATTCTTTAGGAGCGATATTGGTTACCGGATCACTTCACAAAAAAACGCTGTTGGACACACCAAAGTTTCCAGCAATAAATTTAAAGCGAAAGAAGAAAAATGTGGAAAACAGGGGGTAGGGGCAGAAATTGGATTTTTTTAAAGCGAAAAAGAAAGATTTCCAACAGAGGAAGATGATGCAATTTGTGTCTTTTGCATGGGTGCTTTCTCTGCGGACAAGAGTGGGGGAGGGGATTCTGGGTTCACTGTTCAGAATGTGATATGTGGACCTATAGCGACTGCTCCGACGCAGAGACTGATATTATGTTTGTGTTTTTTTCAGATAAAATAATTCTCATTTCAATCAGCAAACTTTTATTTTTTACACGTTAAAAACAAAATTAGAAACATAATGGAAGGAAGACTGTGACAGATAGTCGTTAAGAATTTTATAAATTTGACAAAAATGCTTGTTTATTTTTCTGTGTATAAGAAATGTTATTAATCAATAAAATTTATTTAAATAATATTCTAATTGCTTAATAATTGCCATTAGCTTTATTTGTGTGATATTCTGGGGAAAAAAATTAGGTAGCTGATATTTGGAGCCCATTTTCAAAACTCAAAATTTGAAGACTTTTGGAATTTTGCTTTTTATAAACAGAAAACGCTTTTTAAAGTGACTTTGTTTTCTCTAAACAGGTGTAAACATGTGAAGGTACCCTGCTGTCACGTTTTCTTTTACTAATTTTGAAAATTGTATGATCTAGATTGAAAAGAAAAGTGGTAGCCGATATTTGGACCTTATCCTCTACTAAAAATTACTATATATAAAGAACATAATGAGAATCAGTGAGTTTTTAGGTACTTATTACTCGAAATGTATAAAAGAAGTTCAGGTTTAGAAATAAAGACTGCATTTGTAATTTCGGATGTCGGAGTCGATGAAAAATTTGTTAGTTTTAATAAATTTATGCTATTGGTTATTCTAATTATGCTGCGAAGAACTTGTACGTACAGTTTCGGCCTGATTAACAACGGCGCAATATTCCACCAATAAAAAGGGATAGAAATTGTTTCCTGTATGCGTGACAACAAGTATGCATCAATTAAGCGTTTGAATAAGAAAAATTCTATTAAAATTTACTGGTAGAAGATTGCCCCATTGTTACACAGGCTCTGAATACAGACCCAGTATATATAACGGTGTAGTTTATTTTAAATAATTCTAAAATTTCGAACAATTCTCTTCAAAACATCTTGGGGATATGAATGTTAGAAATATCAAATGCATTTTTACTTATTACGGAAGTGCATGAAGTGTTACGCGTCGATTTTGACGGCACTGATATCGTTGGAAAGATCTCGTCGTGGGGAGTAAAAAAACTCATTTGAACTACTCGTCGCAAATCAGCTGGTTTCGAGATATCTGACAATTTATCTCATCCAATTTGTTTATTTATTATAACGTATTTATGCTGTTACATTTATTCTGTCGTTAAATTTATAATTTGTGCTATTGAGCTTCCTGTGCAATTCTGTATAGAAGACTTCAACCACTAGTGAAAACTTCAAATGACTAGTATCAACAAACATACACACACAGCACTGAGGCGGTTGTCACAAGATGGCGGCTGCTTTTTTTTTTTTAAATCGGATCTTCAGTTTCTGATTACCACCAGGGCAAACACCACACCAGTAAAATATAATAGAAAATTTCGTCTTAATTAAGCGTCTTATTCATGGAAATTTTTCTCAAAACTGTGGTAAAAATTTCTATTTTTTTTTTTACTGGTGTCAGTATGCCTTGTAAAACTGTCAGTTTGTTTCCCTAGTTGTCATAATATGGCGGAAACGTAAGACCTAACTATCGACAAATTAAACTCCTACCAGTAAAAATGAAAACCTGTTTCTATCATTAATTATGACTGAAGTCTCTTATAAAGTTGACTTTAACTAGGCAACCCCTTAACCGCTGCTTCACTGTTCAGCACTGTATTGGAGTTGCACTGATCCTAGGTATCCCATTGAACTGCTCTGCTGTTCGCTGTAATAATAAGGTGTTTAAATATCTTAAAAAATCTGTATAAATCTACTGGTGGTAGTTTCCACCGGCGGTAAACATCTCCTGCGATAGCGGTTACAGTTGAAGGTTCACTATTTTAAGGTTATGTCAGTTCCTCTTTATTAATAGTTCCATGCACAGCGCATGAAACAATACTACAAGTCTACCATTAGGCATTATTTTTCATTTCATCTAGCACCACTTTCTCAAATAACAATCTTTCAGATATACTTTGACAACATGTGCAAGAGAAATGTGTAACACTATTCTAATTATTACCAGTGTAAAAATGTGTAACACCATTCTAATTACTAATTATTCTTTCAAAAATAGTGGTGCGGATATAATATAAAAATAGTCGCCCGTTGCAGCCCTGCATTTACCGCCATTAACTTTTCTTCATTTTTTTCAAGTTTTTTTTATGCATATTTAATTTCTGAACACAAGTAAAATAATTTGGTAACAGGAATCATTTAAAACTAAAAAATATAAATTTAATGATGTGACAAATGTAACAGCATAAATATATTGCAATAAATAAACAAATTGTCTGACATAAAGTATCGGATATTTTGAAAGCGGGTGATTTGCGATGGGTAGTTCTATTGAGATTTTTGCTTCCAATGACGAGATCTTTTCAACGTTATCACTCTCGTCAAAATCGGCGCTTAGCCCTTCTTTCACTTCCCTAGTTAAAGTAGAAGAAAACAATAGCTCTGTGCATTTTTTTTTTAAATTTTTGTACTAAATAATTTGTGGTATTAAAGTAAAATATGTAATATCTAATTCCCTAGTAAATCCGTCCCGTGATTCTCGGGCACGTCCCAATAACAATATGCCGAGAAACATTAAGCTCGGACCTGGTTTTGAAACTAGTCTAACGTAAACAAAAATTAAATTAATAACGATATTATAATAAATAACTAGAAAACAGGAATTCTGCTTTTTCAGAATTTAGTGTCGCCCGCAATGAAAAAAAATATACGTATATATAAATAGTACAAAACATATTTCAATTTTAAGACTTATAGCAACGCTTTTATTTTATGCAAAATGACGTCATTCGCATCCGTTTAAGAATTCCACATTTACGATACACTCTTAAGCATCTACAGTAAAGTAGGCATAGGACGTCACTATCGCGAAATAATACACAAATGCAGCAAAAAGATGACGTCAGTAAAGAAATTCCACACACACAGAAAAAAAGGTTGTCTAATAATTCATAGACCTTCATTTGTTTGTAACATTAATATAGATACTTAAAATGAAATATAGTTTATAATAGCTCCATATTTTTAAAGAAATTTCGTTTATATTTTTTGAAGAGAGAACGTATTTTAATTATACTTTCTATCGGTTGTTATGAAAAAATGGCAACAAAAATATATAATTAACATTTTACAACTTATTCCAACAATTTTTCCTTTACTTTCTACAGAAATGGAGTACTTCCGTTGCCAATATTAAGAAAATGACTCCAAAAACTACAAAAAAATTATTATTTCAAAAATAAATTGAGATGCAGTTTTCAAACAAATTGCATTTAAAAGTACTATTTTTCCAAAACGACGGTATAAAAATTGAAAATGTGCGATGCTTAGAAGTTAAAAAAATTACTATAGAGTATTTAATCGTACTGCTTTGTTTTACGGCTGGCTTCTGTAAGGTAACGTTACTTTTTGGACGACACAAAATAACCTGGGAGAAATAAATAGCATACCGTACCGGGGGGAGTATGCCCAGAAAAAATAAAGTCTAACGAAAATCTAACGGAAAAAACATCGGAGGGTGATAAGCCAGCGGGTCGTAACAACTACTTCCAGTTACACTCTTTTAATAAAGTCGAAACGAAATTCATAACTGTAACATTTTTTTTTCACGCACGCACAAAAGAAAAGAGAAAATGGCCGCTTAGTGTTTTCTTATCCCTTTGAGGGGACACGTTTGCAGTCTGAAAACGGTTAAATTTAATGCCTAAATTGCCAAATAGCACCAGAAATTTTTTAATACAATTTCGATCTCATAATATACGTGAAAGAAAAGCTGTTTATTATTTTCAAATAAATTTGTTTGTTAATTGCGGTGCGAATTAATTGTTTGAACATTTTTTGAGCAGAAATGCCTTGCCCGTGAAAGGGTTAACCCCTTAATTCTCGCTCCCGTGACATTCACGGGCTGTGTCTTTCATTCAGATTATTTGATTACTACCAGTCTTATACAATAGTGCAATTCCCTTCATTATGGTATCATTTTGCATGTCATTAAATAAGGTGAATATTTTTTTTTCAGAAAAGTTGTGGCATAAGCAATTTGAATTTTTGAACCGTACTTGAATGTGACCGTTGGAGTTAAAGTGAAATGCTAAATTACAGATCAAGCCTCCCACGCGGTCAATTTTAATGGACACCATTTTTTTTTCAAAGTAAAATATTGTCTTTAGATTTTTTTTTTTTTTTTTTTTTTTACAATTTTTTAAAAACTTAAACTGCCGACAATTTCCGTGCCAAATGTTGTAAAAACCTATCGCGAAATGTTTTCTACAGAAATACTGGTATAAGGCAAACGGGCCTGTGGCATCCCTAATATTTCGAATCATTTTTTTTTAAATTAAATAAATATAGAAAAACTATATTTTCAAAGAACGACAGATTCACCTTAATAATATAAATGAAAAATATGTTCGCTTTCGACTGAACCATCAGTCGTCATCAGGGAAAAGAGCACTCAAAAAAGGAACTCAGGGAAAAGAGCACTCAGGGAAAAGAGCACTCGGGTGCTCTTTTCCCTGATGACGACTGATGGTTCAGTCGAAAGCGCTCGGATTTTAAACATCATGTGACTCAATGTTCTCAACATCTGCATTGTTTTTAAAATGTTTTTAACATTTGTATTTTTAGCACCAATTAAGTAAAGATATATTGTGAATTTGATATTCATATTTTTCATTCATTTTTTTTTTATTAGAATTTATGTTATTTCTGTGTAGAACTGACCTTAATATATCTGATAATTAGTTTGTAATATGTTTAAATGACTTGACGAAAACGAAATCTTGACAGTATGCATGCGTATGATCAGCGTTCCCAGTGTGCTACTGTTTTTCCAAATTAAGATTTAATGATTGGCACCACATTTTTGAAATATTTCCCTGGTTTTCGCCTTAACTAATATCGCATTAAATAAGATGAATTTTACCATTTCAAAAAACGGTGTCTCTCAAGAAACCTTAATTAAAAAAAAATTAGTCCGCTGGCTACACTGCGTATGATGCTACACAAACTCAAAGTTAATGAACACACTATCATCAAAACTTGATATTTATCAGTAAATATTAGTACCAGAAAAAATAATTGATATCTTTGAAATAAAATAAAATATTCTAGCAGAGCAGCGTGTCATCGGACGAGTAATTTAATTAACCTTTCAAGTAAAGCTTGTCTTTACGGACAGGCCTCGAAACTCTTAAGGGAAGTTTCTGTGTATTTAGTTATTGGTTTTTATGGCCATCTTCATATTATGATTCACAACGATTTATTTTTTATTCGCTAATTAAAGTTCCTTAACACCTTGGGGACGAGCGACACGTATGCGTGCCACACGAAGCGCTCAGAATCCTTGTTTTTTCTCACCAGTAAAATTTTACTGTAAAATTTGCCTTATTAAATCGGCGCATTTTCTCGATTCAAGAAGACACAAATTTCTGGTTTTAAAAAAAGGTGATAAAAGATTAAAAATTTCGTAAAAGGCTCCCGTCCCGAAGGGGTTAACACTAGGACGCCCGGAAGGAGTCGATTTGACTCCGACCACATGATTAAATGTACATTGGAGACAGAACTTTTTTCATAAAATAAGTTAAATTTATGCAACGCAGAATTACGTTAAATAAATCAGTTAAATCATTTAAAATAAAAATTTTGGAGAGAAATATTTTTATGAAACTTTCAGGGCGTTCTAGTGTTAACCTCGCTCCCGTGATATTCACGGCCTGTGTCTTTTATTTACATAGTTTGCTCCCACCAGTTTTTTAAAATAGTGTAATTGACTTCATTATAATATCATTTTACCTGTCAATAAAATAAGGTGAATATTTCTTTTTCAAAAAAGTGGTGCCAATCAGTAATTTGAATTTTTAAATTATAATTTAATGCGACCGTTAAGGGGTTAATAAAAAATTTCTTTACACGGGAATGGGAACGCTCCTACCCAAACGGCTGATTTTGACTACAAAATTTTAATATTATTATTTTTTTTTATTAAATCTCAAAAATTTTGTCATCAAACAAGGCGAGAAATATTATTAGCATTTATTGATGAAAATCAACCATTTGGGCCCAAGCGCTCTCTATCCTGTACAGGTTTCTTGAAATATTTTAGAATCCTTTAAAATACAATTTGAAAAGGAATTTTGTGGGATGCAAAGACAAATATTTTGATTTTGAATCTTTTAAACGATTAGTGTTAGTAACATAAATCCTTAAGCACAGCGCCCGATATATGTAGGTAGCTTTTTTTTTTTTTTTTAATTCAAATTATTTGACTGTCACCAATTTTTTGAAGTAGAAATATTCACCTTATTTAATTCAAGATATAATTAAACAAAAACATAATTTGAAGAAAAAAAAATATTTCCTACATTGTTTAACACTAGAACGGCGTGAAATTTTACTCAAGTTTTATAAAAATATTTCACATCAGAATTTTTACTTAAAACTATTTAACTTATTTATTTAAGTTATTTTTGTGCAGCATATAGTAATTTTAAATTATAAAAAGTTTTCTGGTTCGAATCGACATGTATTCGTTTGGCAGGGGTCAAAATGACCCCTTGCCGCCGTTCTAGTGTTAAGCCCGAGAAGGGACAGATATTAAATTATTTCATTCAATTAGTTCTACATTTAATGTTAAATTTTTGTTACAAATTAGTTAAGCCAATTGAAGATTTTTTTTAAAAAATCATACAATATGATGCTTAAAACACCCTAAAAAAATGAGATTCCGTTCAAATGAAATCGAAATAAATCTTAGACTTCTTCCATTTTTAATTGAAAATATTTGTATTGCAGATTTTGTATTATGTTTATGACAATTCTGGATAAAATGATAAGATGCATGCAAAATACAAAACTTTAAAAAAAGTCTAAGATTTATTTCGATTTCATTTGAACGGAATCTCATTTATTAGGGTGCTTTAAGTATCATATTGTATGATTTTTTAAAAAAAATCTTCAATTGGCTTAACTAATTTGTTACAAAAATTTAACATTAAATGTAGAACTAATTGAATGAAATAACTTAATATCTGTCCCTTCTCGGGCTTAAACAATGTAGGAAATAAATTTTATTTTTTTTTTTAGTTGTTCTTCAAATTATGTTTTTGTTTAATATGTCTAGTTTTTAAATAACTACAGCACTCAGACGAACGCATTTCAAAATTAATGGAGAGTATCATCATCAGGCTTTGATGTATGTGGTATTGCATCACAATGTGGGATGCAGTCTACCAATGTGTAATTCAAAATGTTTCACCACTGTTGTAATGCAGGTTGCGGTAGTTTGGACAAAAACTTACAATCTGGACGTAACAAATGTATAATAAAAACATAAAAAATTAACTTCACTTAAATTTAGATACGCTATTTCCCACTCAGGAACGCTATGAATGTAAATGCAACTTGTGTTGAATCCTTACTGCTTATATATAACAATATTATAGCTGTGATTCAGTAAAAAATAGAAAATAAATGTTTTACTTAAATTTTTATACCTTATTCTCACCCAAGGGGTGATGTAAACACATCAGAAAATTATTACGTAAGTTTAACTTGGGGTATAAACAGTTCTCATCTCGGAAAAAATTACATTTTAAAATTTAAGTTATGTAATTCCCCACTAAGTTCGCTACCTGCGTAAAAATTGATATCCATTAGAAACTTTTTACTAAAATATAAACTTGACCAAAGCAAAAACTTATTCTGAAAATAACCCTTTTTATTTCCACTATGACGCCATATTCACCTCTTTAATAAAAAAAAAAAAAAAAAAAAAAAAAAAAAAAAAAAAAAAAAAAAAAACTAGCTCAGTTTAATATTTCACGTGAAAATCTTTCAACTAAAAAGAAAGAAATTATTATTACGGCTTTTGAAATTTTTGTAACAATGAAGTGAAAATGTTACATTTTCTATGAAAAATGTCCGTTGATTTTCAATGAAATAAGCGAAAATTGGAATTATTAAGAAAAATATTTGAATAATGCAAAAAATAATTGGCCCATGTTTCTCTCTGGGTTATAATTCACCCATATGCAAAGGCATTTTATCATTTGTTTTGACTCTGACGTCAGGCAAACATTTTTACACTTTACATTTATAATATTATTAGAATTAGTAAAGAATAAAAAATGAGTGGCATCAAGGGCAAAAAGGTGGGAAGAAAAAATGAAAAAGTTATGATCTCCATAGTCTTTTCCATGTTAAATTAACATTGAGAAGTGACATTGGAAATAAATAAGTATTGCGCTTATGTGCAATACTTAAATGATGCGAGAATAAAGCCAATTACACTGTTTAAAAACAAATTGGTTGGAATCAAACAATCTGAATAAAAAAATAACCTATACTGCTCGCCAAAGTCACATTAACTCCTTAATTCAGGCTCCCGTGATATTCACGGGCTGTGTCCTTTATTCGGATTGTTTGATTCCCACCAGTTTTGTAAAATAGTGTAATTGGCTTTATTTGGTATCATTTTGCCTGTCATTAAATAAGGTGAATATTTCTTTTTTCAAAAAAGTGGTGCTAATAAGCAATTTGAATTTTTAAACTTTAATTTAATGCGACCGTTAACCCTCCGTCTACCAGACGGGTCCAATGGACCCGATGGGTACATTCGAAATATTTATTCTAACCAGAAATTTCTTTAAAATAAACTAAATATGTAAACCAGACAATAATGAGTTAACAAAGCGATATAAGTAAGCGTCCTATCTTAAATGGGAAAAGTAACCGCAAGATTAAAAGCGGGGTCACATCAATCAAGGTCATGCGCCACGTAGCGGATGGAGTGCGAACTACAGGTAGATACCTAACTGTTTTCTCACTCACACCACTAAAATTATAAAGTTTTTTTCATCTTGATTAATAAGTGAATTGTCTGTGATAAGTCGAAGAAAACGTCCTGGTGTCAAGTGCATCTAGATGCCCCTCTCGCTATGCCATTATTTTGCAATAAATGTGGCAAACAAAATTCATTTTTTATATGAGTGGCTAAAGATGTAGAAAATACACGCCACACTAAAAGCCTACGTATGTGAATTAGCACTCCGTCCACAAGATGGCGCAACTGCGTTAACTTACGCCCGATTCCAGCATTAAGTTAGGACGCTTACTTATATCGCTTTGATGAGTTAAGTAAATAAGTTCAATAGTTTTAAATAAGAATTCTGATGTGTAATATTTTTATAAAACTTGAGTAAAATTTTCGGTAGTTCTAGGGTTAAGGGGTTAAACGGTTAAAGAAGCCGTAGAATATCTGTTGACTATCACTGCACTTTGTTTGAATTACTTTTTCAGAAATACTGGAAATCAGGAATCGTGACTTTCTACCGTAGTTTGTAATTGCTCATGCTTTCGTCCCTAAGAATTGTAGCTTTACAGATTTCTATCAGTGGTAAGTTATAAAAATCGAATTTGCTTTTTAAAATAATTTTTCAGGCATATGAATTTACAAAACATTACCATGACGGAGTATAAATGATTAATACTTATTTCTATCTAAGAAGAGATTTTTAAATGAGAAAAACGTAAGTTGAAGCAATTTTAAATTGTTATTAACAATTTTCTACTGCGTATATTTTCGGTATCGAGATCGGGATCTGACGACAAAAAATGTTTCGGATGGACTCGGATTTCAAATTGTCGGGCTAGGGTTCGAAAAAAGATCCATAACTCATATTTAACACATACATGCAGTGTTTTACAGCCGGTGTGACTCACAGTGTTGCCAGTTTGGCTTCCATTTGTATGCAGAAAATACCAATCCACAAAAAATTAAAATGGTATTTTTTTAGCCCCGGGTATGCTATTTCTTTCTCCCAACTATTATTGTGTCGTCTCCAAAAAATAGCGTTACGTTGTATAAGCCAGTCGTAAAACAAAGCAGATGCATCATTGTACGGAATAATCTCTACTGCAATTTTTTAAACTTCTAAGCATCGCACATTTTCAATTTTTATACCGTCGTATTGGGGAAAAAAAGTACTTTTAAATGCAATTTGTTTGAAAAATGCATCTCCATTTATTTTTGAGGTATTAATTTTTTTTTGTACTTTTCAGCACCATTTGTTTAATTTTGGTAACTCAAGTATGAACTTCATTTCTTTAGAAAATAAAGTGTAAATAGTTGAAAAATAGCAATTATGTATTTTTGTTGCCATTTTCTCATAAAAACTGAAAAAAATGTAATTAAAATACGTGCTATTTGGAAAGAATATATAAATGAATGATTTCTGATAAAAGATGGAGCTATTATAAACTAAATTTAATTTTAAGAATCTATATTAATATTACAAACAAATGATGGCATATGAATAATGAGATAGCCCATTTTTTTTTTGTCCAGTTTCTTGAATGACAAAATCTCTTTTTTTTTTATAAGTGTATTATTCAGGGATAGTCACGTGCATATTTTACTGTAGATGTTGTTTAAGACTGGATCGTAAATGAGGAATTCTTTAGCCGATGCGGAAGACGCCACTTTATATAAAATAAAAGCGCGTGTTTGGAGTCTTAAAACTAAACTATCTATATTTATATACATATTTTTTTTCATCTGTGGCGACACTAAATTCTGTAAAAGCAGAATTCCCGTTTTCTAGTGTTTTATTTAAGGACGGGGATTTCGCGATTACTTAAAGTAAAAATTTTTCTTTCGATATTTCCGGTGTGAATGTGAATTTACGAAATAAAAATAAGGGCCAAACTGGAAACACTGTTGTCTTATCAAGCAAATCTGATCTGGGAATGTATTTAACACTCTTATGAACTACTATTTTTATTTGTTTAATCGTTTAATGCTGAATACACACCAGATTTATTTATAACAATAAGAATCTGTAATTTCACAGATTATTTTAACCAAGATTGCCAGAGGTTTTGGATAAAATTTTACTCTTATAAATAGTAAAAATTTGTTCAAAATTCCTGGTATTGCCTTAATTAAATGTAAGTGGGATAAAATAAATCTCGAAGCCTTTTAAATTGTTATTTATGCAAGAGAGACTACACGATATTAAGTTTTTTATTTTTTATACTCAAATTTTCATAAAATTTCTCTTCGTTTATCAGTGATAATGTGAATATTCCCAACACATTTAATTTTAGCATTTTTGAATGTACGAGTAAGAACATAATGGGTTTTAAGTACAAGGAAAAAAAAGCGTAAAATATTTGATTTGGCATACACATAAATCAACGTTGATTATGAAAATAACATTTTTATATTATAAAAGACAAACGTATTCGTGCGTAACGCTGACGTCATTTAGACGTTGGTAACAACAGATGATTAAATTTAATTTTTAGTGCACTTTTTAAAACTTCTAAATATAGCACCTTTTCAAATTTTACACCGGCGAATAAGGAAAAAATGTACTTTTCGATACATTTTGTTCGGACACTGTATCACAGATTGTTTGAAAACAGTATCGCTATTTACTAATTTTTTATTGTTTTTTAAATATTTCTTAAGCACTGTTTTTTTTTAAATCTATCTCTATCTCGCGCAGTCGATTACGAAAAATAACTTCGTTTGTACTTAAGTTTTTAAAAAAGCTCAGCATTTGCTTCCAGCTTATACACAGATAAAACATTCATCAATGAATAAAAAAACAATAAAATATAAATAAAATACAAATTTAAGGCATGAAATCAAATTACGAGCTTAGCGCTGACTAATTCTATTTGTAAAATGATAAAATGATGGACTGACACCGAAATTTACAATCGAATTTATTAGAAAATAGAAACTTGCTTATTTTGTCGTACTTTTTACAAGAAAAATTTTAATCAAATATTCCGAATGCCAGTACTTTTCAAATTCGGTGTCCTTTTTTGCGGACATCACCCACTAAAGGTTTAAATCACTGAAATGAACAGACCAAAAAGGCTGATTGTAAATACAGTAGAACCTCGATTATCTGAAGTAATTGGGACCGATCCTCTTTCGGAAAATCGAAATATTCGGATAATCGAGAATGCTTCCATTTTAAGGTTAAGGAAATGCAATATTTCTTATTATGGTAACAAGTGCTTAATAAACATAAAGCACTAGCGAAATAGAAACAAAAATACATTACCTGAATTTTAATTTTGAAATTAAATATCTTTTACATATATCACAAGGGTTGAAAAAAATGTTTTGTTTGTCGCAGAGAAGACTGCCTTTGCTTTGAAGCTCTATCACGGAGTTTTTTTAATATTAATAGTTCACCCGTATCACATTTTTTCTGCTGCTCCAGTCATGCCAAACCCTTTGCAAACCATTCAAAAATTCAGAATTGTAATTTGTTCGTTTTCTTCGTTCCACTCCACAGCTTACGGAAGCTCAAGTTAAATTCAAAGGAACTCTGAGAAAGGGGATCGAAAATATTTATATGTACTCGTAATTCGTAAAGGACCGATTGTACACAAGGAATATGATACAAAAAAAAAAGTTTTAAAAATGGATTTCGGCTAACCGAGAGTTTCGGATAAAAGAAGTTCTACAGTAGTAATCGTTACCAATTTCATTAAGTTGTTAACTCATGGCATGATGCCAATAAGAAAGTATCGATTTCAAATAATTTCCAATATTTTTTAACGCAATATTGCTGTTTTTCAAATGAATATGAATTTCGGTATTATTCGGAACATTTAAAAATATATAATAGTAAATGTAAAAAATTATTAGAGTTATAAATATTAAATAAATGTTTTTCACCTGCATTCTGTTACTCAGGAAGACCGAGTTAATTTTCTTGTGATATTTAAAGGTTTAAAATAAAGTAAATGCATAGTTAGCTGTTTATGAATTATATTAAATTATGATAAATGTGAATATTGTTAATAAAAAATAAGTTATGAATTATCAATCAGATTTTGTCATGTTACCTTTATCTTCTTAAATCTGGAATACAATAGATGTTACAAAGTAAGTATAAAGGCTAATTCCATGGGTTTTTGTAGTGTAAATCACATAACTGATAATTTCTATGCTTGTTGGCCACCGTTATTTTGGTAAAGTTTGCTTGGCCTTATTTGATTAATGACATATCTCCTGTAAATTATGTCACATTTTTCCGTTCTAAAATACTGGTAGCCAAATATCTTATCATGTGACTTACACTACAAGTGCTCATGGAAATAGCCTAAAATAAAAATACTAAAAATTTCGTTTTGCCTGAAAAACTTTCTTGATCCAAGAATCCAATTTCTTATTATCTACTTCCAATTAGTGATATAATAGAATTTGATTTTTTTTTTTTTTTTTGTATATCTTATTCATAGTGTTTGAAGGAAATCACTGATTTCAATATATTTTTTTTGTTTCTTATGGTGAGAGACGAGTTACGAGGGAGGTTCAATAATTATTGCCCTTAGTGTATATAAAATAGTTGTACTGCGATGGTTATTGTGGAATATCGAAGCCTAATGTCTTAGATGTCCATATGCTCAATTTCAGAACCATAGCTTCTATATTCACATAGTTTTGGAGAGAGGAATGAAAGGGGTGGTGAAAGGGTGATTTTTAGCTTATGGGGCTAGATTTGTGACAGTGGGTGAGACGTAACTACTGTCGTTTGGACTCGGTTATCATAGTGATGTAGCCACATCTCATCCACTGTCCAAATGTACCCTCATAATCTCTAAACCAGCATTTCACTTTCACCCCCTTCTTAAAACCTCCTCCCAAAATAGGTCTTTAAAATTTCATCCCTCCCTGCAAAACTATGTTAATATAGCAGCTACGGTTCTGAAATTGAGCATATAGGCATTTAAGAGATTAGACTTCGATATTCCACATCAACCATTGCAGTACAAATATTTTATATACATTAGGGACAATAATTATTGAACCACCCACGTATATGTACATGGCTGGTTTCTGTGTGACTCTATAATAAATTTAATTAACCCCTTATCGATTGCATTAAATTACGGTTTAAAAATTCAAATTGCTTATTGGCACCACTTTTATGAAAAAGAAATATTCATATTATTTAATGACAGGTAAAATGATACCATACTAACCCTTTCAGGGGCAGAGGAATTCTGTTGGTAAAATGCTGAAATAATTGACTGACACCGGAATATTCAAACGAATTTCTTATCAAATAACAAAACGTTATTTTGCGCTTTAATAACACAAGCAACATTTTATTAAAATATTCTTGGTGCCAGTAGTCAGTTTTGGATTTAAAATTAGGTGGCTACCCCCTCTAGCCACCGCCCTTGAAAGGGTTAAAGCCAGTTGAACTATTTTATAAAACTGGTGGGAATAAAAAAATCTGAATAAAAGGCACAGCCCGTGAGTATCACAGGAGCAAGAATTAAGGGGTTAAGACAATGGAGTTATGAATAAAAAGGAGGAGACATGTAGTGTATTGTCTACCAGTTGCGAGTGAAGTAACTGAGGAGGTTGTCACAATATGGCGGCTGCTTTTTTGAAATCGGTTCTTCAGTTTCTGACTACCGATAGGCAAGCATCCCACCAGTAAAATTGAATAGAAGATTTCGTCTTAAAGAAGCGTGTTATTCATGGAATTTTTTTTTCAAAAATGTCATAAAACTATCTATTTGTTTTTACCGGTGTCAGTATGCCTTATAAAACTGTCGGTTTGTATCCATGGTTGTCACAATATGGCGGAAACTCAGGGCCTAACTACCACCAAAGAAAACTCCTACCAGTAAAAATGAAAAATTGTTTCTTCCACTATTTATGACTGAAATTTTGTAAAAATAAGGCGTTTAAATAAGTTTAAAATATCCATATAAACCTACTGGTGGGAGTTTCCACCGTCGATAAACAACCCCTTTGCTAGCGGTTACAGTTGAAGCTTCACTATTTTAAGGATATGTCAGTTCCTCTTTATTAATAGTTCCATGGTTAAGACATAGAAATGATATGTTGGTCTAACTGTTTGTTTTATTAACATTTTCTTTTTACTTCTTTGGCTGTAACGTGCTTAACCCTAGATCTACCGGGAATTTTATTCAAGTTTTAATAAAACGTTCTACACCAGAATTTTTATTTAAAACTATTTAACTTATTTATTTACCTTATTTTTGTCTGGTTTATATACTTAGTTATTTTAAAGAAATTTCTGGTTTGAATGAATATTTTGTATGTACCTGTCGGGTCCAATGGACCCGTCTGGTAGACGGAGGGTTAAAGATTGGCGTATCGCCGCTAAATTTCAATATGTTGTTGGGTTTCAGAGTCCTATGTTAAATTTTAAAAGTCGTTTTAGTATCGTACGTAATATTTATAAGACTATGTCAAATATTTTAACTAGTGATGAGCTTTATGAATGATTTTACTATTCGAATGAATGATTCGGCATGCTCCGAGAAAGAGCTGCCAAACTTTATTTGCTTGTGTTTTTGTTTTGTTTTTTAATTCGCTTTCTATCAGAAATCGTACCCCAGTAAATACTTATAGTAACCCATAAAATAAGCAAAAATTGCATCTTACAAAAAAAAAATTAATAAGAAACACAATATCTTTCAAAAAAAAGTAAATATTTAATGAATTTTTTAAGCCCAGTATTTATTTTTAAGCTGGTAGATTATTCAGCAAAGTCAAAAATAATCTGCAGCGCTGCTGTCATACTGCACAGTTTCTGCTATTGGGATTATGCATAATATAAAAATAAAAATGTAAGATTCCAGGTTATGACAAAATTTAAAACACTGCTCTCAAAAATCTTCCTCCTAACTGTATTCTATACATCACAGACCTTACTGAAGTTATATTAAAATTCAACCATCTCCCTAAACTATGGAAAACAACCATAATCTCACTTAACCCTAAACCTGGAACTAATCTTTCTGGGCCTGCCAAATACAGACCCTTTTCACTACTACCATCTCTCAGTAAAGTCATCGAACGCGTCATATGGACCCAGTTACAGGACTTTATCCAACATAACATTTTCATGCCTGAGCAGTTTCGTTTTCGACCAAAACACTCAACACAACAGCAGCTCCTTCGTGTTGTTGAATTTCTCAGTGAGAAATTCAATGCGAAGATTCCTGCTGCCGACTTATTTTCCTTGACGTCGCAGCGGCTTTTGATAAAGTCTTGCATGAAAGTTTTATTAATTAATTTTAAATTTCGCGCCATACATATAATATACTCCTACCTTTGCGGCCGTATATTTCGCGTCGGCATAAAAAACATCTTTTTGCTATTTTCCTCAACCTAACGGGAATCATTCATGGGAGTGTGTTGGGCACCATGTTGATCAACATCTTCTTCAGTGGCATCCCACATCACAGTGCACTTACCTGGCTCTTTATGCGGACGATATTTGTATCTACGTCTAAGCTCACCATCCTTATAGACTGTATCGGTACCTACACACTCACTTAGACGACTTCCTGAACTGGTGCACATTATGGTGCTTTTTTATTAATGAAAATAAAACATCTGCTGTATAATCCTCCCGCAAACTTAATAGATTAATAATTAACAACACTACTATTCCATGGTTTGATGATGCTAAATACCTGGAGGTGATTCTTGACCGTAGGCTCACATGGGGCAAACATATCCGTTCTATCAGGGGGAAAGTCGCTGGAGCTTTCATCTCCCTTAACCCCTTGAGGGGCAAGCAAAAATGCCTCTAAATATTGAATTATCACCGGAATAATCGAAATATTTTATTTTTAAGTAAGGAAAAGCAATCTTTCAACGATTTTCCTACAAAGTTTAAAATATAAAATTTAGTAAAAATTTTCCGGTGAGAATCTTGTTTAAAATAGGTGGGATATATTTTATCCCACCGCCCCTCAAGGGATTAAACCTTTCCTGAATAGTTAAACTCTATCAGTATATAATAAATTTCTTCTTTATAATTCCTCAATCCTTCTTATAATAACTTTTCTGGGTCTTTACCTGCATCTCTTCCATGAATAATCTCAGTCGCTTACTCAACAGACATCTACGTATCATACGTAACGCTTCACGCTACCTACGCAACACTACGGTCCGAAGGGATCTAAAAAATATTGCCTTAACCCTTTAGTGCGCATCTTTGCATATATGCAAACAATTTATTAGATTTTTTTTTATTCGTATATACCTAATTTACACCAGAAAATTAAAATAGCAATATCTGCTTTAATTTTTAACAGACATTCCGAATTTAACTAAACCGAAATTAACCATTGAAACTTTCTGGTGCAAAGCAGAATCTCTGAAATACGTAAATTCTAGAACGTATTCTATCATGGGAATAAAATGGTTAACCCCTTGTAGGGCAAGCAATTACGTTTGTATAATGCTGAATTCCCACCGGAATTTTAGAAAGAAAAATTATTTCAAAATAAGGATAAACAATTTTACGACTTTATTCCACTAAAATTAGAAATGTATATTTTCATAAATTTTTTCTGGTCCAAATCTCCATTAATCGCAGGTGGCATAAAATATATCCCAACGCCCCTCAACGGGTTAGAGGTTAAGTTTTATAAAATAAATAATTATATGAAATAAGGTATTTGGAGACATACTTATTAAAATATTTAGTAATTTGCAATATTTTAACTTAAAACAGTCACACGGCAGTAGTTTTTACTTGTATTGCAAATGTGCAACCGAAGAAAAGATTGACGTATCATATGAAAAATGTATCTGTGATTTTTTCCATTGTTTTTCCTGTGTATTAAACCTTTCAGAGAATCATACATCCTTTTTTCGCAACAAAATAAAAAATGGCGTATTTAAGGGTTAAGATAACGCATGAAAGACCTTGTAAAGAATTTTAATGGCAAAATTTACGATCTACCTAACGAACTCTTAGCAGAGCTACCTGATTACGACGCCTTCGAGCCCCAACACCACAAGCACTCCAAATATTCCATAATTATGGACACTCAGTGAGCTTTGAGTCCTCCACATCTAGATTGTTTTCTGTATATTTCTTATATATATACTAAACTTAATATACATATATATGTATGTATCATAGAATATACAAAAAAATGTGTTGCCCTGATTAGTGCCTTTTTTTTTTTTTTTTTTTTTTTTTTTTTTTTTTTTTTAAGTGGCTTTTGCTGCCTTTGTTAACCTTTTCCGGCACAGGTAATTTTTGTTGTAAAATGATGAAATGATTCACTGACACCGGAATTTTAAAACGACTTTTTTAGAATTTAAAAACACGTTACTTTAAATGTTGATTGTAAAAACAAAATTTTACTAAAATATTCTTGGTGCCGTTCGTAAGTTTGGAATTAAAATTAGGTATCCCGACCCGGGAACAATATGCAGGAAACGGTTAAAGCTTTTCTTGTCCTAGCTTAGTGAGGGTCATTCCTGAACAAGCGTTAACTTTAATTTTTTCACACTTTTTTCCTTATATAATGTTGTTCTTGCAACTACAGCTATACCTTTTCTTATTTTTTCACCTAACGTTCTTGGCTTAAGGGGTGTCAGGACTCTTAAAGCTTCAAAATTTCAAAATTTTATTATTTTTTTTAGATGTTGAAATCCTATCTTTTCTGAACATTTTGATATAATTGTTTACTTGAAATTCCCATTAGAACAGAATTTATGGCTTTTAGAATTGTACCCGCTCAATAGCTGAAGCGGCATTTCCGAAAATTTGAAGTCATTTTCCTCCAAACGACGTTAATGTTCGAAACGCACAGAATATCTCAAAAACTACAGAATATTTTTTCATGAAATTTTCAGAATGTATGTTTCATGTTTGTCTAACCTAAAATTTTCTTTGCATTGCTAAAAAAACATTTTTATTAGGTGATTATAATGTTGAAATTTTCAAAACTTTGTATTAGCTTAATCTTTGTTTTAAAAATATAAAAATGCTTTATTTACAAATATATTTTAGTTCAGACTAATTCTTATAATCTGAAGTATAAGTAGGCACCAAAATGTTCCTTCTGGTTGTAATATATATTTTGTAATCCTGCACGTAATCTGTTATACCAATGTTCTGCTCGTCAAATGCCTGGCCGCTTGGAGCACTCTATAAATGCTAAATCTGCATCTTGCCATTTTTTAAATGCGTGAAAGGAAAGAAAATACGTATATCTTTCATCTCAATAAAAATTGTGTTTTAATATCATATACATTTTAAGATATTAAATATCGAAAATGGTCGTTTTCTTTCAATTCTTCTAATTTTAAGAGTCCTGAGATTCGTTAAGTTTAACACTTTATCTACGGCATTATGATCTACTGCAATTTTTTTCATGTAATTTTTTTTGTCAGTTACTACAATGAAAATTAAAGGATAAACATAAAAAAGTACTCACCCGTGAGAAATTTAATTAACCCCTTAACGCTCGAATTAAATTACGGTTGAAAAATTCTTATTGCTTATTGGCACCACTTTTAAGAAAAAGAAATATTCAGCTTATTTAATGACAGGAAAAACTAAATACTAAATATAGCCAATTTCACTATTTTATTAAACTAGTGGGAATCAAACAATTTGAGTAAAAGACACAACCCGAGAATATGACGGGAGCGAGAATTAACCCTAGAACTACCGGAAATTTTACTCAAGTTTTATAAAAACATTCTACACCAGAATTTTTACTTAAAACTATTTAATTTGTTTATTTAACTTATTATTGTCTGATTTATACATTTAGTTTGTTTTGAAGAAATTTCTGGTTTGAATAAATATTTTGAATGTACATGTCGGGTCCAATGGACCCGTCTGGTAGACGGAAGGTTAAGGGGTTAATTAGAGGTATTTAATTAAAGTGGTACTTTAAAGTACCGTCAGTACACCATGACTAAAATGGTATCGTAACAGAAAACCAACATGTTATTTCAAACGGCACCACAATTGTGGTAAAATATTTTCGATTTGATAAGCATGTGAATTATAGCCTTTTTTTCATATTTATAAGTACATTTTTTGGCAAATTCCGGTGCCAATCATTTATTTCAACACTTTAGCATTGAAAATGCTATGCCCCTGAAAGGATTAAAAAAAATATATATATATTTTTAATGTTTCGGTCTTGTTAGCAGTCCTTTAGTTATGCAACGTCTATATTCCAGGGACAACATGTTCTCCCGCATCTCCACATATTCAACATATGAATTTACATATGCCATTTCTAACATAACAAAAAAGAGCCAGTGCCACAACTTTTCCGATTTCCTATGAAAAATAATAATGAAACAGAAAAGAAATACTAGGAAAATTATTACTACACTACATTTTAGTATTTACATTTTAAAGTAGATGAAAACGATGGATAACTACACAGGCGAAAAGTAAACAATAAGTTTTTCTCCAACACCAAGTGTACTGGCGGTACTTATAAGTATCACCGAGTAATTCAACTGTCAAATCAAATACATACACCGTTCACCTAAAATAGCTAGCCAAATTGCATTCTAAGAGCATAATGAACACACAAAAAAAATCGAACACTTATCTTTATATCCTTTACAGTGTTTGCATTAGCACAAGTACGAGCGTGACAATCTCTGCAAAATGTCGTCACAAAGCACATCGACTGTTTGAAAGATAGCCTCCTTTCTCACTAAAATAACAAATCTAGAACTACTGCTGCCATGTGTATCCGGTTAAAGTGGTGTTAACCCCCTTGAGGGGCGCCGTTTGCAGTCTGTAAACGGTTAATTTTAATGCTGAAATTAGCAAGTGGCACCAGAAAATTTTTAGTACATTTTCGATCTCATAATATATGTGGGGGAAAAAAGGCTTTTGATTATTTTCAAATAAATTTGTTCTTAAATTGTGGTGTGAATTAAATATTTGAACATTTTTAGAGCAGAAATGCCTTGCCACTGAAAGGATTAAACGAGTGTTTTTGCAAAGTACCATTAGCATATTAGTAATATTCCTTATGTGATGAATGTTTAAAGTGAGTGGTACTTATAAGTACATCCAGTAGATAAAGGGTGAAACATTTAATTTTAAATCTTAATCTTTTTTATCTTTCAAAAAAATCTTACATTTAGTTTTTTACCTTATTTTTTTTCTCTTACTTATCATGTAGTTTTAAAACTACACTTTTGCTTTTCCCAATGGCTCATATTTATACAAGACATTAAAGCAATAGACTGTGTGTTAAGCTGATCACATCTAGGTAACCCCTCATTGCTGCTCAACTGTTTAGCACTGTAACACAATATTTATCATCAGAACACAAAACTTAGCATTTAATTATAAATATTTGTACCAGTAAAAGTCAGCGATATCATTTGAATAAAATAAAAGTTTTATGTTAAAACAGGGATAACCTTTCTCTGAACTCTAGCAAATCAAGTAACGTTCGTCGCTTTGGACAAACGTAGAAATTTAAAAGTGGATCGGTTTTGGGCTCAAAGAGAAAATATTATTTAGTCCGTAACTAACCTTTTGCACTCCGCGTCATTTTGAGTGTCGGCTACCAGCAACTCCGCGTCATTTTGACTGTGCGCTACTAGCACAAAGCGTTATAAGTAAGCGAACAAACTTAATGCTGGAATCAGGCGTAAATTAACATAGTTGCGCCACCTTGAAGATGGAGTGATAAATCACATACGCGGGTTTTTAGTGTGGCGCTTATTTCCTATATCTTTAGTCACTCATGGAAATGAATTTTGTTTGCCACATTTATTGCAATATAATGGCGTAGCGAGAGGGGCATCCAGATGCGCTTGACACCACGATGTTTTCTTCGCCTTGTCAGATGTACTTCAGTTATTAATCAAGGTGAAAAAAATTTTATAATTTTGGTGGTGTGAGTTTGAAAACAGTTAGGTATCTACCTGTAGTTCACACTCCATCCGTTACGTGGCGCATGACCTTGATTGATGTGACCTCGCTTTTAATCTTGCGGTTACTTCTCCCATTTAAGATAGGACGCTTACTTATATCGCTTTGCTACTAGCAACTCCGCAAATATTATCAATACAATGCAAATTTGATTCGATCGGCGCCACTTTTTAAAAAGAAATTTTCTTGTAGTACACAATTTCAAAAATGATCTGATTAAATAAGGCAAATTTTATTTTCCTTTGTTACTGGTGCCAAAAGCAAATTTTGCAAGGAAAGATGATGTCGCCGCAGCGGCGACAACGGAGTTTTCAACTTACCGTACAATGTCGCCGCAGCGGCGACAACGGGGGGCGAAAGTTTCAAGTTTTTACAATCCTTTAAAAAGCAAATTATTTAGTTATTAGATTGTTATTGTTGGAATAAAAAGAGGAATATCCAATTCGATTTTCAGAATCCTTTGCCCAGTTAGCTTCAGTAACATAAAGAATCCATGGGATATCCCTTATTTATCATCACTTTCTGTTTGAGGTACTTTTCCTGATGTACTGGAAATCAGAACTCATCTCTATCTGCCGTAGTTCTAGTTTGTCATGTTTTTCTCCCACAAGAATTCTATCTTTTGCAGATCTTCAAAATCACAGCACGTTTTCATGAGGGAGTTTTCAAGACTAATACTTATTTCTTTTTAAAAAGAGCTTTTTAAAAGAAAGAAGGAAGTTTGCAAGGAAGTTTAAAATCTTATTAACACTTTTCTACTCCGTACTTCCGGTATCGAAATCGTCTCTAACACACATGATCCACCACACAAGTGTGCTCCTGAGAATACCTTTAATTGTTTCATGGACAACTAATTCTGCTTCTGTAAAGTTGAATTCCCACCAGAATTTTCGAACATTTTAATTTTAAAATAAGTAACTGCATTTTTACATATTTTTTTCACCAAAGTAATAAAAGTATAATTTTTTTCAGATGCTCTGGTATAAATCTTGATTAACCCCTTAATTCTCGCTCCCGTGATATTCACGGGCTGTGTCTTTCATTCAGATTGTTTGATTCGCACCAGTTTTATAAAATAGTAAAATCGGGTTTATTATGGTATCATTTTACCTGTCATTAAATAAGGTTAATATTTCTGTCAGCGTACGTTTTTTTTTCTGTCAGCGCGTGCGCCTAGTATTCATCAGACAGTGGATTAAAAATGTATCACGTTTGATTTTTCTTTCCTGTTTTAATTCTTTTCGGCGCAGAGAAACCTTGTTTGTAAAATGATAAAATGATGGACAGGCGCCAGAATATACAAAGGAATTTATTAGAAAATAAAAGCGTCCTTATTTTTACGTACTTTATAAAAGGAATATTTTAATTGAATATTCTTGGTACCGTTCGTCAGTTTTGAAATTAAAATTAGGTGTCCTTTTTTGCGGATATCGCCTGCTAATGGGTTAAGATATAGTTTTATCATAGAATTATTTGACTACTATACTAAAAAGTAGGCACTTATTACTCATTCTGTATAATATTTTATATAACCATTCGGCTATATTATTGCTTTGAAATGAATTTCCATAAGTGATCTTTGTTCCGAACCAAGCTTTCGCTACTAGTAATTATAAAAAAAAAAAAAAAATCATTGTTTATTTCTTCAACATTCGCAACAGTAATTTTCCAAGAATATTTTACTATAGAAATAGTGGGATTAAAATGGTGATTGCTATTTCGAAAAAATAATTTTCAGTGGATAGTGTTAACTCTTACTTAACCCCTTAACTTTTATGACCGAGTGCCGCTCGGTCACGCTCGGGAAAAAAAGTCTGCTATCTTTTATACTAAAAGTGTTTGAGTACCACTTAAAAAAGTGGTGCCGGGTCCTTATTTTTATTTTATTGTGTCAAAAAAAAGGGAAAGAGTTAAGGCGTTAAAATGGATAAATTATTAAATTTGCTAGAAATATGTCAAACATATAAATAATTATAAATAAAAATTACTTCATAATGGTATTAGCCACAGATAAACTAAATATATAAATAAATTATATTTTACGTATCAGATGCCTGCAAATTACGTAATTTAATAAATGTGTTTTGTCGCGAAGAGAAATTTTGACGGAAATTAACAAAGACCTAAGGCCAAATAATACAAGCGGACCTATTATAATACATATTTCGACCTCAGTAAATATATATATTGATTGTCTAGACATAGAATTGCATTTCATGGTACTTGTGTGGCTTAGATTCGTATTAACTGTAATTCGTAGTATTAACTGTTGGAAGCGTCCTTTTAATTGCACCCAGACAGAATTAATTTAAAACACACTTTAATTAAAGAGATTTCTGAGCTTTCCATAATGTATAAAATATGTGCTTAATACATTAATATTTGAATTTTGGGCTCAAAACAAGTATTTAAATTAAACTCTGAAAATAAGGAGAAAGTTAATGGCGTAATACCAGCTAAATTAATTATTAAAAAGACGGAAATTGTACGCAAACGTGGCAAATGAGGTGTGTTCGTACTATAACTAGTTTTTATAAATATTCTGATTTTGGTGCGATAACTGTTGCACTCTTATACAAAAACGCATGAATACAAAATTTATTTCGATTACATATATCATGTTCAGTAATACGGAAATAAAGGTCTCCATCTTAAAGAGGACGTAATCACCATGGCAATCTAAAATCATTACCTGTCATGGTATATACATGAATTAATTAAGTATGATCTGATTTAGTACAATGAAGAAAACGTTTATTATTATCTTTTTATATTTTGATTCGATTTTCATAAAATTTGAAATGATTCGACATAATTCTTCAATGTTTACACATATTAAATTTCAAATCATTTGGTTGAGAAGTTTTTCGCTGTTATATGCGGACAGACGGACAGACAGGTGGTCTGGCCAGACGACGAATATAGTTGCTAAGTATTTATATAATTACGAATCTATTTAAAAATAAATTCAAATTTGGCAAACATGTGCAAAGGTTGAAATGTGCATTAATTTAAAAAAAAAAATCTGCGTTCGAGTAACGAAATATTTTGCATGCACAAAGTCTATGGTCACGGAATGGAAATGAATTATCACTGAACGGAATGAATTAGATAATCAATATGTATAGTGTATGAATGTAGGCTTGGAAATATTTAAATCTAACTACGTTATATGTTGTATAATATGGAGAATCGATATTCAAAATATATAAAAGTAAATATAGAGATTTCAGACAATAGAAGCCATAAATAAATGAAATCCAGATAAAAGGATTTCTTAATATATGCACTCCTTGGAATATCTAAGGAGTCTTGTACCAGATATCTCAGATGAAAATTTTGTAATTTAATATTTAAAGAGCAGAATTCATAATTACCGTGTTTAACCCTTTGAATATTGATTAGAACATGCGATAACATTTACTTTCAATCATATCGCAATTCACAAAAAAAAAAAAAAAAAAAAAAAAAAAAAAAACTTGTGATAGACTCTCTATAAAACATCCTTGTATAAAAGTATGAGAGATATTATTTTTCAAAAAATTCTACAAATTGAATTAAAAACAATCCATCGCACATTATGTCTCACATTATATCGCACATAGTGCGATAAATTTTTCATAACATTTGAAATGATTCGACATAATGCTACAATGTTTATACATATTAAATTTCAAATCATTTGGTTGAGAAGTTTTTTCGCTGTTATATGCGGACAGACGGTCGGACGAGACGACGAATATATTTGCTACGTATTTATATAATTACGAACGCATTTAAAAAGAAATTCAAATTTGGCAAACATGTGCAAAGATTAAAATGTGCATTAATTAAAAAAAAAAAAATATGCGTTCGAGTAACGAAATATTTTGCATACACAAAATATATGGTCACGAAATGGAAATGAATTATCACTAAACGGAATGAATTAGATAATCAATATGTATAGTGTATGAATGTAGGCTTGGAAATATTTAAATCTAACTACGTTATATGTTGCATAATATGGAGAATTGATATTCAAAATCTTATAAAAGTAAATATAGAGATTTCAGACAATAGAAGCCATAAATAAATGAAATCCAGATAAAATGATTTCTTAATATATACACTCCTTGGATTATCCAAGGAGTCTTGTACCAGATATCTCAGATGAAAATTTTGTAATTTAATATTTAAAGAGCAGAATTCATAATTATCATGTTTAACCCTTTGAATATGGCGTAGAACATGCGATAAAGTTTACTTCCAATCATATCGCAATTAAAAAAAAAAAAAGAACTATTTGTGATAGATCCTCTATAAAACATCCTTGTATAAAAGTATGACAGATATTATTTTTCAAAAATTCTACAAATTGAATTAAAAACAATTCATCGCATATTATGTCTCACATTATATCGCATATAGTGTTGCCTGTGGGCTACTTTTTTAAATTCTGATTTTGTGATTGGCATCACTTTTTGAAACAGTAAAATTCCCCTTGTTTTCGCCATAAATAAGGCCAATTTTAAATAAGCACTAAATAAGGCCAATTTTACGATTTCAAAAAAATGGTGCCAATCAAGAAATCAGAATTTAAAAAAAATAGCCCTCTGGCAACACTGGTCTCATCCCTTAATTAAAGGGTTTTTTTTTCAGAAATTGCAACATTTTTATGGGATTAATAAGGCGGAAAATTCTGGTAAAAACGTACGCACCCTGAATTTCATAACCTGTTTAAGGGGACAAGGGACCTTAAAATCCTTAAAAATATTTTTTTTTATTTTGTTGTAAATTTCACCTAATTATTATTCAAGGGTACTTTATATGCATTACAGCATGCATTTATCACAAAAAAAAAAAAAAAAAAAAAAAAAAAAATTATCTTAGAAATCTTCGAAATGTGGCTGGCGCATTCCATATCAATGAAAATCCCCAATATTTTTTATAGAAGTCTGTTTTATATATATAAATAAAACAGAGCATCGAATTTTATATATTTGAATTTAAAGGTAAAAAAAAGTAAAATAAAAATTTTGAAATTTTTTCGAAACATTTCCAAATTTTTCATTTTTTTTAAACCTTTAAATTCAAATATGTAAAATTCGATGCTCTATTTTATTTGTATATATAAATCAAACTTTTATTAAAAATATTGGGGATTTTCATTGATATGGAACGCGCAGGGGGTATTTCGAAGATTTCTAAGACGACGCGTTAAATTACATTTTTTTCTCAAAAATTTATTTTTTTAAAATTTTTTTGTGATAAATGCATGCCATAATGCATATAATGCACCCTTGAATAATATTTAAGATAAAATTTACAAAAAAAAAAAAAAAAATGAAAAATTTGGAAATTTGGAAATTTTTTCGAAAAATTTTTAAAAATTTTCATTTTTTTTTTACCTTTAAATTAAAATATATAAAATTCGATGCTCTATTTTATTTATGTATATAAAACAGACTTTTATAAAAAAAAAAATATTGGGGATTTTCATTGATATGGAATGTGCAAGCGACATTTCGAAGATTCTAAGACTTAAAAATTCCATTTTTTTTCTCAAAAATAATTTTTTTTTAATTTTTTTTTATGATAAATGCATGCTATAATGCATATAATGTACCCTTGAATAATATTTAAGGTAAAATTTACAAAAAATAAAAACCTTAAAATAAAAAAAATTATTTTAAGGTCCCTTGTCCCCTTAACACTAGAAAGACGTTTTAACACTTTTACTGTTTAACACTAGAAAGGCGGGAATTTTTACTCAAGTTTTATAAAATTAATCTTAATTAATTTTAAGGAGAATTAAAAAAAACTTAAATAAACATTTTGTGCACCGGAAAAAAATGAATAGAAGAGATAATGAATACAAAGGCCAATGTCAGACGGGCGTCTTTTTTGCTGCTTATCCCTTCACAATGCTATAGCATTGTGAATGGATAATACTTAAGCAAAAATGACGCCCGTCTGACATTCGTCTAATCATCGGTTTTTGCCGCTGACTTCAGCCAAACATTTTCACATTTTTCCATTAATACTAGTATTAGACCAATGTCAGACGGGCGTCTTTTATGCTGCTTTTTTGCTTATGTATTATCCAGTTACAGCATTGTGAATGGATAATACATAAGCAAAAAAGACGCCCGTCTGACATTGGTCTTAGGATTAGGATTCTATTATTATCACATGGAGATAAGAACTAATTTTTAACCCCTTGAGAGGCAAGCAATTGCCTTTGTTTAATGCTGAATTCCTACCGGAAATTTAGAAAATTTTTATTTCAAAATAAGGAAAAGCAATTTTACGACTTTTTCTACCCAAGTTAGAAAAGTAAAATTTCATAAAAATTTTTTGGTGCAAATCTTCATTAATCTTAGGTGGGATAAATTATATCCAATGTCAAGGGGTTAAGACAAAATGATACTCAATGAAAAGACATGTTCTCTTAGTTGGATGCTAGACCCCGAACTGGTAAATATTAAATCCATGCTCTGTGAGATAATGATCAGGTTCATATATGTTTCATAATAACCAGAATTTTATACCAGAAAATTATGTGGAGAAATACCTGTGTCGAATCAGAACCGAGTAGGAAGCATATTCACGCATGCATATTCACAATAATGGAGTTATGAATATAGAGGAGGAGACATTTAGTGTTCTGTAAACCAGTTGCGACTGAACTAACTGAGGAGGTTGTCAAACCTCTGGTCTTCTTTTAAATCGGATCCTCAGTTTCAGATTACCGTAAAGGCAAATGACCCACCAGTAAAACTGAATAGAAAATTTCTTCTTATTTGCACGTCCTATGTAAGCAGTTTTTTCTCAAAAATGACCTAAAAAATTCTATTTGTTTTTACTGGTGCTAGTGTGCCTTGTAAAACTGTCAGATTGTTTCCCTGGTTGTCACAATATGGTGGAAACGCAGGGCCTAACTACCGCCAAACGAAACTCCTGCCAGTAAAAATGAAAATCTGTTTCTACCATTATTTATGACCGAAATTTTGCAATAGTGAGGCGTTAAAATAAGTTAATTCCTATATAAATCTACTTGTGGAAGTTTCCACCGTCGGTAAGTAACGCCTGTGACAGCGGTTGCAGTTGAATCTTCACTATTTTAAGGATATGGCATTTCCTCTTTATTAATCGTTCCATGTTCACAATATAATAGATACTGCCCGTCAAGATTTGACGGTAATTAAGTTGGATTTTTCATTAGAAAAACTCTTGAATTTCGCATTAGTTGCTTTTAAATTATTGAAGGACGGATTGCGTGACGAATTTCTATATTGCATTTAGTGATTCCTATTTCTTTAAAGTCAGTCTAACTGACTGTCAGTCTAATATATTTAATGAAGTGAAAGAATTTTAAGTTTATAATTTACAACCAATTATGCTTGCTTTTTATCAGAAATTTACCTAAAAATACCGGGTAGAGGATATATTTTTTACTTACTACGGCCACATTTTTTTTTCTGAAAAAATAGCAATATTTATTTTTTTATTAATTAAAAAAAAAAAAAAAAAAAAAAAACTATCTGTCTTATTCTCTAAAAACCTAAATTTGAAACTTCATGCAGCTAACGATTTACAATAGGGGTGCACAACCTAGAAGGGCCACTTTCAAAAAATTCTGTGTTGTCGAGGGCCACTTCAGTAACACGGAGATAATTCTATTTCGGGGAGGTGATCTGTGGCCTATAATCAGATAAAAAATATGATTTCAGGAGGGGGGGGGGAGTTTTACCCCTCTAGGTTCCCCTACCCAGTCAACATATCCAATTCAGTTGGCAAGGTATATCAACAGTTTACATATAACATATATAACAGAGATGTAGCAAGGATTATTTAGAAGGAATTATAATATTCCTTGACTTGATTTGGGGGAGTAAATTTTGTTTTATTAAAAGGGCTAAAAAACAAACAAAGGCATGAAAGTAGCTAGTGCCAAAAAATGTGAACTTTATGAACGAAGGAGGGGAGGAGGAGCCGATCAACGAAATTTGCGATTATTCCGCACCTGACTAACAAAATTCGCAAATTTTCGGAAGTCGGTCGTCAAAATTCGCAATTTTTCAGAAGTCAGTCGATAAAATTCGCAATTTGTCCGCAGCGGATAGACAAAATTCGCTGTTTTTCCGCGTCTGACCGACGAAATTTACTATTTGTCTGCCCCCGATCGACGAAGTTCACTATTTTTCCGCGCCTGATTGACAAAATTCGCGATTTTTTCCGTACCTGATCAACAAAATTTGCGATTTTTCTGCGCCTGATCGACGAAATTTGCGATTTTTCCACGCCTGATCAACGAAACTCGAAATTCTTAACTTACTGACGAAATTTGCAATTTTTTTCCCGTGGCAAATTGACCACATTCGCAATTTTTCTTGCGACTAACGAAACTCACGATTTTTCCGCAGCCGATCAATAAATTTGCAATTTTTCCGCGTATCATCAACAAATTTTGCGATTTTTTCATGACTGTCCAACCAAATTCGCAATTTTTCCGAGCTGTATCGTCAAAATTAGCGATTTTCAGTACACAATTAACTAAATTTGCGATTCTTAACTGACTGACGAAATTTTCAATTTTCCCCGTTGCAAATTGACGAATTTCACGAGTTTTCCTGCGGCCTACAGACAAAAATTGCAATTTTTTCCAGTTATAAATTGACGAAATTCGCGGGCCACACGTTAACCCATCGCGGGCCACTTTTGGCCCGCTTGCCACAGGTTGTGCATCCCTAATTTACAATATATATTTTTTATTACTTGAATTTATTTTACATTTTTATACATTTTTTTTTTTTTTTTTAAATAGTAATCTTGGATATCAAAGTAATTTGTTTTACAGATCTTATACGGATTTTTCTTCCTTTTCGTTTTATTTTTTACGCAAATGAATGACAAACTTTTCTTTCTGACACACACTATATATATTCTTGATAATGGTCAGAAAATATAACGAAAATTGTAGATCAGCTAAATTTATTTAATTGATAATTACATGTAAAATATTTCAGCTTAAATATTTTAAATATAAAATCATTATTTTTTCAAAATTTTATTGGGTGTTAAATTTTATTTAATTATAAAGCAGTCAAATAATAATAATAGTAATAATAATAATAATAATAATAATAATAAAACAAAAATCCTATAACTTTTCTTTCTAATAAAATATGTCATTATTGAAATGAATTACCAACAAAAATATTACACATTTTGCCAGGCTTGGCTCGAACCTACGACCTCTATAAAAATTCAGAGTTTTAAACTGCTGCTTTAAATCGCTACGCTAGCAGGAATTTGTTTTCCATCCTTCTAAATTGAAGAGGTTCCAGAAGAAAAACAGTTGACGTATACGCAATTCTCTCGAATTTGAGTTCTGATCTTACAGAAATAGTTTTGCGTTTTATTATTATGATACCTTATGTTTTCAAAGAAATAGCTACAACTTAATAGGCTAGTTTCCCAATCTTCGTGTGTAACTATTGGTAATTCAGAAGACTTTTAGCCTCAAATGACTGTGTTTATCTTCTGTGTGTAATATCACCAAAACAATATGACACTCCCCGCAATAAACCGTATCTAGCTCTTAATATCGACACAATAAATTTCTGAATTGTTAATAATGCTAAAAGAGCCAAATAATAATAATTTTTTGAAAGAAAGAAAAGTTTGCTTACAGTAATATCGAATAGCAGAAGAACTTAAAACAATCTGTGATGTGATAGTTCAACTGAGCGAGTATCTTTACGTATGTACAGCGCGTCGCTCCAAAGGCAGACTTGTATTTATATACTGCGCATGCGCAACTGTAGAATTTTAATTTAAAATTACGGCTAATTAATAAAATATTTGAAAAAAAAACGAATGAGAGATAACAAATCTGTGACCAAATATCTTTCATTTAAAGTAAGATTGGTGTAATTTGAAGCAGTAGTTTCTTCTCCATGGTTCGTACGCCTCCTTGAATCTTGCAGACCAGAATTTTGTTTTCACCAGTATTATCTTATAGAAAATCTCATCTTAAAAGAAGGCGAAATTTTGCCTTTTAACCTAGATTTCTTTTTCTATAATAAAGTACTGGTAGTTTTCCTGGATAAATAACGGAATCCGTGCGAACCATGTTCACACGGACTGTCGAAAGAAAACGGTTAGCGTTCTAACACTAGAACGCCCGGAAGGAGTCGATCCGACTCCGACCATATGATTAAACGTCAACTTGAACCAGAAATTCTTTCATAAAATAGGTTAAATCAAAACCACTCAGATTTATATTAAATAAATCAGTCCAATAATTTTTAATAAGAATTCTGGTCTCAAATATTTTTATGAAACTTGAGCAAAATTTCCGGGCGTTCTAGTGTTAAATACAGGGTGTTCCGTTAAAGGGGTCCAATATTAATAGGGGTAATAGAGGAGATCACATGGAGCATAAATCAGTATATAAAGCCTGGTCGGATCTCAATAGTTTTCAAGTTACAGCAAATAGAATGAAAATTCGGAAAATTGTAAAAGAACCCTCATTGCTAAACTATCGATAATGCTACATAAAAACGAAGCACATATTTAGAAAGAGCAGAAAAAAACCTACAAAATGACATCAATTGTATTAAAATAGCAATATTTATTGACGAGTTACAAGCCCTGAAACAGTGAAAAAAGTCAGAAATCCAATATACATCAAAATAGTTAATCGTTAATTCCAAAAAGACAACTCTAGCTACAACAAGGAAAATGTAGTAAAATTTGGTCCATTCCGAAAACTTTCGAAAAAGCTTACAATGAACCATATCGGTTTAATTGTGTGAGAGAAATTAATCAGTTTCTTAGTTACAACTCCGCTTTCTTTGACACTAGCAAAGGTTAAACTCTGCCCATCACGATTGGAAGCACCGCCTTTTTAATTACTCTCAACTATACATTTTCGATCATGCTTCTTCTGAGATGCAACATTTTTAATTATTCAAGCGTTGAATGAACCAAAATAACTTTACAATAATAGTCTACATTTTAAAGTGGTCTTTTATTGATATAAAGCTTAAGTTAAATTCTTTAAAATTAAACTGGTGGCGAAAATTCGGAAATAATTAAAAATATTGCGATTTGTAACTATGCAAGAAGGTTCAGTACATGTTTTACATGGACAATTATTGTATGTATATGTGCATCATAATTTATGATAGGAAATAATAATAACAAATAGCATAATAATTTTATTAATTATAAATTTATAAAAGACACTAAATTTTAAATTAATTCATACAAACTTTGTAATTTACAATTTGAGTACACCACAGTCTGTGACTTACAAAATACTGTGCCAAAAAGTGTTGTAAATAAAAGAAAAATGACAAATAAAGAATTACATTCCACGTAATTTATGACATATGTGAAGCATAGTCTTCTGGCCTGCGCTGCACAGTTCAATGTCGGAAGGCAGACGAACGGACATTATTATAATAGGTGTTCGAGTTGCGCCCATTAACAGAATCGCACAGCCGACAGCGACGTCGTAAAGATTGGCGAACACGCCGAAAAACTCCGACGGAGTTGGGAATGTCTCCTGCAGCGACAACGATTCGCGCTAGTAAATCCTCCGGTGTATCCGCATACGTTTCATACACCAGCGATTTAAGGTGTCCCCAAACAAAAAAGTCTAACAGATTGAGGTCTGGAGAGCGTGCAGGCCAAGCAACAGGTCCACTGCGTCCAATCCATTTCCCAGGATATGTTGAATTGAGGTGATTGCGAACACCTATGAAAAAATGTGCCGGTGCGCCATCGTGCATAAACCACATATTGTGGCGCAATGTTGCTGGCACATTTTGCAGTAACTGCGGTAAGATATCCCGTAGGAAAACCAAGTACGTACTGCCATTGAGTACATCTGGGAGTAAATATGGTCCTATGAGATAATCGCCGAGGACACCTGCTCATATGTTCACACTGAACTTTTGTTGTGCGTTCGACGGGAAAACAGTGTGCGGATTTGTATATGACCATGTGTGCATATTGTGCGTGTTTACCACGCCCTCTCTCGTAAATGTTGCTTCATCAGTAAATAAAATATTTTCCAGAAATTGTGGATTATTTTCTGTTACATTAAGCAACCAGCGTACGATTTCTGTCCGCTGTGCACAATCTGTTACTGATAACAGTTGTACCCGCTGCACATGAAAGGGGTGCATGTTTTCTGCACGCAGAACACGCCACACACTTTGGTGAGAAACACCGACTTCAGACGCAGCAGCTCGTGTACTCGTAGAGGGGTTATCTTTAAAAATATTCAGTACATCTCCTTCCATTGCAGGTGTTCGTACATGTCGAGGTTTCCCTGCATCAATGCTTGCTGTATTAAACGATCCAGTCTCCCGTAATCGTCTATCGATTTTTATGAAGAGTTTCGAACTTGGGCAACGTCTCCTTGGAAATTGCTCACGGTACATGTGCGACGCTGTGCAAATGCTGTGCTAGACATGCATTTCCATGAGCTTGCCCGTACATCAGATGCATGTCCGCATATTCTTCGTTAGAGTATTCCGGCATAATTATTATACATCAACTTACTACAATCCCACTTACAACAGCCTCCCTTTAACATAACGCCCACTGATGACTGCTGTTTTATTACACTTTTCTTCCTATACACATAGAAAATTTGCATAAAATGTACTTCTTCTTCATTATCCTGAAAGTTCATGGAGGAAACGCAGCAGTCACGGAGTTTGCTTTAAGACAAGGCGAGAGCTGCACAATATGTCATTCACTTGACCAGACTGAATAATGAAAGGGTATTGATAGAGATTGATCAGAAATGCATAATTGAAAGACATTAAAAGGGGTGTTTACAATCGTCATGGGCGGAGTTTCGCCCTTTCCGAGCGTGCAACAGTACAGAGTTGTAACTAGGGAACTGCTTGATTTCTCCCATACAATTAAACTGATATGGTTTATTGTCAGCTTCTTCGAAAGCTTTCGGAATGGACCAAATTTTATAACATTTTCCTTGATGTAGGTAGAGTTGCATTTTTGGAATTAACGATTAACTATTTTGCTAAATATTTGATTTTGTATTTTTTCACTGTTTCAGAGCTTGTAACTCGCCATTAATTCTCAATATTCTAAAACAACTTATGTCATTTCGTAGGATTTTTTTTGCTCTTTCTAAATATGTGCTTCGTTTTTATGTAGCATTATCGATAGTTTAGCAATGAGGGTTTTTTTACAAATTTCCGATTTTTCATTCTATTTGCTGTAACTTGAAAATTATTGAGATCCGGCCAGGCATTATATACTGATTTATGCTCCGTGTGATCTCCTCTATTACCCCTATTAATATTGGACCCCTTTAACGGAACACCCTGTATATAGATGTGAATACGCATGCGGCAACACGGCTCATTTTTTGTTTAACCCATTAATGCCGGTTGGTACAAAAATCTACCAAACCGAATTCTTTTTTTAATTAGAACTAGATGACACTGTTTGTCAAACAATGATGGATTTGACATATTAAATCATCACAAATAAGTATTAAAATAGAATTGCCGCATTTTTGTGGAAAATGAGCGTAGTAGTGGGTATAAAAACTGAGTGAATACGAAATCGATCAGTGTGTCTCTACCTTCAAAAAGAAAACGGTAAGTTAAGCATATTTTTTTGAAATTTTAAATACGTTTTTAAATGGAATGACAATTGTAATAGTAAACTTTAAACGATTGTGCTATTTAAAGTTAGTTTCACTTTTGTTTCGTTTCGTATATTCATTGTTACTTTTAATGGTTGAAAATTGTACCAACCAGCATATACGTAGTCTAAATCTTACTTAGTCCGATCGGAAAACAAAAAATAGACGTCCATTTCACTGGCCCCGCTCCACACTGATTTTGAGAATTAATCAATACCATTCGTTTGTGCTGGTTTTTGACGCAAAAATTCTCATTTGTGCCACTTCTATTCTCTCGTTATAACGAACAAAATGGGTGGAGCCAGTGAAACGACACCCCGCCACATCAACGAAATCAAAAAATTGTTACTGCATTCATTCATTCTACGTTTGTGCTGCAAAAAGTTCCGTTTGTGCCACTTCCGTACTATGTCGTTATAACGAATTTTTATAATTCAAGGTCACTTACAGAAAATCACTTATGAAAATCGTAAAGAAATACGCGTCACGAAAGGAAATACGTAATTCTTTAGTGCTATGTAAATGTCGGTTAGTGCCGTGAAGAGTTTCGTTTGTGCCATTCTGGTTTTCTCGACGTAACGAATTTTCCACTTTTCCAACACAGGGCGGCCATTTTGGTGGGCCCACCCAATGAACGAAATCCAAATTGTATTAGGGCATTTGTGCTGGTTTTTGCCGCAAAATGTTCCGTTTGCACCACTTCCATTCTCTCGTTATAACGAATTTTTATAATACAAGGGCGCATAAAGAATGTCGTCTATGAATAAATACGTGTCACGAAATGAGATGCGTAATTCTTTAGTGTTATATAAATGTCGGCTTGGACTCACAAAATTCTCACAAAGAAAAATATTCTTGTGTTCTAGATATTTTATTAGTGTCTGGATATAACAAAAAAGCAATCATGTTGATTCTAATACATAAATATTCACTTTATTAAAAATATTTTACTATTTTTAAAGGTAATTATAATTTTTAAATCTTTTTTTCTAAGTTTTAGAATTTGCAAGTTATATATTTTACAAATTTTCTTTTGCAAATTGAACTGGAATTAAATTTTTTAAGTATAATTTTAATTAAAAAACCCCTTATTAGACAAGTATAAGTAATATTTTACTAGTATTTAAATCTAGAAACTATTATTATAATTATAATAATTATTATTATTTCAATCAAACAATAAATTCAAAATTTGCATAAAAAATTGATTTCATACTACACAAGCGCCGGTTGGTACAAAAATCTGCCATTAAAAAAAAAGTAAATACAACGGGAAAAATAAAATTCACGTTCGATGTATTTAATAGACACAGGATGAACAAATATGAACAAAAATTTCAAAACTGATCAAGTATTTTGAAGTCAGCATTAATGGGTTAACACTAGAACGACCGAAAATTTTACTGAAGTTTCATAAAAATATTTTATACCAGAATTTTTATTTAAAATTATTTGACTGATTTATTTAACGTAAATCTGCGTGTTTTAAATTTAACTAATTTTATGAAAGATTTTCTGGTTACAATTGATGCATAATCATATAGTCGGGGACGGATCGACTCCTTCCGGGCGTTTTAGTGTTAAGGATTCCGTATTCTAACCAGTAAGTTTTAATAGTTATTTTTCTTTCTTAAGTTGACAGGTATTTCACCCAGCAGAAAGAAAATGCTTCAAAATTTTGATGTCCCCCCCCCCCCCCAAAAAAAAAATGTTATTCAAAATTTTCTGGTGTGAATTCAATATTTCTTAATAAAAAATCCGTCAAATGCAGCAACACTTGTGACGTGTCGGTCGATTATAGTGATGACGTCATATTCGTATCATTTGGCCTTGAGTATTTTGATTGCAGTGGTACGGTCCCTTGAAATTACACACCAATGTATCCTAAAAGTTTTCTTTTCTTTATATAATCTCAGAAAAGTAAGGCAAAAAACTTTATGGTATTCAGATACAAGGAACCGTATAAGCGCTGAAATAAATCCTCTTAGAAAAGTCGCCATTTTAGTGTCAGGCCGAGTATTCAGAGGGCGGTGACTCAATAGTTCTAATATGAACTGGCGTTTGACACATATAATGAGAGCCTTATTTCCACCTAGGAACAAAGCGATATAAGTAAGCATACTATCTTAAATGGGAGAGGTAACCGCAAGATTAAAAGCGAGGTCACATCAATCAAAGTTGAACGCCACGTAACGGACGGGGTTAAACTACAGAAAAATGCCTAACTATTTTTCTTACTTCACACCACTAAAGTTTTTTCACCTTGATTAATATCTGAACTGTCTCTGAAAAGACGAAGAAAACTTCGTGGTGTCAAGTGCATCTGGATGCCCCTCTCGCTACGCCATTATTTTGTAATAATTGTAGTAGACTAAAGATTTAGAAAATATACGCAGATGGTAGATATCCTGTCATATATGACGTCACACTAAAAGTCCGCGTATATGGATTATCACCCCGTCCACAAGATGATGCAACTGTGTTGATTTAAGCCCGATTCCAGTATTAAGTTTGTACGCTTACTTATACCGCTTTGCCTAGGAATGTTGCCAGCAGTACTTTAAACTCAATTTTTTTAGTATTCAACACATAAACCGTTTGTTTAAATGACAGGGCTCCCAAATGGTCCGCCAACTGAATACCAATAAATTTTAACAGAAAATTTTATGGTAGGTTTGCGCTAGAATTAACTTTCAAAGGTAATTCCGGGTCGGTTTGTAAGAAAAATCTAAAAAGAAAAATTTTCTAAAAACATATTGGTATTCAGTTGGCGGACCATTTGGGAGCCCTGAAATGACAAAAATTTCTATAATAAAATACCGCTAGATGTTTCTTCTGTAGTAGCCGTCCTACACATAATACATATGCATAGATGACAACCGTACGTTTTCTTTAACCCTCAAACCGAGGGCGACTTTCTGAGTGGGTTACTTTTTTTAAATTAAGATTCTTTGATTCCACCGCACTTTCCAACAAAGTTGAAAAGTGTTTATGACTTCGGTTTGTCTGTCCGTCTGTCCGTATGGCCATTTGTCCGCGCTCTAACTCCCGTAAATATATTCGGATTGTTCTAAAATTCTTGGATGTTATTGACGTTTACCATAGCATGTTCCCTATTTCAAATGAAATCTGTAGCTTGTTTAGTTTATTTACAGCGACAGTCAAAATTTTTCCGTTAAATTACGGCCTATGAGAAAAAATCGTTTAAAATGATTTTTAAAGATGTTACACGCTTTCAAACATAATAAAATTTATATGCATTTATGAAGTGCACTAAAATATGCATTCTGTACAAATTGCGGTGCAAAGAATAATTATTCATTTGCAAGGTCTTACAAAAGAATTCCCTTACATAATGATATAGGGCTGGAGGGAATTGTTTCCGGCGTATATTAATTATGTTAAATCATTTCATGTATAATGAAACTGATATACGCCGCTGAGGTTTACGATAACTTATTTCATGTATAATACGAAGTGCATAGCATTTATAGGGAAACACAGCAGATTTTAGATACGACATTAATATATTGTGTCCTAAGTACTGTACAGTAGAGATGATTGATAGAAATGCATTTTTAATTATGTTATGCGCTCTTCTGTTTCACTATATTTATGCATACTATGTGGTGTGTATAAATACTATAATTCATCTACAGGGCTATACAAAAGAATTTGTAATGGTTACTAGGTATAAGTACAAATTGCTTATAAGTGGTTTTTAAATAAGTTATGCATTTTTACGATGAACTGCATTTAGTTTACTAAGAAATGTTTGTAGAATATAGATAAAATGGTATGCAGGGTCACGCAAATATATGTATTCATGGCCGTCTATGAATGATAATTCCTGGAAATGTGATTTCAATAGTTTTAAGAGTGTTTTAGTTTGCATTAAATTTTAGCTAACTAGTTGGCGTGTTACAACAGTACTAAGTTAATTGCAGGATTGTACAAAAGTATACAAGAAAGTTTCCATGTATTAGTATAAATTTCTGAAAGAGAAATTTCAACCTGTTATGCGTTTTCTTGCTAAACTAAATTTTCCCATTATATAGTATATATATCAACCTACAGGTCAAACACAGGGCTGTTCAAAAGAATTGTAATACATATTTGGTATGGACGGTAACTGCTGAAATCAGTTTTTCAAACGTTTTATGCGTTTTCTAAAATGTTTACTTTGTTATCTTATGTAACTTATTTCCCTAAATAACGAAGTTTTGTTAAAGCATTCAGGAAGTGTTGGAAAGTGTTTCATAATCTATGCTTAACGTATGATTTTTCATTCTTTTTTGAAGTAGAAATAGTCAATTTATTTAGTTGCAGATTAAACAATGCGAGAATAAGCTGAATTATACGCTTTTAACGTTTTCTGGCACCGTGTGCCCATGGAACTATTAATAATGAGGAAACTGCTATATCCTTAAAATAGTGAAGCTTCAACTGTAACCGCTATCGCAGGCGTTCCTTACCGCCGGTGAAAACTTCCACCAGTAGATTTTTATAGAAATTTTAAACTTATTTATACGCCTTATTATTGCGAAATATCAGTCATAAATAACGGTAGAAACAGATTTTCATTTTTACGGTAGGAGTTGAATTTGGCGGTAGTTAGGCTGTGTGCTTTCGCCATTTTGTGACAACCAGGGAAACAAACTGACAGTTTTACAAGGCATACTGACACCAGTAAAAACAAATAAAAATTTTTACGTCATTTTTAAGAAAAATTTCCATGAATAAGACGCTTAAATAAGACGAAATTTTCTATTCAATTTTACTGGTGGGATGTTTGCCTTTGCGGTAATCAGAAACTGAAGATTCGATTTTAAAAAAACAGCCACCATCCTGTGACAACCTCCTCAGTTACTTCAGTCGCAACTGGTAGACAATACACTAAATGTCTCCTCCTCTTTATTCATAACTCCATTAGTGTGCCCGGGTCGGGATACCTAATTTTAATTCCAAACTTATAAACGGCACCAAGAATATTTTAATAAAATTTTGCAGTAATAATGAAAGTGTAAAGTAGCAAGTATTTAATTTCTAAAAAAGTCGCATGTAAATTCCGGTGTCAGCCGATGATTTCATCATTTTACGACAAAATTTGTCTGTTTCGGAAAGCGTTAAAAAAGTGGTTAGAATCAAGCAATCTGAATTTGAAAAAAATAACATACTGGAACGCGAAAATAATGTTTGCTGCGGCTGGAGGGTTTAGTGCAGATGGACCTGTAAAATTATTTAATAAAATGTATATAGTTTACTTGTAAAACAGGCTTGAATTTATTCCATGATTATATACGATCGCAGCAAACGAAAGTGAGAGCTCACGATATTACCACTAACCGCTTGAGGGGCGGTGGGATATATTATATCCCACCTAAACTCAATTAAGTTTTACGGTTTTGGAGGGAAACTACTTTAGAAGGAAACTGTTTAAAAAATTGCTTTTCCTAATTTTGAAATACATTTTTTTCCAAATTTCCGGTGGGAATTCAGCATTACACAAACGCAATTGTTTGACCGTCGAAGGGTTAAAATAATTTTGATTGTCACTTGGGCAGAACGGGCTAATTTCTACCACTTGCCAAATACAGTAAAACCTCCATAACGGACACTCCCGAATAGCGGACACCTCTATTTAATGGACAGTTTTCCAATCCCTACTCCCTAACCTAAATTTTTGTATGTTTAACATCTGAATAACGGACATTCCGAATAGCGGACAGAAATTTTCACGATAAAGGATGAAAAATTATTTTTTTACGAGAATAAAAATAGAAAAAAAATATCTAAATTTATCAGAGCAATGAGTCACAAATTTTGTGATCACAGATAAATTTAGGGGGGAAATTACCCCTCCCACGTCTGAGAAAGAAAAAGTCCCTCCTTGAAAGATTTAAGATTTTCTGCTGATTAATGTGTAGAAGTACAAATTTCTTGATTCGCAGAATTCTATAATACATACATCATTTTCCCTTTCGTTTTAAACGCGTTTAAGATAATTTCGTCTAAAATTAGCATGAAACTTCAGGATAGATAATGCGCTGAATAGTTTTTTTTTGTTTCATTCTACCAAAGCTTAAACAGTTTTTCGGATAATCTTATACAGTGTCACAAAGAATAAACAAAAAATTCATTTTAGTAGAGTTCGTTTTTAAAATTCAAAAAGTAACTAACTGGATTGCATCATTACATAACATAGAAGAGAGAAATCAGAGACGTCACATGGCGTCATATAATCTGAGCAAAAGAAAAATAATCACTGCAAACGTAACATACGATTTTATTTATTTATTTTTACTCTTTTATGAAACAAAGAAAATAGTTGCTCTATTTTATTTATGTTTTTATTGGGAAACTGCGAACTGATTTTTTGGCAGCGAGAATTAATAGCGCCAAGAATGCGACTACAGCAAGGAAAAAATTTTATTTCGTTATGTCGATTATTGTTTCATTCTTGTTTGTGACTTTTCTTTGTTTTAATATTTCAAGAATGGCTTCAAAAAGAAAACTATTAACTTTAAAAGAAAAATTTGAAATTGTAAGTGTATCTGAGAAAGAGAAATTGAGTTTACGGATATTTGCTGTTTTAAAATAGGTAAAATACAGATGGGAGAAATTTTACGAAATGGAAAACATAGGAAATTTGTGGATACTAAAGGGAACACCAAAAATGTGAAATTGGGGAAAACTAATTCCATTGAAATTGATTCTATAATTCTGAATTGGCTTTTCTCAGTTCGTTCAAAAAACATTCCTATCAGTGGCCCTTTGATTCAGGAAAAGGATTTAGAAGTCGCTAAAGAACTCGGATTACACGAGTTTAAGGCTTCCAGTGGGTGGCTGGAAAAGTTCCGATCACGGCACATCTCTTTCAAAACAATATGTGGAGAAATAAATTCTGTAGATCTTAACCCCTTGAGGAGCAAGCAATTACGTTTGTGAAATGCTGAATTCCCACCGGAATCTTTGAAAAATTCTATTTCAAAATAAGTAAAAGCAATTTTATGGTTTCCCCCCCCCCCCAAAGTTAGAAAAGTAAAATTTAATAAAAATTTTCTGGTGTAAAACTTCATTAATTGTAGGTGGTATATGATATATACCGGTGCCTCTCAAGGGGTTTTAAAGAAGTGAAGGATTGGAATGAACGACTGCAATCAATTTGTGTAGGTTTGAAGAGAGAAACTTTTTTAATGGCAAATGAACATTTTTAAAACTTGACTCTTTTTCAGAATTTTTCCAAATAAGACTTTGAGTTAAAAAAAAAGAATGACTGTAATGTCAGAAAATTGTCAAAAGTGCGACTCACTATTTTATTACATTGCAACGATTATATTCTTTCAGAAGTTTCGACAAAAGCTGGCTCTATTAGTGATGATGAAACAAATATTGAAACTGGAGATGTTTCCTGCAATATCGAGAATTTCCAAGAAGCGGTAAAATACAGTGAGCAGTTACACAAATTTTTTGAAAAAAAAAGATGATTCAGAAGGATTAACTCTACTGACAGAGTTAAAACTTCACATTGAAAAACAAATTACATGTAATCTCAAGAAAAAGCAAATTTTTTTAACAGATTTTTTTCGTAAGAATGTAATAAACAGTGGATAAAGGTATGCACAATTTTATTTCAGTTTTATTATTTAAAAAATAATTTAAATTTTTGATTAATCATATAATAGAAGTTTTAGGACATATAAAAGTCAATTAATGAAACATTGAGCATTTCTTAGCAATTTTTCGATCGCTGAGGTTTTTCCCAATAGCGGACACCTCCGAATAGCGGAGAGTTACCTTGCGCTCGAGGTGTCCGTTATTTAGAAGGTTTTACTGTACATATATTATGTTAAAAAGCAGCCGGCATAATTGATGCACTGTAACCTGAATCCTCAGGTGGTAGCTGATACGATGCCACATGATCATCAAACTTGATACTGAATTATAAATTTTTTGACCGGAAAAAGTTAAGTAGAAAATTTAAATAAATTAAAACTTCAAGTTAGCTTTACGTTGTGATAGTTTTTTTCAAAACTTGTCAAGAAATGCGCTTCCTTTTGGATGACGCAAAGCAATATAAATAAGCATCCTGTTTCAAATGGGAGAGGTAACCGGAAGTTTACAGGCGATGTCACATCAATCAAGGTCGCACGCCACGTAGCGGACGGGGTTTTAAACTACAGGAAGATGCTTAACTGTTTTCTTACAGTACACCACTAAAATTGTAAAGTTTTTTTCACCTTGATTAATAGCTGAAATGTCCCTGACAAGGCGAAGAAAACTTCGTGATGTCAAGTGCATCTGCACGCCCCTCTCGCTACGCCGTTATTTTGCAATTTATGTGGTAAACAAAATTCCGTTCCATGAATGACAAAACATTAGAAACTGTTGATCCAATGGAAAAATATAACTGTTACTACCTGTGTGACTACCTGTTCAGTTACTTCACTCGCAACCGGCAGACATTACACAATATGTCTCCTCTCTCTTTATTCATAAAACCATTATATATATGTTCAATCGAAGCATACGAAAATGAGAGTCCGCGATACTGCCACTCACAATGCTGTTCATCGTCACTTGTGTAGAATATGCTGTTTTCCTCATTTTATCAAACTGACATACGGTTATCAAGGCAGGCTGAACAGCAGCTGTTATCGCTGAGAACGGCAACCTTTTTGTTACATTGGCTGCTGGTACGAAGCCATGCTATTATCAAAATTTGTTATTTAATTATAAAATTAATATCAGAAAAAGTACAGCAGAAAATCTGAACAAAATAAAACTTCCTTCGAAAGGTTAGTAGGGAAAATTCGTATCTGCAAACTTATCAAGTAAGGCTGATTCTTATGAATGAAAGTTGGCATTAAAAGTAGTATTGCTTGCCCGAGTCTGCATGACTCTTTAACCCGTTCGAGACCATGGAGCAGTGGTGGAAAATTGGCGCAGAGGAGGAGCCTATTGATACCACTAAATTTTAGCAGAATTTTTCGTCTTATCTAATGACAGTTTTTATTAAGATGAAGAATACCATAAAATATTAGTGGTGTCAATAGGCTCCTCCTGTGCGCCAATTTTCCACCACTGATGGAGGGATAAATGAACTGTCCAAAAGGGCATACAGGATTTGTTTTAGGCACCAGTAAAAAAGAAAAGCAAGTTTTTTCTTTAATTAGAGTATTTTCGTAATTGTAAGTACACTTAAAAAAAAAAAAAATATGTCAACCGAATAAAATTTGCGTAAAAGCCGCCGGTCCCGAAAGGGTTAACCCTGGGGATGAGCGACCGGTATACGTACCGCGTAAGGTGCTCAGAATCAGGGGTTATTCTCAGCAGTAAATTTTTATTGTAAATTTTGCCTCATTAGCATTTTCCCGATTCAATAAGGCAAAATTTTCTGTTTTGAAAACCGGTGACAAAAGATTAAAAATTCTGTAAAAGGTGCTCAATCCGAAGGGGTTAAGGGTCAAAGCACTTCTGATGTTAAAATGATTGAGTTACACAGGGATTTAAGAACAAATTAATATGAAAGTAAGTGAAAACTTTTCTTCGCATACGATATAAAAAGCAAAACTTAATTCCAAAATCCTGGTACAAGTGTGGCATTTGGGAAATAAAATTAAGTAAAATTAATATAATATACCAGCGCCTTTCAAGCGGTTAAAGGGCAGTGCATTGAACACTTTCAGGGGCAATTAATTACATTTCTGTAATGTTGAACCAAAGCGTTATAAGTAAGCGAACAAACTTAATGCTGGAATCAGGAGTAAATTAACACAGCTGCGCCACCTTGTGGACGGAGTGATAATTCACATACGCGGGCTTTTAGTGTGGCGCGTATTTTCTAACTCTTTAGTCACTCATGGAAAATGAATTTTGTTTGCCACGTTTATTGCAAAATAATGACGTAGCAAGAGGGGCATCCAGATGCACTTGACACCACGAAGTTTTCTTAACCTTATCAAAGGCACTTCAGTTATTAATAAAGGAGAAAAAAACTTTAAAATTTTAGTGGTGTGAGTAAGAAAATAGTTGGGTATCTACATGTAGTTCACACTCCATCCACTACGTGGCGCATGACATTGATTGATGTGACCTCGCTTTTAATCTTGCAGTCATTTCTCCCATTTAAGATAGGACGCTTACTTATATCGCTTTGATGTTGAACTCACATCGGAATTTTCGAAAAAAATTGTTACAAAATAAGAAAAAAAATTTTTTTTCAAACTTTTTCTCAGCAAAGTTATAAAAGTAAAACTTAATTAAATCTTTCTGGTGGAAATGTTGATTAAAATTAGGTGGGATATAATATATTCTACCGCCCCTCAAGTGGTTAAACGTGTGTCTCCAGACATGCGCAAGTCGGATAGTTCAAGCCGAAATGAAAGCAAATTGATGTATTACTGAATTCAGTTATATACAGAGCGTCCCTAAAGTTATGGTGCACTTTTCACCGGCCACAGAAAATTAACGAAACAAGATGGAAATGTGAAATGACTTTCTTACAGAAATCAATGTTGTTTATTCTTTCAAATGATAATGTAATAGAAAAAATTAAGGAGATATTTTTTCTCTAAAATTAAATTGCTTCTTAACGTCATTCAAGTGCTACGCAGAACACAGTAATTATGTGGTAGTGTTTCAACAGTCATGATTCTGATCATTTTCATTAAAAAAAAAATGAAAAAAAACTAATGAGAAGAATTAACGCAAGAACTTCCGACAATTTCGACATCCTGAAACAGCCACCGGTGATATTTATACACTATTATTTAAATTATGCAAAATGCGTGCTACAAATTCTATTTTTAACGCTCTCTTGGATCATTGTATATAATGAACTCTTTCAGGGGCAGAAGAATTTTGTTCGCAAAAGGATGAAATAATTGACTGATACCAGAATATTCAAACGAATTTCTTAGAAAATAAAAACCAGCTAATTTTCACTCTCGTTACAAAAGCAAAATTATATTAAAATATTTTTCGTGCCAATTGACAGTTTTGGAATTAAAATTAGATGGCTAGACCATCTAGCCACCAACCTTGAAAGGGTTAAGCTTATATTATTACTCTTTCGCAAAAGGGCGATGTTTTATTTTATGGTAAATTACACTAAATATTAACCCTTTCCGGCACAGACAAATTTTGTTGAAAAATGATGGAATCATCAACTGACACCGGAATTTACATACATCTTTTTAGAAAATAAAAACTTGTTACTCTACACTTTCTTTGCTAATGCAAAATTTTATTAAAATATTCTTGGTGCCGTTTGTAAGTTTGGAATTAAAATTAGGTATACCGACCCGGACACACTGTGCCGTAAAAGGTTAAAGTTAACACTTAAGAAAAGGAAATAAAGATATAAAAAGAAAAATCTGTATATTTTCCTCACATTATAATATTTAAGCATAAGTTGACACTATGTAAAATGTTTTATATCAGATACATACCTTATTTACAATTTTTGCAGTAATAGACGATTTTTTCTGTACAACGTACTATTTTCATACGAGAAAAACATTTTTTGTCTGTTTCATTGCCTTTACACATTTTAATTTCATATTTTCTGCATTTAAATGAAATGATTTGGTTTAATTCCCGTATATAATTCTGATTAGCACCACCTTTTTACTTTCTTCTATCTTTACAAGAAGAAAGTATTGGATTCATGAAAATTTTTGAATTCCGGTTTTCAAAGGATTTACACGTTTTAAGGGTCAGAGATTCCAAAAAACATGTTTTAAAAAATGTCTGTCTGTGAGTCTGAGACTCTGTCATTCTGTCCGTCTGTCTGTTTGTATGTATGTGACACAAATTTTGTGGGCGCTCTATCTCAAGAACTAATGCACGAAATTTAATAAAAATTTATATTCAGTTAGTCCCTGATATAAATTGCTGCTGATTAGTTTTTGGTGTAAATCGCTCCACAGGTGGCGCTGCTATGCAGCATTTTTCTCGATTTCCACAATAGCTCAATCTATCTCCAGAACTAATACACGGACTTTCATCAATCTTCAGATGCAGTTAGTCCTTGACATGAATTGACGCTTTATACATTTTTATGTGGATCACTCAACAGATGGCGCTGATATGCTGCATTTTTTTTTATTTCTGCAATAGCTGTATATCAAGAAATAATGCTTGGATTTTCAACAAACTTCAGATTCTGGTATACCTGGATATGAAGTAGTGTTGTTTCGTTTTCGGTGTAAATCGCTCAACAGGTGGCGCTGCTATGCAGCATTTTTCACGATTTCTACAATAGCTTAATCTCCAAAACTAGTGAACGGATTTTCATCCAACTTGAGATTAAGTTAGTCCTTGATATGAATTGACGATTTATACAACTTGGCGTAAATCACTCAATAGGTGGCGCTGCTATGCTGCATTTTTTGCAATTTCCGCAATAGCTCTATCTCAAGAACTAATGCTTGGATTTTTAACAAACTTCAGATTCAGGTATACCTTGATATCAGTTAGTGCTGTATATGTTTTGGTTTAAATCGCTTAACAGGTGGCGCTGCTATGCTACATTTTTCAGAATTTCCGCTATAGTTCTATCTCAAGAACTAATGCACGAATTTCCATGAAACTTCAAATTCAGATATAATTTAATATGAATTGGTGCTATAATGATGTAATTTTATTGTACTGTTTAAATGATTTAATTGATTTATATAGAAGAAAGTTTTGTAATGGACACAACATACTAGTTTCTCCTTTACATAATTTGAACGTAATGCATTTGCTAACTGTTGAATTAAGCATTTCTTTGAAATGTGCTTGCCTGAACTGTGCTTGTCTTGTAAATAAGCCAAGCATTCATAACTGTTACATCTAAAATGTTGTCCAAGCTATCTCAATGATTCGGATTTTACAGAATATTTTCTAGCTATCTAATCTACACTGACCACATTGTATTTGGTTTCATTGTAGAATGTTACAGTTTCCGGTGTTCTCTTTTCGTTTCTTGCAATTGTAACGTTTGAATGAAGTGTGCTCAGTACCATGATATTCTTCCACTTTTTTTCTTGATACATAGTAAGTATGGTACCGGCAGTTTCATGCTTTTACATATTCGTAGAATAAAGACGTCTGTCTTTTTTAATTTTTCAAACAATCTGGAATTTCGCTCCGAGCTCGATTAACAGTTCCTACCACACTTGGTTTACATTTTAGCAGATCTTTTGCTAGATCCAGTAAAGTAAGAAGATTATCAACTGTCACATTATGACTTTTCTTTTTATATGGTTCCGTAAGTTTTAGAACTACGAATTTTGCTATCGTTTATCGTCAGATAGAGATTCTTTTTTCCCCAAATAATGAAATAAGTCACTAAGTCAGAAATAAGGAAATACGTCCGACAGGATACCACCATCCGATTGATTTTAGGATAACTCTCTCAATAGACTTGCAATTTCTTCCGGACTGAGGCCTTTTTTGCGATAAATAATTCTGAAAAAAAAGTCTCTGAAAGTAAAAAATATTTCTCATGAATAAAAAGCTTTAAACTGCTTCGAAATATTATAATAAACACAAAGAAATTAACTAGACACATTAAGTCACCTGAATAGGAGCCCCCCCCCCCTTTATGAGCGATAAAAAGTGTAATAGTCCTTCCGTAACTAAAAGAGAATGAAATCAAGGTCACATGAACTGGAAAGAAAGACACAGATAAACTATTTTTTGTATGTATTCTGCTTGATGTCGAAATAATTCCATCGTACTTCCTCATAGAACTATTAATAAAGAGGAACTGACATATCTTTAAAATAGTGAAGCTTCAATTGTAACCGCTTTCACTGGGATTGATTGCCGCGGAGCAATCTTCCACCAGTAAATTTAAATAGAAATTTTCTCCTTATTTAAAAGCTTTATAAATTCAAAACATACGTGATAAAGAATGGAAGAAACAGATATTCATTTTTACTGGTGGAAGTTTACTTTGGCGGTAGTCAGGCTCTGCGTTTCCGCCATATTGTGACAATCTAGACAACCTCCTGTCAGTGTCAGTGAAAAAAACTATAATACCTGGCCAAACTAACACCAGTAAAAACTAATGGAAAAATTAACCCCTTCGCGACGGGAGCCTTTTACGAAATGTTTATTACTTTGCTAGCGGTTTTAAAAGACAGAAGTTTGTGCCTATTCGAATCGGGAAAATGCTCGGATTATATAAGGCAAATTTTACAGTAAAATTTTACTTGTGAGAATAAACGAGGATCCTTACGCCTATTTCCGGCACGTATACGTGTCGCTCGTCCCCAAGGGGTTAACCAGATTTATCAGAGAAATGTTTCGTGAAAAAACCGTTAAAATAAATCAAAATTTTCCATTCAAAATTTACTGGTGGATGATTACTTTGGCGGCAATCAGAACTGTTGATCCAATTTTAAAATCAGCCACCATCTTGTGACAACTTCCTCAGTTACTTCACTCGCAGCTTGTAGACAATGCTCTATATGTCTCCTCCTCTTTATTCAAAACTCCATTGACGTTCTAGGTGAATTTAGCTGTAACTTAAAAAAAATAGAATCACACACTAAAAATTTCGATAGTTTTCTTTTTACGTAAAAGGATTAACACTCTGCACTCCGTTGTCACCGCTGCGGCGACATGGTAAAGCAAGTGAAAAACTCCGTTGTCGACGCTGCGGCCAGTGTTGCCAGTGGGCTATTTTTTAAAAATTTAGATTTCTTGATTAACACCAATTTTTTGAAACGGTAAAATTCCCTTTGTTATTGCCTTAATTAATATGTCATTAAAGAAGTCGAATTATATTATTTTAAAAAAAGGGTGCCAATCAAGAAATCTGAATTTAAAAGAGTGGCCCATCTGGCAACACTGGCTGCGGCGACATCAAATTTCCTTACAAAATTTGTTTTTGACAGCAGTAAAAAAGCAAAATACAATTTGCCTCATATAATCAGAGCATTTTTTAAGTTGCATACTTGAAGGAAACTTCTTTTTAAAAAGTGGTGCCAACCGAATAAAATATTTGTGTAACGACGCGGATTTGATGGTAACCCATACTCAAAATAACGTGGAGTGAAAAGGGTTAAAAGCCACTAAATTTGCAGAATATAGGTAAAAAAATGTGATAGTGAGATAAGGCTAAGTTCGATTTCTTGTCGAAATGACACCATCGGACTTTCTAGTGTTAATGGTGTTTCATCTCAAAAGGAAAGGAAAAAGTAGTTTTATGCAAATGAGCTTAATACATGGATTTTTTCTATGTTTATAATTTCTGATATTTAAACTTATTTCGATCATTTAACATTATAACTCTAATATAAAATCTAACACTGACATTTGTATTCCTTTGGATATAAAGGAAATTTTCAGGAATAACAGTAAAAAGATTCAAAGTAGTTTCTAAAGAGCTGAGTTCATTTCGAGATTTTTTCAGTTACGTAGTTTCTAATGTCTATCTTAAAAAAAGCAATGTTGTTTATTCTTCAAACAAGAAAATAATAAAGTTGTAAATGTAAAAAAACCCAAACATTTACGGAAATATTTTTTTATGGTTTCACTTAAATTAAATCGCTTCTTAACTTCAATCAAGCACTATCTCAGAACACTAATATTATGTGATAATGTTTCGACAAACATGTTTCTGGTGATTGTCTCTGTTAAAAAATTATAAAACCTAATGACAAGAATTAATGGGGTTACATCTCAAAAGGAACTGAACAAGTAATTTCATATAAACGAGATTTATACAAAGATTTCTATTGAAAAAAAATTATAAATATAATACTTATTAATAAAAAAAGTATAAGGACACATCAAAAGAGAAATAAAAGTGAAAAGTTAGGATTTTGCAACATTTTGTGGCAAGGTTTAGTCACAAAACCGAAAAACAGGTAAATAAACAAAATACCCAATGATGTTTTTGTTAGTTTTTATTAGAGTACACAGAGCTACACTAAATACTTTTGGGAATCTGGATAAAATTCATCGCTATTTTTGAATAGTTATTTTTGTTTTATTCGTGGGAGAAATTTTGCATTTAGGTAACACGGCGATTATTATTGTAAAATAGTGGAACTTTCTGCCATTGGTCTTTCCCCTATGCTTATCCTAAAAAAATGCCTTTATTCATAGAATTTAATCATAGAAAGATGTATACTTCAGATTAAAGATCTTTCAGCATATTCCAGTGAATCCAAAACACTCGCAAGCTAATGTTTAACAAATGACAAGATTCGTTTGTTTCAAAAATTTAATCAAGTTTTTATAGGATGTCTATTATTAAGGTGAAACCGGGTACTCTCGTACTCGTACTTTACGATTTTTGCTGAAGTTTTTTTTTTTACATTTTTTTAGCAACATCTTGAATTTCAAAACCCTTTTCGAAGGCTAAACCAGTGTTACTAGTGGGCTCCTTTTTAAAAAAATTCAGATTTCTTGATTGGAACCAACTTTTTGAATGAGTAAAATTCCCCTTGTTTTCGCCTTGATTATTATGTGATTAAATAAGCAAATTTTACCACTTCAAAAAAGTGGTGCCATTCGAGAAATCTTAATTAAAAAAAGGTAGCCCACTCACAACACGGGACTAAACTGTCTTCAGAAAACACATTAACCCTTTTACGGTCGCATTAAATTCCGGTTTAAAAATTCAGATTGCTTATCGGCACCATTTTTTTAATAAAGAAATATCCACCTTATTTAATAAGAAGTAAAACGGTACCATAATAAAACCAATTATACTATTTTATAAAACTGGCGAGGATCAAACAATCTGAATAAAAGACACAGACTGTGAATATCACGGAAGCGAGAATTAAGGAGTTAACCCCCTTGAAGGGCACCGGTATATGTTATATACCACTTACTTTTAATTCCCAAATGCCACATTCACACCTGAATTTAGAAACTTAATTTTGTTTCACTAGAAGGCTCTGCCCCCTACGAGCTACGCTCGCCAACCCCCGTTCAGGCACACCAAAATCCAAAAAGCACGCTAATTGCACGCATTTGATCGGCTTTAAAAATATTGAATTAAAAAAAAAAAAAAACAGTAGCGATCTCTCTGTAAACGGGTTTCCATTCCTTTTTCTTGGATTGGGGATTTTTAAGACCAAATCTGTTGCTGTTAAGAGATACAATGGCTGTTTTCGTATTTAATTAAACACATTAGTTATTTGAAAATAAGCTGATGTAAAATGAATTAAGTAAACAGTGTCATTGTCTCCCGGTATTTTTTAGCAGCGCTATAAGATAGTTCTGTTAAATAATTCATTTTAAATGTATCGTTTCAAATCTGATGTAATTTACACCAAACTTTTATTTCTCTTATTAATATTCACGTAAAAATACTTTTGTTGTTAGAAGGAAATATTATTTGCGCTGTCTTCGAATTCACGATAATAGTTGAAAAGATTATCTCAAAATATCTCGCGCAAATATATTTTTCAATTTAAATTGTTTTACCATATTTTTGGGGGCATTTTAAATATGACGTAAAATTCAAGTGTAAGTATAGTTCTTATGACGTAATTTTCCTGCTTTTAACATGTAATCATTTAATTCTAATTTTAAAGTTTTTTTTTCTGTTTGTAATAGTCACGTGTAAATAAATTTTTAATTTGAAGAAATATTTGATATGATAATTTGTTTCGCTGTTTATACAATTGGCAACAGTTTAAATTAATGACATTTTCTAAAATTTGTAAAAAACATCTCTCGAAATGCTGAAAATTTGAATTAAAAATAGAAATAAAACCTCAAAAAATGCGTCAAATAAGAAAAATAAATGCAATCTGCTCATTGGGAACTTATAATGTATAAAATGATCTAAAAATGATTAAATTCTCATGCATAGTTTTTGCTCAAATAAAACTTTTTTAATGGAACGACTTTGTCCAACTTTAGCATTAAATATCTCTTAAAATAATTCTTCGATTTGAAAACTGTCTGCATCAGCGTGTTTATCAAACATTTTTCTATAATACCATCGATTTTCATATTTTTGTATGCAACAGTTTTCTTAATATTAACGATGAAAGGCCATGCTTAAGCATTCAAATTGGATGCGGATCAACCCGGAATATCTACGCAGATGTTCATTGGTCCATTTCCAAATCATCAATTTTTTTTTTTATATATATAGAAGGATATAATGCATGCGAAGAAAAGCTTTTGCTTAGTTTCATATAAAGTTGTCCATAAATACCGGTGTCAGTCAATCATTTTAACGTTTTAGCAACAGAAGTGCTTTGCCCCTGAAGGGGTTAATACTTCCAAAATCGAAGAAGTACTAAATTTTCCGGTTACACATTGACCTGAAATATCCTATGGAAATAAAAGAGGTTAACACTGGATAAATGTGTTGTGCCAAAGCCCAGTTACTACCATACCAACCGAACTGAAATAATTAAATATCAGTGTAATCGAATAAGATACTCTTTTACAAAGTCGTTTTTTTCGTTAAATTTACTTATTTATTTTCTATTTTTAGAAACCCTGTTTATATCTGATTTCTAACTTCAGACAAATTAAATCACGAACTTATTTTTGCCTAGTCAAAGATTCAGTAAATGAAGTCTGATTTATTCAATTTAAAGTAATGAACCTAACTTAATTCCTAGAAAGGTTGTAAAAAGGGTTCATTAAGAAATAAAAGGATTCAAAGTCGTTAATAAAAAAAACTGAGTACAATTTAAAAACTTTCTCTCTTGAAAACTTTGAATTTAGTTTCAAATGGTTTTTCTAAAGACATCAATAACATTTTTTCATTGGAAAAAAATTAGCATCTGACAGGCTTCCATAGAAATATTTTTTTTCCCTTTTGTTTCTAAATTGTTATTTAAGGTATTTGAAACCGCTCCAACAGTGATATTCTAGATTAAGGTACTAATAAGTGGCACAATTTGAAGAAATTTAAATTATGTGTATGTGGTTAACACTAGAACGTCCGCAAATTTTACCCAATCTTAATAAAAACATTTCAGCACCAGAATTTTTATTTACAACAATTTCACTTATTTATTCAACCGAGTGTACTCTAGTTAAAATTTAAATAATTTTACGAAAGAAATTCTGGTTCGAATCGAAATATTGTCGTTTGATCTGTGTCAAATTGACACCAATTGGACGTTCTAGTGTTAAAACTTTATTGATTTCAGTATAAGCCAGATTAATATTTCCTTATCATTGTGTAACATTCTTTGTGGAATATTTAAATCGAATCCGTAGTATTATGTAGTAGTCATATTAGTAACAAGTTATTTTTTTTTTAAATAAAACATGCAAAATATGTAAGCATTAATATATATTATATTATTATAGTTACAGTCATTCAGGGTAACTTTGATCCTCATTTTCTCTATTTTCATATGCCACACACTTATTTGAAGAATATTGTCACAACTAGGGGTGTAAAAGAGAAGAAATTATCCTAAATTATTGTTTGACTATCAAAAGTTATGGAATAATAAGGATAAAAGTAATAAAAAATGGATTTTTAGCCTGGTTCAAATTTACCCAGCCGTTTAGTGTAACTTTGCACCATATAATAAGTATTATCTAAAATAATTCATTATAAAAAAATGTATTATAGTTAGGACAACTTTAAATCCCAAAAAATGTTTTCAGATATGTAAAGACTCCGAATTTACATTTCCCAACATAAAAGGATTTGTATAATTTATGATATTACAACAAATATCTAGCATAAGAAAAGTGATAGAAGAACATTTAGAAATGAACATTTAGAAATGAACATTTAGAAATAAAAAAAAACCTGTTTATTGTTCATATAAAACATAAAAATGCAGTGGAAAACAATTTTCAATGTTTTAACTTAATAATATATCCATAGTTACAGTAATACATACTAGAACAAAAAATATCGAATGTATGAGATGTCAAATTTCAGTAGCTCCGCCCCGAAAAACGCCTTTAACCCCTTAACCTACAATGACGGGCATAGCCCGCGTACGATGATCGAGCCAAATGTAAATTATTCCTACCACTAAAATTTCTTAGTAAATATAGTTCAATTTAATCGTCCAAATTCCATGATTAAAGAAGTCGAAAATCTCTATTAAATTTTAGTGGTAGCTATGGATTTGCCAAACCGTGGAGCTGTTAGACGTAAATCGTAGGTTAAGGGGTTAAATGGATTTTATGTATTTTACACATACTTGTGAAAATATTTACATGTTATATCTAATGCACACTTTTGGTATTTATATAAAATATACGTGCAAATATGGGAAATTTTTGACAGCAGCACCCATAATTAGTAAATTATAAGCATCAGTATAACTTTGAGCTGGCTCAAAGTTACCCTGAAAATATGGTAAAATGTTAGTGCCTTCTTATTTTACATTTTATTAACTATTAATAAATGAATAATCACAAAATATTAACAAATTTACAATACTTAGGTAATAATATGTCTCATAAATGAGCATATTGTTACTTACTATGAAAATTTCATTGGATTACAACAACTGCAAAACAGCATTCAAAATTAACTTGAAAACAGTACTTTACAAAAATAGTTAGATGATGCAATTAATTGCACATAATGTTGCTAATTTATTTTCTAAAATAAAGAGTAGAAATCCCAGTTTAGAAACTTGCCAACAGAGCGCAGTTCTGGAGTTTATTTAGTCTTTAAGAGTCAAAAATATTAAAAAATAGGAGGTGGTGCAAAGTTACATCCCATGGTTCAAAGTTACCCTGATTGACTGTATTAGTAAAGTACAAATATGTTCGGGTAGCGTCACTCGACAGGTAGGGGCCTACGCATCAGTTTGAGGTTTAAACTATATTGTTTTCGGTTGAAGTCAATTGAATACAGGGTCATCGTAAAAGGGGCACCCGATTTCGAATTAAAATAAGTAATGACTTAATAAAGTTAAACCATTTATTTTTAAATTGCTAGATTAGTAAAATCTATGAGTTTTTTTTTAACATTACTTAGAAAATTAAACATTATCTTCTCATGTGCCATGGAACTATTAATAAAAAGGAACTGACATATCCTTAAAATAAGGAGCTTCAACTGTAACCGCTTTCGCAATGGCTGATTACATCCTATGGAACCTTCCCCTTTGCTAAAAGCCCAAAACGCTCCCTTTGTAACTGCAAATGTTCAGTCATAAGTAATAGGAGAAACAGATTTTCATTTTTACTGGTGGAAGTTTACTTTTTGCGCTAGTCAGGCCCTGCGTTTCCGCCATAGTGTGACAATCGGTGAAATAAACTGACTGTTTTACCAATCAAATTGGCACCAGTAAAAATAAATAGACGTTTTTACCATATTTGTGAGAAGATATTCCCATGAATAAGACGCTTAAAAACACAAAAATTTCTACTCAATTTTACTGGTGGGAAGTTCTCTCCGGCGGTATTCAAAAACTGTAGATCCGGTTTAAGAAAAGCAGCCGCCATCTTGTGATAACCTCCTCAGTTACTTCACTCGCAACTGGTATACATTATACTATAAATATCCTCCTATTTATTCATACCTACATTCCATGTGCATGGACGACCTGGAGATTTCTTAACGTTCACATTTCCTGTTTTTTTCAACTTGTTAACCCCTTCGGGACGGGAGCCTTTTACGAAATTTTTAATCTTTTGTCACCGTTTTTTTAAAAACAGAAATTTGTGTCTTCTTGAATCGAGAAAATGCACTGATTAAATAAGGCAAATTTTACAGTAAAATTTTACTGGTGAGGAAAAACAAGGATTCTGAGCGCTTCATGCGGCACGTACACGTGCCGCTCGTCCCTAAGGGGTTAAACCAACGAATAATGGTTTTGTTTGTTGGTGAATCTTCTCCATACGTACGGCATCGCCCCCTGAATACTAGGCTTGTGCGCTGGACCAAAAATGGCGGCTGCCGAAGGTGGATTTATTTCAGCGTGTGTACGGTCCCTTAAATATTCCTACCAATAATTTTTTGAATTTTTTTCCGCTTCATTTTCCTGAGAATAAACAAGGTACAGAAATCTTTTATAAAATACTGGTGTCAACATTTAAGGGACCGTACCTACGCTAAAAAAAAATCCGCCTTCGGCAGCCGCCATTTTTGTGTGAGCGCTCAGGCCTATTCAGGGGGCGATGCGTATGGCGAAAATGACGTTGTACCACAATAACAGAGTTAGACTCGGCGCACCAGAACACTCACTGCGCTTTTTACTGTACACTCACCAGGATTGCTGCGAACTGACTGATGAGTGAAATATCATCGCGTCACAAAATGGCTGGCAGCCACGTCAAGGTCAACGCAATCACAACTACCAAAATTCTATCAGACGTTTTACTATTTCAAGTTGGTTTCGTATCGATTGATTGCATATTTCCCGTGAGATTTATTTTTAAAATCAGGGACATTTTTTCCGTTGATCCTGTATTTTCCTACTACGATATTATATCCTTTATTGAACACGTGAATCGAATACATAATAGCCTCACCAGTCGCTGAGAGATTTTGCTCTCAAAGCTAGTAGGCGGGAGGTGCTGGGTTTGAGCCCAACCGCACCCGTCGGCCTAATCGTTCGATGTTTTCACTGATTTTCTTCGAACCTTGGATATCCTTGCGTAAATACGGATAAGGTTCCCTTAGAAAGATCCCCACGGAGGGCACTCCCCCCCGGGTTATATCCCTCGCGTAGATAATCGGCCGTTATACATAACACCAACACTCACTAACACCGAATACATAATATGATACATTCGTTAATCTATTACCAAGTTAAAAAGAAAATACTTTTCATAAATGTTACAAAATATCTAAATGGTTAAAGGAGTACTTGTTGCTTTTCTTAAAAAAATTATGAATGTTGTATTAATTCTTTATAAATAAAATTTGAAAAATCTATCATTTTCTCTTTTAAGACTTCTAGCGAAACATGCATAACTTATTTTCGCTTATCGAAGATCCTTCTGTTGAAATAAAAGTATAAGCAGTTAAAAATAACATTTTCATTTGGATGACTTTTGAATGTAAAGCAAAATTCTTATAGATTTTTAATGGAATTTTAGTTACCTTTTCAAATTTAGGCAATATTTAGTCAAATTTTAGCAAAGAATTGTGTTTATACCAAACCTTCTATAACAAAATCTGTTCAATGTATTTCACTTTTTTTTAACAATGTATTAGCAAACCACTAACCAGCGTTATAAAGCCAAAGATTTGCAATACATCTTAAACTTACTAACATATACCAAATTTTATATAAAACGCATGACTTTTTTAAATGTGTAATTTTCAATCAAAATAGCTCTTAAATTAATATATGCAGACTTGCAAGGTTTATTTTCCTTTATAACATGCCGATAGATAAGCAGAACCTTGCTACAAAATTTTATATCAATATCTTAAAAACTTTTTAAGAAATGATGTTTCTCGTAAACGTACACAATGAAAAACGCAGTTTTCCAAAAAGCGCAAATTAAGATTTTGATATAGCATAAAAAATTATGTATAAAGTTTACAATTTTAAAATATATCATATTTGTAGATGGTTATATACACTGACAGAAAAAAAAATCCCAACACCAAGAAAGACTTGTGTTAGATAAACGAAATTTGGTAGGCGTGTTTATACATCTGAAAGATGACATCGATTGAAATTTCGCGCTTCGCGCAAAAGTGTGGCGCTAATAGCGCCACTCAGAACTTGCAGATCAGATTTACATTAAATGCGTGCTGTAAAGTTCGTGGATGTTATTTAGCTTTGAAATGTGACGTATTGAGTTGATGTTAGCCAAGAATGCCTTTAAAAAGACGAAGAAGCCACTGTCAACAGCTCACCGAGTTGGTACGAGGTCGCATATTCGGGCTACGAAAAGGTGGATTTTCTTTCCGCGATATTCCAGAAAGACTAGGCTGGAATTTATCCACTGTGCATGATTGTTGGAAGCAGTGGTCAAGGGATGGTACTACCTCAAAAAGACCAGGTTCCAGGCGGCCACGTGGCACTCCTCAGAGGGAAGATCGCCGTATTCGGCGTACGACTGTGGCGCATCGTACTGCGTTTGCGGCAGAAATTCGAGCTGTAGTTGGTACCACAGTGACACAACGAAAAACAACCATGTCTACTTAAAAAAATAATAGATTGTATGCCCCTATTGGAAAAAAATCAACTCTTATTTCAACTTCCTCCTTTGGACGGACTCTCTGATGAAGAAAACTAATAAATGTAGCCACTTCAGTAGACCGATTTTACTTTTCGAACTTGCTGCTAGCAGTGCATTCTATTTTTTCTTAATGCAGCTCATTTGACAGTGCAATTAGTTTCACTCCTGTTCAACAGCCTAAAACATCTGTAGGCATCATTTACCTACCTCTGTATCATTGTGTATTCTAATTCTAGTTCATTTTATTATTCTACTAAGTATTCACATTGCTTATTGTTATTGGTACCTCTATCGTGTATTATTATGATTATTTGCATCGTGTTTGTCTTATTTGACATTCTTATTGTTGGCTTCACTACAGTATTTATTAGCGCCAAATTTAATCTGCATAGAGTTAAAGTCTTCTCTTGCACCGTGTTTTACTTGTAAATAATGCATCAATTTTAATTTGTAAAATATCAACTTATTATGATTATTTTTTTATTTCTATTACTTTCTTTATTTTCTCTTTATTAGCATTTGCATGTAATTCTTGGTTCAATTCTTACTTACATATGGGTTTTGGCATTAAAATAAGAATTAAAACTCTCTTCAAAAAGAGCTCTTCTATCATTGAAAACGAAATATTGCTTTGAACATTGTTATTTGTTTTCTAGCATCGTGCTTTTCTGTAATTAGTCTCCTGTGTCAGTTCTGACATATTGTATTATTTTTTTATGTGTAACATGTGTTTTATGTGTAATTTAGCATTGTATCCTGTATCGTATCCTATATGCAAAAATGGGAAAAACTTCTTTTAACTCACATTGTTTTTGTTGTATCTGTAAGTCCTATAAAGTGGATTTTCCACATTTGGTTCACATCTGGACTTCTTTTGTTTAGTGTACTTTATTGTTTTTTACTTGTCCACCAATGTATAATACTGCATTATGAGTTTTTTTTTCTTTTTCCCTTCAAAATCTGTAATGTACATAAGTTTGTATAATGATAAGTCCAGCACGCCTGGAATATAACTGGGCTGCCACATGTATCATTTCTGTATAATTTTGTAAGTTTTAATATATAGGGGTCTTTTTCAACGAAGGTATTTCCGGGTCCTGCCTCCGGCAGCGGCCCGCTGTCATGGTAGTTATTCTGCTGGGCGGGGCTTGTTGAGCTAAAACCATATTGGTAGGCCTCCCCGCCTGGCCTGAAACTGAAACTTAAACTGAAACTGTTAGAAATCGATTACTTCAAGGACAGCTCCGAGCCAGGTGCCCTGTAGCGTGCATTCTACTAACTCCAAGCCATTGCCGGTTGCGACGCCATTCGTGTCAGGACAGAGCTCATTGGTGGGCGGAGTAGAGATCTGTTGTGTTTCTTTTTCATCATCAAACACAACAGATCTCCACTCCGTCCTCCAATGAGCTCTGGCCTGACACCAATGGCGTCGCAAACGGCAATGGCTTGGAGTCAGCAGAATGCACGCTACAGGGTGCCTGGCTCGGAGCTGTACTTGAAGTAATCGATTTCTAACAGTATGTTGTGTCACAGTCGTACCAACTGCAGCTCGAATTTTTGCCGCAGACGCAGTACGATGCGCCACAGTCGTACGCCGAATACGGCAATCTTCCCTCTCAGGAGTGCCACGTGGCAGCCTGGAACCTGGTCTTCTTGAGGTAGCACCATCCCTTGACCACTGCTTCTAACAATCATGCACAGTGGATAAATTCCAGCCTAGTCTTTCTGCAATATTGCGGAAAGAAAATCCACCTTCTCGTAGCCCGATTATGCGACCTCGTTCCAACTCGGTGAGCTGTTGACAGTGGCTTCTTCGTCTTGTTAAAGGCATTCTTGGCTAACATCAACTCAATACGACACATTTCGAAGCTAAATAACGCCTACGAACTTTACAGCACGCATTTAAAGTAAACCTGATCTGTAAGTCCTGAGTGGCGCTAGTAGCGCCACACTTATGCGCGAGACGCGAAATTTCAATCGATGTCATCTTTCAGTTGTATAAACACGCCTACCAAATTTCGTTTATCTAACACAAGTCTTTCTTGGTGTTGGGATTTTTTTCCCGTCAGTGTATTTGTTTATATATTATATATTATGCATTTTTGCATTAAAATGTATTCTTTACATTTCTGTGGCTTCTTAAATCGGTTTATATTTTGGGCTATAACTTTGCTTCTAATTATCGCTGAACCAACGGTAAGGTATTTTTAGAATACTGAATGTTTGAACTTGAATTAAAAAGAATTTAAAAAATCGAAATTTTTAGCAAAAACAGCGATTTGAGGTTAGGGACATACATTAAAGTTATTTTTTACAATATGAGTTCATTTCAAGACTTTTTAGTTAAGGATTTCATTGTTCATTCATATCTACCCGACTACTTTCAAATAAATGGTATTTCTTTTTATTTTGTGTTTAGAACACATTAATTGCTGTTTCTTTGTGTAATGCGCACAATCATGAACGTAGATGGAGCAGGTATAGCAACTGCCTCGGATGTTGAATTTGTAAGGGCTCTATAATGTAGAATTACAAAAGAATTACAGATGATCTTCATATGATCATGTCGATTCAACGATTTTTTAATAATATCAGATTGATAATATAACGCAATTTAGGATAATATTTACTAAAAACCTGTATTATTACAAAGAAAAAGGACAGTTTAGCTTTAATTAATTGCTATGACAAGTAAAAAATATTTTTATTAAAAAATTCTGTAATGTTTTTGTTTATTTAGGCTGGTTCTATTGGTTTTTGTAGTGTAAGTCACATAGCTGATAACTGCTATGCTTGTTGGTCACCGTTATTTAAAAACAAAATGCTTCGCTTTATTCAATTAATGAGATATCTCCGATAGAATAAGTCATATTTTTCCATTCTAAAATACTGGTAGCCAAAAATCGTAGCATGTGACTAACACTACAAATACTCATGCCTTCACAATTTTCCTATAAGATATTATTAACGAATTGTTCATATTAATGTTGCATTTGATAATTGCCTGAGCGATGATATACATCTTTTAAATGAATTTCCAAAGCGTCTTTAATTTTTTTGTTTGGAGCAGTGTTGCCAGTGGGCTACTTTTTAACACTTTCCAACAAAGTTGAAAAGTGTTTATGACTTCGGTTTGTCTGTCGTCTGTCCGCCTGTCCGCACTCTAACTTCCGTAAATATACTCGGATCGTTCAGAAATTTTTGGATATTAGTAATCTCTACCATAGCACGAACCCTATTTCAAATGAAGTTTGTAGCACGTTTAGTTCATTTACAGGGACAGTCAAAACTTTTCTGCTACATTACGGCGTATGGGAAAAAATCGTTTAAAATGATTTTTAATGATATTACATGCTTTCAAACATAATAAAATTGATATCCATTCATCAAGTGCACTAAAATATGCATTCCGTAGAATATGCGGGGCAAGGAATAGTTATTATTCATTTACAGGGTCACACATAAAGGATTCCGTTACATAATGATATAGGGGTGGAGGGAATTTTTTCCGGCCTATTTCAGTTATGTTAAATTATTTCATGTATAATGAAATTGATATACGTCGCTGAGGTTTACATAAGTTATTTCATGAGTTATTCATGAGTTATTTCATTATGAGTTATTTCATCAGGTTTACATAAGTTATAAGTTATTTCATAATACGAAGTGCATAGCATTATTTACAAGGACACACAAAAGATTTCAGATACTATATTGTATCCGAAGTACTGTACGTTAGCAATGATTGCTGGAAATGCATTTTTAATTATGGTATGTGCTTTTATGTTTCACTATATGTATGCATTGTATATGGTGTGTAAAAATGCTCTAATTGATATACAGGGCTACACAAAAGAATTCGTAATGGTTACTGGGTATGTCTGCAAATTGCTTAAAGGTGGTTTTTAAATGAGTTATGCATTTTTACGCTGAACTTAATTTAGTTTACTAAGAAATGTTTGTAAAATATGCATAAAATGATATACAGGGTCACGCAAAGAATTGGATACATGGCCGTCTATAAATGATAATTTCTTGAAATGTGATTCCAGTAGTTTTAAGAGTGTTTTACTTTGAATTAAACTTTAGATAAATAGTGGCGTGTAATAAAGGCACTAGGTTAACTACAGGGTTGTACAAAAGTATACAAGTATGTTTCCGCCTATTAGTATAAACTGCTGAAAGAGAAATTTCAACCTGTTATATGTTTTCTTGCTAAACTAAATTTCTGCATTATATAGTATCTATATCAACCTACACATCAAATACAGGGCTGTTCAAAAGAATTGGAATACATATTTGCTATGGAAGGTAACTACTGAAATCAGTTTTCCAAATGTGTTATTCGTTTTCTAAAATGTTTAGTTAGTTCTCTTATATACTTTATTTCCCTAAATAAAGAAGTTTTTTTAAAGCATTCAGGAAGTGTTGGAAAGTGTTTCATAATCTATGCTTAACGCATGATTTTCTTACTTGTTTAATATTCAGGTTACTTGATTTTACCCACTTTTTTGAAATGGTAAAATTCGGGCTTGTTTTCGCATTAATTAACATGTTTTTAAAAAAGGCGAATTGTATCATTTCAAAACTAGTATGTTGTGGCCATCACAAAACTTTCTTCTATATAAATCACGTCAATTAAATCATTTAAATAGTATAAGAAATTACATCAATTTAGAACCAATTCGTATCAAAGTATACCTGAATTCGAAGTTTGATGAAAAATCGTGCATTAGTTATTGAGATAGAGCTGTAGGGGAAATTCTGAGAAATTCAGCATAGCAGCGCCACCTGTTGAGCGATTTGCACCAAAACACAAACAGCACTAATTCATATTAAGGTATACCGGAATCTGAAGTTTGATGAAAATCGGTGCATTAGTTCTGGAGCTAGACCTATTGTAGAAATCACAAAAAATGAAACACAGCAGCGCCACCTGTTGAGCGATTTACACGGAAAGGAACAAAACAACATTTCATGTGAAGGACTAACCGAATCTGAAGTTTGATGAAAATCCGTGCATTAGTTCTGGACATTGAGCTATTGTGGAAATCGTGAAAAATGTTGCATAGCAGAGCCACCTGTTGAGCGATTTACACCAAAACATAAACAGCACTAATTCATATCCAGGTATACCTGATTCTGAAGTTTGTTGAAAACCCAAGTATTAGTTCTTGACATAGAGCTATTGCGGAAATCTCAAAAAATACAGCATAGCAGCGCCACCTGTTGAGCGATTTACATCACAAGAGGCAAAACGTCAATTCATGTCAAGCACTAACTGAATCTGAAGTTTGATGAAAATCCGTGCATTATTTCTTGAGATTGAGCTATTACGAAAATCGTGTAAATTCTACAAAATGCAGCATAGCAGCGCCATCTGTTAGGCGATTTGCACCAAAACGTTACCAGCACCAATTCATATCAAGGATTAACGGAATCTGAAGTTTTATAAAAATCCGTGCATTAGTTCTTGAGATAGAGCTTTTGCGGAAATCCTGAAAAATGCTACATAGCAGCGTCACCTGCAGGGCGATTTACACCAAAAACTAATAAGCTCTAATCTATATCAGGGACTACCTGAATATAAGTTTTTATTAAATTCCGTGCATTAGTTCTTGAGATAGAGCGCCCACTATATTTGTGTCACATACAGACAGACAGACGGACGGACAGACAGACAGACTCACAGACAGACATTTTGTAAAAACATATTCTTTTGGAATCTCTGACCCATAAAACGTATAAATCCGTCGAAAACTGGAATTCGAAAATTTTCATGAAACCAATACTTACTTCTTGTCAAGATAGAAGAAAGTAAAAATGGTGTTATTGAAGAAATCTGAATTAAAAAAAAGTAGCCCACTGGCAACACTGGTTTGACGATGGGTTTTCAATAATTTTGCTCTCGTTGCTTCCTAATGATTAGTTTTAAGTTTTTTTTTTTTTTTTTTTTTTTTTTTTTTTTTTTTTTTAATCAAACATTTTGCCAAAGTTCTGTTTCTGAGAGCTTAGCAACTACGTGAGTGCTATTATCGATCTCATAAACCTTGTTCATCACATAATCGACCTGTTCTTGGTGAGTGTTTTCTGTTTTTTGTTTGTCTTGTTATTCTCATAATTATGTCGCACTAACAAAGCATTTTTTTTTTAAACTGTACGAGATGTATTCGATTCCCTGTTTTGATTGGGATTTATAACATCGTATTCGATTGGACACATTTCATGAGGATGGCCACCCAGGGAAACCCAGCAAATGCTTTAGAGTTTTAGTGCAGTCCCTGGGGGTAGAGGACACATTTCACAAATAGGATTGCTGTAAAGAGCAATGACAATAACGTGAAAAGGATCATACAAAGTGACTGATTTTATTGGTATTGAATTGAATATCGGCCATGGGTTCCGTCTGATTTCGATGACATTAAGCTATTGATAAAATTAATCGCGACCACCTTAAGTAGCATCTGTTGTATATAACATATACAGAATTTAGAATGTCGAAGTTGTTATATGTATTATATTTTCAGCAGGACATGTGTGGATTGTGTGTTTTTCGCAAACTATCTTAAGCATTTATTTACTAATAATTTTGTCTAAAAGAATGTGAGAGAGAGTGTGTGTGTTTAGGGGAAAGAATTTCCTCGCACCGAGCAAAATTTAGTCTAGATTTCTTGTAATGTCTGTATATAGATACTTTTTTAGACGAAACTGTTAGTAAATAAGTGCTTAAGATAATTTACGAAAAACGATCTATTGACTTCTCATTTCATATGTGTAAAGAAGAAATGAAACTTTACATTTAATGTTTTCTTTTGCATTCAATGTTTTTAAGTATTGCTTACTTATGATATTTTATTTCATTTCAGGTAAGCTAATGGAAAAAGATTATTTCTTTATTTTGTGAGGAGTTTACGGTTCAACATAGAGTGAGTTGAGTTTTTCTTTTTCCGATTTTCTACTGACCTTGTGTAAATAAGAGGCATAAATTTTAAGATATCTATTTATAGTTTATTCAAAATAATATTTTATTTCTTAAAATATTTTAAATCCTATTAAATTTTCTGTACAGTGTTTTCAGAAATTATTAGAAGTTCAAATGAATAATAAAGAGGCATTATGCATAGTTAGAATATAATAACATAATAACAAAAATATTAACAAGTAGTTATAAATTATTCTCATAATTAATTTACCTTTTTATACAGGGGTCGTACGCTTAAGGGATTTTTTCAGGTCATATATCAATATTTGTTTATAGAAAAATAAATATAGATTAACCTCGCGAAATTTCGCATTATTTACGAAGAGATTTTTCCATAACAAAATACTTGTACCGAAGAATTTCTCGGTCGTGAAATTTCAGGACAAGTACAAACCCTGCTTTATACAATCAGTTTTTTTTTCCTCGCTTGCATGAGAAAATACTTTTACAAGCGCTTTATGCACAAGAAATTCGAGCATTTATAAGAAAATGCATTTTGTTTTTACTTAGTTTGAAAATTAAACACTAAAACGTCTTAGGGTGAAAATCCCAGTTATTGACACCTAACCAGTAACTGGCACTTCAATAAAAATCTAACTCAAATAAGCATTCTCTTTTTAAATTCTTCAAAGTAATGCCATCTAGTCGTAACGTAGACACTTATTTTTATTTTGAAGTCAATTTATATACCTTTAGTAGGCCAAGAACATACTCAATGAGGAAGAATCTTTTGAGAACAAAAAAGTACCATTTTGAGGCATCCGTTTTATTTCTACAATTAAGGTAGTTATTTCTTAAATCTATTTTTAATGCAACCTTCCTAAATATTTTTTTTAAAACTTAGACAGCGAAACCTCCCTGTGCGACCATAACCATTAAGCGACCACCTGCCTGAAAAACCATTTTTTCGTGGAACGAAATTTACTCCCATAGGCTAAATACTAATTTTACCTCCATTCACAGACCATCCTAGTTGAACTCCCTCCATGACCGATCAATTACTTTGAAGAAAATGAAACGAATACCGTTTTTCCCGGTTGCTTGAAGAAGGTTTATAAGAAAAATAATTCCGGAGAGCGCATTATTCATCAAACTTCTAAACTAACTTTAGATTTTTTTTTTAATCCCTGTAACTTTTAAATGTTTAAACCCTTTTGTTCCTTTATAGGCAATGAATTGAACTCTGATGACAAATTGAGAATGACGGTCAATAAACTCCTCTGCCCTATTCTTTCAGGAAACTCTCAAAGAAATATCTAAATCAATGAAATCGTCCTTATTTTTTTCCCATTAAAAAAAAATTGCATTTATTTAATGAACTTCGAAACGATTTTGAAATAAAAGTTATAAAAGATAAAACCGCAAAATCAAAGCAAACGTCAATGTATTCATTTTTTTTAAAAAGTCTGCAGTAATTAACTTATGTAATTAACTTTTGTTTTGATACTTAAATTTTCATATTTTTTCCTGATGTGAAAAATAAATTTTAGTAACATTGATTGTTACCTTTTTCCAACAATTAAAATCTAGATTTAAACATGACCTCCATTAAGAAACCACCTCTCGGAGCGACCAATTTTTATTGGAACGGAATGTGGTCGCTTTAGGGCGGTTTTACTGTACTTGTATAAATTAGTTTAAAGATGCCTGTGTTACATTAAGACAATGATTTCTACTTTATCAGATATTAAAATTAGATTAATGCTGGGAGGGGCAGTTATTGGTTCTAGTAATTTCATTTCACGATCCTGCGATGCGACGTGTTGATTTGGTAATATTAAAGAACATTATTTGAACTGTTTAAAAAAAAAAAAAAAAAAACATAATAATAAAATAAATTTATCTGTTAGTCAACACCTTTAAAATTTAAGTTGTACTACCAGGGCTTGACAACATTTTTCAGTTACTGACTCACAAATGTCAGTTTTTCAATACTGTATTACTAGAAATTTAACCCTTTGCACTTGAGACGTAACTCTCACTCACCACTAGTATTGTCAGGTGTTTTTCTTAAATCGGGACGCCAAATGCTTTGGACACCACTAATATCTTACAGTTTATTTCGACACCTTTTATCACAGATTATTCGTCCATTCGATAAGGCGAAGAAAATTAGTTTAAAATACTCGTTCCAGAGTATTTGAGAACCCGTTTACGCGGGATACTAATGGTCAGTGAGAATCAGCTATCGAGTGCAAAGGATTAAAGCATGAAAAAAGGGATACATGAGTCAGTAGTGTAATATCATATATAAATAAGGTTTAAGTATTTTGTTTTTATAATAAATATTAAAGTATAAAGAATTTTGGTCTATTACGCCGTAGGTAGTTCAAATATAAATAAGTGAAATGTAAATAAACTACAAATCATTTGATAAAATGGTGTACAAACATTTGATACAGATTAAAACATTAAAAACACAAAATATCTATCTACGGTTTCAGCACACCTCCGTGGCCTTCTTCAGGAATCAAAATGAACCCAGATGTCAGCTATGTCAAAACTCCGCCCGGCAGAAAATCGTACACACGGAGAAAAATAACCAATGACAGGGAAGTCAGAATTTACTGGCGCCATCTGTTGAAATATGATGATAATATAAATACTCTGGCGCCATCTATGTGTAAAAATGATGAATATTAAAGCACTTAGAAGCATGAATTGACCTTTTAAGGGGCGAGCAAAAATGTCTCTAAATATTGAATTCTCACCGGAATAATAGAAAAATTTTATTTTTAAATAAGGAAAAGCAATTTATCAACGTTTTCTCTCCAAAGTTAAAAATATAAAATTTAGTTAAAATTTTCTGGTGAGAATCTTGTTTAAATTAGGTGGGATATATTTTATCCCACCAACCCTCAAGGGGTTATTTGAAATATAAAATAACTTTTTTTTTAAATTTTATCCTTGGCTGTAAAGTGTCAGACACGTGTTCACTTTGTGTCAGTTATTGGTTTTTTCAAACTAGGGTTGCAATAAGTTACTGAAGTTATTCACCATATTTAAGAAATAAATTAATTTTTAATAATACAATGTATATTTTTGAGTATTCTGTCAACAGCAATTTTTTAATGAATCTCTACTGTCCTTTCAAACAGAAAAAAATATATGAAATGGATTTAAAATTTCGTAATAGTGATTTGAACAAGAACGAATCCTGAACTCTTTAGTGCGCAGCTTTGCATATATGTAAAAACACTCTTTTGAATGTAATAGATTTTTTTTATTCGTATATACCTAATTGGCACCAGAAAATTAAAATAGTAATATCAGCTTTAATTAATAACAGACATTCCGTATTTAAATAAAGCGAAATTAACCATGGAAACTTGCTGGTGTGAAGTCAGGTACTCTGAACTACTTAATTTCTAGAACGTAATCTGTCATGGGTATTAAAGGGTTAAGTTTTATAAAGTAAATAATTACATAAAATAAGGCATTTGAAGATATACTTCTTACAATATTTACTAAATTGCAATATTTTAGCGTAAAACAGCCACATCACAGTAGTTTTTATTTGTATTGCAGATGTGCGACAGAAGAAAAGTTTGACGTATTATATGAAAAATGTATCTCTGATTTTTTACATTATTTTTCCTGTGTAATAAACCTTTCAGAGAATAATATATAATTTTTTCGAAACAAAATAAAAAATCGCGCATTTAGGGGTTAAGGTGTCAGTTATTTGGAATTTCACTTTATATTAATTTTATACAATAATATAATAACGTATTGTTTAATTTTTTTAAGCATAACACATAAATAAACACACTCAATGAAGATTTGCAAATTTCTTTCTGATAATGCTCTATCAGAAAGACTGATTCATCTGCCGAATAACAATCTAATGCAGCCTTACAGAGCTTTATTTAAAATTTTAGCAATAGTTATTCAGATATTTTACTTTCTGAAAGCAACCATAAAAGCACTTTGTATTCATAAAGCAATTTTAAATCATTTTTACGCCTAAACGCTCATACATATTCGTATTTTTGTTTTGAATGACATAACCATAAAGGGATCAGCAGGTTCTAAAACTAAATATATTTTTTCGATCTATCATAAGATTTCAACGAAATGTGTTTGAGTTCCCATAAATGTTTTTGCGTTTCGTTTTATTTTTCTTGATTTAAGTGGAGATTTGTTTTTTTAAGGTTGAAAAATTCGATTTTTCTTTTTTTACATTTTTCTGTTCCCCATAGTCTGTTAGATTGTTCTTATTGTAGTTATTTAGTGCTTTAGCGCAACGCGTTCGTAGGTTTTGGTGTTGTTTATATGACGGCCAATTATAAACACGAGGGATATGGGCCCAAAGAGGATGGGTGACCTCCGTGGGGGACTTTCTAAGGGAACTTAACCCACTAAATTATTTCATGCAAAGCTATAATGGTAAGAAAAAACACTTACCGATCCAAGGTAGGCCGCTTACTTTTTGAATCAGAAATTCAAGAAATTCAAGAACAGACTCGGCAACTAGTAAAATTCACAAAATATTCGAAAATGAAGAGAAGATTTCTTGTCTTTATATTATTTATAATATTTTGACTTACACAAAAGAATATATACAATATGTACATGACTGTAGAATAACATCAAATTCAATAATTATTATTTTGATGGGGAAAAATCCGCATCTCCGATCAGAAGAATTTCGTTATTTGAGCAAGGAAATCCAAGGTTCGATGAAAACGACGGAAAACTCCAAACGATTAAGCCGACGGGCGTGATTGGGTCGCGTTAGTTGACTTACACTGTTTTGGCACTATAAATGCATTTTACCTAAAATGACTTTTTGCAAACTTGGCGGGACCAGAACGCAAAAACTATCAACTTCTTCAAGAACGGTAGTTCATTTTTGGACCACTTAATTTTAATTCCTAAATGCCACATTTGCACGAAATCTTGGAAGGAAAATTTTCCTTTTAATAAGTAAGTGAACAAAAGCTTTTGCTTATTTTGAAATAAATTTGTTTGTAAATTATGGTCTCATTTACTCATTTCAGCATTTTACGATGCGAGACACTCACATGATAATATTAATCCCGTGCTTTAAATCTATTCAAATTATTTTTTTGAATTTTAATATTTTTTAATGTTTTTCTCACAGGTTACAGGAAACTCCTCTCAAACATTGTTATATAGTAATAACATAGTAGTTTGTGCTTTTTTATTTTCTTTGCAAATTTTCCCTAAAAACACGTCCGGTTTTCGAACAGGTTTTGAAACTGGAAGTGCTCTTGAAAACCATAAATTGAAACAAGAATCGAAAAAATATGAAATAGAAATTTTTGACATGGACCTAAAGACATGACATGGACCTGCAATACAAATAAAAACTACTGGGATGTGGCTGTTTTACGCTAAAATATTGCAATTTAGTAAATATTTTACGAAGTATATCTCCAAATGCCTTATTTTATGTAATTATTTACTTTATAAAACTTAACCCTTTAATACCCATGACAGATTACGTTCTAGAAATTAGGTAGTTCAGAGTACCTGACTTCACACCAGCAAGTTTCCATGGTTAATTTCGCTTTATTTAAATGCTCTCTATGTAGAAATATACCTTAGGTTAAGCCTTGTTTATTTCTTTATTTACGCTTTCAATTATGCAAACACTGTTGTTAGATCAGAAAACAATCAAAGATTAATCCCCCTCCAAAACGAAATTCTTTCTACGGGCCTTAGTACAATGGAGCAAATAATGCAGATTAGAAAATTTTTACTAATATTTTATCTTCGAATTCGAAAATTTTCTAGGGCTAGTCGCATAATTTATACTATTTTTTAATAAATGAATTAAGCAAAAAATTCTCCTAGAAAACTGTTGTAGAAATGTACACACCTTGATTATATACAACATGTATTAACCCTTTGGACTCCGTTGTCGCCATTGCATTTTCTAAACACACAGTAATGACAAAACGTTTTTTAATTAAATAAAAACACATGGCTCAAGAAAAAATTCTAGTGTCAGAATAAAACCCTTCATACTCTACAAGTATATACCAATATCCCTTTAATTCAAATTCAAATAAACTGCCACCTGCCAATTATATCATCAGAAACTACACTGACAGTATCAGGACCAAAAATGTCTCTCGCACAAATTCTTCCAACCTGTAACATAACAAAATTCTCCAAATATTTATTCAATGCATCATTATCTCCAACTCCAACGAAAAACGCGCTTTTTTGCCACAAGAATATAAGAGTATTGAATATTTATAATCAAATATCGTCATTCATGCAAACAGATTTAAATGGCTGTATCAGTCAACAACTGTTTTGTTTAAAAAACCACAAACACTTCAAAATAAATTAAGTTAAACTTACCACTTAAAAATGGCGACATCACCTTTCATTGCAAAATTTGTTTTTGACACCAGTAATAAAGGGAAATAAAATTTCCCTAATTTAATCAGAGCAATTTTTTAATTGTGTACTTGAAGGACATTTCTTTTAAAAAGTGGTACCGACCAAATAATGTTTGGGTAACATACGCCGGAGTTCAAAGGGTTAAATAAATAAATAATTAAAAATTATATACTGAACGATTTATATAAAATAGGCAAAAAAAGTCTGTTGTTTCCACTGATACCGGAGAAATAATGTAAGAAATTATATGTACTAAAACCAATGTGCTTTAACGGAGTGTGTGAGTTGGTTGGTACCTCTTAGAGAGAACAGACGTGTTTTCTCTGTGCTGTTCCTTTTATTCTCAACAGATCGTAGTCGCAGTTCAATGATTTTAGAACTTGCGGGATCTTTTGCAAGTATCATCGAATGAGTTGTGGTGCTGATAGTGACACGTAATAGAAACTAGTTCGTACGAATAAGTGGCTGTTTCCTGGATTTGATGCATCATAATAGAAATATATAGAGGGTTCACCGACGGCAATAATGGGTACTGAGGACCCATTTAAATTTTCTGACAATGCACTCCGCATCCTGAATGGAGAGGAGAAATCTGATTTAGCTGCTGCGTCGATGGAATTTCCCTGAGTAGCGGATGAAGTACAAAGACTGATTGTACAGCAATTCCTGCAAGATTGTGATAACTACATAATGAGACTTTTAAGTAAAGATAACTACCTTACGAATCCTCAACACAATACTAGCGTGAGTAATCTTCTCAATAATCTTATGTTTTGATTCAATGAGCCATTTGACCCCCTAAAATTAAGTCAACGAAGAGAGTTTAAAACTTTTATCTATGATCATGACTATGATCTAATTGACATCTTAACAAAACTCAAGGCAATTGCGGTGAACTCAGATGACGGCTTCACCCCTGCTAATACACTAAAACGTAGGAGAAATGATCTCAAATCTAATATTCCCTTAAAGAATAAATATGCCAATATATCTGAAAAATACCTAGACGATAATAACATGGATTCTTCTGAGCCCTCTCAAGGAGAGTCAGCCGGTAGCTCCACTACTGAAGTAGTCCCTAAAAAACCAAAAATCCACCCCTTCTATATTGAGTTTCAAGGCAAGTGGACGGAACTTGCAAGTGAGATTAAAAAACTCAACGACAGCAATCCCTTGATTAAATTAGACGGTGAATTACTCAAAATCCACTGTAAAACGGATGCAGATTTCCGAAAAACACAAGACTATCTTGATTCTAAAACAATTCCTTATACAACCCTGAGCCCCGCGGAACAGCGCCCCAGGAAAGTCGTCATTAGGGGAATTCCCCCATATACCGACCCCCAGGTCATAATTGATGCTCTTAAAGAACATAATTTCGTGGCCAATAGAGCCTCAATGATGAAAAGTAGAAAGACCGGTCGACCAATGCCCCTCTACGTCGTCAATGTTCTCCCACGTGAAAAATTCGAAGAAATCTACCAAATTCACGAAATTTGCTACATTAAAGTAGATATTGAGCGATTTAAAGGCACCAACATCGTAAAGCAATGCTACCGTTGCCAGAAATTTGGACATTCCAGTGAGATTTGCCGCCTGCCGCCAAAATGCGCCAAATGCTCGGAAGAGCATTTAACTCCCCAGTGCAATAAAATTGGAAAGATCATCCCCAAATGTTCAAATTGTTATGGTGAGCACGTGGCTACTGACCGTGGTTGCCCCAAAACCCCCCAGTTTCATAAAAAAACAGCAGGACCCCCAAACCGTCCGTAAAGAAAATCCTAAAATCATTCCGAATGCAATGGCGGAACTTTTATCTACATATAATTATGTCCGTAAGCCAGAGCCCAAAAAACCAGAAGATAAACCTACTGAAGCCCCGGCTCCGCTCCCTTCTCCCTTCCAAGACCCTAACTCCGAAAATACTACACCAAATAAGCCAAATGACACTCAAAAAGCAACACCAGAACAACCCAATAGTTCTAATTATGCTAATGACTTAAAAGAAATATTCAAGACCTTCAAGGAGATGAAAGAACTCCTGAAATTTAACAAATTCATCCAATGTTTCAAAAATATTGCTAACCAAACTAAAAATATACAAGATCCAATAGAAAAATTACTCATCCTTATGAGTGCTATAGAAACTTTAGCCACGGAATTTAGCACATTTAATGATGAGTAATTCCTCTTCTACCTTTTCCTCACTTATTTTTCTTTCCTGGAACTGTAACTCCTTGCAGAATAAACTTAACGTCCTCTTTATTCACGAACATCCCCAAATTGATGTTATTTTCTTACAAGAGACTTTCAACCCCACTTTCAACATTAACATCCCTGGGTACAGGCTATTCCATACACCTCGTTTGGATGGTACGCACAGAGGAGGTACCGCTATTTACATCAAGAACCATCTTCCACACTACCAATCGCACAACCACACCTTTAATGATCTTGAGTATACCAGTATTAATCTTCAAATTCCTCATATCAATATTAAACTTGCTTCTATTTATGCTCCACCCACTGGTAACTTACCAGTTAATAGTCTTACACAGCTTTTTTCTCAACATCACCACTGCTTTTTCGTAGGCGATTACAATGCCAAAAGCAGACGCTGGAATTGCCATGGCAATTCTCGGCGGGGTACCTCTCTTCACAACTTAGTCCAAAACTTAAAATTAAATCTTCATGCACCACCCAGACCAACACACATTTCCAAATTGCCTGGTGCCCGGGACTTTATCATTGATCTTGCTCTATCCAAAAATCTTCCTTACCCTATCTACTCTACAGTTATTAATGATCTCTCCTCTGATCACCTGCCTGTCTGCTTTAAAATAGATATTATTAATCCTCTTTCTCCCCCCCCTTCCGTGGCTATTGACTGGAATAAATTTACTAATTACCTTAATTCTCAGGACATCACCTTCCCTGAAATTAACAATACCGATGACATTGATGCGGCTGTTGAACATCTCAACTCTCATATCACTAATGCTCAAAATTTTTCTACATTTAATACCTTCAAAAATAATTTTGCGTTCGTCCCACCCCGTTATATTTACAACCTTATCAAACAGCGTAATCGGCTCCGGCGACAATTTCAAAGTTCAAGAGACCCCTCTATTAAACCTCTTCTCAATAAGTTAAACAATAAAATCAAAAACAGTCTTTATAAAGAAAAACAGAAAAATTGGAACAACTTTCTCAAAACTTTATCGTACGAGGATAACTCTCTTTGGATTCTTAAACGCAAACTGAATAAACATTACACTTCCATTTCCCCCCTCACAACTAATAATGTTACTGCTTATACTGACCAAGAAAAAGCTAACATGCTTGCTAATTCTTATGACACCCAATTTTCTCCTAATCCTACCGTTGCAAACCAAGCTCACCTTGATCATGTTAACGAGACAGTTCGGAACTTTTTGGCTACCCCCCCTCAAGATCCCCCCCCCTAAAATTCAACCTATTGTTATCCACAATATTATAAAAAACTCAAAAAGGGTAAAACCCCAGGATACGATAAAATTACTAACTCTGCTCTTAGAAACCTTCCTCCTAATTGCATTATCTATATCACTGACCTCACTAACGCTATCTTAAAACATAACTACTTCCCTAAACCTTGGAAACCTTCTATAATCTCTCCTATTCCAAAACCTGGAACTAACCTGTCAGACCCCACTAATTACAGACCTATCTCCTTGCTACCTTCTATCAGTAAAGTGGTGGAACGTGTCATTCGTGCCCAGTTGCAGCAGTTCATTCAACAGCACAACATTCTCATGCCCGAGCAGTTCGGCTTTCGCCCAAAACACTCAACACAACACCAGCTTCTTAGGGTCGTTGAGTTTCTCAGCGAGAAACTCAATGATAAAATTCCCGCAGCTGCCATCTTTCTTGATGTCGCAAAGGCATTTGACAAGGTCTGGCATATGGGCCTCATTTACAAATAATTCAGCTCGGTTTTCATCCCAGACTTATACATTTAATATATTCGTACCTTTGCGACCGCTCTTTTCAAGTCCGCATAAACAACATTCTTTCTATTATTCTCCTTATCCTAGCGGGCATCCTCCAGGGTAGCGTGTTGGGCCCATTTTTATTTAACATTTTCTTTAACGATATCCCACGCTCCTTGCACACTCACCTCGCTCTTTATGCGGACGACACCTGTGTTTATGCTTCGGCACACCACCCGTATACTCTATACAGGTACCTACAGACTCATGTTGATGACGTCATGGACTGGTGTATGCTTTGGCGCGTTGTCATAAATGAAACTAAAAGTACTGCAGTATATTTCTCTCGCAAAATAATTTTCCCTAACAGAATCATTATTAACAACACTGTTATCCCTTGGTCAGACCAAGCTAAGTATCTTGGGGTCATTCTGGACCGCCGCTTAACTTGGAAAAAGCACACTTTCTCCATCAGAGGTAAAGTCGCTGGAGCCTTTAACTCTAAAAAACCTCTCCTTAACAGTAAAACCTTGTCTGTCCACAATAAATTAATTCTGTATAACTCATGCATCCTTCCCATCATAACCTATGCCAGTCCGGTCTGGGGCTTCACTTGTAAGACCACTATGGACAACCTTAGTCGCTTGCACAATTCCAACCTGCGTACTGTCCGTAACGCATCTCGTTATCTTCGCAACTCCACGGTCCGAAGAGACCTAAAAACTACCTTACGTAAGCGCATAAACGACCTAGCCAAAAAAATTTTATGAAAAAATTTTTGACCTCCCTAATGAAATCGTAGCGGAGCTACCGGATTATGACGCTTTTGAACCCCACCATCGGAAACGGCCCAGTATTTTCCATAATTATGGACACTCAGTAACATCTGAGTACACCACGCTATATTTTGCCTCCTTTATATTTTTCTTACCTTTTTATATACTTTTCTTAGAAAAAAAAAAACTCTCTATATACATAGAAACCATAAAAATTGAAAAACTTAAAAAATAAAATGTATGGCCCTAAATTGTCCCTTTTTTGGTTGGATGTTGTGGTCTTGCCACCCTAGCTTTTCTTGCTCTTGCTTGGTGAGTGTTTCTCTGAACAGTACTAACTTTAACTTTCAAAATTCCTTATAGTAGTTTTACAACTACAATTTGTCTTTACTTATTTTAAGATTCATGTATTTTATAAGATTTATTGTTAACTTTCTTTCTTCTTAAGATTTTACTTAAATTTAATTTTATTCCTATTTTTCTTAAATTTCTTATTTTTCTCTTGTTAACTTCTTTTACTCTTCTAGTAACATTGCTACAGTTTAACTTTATCCCAATGGCTCATTAAAACATAAGACATTCCAATTTCCTAGTCTGGGTGTTAAGCTGATAACATCTAGGAAACCCCTTAATGCTGATTACCTGTTCAGTACCTGTTCAACGGCGTGTGATCTGTAACGTGATTTTTTTTCGAGAAACTCAGCTGACCCTGATCAAATGTGACAGCTTTGGAATGCTTAACAACGTTTAACCCCTTCAGGGGCAAAGTACTTCTGTTGCGAAAATGTTAAAATGATTGATTGACACCGGGATTTAAGAACGAATTTATGTGAAAGTAATTAGAAGCTTTTTTTTTTTCGCGTGCATTATAGAAAGCAAAATTTAATTACTAAATTCTGGTGCCAATGTGCCATTTGGAAATTAAAATTAAGTGGTATATATTATATACCGGTGTCCTTCAAGGGGTTAAAGTTAGGACGAAAACATTTTTTAAAGAACGTTTAAGAAATTAAAACTCGATTATAATCTACATTTCGAAATTTACCTGATTTTGCTTTTGAAACGGAAGGCTCACAGACGGGATTTCACGGTAACCAAAAATCTCATTAATAAATTGAAGCGTTCGAGGGAACGATGTACATCAGCCACATTTATATAAAAATCTAGATATTTTCATAGAAACATGTCCCAAGAAAGTCTCTAGCAAACTTCCACCAATAAATTTCAATAGAAATTTCCATTTTATTTACTCACTGAATTAATGTAAAGTTATTGTCAGCAATAAAAAAAAAAAAAAAAAAAAAAAAAAAAAAAAAAAAAAAAAAAAAAATCCACTTATTTTTACTATGGAACCAGTGTTGCCAGTAGACTATTATTCTTTAATTTAAATTTCTCGATTGACAGCACTTTTTTGAAATTGTAAAATCGTACTATTTAATGTCATATCAATTAACATTTTTCGCGTGTGGTGTCCTTAAAAAAGGTAACTTAATTTTTATTTTATTTGCACCCATAATATTTAAATAAATCTTTCCTTCTATAACGTACTTGAAAATAAGCAAGTTTGAATTTTCTTATAAATTCTTTTATAAATTCTGGTGTCAGTTCATCATTTCATTTCATTAGTTTATAAACAGAATTACTCCGCGTCGGAAAGGGTTAATGCGAAAGTAACAGGAATTTCACTATTTCAAAAAAGTGGTGCCAATGAAGAAATCTGATTTTAAGGGGACGAGGGACCTTAAAGATATTTTTTTTCTTGTAAATTTCACTTTAAATATTACTCAAAGGTACACCATATGCATTATGGCATGTATTTAGTATAGAAAAAAATGAAAAAAAAAATGTAACTTTTGAGAAAAAAGTGGAATTTTATGCATCGTCTTAGAAATCTCCGAAATGCCTCCTGCGCTTTCCATATCAATGAAAATCCCCAATATTTTTTATAAAAGTTTGGTTTATATATATAAATAAAACTGTGCATCAAATTTTATATGTTTGAATATAAAAGTTAAAAAAAAAAATTGAAAAATTTTGAAATTTTTAATTTTTAATTTTTTTTTTTTTTCTTTTTTTGTAAATTTCACTTTAAATATTACTCAAGGGTACATTTTATGCATTATGTCATGCATTTATCACAAAAAATTTAAAAAAAAAATATTTTTGAGAACAAAAATGGCATTTTACGCGTTGTCGTAGAAATCTTCGAAATGCCCCTTGCGTATGATGTCATATCGCGGCATTCTTGTCGATATCTAAATACGGCATAGATTTCAACGTTTAAAGTCGTTTTGCTTTGCGGCCCAATTCTGAGACTGTTCGGTATCGATGTTTGTTTTATAGTTTAGCTACGAAATCTTTTCAACTTTTAACTTACGAGCGTATCGTTTTTCTGACGATATGACGTCATACATATACGAATTCCACGCATCTGGAGATGAATGACTGAATTCCAACTTTGGTATTGCGTCATCGTGCGGATGATCACCGCCCCCTGAATACTAGGCCTGAGCGCTGGACCAAAAATGGCGGCTGCCGAAGGCGGATTTTTTTCAGCGTGTGTATGGTCCCTTAAATATTCCTACCAATAATTTTTTGAAGTTTTTTCCGCTTCATTTTTCTGTGAATAAACAAGGTAGAGAAATCTTTTATAAAATACTGGTGTCTACATTTAAGGAACCGTATCTACGCTAAAAGAAATCCGCCTTCGGCAGCCGCCATTTTTGTGTCATTTTTGTGTTAGCGCTCAGGCCTAGTATTCAGGGGGCGGTGGGATGATGTACGCTGGTTTCTAATTGGAGGATTTCTATAACTGCATGTTTCACTGTTACTTACGAAGTTGATATCTATTTGTATGGTATATATTTGAGCGACTTCATGTTCAGATTGCTCGTTTTACATGTTATATTTCAATTATGTGACTGATATAAAATAAAGGTTCGATAAATGAGCTGTTTAAGTTCTTGGCCGAAGTTATGGCCATATATTGTTATATTTAATATCTTTAATCATGTTTTTAATTGGTTTTAATAAAGTTATGTTTGAATTATATCCTGACTTATTTCTGCATGTCAGTGGACACTTATTCTTAAACTCTGCTTTAAGTTGTTGTGGCTTCTAGGCCTAATTTGCCCTAGCAGCCCGTTAGCGTATTCCATATCAATGAAAATCCCCAATATTTTATATAAATGTTTGGTTTATATATATTAATAAAACTGCGCATCGAATTTTATATATTTGAATATAAATGTATAAAAAAAATTCGATTTTTTTTTTTTTGAAAAAAATTAAAAAAATTTCATTTTTTTTTTTTTTTACTTTTATGGTCAAATATATAAAATTCGACACTCAGTTTTATTTATATATATAAACCAAACTTTTATAAAAAATATTGGGGATTTTCATTGATATGGAACGCGCAGTCGGCATTTCAAAGATTTCTAAGACTCCATTTTTTTCTCAAAAATATTTTTTTGTGTGATAAATGCATGCCATAATGCATATAATGTAGCCTTGAATAATATTTAAAGTGAAAATTACATAAAATAAAAATTGATTTTTAAGGCTTTTAAGGTCCCTCATCCCCTTAAAGAAATAGCCCACTGCCAACATTGCATGGAAGTAAGAAAAAAAAGAGAAAGCGACATATCGTCGGTACCATGTCAAACTATCAAATATGAGAACAGTGTTTGCCAGTAGTCCACTTTTTTAAATTTCTGATTTCTTGATTGGCACTATTTTTCTGAAATGGTAAAATTCCCATGGTTTTCGCCTTAATTAACATGTCATTAAATAAGGTGAATTTGACCATTTCAAAAAAGTGGTGCAAATCAAGAAATCTGAATTTAAAAAAAAGTCTCGTTACTGTCGGGGCAAACTGCCACCAGTAAACTCGAATAGAAATTTTCACCTTACTTAAACTTTCTTTTTAATGCAGAATGTTATTCAAAATTATCGGCAAAACCAGATATTTATTTTTACTGATGGACATATACTTCGGCGGTAGTAACAGGCCTGCCACAGGCGGCTATTTTTATATTCTGCTCGCACCACTATTTAAAAAATATATATTTTGTAGTATATTTCTCTTGCAAATGTTGTAAAAATGTATGTAAATGACTCCTGTTTTGAAAAAGTGGTGCGTAAAAGGATTAAAAAATAGTCGCCTGTGGCAGCCCTATTGTAATTCCCTGCGTTGTCGTCATATTGTGACAACTTAAACAACCTCTCGCCAATGTCAGTGAAAGAGATTTTAAAACACGGGCCGACTGCTACTAGTAAAAACGAATACAAATTGTTACCATACCTGTAAACAAATTTTTGCATGTGTAAGCCTCTAAAATCAGGCGAAAGTTTCGATCAAAATTTAACGGTGGAAATTTGCTTCGGCTGTAATCAGAAACTGTTTATCCGATGTGAAATATCAGCCGCCATCTTAAGACAACCTCCTCAATTACTTCACTGGCATCTGGTAGAGAATACACTATATGTCCCCTCCTCATTATTCATAACTCCATTGTAGCAACCACTGTCCTGAAACAGACTAGCTACACTTAAATATTTTGATTTTTCCGTTAAATAAGTTGATAAGTTGATCCAATGAAAAACAAAAAGCCGTCATCTTGTGATTTCCTGTTCAGTTATTTCACGCGCAACTGGTAGACACTATACTATATGTCTCTTCCTTTTCATCCATAACTCCATTCTTTTTACTGATGGAAGTTTGCCACGTTGGTAATCAGGCCGTGGTTGACACGTGTATTCATGTGGTATTTCACACTGGTAAATATTGCTGGCGCATACATTTGTGTTCCGTGGCAGTCAATGGGTTAATAAACACAAATACTAATTATTAATGGACAAACAATAGAGTGATATGATAAAAGATATAAGAGGTATATGATATAATAAGAGAATTTATGTATATATTTATATTTTACTGTTTTTTTTCAAGTAAAGAAGCCGAACGCTTCAAATAAGAGTAGCAAGGGAAACATGAAAACAACATACAATATTTAATTTTTTTTGACGTATGTTTACAAAACTCATTTTCATCTTGCTATTTTGTACCTTTTCGTGAGAAAATGTGCTTTGAAAAATGAGATGGAATTAATTGTGTCGTGGAAAAGTATTCAGTATTTACTAATGAAAACAAGCATATCAGTATCGAAAAACAAGAGCGGCCCTTCGGAAATGTCTCGCATGCTCGCAGTGGTGATTATAAGCAGTATTGCCACTAGGCTACTATTTTTAAATTAAGATTTCTTGATTAGAACCACCTTTTTGAAATTGTAATATTCGCCTTATTTAATGACATATTAATTTAAGACTAAAGTGGAATTTCCCCATTTCAAAAAAAAGTTGCCAATCAATAAATAATGAATTAAAAACAAGTAGCCCACTGGCAACTCTGATTATAAGAAGTTAAACATCACTCTTCTTCGATATCATATAGATGCAATGCATGAAGGTAAACGACCATACAGATCTCAAATGTGTGATTATAACGCATGCTGTTTATCTTAAACTGAACGTACATGGAGAGCACGAGGAATTAACATTCTCGCTGCGTAAGTAATTCTTCGCGATGAGCGTGTTTTACGGAATTTTTAATCGTTTATCACCGGTTCTTTAAAGCAGAAATTTCTGATTATCGTAATCGGGAAAATGTCCTGATTAAATCAGACAAAGTTTTCGCTAAAAAAGAACTGGTGGTAACAACCAAATAGTATTAATTTGATGGGAAAATGCATGCCCGAGTATAGCTTGGGCTGCGCAGCGAGAGGGTTAACACAAGTGTGAGAAACGAGATTACAGGGCCTCCCGAGTTGAATCTCTTCGAACATATACAGCCGCAGTTCATAATGGAAAAATCCCTATAAGTGCCGACCAGTATTGCCAGTTTGGCCTCCATTTTTAATTTCCAAAACCTGAATTCGTGCAAAATGTCTGGTATGAATATAAAATTTCGAAATAAAAATTGAGGCCAAACTCTCAACCCTGGTGCCAACTGACCTAGATTTTTATAGTTCGTTTAGGTAATTAACCATTTGACTAAGGGTCACGAGATATAAGTCCCTTGAACTATTTGTATTCACATCCAAAAATTAAATTTTGCAACGAGAAAATATTTTGTAAATTGTGGTATGATTGAATATAGAGATAATTGCCAGTCCTAGCCATCAAACTGTGAATTTTCAAATTTTGAATTGAAAGAGGGAAAAATAGGGGTTTCAGATGCATTTACGGTTTCACTAAACATTACACGAAAAACGGACAGAGAAGAGCCACTATTTTCGAATAGTAGGTTTTGCCGAATTTATAAGAAAAATATTTGGTTTAAATAAGGCGACAATTATTATTTCGAAATAATGGTATTCTCTGACAGGGGTTTTTGCCCCGAGTGCCTTTGCGGTAATCAGGCTGTGGATGCGTTACCTGTTTAATGAAACAACCCCAATCATACCTACAGTTGTTATCTTTAACTAAAATAAGGTCTAAGTAATTCATTGATATCGTTCCAACTTTTCAGGTTGCATTTTTTTATGTATATTTTAAAAGTTTCAAATTTAGAATGGATAAAAATTGTACTATTTTATTTGCTTGCATTCAGAACGGAAAAATTAGCAACTGCTCTAAGTTATGCTTTGATATACATAATTGTTATGTAATTCGACAATTATAAATTATGCTAAATAACTATATCAATTAGAAAAGGAACAGCTTATCTAAATTTAGTGGAATCTAACGAAGTCTCCAGGAGAAATATTACAGACGACGCATTTTAAATGCATTCTCTGACATTGACATATGTAAATAACTTCAAATTCTGACTTAAAATAGCATTTAACATAAGTTCTGTGGCTTAGTCTTCGGTTTATGTCTCTGTTATAGCCTAAGCATTTGGTAAACCGCGTCAATTAAATTGCATCTAGATTGAATTAATTTAAAATGAACTTTACTTAAAGCAATTTCTAGGCTTTCTATAATGAATAAATTAAGGTTTAATGCACTGATCTTTGTGTTTTAGATGAAAGTGTCCAGTGTAAATTACTGAAATTCTGAGAAATTAGTGAAATATGAGATAACTGCTGAGTTTAACATGGTAAATTAAATAAAATTTAAGGCATCAGTACAAAAAAGTATATGTATATATATAATTGACATTTCTTTCAAAAACAATGACAGCACTATGTTAAAAATTTTCAAAAAATTATGTTTCTGGTTGGACAGTATTGGTGTCTGTTTAATTGAGCCGCAAGTATATAGAAAAGAGTAGTTTACCCCTGAAACTTCGCCTTTGTTGCCTCTCGCAGTAGTATTTATAAAACTGCCAACTGTTACATTTTTATTTATTTGGCACCACTCTTTTACTAGAATTTTTTCTAATATAATATATCACCAAATATTACCATTAAATACTAATTACTGCCTGTTTCAAATGTCTGGTACTAATAAACATTTCTTTTAAATTTTCAAGGTTCTAACAGTCAGTGAGATTATTCCCATAACAATTTTCTTACGTTTTCTAATGACGAAATGCAATTTCAACTTTTCGTTGTACTGACTACAAAAGCAAAGTTTTTTGCAGGAAAGTAAAGTTTTTTCATGTTTTTACGATAGAACCATTTAGAAAATGATATTGATTACACATAAACAAAAATTGTGTTACGTTGTGTAATCATTGCACATATTATAATATAAATACTTTAAATACGAAAACATGAAGTAGAGCAGGTCACTAAAGGATAATTAATGTGGAATTGTCAAATGAAGGCAAATTAACTATCCATATATAGGTAAAATTTGCTAAAAATAAGTTTTGAATTCTGTCAAAACCTCTATTGGACGTCGTATTTGGACTGAACTAAATTTTACTTTATTTTGTGGTGTTAGAGTATTGCAAATTATAGCCATATACAGGACAACACATAACGATATGATTTCATTGCCGTCTGTAGATAATAATTTTCTGAAAAGCGTCTTTAGTTGTGTTAAGCTTTTTCAGCTGAATTAAATTTTAGTGTACTATGTGGCGTGTATGAATACGTCACCGATCACTGAAGTTTCTTACTGAAAGTATGTTTTTAGTCTGTGATTAACAGATTCAATACAATAAAGTATTCTGTCTGGTGTATAAAAAATTAAATAAAAATCATGTATAAGGCTGCACATAATATTTGGTTTACATGATCGTCAGTGCAGGTTAATTACTAAAACTTAGTTTTCGAAAAGTGTATGCTTTTTTAAAAATTCTTTATTTAAGGGGTCTCAGAACTCTTAAAGCTTCAAAATTTTTGAAATTATATTTTTTAAAGATGTTAAACTCCTAGCTCTTCTCAACATATTGGGGTAATTGTTTCCTTGAAATTCCATTAGAGCAGATGATATGCCAGATAATTATACGAGCTCAATAGCTGAATCGGCGTTTCCGAAATTTTGAAATCATTTTTCTGCAAATGACGTTTTTGGTCATAACGTGCAGAATATCTCAAAAACTTCTGAATATTATTTCATGAAATTTTCAAAACATATGTTTCATGTTAGTCTGCATAATCTGAACCTAAAATTTCCTTTTTATTCCCCCCCCCCCAAAAAAAAAAATCAAAATTGTAAATACAACTTTGTTTTAAAAATATAAAAATGCTTTATATACAAACTTATTTAGGTTCAGAGTAATTATTATAAACTGAAGTATAAGTATGCAACAAAGTTTTCATTCTAGTAACAAAATTTATTTTGAAATTCTGCGCGTAAACTGTTATACCAATTTTCTTCTCTTCAAATATCTGACAGTTTGGAGCCCCCTGTAAATGCGAATTCTGCATCTTTTTATTTTTTTAAATACATGAAATGAAAGAACATATTTATATCTTTCATTCCCAATAAAAATTATGTTTTAAAATCATATACATTTTAGATATTAAATGTTGAAAATGGTCTTTTATTTTTATTTTTTTCCAATTTTTAGAGTCCTGAGACCACTTAAGAACCTTATTTAGACAGAGCTTTTATTTAGATAATGGATTTGTAAATAAAGAGGAGGAGACATATAGTACCAGTTGAGAGTAAAGTAACTGAGAAGGTTGTCACAAGATGTCAGCTGCTTCTTTTTTTTTTTTTTTTTTTTTTTTTTTTTTTTTAACAATTTGGAAAAATGGTTATTGTCCTCGGTCAGGGTAGGAAATCAAAAACATATCTGAAGCGTTTTATTAATTGACTCCCGCATTTTATTCGTTTTCTGATTGGTCAATACAGTAATCTGTATTTTCCCTTTACTTTCAACAGAGATGGACAGTTCTGTTGCCATTATGACAAAAAAATAATAAAAAATACAAAAAAAAAGAGTAATAACTCAGAAACAAATTAAGATACAGCTTTCAAACAAATTGCATTTAAAAATAATTTTTTTTCTCTATACGACGGTGTAAAAAGTAATATTGTGGGATGTTTAGAAGTTTAAAAATGAAATTTCATTTAAAATTGGTCCAGGAATATTAATGTTTAATCCATAGCGTACGTAATGTATAACCAGCTCCGTAGAAGTTTAAAAATTTACAGTACTGAAAATTGTAAAACTGAAATTTCTTTTAAAATTTGTTCATGATGGGTCCAGGAATGTTAATGTTTAATTCATGGCGTACGTAATGCATGATCAACTCCGTGCGATTTTTTATGTCTTAAATTTTAGTCATTGAAAAAATCATTTTCCAAATGATCGTTGTAATTTGTTAAATTGTATTTTTTTTTTTTTTTTTTTTTTTTTTTTTTTTTTTTAACATCGGATCAGTAATTTCGGATTTGAGCGGAAGCAAACATCCACTAGTAAATCTTGACGTAAAATTTCTCCTTATTTTTGCGGCTTATCCATTGAAAATTTCTCATAAGTATATGGTAAGAATTTCTATTCGTTTTTACTGAAGGACAATAGCCCAGGTATTATAGTCTCTTTTACTGGCATTGACTGGAGGTTGGTTAGGTTGTCACAATATGGTGGAAAGCCAGTTACTGACTGTCACAATAAGGTGCCATAGTGACTGACTACCGCCGAAGTAAATTTCCACCAATAAAAATGAATATCTCATTTTGGCCACAATTATAATTGAAATTCTGCATAAATAAAGCGTTTAAACAAATAGAAATTTTCTATTCAAATTTACTGGTGATGATTGTTCCGCCACTGAGAAACCAGTTACAGTTGAGGATACGTCATTTTTTTCTTTATCCATACCCTCATAGCATGCATGGTCACGGTGACGTCGTTGTGACGTCACTGTAAGTCACTGTGGTCACGTCACATCTGTGACCAAAATGCCACCACTCAGTGATGTGACATTGTGACTGAGATGTGAACTTCTTAGAAAACTTTAAAAAATTACGAAAATTCTTTAAAACATGTTATTTACTGTAAAATTATATTTTTCTGGCAATTAAAAAAAATTGTGACGTCACTGTTATGTCACTGCTATGTAACGTACGGCACGTCACATATGTGACAAAAAAACCACCATATTGTAAGTCACAGTGTGACAAAAATATGAACTTCAAAAATCTTTGAAAATGAAGAGAAATATTTTAAACAGTCACGAGTTACAGCGGCATAAGGAATGAAAATATATTAGTGGATAGCAAATGGTAAATTCTGTCACTAAAGGGGAGGGGGGGCATAATAAATAAAGTGCACGATACAAGCATTATTAAACTAAATTTTCAGGCTATATTTTATCAATTTGATATCTAAGACAGTGAATGTATACTTTTTCATGATTTCAATTTTATCTAGCATTTGGATAATATATTTAGAATTAGGAATATTAAATTTATACACTTTACATATTTAGTTTGCTGGGAGGAAATTTCTTTCTTTCTTTCTTTTTTTACCAACCAGGATTATTCGAAACACTTCTGTGGTTTCAAACTAAAAATTTTCTATTACAGTTAAATCTGCACCTTTTAATGAGCACGTAGACAGAGTCTTCAGAGTTTTGTCATCTATGCATTTCTTGCTTTAGAATATTTTTATAATTTGTATTCAAGTCATAAATTCTACTTCTTTCAGACTTTGTTAATAAAATTAGCATTTTCCGAAAATAAAAGAAATATACAAAATTTGTGCAAAACAAACTTTACTTAAAAAAAAAAGAAAAAAAAGGGGGGGTGGTCGTTATTACCATTAAATTTATTTTTACACCTTTTAAAAATTTAAGCAATGTTTTATCTATTAAACTCTAATTATGAATATTATTATTATAATTATTTAGAAAAAAGGAACTTTACAATGCATTTTAACTTGAATTATTTGATACGGATAAAAAGAAAAGGTTAAATACATTGGACATTTCTTCAAATACAAAATTTTAATTAACGATACTTTCAGAAAATTGCTGCGCATTCAAGTTCCATATTTCTTGTATACAAAAACAAATAATCTGTAACAGACCACCTGCTTGAAAATCGTCTGCCCACAGAAAAATAAATATGAGAAGACGCGGGAAATAGTTCACTGTTTTTAAAACATCACCACGTCTACAACACTTTAAGATAAGGAAATGACCATTTTAGGATACACGGATATTAATGGAACGTATATATAAGTCTTATTTAATTTAAATATTTTATTCCTGATTTGTATAGTATGAGTTAAATAGTTTTATGTTATATTTGTAAGAGACTGATCTTTAACTGTCAGAAGCGATATTTTCCAATTCGATAACTGTAAAGAAAAATATCTTAATCTGCCATCGCTTGAAAAAAAAAACTGCGCAGAGACTGATTCATGCCTACATTCATACTGGAATTAATATAAACATTAATTTACTCTTACTTGAGACTGAACATTTATGGAACGACAATGATTTGGAATTATTTTATCGGCTTCTTACCATTTTTTGATTAGTAACACTTATAGTTATTATTATTTTGGGGTTAAATATGATGTTCGATTATCATGAGATTACGAAACTGTTTCAGATTAGAAATTAACAATATACTGGGAAAATGTATTTTTACATATTACAATAGTGAAACATTTGAAAGAATTTTCTTTTAGTGCTAATAATATTTTAAATTATCTTTTAAAATCCCAAATCTTCAAACCAATGTTTTCAGATTTAACATTTGCCAAAATTATAAAATAATAGGAATTCCTTATACCATATGGAAATATTTTTGAGATATTGTTAAATCTAATAATGCATTTATCTATTGTAGTTTGCTGTTGTTTAATAGTACAATTATAAATACTAATTATTATTTTTAGTGTTTTTCAAATTGGTATATTTATTTTTTTTAAATTGTATGTAAGCATTTTTTCTGTTTGTGATTTTAATCAAACATTCAATTATAGACATTCTGAATCGGTTATTAAAATTTCTTCTTTTGTAAATTCATTTTCTACGTTTATGATACGCGTAATTATTGGCACTAAAAAGTAAAATATGATATTTAAGCACTGAAATAAAGTGTTTTTCATGCCTGATAGGAAGTTATAGATTAAACTGCTTTAGAATATATTTTTTTAAAGTTCATATAATACAGGATACATAATATAGGACACAAGTTGAAAAGTGCTTATGACTTCGTTTTTTCTCTCCGTCTGTCCGTCTAGCAGTCTGTCCGCACTCTAACTCTTGAAAATATACTCGGACTGCCCTGAAATTTTTGGATGTTATTAACGTTTACCATAGCGCGGTACCTATTTGTAATGAAGTTTTTAGCATGCTTTGTTCATTTACAGGGATAGCCAAAAGTTTTCCGTTACATTACGGCCTATGAGAAAAAATCGTTTCAAATTATTTTTAATGATTTTACGCACGCTTTCAAACAGAATAAAATTTATATGCATTTATGAAGTGCACTAAAATATGCATTCTGTTGACTATGCGATGCAAAGAATAGTTCTTGTTCATTTACAGGGCTAAAAAAGGAATTCAAATACATAATGATATAGGGGTTGAGGGAATTGTTTGCGGCATACTTTAATTATGTTAATCTATTTCATCTATAATGAAATTGATATATGTCGCTGAGGTTTACATAATTATTTCATGTATAATACGAATAATACGTATATAGCATTTACAGGGACACACAATATATTTCAGATACTATATTGTATCCGAAGTACTGTTCATTAGCGACGATTGCTGGAAATGTATTTTTAATTATGATATGCGCTTTTATGATTCACTATATTTATGCATAGTATATGGTGTATATAAAGGCTATAATTCCTATACAAGGCTACACAAAAGTATTTGTAAGGATTACTGGGTATGGGCGCAAATGCTTAAAGGTGGTTTTTAAATGGGTTATGCTTTTTTTCGCTGAACTGCATTTAATTTACCAAGAAATGTTTGTAGAATATAGATAAAATGATATACAGGGTCACGTAAAGAATTGGATACATGGCCGTCTATATATTATAATTTCTGGAAATGTGATTTCAGCAGTTTTAAGAGTGTCTTAGTTTGAATTAAATTTTAACTAAATAGTGGCGTGTAATAAAGATTCTAGGTAAACTACAGGGTTGTACAAAAGTATTCAAGTATGTTTCCCTACATTAGTATAAATTGCTGAAAAAGAATTTCAACCTGTTAGGCGTTTTCTTGCTAAACTAAATTTTCTCATTACATAGTATATATACACTTAAAAAATGGGTACTCAATTTTAAATTCGTCACATACTCAAAATAGCTCCGATCCAAATGTACTCAAAGTTGAGAAACACATGTACTCATTTTTTATTCTATGGTTGCGATCAAATATGAATCGTTATGTACTGCCCCCCCCCCCCAAAAAAAAAAAACAAAACAAAAACAACCTAAAATTTAAAGTAAAAATGTACTGACATTTATTTCCCGTTCAAAGTTCTCAACAAGAAATGTTTAATTGATTATTTATTAAGAAAAATAGCAAAATTCTTAACAAGATACTCAAATCGAATATTTTAAGAGCATTATTTCCAAGCACTTTTAAATTATTTTTAACATGCTGTGCATAATTTAATATTTGCATTAATAAAAATCATTTATGCCGCCATAAATGAAATGAACCATTACAGGGTACAAAACTATTCGTTTGTTTGAGTTTGATAACATGTGATGTTTCAAAATAGAGAAAGCATAGGTTCATTTTTGATCCAAAAATATTCAATTCGATATGAGTACGTCGGTTTACTCATTTTTGAGTACTTCATTTTTTTCAGTGTATCAACCTACAGATCAAATACAGGGCTGTTCAAAAGAATTTGAAAACATATTTGGCTATGGACGGTAACCGCTGAAATCAGTTTTTCAAATGTTTTATGCGTTTTCTGAAATGTTTACTTAGTTATCTTATTTACGTCATTTCCCTAAATTACGATGTCTTGTTAAAGCATTCAGAAAGTGTTGGAAAATATTTTATAATCTATGCTTAACGCATGATTTTTCTTACTCGTTTTTTTTCTATTTCCCAGATTAGTCTTTTCCTATAAAACATACCAAATCTATTTAGCTCATATTCACAAAATACAATATACACGGAATAAAAAAATTAAATAAATATCGCTTATCATGCCGCTCTATAAATAATAGTTGTATTAATATCCGTTAGTCTCCATGTTCGTATTTGATAAAGCAATGACAAATCACAACAAAATAAAAAACTTACACATTCTAAATATCAAGCTTGAACTCAATATAAAGCATAGAACTTAATAAAAAATATGTCAGTTGATAAGCATTGTTTTTTAAGTGGAAAAATTTAAAATGTTTTAGAAGAATAGGACTCCAAAATAGCGATATTTTGCAAGAAAGTACGGTAAAAAGATTAGATTTTATATTTACAGCAAAAGTTTATTTTAAAATTCATCGCTGTATTAATACTTAGAAATTTTTCCAGAGAGAATCATTCGCCTTATATACAATATTTCAAATGAAAATCAAATATCAAATTAATTGCTTAAAAGGCGCAAAGGCCAACATAGTGAAAAAGATTCATGCCGGGACTCGAACCCGGGCCATCAGTATAGCACACTGACATTCTACCGACTAAACCACATGGAGCGAAGCCCAGCCTGTAAAATTTCTCACTATTACATGTTGGCAAGGCACAAGATGGAATATTTATCGTGAGCCACCGACATGTGGTAAACACGAAACTTAATTAAATCCAGCATCGATTGAAACTATATTAATAATTGGAAATTTTTCCAGGGAGAAACATTCGCCTTGCGTACAACATTTCAAATTAAAATTGCCTTTTAAGCAATTAATTTGAAATTTGATTTTCATTTGAAATATTGCATGCAAGGCGAATGGTTCTCTCTGGAAAATTTTCCAAGTATTAATATAATTTCAATCGATGCTGGATTTAATTAAGTTTCGTGTTTGCATCATGTTGGTGGCTCACGCTAAATATTCCATCTTGTGCTGCATTTGTAGCCTTGCCAACATGTAATAGTGAGAAATTTTCCAGCCTGGGTATCGTACCATGTGATTTAGTCGGTATAATGTCAGTGCGCTGTACTGATGGCCCGGGTTCGAGTCCCAGCATGGAATCTTTTTCACTATTTGCGTCTTTTAAGCATTTAATTTGAAATTTGATTTTCATTTGAAATCACAGTGTTTATGACAAGTTCGTCACAAATGACACATATTTCACAAATTGGTCACAGTGTGACTTCAAAGCATTATCGCTTTCGTCACAGGTTCGTCACAAATTTAATGCCAAAATAGTCACAAATGACACACTTTTCACAAATTTGTCACACCGTGACTTCACAGAGTGGCCACAATGTGACGTCACAAACGACCTCTAAAATGGCCATAACGACCTCGCATTCTACTCACTATGACGTCACATCGACGTCACGTAACGTCACATCGACGGTCACAAAATCACAGTGTGACTTCACAACGACATCGCCGTGACGTCATCATGCCTTACGGGTAGTTCCATGATTTATGTACCTCCATTCATCATGTCATCATGGGAATAAAATAAGTTTCGTAAAGCTATTATGGTAGTATTGAGAAATGTTTCATAATTTCTGCTTGACCCACTGACTTTTTTTTGTAATGCAACACTTTGTAACATGAAAACATATGCAGTTATTTCTGTTATTCTTTATGTAATAGCCTTTCAGAAGATATTTGTTTAGGCAGTACAACATATCATTCGCTCAAAGGAAATACGAAACTAGACTTGTCCTATTCATTTATTAATCTACTGATGTCAACTTGTTTACATGGATAAAGGGAAAAAACAATAAATCACACTCCGAGTAAAAGAATACATCTTCCTTGGAATATCATTTTACCTTTTACTTCATACAATATTTGCTATGTACGTTATTTTATAGGAAATAGCTGGAAGGAAAACATAAATAAAAAGCTGCAGGATGAATATATTTCGCCGAAATTAGCGACTTTACATTATTGTGTGTAATTTCGCTCACATTGTAAGCAAGCATTAAGTAAATAAAGGAAAATCAATTAAAATTTATTTTTTTAAAAAGCTGGCAAGTTTATAGGAAAATACAAAGTTATTGTTTTCCATTTTAGGGGTTTCCAATTATGGCCGCCGTAGAACATTGATTTCTGAAAAGTTAGTATCGTCTTCTTTTATCCTAGAACATTTAGCTCTTTTAAGTCATATCAATGAGATTTATTTTGATGTAATTGACATTTACAATATGTGGAATATTTATCGTACCTTGGTCTTACGCAGTGAACATAATTTTCGAACACATAATAAAAAAAAAACTGTTGGATTAGTCGTATATGCGTTTACTTAGTTTACGGATTCAACACTTTAGGCATTTATATATAATATACGTGCACAAATGGAGAATTTTTGACAAGAAATTGGTATTTTCGTACAACCATATGATATGATTTTTATTTTTGTAATTTTTTTAATCATTATTTCACACAGTTTTTATGAACAGAAAATTATACAAAAATTCCCAGCTAGGCATCTTTAGTATGTATACAACTTCAGTTAATTGCATGAAAGTCAGTGCAGCAGTTTTTGAGAAAATTGGATTTTATAAAAATAGAAAAAACATTTTTATCTCATAAAATATCCATATTTATAAGATGATAATAGGGGAAATACAACGTCAAATAGGTAGCCAAATCAGGGGGGAGGGAAATCAGGAAATTTGATTGAAAGGCATTTTTCCAATGCTTATCCGGTTATTCCCTTTATTATCTCCATATACTTCAGTAAAATACATATATTTACTTACATTTTTAGACTGCATATAATTTGTTAGTATTTATTACCTATAATCATTAAACAATAAGCCTATGCCTAACTTTGGGTCGGCTCAAAGTTATACTGAAAATAAGGTAAAATGGTAGTGCCTTCTAATTTTACATTTTACTAACTATTAATAAATACATAATCGCAAAATATTAACACAGTTATAACATTTAAATAATAATATGTCTCATAAATGAGTATATTGTTACTTACTAAAAAAATTTAACTATATTATAACAACTTAAAAACAGTATTCAAATTTCACTCTAAAACAGTATTTCACAATAGTTGGATGATGCAATTAATTGTGTATAATGTTGCCAATTTATATTCTAAAATAAAGAGCAGAAAGCCCAATTTATAACCTTAACCCTCTACTGCCCATGGTAGCATATTTGCTACCATCAGCGTTCACGATTTAATGGATTTTTTTATTTAGATACTCTGTATTCACATCAGAAATTTAAAATAGGAATTTAAAATAGAAATATTTAATTTAACTAACAGCAGACATTTCGTTTTTAACTAAACAAAAAGTTTCTGTTAGTTTTTCTGGTATCAAATCCGATTTTCTGAATTAAGCAATTTCTGGAATGTATTCTTCCCTGGGAATTAGAGGGTTAACAACAGAATGTAGCACTGAAGTTTATCCAGCCTTTTGAAATCAAACATATTGAAAATTAGGAAGTGACACAAAATTACACCAAAGCTACCCTGAATGACTGTTATAAAAATGATGCAAGTGGAATTTTGTTTTCTTTATAGTCTGGTAAATTTTTTTATCAAAATGAAGTGTTATAAAACATATCTCACCGCCCGTCAAGAGGTTAAGTGGTCATTTAACCCCTTGGGGACGAGCGACACGTATACGTGCCGCATGAAGCGCTCAGAATCCTTGTTTTTTCTCACCAGTAAAATTTTACTGTAAAATTTGCCTTACTTAATCAGCGCATTTTCTCGATTCAAGAAGACACAAATTTCTGTTTTTAAAAAACGGTGACAAAAGATTAAAAAATTTCCTAAAAGGCTCCCGTCTTGAAGGGGATAATGTATGTGAAAACTGGAGCATGATAACTGGCCGTCAGAAAACCTAAGCTGATTAAAAAAATGCTAAATTAAATTCAAATATTTCTGCAATAAAACTAAAATCAAAACTAGAAAACAGGAATTGCGCTTTTTCGGAATTTACTATCGTACCCGATGAAATACAAATATAGATAGCGCAAAACCATGGAACTATAATAAAAAGGAACTGACTTAACAGAGCAAAAACTACCGAACTGAATGGTCTGAAATTTTAAATATATAATTTTTCCAAAATTTTGTCGAGTCATTTCAAATTTTAAGAAACTCGGATGTATAGTTTAATTACAGGGACAGTCAAAAGTTTTCCTTTATATTACGACCAATGGGAATAAATTATTGCAAGTGCATTTTAACACTAGAACCGCCGGAAATTTTATTTAAGCGTTGTAAATTATTTTATACCGGAATTTTTATTTAAAAATGTTTCACTTATTAATTTAAGTTATTTCTCCGTGGCAAATTTTAAACTTATTTTAGAAAGACATTTTTCGTGAGAATCTAAATATTTTTACTTGGTACCGGTCAAAATAACCGCTGCGGCGGTTCTAGTGTTAATGATGTTACAGCCTTCCGAATGGTCTGAAATTTTAAATATATAATTGTTGCAAAATTTTGTCGAGTCATTTCAAATTTTATGAAAATCGGATGCATAGTTTAATTACAGGGACTGTCAAAAGTTTTCCGTTACATGACGGCCAATAGTAAAAAATTATTTCAAGTGCATTTTAATGATGTTATAGCCTTTCGAACAGAATGAAATTGATAGGCACTTATGAAATGCTCTAAAATATACATTCAGTACAATATGCGGTGCAAAAAAAATTATAAAACTAGTTATAGTACAAACGCACCTCATTTGCCATGTTTGACGAGCAATTTCCAACTTGTTTTGTGGTTCTTAGAGTAGAGTTAGTTAGGATTGGCTACCTTATGCTATGATTTTTCTGTGCTCGTGGTACCATACTACCTCTACATTCTCCGTTCTTTACCTACGCCAGTCTGTGAAATAACATCGAAGTGTAGGGCAACCAAATATATTTGGATGCTCTATGCGACCATTTTCTGGAAGTTATATCGAGCCTCGTGCTCTCAACTGTGGAAGGGCCCCGGGACTCCACCAGAGCTTCTAAATTATACTTTTAGGCCTTTCATTGTTTAAAAATTCATCTTTTTGTTCCATTTTCATATTTAGTTGGAGGTTACGCGCGACTGCGTTTTCGCAGGGGCTTGATTACAGCTGGAGGAAATTTCCACCAGTAAATTTAAATAGAAATTTTCTCCTTATTTAATCGTCTTATTGATGCCAAATTTCAGTTATAAATAATGGCAGAAACAGCTATTCATTTTTACTGGTGGAAGTTCACTTTGGTGGTCATCAGGCTCTGCGTTTCAGCCATATTGTGACAACCAAGATAACCTCCTGTTAGTGTCAGTGAAATAGACTATAATACCTGGTCAAACTGACACCAATAAAAACAAATTGAAATTTTTACCACGTTTCTGAGAAAATATTTTCATGAATAAGGCGCTTAAATTAGACGAAATATTCTATTGAAATTTGGTGATGGGATATTTGTCCTGGCGTAATCAGAAACTGTTGATCCGATTTAAAACACAGCCGCCATCTTATTACAATCTCCTCAGTTACTTCACTCGAACTGGTAGACAGTACAATATATGTCCCTTCCTTACTCCATTCATAAAACCTATTTCAATTTTAAGACTTAAAATACACGCTTTTATTTTATATAAATAAGTCATTTGCTTCTTCTGAAGAATTCCACATTTATAAACCAGTCTTAAACGACATCTATAGAAAAGTATGCATTTCGTCACTATCGCGGAATAATACATGATCTTAGCAAAACGCGTTGTCGTCATTTAAGAAACTCGACAAAAAAATCGCTATTCATATGCTTTTATTTGTAACACTATTATGTGTACCGAAAATTAAATATAATTTATGATAGCACTTTGTTTTATCAGAAATCATTCATTATATTTTTTCAAAACTCCGAAAATGTTATTACACACATATTAATAAAATTGTATTGTTTCAGTTTTTTGATATGAAGTTATTAAATGCGGAGAAAATAATTTTTATAGCAGACGATATTCTTTGCATAGCACGTATTTTAATAATATCCCCCCCCCCCCGTTTTTATGAGTAAATGAACATAAAAAGATATAGTGATCTATTATTTTACTTACACTTTCTACAGAAATAGAGTGTTTCAGTTGCCACCATTACTGAAATGAGATTAAAAACTAAAAAACTAAAATTTTGTATCCGAAAAATGAATTGAGATGCAGTTTTCAAACAAATTGCTTTTAAAAGAAGTTTTTCCCTATAAGACGGTGTAAAAATTGAAAATATGCTATGTTTAGAAGTTTTAAAAAATTCATTAGATTACCAGTTTTTAACCGTACAATGATACACCTGCTTCGTTTTAGGAATGGCTCCTTATAAACGTTATTTTTTAGTGACGTCACTTTAACAGTTGTCTGAAAAAAAAATAGCCTATTGGGAGTAAATAAATTGTAACATTATTTGTAACTTATAAAAATAATCCTCTAGAAGTTAAGGGATAGGCATTCTTAATCTACATAGTCTGGATACTTTATGCTTTTTAGAACTATTTTTTGAATAGAAATATTCCAATTATGTAATCACAAATTTATACCGATTTAATAAGACAAAAATAATCTATTGAAAAAAAGTTGTAAAAAACAAATAGCTTGAAAATTAGGAACCAGCTTTTTTTCTAATAGACAGATTACATATTTTCTTTAGAAATATCTCCTCAATTATGCTTGCATTTCATTCTTTTCAATATTTTTATTAACCCATTTGTGCCTGAATTTTTGTTTTCTCAAATTTTTTGGTAAAATCACTTTAAAATGTTGCAAAATGAACTGGAAAATATTTTTAAAAAATTAAGCTTAATTTTTTTGTATTTATTTGATAAAATGTAAAAGAACTAAATATGAGTATTTCTAGTAGAATAATATGCATAATTATATATTTTGCACATATTTATATTTAAAATGTTTTTAAATTGTATATTATGTACTATAATTAGTATTTTAATGAACTACAAAAAATAAATATATTTATTTCTTGTAGAGACTAATAACTTTATAACTATTATTAACAATAAAATAAGAATAACCGTATTGCAGGCTTAATAACAATTTATTTCATAAATATCTTCGAAAGGAGATTGTATAAATAACTGTCTCCTAAATTTCTAACAAAAATATGTGCCCATTTGTGCCTAGAACCCTATATTTTGTACATTACAAAAATGCATAAAAAATAGGCTTGAACGTTTAATTTCGCAATTTAAAAAAATTCGTATTTCAAAAAAGTTCACAAGCTAAGATTATAACTTGCGATTTTGGGTCCATGATAGGAAAAAATACAAATAAACATACTTTTTACATTTCGCCCTCTTGAAAAATTAAAAATCTATAAACACCGAAAAAAGCCTTAATTTAAGCAAATAAATATCCAGCTTGTGCTGTCATCTCTTGGTTACAGATAAAGACATTTATAAGTAATGATTTCATGCAATATTCATGTTATAAAGGAGAAGAAAATTATACAAATGCATTAAAATTTGAAACGTCCCAAAATGGGACGCTAGGCATAAATGGGTTAATGATTCCTGAAGAAAGTAATTAACATTATTTTTCAATTGTTAGTTTTCCTTAGTATTTTTTACTTGCTAAAGATAAAAGAATTACAAGGTATTCGAAAGTCACAAGAATGATTTCAATGGAAACTTATTTTTTATCGAAAGAAACATTTTTTAATTTAAAAAACGTATGAAACTGGCAGGTTTATAAAGAACTCGCAGAGTTAACGGGAAAAAAAAGAAAAGAAACTCTTGGACATTTTTCTCTCATTATATATCTATGCTTTTGCGTGGCATTTTTAAAGTTAAAATGGTTTAATAATTCTGACTTAGAGAGAAACACTAAGTCGTAGGGAAATATTCGTTTCTAAAATATTAACACTTTGCACTCGTATGTCCAATCTGACTTGGACATCATCGTTCTTTGCAAAATTTGTTTTTAGCGCCAGTAATAAAGGAAAATAAAATGTACCTTATTTAATTAGACATTTTTGAAAATGTGTACGGGGGGGGGAGCAGGGGACGGGGCGTTCGGGGCGCTCCTTCGGGACAGGGGCGTTTTGCGAAATTTTTAATCTTTTGTCACCGTTTTTTAAAAACAGAAATTTGTGTCTTCTTGAATCAAGAAAATAGTCTGATTAAATAAGGCAAATTTTACAGTAACATTTTACTGGTGAGGAAAAACAAGGATTCTGAGCGCTTCATGCGGGACGTATACATGTCGGTCGTCCCCAAGGGGTTAAGGGAAACTTCTTTTGTAAAAGTGGTGTCAACCGAATAAAAGTTGTGTGAGAGATGCCTGAGTCGAAAGGGTTAAATGTATAAATTTATTTTATCACTTTGATTATGGATTGGAATTTATACGCCCCTGTAGATTATTTTTTATTATATTCGTACCACTTTTTGAAAAATAATTTCTGCCATAAGCTTATATTCAGTTATTTTAAAGAGAGGTATATCAGAAATGATTAGTGAAATTTGTCGTACAATTGAATACAAAAGTACACATAAATTAACGTCTGAATTCATTTTTATTAAGTGTAGATTACATATATTAAGACAGACTTGAACACAATCAATACAATAATACGACAGGTGTAAAAAATTGCCTGGTCCAGGACTAGGATGAATTTAGACGTTAATTTATGTGTGCTTTAATATATATTGTGGATCGATGAAATATTAATTTATTCATTGTATTTCCCATCATCCTGTATTGTCTGACTGCTAGCCGTTGACATTCCCCAACATGGTTTATTAGTCAGAAGTTGCCGAGCTAGGACGTCGGCCAGGGTAGCTATGTGGTTAAAGCAACAGCACAGTATGGTGTGGTTCGAAGTTCGAGTCATTGTCCCGCTATTTTTTCACTCCTATTGAGTTATTGTAATAATTGTGTTGAAGTCTGTCTTAATATATGTACTTTTATAAAAATAATCAAAGTTTTCATTCCAATTGTTTATTCCTATGTTATAAACATGGCAAGAGCATTTTTAACCCCTTAACAGTCGCTTAATATTTGGAAAACCATAAAAAATGTACCTTTTTTTTACACAAAATGAATAATTATAAGGTTTCTATATAAAATTTACAATTAGTTTTTTTAAGGCGAAAAAAAAAAGATGTTATAGAACAAATTCACATTTGTGGAAAAGTCATCATGCGAGAATTCTGTGTTTTAATGTTTGTTTTACACCATACAAATTAATGGGAATAACACGTTTATTTTTCACATCTTAGATCTTTATTTATCATCATCAAACAATTTTTTACAAATAATATTTGAAATAATATAACACACATTAAATTCTGATTATCAATATTTTTGTTTGAGTGTGATATCTTTCGAAACCTGCAATACAAAGCCCAACACCTCAATCAGCGCCAAAAACTAAACTCAAACTCTGATATTTAAAGACTTCACACCGAAATGCGAGTTAAATTTTTCCGGTTTCAGAAGTTTTTCCAGCAATAAACACCCAGCCCGTGATATTGACGGGAGAAAGAATTAAGGGGTTAAGAAACTTTTTTTTTATATCTGTTTAGTATTTTCTTGTTGTTTTCTTTTATATATCATACTAATGTGTGATAAAAAAATAAATAATTAATATACAAACGTAATAATTTTAATTATTTCAGAGCTAAAAATATTGTTGATAATAATGTTGTCAGAATCTACAGAGTCATATTGTAAAATCATGGCCAAGTTTCCTCGCGTAACCTAAGTATCTTTATTTGTTCTAGTCATTTAAAACGAATTTTACTGTATTCAGTACACAGCTATTTCGTGCTCGATTTAATATAGATTTCAAACCGATAATGCTGCGTTTTATCGTGTTGATAATTTATGACTAACAGTATTTATTTGCTAAAATTCCGATAATGGAAGATGAAAAAAAAAAATATTTTTTTTCGTATTTTCGATTTTTTTTTAAATTTTTTCTTTCTTTGTATCCCAAACACTACCTTCACACCAAATTTCGAGTTTCTAGGTCTACAGGATGTAAGGTTAAACGATACAACTGGGCCATGAATTTTCAATGTGACTCTGAAAATTCTGGCAATTCAGCTTCAAAAAGCTAATATTCATTTGAATTAAAATCTGAACTTTTGTAATTATGTTCAGTTAGGTTCCCTCTGCCAGACAGAAATGCTCAAAATTACATTTTAATATTTAAAAATATAAAATGTATATATACATTTCTTCTTTATTTCTTCATGTGCCCAGTCGTCCCATAAAAATGGGGTAGGTGGAACAGGAGGGTCTGTGTTCCACACGCGTTTATTTATTTTTTCATATGGTATATCAGGTCTGTTTCAAAAAGTGTAAACTACTTTTAATCCAGGCAGATCATGCAAATTATATATCAACTAAAGAGCGTTGTAAGGGAAATCTTATCTGTCAATGTGGCTAAAAAAAGCACTAAAAGTGAAAATATTAGATTTATTTATACCAAAAACATAAAAATTAAGTAAGTACTTACGTACTTTAGTATCGGTAATAAGTATAAAAGTGTTACATGGGTATTTTAAGGAAACAATTAACAAGGTAAATCTGTGAACAAACGGCTACGTAAGTACTTAAGTACTTCATCTGTAACGTGAAATTTCAAGGTTTGGCTATCTCGCTTTCATGCAGAAGGTACTTGTATTCGTAAAATGTTGAAATGATTTACAAGCACCAGTATTTACAAGAGAATTTATTTTTAAACAAATAAATGTATATATGCGCGTACTTAATAAAGGTGAAAATTTCATTATAATATTCAGGTGCCAGTGTGGCAATTAGAGATTAAAATTATGTGATGCATAACGGCATCACCGCCCTTCAAGGGGTTAAGAAATTTGGTTTGATACCCCCAATATGCTTTTTTTTTAAATTTTATTACGTAATTTTATAAGATATTCTATAATTTTCTTTATCGTGAGCAAACACAATGGAGAAATTTATTTCCCGTAGTAAGAGAAACTAATATATATCTATATATATACTATATACAGGGTGTTTCTAAACTCATGGTACATACGCTAGGGGGTGATAGAACACATCAAGACGAGTAATAGTGAATAGGAAACCAAGGGTCCCAAACGTCTTCCGAAGGAGATAGGCGCCTTTAAAGTTTAGGCACCAAAATTTCAAATGATTATAAAAAACGGAAAAATTGGTCGATTCGTTTGCGGTTTTCACTAAAACTATTCTTTATGTCAGTATTTTCTTGAAAATAAATTTTAAAGATACAGTTCAAAAAATGCCGATAGAGGGCGCTTTAGACTTTGGAGTAACCAACAACTATTTTTTACCGTTATTCTTTGTATCTCATTACATGCTTTCAAAAGCTTAGACTTAAACTTAAATTTTGAGCTCAAAATCTGAATCGTCGGGAGTGGTTAAGTAGCGTAAACTGAACTGTTTTCAGTAGTTAAAATTTCAAATGATTATAAAAAAACGGAAAAACTGGTCGATTCGTTTGTGGTTTTCACTAAAACTATTCTTTATGTCAGTATTTTCTTGAAAATCAATTTTAAAAATACAGTTCAAAAAATGCCGATAGAGGGCGCTTTAGACTTTGGAGAAACCAACAACTATTGTTTACCGTTATTTTTTGTATCATATTACATGCTTTCAAAAGCTTAGACATAAACTTAAATTTTGGGCTTAAAATTTGAATCGTTGGGAGTGGTTAAGTAGCACAAATTGAACTGTGTTTAGTAGTTAAAATTTCAAATGATTATAAAAGAACGGAAAAATTGGTAGATTCGTTTGCGGTTTTCACTAAAACTATTCTTTATGTCAGTATTTTCTGGAAAATAAATTTTAAAGATAAAGTTAAAAAAAACCGATAGAGGGCGCTTTAGACTTTGGAGTAACGAACAACTATTTTTTACCGTTATTTTTTGTATATCATTACATGCTTTCAAAAGCTTAGACTTAAATTTTGAGCTCAAAATCTGAATCGGTGGGAGTGGTTACGTAGCGCAAACTGAAATGTGTTCATGAATTGAAATTTGAACGCCCTCCTGAACACAGTTCAGTTTGCGCTACTTAACCACTCCCAACGATTCAGATTTTGAGCTCAAAATTTAAGTTTAAGTCTAAGCTTTTCAAAGCATGTAATGAGATATAAAAAATAACGGTAAAAAATAGTTGTTGGTTACTCCAAAGTCTAAAGCGCCCTCTATCGGCATTTTTTGAACAGTTTCTTTAAAATTTATTTCAAGAAAATACTGACATAGAGAATAGTTTTAGTGAAAACCGCAAACGAATCGACCAATTTTTCCGTTTTTTATAATAATTTGAAATTTTGTTGCTTAAACTTTAAAGGCGCCTATCTCCTTCGGAAGACGTTTGGGACCCTTGGTTTCCGATTCACTATTACTCGTCTTGATGTGTTCTATCACCCCCTAGCGTATGTACCATGAGTTTAGAAACACCATATATATATATATATATATATATATATTGACTATAATATAACTATAATATAACTATAATATAACTATTGAGGTAGCTGGATGATCCAGTTACCCCTGATACATGTCCCAGTTACCCCATTCTTGAAAAATTTATGGGGTAACTGGGACATCGGGCTTACATTTGAAACATGAAGTAAATATGTATAGATACATAATAATACTAATTTAGTTGTATGCCTAATCTATTTTTTTTTAAAAGATCGTTTAATAAAAATACTTAGAGTATTTTAATAAAAAGCCGAAGAAGTTCAATCAAATTGATGTTGTCTTAAAAAAAAAGAAACGTAACTTTTCGATAACCTATCACAACAAAGAGAGAGTTGTAGTCGAGTTGACACGTTGTTTTAGGAAGTAGAGGTTACGGTGAGTTGTTCACAAAAGCTAAAACTTAAAAGACATCCTCGGTTTTTTATAAAATAGCCTATGGTCCAGTTACCTCGATTGTCCAGTTACCCCAACTAACCCTACCTCAGATTTTTGATGATCGGTGAGTCAGTGTCTAAAAAGCGAAAAATGAGTTCATATATTTTCTGAACTAGAACCGAGAAACCGAGAAATCTGAGATAGGAACTTCGAAATTTAAACATTTGGTTCCGTTTGAAGAGTACTTTTTGAAAAACGAAGTTTCAATTTCCTGTGAAACTCCAGCATAAAGATATTAAGGTGTCAGTAGTACCCTGAGTTGCTTCCAGAAAAGGATGCTTACGGCTGTGTTTTCTCGACTTGGCAGGGGCACTGTCGTGCGCCCAGATTAAGTCTAAAAAATAATAACTTGGAAAGATAAAAGAAAACAATTAAAAAAAATCAAAATAAGAAAAGTACTGAAAGAAAACCAGAATTTGGGGAAAAGCCTGCAAGGATTTGACGGCTAACCTCAGCAGCCAATCAAATTGCAGAACCTGAAAAAAACTGGAAACTATTAAAAACGAGAGATTTTTAAAGAAAGTATATGAATTATTGTGCCAAATACATAAGCTGGAACAATGTCACAAAAATACGGTGAAAAATAAGAGAAAAAACATTAAAATGGAGGGAAAAAAGATAGATAACTAGATAACAGGAATTCTGCTTTTTCAGAATTCACTGGTACCCCCGACGAAAAGAAATATATATGTGTATAAACATAGATAGTAAAAAACATATTTCAGTTTTACGGCTTAAAATACACGCTTTTATTTTATATAAAATTACGCCATTCGCAACCGCTGAAGAATTCCACATTTACGATCATATCTTAAATAACATCACCGCCCCCTGTATACCAGGCCTGAGCGCTGACACAAAAATGGCGGCTGCCGAAGGCGGATTTTTTAACGTAGGTATGGTCCCTTAAATGTAGACACCAGCATTTTATAAAAGATTTCACTGACTGGTTTAATATCAGAAAAATAATTATTGGTACGAATGTTTAAGGGACCGTACATACGCTGAAAAAAAACCCGTCTTCGGCAGTCGCCATTTTTGTGTCAATGCTCGGGCCTAGTATTCAGGGAAGGTTACAACAACTACAGTTAAGTATGTATATTACATAACTATCGCTGAATATCCATCAAAAAGCTATGCGTCATTCAAAAAATTCGACAAAAAAAAAAAAAAAAAAACACGGCTATCTAATGATTTATATGCCTTCATTTGTTTGTAATATTAATTTAGATACTTAAAATTAATAAATTTAGTTTATAATAGCTCTCGGTTTTATCAGAAATTATTCACTTAAATATTTTTTAAAATAGCACGTTTTTTAATTACTTTTTTCTTTCAGTTGTTATAGGAAAATGGCAACACAAATATATAATTACTTTTTTCCTACTATTTTTGATTTGCTTTCTACTGAAATAGAGCACTTCAGTTGACAAAATTAAACAAATAGCGCTAAAAGCCACGAAAAAATTAATATTACAAAAATAAATTGAGATACAGTTTTCAAAGGAATTGCGTTTAAAAGTCTTTCCTCTCTCAATACTACGGTATAAATATTGAAAAGGTGCGATTCTTAGAAGTTAAAAAAATTGCAGTAGAAATTATCCCGTACAATGATATATCTGCTTTGTTTTACGGTTGGCTTATATAACGGAACGTTATTTTTCAGAGATAACACATTAATTGCTGGCCGAAAAAAATAGCATATCGGGGGCTAACAAGAGGAATTCTGCTATTTAAAAAAAGTTGTGAAAAAAATCAAGCAATCTGAATTTAAAAAAAAAAAAAAAAAAAAAAAAAAAAGTAGAGGACTAGCAACACGGATTCAAAGGTTTAATTGGATGATACTTGTTATTTAATTGGAGGTTTGGAGGTTTAATTGTACATATTTGATTAGTCCTTTACCAATATTTTTTTTTAAATTATTTTTTAACAAAATGACGGTCTGTCAAATTCGATGCGTCAGCTTTTATCAAAATGTCTGGCTTTGTTTTGTTTAAAAATATAAAAGGAATATATAAGCATATTATATATACACTTAAGCATAGATCAAGAACTGGGGAAATGCAAAAGCTTTTATTAAAACAGAAGTACTTACAATTAAACAGGTTCATAATTCACCAATATATTTTGGTTGCAGATGCAAAAAACATTTGTTACGAAAAAAATTTCTTTAATGTATCATTTTAATTTTTGTTTAAATATATAATAACTAACACATTTTTAGCCTTAACCAGCATGTTTGTAGGAGATTATTTGTGCACGAGTGTAAAAAAAATGCGCATAAAATATTAGTTCCATAGGATTGTTCTTTGGATTATCGATAATTTTAGGGCGTTCGTATTTATAAAGACGTGGCACCTATAGTTGTCGTCTGATCGATTCGTCCGTCTGTCTGTATGTCCATCTGTCCGCATATAACAGCGCAAAAAATACCCAACCGAATAGTTTGAAATTTACTATACATAATCGTTGAAGAATTTTGTAATTTCAAATTTTATGAAAATCGAATCAAAACTTAAAAATATATTAATGAATGTTTTCTATATTCTATTATATAATATAATATATAATTAATTCAATGAATCACAGGATAGGTCATGATTCTAGGGTGCCATGGCGATTTCGTCCTATTTAAGGTGGACTCCTATAATTTCCGTATTATTGAATTTAATATATGAGGCATTCTAAAAAAAATTTAACTTTCAGGAATAAAACTCTGGTGAAATTAAATTTAATAAAATAACATTTTAATCTTATAGACGAATGCTTAATGATTCAAAATGAAGAAAACATAGTCAGCAGCGACGGATTTTTTTGTTTAACTGAGGATTAATTTAAACATGCGAGTTTAATTTTTCTTACCATTTTGCCACTCTAACTTTTAATTTTCTTCTAAATTTTTACTTATAATGAATTTTCATAGAACCCCCAGAACATTCAAATAAGAAATAATAACAATGGGGTACTTTCAGTACAAAATTTTGGTTTAACATTGTCTTAAAGGGATGTTAAGGAAGGGACGGTAAGGAGATAGAAGGGGACGGTAAGGGAAAAAAGGGAGGGCAAGGGAAAAAAAGAGACGGTAACGTAAATTATCACCTATTGTTAGGCAAATCTTGTTAACCACTTGACGGGTCAGCAAAAATGTCTAAATATTAAATTCTCACCGGAATAATCGAAAAATTTTATTTTTATACAACGAGAAGCTATTTTTCAATGATTTTCCCCCAAAGTTAAAACTGTAAAATTTAGTTAACGTTTTTTGGTGAGAATCTTCTTTAAATTAGGTGGAATATATTTTATCCCACCACCCCTCAAGGGGTTAAGAATAAGCGATTGCCACAATGTTCATTGATTTTCAGCAACAGTTATTTACATTGTATTAAATAATAAAAATAATAATAATTTACCTAGAAAAGTGCAGGAATAAACCTTGGAGACGGTAAGATTACCAATAAAGCCACGATGCTTTAAATTTATATTTAAATTCTGCACTAAATTTTCTGTCAAAGAATTTTAGCCATTCTTTCTCTAACATACTTCTGCATGAGAAAAAAAGTTGAAAAGAATTCTGTGGCTTGATCAGAAGTGATTTTCTGTATAATTTTAGCAAGAAGGACGGTAAGGAATCTAAAATCCAGGGACAGAGTTCAAAAAATAATATCAACCGTAAAAATGAGTGCAGGTTATTTTTTTGCCATTTATTTATATAAAACACTAGTCCCAGCTTCGGAAAAATATTCCATCGAATTATTTTTATTGAAATTTTTTTATACAGACAGCTCCAAACTTACAAATCAGTATCAGGGACACGTGGCGGTATAGAATTTCGTGGTATATTTGGACCCCCAACGTCGTCCAAAACTTATTTATCTCGTTAATATTGTACAGTCATGCAATGGGATGTTTTCTGTATAAGAAATAAAAGAAAACCAGGAATATGTACTAAAATAAAAATTATTATTCAGGGACTTAAAAGTCCAAAATATGTGAGAATGCCTCATATCGTAATAAATTTTGTATTCATGCATTTTTGCGTAAGAGTGCAATAGTTATTGCACCAAGATCTGAATATTTATAAATCTAGTTAGACTACGAACGCACTTCATTTGCCACGTTTGATGTTCAATTTCCGACTTGTTTAATTTTAAACTTTCTAAAGCTTTCGTAACCCTTAAATGCACGATTTTTTATTTTGTTTCGAAAAAATTATATATGATTCTCTGAAAGGTTTATTACACAGGAAAAATAATGAAAAAAAAATCAGAGATATAGTTTTCATATAATACGTCAATTTTTTCTTCTTTTGTAAATCTGCAGTACAAGTAAAAACTACTGTCGTGTGTCTGTCGTGTTACGCTAATATATTGAAAATTAGTAACTATTACAATAAGTATGTCTCCAAATACCTCATTTTACATAATTTATTTTATAAAACTTAACCTTTAACCCTTTAATTCCCATGATAGAATACGTTCCAGAAATTATGTAGTTCACAGAATCTGACTTGACACCAGAAAGTTTCAATGGTTAATTTTGCTTTTTGTAAATACGAATTTTTTTTTTTTTTTTTAATTAAAGAAAATATTGCTGTTTCAATATTCTGGTGTGAATTAGGTATATGCGAATAAAAAAAAATATATTAAGTTCAAAACAGTGTTGTCTGTATATATGCAAAGCTGTATACTAAAGGGTTACATGCGTTAATTTTTTTATCCAGCTTCTAATATTTAATCTGAATTCTTCTGAAGTAAATCTTTCACTAGTTTCGTGAGTGACAGTTAAGAAAGACGTAAATAACCATTTTTTACATTGTTACATCTTGTTAGATTTTAAAACCATCCTAAATATAAATGGAAGACAAGGCTAATAAAAGTGACAAGCCTTATCTTTCTCCAAATTAAATTTTTTCTCGTCATTTTTTTTTTTTTTTAAATATTTGAGAAGTTGGGATAATGAAAGGATTATTATTGACTGAAAAAGTAAAAACTCATTTTCGGAAATGTCTGTTTACTTTATATAATTTTTTGAGGAAATTTCAGACAACGTTTAAAGGACTGCAAAGGAGCAAGACATAAATATTTCTTATGTCTGGAATAATTCTATTCATTAATCCTGTTCATTAATTATATTTATTTTTAAAAAATAGCAAGATTCGTACACTTTTTCTATGGATTATAACACCGTTATATCAGATTAGAAATTTCTATTTAACGTTTGATAGGTAACGTAATTTTGTCATTAAAATGTTGAAATAATGCCGTCGGTACCGTGTCAAACTATCCAATAAATAAACAGTCTTGCCAGTGGGTTACTTTTTAAAAATTGAGATTTCTTGGCCTTATTTAATCTTATTTAACGACATATAATGATAATTAAGGCGAAAACAAGGGGAATTTTAACATTTCAGAAATGTGGCGCAAATTGAGAAATCTGAGTTTAACCATTTATCTACTGACGGTACTTATAAGTACCCCTCACTTTAAACTTTTATACCACAGTGAATATTACTAATATTATAATGGTACTTTGCAAAAACATTCTTTTAACTCCACTTTATTCGGATGCATGGCAGCAGTAGTTCTAGGTTTGTTATTTTAGCGAGTAAGGAGGCTATCTTTGACACAGACGATGGGTTTTGTGCCGACATTTTTTACAGCTTGTAGTCTTTTTATTGCTGCAAACACAGTAAAAGATATAAGATAAGTGTTGGATTTTTTTAGTGTTCATTATGATCTTAGAATACAGTTTGACTAATAGTTCTAGCAGCGTCAGTACACTGGGTGTTGGAGAAAAACTTCTTGTTTACTTTTCGTCTGTGTAATTCCATCAATGAAATATAATAAATTTCATCGTTTTCATCGGCTTTAAAATGTAATTTCTAAAATGTAGTGTAGTAATGATTTCCCTGGTATTTCTTTTCTGTCTCATTGTTATTTTTTATAAGAAATCGAAAAAGTTGTGGCACCGGTTCGTTTTTGCTATGCTGGAAATGGCATATGTAATTTCATATATTGCATATATGGAGACGCGAGAGAACATGTTGTCCCTGGAATATTGACGTCGCAAAACTAAACGACTGCTAACAAGATCGAAACCTAAAAAAAAATAGTTTTTTTAACCCTTTCAGGAGCAAAGCATTTTCAATTCTAAAGCGTTGAAATAAATGATTGGCACCGGAATTTGCCGAACGATTTATTTGTAAAGACTAAAAAGCCTGTATTGCACATGCTCATTAAACCGAAAATATTTTCTGGTGCCAGTTGAAATAACTTGTGGGATTTCTGTTACGATAATTTAGTCATAGTAGTACTGGCGGTACTTTAAAGTACCACTTTAGTTAATTACCTCTAAATAATTAAATTTCTCACGGGTGAGTACTTTTTTTATGTTTATCCTTTAATTTTCATTGTAGTAACTGAAAAAAAATATTACATGAAAAAATTGCAGTAGATCATAATGCCGTAGATAAAGGGTTAAAACAAGTACCCCACTGGCAACACTGTTTTAATATTGTGTAATTTGACATGGTACCGACGATGTAATCACCAGAATAGCGAACTGATTTGTAAAATTATACCTTCTTTTCCTCATGACCTTTAGCAAATAAAATAAATGGATGCCATTTTACCAATTGGAAATTAAATTTAACCCCTTAACGCTCGAATTAAATTACAGTTGAAAAATTCAAATTGCTTATTGGCACCACTTTTATGAAAAAAAATATTCAACTTATTTAATGACAGGAAAAACGATACTAAAATATAGCCAATTTCACTATTTTATAAAACTGGTGGGAATCAAACAATTTGAGTAAAAGACACAGCCCGTGAATATGACGGGAGCGAGAATTAAGGGGTTAAACGATTTGTGTAATACACTGCTGGCCATCCAAAATGCAACACAATGAAGGGATAAACCAAACAGCGTAAAATTTACACCATGTATTCACCTCGGTAGGATATGCAAATGATTACAAATTCAGCGCTCGCGCACATCATGGGCGACTGTAGCGCCCCTTACAATCTGTATATAAGAGGAAGAAAGATTGTCGTTTTGAAAAACGTGAATTGTTTTCTCGTGCGATTTTTTATGTGTACAGATTCAGTATGCCTCGTAGAAAAACACGAGCACCATTCGAGCACGTTTCTAATTTCGATCGCGGAAGAATCGTTGCATACAGATACAATACCACATTGCGGATTATCCTTCCGAGAAATTGGTCATCGTATCGGACGTAGCCAAGCAACAGTCATGAGAATATGGAATCGGTGGATGCAGGAGTGAACGACAGACCAACAGGAACGATTCTAACCGCCTCGTCACAACACTCCTCTGGAAGACAGGGATATTGTGCGCATGCCACTGATGGAACGCACTGCCACATCCGCAACCTTAACACAACGAATGCCGTCTCTATCACAACAATGGGCGCCCGCATGAACAGTTCGAAGTCGTTTGCAGTACAGTAGATTGTCCGCTAGGCGTACATTGCTTCGCATACATTTGGCATTAAACCACAGGCGTTTGCGTTTACTATGGTCGGCTGAACGGCAGAGATGGACATCCGAATGGCCTAGCATTGTTTTTTCGGATGAATCACGCTTCTGCCTGCAGTATCACGATGGTCGAATTAGAGTTTGGAGACACCGTGGGGAGAGGCTGCTCAACTGCTGTATTATGCCTGATCACACTGGTCCTGCACCCGGTGTTATGGCGTGAGGTGTTATTGGATTCAACTCCCGCACACCCCCCCCCCCCCCTAGTACGAATTAGCGGTACACTTACCAGACAGCGCTATATCTTTGATATTCTGCAGCCTGTTCTCCTCCCTTACCTTCAGGGCTTGCCTGCGGCCACATTTCAACAGAGCAATGCACGACCACATGTTGCACGCAATGTTCAAGCTTTCTTCTTAGCTCACCATATTCCATTGTTACCCTGGCTTGCCTGTTCACCAGATCTATCACCCATCGAGCATGTCTGGTCAATGATTTGAGAACGCTTATACCGGGATGTCGCAATCGCGAGTACACAAGGTGAACTTTGGCTACGAGTGGAGGCAGCATGGGATGCCATTCCCCAACAACACATCCAAAACCTCTTTCACTCTATGCCGCAGCGTGTAGCTGCGGTTATTGACAGACTGGATGTAACAGTTCTTACTGATTTCCCTTCTATCTCACTTTAAGGGGTCTCAGGACTCTTAAAGCTTTAAAATTTTCGAAATTTTAATTTTTTTAGATGTTAAACTCCTATCTTTTCTGAACCTTTTGATATAATTGTTCCCTTGAAATTCCTATTAGAACTGAAGTTATGGCTTTTACATTTATACACGTTCAATAGCTGAAGCGTCGTTTCGGAAACTTTGAAGCCATTTTTCTCCAAATGACGTTTTTGGGCATAATGCGCACGATATCTCAAAACTTTATGCATATTTTTTCATGAAATTTTCAAAACATATGTTCCACGTTAGTCCGTATAAACTGAATCTAAAAGTTCCTTTTTATTGTTCAAAACAATATCTTTTTAAGTGATTATACTGTTCAAATTTTCTTAATTTTGCATTAGGTAAATACAACTTTGTATTAAAAATATAAAAATGCTTTAATTACAAATTTATTTAGTTTCAGGGTAATTATTAAAATCTGAAGTATAAGTAGGTACCAAAATTTTCATTCTAGTTGAAGCACTTATTTTGTAGTCGTGCGCGTAAGCTGTTATGCCGATTTTTTGCTCGAAAAATGTCTAACAGTTTAGAGCACCCTGTAAATGCTAATTCTGCATCTTATAATTTTTTAAATACATGAAATGAAATAACATACTTATATGTTTTATTCCAATTAAAATTGTGTCTTAAAATCAAATACATTTTAATATATTAAATGTTGAAAATGGTCTTTTATTTTCATTTTTTTCCAATTTTAAGAGTCCTGAGACCCCTTAAAGAAGGTTGTCTTTGTAATCTATTAACTACTATGTGTAATCTCTAAAATAAATTTGGCTTTGATATCTCTTGTCTTTCTTGGTGTTGCATTTTGGATGGCCAGCAGTGTATATCACTGCCCCTAAACGCATCAGTAGCTCAATCGATGATTTTATAAAATTCTTCTACATTTAATTATTTCGAAACGTTCTATTCAAAACTTATGCCATAAATTAAATGCACTAGTACTGGGCCACTTACGGACATTTATCTAATTATTATTATAATGTTAATGAATTCCAAAAGACATATATATATAGTCGTATATATTTTACCATAGTCCTAACCTTCATGTAACAGAGTAAACATTTAGGTATGTTCAAAATATATTCTTCGGAAAAAATAAAAATGTTATTTTCCCCTATGCTCATGGGAAATGCGTAAGCTTTCATTAACCTACGGGGACCTCTGTTCTTTTCCTTATAAAAACTAAAATGTCAGATTTTTATACATTTTCACATCACTTCCACTTCTTAAGAGCTGAATGTTTTTTGCGTTCAAAGCAAACGAATAAATGGCAGCATCTAAGCTGAATTTCCCATAAAATAAATGTTATTTTCATCTGAGTTTGCGAAATGCCTAAAAATGCCCAAAAGACAGTATGACCAAGAAAGTGAGAAATTTTCATAAGTATTTAACTTAATTCTTTTTCAATAAAAATTTTTGAGGATTTGTAGATTATTTTATGTTTAAAATTCTCATATTTGTGATTGCGTTATTTAGCTTAATGGTTATTAAATTGATGTTTTTAAGGATTTTGTAGTTTTAGATCCATATTTTTGAACCTAAATTACTAAGCACGTAAAGGATCAATTTCAGAAGATATTTTGTCTGTCATTTACGATGTCATTTTGTTAGGAAAAACTGATGAATAAGCATTTGTATTATTATTTTAGCTTCGGAACTGCAGAGTTTAAAACAGAGGTACAATTAAACAGGTTCATATTTCCCCAATATATTTTAGATAGTGATGTAAAAAAACATTTGTTCAGAAAAAAACTGTCTAATGTACACTTTTAACCCTTTGTACACCTATGTCGAGTCTGATTTGACATCATCTTTCTTTGCAAAATTTGTTTTTGGAACCAGTAATAAAGGAAAGTATAATTTGCTTTATTTAATTAGAGCATTTTTTTGAAATTATGTACTTGAAGGTAACTTTTTTTTAAAAAAGTGGTGCCAACCGAATAAAATTGGTGTAAGAGACGCCGTAGTCGAAAGGCTTAATTATTGATTAACTAGAGAACACATTTTTAACAATAACCCGCATGTTTATAGGAATTTTCTTTCGTTTACTATATTAGGATATACCCAGAAAATATTAGTTTCAAAGGATTCTTCTTTGGATTTGCGATTTTTTAAAAAATATTCAGCAGTTCCAAACTTTCTTAAATACATTAAACTTTTTTATCCAGCTTCTAATATTTAAGCTAAATTTTTCTGAAGTAAATTAGTTACGTGAGTGACAGTTATGAGAAAGACGTAAATAAACCTTTTTTTAGATTGTTACATCTTGTTAGATTTTAAACCCATACTATGAATAAATGGAAGACAAGGCTTATAAAAGTGACAAGCCTCATCTCTCTCAAAGTTATATTTTTTTTCTCGACAAATTTTGAAGCAAATATCTGCGAACTTGAGATACTAAAAGAATTATTATTGACTGAAAAAACTAAAAACTCAAATTTAGAAATGTCTTTTTACTTTACGTAATTTTTTAAAGAAATTTTCAGACAAGCTTTAAAATAGCATAACGAAGCAGGACATAAAGGTTTGTTATGTCGAAATTAATTCTATTAATTAATCCAATTCATGAATTCTATTTACAAGCTTTAGAGTTTTTATGGTTTATGGCACTGTTATCTCAGATAAGAGATTTTCTATTTAACCCTTTGAGAGGCAACGTAACATTGTCATTAAAATGTTGATATGATTTAAGGGGTCTCAGGACTCTTAACCCTTTAAAGAAAGATATTTTGTGATTACCTAATGTAATAGTTATTATTTTTCAAATTCCGGTATGAATTTGAAATTTCTGAATAAACATGTACGTCAAACTGACAACCCTTGTTATGACAGTAAAAATTAACTCAAAGGTATAAAACACTTTATTTGTTTCATCTCAAGTTTTAAATATTTTTAAAGACAAAATGTTTTAACGGTTTTAAATTTGGCAAATCTCATCTCTATTAATATTAAAATTTAGAAACTAACTGCGTATTTTAACTGAGTACGAAACTGAGAAATTTAATTTGTTTTTTCATGTCAAGTTATACAATCATTTTTGTTAGCAAGAAAAGTATAATAATAATAATAATATTTAAATTGCGAGGGAGAATGTAACATTATGTTGCAATCTTTTAGCGGAGGTTTATCATTCTAATTTTTACACCATCGCGTGTAAATTCATTAAAATGTGTTTCCAACAAGTGATGTAATTTACAGAAGAGATACATTTTGATCTGTATTTGTTAGTTTCAAGTACGAATATATCAAAGTAATTTTAACGTATTGTACTCCTTCTAACCTAATTAACCTTGTAAACAAATTTATGTCAAAACAGTAAAATAACATATTATGGAATTACTGGTACGTAAATGTTACTAATTTACAAAACTTTTCTAGCGTAAAGAAATTGAAATCTTGAGTTAAATATTTATAAACGCAATTTACGCATAACATTTATCTGCATTTAACAGTTTAATAAAATAGTCCCTTAAATTTAAATACTTATATTGTGTACAGTTTTTAACATTAGTAAATATATTTTACTGTCAATGTGCTTAACGAGTTTTGAATTACAGAAATTAGTTTTTAGAATTCTTTGAACTTAATGTAATTATATGTTTTTACTTTCTTCTCTCTTCAATAGAAGAAAATATTGTAATCGAATTTTTTTCGACTTCCGGTTTTTCACAGATTTACAGATTTAAGTGGTCAGAAATCCCCGAAAATACGTTTATACAAAATGTCTGCCTGTTCGTGCGTTCATATGTCCGTGTGTCCATTGTATCATCGAAAAGTGTATAAAGTTATGCATACAATTGAACCAAATTTTATGTGTATATTTTTTGCTATAGTCAGCAGGTCCTCCTTGAATTTCGAAATATTCCACCGGAAGGGGGCGCTATAATAGCAATTTCTGCATAATTTTCTCGAATTTCGAAGTTCTAATATACATCGGCAGCTTTTGCAGCGAAACGAACTTCGCATCCTGCTAAGCCGACTATTCGCTAACTGCTGATGAACAAAAGAATAACGAAAAACTATTAATTTTCAATAAATTTCATGATCGAGATTAACTCGATTTTACTCCTATTAATTGGCTGAAGCAGAATTTTAAGCTGAAAATCAAAGTTGGTACAGTATTGAAGTATTAATATTTGTAACTACTTTTTGAAATATTAAGATCTATGAGATAGAAGAAAATTTAGGATTGGCACATCCAACCAGTTTTGAAAAGATTTGGCATAAATCATTAATAAAATACTCATCGTGTGACTTTAAGGCAGCAGCAATATTTTCGAAATTCTATGGAATTCAGCTAATATTGATGAAACTTTCTCTGAAAAATTATTGAAGAGATTTCAATGACTTTCATAGTTTTTTATTATATAAATCTTTATATTAATGAATAATATAATTTATTAGTAAAGTCTTTTTTCTAGAAAAAGATATATTGTAGAGCAGGGGTGGACAACTGTGGCCCGCCTGATACCGCTAACCATAGCTAATTTTTTAACAATAAACGGAAATGTACTTCAGATGTTTTGTGCATCCCTGTATATGATTTATAGCATTTTTACAAACTAAATAGTTTGCAATTTTTATAATTTAAAAAAGCGTCCCACAACTGAAAACGAACTTCCATCAATTATTGTTATAACAGAGAAAAATATGATTTATTTTGTTTTCCCCTGTATATGAAAGATGAGTGGCACATCATATTCAATAGTAAGCCTCTTATAGCGCACCTAGAAGATAGATATCAATTTAAATACTTTTGAAATAATGTAACATGAACAAAATACACCAAAAACAATTTTTCTCCATAGACCGTAATGTAACATAATTCTTTTTAGTGTTCCTGTAAATGATCGATAAATGCTATCCATACCATATTCTATAGGAATCATCTTGTAGTGCACTGCATAGATATGTATATAAATTTCAAAGTATTTGGAATTTATGAAACATCATTTAAAGCCACCGCAAACCATTTTTCCCATTGGCCGTAATGTAATAAAATTCTTTTGAATGTCCCTGTAACGAAATTATGACTGCTATGCGCTATATTTTGCAATACCTAATATTTAAGAGTGAATATCAATAACATTTTCCAATTTCATGGCGATGTGACTACATTGACGCCAAAAATAATTTTGGCCAATAGAATCGGTAATTCACCCACCATGTGTTGTTTGCATATGTGCAAAGCTGCGCATTAAAGGGTTAAATTAATACAAATACTCAGCGGTTCTGTCCAGACTATATTCGATGTCAAAATTAAAACATTCATCAATAAATAAATAAAAAAATAAAATATAAATAAATCACAAATTTAAGACATGTAATCGAACAGTACGAGCTTAAACCTTTCAAGTGAACAGAAGCAAAAAGGTTAAATGTAAACAGCGTTTTCCTCATTTGATAACATCTGGCACGAGGCCAATACTAATAAATTTTAAAATTTTATTTAAACGAATTATTGCTATTTTTCATATAAATATATTTTTAGTACTGTTAATGGGCATTCTAAAAAAATATACATACGTATCATGCAAAAAAATGTATTACAGTTATCATAAAAAAAAAAAAACTATAAATCTGTCGCGAGGCTTTATCAGCGTGATATTTTATATTTGCTGATACGTTTGTTCATTTTTTGATTAACTGCTCTGAATGTAAGAACCTTTTGAAAAATACCTCATTCATTGCTGTGCAAGGAACAAAAGATGTTAAGAACATAAAAAATATATAATGTTCAACTGTATTCTGTAAACCGGAAAGAATGGGTTTACCACTTGTTTATATATAAAAAAAATCAAACTTATACACAAAAATATGAATTACTTTTCATTATTTTCTAACGTTATTTTATTAAATTTATTTTGATAGATTTATATTTATCCGCATTTCAGTATGAAGATTCATTAAAATATGTTTCACAACAAATGATGGTATTTACATAGCAGAATTATGAAGATTCCAAGACTAGTCTATTAAGCTGAGTACTTATTGTACTCACTCTAACCTAATTAATTTTGTAAACAACTTGATGTGTAAGCTTTAAATTAACCTAAAGTACTAGGACGCAGCCGTTTATTTGTAAAGATCTAGCGTAAACAATTTGAAAGGTTGAAGTAAATATTTATAAACACAGTTTAAATATAGCATTTATCGTATTAAAATGTTTAATACTTTCTTGACTGGTAACGAGTATACTCTAGTTTCTAAACATTGTTGACTAAAGACGGCACTGGATCTTTATTTTCGTACACATTTTTCTTGAATAAAATATAAATAAGCTTTTATCAGAAAGATGGATTCTTTATACCAAATAGTTGGCCCATTTTTGTTGTGCTATACGAAATATTCACTATAATGCAAACATTTTCAAAATCTTTATTTATAAATAAAATTCTAAAAACTTATCAAAACAACCGGTTTTCAGAAAAGGCGTTTCATTGTATAGAAATAGAAAATTGACGGTCGACAATTTGTTAGTATAACTGCACCTTATTTTGAAGTACTATTTCTATATATATAGGGCTCAACCGTTGCCATCGAAATACTCAAGGCCTGAGGACAAGAGTTGTGACGTCATCACTAATCGACCGACTTCTCACTAGTGTTGGAATTCACACCGGAAAAATTTGAATAGCAATTTTCTTTTATTTTATTTGTAGAATATCTATCATCTTATAAAACAATAAGAACTATTTAAATTTACTCGTGAGAATTTGGAATCTCCCAATAAAAAATCACCCAGTTGTGGTAACACTGTGGCATTCCGCATTTGGCTGAATTTTTATTTAGGGATTCCGAATTCTCACCAGTAAGTTTAAATGGTTAGTGAAATATCTTGGCGAAATATCGCCAAATTTGGCGATAAAATAAGTTGTCATATATGAAACCAACTTGGCGATAGCTGGCTAATTTGGCGAAATTCCCACTTAAAACCATTAATCTTTCATAAAGGAGGACACCGCAATTTAATTTAAACTCCGCTCTTTTAAGGATTTTTTTCAAAATCTATGGGTGAGAATTTAAAGTGTAATATAAGAAAATGTACATCTTTACATCTTCCTCCCGATGCTACTAATAAAATAATCGCCAACAGATGAAACTGTACTGTCTGAGCTCCTAACTGCGCGATTTTAATGTGCTATGTACTTTTCCAGTATATGTGCTTTGGCGAAGAAGGAAATTTGGCAACATATTTTCCGAGAACCTATCCACTGACACGCATTGTTTTTTCGCTATTTATACGATTTATTTAACACTAGCGAACTTGCCCGGCGTTGCCCGAGTACGTCAAAAAACAGCAGGAATTACGAAAAAGCTCTGCAAATCACAATAAGATATCGCGAAAAAATTTTAAATCGCTTCTCAAATTTTGAAAAGAGAAAATATATATATATATTGTGTTCGAAGATTGCAAGTTGATTCCTTTGACTAATGTGGAAAAATAGTAGCAAATCGCTAAAATACACTAAAAATCACATACAAAATTCCCGAAAAATTCGAAAATTGCTATATGAAATCCGAATAATCTTTATTGAAATGAGAGTAGAATGTACTTTAGGTCAAATATGGAATGTCAAAAAATTGCAGCAGATCGCGAAGAAACGTAAAAATCGGATTAAAATTCCCATAAAGTTAAAAAATCACGAAAGTCAAAATTTACTATAATTGGATATAAGTTTCAAATTTAATTCCTTTGACCTGTGGGCCCTCTTAAAATTTATGTTTTGGAAATCATGCTAAGCATTAGATCATGTTACATTTATTCGTAATTAATTTACTTGGACTCCCTTAAATATAATTAATATAATCCCTTAAGTTAATATTAGTTTTTGTTGATTAAAATATCTCAATTTGTTGATTTTCTGTAAGCAAGTAAACCGTATTGTTTTACAGTGGAAGTCTATCGGAATTTGGCGAAATATTAGAGATATCGCCATGTTGGCGTCACTCTTGGCGACTCATTTTGGTCGCAATATTTTGCGATATATCGCCAGGTTGGCGACAAACTTGGCGTTATTTGGCGTCAGAAATGGATCCCCCCCTACGGTAACACCCCCTTATAGGTATGGACATGCATTACATGCTGTTCAATAAGCGCATAAAAAATTCGCTAAAAATTAAAAATCGCTGCACGAATTCCGAATAAACTTTTTTGAAAAGAGAACAAAATTTACTATATTGGGTTAGAAGAAAGAAATCACATTCTTTTCCATAATGTGGAAAAATCGAATTAATATAATCCCTTAAGTTAATATTAGTTTTTGTTGCATTAAAATATCTCAATTTGTTGATTTTCTGTAAGAAAGTAATCCATATTGGTTTACAATTTAAGTCTATGGGAATTTGGCGAAATATTAGAGATATCGCCAAGTTGCCGTCACTTTTGGCGGGTCATTTTGGTCGCCAAATTTGGCGATATACCGTCAAGTTGGCGACAAATTTGGCTGCATTTGGCGACAGAACTATGTCCTTCTACGGTAACCTCCTTATAGGTATGGAAATGCATTAAATGCTGTTCAATAATTGCATAAAAAATTCGTTAAAAATTAAAAAATCGCTGCACGAATTCCAAATAAACTTTTTTGAAAAGAGAACAAAATTTACAATATTGGGTTAAAAGAAAGAAACCATATTCTTCTCACTTATATGGAAAAATCGCCTCGAAACATAAAAAAGCGCTAAAAATCGCATAAAAAATTAAATAAAAAGAAATCTAATCAAAAAATCGAAAATCGGGCTTCGAGGTGCAAAACTTCATGCATAGATGTACCTTTTCCCCAAATTTTGTAGCTCTACGTGCAGTGGTCTCTTCAGAACACCGTCGACACACTCACTCACTCACACACAAACTTCTTTATTATTATAGACTAGCGAACTTTCCCGGCGTTGTCCGGGTACGTCAAAAAACAGCAGGAATTACGAAAAAGCTCTGCAAATCACAATAAAATATCGCGAAAAAATTTTAAAACGCTTCTCAAATTTTGAAAAGAGGAAAAAAATATATATATTGTGTTCGAAGATTGCAAGTTGATTCCTTTGACTAATGTGGAAAAATAGTAGCAAATCGCTAAAATACACTAAAAATCACATACAAAATTCCCGAAAAATTCGAAAATTGCTATATGAAATCCGAATAAACTTTATTGAAATGAGGGCAGAATGTACTTTAGGTCAAATATGGAATGTCAAAAATTTGCAGCAGATCGCGAAGAAACGTAAAAATCGCATTAAAATTCCTATAAAGTTAAAAAATCACGAAAGTCAAAATTTACTATAATTGGATATAAGTTTCCAATCTAATTCCTTTGACCTGAGGGCCCTCTTAAAATTTATGTTTTGGGAATCATGCTAAGCATTAGATCATGTTACTTTTATTCGTAATTAATTTACTTGGACTCCCTTAAATATAATTAATATAATCCCTTAAGTTAATATTAGTTTTTGTTGCATTAAAATATCTCAATTTGTTGATTTTCTGTAAGCAAGTAAACCCTATAGTTTTACAGTGGAAGTCTATCGGAATTTGGCGAAATATTAGAGATATCGCCAAGTTGACGTCACTCTTGACGACTCATTTTGGTCGCAATATTTTGCGATATATCGCCAGGTTGGCGAGAAACTTGGCGTTATTTGGCGTCAGAACTGGATCCCCCCCTACGGTAACCCCCCCTTATAGGTATGGACATGCATTACATGCTGTTCAATAACCGCATAAAAAATTCGCTAAAAATTAAAAATCGCTGCACGAATTCCGAATAAACTTTTTTGAAAAGAGAACAAAATTTACTATATTGGGTTAGAAGAAAGAAATCACATTCTTTTCCATAATGTGGAAAAATCGAATTAATATAATCCCTTAAGTTAATATTAGTTTTTGTTGCATTAAAATATCTCAATTTGTTGATTTTCTGTAAGAAAGTAATCCATATTGGTTTACAATTTAAGTCTACGGGAATTTGGCGAAATATTAGAGATATCACCAAGTTGCCGTCACTTTTGGCGGGTCATTTCGGTCGCCAAATTTGGTGATATACCGTCAAGTTGGCGACAAAATTGGCTGCATTTGGCGACAGAACTATGTCCTTCTACGGTAACCTCCTTATAGGTATGGAAATGCATTAAAATGCTGTTCAATAATTGCATAAAAAATTCGCTAAAAATTAAAAAATCGCTGCACGAATTCCGAATAAACTTTTTTGAAAAGAGAACAAAATTTACAATATTGGGTTAAAAGAAAGAAACCATATTCTTCTCACTTATATGGAAAAATCCACTCAAATCATAAAAAAGCGCTAAAAATCGCATAAAAAATTAAATAAAAAGAAATCTAATCAAAAAATCGAAAATCGGGCTTCGAGGTGCAAAACTTCATCCATAGATGTACCTTTTCCCCAAATTTTGTAGCTCTACGTGCAGTGGTCTCTTCAGAACACCGTCGACACACTCACTCACTCACACACAAACTTCTTTCTTTATTATTATAGATTATAGATATTAGTTTTTGTTGCATTAAACTATCTTAATTTGTTGATTTTCTGTAAGCAAGTAATCCATATTGGTTTACAATGGAAGTCTATGGGAATTTGGCGAAATATTACAGATATCGCCAAGTTGGCGTCACTTTTGGCGACTCATTTCGGTCGCCAAATTTGGCGATATACCGCCAAGTTGGCGATAAACTAGCCGGCATTTGGCGATAGAACTGTGTCCATGTACAGCAACCTTCATATAGGTATAGAAATTCATTAAATGCTGTTCAATAATTGCATAAAAAATTCGCTAAAAATTCAAAAATCACTGCATGAAATCCGAATAAACTTTTTTGAAAAGGGAACAAAATTTACTATATAGGGTTAAAAGAAAGAAATCATATTCTTCTCACTTATATGGAAAAAATCGCCTCGAAACTTAAAAAAGTGCAAAAAATCGCTTAAAAATTAAATTAAAAAAAATCTAATCAAAAAATCGAAAATCGGGCTTCGAGGTGCAAAACTTTATATATAGACGTACCTTTTTCCCCAAATTTTGTAGCTCTACGAGCAGCGGTCTCTTCAGAACACCGTCGACACACTCACTCACTCACTCACTCACACACAAACTTCTTTCTTTATTATTATAGAAAAAAAAAAAAAAACATTTATGTAATTTTATACAGAAACAGAAGTAATTTCTACATAAAAAACATCAATAATATGTACATAAAATACATATACAAACTAACAAAAAAGCTCATCAAGTTTGTTTTCGTAGCTATTTATATGATTTGGCAACAAATCTCACTTTCTGATGCCCGAATTACACAAAGCTTTAAAAAAAAACGCCAAAGCCCCTATAGTGGAAAAGGGCACAGATGTCATATATTGGCGCGATTTTTTTTTTCTGACGCCAGTATCATATACGCAACGGGTACTTAACTGCCGCCAAATTGTCGTTATTTTGCTTGATATGGTAACCCGGATATTGTTGTTTATGCTGTCTTTTTCGCCTTATCTTTTCGCCAAATTGACGTCGGGAATAAAATTGCGACAATATGGCGTATGTGACATCTTTGCCTGGAAAAGTACCAAATTGTATATTATTTAGCGCTATCTGCGCTATAGTCTGTACTATATGTACAGTGGGGGGGGGGGGGGGGCGAAAAGTTTAAACATTAAATAAAATTTTTATAAAGCAGTATAAGACTAAAAAATTAAAAATAAAATAAATGCAAATTAAGATTAAACAAGAAAGAAAAATCATGCGTTAAGCATAAAATATTAAACACTTTCCAACATTTCCTGAATGCTTTAACAAAACATCGTTATTTAGGGAAATAAGGTAAATAAGATAACTAAGTAAACATTTTAGAAAACGCTTAAAAAATTTAAAAATTTATTTCAGAAGTTACCGCCCATAGCCAATAGTACCGTTATTAGAAGCCACTGTTTAGCTAAAATTTAATTTAAACTAAAACACTCTTAAAACTACTGAAATCACATTCCATATAATGTCATTCACAGACGGTTATGTATAGAGTTCTTTGTATAAATCTGTATATCATTTTATCTATATTTCGCAAACATTTCTTAGTAAACTAAATGCAGTTCAGCGTAAAAATGCACACAAGTCCTTTAAAAACCACGTTTAAGAAATTTACTCTCATACTCAGTAACACTTACGAATTCTTTTGTGTAGCCCTGTATATGAACTATAGCATTTATACACACAGTATAGTATGCATAAATATAGTGAAACATAAAAGCGCATATGACAATTAAAAATTCATTTTCCAGCAATCATCGCTTATGTACAGTACTTCAGTGAAAACTTTCTTGGCGAGAAAGAAGTTTGGCAACGTATTTTCTGACAACCTATTTACTGTTTCATACTCACAAGCAATTTTTCCCATATGTATGCAATTTATTTGATACTACTAAGTTATCCCGTCAACCAAAAAATCTATCACCAAACTATAAGATTAAAAGCCAATAATGGTTGATCGTAAATGTCACATTCACTTGACTTTAATCAAGTTACACGTGTTTACGTCATCAAGTGATTTTTATTTCGACGTTTTATTTGTATATTTATTAATGTTATACTAATTTATTTGTTCTTTCGCTATTAAAAGAAAAATATGTCAATTTGTATAATTTGGCAAGTGGTTTGGCGATTTATATAATTTGGCGAAATTGGTCAACGGGATAACTAAGTACTGTCATTTATTTCATATGAAAAAAGCTATTTATCCATTTTCATAAAGAAACAGAAGTAATTTTCGCTCAGATGTCATATACGCCTCGGGTTTGGAGTGATTTTGTTTCTGACGCCAATTTGGCAAAAATCTCGCTTTCGAATACCACTTGCATATATATATATATATTTTTAAATTATTTGCTATTATTTTGAAAAGGAAATAACAATAGATAAATAAAAGTTTAATTAATAATTATAGAACAGTACATTTTACATTATTAAAAAAATAAAATAAAAGTAAATAAACAATTTATTAATAAATAAAAAATAATAGCCGGTTACCATATCAAGCAAAATAACACCATTTTGGCGCAAGTTAAGTGCCCCGGTGCATATATGACATCTGTGCCGTAATTTGCTTTAAAAAATATTACATATATTTAGAAAGTGTGTTTTATGTATATAAATATACATATAAACAAAAATAAATGTTCATTAGATTTGTTTTCATAGCTGTTTATATATTTTGGAAACATATCTCACTTTCTGATGCCCGAATTGCAGAAAGCTTTTTAAAAAAATGCAAAGTGCCCTATAGTGGAAAGGTAGCTAAATAAATAATTAATAATAATAAATACATTTATAAACAAAAATAAAGATTCAGCATGTTTGTTTTCATAGCTATCTATATATTTTGGCAACATATCTCACTTCTGAAGCCCGAATTGCGCCAAGCTTTTTAAAAAAATGAGCCATAATGGAAAAGTACCTAAATAAATAATTAATAGAAATAACCAATTACATAAGCTAAAACATTTTATTTCGAGATCAAAACATTGCTTTTAATTTTGATTAAAAGTGCGTATAGCCAAAAATAACTTCGGTTGAAATTAGGTTGACAGCTTTTTATTTTTATATTTTTTATTTATTGAACAACAAACATACGACTTGTGTGCTTGACATGAGAGCCCGCTTATAAGTCGGAGACAAGATAGCACAAGGAAATATTACAACACAAGAGAGTTCATCCTGGGACACCCTGGGAGTTCCACTCAAAGAGTGTGTGCAATGGAACCAGCGGGAATCGAACCCACAATCTCTTACGCTCGCAAGCGATTAGCAGACCGGTGCTTTGACCGTTCAGCCACAGGGACCCCAATTGGCAGCTTAATATCTCATTCCATAAACCTAAACAAACACAAGTGATTCATTCAACGTGAACCATGAAAAATATTAAACCATTGAAGTAATCATTCACAAAGTAAGTTCTCCAACAATCAATGGACAATATTCTTATGACGTCATAGTAGTAAAATGTTGGCGGCATCATTTGTTTATGGTTTGAATTCACAAAGATTTTATTTTGCAATATATCTTAGTTACATTACTTCATTTTCATATTTATGAGCTGAGAACAAAGGCATATTTTTTGTCATTATTTAGTTAATAAATAATGAAAAAAATTATAAATGCATGCTTTGAAAAATTAAAATAATTCTCTTTCTTAATACTAAAAATTAACATTGACGTAACAGCGGATTTAAGTTAAATAAGCTTAACTGTTTAATTCTATTGTAATATTCATATTAACTGTATTTGTTAGATTTCAGTAAATTGCATCAGTGCCCGATTAAACTTTGATGTTAGAGGAAAAACAATGCCATTTCAGGACCTTTCTTTAGGAGAAGCGTTTCTAAATTCCACATATACATGGAAACTGTTCAGTGTTACAAATATTATTCCTAGGACGGACATAACATCAGAACGGCCGGCAATTTTACACAAGTTTTTAAAAAATTACTTTATATCAGAAATTTCATGAACACAAATTTATTAAAAACTGTTTACGTCTTTGTTATAGCGGCCCACACAATTCTGATTATGAGAAATTGCAGCCAATTTCGCCAATGTCGCAACCAAGATCGTGAAGCACACGCGTATAATACCATATAATACCATTTCATTAAATTGTATACGATAGTTTGATAGCTTTTACCTTACTTTAAGTGTGTAATTTATTTAATTTTAAGAATTAACAATCTAAATTATCCAACATATGAATTTAAAATAATGCAAATAAAGATTGAATAGACATGACCGCGAAAAACCTCGAATTCGCACACCATTTGGAACCAAACTGTGCACATTAGTGGTCTTCTACTGTACATAGTTTTTCACAAATGTGTTTCGTTCTTAAAATGTGTTGTTTTCATCTATCACTGCGGAACAACCGAGATAAACTCATATTCTTGGACATGAGTTGTATATATCTTTATATCTAACTAGGCGGCTCTGCCCCCTGCAAGCTACGCTCGTCAACCCCCGTTCAGACACTGTAGAATCTAAAAGCACGCTAATCTGATCGGTTTTAAAAAGATTAGTGAAGATTGAATTATACTGGAAAAACCTGTAGCGATCTCCCTGTAAACGGGTTTCCATTCAATTCCCTATGATTGCAAACATTTAAGGTAGAATCAGCTGCTGTTAAGACATCAATGGTTGTTTTCGTGTTTGGTTAAAGAAGATTAGTTAAACATTTGAAAAGAAGCTAAAATAAAATGAATTAAGTAAACAGAGTCTTTGTGTCTCGGTATTTTCTAACAGCGTTATAAAACGATTGGCATAATACAATTAATAAAATTTGCTGCTTTAACCCCTTCAAGGGCGGTGGTTCATTTTTGAACCACTTAATTTTAATTCTTAAATGCCACATTTGCATCAGAATATTGGGATGAAAATTTCCCTTTTATTAACACAAGAAAGACCCAGAATTTTACTCAAATATTAGAAAAATATTCCACACCAGAATTTTTATTTTAAGTTATTAACTTACCCATTTAACTAGTTTTTTTTCTTTGTATCTTTTAAACTAGTTTTACAAAAAAAAAAAAAAAAAATTCGGATTCGAACCAAGATATATTCATTTGGTAGTAGTCAAAATGACTGCTCGCGGGCTTTCTAGTGTTAAGTAAGTGAACAAAAGCATTTTTGTATTTCGAAATTTGTTTGTAAATTCTGGTGCCATTCACTGATTTCAAGATTTTACGAATAGAAGTGCCTTGTCCGTGAAAGGGTTAAACGCATATTAATGTATTTATTATTTTAAAGTTTCCTTTCCCTTTTAATATTCACGTGTAAATACAATTTTCAGGACATAATTTTCAATATTTTCCTGCCTTTAACACGTACTCATTTAATAGTAATTTTAAAGTTTTTTTTTCTGGTTTTAATAGTCACGTGAAAATAATTTTTTAATCGTTAAGAAATATTATTCTTTGCGCTGTTTTTAAAATTGAAAACAATCTCTATAATAATAGCCTATGTCATGTGACTATCATCAATAGCTCCAGGCGGATCCTTTCGCTTTTCATATTCCAGGCAGCCATTTTGGTACTTTAATGTTAACCAGCCACAGGTGTGATAAATCGCCGAATACTATTCTATCCCCATTATTTCGTTTATATTATAATAGTCCAAGTCATGTAACTGCCATAAACAACGGGCTGATTCCTTCGCTTTTCATAAGAAAGGTTTCCATTTTGATTAAAGAATCAAAATTATTTTTCCAATAAAACTACATAAAAGTTGCCATGATCACAAAGAATTCCTGGTACTTTTATGTTAGCCGGTTGAAAATCTCGCCAATAGCTTTTTTTTAACTCGCCAGTTAGCATTTTTTTATTTTTCGAGTGGTAAATTAAAACGGTGCTACTTGGTTATCCCATCGACCAAAAATCTGTCTCCAAACTATAAAACTAAATGTCAATAATGGTTGATCGTAAATGTCACATTCTTTAAGGAAGTTACACACGTTCACGTCATCAAGTGATTATTATTTCGACGTTTTATTTGTATTTTTATTAATGTTATACTAATTTATTTTTTCTTCTGTTATTTAAAAAAAAAATATGTCAATTTGTATAATTTGGCGAAATTGCTCGACGGGAGAAGTAATAACATTAAAACGTTGCTTTGAAGTGGAAATTAAATCTCATGATTTGTTGCATTGTCACATACGGTGTTCGGCGTGATTTTTTTTTTTTTTTTTTTTTTTTTTTTTTTTTACGACAATCTGGCGAAAACCTCGTTTTCAAATACCTGTTACATATGTATTTTTAAATTATTTTCTGTTATTTTTAAAATGAAATAACAATAAATAAATAAAAATTACTAATAACTATAGAACAAAACAATTTATAACATTTTTTGTAAATAAAAAGAAAATAAATTCAAATTAACATTTATTAATAAATAAGCAACAATAGCCGGGTTACCATGTCAGGCAAAATAACGCCATTTTGGCGCCAATTAAGTACCTCGTTGCGTGTATGACATCTGTGTTTAATATTTTTCTTTTCGTTTCGTTCAAGAAAAAGAATGAAGTAAAAGCCATTTATTTTAAAGATTTCAATTTTAAATGAAAGTTTTGTATTAAATAAAATGATAATGAAATACAAATTGAATTCTGAATATAAGTAACATGATACATTTCTTACCATACATTTAAGGGAGGCCAAACTCGTCGCCCAAATTAATTTAAAATAACCTTTTCTAAAATATGAAGAAAAATATCTGTTATGATTAAAATTTGAGTTGCCATCATTAGAAAAAAAAATATTTAAAATTAGAAAAAAAATAATATTTCGAAAACTAATTCTAATTTTAAAATTCTAATACCAGTTTTGAGATCTATGGATCAATACCGATTTTTTGTGTTAAATTCATCGCAAAGTATTCCATATTTTAGGAGAAATCGCCGTGAAACGTAATCAGTTGTTTAATCAGTTGTTTCATAGAATCGTTCCATAAATTCGTTTCAATTCGATTCATTAGGATTTTATATATATAGGGTAGATTTTCCGTCATTTTTGACGGTCTACCTTTCTAGTTAATGTATAAAAAGTCATGCAAATCTTTGTAGAAAATGTAAATAAAAGTGTATTTAGGTGGTGCTGCCTATGGATATAAAACATTTTAACATTATGAAATTTACAAATTTTTGAAATGAAAAATAATTCATAAAAAATTAATTGAGAATTTTGTGAAAAATGTAAATAAAAATGCATTTATCAAAAGTTTGGCCTTGTAACTTGTTGATCACCATTGAAAAAGCTAAGCGAACTGGAAATTGACGCTGTTTAAATTTAAATGGCATGTTAATGTCAGATGGGGTCCTCCTCCTTTCATTTTTGCCTATAGTGTTGAAAATCCCGGCTTAAATTCATTTAAAACTATAATAAGAAGCTATAAAAGATGCTACGCATCACGCTAACGAACTGTAAACAAAACGTTTTCGCCTGTGTCTAAACACTATCTTTGATCAAGAAGCTGATTCGCTGAATTCCTCACGTCACCGTAAAACGGACCAATAGCAAGTTTCATTCAAGCATCGCTCAAACGGTTTTTGTTAAAAAAAGAGATTCTGTCTGGATTTTGATTTGCTGAGTTGGTTAGGGCATGTGACCGTAACTTAACCACTGAGAAACGTCGCTGTAGCTATTGCCAAATAGCAAGCTATAAATATAGCATTTTTTTCGCGCTACGCAACAGAAATATATATATAGATTACATAGCTGCACAAAACACTTGTAATGCCACAAATAATTTTTATAAATTGTATAGATATTGACTTTTACGCTTTTTTAATACAAGTAAATTTAACAAAACCTTTTGCCTTATTTAATCTGCAGATTTTGGCGAATAAATGAAAAAAATTACAATTAAATTTTAGTTTTAAGAAAAAGGTGTAAAAGTTCACAGCTAATGCATACATATGCATACACATAACAGTTTATACATAAAAAAGTGTACATAATTTATATATATTTTATCAACACTTAGAACTATAGTAATAAAAGTGATGGAACAACCCCTGAAAAAAAATGTTTCATATATTTTAGTAAAGATGCAAAACATTTTTTTTATATATCCGCCATCAACATGGGAAAAATAAAAATACAAGTTTCTGTAGAATATGTAAACTTTATGTTGTTTCCAGCTGTTGTCAAAAACATTTATTTCCATACTTTCTTTTTTGGTTCAGATAAAAGATAATGCTCCTGGTCGTGAAAGATATTTCAGAAAGAAAATATTACATTGTATTTAATATAAAGTGAAAGTGATGGATTTGGCACCGTATTTTAAAAACAAAACGAGCAATTTTTAAAAAAGTGAATAATGTTGTACGTTGATATTTTTATTAGCACTTTTTTTAAAAAGTGCTTTTAGAAAGATTAATATAGTTTTTAACCCGTCGGAATTTGTACGTCAAACGTGGTAAAAGAAGTGCGTTCGTTCTATAACTAGTTATATAAATATTCAGATCTTGGTGTAATAGCCGTAGCACTCTTATTCAAAAATGCATGAATACAAAATGTAATACAATTGTATATACTAAATTCAGTAATACGGAAGTAATATGACTCAGTCTTAAATTTGGCGTAATCACCATGGTTACTAAAATCATTACCTATCACGAGATATCACTGCATTAAACCTTTATCTACGGACGGTACTTATAAGTACTACTCACTTTAAATTTTTATACCATAGAGAATATTACTAATATTATAATGGTACTTTTCAAAAATCGCTTTTTTAACTTTACTTTATCCGAATACATTGCAGCGGTAGTTCTAGGTTTGTTATTTTAGAGAGGAAGGAGGCTATCTTTGAAGCAGTCCATGTGTGTTGTGCCGACTTTTTGTACTGATTGCCACGCTCGTCTTTTCATTGCTGCAAACACAGTAAAGGATAGAAGATTAGTGTTGGATTTTTTTAATGTGTTCATTATGGTCTTAGAATACAATTTGACTAGCTATTTTAGTTGATCGGTGTAGGTATTTGATTTAACAGCTGAATTACTCGGTGGTACTTATAAGTACCGTCAGTACAATGGGTGCTGGAGAAAAACTTGTTGTTTACTTTTCGTCTGTGTAGTTATCCATCGTTTTCATCGGATTTAAAATGCAATTACTAAAATGTAGTGCACTAGTCATTTCCCCGGTATTTCTTTTCTATTTCATTGTTATTTTTTATAGGAAATCGAAAAAGTTGTGGCACCGGCTGGTTTTTGCTATGCTAGAAATGGCATATGTAAATTCATATGTTGCATATGTGGAGATGCGAGAAAGCATGTTGTCCCTGGAATATTGACGTCGCAAAACTAAAAGACTGCTAACAAGATCAAAATCTAAAAAAAAATTTTTTTTTAAACCCTTTCAGGAGCAAAGCATTTTCAATTCTAAAGTGTTGAAATAAATGATTGGCACAGGAATTCGCCAAACGATGTATTTGTAAATAAGAAAAAGCCCATATTTCATATACTTATTAAATCGAAAATATTTTCTGGTGCCAGTTGAAATAACTTGTCGGTTTTCTGTTACGGTAATTTAGTCATACTGTACTGACGGTACTTTAAAGTACCACTTTAGTTAATTACCTCTAAATAATTAAATTTCTCACGGGTGAGTATTTTTTATGTTTATAATTTAATTTTCATTGTATTAACTGAAAAAAAAAAAATATTACCTGAAAAAAATTGCAGTAGATCTTAATGCCGTAGATAAAGGGTTAATTACGTATGACAGGATTTGAAGAAAACGTTTATTAATATCATTTTATGTTTGGATGCGATTTTTATAACATTTGAAAAGACTCGACAAAATTCTGAAACGATTATACATTATATATAATTTGAAACCGTTCGGTTTTGTAGTTTTTGCGCTATTGTATGCGGACAGGCGTACGCACCAGACGACGACTACAGGCAGGGGTCGCACTTGTCCTGAAATTTCACAACCAGGAAATTATTCGGTACCAGTATTTTCTCATGGAAAATCTCTTCTTAAATAAGGCGAATTTTCTCGCGTTTAACCTAGATTTATTTTTCTATAAACAAATAGTGATATTTGTCCTGAAAAAATCCCTTAACCCTTTCCGGCACAAGCAACTTTTGTTGTAAAAGGATGAAATGATTGACTGACACCGGAATTCCAGAACGACTTTTTTAGATATTAAAAATATGTTATTTTACATGTTGATTGTAAAAGCAAAATTTTACTAAAATATTCTTGGTGCCGTTCGTAAGTTTGGAATTAAAATTAGGTACCCCAACCCGGGCACACTGTGCCGGAAAGGGTTAACCGTCTATAGGTGCTACGTATTTACAGGGTTCGTACGGGTTCCGTTATTTTCCAGGTAATATATCAGTATTTTTTTATAAAAAAAATAATTCTAGTTCAAATTTACAAAATGTCGTCTTATTTCAGGAGAGATTTTCTATAAGAAAATACTGGTACCGAAGACTTTCCTGGTCTGGAAATTCCAGGACCCGTACCAACCCTGTTATTTATATAATTACAAACGCACCTAAAAAATGTTAATTGCTCGGTATCTTCTACTTAGGAAGCACAAATTTTTGCATAAAGGAAGATTGTAGATCTTTTTTTACTCTACATGCAGCCCATCCAATAGTTTGTAGTATAATGTTTTGCATTATACATTTCATTTCTAGGATATAAAAGCTATCCAAAATGTACAGTACAGTAGAGCGCAGATTATCCGAATAAATCGGGACCGACCCTAGAGGCCTACCACGTACAGATCGAATTCTCCCCTTTCTCGTAAAATCTTCTTCATTTCTCGATGTGACGTTGCATTCCGATGACCCTGGGATAAATGCTACCACGACATAATCGAGAACGTCTTCCATCGGATTATAGTCATCGAGATCTCCACGAAAACTTCCGACCCCATTGAAGGGAGTGAGAAAAGTATATATTGTCGGAAGTGCGTCTTTGGGGAGAGATTTTAAAGCGGTTGATATTGTTTTCTCCGTTTAGTAAAAATACCATCGACACTCGCCTAATAAAGATATTTTCATAATCTTCTTTTTAAACGAGAGTGAAATGTTCAGATTTTCAGTTGTCAAAATCTCAAAGTGATATGGCGGATAGTTATTTATAAAATGGAAAATAAAAATGAAATTTGTTTTTTTTAACCAAGCAAGGGTTTTTCATTGAAAATTAATAAAAAATTAACATGTTAACCTACAAATATTTAATTAGTATCGTAAGAAAGATGTTATTCTAGATTTTTAAATGGTATAAAAAGAAAAGTTTTATAAGTTCTTCTTAAGCAAATATAAGTATAAATACGCCAAAATTTCAAGAAATTCTACTTAAATATAAAATAACTGGGAAAATATTATAAGTTTTGAAACTAATTTTTAGAACTAATAATAAACTTTTTTTTTTTTTGCAAATACTGCAAACAATTTTTTGTAGATTTAGATTGATTTTTCTTTGTGATATGCTATCTTTTTAAAATGAAATGTTAACTTAAAATAACAAAAACTAATACTAATTTGAAAAAAAGTAATTGAAATACTTATTAAAACATAGTCTAACAAATCATCACGCACAATCTTATTAATCTGCTTTAAATAAACAACGCGCAATACCAAGAAAGCTAATTATGTCATAGTTCTTGCACAAATAATTAGCAGTGTGACCAAGCGCTGCATATGCCCCAAAAATAATTGACCATATACTTTTACTAAAACTTCTGTATACTAAATATAACATTTATGCTAATATTTAAGCCCATGTGCGCTCTATCGTTGTTTACTCAAACAAAATAATTATCCAAAATTTCCAAAAGATTTTCCTTTTCTTTTTTTAAAATTATTATTAAATGCTTGCTGTATCAATTTTAATGACTTCTTGTATAATATATATATCTATGTATAAATATATAAAATCTTTTAATAACATCCAATGAGAATTTCCGATTAGTACAAAATCAAAATATTCAATCAAAAAGTTTTCGGAAAGAAAAAATCTTAGGAAAGTTTTGCATGTTTTTGAACGGCATATTTTATTATGGAATTTAAATAAATTGTAGCGTTTCTAAGGTCATCAAAAAACAACGTATTTCCTCGTAACTTTTTTACAATAAATTTCGAAAACTTTCAAACAAAATAATATATATATATATATATATATATTGTTTGAAGATGATGTGAATCAGTCTTCTTCACTTTTCATTTTTTTCTGCCTTTGATTATAAAACTATTTTTTCGGAATATAAAATAATTATTGCTCATATTAACAAAAAAAAAAAAAAAAAAAAAAAAAAGGAAATTTCGATATTAAATAAAGCTTAATATTAGGATCGCCAGAGAGTTTTTGTGTGTGTGTGTGTGCGTGTGTGTAGATTGAGTAATATTTAACTTATATTTTGAAAGATTAGTTTTATATAGAAATTAAAGACGGAGACAAAAAAATAAAAATCTAAGAAGACTGATTCACATCATCTTCAAATAATATATTTTTTTTATCTTTTCTAAATTTACTGTAAAGTTACTATGAAATAAGTTGCTTTTTTATGTTATTAGAAACTTTACAATTTATTTTATATCCAATGAAATATGAAGTATAAAAAATGTAGTATCTTAAAGTATTCAAAATCCTGCAATACTTTCCAAAGATATTTACTTCTTTTTTTTTTCTTTTTTTTGCGCAAAAATTTTAAATTTAATATTTTTATCTTGTTCTAAAAAGAAATTCTCTATCTATTTACTAAAGTATTTTGTTATTTAAGCAACAAATAACAAATCTTAAAACTGATACAACATTTAACAATCTATATAAATAAATATTTGGAAATTTTGAATATTTGATTTATTTGGGTAAACAATGATAGTGCACACATGGGCTTCGATATTTTCAGAAATGTTATATTTACTATAAAGAAGTTTTAGCAAAAATATCTAGTCAATTATTTTCTAGTAAGCACAGCATGTTGTCTCTGCTAATTTTTTTATGCGACATCTATTGTATAATTAGAGTTTTCTTAGCATAACAAACTGTTTATTTAAAGGAAATTAATAAACTTACACACGATATTTTGTTAAACTATATTTTAATATGTACTGCAATTATTATTTTTTTAATTCACATTAGAATTTATTTTTTTAATTTTGCGTTGAATTTTCATTACAAACACAGACTCCATACTGCATCAATCTAAATCTACCAAAAACTGCATGCAATATTTTCAAAGTACATTTATTATTAGTGTTTAAAATGAGTTTCAAAGCTTAAATATTTTCCCGTTTATTTTGTATTTAAGCAGAATTTCTTGAAATTTTTGGGTATTTATGCTAATATTTACTTAACAAAAACTCACAAAAAATTTATTTTCATATCATTTTAAAGATTAGAATAAGGCCTTTCTTATGATAGTTATTAAATATCTCTAGAGTAATTTGTTAATTTTTTATTAATTTTTAAAGAAAAGCTCCCGCTTAGTCAAAAAAAGCTAATTTCATTTTTATTTATCATTTTCTAAAGATCTACTGGTCGTATGATTTTGAGCTTTTAACAGCTAAAAATCTGTATATTTCACATTCGTTAAAAAAAAAAAAAAAAAAAAAAAAAAAAAGAAAAGAAAAAAAAAAAGATTATGAAAATATCTTAATTAGGTGTGATTAGATGGCATTTTTAATAAACACAGAAAGCAAAATTAAACATTTGATTTCTTTTCAAACAAAGTAAAGAGAGAAGGTCAGTGAGAATTGTCTCGTAACTGAAGTGGTCAATCTAGTTTTTTCCGATGCCTACTTGAAAAGGAATCTAGGATCCGTGAGCTACTGCCGAGCTCTTCGTGGTAGCACTTAATCTGCGTATCGGAAAAAAATTTCGGGAAACATGTAAATTCGACCTCGGGTTCTTCTCACTCGATGCATTTGTGGTAGGTTCCCTAGTTCGTAAAAGCAATTTAAGGGATGTTCCTGTTCCTGACTATACTAAAACCTTCGCATTTTATCGAGGCTTAGGACTGGCAGCACCGGTTAGCGCTTACTGACTGTTTAAAAACTGTTTTTTTCCTTCTCTTTTCATCATTTTCTGAACTCCAGAGAATAAAATGTAAGCAAAAAAGCTTTCAATCGTTGTTTCCTTCAAAGAAGACGTTCTTTCGAATGCTGCCATATATCGAATTCTTCTTAAATACGTTAGTTGAATGGGATCAGAGTTCTTCTGCCGTTCGAGCCATTTCATAGCGTTTTCCAAACATTCAAAGACTTCGTTATGTGATGGACCTGGGTCCTTTTCAGAGCCTTCGGTTTCATTTCTTCAATATCTTTCTCATCTTAAATATCATCCGCAATCTCATCATCATTCGAAAGAAATTTTGAGAGAAATAGGCTGTTCGGATAATTGGAAGTTCGGTTAATTGGATTTCCGATAATAGGCGCTGTACTATATTATCAGAAACATTTTCATTTATGCTTCGTATTATTTATAAAAGAGGGATTATAAAATCATGAAAACTTTATGTAATGACTTAGAAAATTGCTAAAACAGTGTTAAACATTATAAGCAGCTTTCTGAAGACTCTTTCTCGCTGACTCAGGAGACTGACCTAAGCTTTACGACCATCCTTTAGATAAGTGTCTTACAGTAGATGATGCCATTGGGATTAATATATCTGTAGTTATGACACAGCTAAGAAAATTTTAATAATTTTAAAGAAATGGAGTTTATAAAAGATGGTAGAGCATGGAATTTATAAAAATTAATATAAATTATTGAAACTTTTAGAAAAAATAAGATAGTTAAATTTAAAGGTTAATAAAACTTTATAAAGTTAACTTTAAAGAGTAATAAGAATTTAAAAAAAATATGTAAAGCACACTAGTTAAATACAGTGTAACGAAAAACAGAAAAAGCTTATTAAAGTTGAAATTAAAATTAAAATATGTTTCAAATTGTTACAAATAGTTCACATAATTCATTGCGTGTTACAAATTAAAAGGGAAATAAGTTATCAAAATACTCAATAATTGCTACAAGTGATAAACATAAATTAAATTAAAGGCAAAATATCTTTTTTTATTTACATTTCGATATGTTTCATTGCATCAGACGGCAATATTCTCAAGATAATAAAATAATAAAAATATATTCGCAAAAATTCAAATTGAAAAACTAGCAAATAAGACCAAAAATCAGACGAACAGAAGGATAATGAAATTAACTGCAATATTCAAAATAGAAATTTGTGAATGTGAATTATTTTACATTATTGTTTCTTGATTCGTTGTAGCATTTCTTTCCAAATTTTAGGTAGCTCCATGTATGCTGAATCATTGCAAATATTCTCATTGCATAAGAAGATCTTTATTGATTATCTGATGATGGATGGCAAATAAGATATTGCTGGATAAATTATTCTACTATTTTAAAAATATATTTGTAAAGGTTCTCTGTGATATAGTCTGGCCAGAGCTGTAGTTTTCTTGTGTATTTCAAATGCCTTTAAATATTCAAAATACAACAAAATATATAATTAACAAATATAGACTCAAGTATAATATTATCCGAACAAAATAAAAAGTCATGCATTAAAGGGTTATTATTATTCCATCTGGTTTCAGATATACAAAAGCTCTTAAAGTTTTATATGCCCATGCTCTTAATAATAGCTAGTTCCATGAGTACTTGTAGTGTAAGTCACATGCTACGATTTTTGGATACCAGTATTTCAGAATGAAAAGATGCGACTCATTTTATCGGAGATATCTCACTCATCGAATAAATCGAAGCAAACGTTTCGAAAATAATGGAGACAAACAAGCATAATGGTTAACAGCTGGAACTAGCCTAATATAAACATACAATGGATCTCGTAATCCGTTTTCTTTATATATATTTAATACATTTTATTGCATGGTTAAGTATGAAACATTGAATCATGATCTAGGATTTTAATGTTAATAGTTTATTTATTTTTATTTGACCAGAAATATAGAGAAAAAGAAATGAAAGTACTAGAAAACAGGAATTCCGATTTTTGAATTTAGTGAATGAAAAAAAATATATTTATATATATACCCAACAAACACACAACTTTCGGGCCACTGATGGGTTCGTTAGCCTTGGCCGAAAGTGTTCGATGGAGGCCCGTTATCAATGAAAGTTACGGCTCCCTAAAAAAAGTGTCACGCTGGACACAATAAGGCCGCAAGAAAATTGGCCGTAAGTACAAGAAGTTGCCCTCAATCGTGCCACTAACTTTTCAGTAAAAGTGTTAGATAGCCTTAAACTGCCCACAATTATTATTTTAATGGCCATTAAAAATAAAAGCTAACCAGAAGCTAGCCTTTGTCCTACCATTTATGGTTGTAATAAATTAAATTTAGCCCAAACCTGCCCACAAAAAAGCCTATTATGGTTATTTAAAATGTAATCACTAGCCACGGTTGTGCCATAATGATTGTTTAGGTATAAATCAAAATTTATTATATAAAAGAAAATACCTTTTTAGCAGGCTAATTAAATGATAAAATATTTTTGCAGGATTAAAGAAATCTTATAATTATTTAGGTACGCTTTTCAAGAAAATCAAATTCTTTCACTTTGAACTTTTTCAAAAAAAATTCCAAACACAATACTTCACATAATGCATTCATTTATTTGTTTATTTCTTCACTTACATATTTACAAAATTTATATGCAATGCATATTTAAATTGTTGCATTTCATAAAAATTTATAAAGTATGTAAATGAAGAAATAACTAATCAATTAATTCATTATCAAATATTGTATTTTGAACATTTTTGAAAAAGTTCAAGTTAAAGTAACTTGATTTTCTTGATAAGTATATCTAAACAATTATAGGATTTTTTTTTTTAACCTGCCAAAACATTTTATCATTCAATTAACCTTTTTAAAAGTATTTTATTTTAAAGAATAAATTTCGAATTTATGCTTAAATAATATACATGATTTTAACATAGTTTATTATATACTTTATATTAAATTGTGACGTGTTTGTGATATTATTTTTACTTAGGCTTTCACTATATTTTACACAGGTTAGTTGGTAAATCTATTAGATTATGCTTATTCATCAAAGTTTTATTAAATCCTTATAATCTAAATTTTTGCATCATTTCTGATAATTTTTCATTCAAATATTATATAAAAATAAGTTTAAATGTTTATGTAGTAAACAAATGACAGTATAATATTCCTCATATATTTTAAAATTTTGCTTTTATGAGATAATATTTAGAAATTTCTCTTGCAGTTTAATAGACAAACATTAGAAAAAAATATATTATCAACTTTTTCAAAATCCTTGAAAATTATTTATAATTATTAGAAATGTAAATAATAGTTTAATACTGATTTTAAAAATATATTAAATTAATCTTGATATTTCTAAATTTCATTAAAATTTTCGTTAATCAAATTTTCTCGTGTATAAATTCTTAAATATTTTCTCCTGGTAGAAGAAAATAAAACACCTTTCTTTTATAAACCGTACACAAATAGTCACATTTTTATATTTGCACTAATACAAACTATTTTAAAGAAAGTAATACCGATAATTATAACGTTTAAAAGTTATTTAGGTAATCGCTTAAAAATTAATAAAATTAATTAAATAAAGAATAATAACTATTGATAAGAATTTTGCACTACTTTATCAAAGATTACAAATGTATGTTTATAAAATTCTTGTGCATTCATAAAGACTATAAAATAAAATAAACTATTTAATGTAATTTAATCGAAATATACAAAATGTATGAGTAAAAAATTCTTGCGTATTCAGAAAAACTAAAATATAAGTATCAAACAATAATTTTGAAATCAAATGATGCAAAAAATAGATTCTGCGATTAATAAATTTGCAATGAATAAACATAACTTAAAGACTTACCGAATCAATACCTATGGACGGACGCAAACGTACAATGCAATGCTATATATTGAAATGAAATGAGTGACCGCTTGTAGTTGTTATCACCATACACAAATAGCACGAATGACGCGGCAAAAAAAATCCAAAGCTGGGTGGGGTGGAGAGTAATTCTAGGAAAGATTCTCCTTGACCTTGCTTTACCGCCTTAGCGATACGAAAGCGGTATTTGTTTTGGGGGGAAGGGATGGAGGATATTTTTATGAGAAATCCTTAAAAGTATGATAAAAAAATTTCACTTATTTCTCAAGTCATATATATTTGAATAGCTGAGATTAAATTCTAACCGGGTTAGTGTTTACTTTTCTGACTTTGGTTGCAGAATTTTTGTTTTATAAAGTTATTTTCATTTTTACAAATTTGAAAAGAACGCTACCAGAGACAGTGTTGAATTCAGAAGGTGGCGATGGGGGGGGGGGATATTCCCCCCCAGAGCAATGAGATGTCCTCCCCCGGAAGATTTGAGATTTTGTGTTTTTAATGGTCAATATGAACAACCCCCCCCCCCCCCATAGAGTCGCAGAAATCCCTCCCGGTGAAAAGCGTCCTGAATTCAACTCTACCCATAGGTTTAACATTGGCTTGCGACTTTCTTTGTACTTCATATATACATATGTGTTTCGTTCTCGCAAAAATGTACAGTCAAACTTATTTATTTATTTATTATTATTATTATTATTATTATTAAACAAATAGCACTTGTAACTGACATTTTATTTATTTATTGTTATTTTTTTTTTTTTAATCTAAATTTGTTCTGTAATTCTTCCGTTTTTCTTAACATTGGTTTTCATGTAACTGGCATTGAATTAACTATTTTTATGCTTATGAAAAAATATATATGGCTTTAACTATAACTTTTATTAGTGAAATAATGATAATAAAGCAAATAAATAGGCATAAATCATTAGGAATTTAATAGAGGCAAGGAATTTTATTTTATTTTTTTACCTTTACACTGAATTCACAACTTTAAATCTTATATTATTTTGTTTTACATTCATTGTTTTCAGTATGACAATAAAAAATATCCATGCAAAGATATCGAAGATTAGTTTGGAAATATTATTTTATATTTTGTAAAAATATGTTAAAACTAAAAAAAATATCTAATCTATTTTGCTGCTTTAAATATAAATCTCATAACGTATTTATATTTTTACAAAAACCAACATTTAAAGTAATTAAGATTAATTTAAAAGAAATGAAGAAAAAATACATTTCCTCTCTTTAAATAAATATGCCGGGTACGTAATATTAGCCCTCTACTGTCTAAACGATGAGGATACATTAAATGCTTGCCGGAAATTGCCCTCAATGACTGACCGGTAAAATAAACGCAACTGTTTTCTCGCTTCCGATCCCTAATCTGTTTGGTGTTAGCTGCCGTCATTAGCGGCGCGTCACTTACGGCACAGTATTGTTTGGCTACAAATGGCCTTAACTCACCTTGGCCGCAACGAATACGCCATGCGGCCCGAAGTCAGGTGTTTGTTGGGTATAGATAGTACAAAATACATTTCAGTTTTAAGACTTAAAACACACCCTTTTTTATATAAAAGGACGTCATCCGCATCCGCAGGAGAATTCCTCATTTGCGATCCAGTATTAAACAACATCTACTGTAAAGTAAGCCTATGACATCACTATCGCTGATTAATTCACAAATCCAAAATAAGAGATATCGTTATTCAAGAAACTCCAAAAAAGAAAAAAAAGAAAAAGAAACGGCTATCTAATGATGAAGGAATGAATGACAAACAAATGAAGGCATATGAATGCACGAGCCGTTAATTCCCAAATTGGTTCAGCCAAACTCAGCAATCTGATTGCTCATTAATATTAATATTTTGGATTGCTTTACTGTGATTTTGATCAAGTTTAACAAAATAAATCAATATAAGTCATTATAATTGCATTCTATTTTACATTACATTACTTCATAAGAAAATAAATATAATTTTCTACTATATAAATATCAGTTTAACCAATCAGATTGCCGAGCTCGGCTGAGCCAATTTGGGAATTAACGGCTCGTTATGAAAGCCTTCATTTATTTGTAACATTGATATAGATACTGAAAATTAAATTTATTTTATAATAGCTCCATGTTATATCAGAAATCATTCATTTATATTTTTTCAAAAAAACACGTTTTTAAAGTACAATTTTTTCAGTTTTTATGGGTGTCAACAAAAATATATAATTGCTATTTTCCAACTATTTTCCCATTACTTTCTACAGAAATGGAATATTTAAGTTGCCAAAATGAAACAAGTGATGCTAAAAACTACAAAAATTTAATATCTTAAAAAGAAATTGATATGCAGTTTTCAAACAACTTGCATTTAAAAGTACCCCCCCCCCCTCAATACGACGGTATAAATATTGAAAATGTGCAATGCTTAGAAGTTTAAAAAATTGCAGTAGAGATTATTCCGTATAATGATACATCGGCATTGTTTTACGGCTGGCTTATACAACGAAACGTTATTTTTTGGTGACGACACTTTATTTCATGGAAGAAAGAAATAGCATACCGGGGGCTAAAAATAATAACAACCAGGAAGCAGGAATTCTGCTTCATCAGAATTTAGTGTCCCTCCCGATGGCGAAAAAATATTATTATTATTATTACGAGGTGGAACCTGTCGAACTTTGACGAAAGAAAATGTTTCAGAAGGAACTGTTTCATTAATTTATAATAAATCTACAAAATTAGTTAAAATAAAAAATGCATGTTATATTGCATGGGAAAAAGAAATATCATTTTAACCCCTTAACGCTCGAATTAAATTACGGTTGAAAAATTCAAATTGCTTATTGGCACCACTTTTATAATAAAGAAATATTCACCTTATTTAATGACAGAAAAAATTATACTAAAATATAGCCAATTTTACTATTTTATAAAACTCGTGGGAATCAAACAATTTCAGTAAAAGTCACAGCCCGAGAATGTGACGGGAGCGAGAATTAAGGGGTTAACCTAAAGGCCACTGATATTCTATAAAGACACTCTAAATTTTTGTAAAACTTTGCGTTTTGACAGTGTCCGATTTCAATTGCAATATTTTTAAATTTGAAGCATTTCCACCCATGACAACTTTCAAAGCCGCTGGAGGGAAAATGATGCGCGTCTACAAAACTTATTTCAGTTTTAAGACTTAAGATACTTGCTTTTATTTTATGTAAAATGACGTTATTTGCATCCGCTGAAGAATTCCACATTTAAGATCCAGTCTTAAATAACGTCTATTGAAGATATGACGTCACTATCGAGGAATAATACACAAACCCAGCAAAAAGCGATGTCATCAGCTTGACAAAAAAATCGTCCATATCATGATTCATATGCCTTTCTAAATTTGTTTGTAATATTAATACGGATACATAAAAATTAAATCTAGTTTATAATAGCTCTGTGTTTTATCAAAAATCATTCATTTATATTTTTTTCAATTTTTTTAAAACTTTAATTACAATTTTTTTTCAGTTCTTAATGAGAAAATGGCAACAAAAATATATGGTAAGGTTAGTTGGGGCAACTGGGGCATAATTTCACAATGTGATTTTGGAGCTTCTGACAATTCAGCTTCAAAAAACTAATGTTCATTTGAATTAAAGTCTGAACTTCTGTAAATGTGTTCAGTTAGGTTCCCTCTATCAGACAGAAATGCTCAAAATTACACTTTAATATTTAAAAATATAAAAATATGCATATTTCATCTTTCTTTCCTTATGGGTCCAGTTGCCTCCAAAAAGGGGGTAACTGGACCAGGGGGCACTATGTTCAACACGCGTTCATATTTTTTCATATCGGATATCAGGTCCTGTTTGAAAAAGTGTAAACAACTTAAAAAAATTTCACCAGGCAGATCATGTAAATTATATGTCAATAAACAGCACTGTAAGGGAAACCTTTGCTATCAATGTGTCTAAAAAAATCACTAAAAGTGAAAATATTAGATTTATTTATACCAAAAACATAAAACTTAAGGAAATATGTACTTTAGTATAGATAATAAGTATAAAAGTCACATGGGTATTTAAAGGAAAAAAATAGCAAGCTAAATCTATGAACAAATGGCTACGTAAGTACTTAAGTACTTTATCAAGGGGTCGCATTATACAGGGAAAATTTTATTGTTCCTACCAGAACCCTTACAGAAAGGCACGATGAAGATATTATTTTCAAAATAGTGGAAGGAACGATAAAAGTTTCCCTACAGAATGCGACCCCTGTATAGTACAATTTCAAGGTCTGGCTATCTAGCTTTCAGGGGCAAAGTACTTGCATTCGTAAGATGTTGAAATAATTTACTGACACCAATATTTACAAGAGAATCTATCTGAAAACAAGTAAAAGTATATTTTCGCGTACTTAATAAAGGTGAAATTTTCATTATAAAATTCAGATGCCAATGTGGCAATCAGGAATTAAAATTAAGTGATACCATAACGGCATCACCGCCTCTCAAGGGGCCAAGAAATTTGGTTTGATACCACTCAATATGCTTTTTTAAAATTTCATTACATAATTTTAATAAGATATTCTATCATATTCTTTATTGTGAGCAATAAACAGCGGAGAAATTTACTTCCCGTAGTAAGAGAAACACAAAAAATTATTTATAACTATTGAGGTAACTGGATCCAGCATGATCCAGTTACCCCGGATACATGTCCCAGTTACCCCATTCTTTAAAAATTTATGGGGTAACTGGGACACCGGGTTTACATTTGAAATATGAAGTAAATATGTATAGATACCTAATATTAATGTAGTTATATGTCTAATCTTAAAAAAAAAAAAAAAAAATGATTGTTTAATAAAAGTATTTATAGTATTTTAATAATCAGCCGAGGAAGTTCAACCATATAGACGTTGTTTTTAAAAAAAGAAACGTAAATTTTTGACAACCTATCGCAGCAAAGTGAGAGTTATGATTGAGTTGATACACGTTGTTTTAGGAAGTAGAGATTAAGGGGCATTGCTCACAAAAGCTAAAACTTAAAAAACACCAACAGTTTTTTTTTATAAATAGCCTATGGCCCAGTTACCTCGTGGTTCCAGTTACCCCAATTAATCTTAATCAAATATTTTCTTTTTACTTTCTTCCGAAATGGAGTGCTTCTGTTGCCACAGTTACAGAAATGTGATTGAAATCTAAAAAAAAAATAAATAATAATATATTAAAAACAAATTGAGAGGCAATTTTCAAACAAATTGTAGTTAAAAGTACTTTTTCCCCTTATAAGAAGGTTGAAAAATTGAAAATGTGCAATGTTTAGAAATTAAAAAAAAATTGGTTAAATACTGATTGTTAAATACTGATAAATACTGATTGGTTAAATACTGATGGGGGCAGGTTAAATACATCTGCTTCGTTTTACCCCTGGCTTATGTAACGAAACGTTATTTTTAGGGAATAAATTTTGATTGCTACCCGACCGAAATAGCATACCCCCAGCAAAGAAAGAAACAGTGGCCCATCAGCTGGAATAATGATGGCAGCCAACACTGCCATCAGCGTAAAGTGCAATGGTGCCATAACTTAAACCAGTACAAAAGTGCCTGTGCGGAATGCAGCTGGCCCATCAGTGATGGCCAATAGAAGGCCAGCATTTTTATGCCATCCCATTACTTCAATCCGGCACTTTTCCTGCAGTGCTTCCATGGTGTGGTGGGCCAGCGCGTGAGATAAAACGGAGGCCTTTCAGAATTTTATCTGATGATTTCCAACAGCAAATTTGACTGAAGCTTTCCAGCAGTGGTCATGCAGTGGTAGACCATTAGCCAGCACTTCTCCATCATTGCCAGCACCTATCTTGCTGCTGGCCAGCAATTTCCTCTTTGCTGGGTCGGGGTTAATCCTATAAATAATTGTAAACATAAGCTCTTTCTCAGTACAAATTCCTAAACTGTTTGTAACAGATAAAATATTATTACTACAAAAGTTTTTCAAATGATATAACAATTTGTTCGCTGTGTCAGTAAATGAAGCTTTTAAACAAAATATTTTCATGAGGACGACTGTTCCCATAAGTTATTTTATTTTTAAACATTTCATCATAGTCATAAAAAATAAAATTCCGAGTTTTTACGTTAATAACTATTAAATTTGAAATTGTTTTACACTAAAAGATTTTTCTGACGGCTAATTATGCAACTTTTAACTACATTATAGAGATATTTGCATAATTTTGAATAGACTTTATGTAGAGAAATATGTATATCATATATTAATTTTTAATTAAAAATGAAACGTATGATGTATGAAATATACGGAAAATGTGATGACGCATGCTATAAAGTATCGAAAAGAATTTTTGCGTACAATTTTTTAAAAGCATTTTCTACAAGATAAATATAAATATCATATATTAATTTTTTATTAGAAATGAAACGTATGATGTATGGTAAATAAGAAAAATGTGATAATGCGTGGTATGAAATATCGACAACAATTTTTGCGTCCAATTTTTTAAAAGCATTTTCTACAAGAAAAATATAAATATCATATATTAATTTTTAATTAGAAATGAAACGTATGACATATGATAAATAAAATAAATTGATGACGCATGCTATAAAGTACCTAAAGCAATTTTTGCATCCAATTTTTTAAATGCATTTTCTACTGGCAGCACATTTTGCTGATAGTTGCCTATAGATTTATTTTTGACCCCACTTTGGCATTCTCAAAGCGCATCCAATTTCTTTCAAATCTTTTCTTACAATCGATTTCGTGCATCATTTGTCTCAAATATAAACTTTTATTGCTCAAGCCTAAAAAAAGCCATTAAACGTGAAATAAAATAGGTTCCATGATTACACCATTATGCAGAATCACAGCTTCATTTTTAAAGGGAAATGCTATCACAGATACTAAAATATAAATAAACATTCTTTTTTTAATCGGTAGTGAAATATCATTTTTCGAATAATTTTTGCATTAAAAAAATACGAAACAGATAGAAATGGTCTTTTAACCCCTTGTGTAAATTTGACGACTGAGACTCGTCACGCATTTAGCCACTGGCGTTTATTTTTTTTTTATTCGTACCACAATTTAAAGTAAAGAAACTTTTGTAGATATATTGCTCTTGCGCATGTTGTCAAAGTTTACATGAAAGATGTTTATTTTAAGAAAGTGGTGCGGAATGGAATTAACCCTTTCGTGGGCGAAGTCCTTAGAAAAGGACACCTAATTTTTATTTTACTTGCACCCAAAATATTTAATTAAAATTTTCCTTTTATAATGTACTTGAAAATGAGCAAGTTTGTATTTTCTAATAAATACCTTTATAAATTCTGGTGTCAGCCCATCAGTTTATAAATAGAGTTTCTCCACGCCGGAAAGGGTTAAAACAGGGTTCGTACGGGTGCTTGGTTTGGTTTAGTTTGTGACGGCCAATTATCAACACGAGGGATATAGGCCCTAAGGGGTGGAGAGTGCCCTTCGTGGGGGTCTTTCTAAGGGAACCTAACCCGTATTAACACTTGGAAATCCAAGGTTCGAAGAAAACTCCGAACGATTAGGCCGACGGACGCGATTGGGTTCGAACCCAGCACTTCCCGTCTACCAGCTTCGAGAGCAGAACCTCTCGGCCACTGGTGGGGCTCGTACGGGTGCTTGAATTTCATGACTAAGAAATTTTTCGGTACCAGTATTTTCTTATGGAAAATCTCTCCTGAAATAAGGCGAGATTTCGTCCGTCTAAGCTAGAATTATTTTTCTATAAAGAAATTCGTATATTGGGCCTTGAAAATAACGGTATCCGTACGAACCCTGTTAAAAGGAGAAACGCCAGTGGCAGATTTGAAACAACAGGCTTCATACGCTTCAAGGGCATTTGCCAGAATTTTTGAAATCTAATATTTGCCTTATTAAATGAAAAAAAAATCTATCTGCAGATATAGCGACCAGTACTTTACAAAATTTCTGGTACTAAAATCCCTTGAATTCCTTGATGCGTACGAACCCTGAGCAAATCTGTACGCAAGGGGCTAATTTTAACATGTATATATTTCAATATACATGTTTCTATTTTTTGCACATAATACGATAATTAATTTTGGATGAAAGTATTAACTCATTAACATACTTCAAATTGATAAATTTGAGAATCAAAAGATGCCTCTTGTGCATTTTGTTATTCATCGAGAAGACAATAGCGCCCAAAAATATTCCACTTTTTAATGAACTACTAAAATTAACTGTAAAGTATATCAATGCGATCAAATGAGACGCAAAATGTGAGTCTGCTCAAGACGTATTTTGAAGATGACAAGGAAGACAATATAACCCTTTTATTTCACATTGATGTAACACGACTAGAATAAAATTCTTCTAGATATAAAGGTGAAGATCTGTAGTTTTTTTGCATTTAAAGAATTTTGGCGAAGAACATATTTGTGACAAAAACTTATTTGTTTAATCAGCAAAAAAAATTAAAGTGACTTGTCATTGTTAATGACCTTTTAACCCTCTAATGTCCATAGTAGAATGCTTTCTAGTAATTAAGCCATTCAGAGAATCAGAAAATATAAATTATAAATTTCGCTTTATTTAATGATGGAATGTCTGTTATCAAATAAAGTACAGATTTCTGTTTAAAATTTTTAGTATTATTTCGGAATATCTTAATGAAAAAATTCACTAAATTAGGAAAATTCATGGTAGCATAAATGCTACCATTGGCATTAGAGGGTTAATCTTCTCGTATGTAAATGTAAGCATACTTTTAAATAAGAAATATATGTTACAAAAAGGCAGGTAGTCGTGGTTTATGTATTGCCTAGTTGCATCGTGTCGTTTGGAAAAAGCATTATAAATACTTCTCTAAGGTTCCGCCGGTTCCACTGGTTCTAATTTCTGTTTTTAAAGCTACTGACAGGGCCTGATTATCAACAGAGTAATCCTCTTCTAGTACATTTTAATAAAAATTCGCGCCTTATTTAAACGGCCTATCCTTGCAAAAATGCTGTCCTTTGTAATGGCGGAATATTGCCGCGTCTGTAATCAGGCCCTGACTACAGGTGTTATGTGTTGACTTATTCAGCGGGAGTATGAATTCGCCAGATAAAGATGCCAAATTTTAGGTCAACCTAGGGATTTTTTTTATATTTTGGGCTTTAGATCTCAAAACATTTCCCATGGAACCAAATGCCATAAAATATCGAAAATTTAAAAATAAGTGGCCAATTTTTTCTACTCTGGTTGTTACTACAAATGCAGGGCTCCCAAATGGTCCGCCAACTGAATACCAATATTTTTTTAGAAATATTTTCTTTTTAGATTTTTCTTACAAACCGTCCCGGAAACACCTTTGAAAGTTAATTCTAGCGCAAACCTACCATAAAATTTTCTGTTAAAATTTATTGGTATTCAGTTGGCGGACCATTTGGGAGCCCTGCAAATCAAATCGATATAAGTAAGCGTGCAAACTTAATGCTAGAATCGGGCGTAAATTAACAAAGTTGCGCCATCTTGTGGACGGAGTGATAATCCATGTACGCGGGTTTTTAGTGTGGCGCATATTTTCTAAATCTTTAGTCACTCATGGAAATGAACTTTGTTTGCCACATTCATTGCAAAATAATGGCGTAGCGGGATGGGCATCCAGACGCTCTTGACGCCACGAAGTTTTCTTCGCCTTGTTACAGCCATTTCATTTCTTAATCAAGGTGAAGAAAACTTTACAATTTTAGTGGTGTAGGTAAGAAAAAATTTATGTATTTATCTGTAGTTCACACTCCATCCACTACGTGGCGCGTGACCTTGATTGATGTGACCTCGCTTTTAATCTTGCGGTTACTTCTCCCATTTAAGATAGGACGCTTACTTATATCGCTTTGCTGCAAATGCCACCCGCTCAACCGAAATACCAAGCCATGAACTTGAAGAACGGCAAGGCACTTGCGGTAACCATTTCATGAAGCTTCACAGAAGTAAATGTCTGACTTGGCTTCCCTACAATTTTGATCGTAATCTGAAATTTTAAATCTTCTTGGTCAGTACCCTTCTCCCTACTGTCGATTCCCAGATGGAAGACCATACCAGTGATTTTTTGTGTATGTCATTGGAATCGCGATGGTTCAAAACAACATCAGATCAGTATTTCCGGACGTCGTTTTCAACAGTACTGACAGCACCCAATGATGCATACTTCTGTGTCCGGATGAGAAGTGATGCTTTCAGTAATGCCAGATAGGGGACTTTCCCCCCCCCCCAGATTGGGGGTTGCCACCACTTTTTAAAATCAGTATAATTCGCCTTAGTTTTCAGAATTTTTAATTTTTTTTTTAAATAAGCCAAATATTTCTATTTAAAAAAAATAGTGACAATCAAATAATCTGAATTAAGTGAGTCTCCCCAATCTGGCAACACTGGGTGTTTTACAATCGTATGCCGATGATTCACTACGTTATCAGGATTCGTACGCTTCAAGGTCTTTTTACGTGAATTTTTGTAAAGTAGTATTTGCCTTATTTAATGAAAAAAATCTATCATCAGATATAGCGACCAGTACTTTACGAAATTTCTGGTAATTAAACAACTAAAATCCCCTGAATCCCTTGATTCGTACGAACCCTGGTTATTAAATAAATATACAAAGCATTTCGTTTTCATTCTCATATTCGCACATATAAATCCAAACTAATTTCACTTACAAAAATTTCAATAGATGGCTTAACGAGTCCTTCTTGCTAAATTATCGTAAGTGAACAATATTTAGTTTTCGAGGGCTGAGTTTTCAAAACATTTTTACTTTTTTTCTCAATTAGCTTTTTTATTTGTTTGATTTCTAGTTTTCTAACAACATAAAAAAAATTGCTTCAAAACTTACAGTATATGTCTTAATTTATAATAGGATCGTTTGCAATTAAAAAGTAATTTAGTGAAAAAAAATCTAGCTAAGGTTTTATTTTACGAGGATGAAATGGTATATTTACGTTCTTCTAGTGGCGTCTAATTGAATTATTTCGCCTACAAATTTTTCTAAACAGTAACAATGTACCTTGTATTATTAGAAATCTAGCACGAAGATCATTGTTTTAAAATAGTACTAGACAAAATTAACAAATAAACAGTGGCAACGGTGTTAATATCATATTTGAAATGCGTATCAAACAATGCTGTATCTATAAATTTAAATTCAAAAGATTTCGTGACACTTTCAGAAAATATAAATTGTAATAACATAAATAAACAAAAACCAAAAATCTGAAACCCGTGCTATTTATTTATTTACCTACTTATGTCAGCTTCTGTATTGCAGTCACATGAGGAAATAATAAATGACACAATCTAGAAAAACAACATTCAGGAAATTACCTTTAACATATATTTCATCCTATACATCATGTATTCCGAAAGTTTTTATGGAAGGATTTTATCAAAAGAAAGTAAAGACAAGCTTCACTTTTTAAAAGAATTACATTTAATTTAAAGATTTATCATCTTATTTGGTGACTTAAATAAAACTTGGTGAAATAAAAATTAATGGAATTAATTTTAGGGGAAAAAATGTGTAAAACATACCGATTTTAACCCCTACAAGGACGGTGGTTCATCTTTGGACCACTTAATTTTAATCCTAAATGCCACATTCGCACCAGAATATTGGAATGATTTTTTTTCTTTCAGTACTTGATCAAAAGTATTTGCTTATCGTGAAATAAATTAATTTGCAAATTCTGGTATCATGCACTAAGTTCAGCATTTTGGGAATAGAAGTACCTTGCCCCTGAAAGTTTTAATAAGTGTTTTAGTTTATAAAATCGTAATAATTTCCATCTAAGGGTAAATGGCGAAAGCTGAGTCTATGGTGAGCGTTGACGCTAGTATTGCTCATGGAACTATTGATAAAGAGTAACCGGCATATCCTTAGAATAGTGAAGCTTCAACTGTAACCGCTTTAGCAGGGGTTGGTTGCCGCCTCTGGAAACTTCCACCAGTAAATTTATATAGAAATTGTTTCCTTATTTAAACGCCTTATTAATGCAAAAAGCCCGCAATAAATAACGGCAGGAACAGATTTTCATTTTTACTGATAGAAGTTTTCTTTGGCGGAAGTCAGGCCCTATGTTTTCACCATATTGTGACAACCAGAGAAACACACTGACTATTTTACCATGCAAACTGACACCAGTATAAGCAAATAGAAAATTTTACCATATTTGTGAGAAAACTTTTCCGTGAGTAAGACGCTTAGAAAAGACGAGTTTTGCTATTCAATTTTACTGGTGGGAAGTTTGCCCCCGGTAGTAATCTGAAACAGTAGATCTGATTTTTAAAAAGCAGCCACCATCTTGTGACAACCTCCTCAGTTACTTCACTCGCAAGTCGTAGACTGTACGCTATATGTCTCCTCATCATTATTCATAACTCAATTGTATTGCCAGGTCTCCCGTGTAAGACGCGGTTCCAAATACTCTGTACACCAAAGCGATATAAGTAAGCGTCCTATCTTAAATGGGAGAAGTATCCGCAAGATTAAAAGCGAGGTCACATCAATCAAGATCATGCGCCACGTAGCGGATGGAGTGTGAACTACAGGTAGATACCTAACTGTTTTCTTACTCACACCACTAAAATTATAAAGTTTTTTTCCACTTGATTAATAACTGAAGTTTTTCTGATAGGGCGAAGAAAACTTCGTGGTGTCAAGTGCGTCTGGATACCCCACTCGCTACGCCATTATCTTGTAATAAATGTGGCAAACAAAATTCAATTTCATGAGCGACTGAAGGTTTAGAAAATACGCGCCACACTAAAAGCCCGCGTATGTGAATTATCACTCCGTCCACAAGTTGGCGCAATTGTGTTAATTTACTCCTGATTCCAGCATTAAGTTTGTTCGCTTACTTATAACGCTTTGCTGTACACCAGTGTTTTAAAGTAATTTTTTTCGCCTTATCTAATGACAGAAATATCTGCTATTATTGATGGCCAAATAAACTGTAAGAAATTAGTGGTGTCCAGAGAATTTGGAACTCCGATTAAGAAATGCTCGAGGATAACTTTTCATATAATAACAGTTCAGGAATATAAACAAACGCGCTCAGCTATTGGATTTTATAAAACAAAATTGTAAAATGCAATGCTATAAAAAATTTAAATTTTCAGTATAAATAATTTTGTTTGACAATTAACCCTTCAGGGGCAAGTCATTGCGTTGCTGTAACGTCGACTTCACACCGGAATCTTCCAAGAAAATTATTGCAGAATATAGAAACCTGTTTTACGACTTTTCCCACCAGAGTTAGAAAAGTAAAATTTTGTAAAATCATTCTGGTGGAAATCTTCATTAATCGTAGGTGGGATATATTATATACCACCGCACGTCAAGGGTTTAAAAAACTCTACAAATTTTGATTCGTGAAAATGCAAATTTGCATGGCATTTCTAAAGTTAGTTTAACCCCTTGAGGGGCAAGTAATTGTGTTTCTATAATGTCGAATTCACACCGGAATCTGAAAAAAGAATTATTGCAAAATAAGAAAAAAGCAATTTTACAACCTTTTCCCACCAAAGTTAGAAAAATAAAATTTAATAAATTTTTTCTGGTGCAAATCTTGATTAATCGTAGGTGGGATAAAATATATCCTACCGCCCCTCAAGGGGTTAGAAACTATTCATTTCTTATTATTGACCTGATCGGTTTCTCGAAAATGTAGAACTGCCAATTGCTGCATTATGTAAAATAAAGTTTTCTGTGCAGAACATAAGGCGTGCTCCTAGGCTCGTTGAATAACACAGTGTTGCCAGTGGGTTACTTTTTTTTTTAAATTACGTTTTCTCGATTGGCACCACTTTTTTTAAATAGTAAAATTCCTCTTGTTTTCGTCTTAATCGTCGTCGTCTTTATCTCATCAAAAAAGGCGAATTTTACGATTTTGAAAAAGCGGTACCAGTCAAGAAATATTAATTTTAAAAAAGTAGCGCACTGGCAACACTGGAATAACATGTAAATTGCGTGTAATTAGCAGGAAAAGATGATAAATTACTTATTTTAAAATTAGTAAAAAAAAAAAAGAAAAACTTCCGAATTTAGTCTACACTTATAAGGAAGACAGTATGCAGATGAAGTGGATTCTTTATTACACTTTTCCAAATGTATTTAAGAAATAAATAAAAAGAAAAGTTCTCAGTTAAATTGATTGCATTGAGCTCACAAGCTCATCACACTAATTGTATATTATTCTCTTATTTCAAAGAATAATGCCCCTCGAAAAATAAATTAAGGGGGATGAACGCCCCCCCCCGTTCCCCTCTTTGTTCTTAACAAATGAGCCTCCAAATCTCATCCGGGAAGCACCTTATCAGCATAAACCGGTATACAAAATTTGGAGTAAATCGGATAAAAAACCCATTTATCTAAATTAAGGGGTATCAACTTCCCGTTCCCCCTTTTACAATTAACCAATGAACCTCCAAATTTAATCAGGTAAGCGCCTTATCAGAGTTAACCGGTATATCAAATTTGAAGCAAATCGGATAGAAAAACCCATTTATCTAAATTAAATGGGTTATTATCTCCCCTGTTTCCCCCTTTATACTTAAACAATGAACCTCGAAGTCTAATAAAGGAAGCGCCTTATCAGAACTAACCGGTATCCCAAATTTAAAGCAAATCTGGTAATTCTGCATGGAAAACGCATTTATCTAAGTTAAGGAGGGGTATTAGCCCCCTCCATTCCCCCTTTATACTCAACCAATGAACCCCTAAATCTAATCAGGAAGCGCCTTATCAGAATGAAATTTCATGAATGAATCTCATTAAATTTTGGTAATTTGATGGCGAATTTTGTAGTATTAAAATGTATGAGATCGCAGAACGTTTTAGGATCTGCACATGCAACTACTTTTAATTTTAAATTGTGTGTGATTGGATCGGAATATTATAACTTAAAGCATATGATAATGTCATAGAAACCTTTTTCTTTTAGTGTTTGAATTTAATTCCAGAATTAACTCTAAACTAGTGATGGCCCGAATGAATTATTTTACTATTCGAATGAATCATTCGGGCATGCGCATAAGCATAGCTGCCAACTTTTTAAAAACTTAAATCTCTACCAGAAACATTATTCTGAATAAGAAGTTTCATATTTTAATTAGAATTAATTTGAGGATCCCATAAAATTTAAAAGAATTCTATTTATCTTCAAAATTTCTGAAGATACTATAGAGCCTCTTTTATCCGAAACTCTTTTAACCGAAACTCTCGATTAACCGAAATCCATTTTTAAAGTTTTTCTTTCTTTTTTTACTATTTCAGTCCTTGTGTGCAAAATCCATTTTGAAAGCTTTACCTTTTAACCATCATATTCTTTGTGTGCAAGTGGTCCTTTCCGAACTACGAGAACATATAAATATTTTCGATGCCCTTTCTTAGAGTTCCTTTGAATTTAACTTGAGCACCTGTAAACAGCGGAGTGGAACGAAGAAAACGAACAAATAAGCAATTATGAAGCATTTGAATGTTTTGCAAAAAGTTTCGCATGGCTGGAGCAGCAGAAAGACTGTGACACTGGTGAACTAATAATTTTAAAAAACTCCGTGATAGAGCTTCAAAGCAACGACAATTAAAACTGCGACAAACAAAACACTTTTTTCAAACCTTTGTGATATATATAAAAGGTACTTAATTTCAAAATTAAAATTCTGGTAATTTATTCTTGTTTCTATTTGCTATTGCTTTATTTTTATTAATCACTTGTTACCATATTAAGAAATATCGCATATAGTTCTATTTAATCTTAAAATTGAAGTATTCTCCATTATCCGAAAATTTCGATTTTCCGAAAGAGAGTCGGTTCCAATTACTTCGGATATTCGGGGTTCTACTGTAGATTAACCCTTTGAGGGGCGAGGAACTGCGTTTATGTAATGCTGAATTCCCACCGGAAATTTAGAATTTTTTCATTTTAAAATAAGTAAAACAAATTTCTAACTAAATTCCCTCAAAATTATAAACGTAAAACTCAATTAAAAGTTTCTGGGGCAAATCTGAATTAAACTTAGGTAGGATATAGCATATCCCACTACTCCTCTTAGGGGTTAAAAAATTACGAAAGCTGGTAACTTTGCTTTTGTTTCTTTTCTATTTACAAAATTCCTTGGGGCTATTTATTAAAAATATATACGAAGGTTAGAAATTGTGTTTTTGCACATGCCCGAATGATTCATTAAAATAGTAAAATCATTCATTCTACCTATCACTACTCTAAACTCTGTCACATATTTTGGGGTAATTTTAATTACTAGACACCAGACAAAATATGAGAACAATATTTAAATAATATATAAAAATTACTTTTGCGTCGGAAATCTTTACTGTATGCATCAAATCCTGTAATAGGCTGTCAAGAAAGACGGCTCAATTTTATCGTTCAATATCAACATATTTAATTGTCTACATGATGCATGTGCATTTCTGTATCATAAAAATATTTAAGTAATATACATTTGGTTACAAAGCGATATAAGTAAGCGTCCTATCTTAACCCTAGATCTACCGGGAATTTTATTCAAGTTTTAATAAAACGTTCTACACCAGAATTTTTATTTAAAACTATTTAACTTATTTATTTACCTTATTTTTGTCTGGTTTATATACTTAGTTTATTTTAAAGAAATTTCTGGTTTGAATGAATATTTTGTATGTACCTGTCGGGTCCAATGGACCCGTCTGGTAGACGGAGGGTTAAATGGGAGAAATAACCGCAAAATTAAAAGCGAGGTCACATCAATCAAGGTCATGCGCTACGTAGCCGATGGAGTGTGAACTACAGGTAGATACCTAACTGTTTTCTTACTCACACCACTAAAATTGTAAAGTTTTTTCACATTGATTAATAACTGAAGTGCCTTTGATAAGGGGAAAAAAACTTCGTGGAGTCAAGTGCATCTGGATGCTTCTCTCGCTACGCCACTGTTTTACGATAAGTGTGGCAAACAAAATTCATTTCCATGAGGGACTAAAGATGTAGAAAATACGCGCTACGCTAAAAGCTCGCGTATGTGAATTATCATTCCGTCCACAAGGTGGCGCAACTGTGTTAATTTACTCCTGATTCCAGCATTAAGTTTGTTCCCTTACTTATAACGCTTTGTTTGGTTATCTATAACTGCGTATTGCGCATTTGCAGTTAGTCTATTTATATTCAAATTTCAAAGTCCTTTCTGATCGTAATGCGTATCTCCCCCTAAATATACGATTAGGCTCACTAGGAAACGTTTTCCACAACTTCTATTACGTCTAAAGCTTCCAATATTTATTTTCCTTTTAAATCGTTATTTTATTCACTGAATTTAAATTTGAATTTGAATGGTTCAAAATGTAAATAAGAAATTGCTATGATGTGGTGGGAATAGTAAAGAAAGTTGTTCTGATGTCACAAGCTTATCAATAATTTTCTGCATGATATTATTATAAGTTTTATACCTAATGGGAAATTTTCAAATTAATAGATGGTAAATAAAATAACTTGTGTAATTTTAAATTGAAATATACTTCTTTTGTAGAATCAAGAGCATTTGCCAAACAATGCACGCAGTCGTTTAATTATGGACACCCTGTAAATAAAATTTCTAAACTATCGTAATGATAAATATGCTACTTATTAAGAATCGCCCGCTGGTGGCAAACATTTTGAACTATTTTAGCTTTAGAATAGGGTCATTTAATTATGGACACCCTGTAAATAAAATTTCTAAACTATCGTAATGCTGAATATGATACTTATTAAGAATCGCCCGCTGGTGGCAAACATTTTGAACTATTTTAGCTTTAGAATAGGGTCGTTTAATTATGGACACCCTGTAAATAAAATTTCTAAACTATCGTAATGCTGAATATGTTACTTATTAAGAATCGCCCGCTGGTGGCAAACATTTTGAACTATTTTAGCTTTATAATAGGGTCGTTTAAATATGGACACCCTGTATATATACAGACATGTGAAAAGTATTAGAATAATTGTGAAATTTACAATAAAATCTTGTTATATTAAAGAAATAATACATTATTTAAAAAATACTGATACATTTAATATTTAGTGTGCATCCCCTTATTTTTTATTAAGGATTCAATACGTCTTGGCATATTTTGTATGAGTTTTTGGCAATTAATTTGTATTTCGTTGTCATGTTGCCAAATTTGGATGAGTCTTTCTATCAGACCACTCTTGTTTGTGATGTTGCATTTCTTTAATTTTTTCTTTACAATGGCCCAAAGATTCTCTATGGGGTTATCTGGACTGTTTCCAGGCCATGGAAGTGTTTTAATATTTTTTCCATCCAAATATGTGGTCACAGATGAAGCTTTATGGCACGGAGCTTCATCATGCATGAATATGAAGTCTCCATTTGGAAACCAGTCTTTTAATTGTGGAATTAGACTTTGTTCAAGCACTTTTTTATACTGATGCTGGTCCATCATGCCTTCTACAATGTATAAACGTCCAGTACCATGAGCAGACATCACGCTCCGAACCATTACTTTAGTAGGATGTTTATCCGTTTGTGCTATGCAATTAGAGGAAAATGCTTCACTGGTACTACTCCTGACATATTGACTGCTTTCTTCTGATATCGCAAGTATTGATTCATCGGAAAAATTCATCGGAGAATTATTCTTATAAAAAATTTTTCATCAAATTTATAAACAGTTCTGCATCTTTAGTCAGTATGCAAAACACATGATTTCAGGGAAAGAAATGAACAACTTAAATTCAACTGATTAATTAAAGGAAAATTAATATTTCTTACCTTGCTCCAGTCATGAAAATAAGTAAAAGCAATTTTTCGGCTTTTTTCCACCAAAGTTAGAAAAGTAAATTTTAATAAAATTTTTCTGGTGTAAAACTTCATTAATCGTAGGTGGTATATAATATATACCGGTGCCCCTCAAGGGGTTAAACTTTCATCCCCTAGTGAATCTTGCTAATATTCTAATGCTACTTTGCAAAAACACTCTTTTAACAGTAGAAAGAACTTTTTTTACTTTAATTTTAGTTAATTTACTTAAATTTTATAAAAATATTTGACACCAGAATTTTTATTTTAAATTACTAACTTATTTATTTGACTAGATGTTTTTTCTTTGTATCTTTTAAACTAGTTTTATAACGAAATTTCTGGTTCGAACCGAAATGTATTCATTTGGTAGCGGTCAAAATGACAGCTCGCCGTCTTTCTAGTGTTAACTCAACGTTATCCGGATACATGGCAGCAGTAGTTATAGGTTTGTTATTTTAGAGAGGAAGGAGGCTATCTTTGACACAGATGATGGGTTTTGTGCTGACATTTTGTACAGATAGTCACCCTCGTCTTTTTATTACTACAAACACAGTAAAGATATGTTGGATTATAAAGGATATGTTGGATTTGTTTTATGTGTTCATTATGATCTTAGAATGCAGTTTGACTAGCTATTTTAGGTGAACGTTGCATGTATTTGATTTAGAAGTTGAAATACTCGGTGGTACTTATAAGTACCGCCAGTACACTGGATGTTGTAGAAAAACTTTTTGTTTTCTTTTCGTCTGTGTAGTTATCCATCGTTTTCATCTGCTTTAAAATGTAATTACTAAAATATAGTGTAGTAATGATTTCCCTGCTATTTCTTTTCTGTTTCATTGTTAGTTTTTATAGGAAATTGAAAAAGTTGTGGCATCGGCTCATTTTTTCTATGCTAGAAATGGCATATGTAAATTCATATATTGCATATGTGGAGATGCGAGAGAACATGTTGTTCCTGGAATATAGACGTCGCATAACTAAAGAGCTGCTATCAAGATCGAAACCTAAAAAAAATAGTTTTTTTTAACCCTTTCAGGGCAAAGCATTTTCAATTCTAAAGTGTTTGAATAAATGATTGGCACCGGAATTTGCCAAGAGATTTACTTGTAACTAAGAAAAAGGGCCTATACTTTGCACACTTATTAAATCGAAAATATTTTCTGGTGCAATCTGAAATACTTTGTGGGTTTTCTGTTGCGATATTTTAGTTATAGTGTATCCACGGTACTTTAACACGTTCACGTCGGCGCGGTGGGTCACACTCGACTGTCTGAGAGTTATCAAGTCCCTGGCTTTTTGCACACCACTATTATTATAGAGGAAATGTTGTTCCTGTAAATCGCCCAATTGTTTTAATTAAATAAAACAACATTTTTTTGTATTAAAATACTGGTATCCAAAAAGCCGGAAACTTGGCAGCAAAGCGATATAAGTAAGCGTGCTAACTTAATGCTGGAATCGGGCGTAAATTAGCACAGTTGCGCCATCTTGTGGACGGAGTGACAATCCACATAAACGGGCTTTCAGTGTGGCGCATATTTCCTAAATCTGTAGTCACCCATGGAAATAAACTTTGTTTGCCACATTTATTTCTAAATAATGGCGTACCGCGAGTGGTATCCAGATGCACTTGACACCACGTAGTTTTCTTCGTCTTGTCAAAAACATTTCAGTTATTAATGAAGGTGAAAAAAACTTTACAATTTTAGTGGTGTGAGCAAGAAAACAGTTAGGTATCTACCTGCAATTCACACTCCATACGCTACGTGGCGTGTGACCTTGATTGATGTGACCTCGCTTTTAATCTTGCGGTTTCTTCTCCCATTTATGATAGGACGCTTACTTATATCGCTTTGCTTGGCAGCTCCGACACAATCGAGTGTGACCCACCGCGCCGGCGTGAACGTGTTAAAGTGAAACTTTAATTAATTACCTCTAAATAATTACATTTCTCACTGGTGAGTATTTTTTTATGTTTATCCTTTAATTTCCATTGTAATAACTGAAAAAAAAACTACATGAAAAAAATTGCAGTATATCATAATGCAGTAGATAAAGAGTTAAAGGGTTAAAAAAAAACTTCGTTATTAAGGGAAATAATATAAATAAGATAACTAAATAAACATTTTAGAAAACGCACAAAACATTTAAAAAACTTATTTAAGCAGTATCGTCCATAGCCAAATATGTATTCCAATTCTCTTGGATAGCTTTGTAGATTGATATATATATTATATAATGGGGAAATTTAGTGTGGCAAGAAAACGAATAACAGGTTGGAATTTCTCTTTCAGCAATTTGTACTGATAGATGGAAACATACATGTATACCTTTGCACAGCCCTGTAATTTATCTAGTTCCTTTATTACACGCCACTATTTAGCTAAAATTGATTCAAACTAAAAAAAAAAAAAAAAAAAAAACTCCTAAAACTACTGAAATCACACTTCCAGAAATTATCATCCATAGACGACCATGTATCTAATTCTTTGAGTGGCCCTGGAACGTTGGAAACTATGTTTTTGCGCATGCCCGAATGATTCATTCAGTAGTAAACTCATTAATTCTGCATCACTAGGTTTGTGCACGTTTCACATCAGAATCTATATATATATATCATGCTATCGTACGCAGCACAGAAATCACGATTATTTGTCGATTGTTTGATGGCAACTCCCGAATGAAACGCATCTCATTGGTTAACATGTCAAACGTAAAATTTGATTTATTTAGATGATTTCGGACAAAAGGATACTGATAGTTTACGTATTTAAATGCAGAATTATTAAATTAAACCATAAACTAACAGATATTGTTAAGATAGTGCATTTGTGAATAAAATATAAGTATTTCAAGTGTAATAATCGAATTTATTAAGGGACACAATAAATATCAATGGTAACGGAAAATTTTAAGAAACCTAATGCTCTTTATTTAGTCAAAAACGCAGACGGATATAACTGTAAAATGTATGTAAACATTAGATATAGGCTTAAAAAAAAACAAAACAAAACAAAAAAAAAACTTGCAGTAATTTTAAATTATGAAAGAACATATAAAGGTGTTATACTGCTTGGTTATCCCATCGACCAATGCTGCCAAATTACACAAATTGACATGACATTTATTTTAATTAACGAAAGAACAAATAAATTAGTAAAACATTAATAAAAATGCAAATAAAAAGTCGAATTAAAAATCACTTGATAACGTAATAAACACATGTACCGTGTTTAATGCCCAGAAATCAACCATTATCGGCATTTTATCTTATAGTTCGGCGATAGTTTATTACTCGACGGGATAATGAAGTAGTACCCAAATAAATTAGTAAAACATTAAAAAAAATACAAATAAAAGATCGAATTAAAAAGACTTGATGATGTAACAAATACATGTTTAATGTCAAGTGAATGTGACATTTACGGTCATCTATTACAGACATTTAATTTTAAAGTTTGGCGGCAGTTTTTTGGTCGACGGAATAACCAAGTACTACCTTTTTTAAAACATAACTGTTATGCTTTTTTTAAATTTTAGCTGTTATTTAAATTTTTTACAAGTTTTTTGTATAAATAAATAGCATTCAGTCTTTTTTTTATGAAGTCCACCTTACTATTATACTTTTCAATGATCAGCTAATATGTATAAAAAAAAAATTGACGAAAAGAAACATTTAATTATATTTCTCTCTTTTTGTCTTTACAAATTACTCTTCCCTGGAGAAGTTTTGTATATTTTTACTTTCTTCTATCTTCAATAGAAGAAAGTATTGTAATCGACATTTTTTTCGACTTCCGGTTTTCGACGGATTTACGCGTTTTAAGGATCAGTGATCCCCAAAAACATGTTTATAGAAAATGTCTGTCTGTCCGTCTGTCCGTGTGTCTGTAGCCATTGAACCATCAAAAAGTGTATGAAGTTATGCATAGAATTGAACCAAATTTTTATTTTAAATTTTTGGCTATGGCAAGCAGGTCCTCTCTGAATTTGGAAAAACATTGCCGGTAGGGTCGCTGTAATAGCGATTTTTGTGTGATTTTGAAAATTGTACCATCGAAAAGTGTATGAAGTTATGCATAGAATTGAACCAAATTTTTATTTTAAGTTCTTGGCTATGGCAATCAGGTCCTTCCTTAATTTTGGAAAGCACTGACCGGTAGGGGGCGCTATAATAGTGATTTTTGTGCCATTTTGAATATTGTACCATCGAAAAGTGTATGAAGTTATGCATAGAACTGAGACAAATTTTTTGTGTTTGTTTTTGGTCATGGCACGAAGGTCCTCCCTAAATTTGGAAAAATTCCACCGGAAGGGGTCGCTATAATTGCGATGTCTGTATCATTTTCATTATTGTACCATCGAAAAGTGTATGAAGTTATGTATATAATTGAACCAAATTTTTTGTGTATGTTTCTGACTATGACAAGCAAGTCTTCCCTGAACTTGAAAAAATTCTTCCAGAAGGGGGTGCTATAATTGGATCTCTGTGCCCTTTTCATGGCTCCCAAATGGTCCTCCAACTGAATACCAATATTATTTTAGAAATTTTTTCTGTTTAGATTTTTCTTACAAACCGCCCCGCAACCACCTTTGAAAGTTAATTCTAGCGCAAACCTACCATAAATTTTTCTGTTAAAATGTATTGGTATTCAGTTGGCGGACCATGTGGGAGCCCTGCATTTTCATTATTGTATCATCGAAAAGTGTATGAATTTATGCATAGAATTGAATCAAATTTTTTGTGCATGTTTCTGGCTATGGCAAAGAAGTCTTCCCTGAATTTGAAAAAAATTGCGCCAGAAGGGGGCGCTATAATTGGATCTCTGTGCCATTTACTTTATTGTACAATCGAAAAGTGTATAAATTATGCATACAATTGAACGAAAGTTTTTGTGCATGTTTTTGGCTTTGGCCAACAGGTCCTCTTGAATTTGGAAATATTGCACGGTAATGGGGCTCTACAGTGTGGCGCAAAAGTTTAAGCACAACTCAAATATTTTAATAAAAATAAAATTGTACAACGGAATGCTTTCAAATACCCACTGTAGGGGAATACTATGATCATAAATATATATCTCAAGTTTAGAAAAAAATCATCGTTATGAAAATCAGAAATTACAAAAAACATGTTTTGTGATCTCGCAAAAGTTTATGCACAAATGAGATTTTATGCAAATATCGCCTTAAACATGATAGGTGGAGGATCGGCGATACTTTTTTCCTAGAGTATAGAGTGTAGCGGTCACTATACAAGTTATATCAAAATGCCGAAATCCCTGCAGTTTTCGCCTGAAGAAGTTGTAGAAGTTTGGAAGCTGAAAGCTGAATATAAATCTGTTTTGCAAATTTCGCTTATTTTAAATCGATCTAAACGTGGTATGCGTAGTGTTTTTCAACGTAGTAAATAATTAAAAAATGTGTATCGCTTAGAAAAGTCGAGTAAAACCCCATTTCGTGCGGATAGAAGAATTAAATGATTGACTGTAACTTTCTATTTATCTCTTAATCAGATAAAAAATCGACATTGATCAAAAATATCACATGACACCATACGTAGACGAATAACTGAATCGGACTTCATCATAAAACAAAAATTAGCTCGTAAGCCTTTTCTGTACCATTGTCACAAACAAGCAAGACTTCAATGGGCAAAACAGCACATTTATTATAGTGAAAAATAGATTTGTTTTATTTTTCTGATGAAAAAGAATGGAGTTTGGATGGTCCAGATGGCTTCTAAGTCTATTGGTGTGCCTTGAGGAACGAGCCGAAGAGCATATTCAGCAGGCAACAATGTGGTGGTTTGCTCATGTTATGGGTCGCTTTTGGCAACAATGGACAAACGTTTCTTAGCTTCCTAAATGGCATACAAAATTCATAAACATATAAGGAAACTCTGAGTGAGCATTTCTGACCCTTTGGTGAACTCCTAGGTGGTCCCAACTGGACCTTTCAGTAAGGCAACGCATTGATACTCACTTCCAGTTGCGCAAAATAATACGTTCGATCTCAGAATATCAGTGTGATGAACTGGCCAGCGCTCAGCCCAAATCTCAATCCAATAGAGAACATCTGGGGAGTCCTCTCACGTGATGTCTACAAGAATGGGAAGCAATATTACTCAGTGAAAAAGCTCAAATCAGCAATCGAGGCAACCTGGTAAAAACCCGCTCCAAAACCCTTCCATACTCCCGTGTTATCAATGGAAAATCATGCATCGATCTCCTCAGGTGCAATGCAAACACCATAGACTACTAAAGGACTTTTGCACTTTGTAAAATGTAAATATTTCGTTTTTGTGCATAAACTTTTGCGACATCACAATTTTGATTTTTTTTATAATTTATTATTTTCCTTACAATGAATTGTTTCTGAATTCGAAACATTAATTTGTAATCCAATTTTTTAGATCCAGTAACAATTTCAAAGCGTTTCGGAATATATTTTTCCTTTTATACAAACATTTAGCTTGTGAATAAACTTTCGATTTTTGTATACTTTTCTTTTTTCGTAGTTCTATTGTCCATCGGCGGCTCGTACAAAGGCGGGAACTCGCTTCTTACTAAGCCGGCTATTCGCAATCATCTGATAACAGCAGAATAAGAAAAAACTATTAATTTTAACAAATATCATGATATAGATTAACTCGTTTTCAGTTCGTTTAATTGACTGAAGCAGAAATTTAAGATGAAAATGAAAGTTGGTATAGTATTGAATTAATAATATTGAAGTATTAACATGTGTAACTAGTTTTTGAAATATTAACCGCTTAATTCTCGCTCCCGTGATATTCATGGGCTGTGTCTTTTAATCATTTTATTCTTTTTTGTTTGATTCCCACCAGTTTTATAAAATAGTGTAATTGTATTTATTATGGTATCATTTTACCTGTCATTAAATAAGGTGATTATTTCTTTTTCAAAAAAGTGGGGCCAATAAGAAATTTGAATTTTTAAGCCGTAATTTAATGCGACCGTTAAGGGGTTAAGATGTATGAGATAGAAGAAAGTTTTGGGATTGGCACATCCAACTAGTTTTAATGATAAGAAATACTAATGCGCACCAACAAATGTATTTCAGTTGTTTAAATTGAATATTTCTCTATTTATAGATTTATACTTTCAAATAAATTACTTCATACATTTTTCCTCAGCTGATTAAACGTTAACTTAAATTCTTTGTACGTCAAAAGAACTATGCGATAGTATTTTCACTTCTCTTAGAAAAGAAACAACATTAAATTATTTTTATTTTTATTTACTTATCTAATGCATCTACTTCGCTGAAATTTAAATCAAATTTAATTTAAAATAAAGTTTTTCAAAATTAAATATATATATTCACAATAGAGATGAAAATATCCAAACTTCTTTTGGTTGAAAATAAATTTGCACTATCTGAAATTAAATGTTTCGAAAATTCTCTTAAAAAGAATTCATAAAAAAAATATATATATATTTGTCTGCGGCAATGTTATAGGAAAAATCTCCGTTCCCAACAGCGATGTTTATCTTAAATTTATTCATAGGAAAAGTATTCATACAAATTTATTCCCATATTTTATAAATTCGATTTGCTTAAGACTAGTTAAAATTTGTTGTCGTAAATATTCGTTAGAAAGTATTTTTTAAACATCCCAGAATACATTAAATATTAAGATTCTCTGTTTTACAAAGTAATTTTTTTAATCCTTTGACGTATGGTGGGATTTTAATTAAACATTGTACCAGGTATTTTTTTGACTTATTTTTACATTTTTAATTTTAATACATCATTTTATTCTGCTAGCACTACTGCTAAATATTATTTCCCTAATATTTTACTCAGAACTAGTTGCGTGGAGATGCAGTTGAGTTGGTTGGTTGATTGTATTTATGTCGGCCAATTATCAGCACGTGGGATATAGGCCTTAGGGGGGGGTGCCTTCCGTGGAGGTCTTTCTAAGGGAACCTAGCCTGTATTAACGCTTGGAGAACCAAGGTACGAAGAAAACCACGAAAACGTCGAACGATTAGGCCGACGGGCGCGATTGGGATCGAACCCAGCACCTCCCGTCTACCAGCTTCGAGAGCAGAACCTCTCGGCCACTGGTGGGGCAGATGCAGTTGAGATATGAATAAAGAAAGACACATATAGTATAGAATGAACCAGTTGCGAATGAAGTAACTGAGGAAGTTGAGCTAAAAATATAACAGCTCGTCATCAGCTACAGTAAACACGTGTCGAGTAAGCGGACAAGGTCAAAAATGAACTGAAAGTTAGGGAATGTTGCAAAGAATGCGACAGATGGCGCTAGTTGAAAGGAGAACATGCAGAAGAGAAAAGTGGTGCCAAAAAGATAGAAGAGAAATTGATAGAGAAAAAATGGAAATAAAAGAAATAAACAAAATTAAAATAAAATAAAAGAAGTAAATTAAAGAATATAAATAATAATAATAAATAATGAAAAGTAAAAGAATAAAACAAGAAAAAACCGAAAGATCCTTAAAAAAAGAAAAAAAACAAGAGAAGAGGGAAAAGAATTACAAAAGTAATTTTCATGCTGGAAACAGGAAAGGAGATGATGGGAGATCATTGACAAGATTAGCAGAATTTTTAGAAATAAAATATGCTTCATGAAAATCCAAGTGAGAGGGTGAGGTAGGGGAAGAAATAATTTTGGCCATGGAGAAATTGAAACAATGACTGGAAGACCAACAGTGAGAAGCAATGGAAGATTTAGAGATTTCTTGATTTGCAATATACCTCTGATACTCGCATAGTCTGAATTTTAAAGCTCTCTTTGTTTGACCAATATAACCTAAATTGCAAGAGCAAAGAATAAAATAAACACCCCACCGGTCCTCAGTAGGAATAGGATCTTTTAGAGAAGATAATTTAATTTTATTCATAGGTTTGAAGATAAAACGATAAAGGATTTTAGAAATTTTGAAACAGAGAAGAGAATAAAAGGGCAGAACTATTATAGAGTTAAAATTATGAGGATTATTTGAATCAGAAAAGGGACGTTTAGAATTATTAAATTTATACAAGGCTTTATCAATCAAAGAGGGGTTATAACCACGAGCAAGGGCAAGAGATTTGAGATAATTAATTTCATTATTCAGAGCAGAAGGGTCAGAATAAATGCGTAACGAACTTATATTTTTAGCTCAAAACGCGTCCTATGTATTGTTTTTATTTTATGGTGATTTTTTACAAAGTTTTATTATTTTAATTGCTTCATATTGCCAGTTTTTGGTGCTGTTTCTCCTTATTTAAATTAACTGAGGAAGTTGTCACAAAGTGGTGACTGATTTTTTATATCAGATCAACAGTTTCTAATTGCCGCCGAAGGAAACTTCCACATAGTAGAAAATTTCTCCTTATTTTATTGACTTATTCATGCAAAATTTCCCTTACAAATATGGTGAAAATATCCATGTGTTTTTATCGTTGGAAATCGACACGGGTATTATAACTGGTGCTGACAGGTGTCCAGTGTAAATTGAGGCTCCAAATGCTCTGGACACCAGTAATTTAAATTAATATTATTCGCCTTATCTAATGGCAGAATTATCTAAGATTAAAGTTGCAGAAATAAACTGTAAGAAATTAGTGGTGCTCACATCATTTGGAGCCTAGATTTACGAAAAACATCTGGCAACACTAATTATTACCTTCGGACGGGACAGAAGGTTATTTAGGTTGTCACAATATGGCGAAAACGCGGTGCCTGACTTCTGCCGAAGTTAACTTCCACCAGTTAAAATATCTGTTTTCGGCCATAATTATGACTGAAATTCCGCGTTAATAAGCCGTTTTAAGTAAGGAGAAAATTTCTATTAAAATTTACTGGTGGTATTTTGCTCCGGCAATAAGGAACCACTGCGAAATTGGTTACAGTTGAAGCTTCATCATTTTGAGGATATCTCAGTTCCTGTTTATTCATAGTTCCATGAGAGATGCAAGTGACTTGGAGTCCACATGAATACAAACCATTATAAATCAATCATGCTCAGATGAATGGAAAACGTTTCCAAAAATTACGACTGATTGTGTTTTTGCATGCTGGAAAATGAAACGGATGTACCGCAAAACCCTCGCTGATTGTATTCACTGATTACAAGAATCACCCGTTTATTAGAATAAAAATTGAATTTACAAACATAATCCTTTTGACAGTTTGACCACATCACCGGCATTAGGTACAGGAAACAGTGCTTATAACTCCGACCACCGCCCCCTGAATACTAGGCCTGAGCGTTGACAGGAAAATGGCGGCTGCCGAAGGCGGATTTTTTTCAGCGTGGTTATAGTCCTTTAAATATTCGTACCAATATTTTTTTAAGTTTTTTTCCCCCCTCTATTTTTCTGGGATTAAACAAATCAGAGAAATCTTTTATAAAATACTGGTGTCAACATTTAAGGGACCTTACCTACATTAAAATAAATCCGCCTTCGCCAGTCGCCATTTTTATGTCAGCGCTCAGGCCTAGCATTCAGGGGGCGGTGCTCTGACCTATCTCGGGGCAAACGTTGAAGTGGTGATAAATGTAGAGTTACCAGCTTGGCGTTAAATAAGCTGGAATTTTCTTTTACTGCTGGAAAATTTCTTAAATTATAATAAGGTCCATATTCGGATACGACATTTTTTGTTTTAATTTGTAGAAGATTGGAGATATGAAGTTAGTTAAATCTCTCTATAAAAAAATTGTTTTTATCTTTAACCTGAAGGAAAAAATTGATATTTTTTCTAGTATTGTAGTAAAACCATTCCTACAGTATGATTATTTGAATAATTTCATAATGAGGATTTTTTAACCCTGTTTAGGGACAATATACAGCTGTTGCTAAGATGAAATAAATAACTGTCACCGTAATTTATAGAAAGATTAATTGGGAATAATTAAATGTTTCTTTTTTTTACGCGCATATACAAAATAATTCTTTAAAATGTTCTCGTGCAGGGTTGCCAGTAGCAACCTTTGGTTGAAAATCGAAATGTCAAAACTTGTTCAAGTTAGTATACTTTAGTTGATGGTCTTTTTCCATAACCTTTTCCGGTACAGTGTGCCCGGGTCGGGGTACCTAATTTTAATTCCAAACTTGCGAACGGCACCAAGAATATTTTAATAAAATTTTGCATTAAGAATGAAAGTGTAATATAACGAGTTTTTAATTAAAAAAAAAAGTCGTATGTAAATTCCGGTGTCAGTAGATGATTTCAACATTTTACAACAAAATTTGGCTACGCCGGAAAGGGATAACCCTTTATCTACGGCATTATGATCTACTAAATTTTTTTCATGTAATATTTTTTTCTCAGTTACTACAATGAAAATTAAAGGATAAACATGAAACAAATACTCACTGGTGAGAAAGCTAATTATTTAAAGTTAATTATTTAAAGTGGTACTTTAAAGTACCTTCAGTACACTATGACTAAAATATCGCAACAAAAAACCCACTAGCTATTTCAAATGGCACCAGAAAATATTTTCGATTTAATAAGCATGTCAAATATAGCCTTTTTCTTATTTACAAATAAATCCTTTGGTAAATTCCGCTGCCAATCATTTATTTCAACATTTTAGAATTGAAAGAGCTTCGCCCCTGAATGGGTTTTAAAAAAAAACTATTTCTTTAGGTTTCAAACTTGTTAGCAAACCTTTAGTTATGCAACGTCTATATTCCAGGGACAACATGCTCTCTCGCATCTCCACATATGCAATGTACAAATTTACATATGCCATTTCTAGGATAGCAAAAACGAGCCACTGACACAACTTTTTCAATTTCCTATAAACAATAACAATGAAACAGAAAAGAAATACTAGGGAAATCCTTACTACACTACATTATAGTAATTACATTTTAAAGCAGATGAAAACGATGGATGACTACACAGATGAAAAGTACACAAGAAGTTTTTCTCCAACAGCCAGTGTACTGACGCTGCTAGAACTTCTAGTCAAACTGTATCATACACATGAACACATAAAAAATCCAACACTTATCTTATATCTTTTACTGTATTTGCAGCAATAAAAAGACGACAAGCTGTAGAAAATGTCGGCACAAAACCCATCGTCTTTGTCAAAGATATTCTCCTTCCTGGCTAAAATAACAAACGTAGAACTACTGTTGCCATGCATCCGGATAAAGTGAAGTTAAAAGAATGTTTTTGCAAAGTACCATTAGAATATTAGTAATATTCACTATGTGATAAAAGTTTAAAGCGAGTGATATAAGTAGCGTCAGTAGATAAAGTGTTAAAATGCGTGATTATCCCTCTTGTAGCACTGCAGTGATGAATCAAACTGTAATATTATGTACCTAACTGACAATTTAGTTATTTTATTCTGGATATTTGATTTGTGGCACGTAAAAGTAAATATTTTCAGTGAAGCACGTGGTCTTTTCTTTGGTAAAGAAAATTGATTTGAAAGACATTTCTTAGTACAATTAAAAGGTAGGGTAATCTATTATTATATTAAATACAGCTAAAGTAATTGAACATATTTCCATATGGGATACAATGGATCTACCAAAACCAGGTAGAATGGACCATGGTCCATCGTACCCTAGTTCTGTATCCTGTTTGATTTTATAAGTTGAGCGTTATATGTGAAATTAAGAAGAATAAAATGTTTTATTTTTAGTGAGTAAATTAACCGATAATTCACGTCGTCTACATTTTTGGTGCTATATGCATATAACAGTTTCAAATTATAAAATTAAACCAAATTAAAAATCTAAAAACAGTTAACAAAGATTTTACTTATTAATATATTTTAATAGTTTTTTTCATCTTATCTCATTTTAAATTTCTACACATTTTATGAACCTACAATTATATTAAATTACTATATTAAAAGTATCATATACCTATTAGTTAGTATCTATTTATATAACAGATAATTTATAAGTGTTAAGTAATTAAAAAATATAATACTACTACATAAAAACATTTTCACAGACAATGTAAATTAGAAAAGTGAAGTTCAGTTTTTTTAACCCCTTGAGGGGCACCGGTATATATTATATACCACTTACGATTAATGAAGTTTTACACCAGAAAAATGTTATTAAATTTTACTTTTCTAACTTTGGTGGAAAATGCAGTAAAATTGCCTTTACATATTTTGAAATAAAATTTTTCAAAGATTGCGGTGGGAATTCGGCATTTCACAAACGTAATTGCTTGCTCCTCAAGGGGTTAAATTAACACTAGAACGGCGATGAGGGGACATTTTGACCCTTACCAAATCCATACATGTCGATTCGAAACAGAAATTTCTTCAGAAAGTAACTGAGATATGTGCAGCACAAAAATAATTTAAATAAATAAGTAAAACAGTTTTAAATAAAAATTCTGTTATTAAATATTTTTTATTAAATTTGAGTAAAATGTCCCGCCGTTCTAGTGTTAATGTTGTATCTATACTAATAAAATAAGGATCCGCTCTGTCTCTCTTTGTGCTTGTTTGTGATGGCTAGAGAAATCTACGGCACGTACGAGGCTCAAAATTTTCGTGATGATAGTCGAAAGCCTTTCCCGATGCACCAGGGACTCAGACTTTTAAAATTCTAACAATTAGCTTAGTTATTAATTAAAAACACCAATTAAAAGAAAAGAAATGTTTTCATAATTCTTAGCACAAAAATAATTTAAATAAATAAGTAAAATAGTTTTAAATAAAAATTCTGGTATTAAATATTTTTTATTAAATTTGAGTAAAATTTCCCGCCGTTCTAGTGTTAATGTTTTATCTATCTATATTATAAAGGACAAACATATCTGTGCGTAACGCATACGTCATTTTGCGAATGGCAACACTTTGAAATTTGAAATAAAATTTTGGTTTTGTAATTTTCTCTACTGCAAATTTTTATACTTCTAAACATCGCACATTTTAAATTTTTACATCGCCGTATAAGGAAAAAAATGCTCTTTCAAATGCAATTTGTTTCAAATCTGTATCTCACTTTAATTTTAAGATATTAATTTTTTTGTAGTTTTTATTACTTTTTTTTAAATTGTGGCAGCTGAAGTACTCCATTTCTGTTGAAAGTCATGTTGAAACTAAAGGGGGGGGGGGAAGGAAAATAGTCGATTGCTGTATCTATTTGTTGCCATTTTCTGATAAAAACCGAAAAAAAATTGAAATTAAAATCCGTGCTATGTCAAGAATATCGTCTGTTATAAAACCCAGTGAGATTTGGCTTTATTTCGCTTTTATTTATCAATTAAATGATTTTGCCGTGCTAGCTCCATAACGAAATATTAATAAACTATTTGCACATAAAAAAAGTTCAGAATTTCTCTCCCGCTAATTTTCTACAATGAAATTAAAGCTTCATCAATAAATAAATAAGAGAATAATGTATAAAAAAGCACGTATTTAACATATATGTAATCGAACAATTTAAATTTTTAGAGCCGAATTGGGAAAAATATGTGCTTTTAAATATAATTTGTATGAAATAGAGTTGCTAGGCAACTGTTAAAGTAAAAGAGAAAAAATAATCTATACATTGAAAACACAAGATAGCTTTTTTAGACATCTTCCCCGAACTTTCTACTGTCCCAATTTTGCTAATAATTCTTTTTTTAAATGAAAGCTGTACATTTGTAGATATCCTCACATTAGCTATTTTTTTAAATATTTCCACTTTTATATTTTTAATTTAATTTGAAAAGGTATTTTTTTTTTTTTTTTTTTTTTTTTTTTTTTTTTTTTAATTTCATCAAAATGGTAGCAATTGTATTATTCCACTGTTGCAGAAAAAAAGAAATATTGGAGTTTATTTATCCTTAATGATACCATTTACTCATTACAATTAAAAATAACTTTATTTTAAGTCTGAACAGAAAATGACGTCACTATTTAAAAAACATTTTCGCTCATAAAGCTAATGTCACAATATATTTTCATTCAGCTGATACCAGATTTGAGACACTTGGCGTAATGCTTCAGTAAGTGCCATATTTAAAAGAAACAATCCTTTTCTTTGATAAAACTATATATTTTTACACGAATACATCTAAAAGGCATCAGTTTCTGGAATTTGTACTTCGCGGTACTAAAATTAGAACCTCAAGCCAAAAGAATACATTTTCACATGCAAAGTTTTAGCTGACAAACGGAATACTTCACGTTTGAAAATCTATCTATATTATAAAGGAAAAATATGCCAATGCGTAAGGCTGACGTCATTTTGAGAATGACAACGCTTGACGATTAAATGTCGCTTTTGCAATCTTTACTACTGCAATTTTTTTAATTTCTAAACATCGCGCATCTTCAATTTCTACACCCGTTATATAGGGAAAAAATGTACTTTCAAATGCAATTTGCTTGAAAATTTTATCTTAATTTATTTATTTATTATGTCTTTTTAAATAATTTTCAAGTATAATGTGTTTTAATCTATATCCATTTCGTACAGGCTCCATTACGAAATAAGCCATTTGCAGTTAAAATAATATAAAAAATTCAGCATTTGTTCCTGACTAATTTTTATAGCGAAATTAAAACTTCATCAATCTATTATATTAAAAAGAGACTATCCGTTTCTATTTCACAGCTGTTCCTCCTAGAATATGGAATGTTGGGTGATCAAATTAAGGCCAGGTATCCACATGTGTCCGAGGATGTGAAAAGTGGTCGTAGAATTTTAAAATTTGATTAGTTTTCGAGATAAAAAATTTTACGTTATTTTTAATGACATTTCTGTAATGATGGAAAATAAAATTGCTCCATTTTTGTGAATAAAAGAAAGAAAAGGGAAAATGACAAGGATTATTAGGTATCATTGTTTGAAATCATTTTTAAATTGAAATTAACGTTTATTTGACTAAATAGTGAAAACATTATTGTAGTTTTCAGGAAAATTTCACGAAATACAAACTGACATATATTCAAGCTTCGGGAATCCGTTTATTTTAGAAACACAAATTCGACTCTCGACTGGAATATTGAGATAAATTCTGTTGACGTCAAAAAAAAAAAAAAAAAAAAAAAAAAAAAAATCGTACGTTATTTTTATTTAATTTAAAGTCGAAAAGTAGATTTTCAACTATTCCCTTAAGATGCTAATAAAACATTTCAGAAGAGGACATTAAAAATGAAATGTTTTAGCGAGAAAAAAAATAATTTTCTAAATATTTATTTTAATTCATAAATACAAAATGCTTCTGAATAAATTCGTCCAAACAAATTCATTTTTGTACAAGATGACCCAAATGACATCATTTCTACCAACTCCTAAATTCGAAGCAAAATCTTGGAAGAGCGAAAAGCTCTAGGCAAATAAAGTTATAATATATGTGCACTTTTATTGGGAAAGCTTTTGACTTAAATTGTAAATATAACTTATTATTTGAATAAAATTAATATTCTAATGGCTTTCTAAATTTACAATAAAGTTAAGATTTCATTTTTCGCAAAAATATCGATTGTCTCATGCAATTCAAAAGCAACACAACGGGTTGCTACGCAACTAGTACTAATAAAATAAGGATCCGCTCTGTCTCTCTTTGTGCTTGTTTGTGATGGCTAGAGAAATCTACGGCACGTACGAGGCTCAAAATTTTCGTGAGGATAGTCGAAAGCCTTTCCCGATGCACCAGGGACTCAGACTTTTAAAATTCTAATAATTAGCTAAGTTATTAATTAAAAACACCAATTAAAAGAACGGAAATGTTTTCATAATTCAGCTAAAGCATAGAGTTTTATTAAATGACAAACAATTTATTCGAACAACTGGAAGAGAGACCGAGGGTTTGCTGGAATAAAGGGTAGCTAAGGGCGATAAATGTACTGAGCCTTTTAACCCCTTAATTCTCGCTCCCGTCAATATCACGGGCTGAGTTGTCGTTCGTTATTTCTCGTACGCGTCATATTTCCGGGCTGGAGATTTCATTGCTCGAAAAAACTTCTGAAACCAGAAAAATTTAATTGGCATTTCCGTATGAAGTCTTTGAATATTTTCGCTCGGGTTAGGCTGTTGGCATTGATTGTGTTGTTGGACTTTGTATTGCATGTTTCGAAATATATCACACTCAAAAAAAATTATTAATAATCCAAATGTAATGTATATGTGTTGTTTCAAATATTATTTTTAAAAATTTGTGTGATGATGATAAATAAAGATCTAAGATGTGAAAAATAAAGGTCTTATTCGCATTAATTTGTATGGTGTAAAGCAAATATTAAGATACAGAATTCTCGCATGATGACTTTTCTACTAATTTGAATTTGTTCTAAAACATCTTTTTTTTCCACCTTAAAAAAAGCAAGAAAAAAAAAAGAAAAAAACTAATTGCATATTTTATTTAGAACCCTTATAATTATTAAATTTCTGTATATATATATATATATATATATATAAAAATTGGGAACTTTTTGATAGTTTATCCAAATATTAAGCGATCCTTAAGGGGTTAAAAGCGGCCGTATTTTAAAATATACCGCGCCTAAAATCTTGCAAATTACATAGCCAGACGCAAAAAAATTCCCTTTTCAGAAATTCTAAAAATTATTCCAGTATATTTAAAAAAGTAAAAAAAAAATCCACGAAAAATCCATTTATAAAAACTACTTTTATTTTCTTCGAAAAAAATGCAGATTTTACAGAAATATTTCACAAACACATTGTTTACCACCGAAGCAAAGTTCCACCAGTAAATTTTCAATAGAAAATTTCGCCTAAAACTAGCGGCTTATTCATTCAAAATTTCCCCCACAAATATGTTAAAAATTTCTATTCCTTTTAATTGGTGGAAGTTGGCCCGGGTTTTATATTTTTCCCCTTCACAATGACAGGAGGTCGTTTTGGTTGTCATAAGATGGCGGTAACGCAGGGCCAGATTAACGCCGAACTAAACTTCCATCAGTAAAAATAAATCTAATCAAAAACAACTCGTTGTAAATGATTCCGCCAAACCACAAACCTAAAACGTCAGTCATAAAAAGAAGTGATATCACATAAAAAGAAGCGATATAGAAGTGCATACTACGAGTGCCGTGTAAAAATCTGTCACTACTCATAATGTTTCCAAAGGACTCGGAGTGAGGTACATTATGTGAAAACTGCTTGGCGACCTGTAGGCTTTTATAATTGTTTGTCCTTCCTGCACTTACATATTACTATTTGTTTAACAATTTTCTTCTTTAATTACTGATCCTATTAAACTGTCAAAAGTTGAAGCTTTTGGCGTTTATATACCCATTCTTATTTAACATCATGGGATCGATTTGTTGATTTTATTTACCATAATTTGAACAAGACCACTTTTAAGGATTTTCTAAGTAAAAATTTAATAAACATTTTGAGTTTGTGAAATAATAACAAAAAATAATGATCATATGAATATTACTAACAATGTACCTAATAATAGACGTTAACTAAACTAAGATATATTGCAGTAAAGCATGCGTTAACGAAACTGCACATGACAGGGGAAAAATCTGTTCTAGTAAGGCTTTGTTACAATAGTATTATATAATATTCCTTGTGTCGGAAACATGACATTTTACGTTTAAGAAATAATTCTGTCATAAACAGGATTCATTTTACCAGATTTCCCTTTAATTTTGAAACAGTGTATTATTAAACGTATTTATGTAATTAAACATTATGTTTAAAATATTGAAAAGTATAATTGTAAAAATCGATGATTACCACAATTACATACTATTTTCTGCTTGCCTTACAAATTTTTCTGATTTATTACAGATCTTCCTCCTTCAAATATTTATAAGACTTATATAATGAGAATTTAAAATTAATTTTTTTGACTTTCACAATTTTTCGAAATTGATGTAGGTACTGCATATATTAAATATATGCCTACAGGTCGCCAAGCAGTTTTCACATACTGTACCTCACTCCGAGTCCTTTGGAAACATTATGAGTAGTGATAGATTTTTACACGGCACTCGTAGTATGCACTTCTATATCGCTTCTTTTTATGTGATATCACTTCTTTTTATGACTGACGTTTTAGATTTGTGGCTTGGCGGGATCATTTACAACGAGTTGTTTTTGATTAGATATCACTTCTTTTTGTAAGGTATTTCATTTGCATTATACGTATTCCATTTTAATTCAGAAAAGTAAAGATAAACGAAAGATGATAGAAGTAAAAAAATAATTTAATAGTGATGCTATAAACTTTTCAAAAGTGTAATATATCTAGTAAGACATAATGTTGGACTTCTTTAAAAATAATTCAGAACCATTTTATAGATCCTTACAAATCTCAGAAGAAATCATTTATTTTTTAGAAATGATAAAATCTGTCGAACTAATCGGAAATATTTTTTGCTGTTGTTCAATAAGCTATATGGTGATTCATTAATTAACTCAGCAAGGATTTTATCCTAATAACTTCCTAATAACCCAAATTGTACTAGTGTAGAAATTATGGGTTAATATTCACGTGCGAATTCCGCGAATTTTAAACGAAGTTTTTCGCGACAATCATTTAATTGTAGTTATAGCCATAGCTCTGTGGGAAAGAGGGATGTGGATTATTTATATTAGGAACAAAGCATTATATGCAACATTCAAATAAGAACACGGAGCTTTTGCATATTAGCAGTGTAAAATTGGCAAACAGAACGGTGCTGCGCCGCCCGCGATAAACAATTCAAACTTGATGGATCTGTTGCAAAGTATGAATATTGAATTTTGCTATGTTTAATTACAATTTATTTAAGATTATGCATCTCAGTTAATGTTTTTTGATTTAAATTAGTATTAAATAAAATGTATTTAGTACAGGGTTCGTACGCATCAGGGGATTCCTGGGATTTTTGGTGTTTTAGTACCAGGAATTTCCTAAAATACTGGTCGCTATATCTGAAGATAGATTTTTTTTATTAAATCACTTCATTAATATCACTTTACAAAAATTCTGGTAAAACGTCCTTGAAGCGTACGAACCCTGTAGTAGTTTAATAATAAGTTATTTATCTTTCAATTTTATGTATTTCAACTCTTTATGAACTCTTAACTGCTGTTAGCGATCTCGCAGACCACTACATTTTTCAATTTTCACAGTTAAACTTGTAATTTCCAGTTAAGCTATGAATACTGGTGAAATTTTCTTTCATTCTGAGCTCTAGAACTATTGCTAGACATTCTAAATATTTGTAGTTTAATTATAATAATCCTGTAGTAGTTTAGTACAGAAACAGTCTTGCGAGTTAATAGAGACTTCCATTCATCTTTTAATGGAGGATACTCCAAATATGGGTTCGAGGCTGAAAAAAGTCATGTGATACCGGTAATTTACCCAAGGAACTTATAACTGATAAGAAGGGAAGATACTACTGCTTTGTCTCGTGAACTGTTTCATTGGCTAACGGGGATTTACATTACACGTCTATGGAGCCTTCGCTTTTTTACGCTAGAAGTTTTTACCTTGACCACGTGATCAAAATGGAGATGGAATATCCTCCATTAAACGGTTTCGGAGAACACACACAGTAGTTATGCGGCAATTCCTGTCACAGCAGTTAATGGTTCAGTAATTCCAAAAAATAATTGCAATTAACTCTCAACTGCTGTTAGTGATGCTTTTTTTAATTTTCACAGTTTAACTTGTAATTTCCAGTTTAACTATCAATACAGTAAAATTTCGCTTCATTTGGAGTCCAAGTACCATTGTTTGGAATGTTTGAAAAAGCAAGATTTTATTAGAAATATTACTCTACAAACAGTTTAGTGCAAAAACAGTATTTTATGATTAATTGCGACTTTTATTTATCTTTCAATCGAATGGTTTCGCAAAACTTTCTGAATTGTTATGTGGCAATTTTCTGCAACAGCAGTTAAGGGTTAAATGAACTTTTTCACATGAATTCTCATGTGTAAAATACATTATTACATTTAGGACTATGGGCATCTCATGCAGGTTTTAACTGTCGTGAATGCGACAAAAATTACCTAAATGCGACCGACAATCGTATATTGTGGTGACTACAGATAATTATTAAATTTATACAAAACAAGTTAGTTTTGAACTATAGCTACAGTATTCAGTAATTTGCTGCTTAATAAAATGTATATTTATATAACAAAATGCCAAATACAATAAAACCTCCCTAAAGAGACCACGTTCTCTTAATGGAAGTCATGTTTAACACTAGAACGGTGGGAAAATCTTACCTACTGGAACGGCGGGAAGGGGTCTTTTTGACCCCTCGATGAAAATACTGAAATAACAACGCTAAAACAATTTTAAATGCCATACATTGGCAAAAATATGTAATTTCCGTGTATTTCATAATTTATATTTAATATTACTCGATAATTTATTGAATTTTAGAAGTACTGTATATGTAACGCCTACATGGCGATTAATTGGATCATACTACAACTACTCAAAAAACTCATTAATTTGATATAAAAATCGATTTAAAATTAATGTTTTCACAAATTAAAACTAATGTTAACTAAAATAAAACACAATTTATAAAATAATATATATATATATATATATATATATATTTCCATCTAACTTATTCGCCGAATGATTCACTCTCTAAATCCATAAATGAGAAATTTGTTCTGTTGTTTCCGTTATTACATTATAAGTGTAGCTGAATGGTTAATATGTTAAGCATTCTGTTTCAATTTTATTTAATGCTTATAATACTCCAAATTGTGCACACGTATTAGGAATTAATTCAGTTGTAACAACAAAAATAGCAATTTTTCCAGTACATTTTCTGCACACAACTTTGAAACATGGTGCGCAAACTTCTTGAGATTTGTTTCCATTGCATGTCTGTACTTGACATTTTTTCTCTTCATATCTATTTTATTTTCGTGTTTTCTTTTTCTTTCTTTTTTTTTTTTTTTTTTTTTTTTTTTTTTTTGAAGACTCAGAAAAGATCTGTGGGAGTTTTGAAACCATAAGATCCATTCTGAACACATCCCCTAAATTTAATAGAAAATCTCTTCTACTGATAGGCTTGCCTGTTACACTTTTATAAATTATTCAGGTGTTTAAAGCTGCATGATCCAAAATATTGAAAAAGATATGTACAGACCATCGTCTAGAAACCGATTTCACGGCGTATTTTCGGCATATCTGACCATGAATATCCACACCATACTTCGTTGCGTTGTAATATTTGATTGAATCGGGCAACTTCTTGAGACCGTCTTCAGTTTTTATAGTAGAATGTAATGAGCTCAGTAGAAAAACACTTTTTTTATTTTGACTTGATAGATGGTAAGTGTCATATTATCACGTTCCACTATCTTCGATGAATAAAGAGTACTGCGCATATTTTTCAATGATATAGGAATTTCTCTTCTGTTCTTTTTCATTGTGCAACGAAACTTGTAATTTTAGCTTTTAACATTTCTGCTAATTTGATGCTAGTAAAATAGCTATCTGTCGTAATATTCCTCCCTTCGTTTAGATGGGGATCTCTTAATTTCATGACAACATTTTCCGATAAACGTAATTAAGGATTGGCTGTTTCATCTTTTTCTAGATAAATAAATTCATTCAAGAGGTATTTAGTATCAACGTCAACAGATCACCAAAATTATATTCCAAACTGATCCGACTTATTTGGCATATATTGCGTAAATTTATGTCTATCCTGAGATGGGAACAATTGTTCATCAACTGTAATATTTTGTCCTGGTCGGTAGCATGTTTTGCAATTTTCAATAAATTTATTCCACATTTCAGATGCAAGAGCAAATTTATCAGTCTGTAGTCTGCTAGATCTTATTGTCTTTTCACCAAACCTAAAAAATCTTTTTCTTTCTTTGAATCTATCTCTTGAGATAGTTTCTTTGCAAAATAGTATTCCTCATGCCTTGGACGACAATGAATAAAAATCTAAACCCTTTTTTTTTTTATTGCTACACGAACATATAGTATAGCAACAAAAGCAGCTTCGAGTACAAAAGGTATTTTACTAAAAGGGTCAAAATGACCCCCGCCCGCCGTTCTAGGAATACAAGTTAATATTTCAAAAACTAACAAATCTAAAAAGCTGAATTTTTTTTTTCAGAAATATGTGTTATCTATTTAGGAAAAGTCAAAAAATTTCAAATGATTTCGCCCAAGCAAAACAAAAGTAATCAACGGGTGAAAGTACTCAGGTGTCAAAATGACCCCTCCCGCCGTTCTAGTGTTAAATCTAGATTTTAACTGTTGAAAAAAGGTAACAACTAATGTTACTTAAATTTATTTTTCACATTAGCAGGGCTCCAAATGGTCCGCCAACTGAATACCAATAAATTATAACAGAAAATTTTAGGGTAGGTTTGAGTTAGAATTAACTTTCAAATGTGATTTCGGGGCGGTTTGTAAGAAAAATCTAGAAAGAAAATTTTTCTAAAAAAATATTGGTATTCAGTTGGCGGACCATTTGGGAGCCCTGCTAATGTGAAAAATAAATTTTAGTATTTATTGCATTAGGGAAAAATATGCAAATTTAAGTATAAGAACAAATGTTAATTAGATAAATTAACTACTGCAGAGTTTAAAAAATGAATACATTTGCTTTGATTTTACCATTTTATCTTTTATAACTTTTATTACCAAGTCCTTTCAAAATTCAGTAAATAATTGTTATTATTTTTTTTTTTTTTGGACGGGAACAAATAATGACGACTTCATTAATTTATCTATTTCTTTGAGAGTTTCCTGACAGAATAGGGCAGGGGGATTTTATTGACCGTCATTCTTAATTTGTCATCAGAGTTAAATTCATTGCCTAAAAAGGCACAAACGTGTTTAAACACTTAAATGGTATTGGAATTAAAAATAATTCTAAACTTAGTTTAGAAGTTTGGTGAATAATGCGCTCTCCGGAATTATTTTTCTAATAAAACCTTCTTCAAGCGACCAGGAAAAAACGGAATTTGTTTTATTTTCTTCAATGAAATGGGTCGCACATGGAGGGAGTTCTACTTGGATGGCCTCTGAATGGGGGTAAAATTAGTATTGAGCCTATGGGAATAAATTTCGTTCCATGAAAAAATGGTCGTTCAGGGAGGTGGTCGCACAGAGAGGTTTTACTGTATACCCTAAAAGCGACAAAACTATGGGGAATCGCGTCTCATTTAGGCACAATGACCTTACATATTACGTAAGCCATGCTGAGCTCACATGCAAATATAAGTACAGATATTATTACGTACGCCACGCTGAAATGTAGGAGTAAATTACTTTAAACTGATATAAATCAAAAACTAATTAATATTTTTACATGAAACTTTCAAAGGTTTGAAGTACTCATAAAAACAGTTCAAATTCCGTAAAGCGCGTAAATATCCGATAATTACACATTGCTGTAGCCCTGTCAACAGATTTGGTCGGAACAAGAATTTAAAAAGTACAAAAAACAGCACTTTTAAAATCGCATTTACTAAAAACCTATTCGCCGGATTCCACTTTACTTTCGTTTTCTGAGTCACGTGGCACGCCCCATTCTATAGGAACAAAAATTTTGTTTCTATCATAAATAGTTCTCGAGCTATAGATGTGTCAAAATCCCGTTTCGGTCAGTCCGGAAAATATAAACTAGACAGAGTACTCAAAAATTTTTACAAAATCGTTTGGCATTAATTGGCGAAAATTCTTTTCATTTACGGTTCATTGCACTGTTGTTTCTTTTGCTTGGCGAGAAACTCTGTCGAGTTTCTATGATATCTGTTTTTGACCTTAATTATGACGGAAATTCTGAATTAATAAGGCATTTGAATAAGGAAAATTTTTCTAATCAAATTTACTGGTGGAATCCTGCTGGTCATGACCCACTGCGAAACCAGTTACAGTTGAACTTTCATCATTTTGAGGATATGCAGCGCTGCCAAGTCTTTTTAATACAGAAAATAACTTTTATTTAATTAGAGCATTCTGCGGATTTTAATGAGCAGTATTTTCTCTAAGATAATACAGTTGGGCAAAAACGCCGGATAATCGGCAACTCTGGGATATGCCAATTCTTCTCTATTCTTAGTTTCATACGTAAGGCTGCCACAGGCGACTATTTTTATATGCTGTTCGTACCACTACACAGCTGCCAACATCTTACGCTTTTTTGTACCACAAAAATTTTATAGTAAATTTTACCTTTTCAAATCGTAGTAATCTGCCGATTACATAAGGCAAAAATGTCTATTAAATTTTCGTGGTACAAAACAGAGAAAAGTTAGCAACTATGCCACGATTTTTAAAACGAAATTTTATATTATAGTTTTCTTGCAAATGTTGTGGAAACGCATTTAAAGGATTTCTGGTTCGAAAAAGTTGTGCGGAATTAAAAAATAGTCGCCTGTGGCAGCCCTGCATAGGTCAATAGTGCACAGATGCTGAACATTTCGCTTTCCGTGTACTAAAACTTCCCAATAGATATTCGACGCATAGAATCACACAATTCTGCGATTATATAAAGCCAATATTTCTATTTGGAAATGCTGGTATTCAAAAGTAAAAACCTTGTGGCGAAAAAATGATCGAAAAAAAAAAAAGATTTGTACAAACCGAGAAAACTGATTTGAAAATGAAATAATTATTTTCTTAATGTACATCATAAGAGAAAAAATGTATTAAAAAATTCTGGGTGCACTTTAGCAGTTTAGAATTTAATTTTACTGGTGTAAACAATATATTATCCCCCTTCAAAGGCTTAAATATTCTTACAGATTCAAAGAGCGCGATACAATCAATTGAAATGGTTAATTATTTACCCAACTTTTATTTATGTGTTTATTTTTTAATTTTCGAGGTACGTTTCGTATAAACGATACTTTATTATGCATTATTTATATTTAAATAATTATTACTGTTATAAAATTATTTAATTTAAAATTTATATGAATGTTCCTGTGTGGTATATTAAGAAATAATATTTTCCAATATGTTTTAATTTCTTCTAATATTTAAAAATTTTGTTTAATTTTATTTTTTTAAATTTCACTCGTTTATAGTACCTTGCATTAGTAACAAAATATACTAACAATATAGTAAACAAATATAGAAAATAACACATAATGTAAAAAAAGGCAAGTTTTGAAACTCGGGACATGAGTTTCAAAACTTGCCTTATCCATAAAATTAAATTTTGGGAAATCGCAAAAAAAAAAAAAAAAGTCAAACTGATTCCATTGGTTTCATTGTAAAGCAAGATTTTATAAACGCCAAAAATACAGGATAAAAGTAATTTTTTCGCACTGTTCGGAATTACCAATAGAATAAATGGATAGAGAAAACGCGATTTTTTAAATTTTATTTAGTCGAGTTTTGAAACTCACATCCTCATATATATATTCATATATTAGGTGTACAGGAAATTTCTGTCAGATAATGTTATTTCATGTCTACTTTTTTGAAATTCCGATTTCTCCATTGGCAACACTTTTTTGAAATGGTAAAATTCCCATTATTTGCACCTCGTGAAACAACACGGACAGGACTTTCCGGTAGACCTAATCTGTACGAGTATTGTAGAAATAATTCATTTTACTTTATCATTAACGTTTTTCATGCAATCACTATACTAAATAATTTATTTAACAATAAATTACGCAAAATATATTTTTTAAGGCAATTCGTATGCGTGGTGTTATTTGAATACCAATTTTCTCATAAAGTAAAATTTTCCTTATTTAATGTAAAAATTCTGTGTTTAAATAGTGCGATCATCCCTTTACGAAAAAAGCTGGTATTCAAATTCCCTGAGACGCAAGGACCGCGATTAACTAGCGACATATTTTACACAATCGCAGAATTTAGATTAGAATTATTAAGATTCTAAAACGAATATTTATAGTTTAGTGTTTATTACTCTCTTTGTAACCTAATTAAGTTTGTAACAAATAGAGGCCTAAGCTATGCGATAACATATGAAATTACTGGGACGTGTGCGTTGCTATTTGAAATGCTTTTCTAGAGTCAGGAGGTTGACACATAAAGTTACACAATTATGAGCACAATAAATCTTAATATTTATTGCTCTGAAGAGCATTTAATTTCAACAACTAATTCGAGATTTGATATAAATATAAAACCAGTATTTTTTGTCTGAAAATAACCATAAATAAATATGAATTTCATAAGAAAAAGAGTTTTGAAAAAACCTAAACATCATTTTTATTAGGTGCGTTCGTAATTATATAAATACGTAGCACCTATAGTCGTCGTTCAGTCCGTCCGTCTGTCCGTCTGTCCGTCCGTCTGTCTGTCCGCATATAACAGAGCAAAAGCTACCCAACCGAATGGTCTGAAATTTGAAATATAAGATTGTTGCAAAATTTTGTCGAGCCATTTCAAATTTTATGAAAATCGGATGTATAGTTTAATTACAGGGACAGTCAAAAGATTTTCTTTACATTACGGCCAATAGGAAAAATTATTGCAAGTGCATTTTAATGATGTTAAAGCCTTCCGAATGGTCTGAAATTTTAAAGATATAATTGTTGCAAAATTTTGTCGAGCCATTTCAAATTTTAGGAAAATCAGATGTATAGTTTAATTACAGGGACAGTCAAAAGTTTTTCTTTACATTACGGCCAATGGGAAAAATTATTGCAAGTGCATTTTAATGATGTTACAGCCTTCCAAATGGTCTGAAATTTTAAATATATAATTGTTACAAAATTTTGTCGAGCCATTTCAAATTTTAGGAAAATCGGATGTATAGCTTAATTACAGGGACAGTCAAAAGTGTTCGGGGAATGGGAAAAAAATATTGGGAGTGCATTTTAATGATGTTAAAGACTATGCACTTTATGAAGTGCAAAAAATTATACATTCAGTACAATATGGGGTGCAAAAAATAATTACAAAACTTGTTATAGTACGAACGCACCTCATTTGCCACGTTTGACGAGCAATTTCCAACTTGTTCATTTATAAAAGGATTCAAGGTATAACTATAAAAAAGTAATGAGGTGAAAAAAGGCGGAAATATTTTTTGGAAAGCAGCCCAGATTTTTTTTTCTGTTCGTGTCCACAAACAAAATAGAAAAAAAATGTTTATAAAAGTATGTCTACTTCATGTTATCAACATCTGTTGTAAAACATGTATTTCCATGCTTTGTTGCAAGATTAAAAAAGTGTTATGCTCGCGTGAAACTTTTTTATGCAACAAAATATGACATTGTATTAAATTTTTTTACACCCTGATCGAAGCTACTGTTTTAGTATTTCTGCATTTTCTGACTTAGTCATTAAAAGAACTTAGCAAAAAGTTAAAAGAAAAAATAGTATTCTTACGACATTCTTTGTCATTTTTTTCTGAATCAATTTATCTCATGAAATGTGTGTAAAAAGATTTTGCTGTGTATTTAAAGCCCATTCGATATTCTATATAAAAATTTCAAACGCGATTCAATTTTTTTTTAATATTAGAACCGCCATAAGGGGTCATCGTGACCACTGCCAAACTGATTCGAACCAGAAATTTCTTCATAAGATATGTTAACTTTTATCAGCGCAAAAATAGGCTAATTAAATAAGTTGAATAGTTTTAAATAAAAATTCTGGTGTCAAATGCGTTTATAAAACGTGAGTAAAATTGCCCGTGTCTCTAGTGTTAACAAAGATTTAATTAAATCTGATTCCAAAACACGCTGAAGAAAATGCATTTATCTAGATTAATTATTTAAAAAAAAATAACTTGTTGAAATGCCTTTCGCTGAATCGTTCAATATTTGTGATTTTGAAGACGTGAGTTTAAAAACTTGTCATAAGCAAACTTTTAAAAATCATAGTTTTATTATGAATCTAATCTACTGGTAAACATGCACCATGCACCGAAAAAATACTACAAACTTAAAAAAAAAACTATTGGGCCGATCGAGAAATCGTGTCGTGTTGCAAAAATCAAGTCAGACCGGAAAATAATCAATGTCTAATAATTAAATAATAGAATTTTCCGGAACAAATTCATTTTCCCAACACGGCACGTTTTTCTGATCGACCCAATAGCTTTATCCTATATTTCTGGCATTGCAAAATCCTGGTTTACAATGAAAACCAGTGGGCTCAGTTTTAAAGCTTTTTCACGATTTCTCAAAATTTGATTTTCTGGTTAAGGTGAGTTTTGAAACTCACATTTTCATATATATTATATATATTTATCTACCTTTGTTAATATTAACTTTAATGTCAAATTTTTTTCATTCAAATTTTCGCTAGTGGTTTGCCATAAATATAAATTTTCATGGATTTTGGAGTCTTTGAACTGAATATTTCGAATTATTTAATCTCAGAAAAATATTTTCAATTTCCCGATTAAACGCGATAATTTCGAATTGTGAATTTAAATACTAAACAGAAATTTTCTAATATGAAATAGTTGTGTTAAATTTCTTGGACGGGGAAAAATCCAAGGCGTGTACATACTTTGAGTTTTATCTTGAAAAAAAATATATCTTTGAATAGAAAATAAAGTGGGCACATTTAAGGACTGGGCTGAGTTAGTAGTCAAAATTATATTTCGAAGGTAAACAAAAATTTTATTTATCAATATTAAATTAATGATTATTGTCTAAAAACATTGACAGTGGACTTTACGTAGTGAATAATATGTGCATAAGGAGCTAATACTCAGAACTATGTACAATATGTATTCTACAACAGTGTACAGAGGGAAATACGTTGTACAAGACACTTAAAACCTTAAAAAAAGGGTTAAAGCTTGCAACAGTTTCGGCCAAACAACTTGCCATCGTCAAGGTATTTCCAGATTGAACTGCCGAAGTGTCTAATTGTTTCGAATAAAAAATTTAGAGAATGTAACCGCGAGGCAGAAAGGTGGACTTTGCAGAAAACATGGGGGATTCTAACCAATGACGCCGCCTGTTTAAGAAAAGGGGGGGGGAATGGAGGAGATATCAATGCTTAACATCGAAAACTGAAAATAAAAGAGGGGCGGAATTTCAAATATGTTTCAATAAATCAATTCAGACATAGGGTATAGTAAAAGATAAGTCATCGTTACCAAAGCCATAAAAAAGGTCTGATCAGATGAATGGAAGATTTTTCGCAAGTTGGCTATAGAGCCCTTTAACGTCTGATGTTTTTTTGCATACTCTAAAATGAAATGTTGACACCAAAAATATAAAAAAAAAAGAAATTATTAAATATTAACCAAGATGTTATTTCATGTCGCAAAGCTACCCGACAAAGTCTGGCATGAAGGCCTGCTATACAAATTAATTAAGCTCAAATCTCATCTCAATGGAAATTTGTGGAAATTTAGAGAATGTAACTGCGATGCACAAAGGTGGACTTTGCAGAAAACATGTGGTATTCTAACCACCGACGCCGCATGTAGAAGAAGAGAGAAAAAAAGAAGGAGGAGATATCAATGCTTAACCCCTTGGGGACGAGCGACACGTATACGTGCCGCATGAAGCGCTCAGAATTCTTGTTTTTCCTCACCAGTAAAATTTTACTGTAAAATTTGCCTTGTTTAATCAGCGTATTTTCTCGGTTCAAGAGAACTCAAATTTCAGTTTTTAAAAAACGGTGACAACAGATTAAAAATTTCGTAAAAAGTTCCCGTCCCGAAGGGACGACATCGAAAAACTGAAAATAAAAGAGGGGCGGAAGGTAATATCTGTTTCAATAAATCAATCGAGACATAGGGTATAGTAAAAGATAAGTCATCGTTACCAAAGCCATTAACATAGCTGCCGACTTGTACGGAATTTTCATTCCACTAAAATTTTATAGTTAATTTTAACTAATTGAATCACCGAAATTCAAGACATTTTAACATATAAATAAATCAAAAATTTTTATTAAATTTTAATGGTATGAAAAATCCGTACAGGTTGGCAGCTATGCATTAAATAAACCTGATCAGATGAATAGAAGAAATTTCGCAAGTTGACTATAGCGCCCTTTAACGTCTATTTTTTTTTTTTTTTTTTTTTTTTTTTTTTTTTTTTTGCATACTATAAAATGAAATGTTGACACCAGAAATACTAAAAAAGAGAAATTATCAAATATTAACCAAGATATTTTTTGATGTCGCAAAGCTATCCGAAAAAAGTCTAACATGAAGACCTCATATACAAATTAATTAAGCTCAAATCTCATATCAATGAAAATTTGTGGAAATTTAGATAATGTAACTGCGAGGCAGAAAGATGGACTTTGCAAAAAACATGGGGGGATTCTAACCACTGACTGTTGAAGAAGAGAGAAAAAAGAAGGAGGAGATATCAATGTTTAACATCGAAAAACTGAAAATAAAAGAGGGGCGGAAGGTAAAATCTATTTCAATAAATAAATCCAGACATAGGGTATAGTAAAAGATAAGTCATCGTTACCAAAGCCATTAAACAAACCTGATCAGATGAATGAAAGAAATTTCGCAAGCTGACCATAGCGCCCTTTAACCCCTTGAGGGGCGGTGGGATAAAATATATACCACCTAATTTAAACAAGATTCTCACCAGAAAATTTTAACTGAATTTTATATTTTTTATTTTGGAGGAAAAATCAGAGAATAATTGCATTTCCTTATTTAAAATAAAAAGTTCGCGATTATTTCGGTGACAATACAGTATTTAGAGACATTTTTGTTTGCCCCTCAAGGGGAACGTCTGGTAGTTTTTTTGCATAATGTAAAATGAAATGTTGACACCAGAAATATTAAAAAAGAGAAATTATCAAATATTAACCCAAGATACTCTTTGGAATCTCATTTCCATTTCCCTTTTAAGTTGCGTTGGAGCTTTGTAGTGAGGAGGTCACGTAGACGTGAAGCTCTGATTCTTTTGATTTTTTGCGGGATGCAGCTTTTCAAAGTATAGATGCTCCGCAAATAAAATTTTATCAGGATTTGGTCTTAACGAATTTTTCTTCCAAAAAAAGGTACGAAACGTACCCTAGACGAGGGAAACTCACAACTCCCCTTACAAAACAAATATTCTAACCTAGCTAAGGACACCTTAGATTCCCAAATGAACGAAAATGATCCGGTGACCACTGGCGTTGCCGATAACGCGTTGGTAAGTTCCAAAAGCAGGATAAACCCGTTCTATATAGAATTGGAAGGTAATTGGACAATTTTGGCCAAAGAAATAGCTGATATAAATCAGGAAAAACCTAACATTGCACTTAAGGGTGAGCGCCTGATGGTGCTTTGTAAGAATGATAGTGATTTCCGGAAAACCCAAAGTTTTCTCGACCAACACGCCAAAAAATATACAACCCTGCACCCAAAGAAAATTTGTATAAGAGGATTACCATGTTATACTGAAAATAGTGTTATAGTAGATAGTCTTAAAGAATACGGATATACAGTTACTAGGGCTGCCATGCTCAAAAACAGAAAAACGGGCAATCCTATGCCGCTATATATGGTTAATGTTCTCCCAACTAAGAACTTTGAAGAAATTTATAAGATTAAGGAAATCTCGTACATATCAGTTACTATTGAGGCCTTTAGGAGCCATAATCAGGTTAAACAATGCTACCGCTGCCAAGGCTATGGTCACGCCAGTGAGGTCTGTGGGTTTACCGAAAAATGCTACAAGTGCGGTGAACAACATCTTACCCTAACTGTATTCATAACGGACGCATTACGGCTAAGTGTGCGAACTGCGGGCTGGCTCAACCAGCCACGTACCGCGGTTACATTAAAAACCCTTATAGGAGAGAAAATAACAATCAGAACAATAAAAATAAAGGCAACTCAGCTAGATATACTGATAGGAAGGTTTCTCAGCAGGCTTAAAAAACTGGCAGAAGTCTTCAAAGATTTCAATTATACTAAAACCAAATCTCAGGATAAAACTAACTCGGAATCAAATGATTCTGCTTCTAATAATGTTGAATCGCCAGTTGAGGTTGCCTCTTCTTCACAATCTTCTGAAAATACTAACTCTGCTAATTCTGAAAAAACTAAAAATACTCCATTCCAGTCAACCAAAATTCCTCCCAGCTACAGTAATGATATACAGGAAATATTTAGTACTTTCCAAGACATAAAAGAGATTTTGCAAATATCCAAATTCATTAAATGTATAAAAAATATTTCTACTCTAGCAAAAAAATATAACTATCCCATGGAAAAAAATTATTGTTTTTATTCAAGAGTTCGACAGATTAGCTAATGATTTCTCCTCCCCCAACCATGTCTAGTCTTCATCTTAAATCTCTTATTGTGTTATCCTGGAACTGTTCTACTTTAAATAATAAAATTGACGAGCTTCATATTTTTGTCTCTAACCACCCTAATATTGATATAATTCTTCTTCAAGAAGTGCATAAACCTAATAAAAGTATCAAAATTTCTGGTTCTAAGCTCTACCATACCCCCCGTCCTGGATCCGTTCATGGTGGAAATGCCATATACATCAAACACCACATACCACACTACCCTACCCAACAAACTACATACACAGGTCTTGATTATACGGGAATTGTTGTATAATTGCCACGAGTTAATATTAATTTTGTTTCTTTGTATGCTAGACACTCACCTTTATACCCAGTCAATGACCTAACACAGCTTTTCTCACAAAATACGCACTGTTTCATGGCAGGTGATTATAATGCGCACAACCGGCGATGGAACTGTTATTCAACCACCCGTCGTGGCAGTGCACTACACAACCTAATCACTCACCTAGGACTTAGTTTGCATGCACCCAACACCTTTACACGTAATGGGCTTGGTAGAGGTCGCCCCTCCATAATTGGCTTTGCAATTGCAAAAAATTTGGTTTTTCCTATTAGTTCTACAGTTATTAATGACTTGAGTTCTGATCACCTTCATGTTGTTTTTAAAATTGATTGTGTTGATCCCCCCCCCCCTTCTGTGGCTGTGGACTGGAGTAAATTTAAAACTATTCTTTCCAATTTTGACCTAACTTTCCCTAATATTACTAACACTGATGATATTGACAATGCTGTTGATAACTTTCAAAATATTATTATTAGTGCTCAAAAACAAGCTACTTATCATTATACTAAAAAAAATAACTTCTTTACTCTGCCTAACAATATCCATAATGTATGTAAGCAACGTAATGACATCCGGCGGCTGTTTCAAAATACTAGAGATCCTACTTTAAAGCCCATGATTAATCGGCTTAATAATAAAATTAAAAACCTCATTTCTAAAGAAAAACAAAAAAGCTGGAGCAATTTCCTTAACTCTCTCTCCCCTAAAGATAATTCTCTCTGGAAAATAAAGAAAAAAACTTAATAATAATTACTCTACTATCCCCCCCTTAACTGCCTTTAATACCACGGCATACACGGACAAAGACAAGGCGGAAATCCTCGCCAGGTCCTATGCTGAGCAGTTTTCCCCTAACCCTTATCTTGCCAGCCCTAATGATTATTTTGAAGTCAGTGAAACTGTTCAAAATTTCTTAGCTACCCCTCCCACGGACCCACTCCCGGAAATTCAACCAATTGTTATTTCTAATATTATCAAAAATCTTAAAAATAGAAAAGCCCCTTTATACGATAGCATAACTAATTATGCTCTTAAAAATCTTCCTTGCAACTGTATTATTTATCTTTCTAAACTTACTAATGCTATCCTTCAGTTCTACTACTTCCCTAAAGCTTGGAAGACTTCTATTATTGCACCTATTCCTAAACCTCAGTGTAATCTTATTGACCCGACTAACTATCGTCCCATTTCTCTTTTACCTTCTATCAGCAAAGTTGTTGAGCGAGTCATCAGGTCCCAGTTACATGACATTTTAGACGCACAAAACATTCTCATTCCTGAGCAATTCGGCTTCAGAGCTAAATATTCCACATTACATCAACTCCTTCGTGTTGTAGAGTTCTTGAGTGAGAAACTAAACACGAGCACACCAGCTGCGGCTGTGTTTCTTGAAGTCGCTAAGGCTTTTAATAAGGTTTGGCATATTGGCCTTATATACAAACTAATTAAGCTTAGTATTAATGCTAGACTTATCTTTCTCATACATTCTTACCTTAGCGACCGCACCTTTCGCGTTCGCCTTAACAACATACTTTCCACTTTATACCTTATTCTCTCTGGTATTTTACAAGGGTCGGTCCTCGGCCCTACATTATTCAACATTTTTTTCAACGGTATCCCAAGGACACTGGGCACTTATCTTGCCCTGTACGCGGACGACACGGCAATGTACGCCTCTGCACAACACCCATTCACATTATACAAAATTCTCCAAAAACACATAGATAAATTCCTTAACTGGTGTACCCTGTGGCGTGTTAAGCTCAACGAGCGGAAAACAGCTGCTGTCTATTTCTCTAGAAAACTAACATTTCCCAATCGCATTGCTATTAATAACACTACTATTCCTTGGACTAATGACACTAAGTATCTGGGGGTTACCCTTGATAGAAGACTTACTTGGAAAAAGCATTTTATTAATATTCGAGGCAATGTTGCTGGTATCTCCCATGCTCTTTCTTCTCTTCTCAAAAGCAATACACTTTCTATTCATAATAAACCAATCTTGTATAATGCATGTATTAGATCTATTTTAACTTATGCTTGTCCGATCTGGGGATTCGCTTGCAAAACCAATATGGAGTATCTTTACGGTGCTCATAACAAAAACCTACTCTATATTCGTAATGGTCACCATTTTCTACGTAACACCACTATCCGCAGGGATTTGAAAACTACATCCTTAAAAAAGCGCATTAATAAACTTGCTAAAAAATTTTATAAATCTGTTTACAAACTCCCTAACCAAATTATAGCGAAACTACCCAACTACGAGGTATCCGACCCCACTAATAGAAAACGCCCTAAGTACTCGCTTTTGCTTAACGATGAAGACTGAATTTCCCTCATCTTCTGCTCTACTTAACCTTTCTGTTTGTTCTTTCTTGTCTATAGTATTTTTTTAAATTGTTTTTTTGCTAGTTTTTTAGCATTATATTATTTTTACTAATGTATGGTCTCTGAAAAGAGTCTTTTTTTATGGGGCACTCCCCGGTACCTTTTTCGTCTTTTCCTTCTTTTTTTGGAACTAATGGAATATTTTTCTTTATTATATTAAATTTTTTTCTTTTTCTTTCTTTTTTCTTTTTTAAAAATGTTATACTAGTACTTATGTACTTTGTCACTTTTTGTTATTCTTTTCTTTTTTCTTAAAAGTAAATTTATTTTTGTGGCGACCAGCCGCGTCTAAACAATATTTTTTTAAGGCTCCCTAATGCCCTTGCAACACAATCACCTTTCCACTGGATGTGAAGTTGCAACGCAACTAGGCAATCCATTCAGCTGCTAACATTGTTCCATTGTTCTTTGGAGTCGCAAATGAATTTGATAAATTAGCAAGAAGGCCTCATATACAAATTAATTATGCTCAAATTTCATCCCAGACTTACACACTTAACCACTTGGGACGAGCCACCGGTATACGTGCCGCGTAAGTTGCTCAGAATCCGTGATTATTCACACCAGTTGATGTCATAAAGGAATCTGACAAAGTAGCATGAAGGCCTCATATACAAATTAATTAAGCTCAAATTTCATTTCAGACTTACACACTTAACCCCTCGGGACGAACGACCGGTATACGTGCCGCGTAAGGTGCTCAGAATCCGTGATTATTCTCACCAGTTGATGTCGCAAAGGAATCTGACAAAGAATGAAAGCCTCATATACAATATATTTAAGCTCAAATTTCATCCCATACTTACACACTTAACCCCTTGGGACGAGCGACCGGTATACGTGCGGCGTAAGGTGCTCAGTGACTATTCAGATTATTCTCACCAGTAAATTTTTATTGTAAATTTTGCCTTATTTAATCCGAGCATTTTTCCGATTCAATTAGGAAAAAAATTCTGTTTTGAAAAACCGGTGATAAAAGATTAAAAATTTTGTAAACGACGCTCGTCCCGAAGGGGCTAATATTCTCGTACCTTTGCGACTGCATTTTCCGTGCCCGCATAACCAACATTCTTTCTGCTATTTTTATCATCCTAGCGGGCATCCTTCAGGGGAGCGTGTTGTGTCCAATCTTTTTCAACATCTTCTTCAATAACATCCCACGCTCTTTATACACACACATATCTCGCTCTTTATGCGGACAACACCTGTATCTAAACCTCAGCTCACCACCCGTACAGTCTTTACAGGTACCTGCAGACTTACATTGACGATTTCCTGAACTAGTGTACGTTATGGTGCGTCTTAATTAATGAAAATAAAATGTATGCAGTATATTTCTCACGCAAATTAGTATAGTCTAGAAGAATTATAATTAATAATACTGCTATCCCAATGTCTGATTTAGCTCAATACCTAGGGGCCATCTTCGACCGCAGATTAATCTGGAGCAAGCACATTCCTTCCATCAGGGGGAAAGTCGCAGGAGCTTTCATCTTATTTAAACCTCTTTTAAACAGTAAAATCATTTCCGTATATAACAAACTTATCCTCTATAACTCCTGTATCCTTCCTATTATTACCTATGCTAGTCCGGTCTGGGGCTTCACCTGCACCGCTTCTATAGGCCACCTAAGTCGGCTGCACAACAGACACCTGCGTACCGTACGTAACGCTTCACGTTACTTAGGCAATTTCACAGTCCGCAAGGATCTGAAAACAATGAGATTATAAATAAAGAGAAGGGGACATATCGTGTATTGTCTACCCGTTGCGAGTGAAGTAATTGAGGGGGTTGTCACAATATGGCGGCTGATTTTATTTCATCGGATAAATAATGAAGTTATTGATGACAGTAATGTCATAAATGTTAATTTAAACCACAAACCAAAAATTTTCTTAAATATTACTGATATTGAAAATTTTACATCGAATCTTGAGAAAGAGTGTGACCCAAAATTCGTTGTTGAAATCTCTCGTGATGCATTAAAGTTCTGCCCGACGACCTAAATATCAAAAATAAAATCATTGAATTTTTAAAAGTGCGAAATTTCCTATTCTGGGTAGTTCCGGATAGTATTGCACCTCTAAAATACGTTATTAGAGGCCTTCCAAAATCATTTCAAGCTGATAATATTCATAAAGAAATTTTGAATAAAGGGTATGACGTCATTAAAGTGGTGCAAATGACGAGCAGAGTAAATTCGAGGTTTCGCCCATTATTTCTGATCCATCTGGTAAAAAATGGTAACTCTAAAACCATTGTTAACCTGAAAGACTTATTCAAAATTAGAATTGAAATTGAAAATTATAGAACTCCAAGAAAGGCGGTGCAATGTTGGAATTGTCAGGGGTTCTTCCACTTCTGCACCCATTGTTTCTGGACCCGAAGTGTGTTGGATGCGGTGAAAAACACCGATCAACAGCGTGTCCCAGAAAATTAGTTGAAAATTCTGAAAGAAAAATTCTGAAAATAAAGAGGAGGAAAAAATGAAAAAATTACCGCCGCTGGGCTGCAACTGCGGCCTGGAACATTCAGCAAATTTTAAGGGGTGCGAGAAGTACCCAGTAAAACCCCAATTTCGAAAATCTTACGCCGAAATGGCTAAAACTAAAAATGCAAATTCAGACAAAAAAACCAGTAAAAAGAAAATTGAGCAGACGGACCCTAAAAATGTCCCTTCCGAACCGGTACAACTCTACCAGCTAGAGGAATTAGGAAATGGTTTTGCCAAAATCAGTGAAACTTTAGAAAAAATCAAAATGGAACTAAAAATTTAATCTTTTCTCTGCCTTGCAGATTATCTCGAAAAATTGTTAGAAAATATTTTAACTCAAAAAGATATTGCAAAAAAGACTCTAACATTCATGGATGGTATAGTAAAATTCCCCCATGATTAAGTTCTATTCAATAATCTTTAACTTTAATGCTCTATTTCATCATTTTGTTAAATTGTAATAGTAATTTCAGCAGCTTCCACTTGCAACTTCTCTAAGCCAATCGCGAACGTTGTTCTCTTCTTTAGCACCGCCTCTTCGGCACTGCAGCTATAAGTACCCGTACTAGCTGACAGGCTAACCGCATTTCTCACTTTCCTGGCGTTCGCATCAGACGTGTGTACAGCGGTGTGTGCCAGCTTTTTTGAGGGCTTGGATGAAAGACTCCAAGCGTCGCCACCGGCACACGGCTGTTGTTGTATACCAGAGAAAGCGGGTACACAGCATTTATTTGCAGTTAGGAAAATTTTAATAAAATGTAAATATTTTTGTAAATACTTTATTTTAAGGGAAAATTTTTCGCTTTGTATATATTATCTTTAGTGTGAGGTAAAAATTTTTAATGTAATGTAAAAAAATATATGGACCTGATTTGGACCTTTTTTTTCGAGGAGGCAGGATTCTGCCATCGCTGAGTTTTTCTACCTACGGCCATTCCACGTTCTTCACTGTGAACTACTTGTGTCACAAGGTTATGTTCCATGGCTCTCAAGTTTTCACCAGTTGTCATGACTCAGGGATGTGGGGCACAGGTTCCTCGTTAATGTCTAGAAGTCTGGCCTACGCGGAGCCAATGCCAGTGTGATTGACTATGTAATCTAATATTAACTTGTAGCTATTCTGTTCCCCATTGATTGTTCGCGACAGGAGAGGAAAGTGGAGCTCATGTCAGTGTTGCCAGATTAGGAACTTTTTTAATTCAGATTATTTGTCTGTCACCACTTTTTTAAAATAGTATAATTCGTTTATTTTTCAGAATTTTTATTCTATTTTTAAACAGTCGAATATTTCTATTTCAAAAACGCGGTGACAATCAGCAATCTGGGGACATAAAAGTCCCCAATCTGGCAACACTGGCTCATGTAACCGAACAAAATTTTCATAGCGTACGTTTGCAGACCACATCTATTTTGCACGCCGGCCGCAAGGTATCACTAGTGTGCGCTAACAAATTCAACAAGTACAGAACACGCTCAAAGTATAGTCGCTCTGTCTCGAAACAGCTGTCATTAACACTAGAAAGCCGATAGCAGTCCTTTTGACTGCTACGAAATGAATATATCTCGGTTCGAACCAGAAATTTTTTTATAAAACAAGCATAAAAGATACAAAGAAAAAATTGTTAAATGGATAAGGTAATAATTTTAAAAAAATTCTGCTGTGAAATATTTTTCTAAAATTTGAGTAAAATTGTCGGTCTTTCTAGTGTAAAATATAGCCAAAATTAATTTTCAGAATTTCTGGTGTGGATTTAAAACATGTCAATAAAAAAGAAATTTTTCAAATGCTGCATATATGCATTATTTATACAAATGGGCAATGTCAAAAGTTTTAACTTAGTTATAAACATGTCAATAAAAAAGAAATTTTTCAAATGCTGCATATATGCATTATTTATACAAATGGGCAATGTCAAAAGTTTTAACTTAGTTATACTTTCTTTCATAAATAGAGGAGCTAGGGGATGAATGGGACAAGGGATGGATGAAACATTATCAATATTTCAGGCAACAAACATTTATTTTAAATTGCTTCCTATTACCATATAAGGCTCCACAGTGTGCTTTAGAACTAAAAGTAGGACCACATTGCTGTTTTTATTTTCCTTCAAAGTTCATTTTCTGAAATCTCTGCTTAAAAGTAAGTTTTTTTTTACATTTGAAGATGTGAAATATCTTATACAATATAAAAAATTAAGCTATGTTGTAGTTTTTTATTTTAAGGCTCAATATCGATAATTAATATGAATGAATAGTAACTATTGTGACAAAATAATTTTTGAGGCAAAATGGCTCAGAAGGGAATATATGCATCATGGGGATGATTGGGACATTTCAAATGGGGATGAATGGGACATTCTCATTCATCCCTGATGGTGAAAATTTTATTTATTAACTAAATAGTATTATATAGGTTGATAAATTAATAATTTACGTTAATTAATAGTATTAAATAGTATTATATGAATTGTTATTGTTTAAAATTTCTGAGTGTTATTTATTGTATTGTAATAATTATTAATGGATTATCAAAAAATTGGTAGTAAAACTTAATCAAAATAGATAAAATTGTTAAAAATAGTATATGTTTTATATAAATTTATGTTTATAGATCAAATGGGAGAAATTATATTGAATTTTGAAATGTTGCACAAATAAATCCCCACCCCTAATACATTGGGTCGCTCGGAAAGTCGTGTCGTGTTGGGAAAATTAATTCGTACCGGAAAATTCTATCATTTAATTATTAGACATTGATTCCGAAATCTAATGTCTAATAATTACCGGGCAGAATTTTCCGGTACGAATTGATTTTCCCAACACGACACAACTTTCCCATCGACTCAATAATTTCTGTTCTGCATGATACAATTAATTAATATTAATTAATAAGTTATGATTGAAAATTATTAGCTATGCCATATTTAAAAGACATTTTGCACTTTCATTTCAAGTCTAAAATGCTTCATAAGAGGGAAAAAAGAACAGATTGATGGGCGAAGTCAGCATTAAAAGTTAAAACTGCAATAAAAGAAGTTATTGAAAAAAAACATATCGATTCGTACTGTAAAATCATATATTACAAATATAATTACATATAAGGTTATAATTATAAATTTTAATTTGGTAAAATTGAATACAGGGAAGAAATTCTTTGTGTCCCATCCATCCCTATTACTGTGCCATTCATCCCTGCTGTGGGGATGATTGGGACAGGGGGGAACGTTTTTTTGATTTCATAATATTTTTCTGAATAAATCATAATCTAGAATAACTATTGTTCATATATGTTGTCAGATACCTAATGTATGAAATGTGATATATAATATTGATAATAACTTAAATAAAAAATTAAAATAAAAATTTCTGAAAATGTCCCATTCAGCCCCCGCCTCCCCTACATACAAAATATATACGTTAAATAAACCATGAATACCGAGAAAATATTAATCTGAAACCCGCGCTTTTTATTTATCTATATTAGGGGTGCACAACCTTTTTAAGAGAAGGGCCACTTACAAAAATGCATGGGTTTTCGAGGGCCACATCACTAACATAGAGATAATTCTATTTCGGGAAGGTGGGGAGATCTGTGGCCTATAAAAAACATGGTTTCATAGGAGTGGCAGTTTTACCCCTTTAGGTTCCCCTATCCAGTCAAGATACCATATTCGATTCAGTTGGCAAGGATATGTCAACAGTTTATGTTTGTATGATATAACAAAGTTTATTTTCAAGGAGTGAAAATATTCATTGACTTTATTCGGGGGATTAAATTTTACTTTATTAAAAGTGCTAAAAAACAAACATACGTATGAAAGTGGCTAGTGCCGAAAAAATGTGAAATTTATGAACGAAATTAAATTGACAAAACTCTCATTTTTTCCGCAACCGATCAACAAAATTTTAGGTTTTCCTGCGTCTGATCGACAAAATTCGGGATTTTTCCACACCTTATAACGGATTTCGCGATTTTTCTGCGTCCTGTCTACGAAATTCGCTATTGTTAACTGACTGGCGAAATTTTATATTTTTTTCCCTCGGCGAATTGTCGAAATTCACAACTTTTTCTCTCAATAATTAGCCGAAACTTGCGATTTTACTGTAGCTCATCGATGAAATTTACAATTTTTTCGAACTTAATCGACAAACGAACTAAAATAACTTCTTAAAACACCATTAAAACCTTAAATGTGCTTTTAAGGTTTTGATGGTGCTTTAAAATATTATTTTAGTTCGTATTAACTCACACCAGTTTCAACATATTTACTTTAATCGACAAAATTCGCGATTTTTCTTCTGCCCGATGAACGAAATTTGCGATTTTTTTCGCGCCCGATCGGCAAATTTTGCAATTTTTTCGCGCCCGATCGACAAAATTCGCGATTTTTTCGCGCTCGATCGACAGTACTTGTAATTTTTTCGCGCCTGGTCGACGAAATTCGCAATTCTTTCGCGCACCGTCAACAAAATTTGTGATTTTCCACTGACCCATGGTAAAATTTGCAACTTTTTCTCGCGATAAACTGACGAAACGCACGATTTTTCTCCAGCTGATCAACGAAATTCACGATTTTTCCGGGACAGATCGACGAAATTTTAGATTTTTCCTTACCCAATCGACAGAAATCGCGTTTGTTTCGTGCCCGATCGACGAAATTCGCGATACTTAACTGACTGACGAAGATTTAAATTTTTTCCCTCGTCAAATTGCCGAAATGCACGACTTTTTCTCTCGATAAACTGACGAAACTCGCGACATTTCCGCGCGCGGTCGAATAAACAATCGACTTTTCCGCGCGATCAACAAAACTCGCGATTTTTCGCACCCGATCGACAAAATTTGAGATTTGTCCGCGCCCAATCGGCGAAATTCGCATATAGTAAGTGACTGACGAAATCTGCAATTTTCTCGCGGCAAATAGGCAAAATTCGCGCCTTTTTCTCGCGATAAACGGACGAAATTCGCGACATTTGCACGCGCGGTCAACGAAACACTCGACTTCTCTGCGCGCGATCAACAAAACGCTTGATTTTTCTGCGCCAAAATCAATGAAATTCACGATTTTTTCGTACTTGATCGAAGAAACTCTTGATTTTACAACACCCGATTGACGAAACTTGCAGTTTTCTGCCCCCGATCGACGAATCTCGATTTTTCTACTCACAGTCAACGAAATTCGCAATTCTTAATTGATTGACGAAATTTGCAATTTTTCCGTGGCAAATTGACAAAATTCACGACTTTCTCTCTCGATAAACTGAAGAAACTCGCGATTTTCCCGTGCTCGATCAACAAAATTCTCGACTTTTTTGCGCGTGATCGACGAAGCACGCGATTTTTCCACACCCGGTCGATGAAATTGGAGGTATTTTCTGACCAGAGACTGAGGAAATTAACAACTCGGAAATTTCCTATATTGATAAAAATGGTATCGGCCGGACGATTAATGAAATTCGCGATTTTTAACTGACTGATGAAATTTGCAATTGTTTTCCGGCTCAAATTGACGAAATTCATGATTTTTTCCTGCAACCTATGGTCAAAAATTGCAATTTTTTGCCAATTATAAATTGACGAAATTCGCGGGCACATGTTAACCCATCGCGGGCCACTTTTGGCCCGCGTGTCACAGGTTGTGCATCCCTAATCTATATGCTTGTGTTAGCTGTTGTATGACAGTCATATCAGAAAAAAACAAACGACGCAATCAGCGAAACAAAACCATTCATCAAACGTTCTTTGGCATTTATTTTATCTTATATATATCATATGTTCCGAATGTTTTTCTCGGGGAGGATTTTGCAAAGAAAAGTGCAGGAAATCGCAAGTTGAAATATAGCCTTTTGTTTTCGTCATTTTCGGTAACGGAAATGAATTATTTTAGGGACATTTGTTTATTTAAGAAAATTATTAAAGATTAATAAAGATAGTACAGTTTTCATATCGGCGTTATTTGCAGAGCCTGATTACAGCAAGGCCAACTAACACCAGCATTTCTAAATAGTAATCGTCACTTCTTTTTTAAAGCAGAATTTCTGTCATAAATATGATTAATATAACTATTCGTAAAAAGTGGTGAACATTTTCATTAGTAGCAATCACATTTTCATTTTTTTTATAAAAATATAAGGGATTTTCAAGTTTTGAGAATAGCACGACCATAACAGATTTATTATAAAAGTTGTGTATGAATTAGGCGTTTAAATCAGGGTAAAATTCCTTTACGAATTTACTGGTGGAAGTTTGTTCCAGATTTAATGAAGCCCTGTATATAGAGTGCTCAGCAAAAGTTTAGACAATGATCGATTATGCTTCTGTGCTGAGAAGTATGTAACGAATTGTTGTAATTCAACTGTCATATATTACTGGGGACTTATCTTTCATACACAAACAATAACTTTTAATTTATAGACGTTACATAATATATAATGACAAGAAAACAAATTTAACATTGTTGCAAAAGTATAGACAATCTGTTCGTTAACAGAAAAATATCCTTAAATTGAAATCGAACTCCCCCTACATTGTCTGCTATTAATGCAAAAATGTGAGTTCCCATCGAAGAAACTAAATACCACATCACTTGGGGGTCTATTTCGTACCAAACACGTTCAACAACTGATCGAAGTTCATTTACAGAGGAGTTTTGTTAAAAAAATGCATAAACCGTATGGGATGTGATGCCACAAATGTTTTCGATTGGGTTCAGATCAGGGCTACACGCGGGCCAGTCGAAAATAGTAATATTTTGAGAGTTAAACCATTTTTTGATTTGTATGCAACATGAATAGACGCATTATCTTGCTCAAATAAATACTTTGGAAGAGGTAAAAGTTCACCAAATGGCTCTAAATTGTTTTCCAATGTATGTATGTAGTCTTACGCAGCTTGGCGACCATTGAGAAACTCCAGAGATACTTGAGATTTAAAACAAAGTGAGTCCCAAATCATCAACCCTATCGAGGGCAAAGGACACCTAAATTTAATTCCAAAAGTGACAGGAATATTTAAATAAAAATTTTCTTTTATAATATACGTGAAAATAAGCAATTTCATATTTTCTAATAACTTCGTTTATAAATTATGGTATCAGTCCATTATTTCATCAGTTTATAAAAAGAATTACTCCGCGACAGGAAAGGGGTCAATTTGTTGTGAGATTTCAAGGCTGGTTGTTTTATCATTTTCATGTAAACTAATGTACATCTTTCCTTAATGCATCTACGAAATTATCCGTAGACACAGAAAGCTCTGACTCACTTTTAATGCGATTAGCAGTCATCATTTGTCTAGATGCCAGTTTATGGATCCTTCTATAATCTCGTTTTCTGGCCCCACGATTCCTTCCAGATCTATGTTTTGCTTTGAAAGAGTCACCTTTAGACTGTACTTAAAGGACAGACTTCTTTGGACGATTCAAAGTAGCTGAAATTTCTGCAACAGTCTTCCCTTTCGATTTCAGCTTCCACGCTTTAATTACTTCATCTGAGTGAAAATTTCTTGCTTGCAGCATCTTCACTAACCGATGCTATCGCGAGGTGCACTTAAGTATTTCATGCATGTGACGTCATAAATTTGAAATATGCGTTTTCCCGTGAACAACTCCCAAAAAATCACAAAAGTGTCTAAACTTTTGCAATATGCAAATTTCCCTTTTTTCAGTTAAATTAAATAATATCCTACATTAAAACCGTTATTTCTGTCCTAAAACGTTAAAAATATATTTAAAAATAAGTACAGTCATTTGTATAACACAAGTGTTCGTATTTTTTATTTAAAGGTTAAAAATCACCAGTGTCTAAACTTTTGCTGAGGACTGTAGAAGTACTTGTATCTGACTGCCACAGTTTCCGAATAAAAATCGTCACTTTAATAAAGCGCAAATTTAAATACTATAGAATATATACGATATAGAATATATAGAACTATACGATTACTATTTGGAAATAGGGTAGCCCAATCTAAGCATCCCTGCACACCTTATACTTCCAAATAATTATTTAAAAGTGAACATATTAAAATAACTAGATGCTATATACAAGGTGATTCTAAATTCATGGTATAAACTTCAAGGTTGGTACAGGACACTGTAACAATCCTTTATTGTATAGGGATGTATGGGCGCTAGTGACGCATTGAGGTACAAACAGCAGGGGGCGAAGTTGGCCCTTTTTTTCATTTCAAAATTTCTCATTCATACCAGAAAATTCCTATGCTATGCTGTACTTTATTTAAAACAGATGCTTCATGGTTGCTTAAAGTCTTCTTTGAAAATTTTCGGTGTGAAATCGAAATTTTTGAATAACAAAATAGAACTTCATTTCAATTTATTTTCACGTATTTCCTGTGTTGACAGATTTGCTAGTTAAAACTTGCAGGTGAGGATTCAGAATAGCTAATTAAAAAATCCGCCAGATGCGGCAACAATATCGGCGTCAATGGAAAGTTCGCCAAGTGTAGTTTTGACCTAAATTCTTTACACTAATCAAATTTTATAGACTTCTTGACAGTACTCTGACGAATAAATTTACTCTATTAAGAGGTATACAGATATCCCGCAATGATTTAGTTTTATTTCGCACTGAGGAATCGGATGAATCAAAATAAGTGTATCAAAATTCAAAAGCTCAAGGGGAGATGTGACTGATGTTTTTTGAAAATTTTGATTTTTTATTTTATTGACTTAATTTTTTTAACATTCCTGAATCCAATGGTGTGCCCAGTGTTTTTCTCTGGCGATTGGTAAGAATCGTAAAAATTCATAGAAGACAAGACTGGGACGCCACGGCCACTCACCTTAATGGAAAACACGACTGGGAAGCCTCGCCCACTTACTTTAATTTTACTCTCATATTTTATGCTCATTTATTAAATTTAACTAAATTGTATCCAAGTGTTTACAAATACTTTAATTCATGTGTTTGAGAAAATTGTGCAAGAACTTCACACAAATTAGAAGTGTCTAATTTTTTAGCTCTTCGAAAAATTATACTTTTCAGCTAAAAACCCCATTAACCCTTTCAGGGGCAGTGGTTTCATAAAGATACCACTTAATTTTAATTCTCAAACGGTACAGTGACAGCAGAATTTTGATAAAATATTTTCCATTTAATCTGAAAGTGAAATATAGCGTTATTCTTATTTCCAATTAAATTTGTTGATAAATTCCGGTGCCATTCAGAGGGCTCCCACTCGGTCCGTTTTTTGAACACCACAATTTTTATTAGAAAAATCACCTTTATAAATTTCGTAGAAACTTACCAGGAAAGGCGTTTTCCTTCCAAATGTTGCCGAAACCTACCATGAAATTTTTTCTTTAACTATACTGGTGTTCAAAAAACGGACCAGTGGGAGGCCTGCATTCATTTATTTCAACACTTTAGCATTGAAAATGCTTTGCCCCTGAAAGGGTTAACTCCTATAGTACTCGGGTGATTTCGTTAACAAAAATTTTGGTGGTAGAGTATAAATTTACGAGCGTATGTGGCAGACAATTAAAAAAAATTAATTAGTTTCTGAAAAAACATTTCCGAAATTAGAAAATTTCTGAAAAATTGCTATTGCTGTAAAATAAAAAGTTTTAGTCGCAGAAAAAAAACTGTCTGCCTTAATTCTTGAACATAATCCAGTGAATAGGGATTCAAAATTTCATCAAAATCGGCCTGGTAGTATCCGAGAAAACAGGTCTTAAAGCTTGCATATTTCCTCTATTATTGCACCCAGTCTTGTCTTCCCTCAAAAACACTTTTCGGCTTTGTGATTTTGTAACCCAAAGTTCAAGTTCAAAAAATATAAGCCACAGTTCAACACAAAACAAAATATAAAAAGTTCGCGTCATTTGATTGAACAATAATAAGATTTTAAACGTGTTTACACACATTTGACCAACTGTCCACACACCAAACGCCTGTTCTGTCGATACATAACCAGTAAACTCGATTTGTCATTCGCAAATAGCGGGAATTGTGGATGTCTAAGTTTTTGGGTTCTCCTGAAAAATCGCACTTTTCAAGTAAAAATCCCATTTTCTCATAAACTACTCAAGCGACTTTGATAATTTTCTTTTTGGTAGTAGAGTGTAAATATAAGATCATACGTAGCAGACAGTTTAAAAAAATTCAATTAGTTTCAGAAAAAAAAATTGAAAAATGGAAAATTTCTGAAAAATTGCCATTGCTCTAAAATAAAAAGTTTTAGTCGCAGAAAAAAATGCCCGCAATAATTCTTGTGCATAATCCAGTGAATAGGATACCAAATTTCATCAAAATCGGTCGGGTCCGAGGAAATGGGTCTTAAAACTCGCATATTTCCCATAGGATTTCACCCAGTTTTATCTTTCCTTAAACAATTTGCCATAAAATAAGATAGTATATGTTGTTTTGGTTTACGGAGTCTATTTAACAGAAATATGCAATAAAAGTACGAAAAAATCTCGAAATATACAAAAAACAACCAAACAACTTTGCTTTTAAATGCTAATCTTTCAACTTACAATTGTTTTTCAGACTTAAAACTTATATAGAGACGAAGATTATATATTCATCTAAAACAAAATCACTCTTACTTATTTTAAACAGAACATTTAATTTTGTGAATTCGCTGGGCGAAAACATACGACTTATCTAACATCGTTCTTTGCTCGATATTTCTAAAACGAGTTTATGAAATATATTTTGAAAGAAAAAGACACATTTCTTATATAATAATACAATATTAAACTTTTGTTCTTCTTAGAGTACTGACAGTTCTATCACGATATTCGAAAAGCATTTTTCACGTTTTTAACAAAGAAAAATGTTACAAATTTTGCGATTGCTTTTAGTAAGAATTTTTATCTAAAGAAAATAAAGTAGGCATTTTTTTCTACTCTGAAATAATAGTATATTAATCCTGAGAAAGTATAGGAAGTGAACATATGTACTTTGGTTTTAAGTAACATGAAAATTACTATTAAAACGGTAGAAGGTTTTACTACATATCTGTTACTTAAATTCGTACCGGCAGTATTGATGTTTGAACAGGTTATAAAACAGACAAATTGTGGTGTTAGTATATAAGTTTAGTATTGTGATGCTGTAATGGTAGTATTATGTTTATTTCGTAAATGTAAGCAATTTTTTGCTTCTTTCACTGCGGTGTGTTGTCCCAAATAAACCTTTTCACAGTAATTAATTCAATTAGGTTTTATTTTAATTCTTTTGTTTACACCAGAAAAAGGAACAAAGTAATAAATTACAGTAAATATATTTTTTTTCAGACTACGATGGAGTACCTGAGAACTTAAAAATCAAGTGATGAGTTGTCGACAAAGACGGCTTGATAAATAATAACTAGAAACATTTTGGTAACAAGACTTTCTGATTATTGGAAGTTAATTTTGGATGTTATTTTTCTGATTATTGGATACTGTAGTTAAATGGTCTAATCGACCTATAATCAAAGTATTTCGTACCGGCGGCTGAATATCAAACAGTCCCTGAAATCAAGAAAACGCCTTTCTTTCCAAGTTTGTTTTATAAAAATGAATTTAAAACTGATTCCTCCCCCAAAATACATCTGTCCAGGGTTTCCAGTTTAGCCTCCTGTTTCAACCAGAAATTCTGATTTTATGTCGGAAATTCCAACAAAGGGATTTTATTTTATGTAATCAACACACGTCTGCCATTAAATAAAACTTTGGTTAAGTATTCGTGTCCAATGCTGGACATAGCTCTGGATTTTAACTGAAATGCACATACTTCGACAAAATCGAACCCAATAACTGAAGCGGGGCCGGAAAAGTTCCGATCCTGTGATAAAAAATGAAAGCAAAAATGATAGTCCGCGTAGATCCTAAGGTGGCCGGCTTTTCATCTGCTAGGGTATCCACCTGCTTTCATCTACGCAAAAGGACCGCATTACCCAGTCGTTATTTCAGCTCCAGAGTGGTATATGAGCAGATATCTACACGATGATAGTCCGAGTGATAGATTATCCAGCTGCACATTCTCAGTAAAAAGTAGTCCCTAGACCGGACGTAAGAAGCGATCGATAACCTGCATCTATCAGGATCAGGGATTCAGCTTTAGTCTTCTTTTGAAAGTTGAAGGGAAAGCCACGTTGGTCAGGGTCTCGGTCATCCCCCATTGGGCACATGCCAGGTTGAATCGAGACCACCTGTATATGCACGCACCTGTCATTAAATAAAGAAAAATTACTTTTAAATTTTCTGTTACTAATTCGAAATATCTAAATAGAAAAAGAGGCCAAATTGGCAATCCTGGATCCATGGAAAATAAAATCTAGTGTAGCAGTGTTTTTATGTGTGTAGGTTTTTTGAAATACAATATTTGCTTTACGAATGTCAGTAAAGACGAAATCATAGTATATGGTCCGAGGCAAGACATCTTATTTAAGCTAGAGGTGCGGTGTTATTTATTGAAATTGCATCACCTTCGATATTTACTAAGTAGAAAAATTGGCTTATATTCATTCAGACTTCTCCGTATACGTGTACCTATGAAGCGTAAAGTTAAATTATAGTCAATAGTTATCTTTCTGTAGCATTTATATGTACTTAAAATGCATTAGTGCTATTCCCGATCTAGATTGCTATGGCTAGGTACATTAAATTAAAACCAAACGTAAATAATACTGATGTTTGTTTTTTTTTTTTTTTTTTTTTTTTTTTTTTTTTTAAAGGATAAAAAGGTCTCAACCCTCAGTTAAATTCCCATAGCTTACCGAGCAATCATTGAATTGAAAGCAGATTACATTTTAAATATAAAAATACAATATAAGTTGAGAGGTAGAAGAGGAATATGGAAACAGTTATCTGAGCCAAACAAGTTCACACATTGAATCGTTTATATACAAAAAGCATTTGAGATGACCTCAACTAAGCTGAGACAAAAGTGGTAAAAGATTTCAAAAATTGTAGTTAGTGCAGTAACGATATGAACACGCCTAGAGCAAAATGAATTTGTACCTCGTTCATCAGTAGAGAGGTTCCCTTTACTCCTAAGGTAACAAAGGCGACAAATTTAAAATTGTACAAGTGATGCAATTTTATTGAACGCTGTATATCTTGCTGTATTTATAACTCAACCTACACATTTTTATAAGCCTATTTTCAAGTTTTATGGAACCATCTAATAAATTCGACAAATAATTTTTCAAACGTAAAACTGAAATGCTTGGTAGACTAGTTTGTTAACATTTACTCTTGAGACCTCTTAGTTTAAACTATCCTTGTGTATAATAATTTCTACGTTTTCTCTCAGTTTTTTTACGCTTTATTTTTACATTGTAAAATAAAGGAAACGAAATTATTCAGATTTTTTAAAAGTAAAAAACTATTAAACTGTACATTTGGCCATAACTTCTGAAAACATTTGCCTAATAACAGGCAGTTCAAATACTGAACGCCATCTGAGAAAGCAATAAGCAACAAAGACAGTATGAAAATACAACACGTAAAGTAGTTGAGTTCTGTGGCATTTTATTTAGTATTTTTATCTTAAGTTTAGTTAATTTGCAGCATATAATAAAATTAAAAACATTATTTATCATAGGATTTTTATCTCTAGTTTTTAGGAAGATGTTTAGCAGAGTAACTAAAATAACGTCGATATGTACAAAGTTCAAATTTTCAACAAATGTTGTACTTTAAATTAACCCACTAACTGCCGGTGTTGCGTTCACTCAACGGTCAAAATAAATGCACAGATTTAAGTTATTTACATACCCACCACTATTTTTGAATTAGAAAATTGGCCTTAGTTAAATACATTAAAATTTTAAGATCATAATAAGAAAAAAAAATGTTTTTCAGAGTTTGTGGTGGCAAACAACGTTCAGCTTAAAAGTTCAAAATTTCAACCTTATAGTTTTGGCGGTTAATGGGTTAAAGGACTACGCAGATTCCACGTGAAACTTTCCTATCAGAAGTACCTTGCTTTCAAATTATTTATTTTCAATGATAAAAAATATCGGTAATATTTAATTCTAAACGTTTTGTTACTGACCTTCGTCACCATTTATCGACATGGAAATGTCGATAGTTAAAATGGTTATGAATTTTTTTTAAAACACCAATCTCCCCTACCCCACCCCATATCAATCGAAAAAAAGTGAAACCACAAAAAAAGAACTGATTTATACTTCTAAAATATTAAAAATATAGATATATTCAACACTAAATTCATTCATAAGTCACATTTGGTTAGAAATACTTTATCGCGTAATCTCCAGTGTTGGGTTGCAGATAACCCCATGAGTGGTATTTCATTTATTATTCTGTATATTTTGCCCCGAAAAAATTGTATCAATGGAGTTATGAGTAATGAGGAGAAGACATGCAGTGTAGAGTTTATTAGTTGGGAGTGAAGTAACTGAGGAATTTGTCACAAGATAGCATGAAAGTATTAATAAAGAAGAAATGACATATCCTTAAAATAGTGAAGCTTCAACTGTAACCGCTTTCGCAGGGGTTGATTACCGACGATGGAAACTTCCACCAGTAAATTTATATAGAAATTTTCTTCTTATTTAAAAACCTTATTAATATAAAATTTCAGACATAAATGATGGCAGAAACAGATTTTAATTTTTACTGGTGGATATTTACTTTCGCAGTACTCATTTCCTGCGTTTTCGCCTTATTGTGACAACCAGTGAAACAAACGGACTGTTTAACTAGACAAACTGACATCAGTAAAAACAAATACAAATTTCTTTCCATATTTGCGAGAAAATATGTCCACGTGTTGAACAGGTGAGAAGCATTGAAGGGTTTCCTACCTGATATCATCTTAACACCCACTCCAGGAATTGAAATATCTGAGGTTTTGTGAGCCGTTGGGATAAGTTAAACTGTAGTTCAGAACTACTTAAGAGAGAAAATCAAGAAATGTAAAGAGAAAATAAAATAGTTAAGTATAAAAATGGAATAAAGCTAATTTTCAAGTTAAGACTTAAGATGAGTAAAAAATTAATAATAATCTTAAAGGATGTTAAAAAATGATCTAACTGTAGCTCTAAAATTACTATAAAGAAGGATTAAAAAGAGAAAAAATTAGCACTGTTCAGAGTTACTCTCGCCAAGCTAGGGCAGGAAAAGCTATAGGAGGTAGCAAAGGCCACATTAACCAAAAAAAGGCACTAATCAGGGTTATACATCCCCCCTATATATGTCAATTTAGAGAAGATATATATATATATATATATATATATTTTAGTAAGATAAAAAAAAGGTTTTAATTATAGAAAAAGATAGACAAAAGCAATCTTAGAGTGGTGTACCCACAGATTACTGGGTGTCCATAATTATGGAGAACCCGGGGCGTTTACAGTGGTGGGGCATGAAGGCGTCATAATCCGGAAAATATTTCCACTACTACTTCTGACGGTTTAACGAGGTGCCTGGGACGGCTGTCCCACATCCCCGTGCCATAACAACTGGAGACCTAGCAGGAAAAACAATCAGGAGAGAAGAATGAGATGGTGATTTCGGGTTGGTTGGAGCAAGCCCCGCCCAACCGAACATGCCAGGACGATCAGAACAAAACGGGGAAAAGCCGTTAACTACTCCGAACAAAAAAGACCCTTTTCAGAAACCATACATTTTTACATATTAATAACACAAATTTAAAATACTTAAAATTAACAGAGAAAAAGTTATTTACAGAATAATAATAAAATATTCCATGAATAAGATGCTTAAATAAGACGAAATTTTCTATTCACTTTTACTGGTGTGAAATTTGTCTTTACGGTAATCGGAACTGCAGATCTCATTTAAAAAAAGCAGCCGCCATCTTTTGTTAACCTCTTCAGTTTCTTCATTCGCAAATGGTAGACAGTACACTATATGTTTCCTCCTCTGTATTCATAACTCCATTTAAGATAGCGGCTGATTTTTTTTTTCATCTGATCAACAGTTTCTGATTACCGGCGGAGCAAATTTCCAATAGTAAATTTTGAATAAAAAATGTCGCCTATTTTTAGCGGCTTATTCATGCAAAATTTCTGTCATAATAATGGTAAAAAATTCAATTCGTTTTTATTGAAATTTGGGCAGGGTATTATAATCTCTTTCACTTACACTGGCAGGAGGTTGTTTAGGTTGTCAAAATATGACGGAAACGTAGGGCCTGTCTACATCCGAAGCAAACATCTACCAGTAAATGTGAATATCTTCTTTTTTGCCATGGTTTGAATGAAATTATGCAATAATAAAACATTTAAATAAGTAGAAAATTTATATTTAAATTTACTGGTGGAAGTTTGCCCCGGCGGTATCCAGCCACTGCGATACCTGTTAACCCCATGAGGGGCAAGCAATTACGTTTGTGAAATGATGAATTCCCACCGGAATCTTTGAAAAATTCTATTTCAAAATAAGTAAAAGCAATTTTACGGCTTTTTTCCACCAAAGTTTGAAAAGTAAAATTTAATAAAATTTTTCTGGTGTAAAACTTGATTAATCGTAGGTGGTATATAATATATACCGGTGCCCCTCAAGGGGTTAAAGTTGAAGTTTCACCATTTTGTGGATATGCCAATTCCTCTTTATTCTTAGTTCCAATCTTGTAACTCTCAATTTCTGCTTTAGGCGATTCGATCAAAGCCTTATAAGTAAGCGAACAAACTTAATGCTGGAATCAGGCGTAAATTAACACAGTTGCGCCACCTTGTGGATGGAGTGATAATTCACATAAGCGGGCTTTTAGTGTGGCGCGTATTTTCTGAATCCTCAGTCGCTCATGGAAATGAATTTTGTTTGCCACACTTTTTGCAAAATAATGGCGTAGCGATAGTGGCATCCCGACGCACTTGACACCACGAAGTGTTTTTCGCCTTATCAAAAGCACTTCAGTTATTAATTAACATGAAAAAAATCTTTATAATTTTAGTGGTGTCATTAAGAAAACAGTTAGGTATCTACTTGTAGTTCACACTCCATCCGCTACGTGGCGCATGACCTTGATTGATGTGACCTCGCTTTTAATATTGCGGTTACTTCTCCCATTTAAGATAGGACGCTTACTTATATCGCTTTGATTCGATACCCTTTGAATTTTTTTAATTATTATTTCAGCTTTTTAAGTGCGCAGTGTTATTCCTTTTTCGACATTTTATGAAAATGTTTTATGGTGGCAGATGATTTTGTCAAAAAAGAAATGTAATCCTTGTATTATTATTATTATTTTCAAGCACGTTTTAAAGTATCTCTTCTCTTACCATTTTGTACTATTTGAATCATGCTTTTTCATGATTTTCTTAAAAGTACGTTCGATAACCTGAACGATCGTATTCCCAAAACGTTAATTAGTTTAAGAAAAAATGCATAGCATGCATGATATGACTTATTTAAAAGAAAAACTATAAAGATGACCATCTATTTCACATTCCAATTGTTTAAACAAAATGAACTATTTATATTACCGTAATTTATAGCGTATAATCCGCGGATCAAACAATTCTGTTTAGACCCAGAAATTTTTTTTCAGTTATTAAAGCAAAATATTTACCGCGATTTAAAAAGTTACATTTTTTTTTTAAAAATTCTGGGCCGAAAAAGGATTGTTTGATCCGCGGATTATACACCGAAAATTACGGTATGTCATGCAATTACTAATTTTCAGAAATGTATTTTAAGGATGTTATATAAAAAATACGAGTTCATTGAAAAGTATATGTTGAAGGTGATCGTTCTGATATATTGAAAAACCACAAACTGAGGTAAATTAGTTGTCTGATTGCAACTCTGATACATTTAAAGATAAGTGGATGCAGTAGAATTTTTTTTTAATTCTATCTGCCATGCACTTATGCTAAGATATTTTGAAGAGAAATCTGCTACGAAGAAAAAGACCTGTGTTTACAGGTATTTTTCTTGGCTGGATTAAATTACTGTTCGTACGCATGGTGGAATTCAGGGGATTTTTGGTGTTTCAGTACCAGAAATTCTGTAAAGTACTGGTTGCTATGTCTCAATATAGATTCTTTTTTCATTAAGGCAAATCTTACTTTACGAAAATTCTGGTAAAAACTCCTTGAAAGTCCAGAAGTGTATGAACCCTGTAAATATAAAAAATAATTGTCAGTCCTGTTCCGTAGGTAAACGGTTAACCCTCAAATGAATGGTGTAACTAAGGGGGTTTCATGACCTATTTTTGCCATTCGGGCTTTCTTTTGGTCTTTTGATGAACTAATATGTGTTATTTAAGTGTGATAACACGCATTTAACCCGGGAGAACGCGCGCATAACCAGGGTATGAATGTTTTTTACTTTGTCACCAATAAATACAAATAAAGATCATCACCTTATTTAATTAGAGGTAATTTTGCGATAAAAGAAGTTGAGGATTACTTTTATAAAGATAGTGTTGACAATTGTAAAAACCGTACACTCTTCGGGTCTATCAGGCCCGGCGCGCGTCCTCGCGGCTTAACGTCATGAAGTCTGTGTTTGTTCTGATTTGTGATCACGGGAAAGTTGTAACATCTTTTGTTGATACTACTTGCAATGAGCTCGATTGGCGTTTTTTCTCAATCTTTTTAAGGTAGTTATTAATATTTCTGAAAAATATTAAAAGAATTATAAATATTATTATACAGTTGAATAGTGATTTTTGTGATGGTAAACACTTTAAAGTAAATATATAAATTAAAAAGATATTTTTTTTTAGCAAATTTTGTTATGTAACTCAGTAATAACATTATGTTCAACATAAACATAAGTAATTATTTTCATTATTTTTCTAGTGGATAATTAACAAAAATAAATTAAAATATAATTTTTTCGAACAAAATAAAAAATCGTATTAGTTTAACATTAGAATGCCCAAAGCGGTCATTTTGACTGGTACCAAATAAAGAAATTTTGATTCAAAGGAGAATTTTTTTTCGTCAAAGAAACAGAAGCACCACATAAATGAATGTAAAATAGTTTTTAAAAAATGTAATTTAATAGATTACAACGACCATTTGGAATTTTTTTAGTCTTAATATTTACTTAGTTTTAATTTTGGGGCATTTCGACAAGAGAAACCGAGAAAGGTGAGAGGTTAAAAATCGAAAGCAGTTCCACCGAATCATCCACAGATCGTGATTGGTTTTTTTTTTCTTTTTTTTTTCTTTAAAAATAAAACTAGAGTAAAGTTTCCAGCTATTGGGCTGTTAAACAAATGCATAGCTGCCAACTTGTACGGATTTTTGCTACCACTAAAATTTAACAGAAATTTATGCCTTATTTAATTATCAAAATTCACTGTAATTCGGCGATTGAATTAGGCAAAGTTTTCTATTAAATTTTAGTGGTAGAAAAAATCCGTTCTAGTTGTCAGCTATTCAAATGTTTAACCCTTTCAGGAGCGCCGTTTTCAGTCTGAAAACACTTAATTTTAATGACCAAACTGCCAAGTGGCCCCAGTAACTTTTTAGTACAATTTCGATCTCATAATATACGTGATAAAAGATTTTTGTTATTGTCAAATATATTGTTCGTAAATTGCGGTATGAATTAATTATTTGAAAATTTTTGGAGCAGAAATGCCTTCCCCTTAAAAGGGTTAATAGTGAAAAACGCATTTTATCCATGCCAACCTTATCGTAATTTCGTAACCGCTAGTTCCTAAGAAAGATATTCAATTTATTAAAATGCAGAATTCTCTAACTACATAACAGTAATATAACCTTAACCATTTAGCGGGCGGTGTCCAACAAAAAGCCCACCTAACTTGAATTCCAAAATTGACAAACTGCACCAAGAATATTTATTGAAAATAAGAAAGTTTTTACTATCTAATAAATTCGTTTGTGAATTCTGGTGTCAGCCCATCATTTCATTACTTTACAAACAGACTTACTCCACACCGGAAAGGATTAAAGAACTAAACTAACATTACAATATATATTTAACTCCTTGACCTATGATTTACGTTTCTACAGCATGGGTCCAAATCTTAAATAAGATCGCGCAGCCTTCGAGTCATTCCGCTGTTCGGAAAATCCATAGCTGCCGACTTTTACGCTTCTTTGCTACCACTAAAATTCAATAGAGATTTTCGCCTTGTTTAATCATGAGATTAAACAAGACAATATTTACTATAAAATGTTAGTGGTAAGAATTTACAATTGGCTCGATCATTGGCCATGGGCTATGCTCGTAATATTTACCGGGTGTCCCAAAAATGACTGATAGATTTTAAAATTCAATAACTTCCAAATGGTGATAGATATTAAAAAAATTCTTGCAGGCGGGTTATGTATAATATCAGGAGTTTTTGTACTGTAATTCTGGATTTTAGTTCGAATTTCAAACAATAGATGGTGCTGAGAGTAATAGACGCTCAATCCATACCCGATTTTTGGTACTTCGGGATCCATTGAATACATTTTAATCTCCTTTTTTTTTTTTTTTTTCATGGAAGAAGAGAGAAGCCAGAAAATCGAGCCTGGATTTAGTGGTTATTGCTTGCAGCGCCATCTCTCGATGCTATTTGTAACTAAAACTGAGAATCGCAGCATAAAAACTCCTGACATCTTACATAACACTCCTGCAAGAATTTGTTTAATATATATCACAGTTTGCAAGTTATGGAATTTTAAAATCCATCAGTCATTTTTGGGATACCAGGTACATATGACCCGACCGACGTACTACGACACAAGGCCCGTGATAATCAGTTTTGTTGTCCCGAATACAACACCACGTGTCTCACACATAGTTGTAGGTTAAGGGATTTATAATCACGTATCAGTCAATAAACACGTAAATGAATTAATTATTAAACGCTTTACAGTATGAATTAAAAGAATTAATTTTCTTTGCATCGAACAGGTAGATAATTTCAAGCCGATATTATTTACTCCATCTATTTTGTTACTGTGCTTTATCGAAAAAAAAAATTCAAATCTAAGAATATTTTGAAAAAATTCTCACAAATAATAAATTCATTTCATTTGGTTTCTGGCGCAATTTTCAATGACCACCAAAATAGTTTTGGTACATAAAACGTATTCAGTTGAGTGATATTTTAACCCTGAGTAATTTTATTCGTATGAATCATATTCTATGTACCAAAAGTATATAAAAGTTTAAATAAACATTGTTAATAAATCTGAACAACAATGATAGAAAAAAAGAGAGTAAAAAAAAAGAGTTTAACCACTTAAGAAATTTGTAGAGAAAGTTAATAGTAATTAGAATATTTTGTAAAGAATAATTTAGATTTTGCTTTAATGTTATGTTGGAAATATACTTTAATTTACTTGAAAAATTGTTGCATATAATTACAAGCAGTAAAGAATTATTATTAAATTAATTAGTACAATGTTCCATGTAAATAATTTCGCTAAAATTAGATTTTAGCAGGGTATGAACATTTCGTTCACGATTTTCGAATAGAGTTTTTGAACTTTTAATAGCCATATACACTGCTCAAAACAATTAAAGTATATTTGAAGTTTTATACAAAATAAAGGTATAAACGAAATTTTTTGCCGAAAATAGAAGAAGAGAATCACAAATGCAAATTTTTCTGGTTTTCAAACTGTGGAGTATGCAAATTTTGAGTTCGACGTCAAAAACGTCGCTTCAGCGGCAGCGAATGAAATTTGACTTTCAACTGGATAAAAGAGAATGAAGACAAGGATGAGCGGCATTCAGTGATTGCTTTGTTTCGATGAGTACGATGTCTCAGCGAAGTCATTTGACAGATTCAGAAGCTTTGAGAATTGTTGGTAGGTTAGAAGGGGGCCAAACTCAAGCCGAAGTAGCGCAAGCCATTGGAGTGTCACAAAGTGTCATTTCCAGGATCTGGAACCGTTTTTTGGAGAGTGGATGTGTAGGCCGAAGACCAGGGCAAGGTCGTAGACGGGCAACAACGCCCAATGAAGATCTGTATTTAGCGTTAACAGCTCGGAGACACCAAACCATGAACGCTACTCTTCTCCAACAACACCTTCGCTCGGCTACAGGCACGACGATTTCAACTCAGACTGTCCGAAACCGGCTCCATGCTGTAGTTCTGTATGCTCGCCGACCGATGGTATTTGTTAGATTAACATCAAGGTATCGTCGCGACCGCAGGGAGTGGGCAACCGAGCATGTCAACTGGAGGAGAAATGAATGGAGCAATATTCTGTTTTCTGACGAGTCCCGTTTTTCTGTGCATCCGGATAATAGGCGTATTTTCATCTGGAGGGACAGTGGCAGTAGGAATAATCCTGCGTTCGTGCACGAAAGTCTCAGATTTGGCGGTGGAGGAGTGTTGGTGTATGGTGGCATCTCAATTGACGGGCGCACTGACCTCTACATCATTCGAGATGGAGCTCTGACTGGTCGCCGATATAGGGATGAGATCCTCAGACCTATTGTAGTCCCTTACGCTGCAGCAATCGGAGATAACTTCATTTTAATGGACGATAACTGCAGGCCACATCGTGCAAACCTGGTGGAGGATTTCCTTTTCGAGGAACGAACCGTTCGAATGGAATACCAGCGTGTTCTCCAGACATGAATCCAATCGAGCACGTTTGGGACGCTCTAGGAAGACGAGTTTCTGGCCGCCAACAACCCCCACAAACTCTCCAAGAACTGGAAAGACCTCTTCTGGAAGAGTGGGGCAGAATACCCCAACTCGTCATTAATAGCCTCATTGAGTCCATGCCTCAAAGGCGTTCAACGTTGCTGGCCGCCCGTGGAAACCATACCCCCTACTGAAAATGATTTTCTTTGAAGAAAACACCTTTTCTTATTCTTTATTTCTTATATGCACATATTGTGTTTTTTCCTTTAGTACACAAATGCGCAATAAAATGCATTTTTTTCTGCCAAACATGTGTAATTAATTCTCCTATAACCTACTATGTCTGTCGACCATGTATCAATCAGCTAAACAGATTACAAGATACAAAATCCACCTAAAACTGCAATATCCTTTAACCCATTGGGGACGAGCGACACGTATACGTGCCGGAAATAGGCCTAAGGATCCTCGTTTATTCTCACCAGTAAAATTTTACTGTAAAATTTGCCTTATTAAATCCGAGCATTTTCCCGATTTGAATAGGCACAAACTTCTGTTTTCTAAAACCGGTAGCAAAGTAATAAACATTTCGTAAAAGGCTCCCGTCGCGAAGGGGTTAATTGTTTTGAGCAGTGTATATGACACATTCTGTATTAGTTAGTATAATATTTTTATTTCAAAAAATATTGTGCAAACATACCTGATTTGATGCGTGATATCGTACTCTTTGTACATTCTAAAGAGAATACGCATTTGTATTATTTATAATATAAGGGATAATCAACTCCTAAACTCATCAGATATTATGTTTTTTTTTTCTCTACTATGGGGCTCGGCCCCCTACGAGCTACGCTCGCCAACCCCCGTCCAGACACCGCAGACTCTAAATGCACGCTAATGTGATCGGCTTTAAAAAAATTTCGAAAGATTGAATTATAATTTAAAAAACAGTGGCGATCTTCCTATAAACGGATTTCTATTCATTTCTCTTTGATTGGGGAAATTTTAACGCCAAATCCGCTGCGGTACTACTTGATTATCCCGTCGACTAATTTCGCCAAATTATATAAATCTCCAAACCACTCGCCAAATTATACAAATTGACATAATTTTTATTTTAAATAACGAAAGAACCAATAAATTAGTACAACATTAATAAAAATACAAATAAAACGTCGAAATAAAAATAACTTGATGACGTAGACACGTGTAACAACATTTCAAAATAAGCTAATATAAAAGGAATTAAGTAAACAGAATCTTTGTCTCCCGGTATTTTTTAACAAAGCGAAAAGAAAGTTCTTTTAAATGAGACATTTTAAATTAATCGTTTTTAATGTGACGTAATTTTGACCAAACTATTCTTTCTCTTTTTAATATTCACGTGAAAATACTTGTGTTAGAAATAAAATATTATTTGCGCTTTCCTAAGAAAAATAGTTGAAAAGTATCCTCTCAAAATATCAAATAAATGTCTAGCGCAATTTGTAAATTTAAACCGTTTAGCAATATTATTTTTTGTTCATTTTATGTAATAACTGTAATGTGACGTAAATATGACGTAATTTCTCCTATTTAAGACTTCTAACGCATGTTAATAAATTTATTATTTTACAAATTCCTTTCTCTCTTAAAATTCACGTGCAATTATAGTTTTTATGACGTAATTTTTAATAAGTTCTTGCTTTTTGTGCATAATTATTTAATTCTAATTCCAAATGTTTCTTCTGTTTATAATAGTCACGTGTAAATAGATTTTAAATTTATTACACGTATATATATTTTTTTTAAGCAAACATTTTTGTTTCCGCTGTTCATACAGTTGGCAGCAGTTTAAATTAATATCAGTTTCTAAAATCTGTAAAAAATATCTCTCGAAATGCTGAAAATTTGAATTTAAAATAGATATAAAACCTCGAAAAATGAGTCAAATTAAAAAAATAAATCAATTCTGCACATCGGGAAATTATAACGTATAAAATGAACTAAAAATTATTAAATTCCGATGCATAGTTTTTGCTACTATAAAACTTTTTTAGTGGAACGATTTTGTCCAAATTTAGCATTAAATATCTCTTTAAATGATTCTTCGATTTGAAAACTGTCTACATCAACGTGTTTATCAAACATTTCTGTATAACACTACCGATTTTCATATTTTTGTATTCATTATTTTTCTTAATATTAACGAAACAAGACATCCGGTCACAAACAATTCAAAACCAGCGGCGGCGGTGACAGCGGTAGTTACTTTTTTCGAATAGAGAGATTTTTAACCAGAATTTAAAAAAAGAAATTTTTGAATTTCTCTAACTATGCTATAAAGCACGGAACTATGAATAAAAGGCACTGCCATACCCTCTAAATGATTAAACTTAAACTATAACCGGCTTCGAAGTAGCTGATTACAACAAGGGTAAATTTTCACCAGAAAATTTGAATAAAAACTTTTTATTTAAATGCCTTAATAACGCAGAATTTCAGTCATAATTTTGGCCAAAAACAAAGACTTATTTTTACCGGTAGAAGTTTGCTTCGGCAGTAGTCAGGCCCTGCGTTTCCGCCATATTTTGACAACCTGAACAACCTCCAGTCGGTGTTAGTGAAGGAGATTATAACTAGTAAATCTGCAGATCAGGAGCCTCAACGTCATCTTTGCAAGTCATTGTTTTTTAACACTCATTGCATAATATTCAACTTCCTACAAATCGCTTTTTAAAGTTTTCAAATTACATAAATATTTATGAGCATACAAGATACTTCGTAAAGTTTCAGAAATTAAAAGTGTTAAACAAATGGTTGTACATTGATGTTCTGAAATTCTGATGAGCTACTTATTCTGGTAACTTTTTAAATCAAAAATTGCATTTCTTCAGGGGGCCCTGACCCCCCCTGAACCCCCCGTAGTCTATTTAAATTTACATTCGTAATTTTTTATTGATTGTGCGGATGGTTATAGTATATCTTAGATTTTTTTACGCTGTGATTTATAAGGATAAGCATAAGTTTTTTTTTATAAATTAATAAAATTTAAATTTAAAATAAAATATTCAAGTTAACCGTACACAGACAATAAATCTTGAAGTGACGCCAAAAATGTAACCCTAAAATCCGCTACATTCGGCACAACACAACGACGTGCTTAAAAAAAAAAAAAACGGATAAAGTCAAAGAATTTGGTCCCTGTTCCATGTGCTTGTTTTGTTTGGGCCGAATGAGAGCATTTAAATCTGAGCGATAACGCACATCGTATTGCAAACTGTTTTTACGGCATACTGCATCTCCATCTATCTCTTTCCTCCGTGAATAATAGTTAATTTTATTTTACCCAAGATCTTTTTATTCCAGCATCTTTGTTTTCGATAAATGACGTCTAATTCACCTGCTATGCGTACTTACTCAAAACTTTTCATCTTGTTATATTAAGAAATACTCGAGAGTTTTCTTTTTATTTCCAATATGCCGCCATATTAATTTTTCTATTCTTAATTTTATTTTCACGACAAAACATTTCAATTGAAAATTGTTTAAAAGAAAATATTATTCCGGGTTTTGATTTTCTTGGCAACAATTAAAGAAATATTGGTAAATGTTATGGGAAAATGTTACGTTATTCTCTATGAAAATAATGAACTTTTGTATTTTTAAGCAAAATATTTCAATAAAATAAATAAAATAAATGAAATATTGCCTATTTTTATTTCTGGGCTAAAATCCTTCTATATGCAAAGATACAAATGCATTAATTCATCTGTTTTGACGTTGGCTTTACTCAAGCATTATACACGCAATTACACTAATATTATTAGGACCAAATACGTTGCTAGGCAACAGAGAAAGAAAAGAAAAAAAATGAAATATGCATTATGTCAAATTGATAAAACAATATCCTTTATATTATTGGAAAACATGCATAAAATTCCCCCCAATATTATAAACCTAAATAAAAAAAATCTCGCAAATATATTGACATAATTTATTGGAATAATTTAATAACGTTATTTAAAAATTTCAGCATCCAAAATTTACCATTTAAATCCATTTTTCATATGAGCCATTTCTTTCAACAAATGAAAATCTGAAAATCGTCTGACTTGCCATTGAAAAGCATTATAGAGCAAAATAAAATGTTCCATATTTCCCGAACGAATGAACCAAATTTAACCAAAAACTATACAGCTAAGTCCGGGTACCTCATCAACATGCCCAGTGAATTTCAAGCCGATCGGATGCTTTTTGTGGCAGTTATCGCGGAACAGACAGACAGCCTAACAGACAGACAGACTAACAGAAACCAAAACTTTTCGTGTCTCCACAGTAAGCCTTCACTGACGTTTCGGCAACAAGTAGGAAATTGCTCGTGAAACGTAGCAAATGAGGTGCTTTCGTACTATAAATAGTAAATCTGCAGATCAGGAGCCTCAACGTCAGCTCTACAATTCATTGTGTTTAGCACCCTTTGAGTAATATCCCTAGTAGCATCGACAGATCGTATTTTTCTCGGCCTTTCATCAATTCCTCGAAATGTGCTCGAGTAATAACACAGGTATATCCTTGCGAGCAGTACCTGAGAACCGGTTTTCGATGGGCACTATTTCCTCGGGTAAAAGGTATCGTTATGTGCATAATTACCGAGGAAAATGTGCTAATCGCATAGTCATGTGCAACAGGTAACGGCCCGATATCAAATCACGGTGAAATATACCAGAAAACGCAGTTTTTCTGGAAACGTGAATCTGATTGGTTGAAACACGAGAGCTACGAAGATCCCGGATGAAGACGATGTTGTTGTTGATGGCTGTTCGCGAGGAAGAAGGAAGCGGTCGCCATTGATTGCTACACCGCATTATCCGTGGAATAAATACATTTTTTCCGGAAATATGTAAGTACCTATTTCATTCTTTCTGATGTTATTACCTTTTTCATTTGACAATGCTTCTGATTTACACACGTTTTCCCGTGCTCTTGATTGTAATGCACCTTTTTTAATAGTCTGTGTAATTGTTTATATTTAATCTTATATGACAACAAAGCGCAATTTAAAACTGAAAAAAAAAATTGATTTCATTTCTGATTTTTGGATTTCGGAGCTTGGCAAGTCTGTATGTAGTAGGGTGTCAACGATTTAAATCAGTTGATTTAAATCAGCGATTTAAATCATGATTTTAATCAAGTGATTTTTTAAAAAAAAATCATTGATTAAAATCAAAAAAATTCTAAATGTTTAAAATGACGTAAAAAGTATTCAAATCTAAGATGAACATAATTTGGAAAGTTTCTACAGGTATTGTGACTTATGAATACACAAAACAAAGCTTTAAATAATTGTTTCTAAGCATAATTCCTGAGTATTGTGAAATTTTAAGTACAGTAAGTTTGTAAAAAGCATGGTTTTTATCTAACAAACATAAAAAGCATTTAATTTAAAAATGATATTTCAATCTAATATAATTTACAATGCCATAATTTCCTTTTAATAATCAAGTTATTCATTCTTTTATACTATACAATAAACATAGCAATAGAGTGTCAATGATTTTAATCAATTGATTTGAATCAGATGATAAAATCACATATTTTCTGATTTTTTAAAATAGTGTGAAAAAGCATTATAATCAGTAATGAAAACGATCACTAAATCACTTGTAAAAAATGTAATATTTGTTATTGTTAATTATAAAAATATTAAACTGTGTAAAAAGAAGTATTATACATTTAAAAAAAAAAATCTAACTAAATGTTAAATAACTTCAAAACATTATAATATTTAGTAGCTATTCAAATATTTTAATGTTATGGGGAAAAAAATCCGATTTAAGTTTCAAAAATACAATTTTTGTAATCTATTTTTAAATTATGTGTGAATTTGCTGTATACATTGCTACAATTTGATATACATACGCTTTAGAACCTGTGTAAAATTACTGGCTGCTTTATGTATTTATCAAACTATTATTTATCACCTTTTTTCAATCACTTTTTCAAAAATGTAGATTGTGTTCTTAAAAAGTTAATTGTTTAATAATTACAAAATTTAATCTGTATCATCAATTTAAAATTAAATGCAATTTATCAATAACTTTAAAATGTAAGCAGTATTTAATATTGGTTTACATAATTATTACAAAATATTAATGCACATAATGTTGTATGTTACTAAAGAAATTTTTAATTTGCAGTTTTTTGTAAATTCTATAATTGCATAATTAAAATTTTATTAATTAAAGCAAAAAAACATAGATTATGTTAGTAACTGAAGGGTTGTTCATTTTTGAAATGCTTAATTCTTGGTAAATGTTTAATATTTTAACACAGGGAAAAAAATAAAAAAAATCTGATTTAAATTAAAAAAATCTGTACAGATGTCATATTCGCCCCATATTGGCGCGATTTTTTTCGCTTGCCAATTTGGCAAAAACATCAACAGCATAAACAACATAATCCGGGTTACCACATCAAGCACTTTGGCGCAAGTTAAGTACCTGTTGCCTATATGATATTGGCGACAGAAAAAAATCGCGCCAATATGGGGCGAATATGATATCTGTTCCAAAAAATCATGATTTTTTTACACCCTAGTATGTAGTAGTATTTTGTTTCTGAAACCAAGCAGTCTGGCAGCCAAAATCCAAAATGCTTTAGTATCATTCAGTCAAGATTTAAGGATACTAAACAAAAAACATCTTTTAACGCTTTCGTTTATTAACACACAAAACAACCCCTACTGCTGGGATATTTAAAAAGAAAAAAAAAACAGGCAGAGGGGGGGTGGGGGGGGTGATATTAAAATACAAAAAAGTTCATAAAATACTCTTATTTTTATCGCTTATGATAAAAAATAAATTTTTGCAGGGTCGCAAATATCAAAACAGCGGTAGAAATGATTAAAAAAAAATCACTGATCACAAGGAACAGTAAACATCAGAGTTTACTGGTCCGCAGACATCGTCACTGGCCCTCTACATAAAATTATATTAAGTACTTTTAACCCTTTGAGTGACACCCCCCCCCCCTCTCCTCCTCCGAGAATATAAACCAAACTTCCTTTCAGTTACCCAAAATTTTCGGCATAATAAAATGTAAAATTATAATTTGCTAAAAATTAAATAAGTAGTACATTATCAAAAACTGAACTTATTAATTATGTATTTTATTTTCGTTTACTTATTTTAACTAACTAAGTTTTTATGCTTATTGTAATGTTTGGTTGCGGTTTTTGTCAGGGATGGGGTAATTTAAGTTTACCTGTCAGAGAGGGAAAAAAGTTACTTGCTTCATCGGAATGTTAAAAGACATATTGCATAGATTTTTTTTTTTTTTTTAACCAAAATTTTTCTAATTTACCAATGTTTTTGAAGACAAAATAATATTTTGTATTTATCGCTAATGCTGCGTGGGGACAAGCATTAACAAATGTTATTAAATACAAGAATATTGTTTTGAATTTTTGCTTTATGGGCATGCAGTGCTCATACATGCAGTATTTTTTACTTACTGCGCATGCATGCACAAAATTTTTTGTTTATTTTATTACTATTTGCTTTTTACAAATTCCCTTTCCCCTCTCTTTTTTTAGAAATAACGTTTGGAAAATTTTGGTATTTTGTTTTGAAAACATCATTGTTTTTTATTGGGCTTAGATCAATTTTAATATTTATATGAATCTCAGAATCATTATCATTACAAAATTTTATACTATTTGCTTTTTACAAATTTCTCCCCCCCCCCCCCCACCCCTTTCTCTCTCTCTCTCCTTTTTCATAAATAACATTTGGAGAACTTTGATATTTTGTTTGTAAAAGCATGTTAAAAGATAGATTGAATAGATCTTTTTTTTTTTTTTTTTTTTTTTTTAACCAAAATTTTTCTAATTTACCGATGTTTTTGAAGACAAAATAATATTTTGTATTTATCGCTAATGCTGCTTGGGGACAAGTATTATAACAAATGTTATTAAATACAAGAATGTTGTTTTGAATTTTTAATCTTATCATCTGTTAACCTTATGTTAATTTTTATAATGAAATTGAATGAGTTTTTGTATATCCCTTGCATATTCTCCCTTGATCGTCCGTCATCTTTTTTGTTATGACCGACATTTTTTTAGCGATTTTGCAACCCTGACTATTTTCAGCGGTAGAATTGATTAAAAAAAATCACTGATCACAAGGAACAGTAAACATCAGAGTTTACTGGTCCGCAGACATCGTCACTGGCCCGCTACATAAAATTATATAAGTACCTTAACCCTTTGAGTGACACCCCCCCCCCCTCTTCTATAAATTAAACTTCCTTTCAGTTACCCAAAATTTTCGGCATAATAAAATGTAAAATTATATTTTGCTAAAAATTAAATAGTACATAAACAAAAACTGAAATTATTATGTTTTTTATTTCCGTCTATTTATTTTAACTAAGTTTTTATGCAAATTTTATGCTTATTGTAATGTTTGGTTGCAGTTTTCTCAGGGATGGGAAAATTTACATTTACCTGTCAGAAAGGGGAAAAAGTTACTGTTAGTTACTGGTCCTTCGGACCACTAAATTTTTTAAATTAGTGGTCCAATTGAATTTTTAGTGGTCTCGGACCAGCGGACCACCAAGGATTTCGAACGCTGCAAAATAGTCAAATACTTATTGCTGATTATAAATATTTTGAGATTTAATATAAATTGGAAACTAAAATATATTGCACCTAAAAAGAACACAATCTTTTTCTTTCTATTTACACCAAAATTGACAGTCAACTAATTGAAAACAGAAACAATTTGCTTTTCACAAAAAACAAACATTCACTATCAAGGGAATTTTTATACACAGAACAAAATATATTTTTTACTGAAGAATTTGAATGCAAATGTTAGCATGCCTGTATTTTTATTGCCTAGCCTTTTTAAACTAAATTAAATGAAAACCAGAAAATATTCTTTCTAATGAAACTATAAGTAACTCATTGTCTTCTAAATTAGGCAGTTTATAAATTAATATTGCTCCACATAAATATTCGTTCTACATTTACAAATCAACATTCAGAATCCTTGGTGTTCTGCTGGTCCGCGACCACTGAAAATTCAACCTGACCACTAAGGGACAGTCCATAAATGATGTCACACTTTTTGGCCCCTTCCCCCCCCCTTTTTTTTCACACTTCACCTTACCTCTTGCCCTCCCCTCTTGTCGCATGTCATGCTATATTACATAACATATACTTGCAGTTCAGAAACAAAGCACTGCTTTATAGATCATATTTAAAATTTTAACTTTATAATTAAACTTTCATATTAACTTTAACTATTTGTTTTCACGACATTTGTGAGCATAACTATAAAATATGATTTGTACATTTATTTTGTATGAAATAATATTAAGGTTTACGACAAAAAACATAAATTAATATGCAATAGTCATAAAATATTAATATGAAAGAGCATTTGAAAACAGTAGTATTTTGGAATTTGAAATGGAATTTAATATATTTGGCTTTAAATCTTATCCTTTAGTGTTGACTCTAGAAAAAAAGGGCCGCCGGGCAGTAATTTTTCAAAAAGGGAACACTATTCTAAAAAAAGGGAACACTATCTAAAAAAGGGTACATTTCTTCAAAAAGGAAACATTGTTCTAAAAAAAGGCACATTTTTTTTTTCAAAAAAGGGACACTTAAACCTTGTTCACAAAAATATTTTGAACTGGTTTGTTTAGAGAGCCTAGAATTTGTGATATTTTTTCGGGATCAATTGGATTGCCACGAGGCACATAGGAAATGTTGAAAAGGGCAGCTGGGCGTATCAGGAGGGTTTAAAAGAGCTGCCGGGCATAAAAAAGAAAAAAAGGGCCACCTAGCGCTGCGCCCTGCTAAAAAGCGGCTTAGAGTCAACTCAATACTATCCTTACTTTATGAGTATAAAATACTTTCAAGGATCGATGCAGGTTTTTATTCTTGGGGCCCATTTTGTGAAAAGTAAGTTATTTTTGTGAATTTTATAATATTTTTGTGAAAAATAGCATTTTGTAACGAAAGTGGAAATCCAGTTACTCATTCGAACCAAGAATTTATAAACAAAAACTTCTTTAAATCCCCTTGCTAAATTTTTTGTTTTTCGTGATCTGGTTTTATTTACAAATTACACATTTTAAAACAGTTTTTATGAAAAAGAATGTTATGAAAGGGGCCTGTTTATTAAAAGGAATTTTGTGAAGGGGTCTATTTTATTAAATAGATTTTTGTGAAAGGGCCCTAAATAGGCCCCAAATTTTGCATGGATTGACCCCTGATTTTAATTTCAAAATAACTTCAAAATTTAATCTGCTGATTTTTAATGCTTTTATTTTAACCAAAATGTGTGATGTCACATTTCTTCTTACCCCCTCCCATCCCCTTGTCTCAATTTCACGAACCCTACTCCAAGCATGACATTAGTTGTGGGCAGTCCCTAATTTGAAAAATTTAGTTGTCCGCAGAACCAGTAACTTTTCTGCCCTCCCGATCGCAAATCACAATTTTATTTTATTTTTAACAAATTAAAATTTCACATTTTATTAATGCTGAAAATTTTGGATAACTGAAAAGTGAGTTTGGTTTATATTCTGCGTAGAGCCGTACCGAGTACTCGGTAAATACTCGGTATTCGGCCTACTCGGCCAATTTGCCGAGTACTCGGTACTCGGTGAAATTTTGGCCGAGTACTCGGCCAATACCGAGTAGTTGTAAGAATTTCATTTTTTAAGCATATGAATTTAAAACTGATCTTTAAAAAGTTATTCGAATATCAATGTATAATGTATGTAATAATTCATAAAACTATTTACTCGGTATTTAACAATATGTCTACAAATTACAGTAGCCTTCCTCTTAATCGGAACTCTGCTTTAACCGGCCGGCTTTTTTTCCCAACATCCGGCAAAATTCATAAAGAAAAATTTCGGTTCTCATTTCTTTATGGTTAATTAACTATAATAATTTACATAATGTAGAATAATTTCAACTTCTTGGTATGTGACAAGATTTTCAACAATTTAATTTGTATTAAATATTGTTCATTATTTGTTATTAGTGATAACTTTTATTACAATTAAATTACTTACTATTAGTATTAAATTCACAAATTATAGAAAATATGTACTACAAATTAAAAAATTAAATGCATCCTACATTTTTAATTAATTAAATATGCAGTTATTTATTTACATTTTTAAAATTCTCCAGTTTAACCGTTTTTTTCTCTTAACCGGCTAACCCTCGGTCCCGTTTAGGCTGGTTAAGCGGGAGGCTACTGTATACTGAAAGTTAAGAACAAAAACCAGATTAAAATTTAGTTTCATATTTATACAAATAAAAATAAGTTGTTTTTAAATGTATAGGAAAACAGAAAAGGCTATTATTTTGGATAAAGAAACTGAAAATACAATAAATGTAATAAAAAAATAATAATTAAATTTATTATCTTTCAAATTATGGTGCAAAAACACCAAACGTTCTACATTATGAGTAGACAGGGCATTTCTTTTACTACTATAAATTTGGCCTACCTCTGAAAATATATGCTCAGAATAAACAGTAGTTGAAGGTGCGCATAAGAATTTTTTTGCAAGGTTGCACATAATCGGAAAAGTTCTTTTCCCCCCACCATGCAAATGGAGTGTCAGTTTTACATAAGTCTTCTGTTAAGAAATCCTGTATAGCTTTTTGTACCTCTCTTTGTATTTTTCTCTCTTTTATTTTTAATCAAAAGAAAATAAGGTACAGTTACAAAATAAATATGAAATGTTTTGCATTATTCAATGAATTGTTACAGCAACCAATAAACATTTTTTTTTTTTTTTTTTTTTGATAGACAGATTTTATATCAGAATAAATTAGAGGGTTGAAGAATGTTTTAGTTTTATATTGGTTAATAATTGTACATGTTACGTGTCAATTCTCCTTTTTTTGCCACTGTTTTGAATTGTCAAAAATTGTCTTTGAAAGGTGCACAAATAAATTTCAAATTTAATTAGTTAATTTATATATATATATGTACATTATATATATGTATACACAGGTATATATATATATATGTACACACATATGTACACCTAAGCTCATATTATGTGCACATCAGCATTTTTTCCCCTTATTACCCAACTACTCGGTACTCGGCCGAGTACTCGGTACTCGGCTACTCGGCCAAAGTACTACTCGGTACACCACTAATTCTGCGGAGGGTAGAGGGCTCAAAGGGTTAAAGGTGCTTAATCGAATTTTATGTTGTGGATCAGTAAATTCTAATGTTTGAGTCCTTGAGACCAGTGACTTTTTATTAATCAGTTCTGACACAGCAAATTTAGCTCGAAACATAAAGATTGGGGGATATATATATAATAGTAGAAATAAGCAACAAAAAAAAAAAAAAAAAAATGCAATTTTGTACCAATCATTCTGACAGCCATAGTTTGGTTATCTTCACTGCAGTCTTGATTGGTTGTTGCCATACTTTCTTAGCAATCTTCTATAATTAGAATGCACAGACAAGATATTTGACTGTGGTCCAAAAATGATAAACATGTAACAAATGTGACCATATTACACTTATGAATTTTATGGTCTTAAATCACATTGTTTGGCGACTTTTTTTTCTTTTTTTTAAATATAATATATAAGAAAACTATTAAATACAGTCAACTCTGTGAAATCCGCTGATGTATAATCCGCCAATGTCTATTATCCGGACTACATGTTGGAATGTAAACAATGAAAATTCCATTAACAGTTAAACTCTTAGATAAAGTTAAATTTGGTATTTTTTTTTCATAAGTTATCAGTTCTCCAATGAATAAATATTTAAATATAAATTGGACATAAATGTTTAAATTTCTCAGGGCAACAAAATTTTATCTCAGAGCAAAAAGTAATGATTGTTCATAGACTATAGAAAAAAATTATTGACAACAAAGCAAAACTGAAATTACCATTATGTTGTGTCAACGTTTAAAAAAATTAATACAATTAGTAAAATAATAATGCATTATGTTTTTCTTTTACATTGCAATTATAATTTGTGTGCAGTTGTTTCTAATTTATTGCCAGACTCTAAAAAGTAAAATGTAAACAAATGGATGATCTATAATCTGCAAAAATGTGTAATCCGCAAAACCCTCTGTCCCTAAGTGTGCAGATTTCAGAGTCGACTGTATATAATTTTATTTTTATTTTATGAAAATCAAAAGGGTTTTGTCGTAAAGATGAAAATAAGCACTCGCCACCCGGCGATTAAACTTGAAAGACTGGCGACTAAAAATATGGAAGGAACCGGTCAAATGCAGGATTTTGTAAAAAAAAAAAAAAAAAATTTCATCAAAAAATCACGGAAAATGCCGCTAATTTTGTCAAGAGATCGCGAAAGAAGCGTAAATTTCGTCAAAGGATCGCTAAAAACTCGAATTTCGTCGAAGGATCGCGAGAACTCAAATTTCTTCGAAGGATCACAAAAACTCAATTTCTTTGAAGGATCGTGAAAACTCAATTTCTTCGTAGGATCACAAAAACTCCAATTTCTTTGAAGGTTCGCGAAAACTCCAATTTCTTCGAAGCATTGTGAAAACTCTCATTTCTTCCAAGGATCGTGAAAACTCTCATTTCTTCGAAGGATCGTGAAAACTCTCATTTCTTCGAAGGATCATTAAAACTCGCATTTCTTCGAAGGATCGTGAAAACTCGCATTTCTTCGAAGGATCGTGAAAACTCGCATTTCTTCGAAGGATCGTGAAAACTCGCATTTCTTCGAAGGATCGTGAAAACTCGCATTTCTTCGAAGGATCGTGAAAACTCGCATTTCTTCGAAGGATCGTGAAAACTCGCATTTCTTCGAAGGATCGTGAAGACTCGCATTTCTTCGAAGGATCGTGAAAACTCGCATTTCTTCGAAGGATCGTGAAAACTCCAATTTCTTCGAAGGATCGTGAAAACTCTCATTTCTTCGAAGGATCGTGAAAACTCTCATTTCTTCGAAGGATCGTGAAAACTCGCATTTCTTCGAAGGATCGTGAAAACTCGCATTTCTTCGAAGGATCGTGAAAACTCGCATTTCTTCGAAGGATCGTGAAAACTCTCATTTCTTCGAAGGATCGTGAAAACTCCAATTTCTTCGAAGGATCGTGAAAAGTCCAATTTCTTCGAAGGATCGTGAAAAGTCCAATTTCTTCGAAGGATCGTGAAAACTCGCATTTCTTCGAAGGATCGTGAAAACTCGCATTTCTTCGGAGGATCGTGAAAACTCGCATTTCTTCGAAGGATCGTGAAAACTCGCATTTCTTCGAAGGATCGTGAAAACTCGCATTTCTTCGAAGGATCGTGAAAACTCGCATTTCTTCGAAGGATCGTGAAAACTCTCATTTCTTCGAAGGATCGTGAAAACTCCAATTTCTTCGAAGGATCGTGAAAACTCTCATTTCTTCGAAGGATCGTGAAAACTCCAATTTCTTCGAAGGATCGTGAAAACTCATTTCTTCAAAGGATCGTGAAAACTCTCATTTCTTCGAAGGATCGTGAAAACTCTCATTTCTTCGAAGGATCGTGAAAACTCCAATTTCTTCGAAGGATCGTGAAAACTCCAATTTCTTCGAAGGATCGTGAAAAGTCCAATTTCTTCGAAGGATCGTGAAAAGTCCAATTTCTTCGAAGGATCGTGAAAACTCCAATTTCTTCGAAGGATCGTGAAAAGTCCAATTTCTTCGAAGGATCGTGAAAAGTCCAATTTCTTCGAAGGATCGTGAAAACTCCAATTTCTTCGAAGGATCGTGAAAACTCCAATTTCTTTGAAGGATCGCGAAAACTCAATTTCTTTGAAGGATCGCGAAAACTCAATTTCTTCGTAGGATCACAAAAACTCCAATTTCTTGGAAGGATTGCGAAAACTCAATTTCTTCGAAGGTTCGCGAAAACTCCAATTTTTTCGAAGGATCGCAAAAACTCCAATTTCTTCGAAGGATCGCGAAAACTCCAATTTCTTCGAAGGATCGCGAAAACTCCAATTTCTTCGAAGGATCGCGAAAACTCCAATTTCTTCGAAGGATCGCGAAAACTCCAATTTCTTCGAAGGATCGCGAAAACTCCACTTTCTTTGAAGGATCACGAAAACTCAAATTTCGTCGAATGGCTGCTGAAAAATCGTGAATTTCATCGAAGGATCATGGGGGGGGGATGCAAATTTCATCATAGGGCATGGAAAAGTTCAAATTTTGTGAATGGTTCGCAGAAAAGACTAGAACGGGCTCTGTGACAGACTGACAGAGGAGCGAGACGAATAGGGTTTCATCAGATGAATGAAACCCTAAAAATTGAATTTCAAGCCCTGTCTTCAGCGGTTATAAAATTTTTGCGACGATTGATAAATCCTGCCATTTCATTTTACGAATGATTGACAAAATTTACTCTGTTTTTCCTCTGTTGAATTGAAAAATTGCATGTTTTTTTTCTGAGATGAGTAGACAATTTGATATTTTTTCCCATTAATCGATCACAATTAAAAGATTTCGCAGTTTTTTTCTTGTGTGGAGTTGACATATTTCTTGATTTTTTCCCCCCTCTTTACAATCAATTAACAAATTTTGCATTTCCCTTGCCTATTCGATGAATTTAGCTGGGTTTTTTTCTCCTTCGGCCAATTAGTGAAATTCAGATTTTTTTTTGCACCTGATTGATGTATTTTTCGATTAAATTAAATAAAAGGGTGAATAAAAAAAAACAGTAAGGACCCCTGGGTGCATAAAGTAGTTAGTAGTAGGGCCGCCGGGCTTTATGCCCTGACAAATAAGCCCATAGTCAATACTATTTTTACATTACCAAAATTCCTTTTTAGGTGCATTCGTAATTATATAAATATGTAGCTATAGTTGTCATTCAGTCAGTACGTCTGTCTGTCTGTCACTCTGCATATAACTGAGGAAAAACTACCCAACCGAATGTTCTGAAATTTTAAATATTATAATTATTGCAATATTTTGTTGAGTCATTTCAAATTTTATGAAAATCAGATCTATAGTTTAATGACAGGGATAGTCTAAAGTTTTCCATTACATTACGGCCAATGGGGGGAAAAAAAAGTGCATTTTAATGATGTTACAGCCAACAGAATGAAATGGATATGCACTTATTGAACCGTACTAAAATATACATTCAGTGAGTACAATATGCGGTGCAAAAAATATTTATAAAACTAGCTATAGTACGAACGCACCTCATTAGCTACATTTGACGTGCAATTTCCAACTTGTTTTTGTGTATCAGTACTTTAATGAAATCCAATATTTTTTTTTACATTTCAATTACTTTTTTTTTTTTTTTAATCCTTAGGATATACCTAGAATTCCTGAGAGTCCACTCTGAGAATGCAAACAGTGTTCCCCTTGCAGCATGACTTTTTAGAGAAATCTGTTTAACGGTAATTATAATTATGTTTATGCTAAAGAAACTACTTTTTGCAGTAGATGCTGCTTAATGTGATTATGTGTAATATCAGCCTGTTAGTGTTTTCAAAATCATCATGTCTCGACCTAACGCATCATGCTAAAAGCATCGCTTTGTGTGAAAAATATTTTGAATTATATTAAGAATTATATAAAAAAATTCAGTTGTAGTTGGTTCAATATATTCTTAATGCAGCAAACCAGTCCCATGAGATACAAATGTACTTTTTAAATTAACTTAATTTTTTATATATATATTTTGCTAAATCATACTTAATTAATGCAAAATTATACCCAGGTTTCACTGATAAATGTATATGTATTATGCAGAAGTTTAAAGTGTTCTGCAAAAAAACTCAATAAAGTCCCACCCCCCCCCCCCCACCCTTTTTTTTTTAAAGAAAACTCCAAGTTTTAGACCAGTGTGCTGGGTGTTTTAAAACCCTGTATATTGTTATCAAAAACTTGTGGTCCCGAAGTAATCACATTAAGCAGCATCTATACTATACAGTGAAACCCCCGATCTATCGTTCCAGCATCCATCGTTTTCCCACATTGATCGTTTTACTTCTATGGTCCCTGCACAAATTATACTTAAATAATGTTAACGAAACCTGCATTCATCGTTCGTCAAGAAATCTTTTTCCCGCATTCATCGTTGTAAAATTTTTCTCCCCACCGAAATGAAATTGGAGGTCAAGCGGATCCATATGACATACAAACTGGAATTACTTCTTTTATCCTAAAGTAACTCATTTGAGCTGTTTTGGGAGGGGGGGGGGCAGAGATTATCAAGAGGTCGTACATCTTCTTGATGCCAGAATAATCAATTGTTTTAAGCAATTTTACAGGAGAAAGCTAGTGAAATATCTTTGTTTCATGGAATAAGCAAAAGAACGTACTCCAAAAATAGAGCTTCTGCAGGCTATTCATTTTGTACTTTCAGCTTGGCATGGAGTAACTTCTTCATTCCATCCAGAAGTGTTTCGTGAAATGCAGTTTTTTTGCGAAAAACTCATGAAGAATGCTCAACAGAAGGGAAAGAAAATAATGAATATGCTGACGATAATGCAAATGAAGAGTGGTTGCGTGTAAAAGAGGATGTCTCTGTTACAAAATTTAACGATATATTTCTATTGATCGAGATGTTGCGACATGTGGTGTCCTAAGCATAGAAGAAATGTGTGATGATGCAAAAAATGAAAATAATGGCGAAGAAGCAGAGGATAATGTTCATGCCGATGAAGCTAAGCCTACACCAGCACAAAGTCTGTCTGATTTAATTACGGCATTTGAAACTATACGAACTTTTTTATATGTACATGAAATTACAGAAAATGACCAGAAATATGTTGTACATCCTGAAAATTTGTTGTTTAATTTAAAAAATGAACGAAAAACTGAATATAAAATTACTCATTTTTAGAATAAATATCCATTTTCTACAACTTTGATTTATTTATTTTACAGTTTGGTCTGTAACAAATTAGTATTTATTAATATACTGTATACATTGCATGTATTAGTAAGTAATGCTTAAACTTTTTTTTTTTTTTTTTTTCGTGTTTTGACGTTAAACCACATTCATCGTTTTCCTGCATTTATCGTTTTTTCCACACACACACCTTGAAAAACGATGGATCGAGGTTCTACTGTATTTAAATATTAATAAATTTGTATGTGTTCAAACTGTTCAAAGCAAAAAAGACAGTATTTATATGAAACATTTAATTATAGACTTTTTTCCATAATTGTATTAAAATATGTATTACTTTCCTTTCTCTTCAGTTTGTAGAATTTTTTTGTTGTTGGATTCGTATTGATTTTAAGCAGAAAATTCGTGTTTTGGTTGGTATAAACTGATCCATGTTAAACGTTAATGTTTTTGAGTTACCAGACGTAACTTGACGTCTCTTGCTACTTCAAAGAGTATGTTAAGTTATACACTAATGTAACAAATACTTCTTTATTATAGGGGCTATGACATAACTCAGTCATGACCGAGTTAAGATTAAGAAAGTGTGATTTCTTGGCAAATATTATAAACTGTCGTGAAAGTGAAATTGCGACCAATAAAAAATGTCTAACTATATATGGCTTATTTCTTATTTTATATATATATATATATATATATATATATATATATATTGTATTAATTGTTATGTTTTATTTATGCATAAATTAAACTAATAGTTTTTTAATGTGTATATTAAATGGTATCAATATAAAACAAATAATTGTTTGTGCGTTTGATACATTGATAACTATTTTATAAAGATATTTCAATCTGTGAATGTTTTTAAAATGTAAATAAAGGTTGCCACAAAGTGATTTTGAAAATGTTGATAAATTGCCAAATAATTTTTGCAGTTGTAATTATTTATGAGTACAAAAACAACGAAGATAATGTGTCAAATGATTTCTGCCAAAATATGCCAACTGACTGTGAATCTGCAGTAACAAAATATTTTAAGCACTAAAAAGTAGAAAATATAAATAAATAAAAAATGTATTTAAAAATATTACTTTTTTATCATTTCAAATTTTCAAATAGTTTAATATTAATATAATTATGATTACACATTGAGTAAACAGTTTAGAAGAAGTGTAGTTATAATTGTTTATGAGTACAAAAACAATGAAGATAATGTGTCAAATCATTTCTTCGAAAATATGCCAACTGACTGTGAATCTGCAACAACAAAATATTTAAACACTAAAAAGTAGAAAAGATAAAAAAAATAATGTATTTAAAAATTTATATGCCTACTCTTTTTATCATTTAAAATTTTCAAATGGTTTAATAAATATAATTATGATTACACATCAAGAAAACCGTGTAGAAGTCTATTTTTAAGGACCATTTCATGTTTTTTATCCAAGTGTCAATCAAAAGGATGAATTTTCAATAATCGGGCCCATGCCAAATTAACGTATTGTAATGAAAAATTTTTTTAACTACATAAACTTGCAGTTTTGAAAGGTGTGATTTTTAAAGATAAACGTTGAATGCTTATGAGTTGTTTTTTAAATTGTTGTTATTTTTTTTCACCCCTCCCTTTTTTTCCCCCTCTTCTCCCTCATGTCTGTGGAAACATAAATAATTTCGAAATTGGAAACTCCTCCCCCCCCCCCCCAATTGTGAAAATTTGGCTTTTTTTTTCCTCCTCAGGTTTCAAAGAATAAAAATTATATAAAATTTTTTTTTTTTTTTTTTTTTTTTTTTTTTTTTTTTTTTTTTTTTTTTTTTTTTGCTTGGTTTTATGCACCTTGGACCTGAAATAAAACAGATGTTGTAAAATTATCTGTGTGACTGAAAATAAAGCCAAAATGGTAAATTTTCTCTTCAATCTGCGTGCAGTCTGTCTCAAATCGAAAGGTCTGTGTGACATAAAATAACGATGGTGGTGTAAACTTTTTACAAATTTTACAGCAGTTCATTGAAATTTAATTTTTTTTGGGGGGGGGGGGGCGAAATTGTTTTCAGAAAAAAAGTGTCATCTTTTTTCTGAAAACTTTTATCTCTTAACTTCGGTGTAGCTCAAAGAATATATTATAATTACATATGTAAAAGGCTGATGGGCCCGCAAAATATTCTGCTATTTCCAAAAAGAAAAACATGATTGGGTGATCCATTTAAACTGTATTTTACATGTCATGCTAAAAATGTTGTATATGCAACTGACAATATTGCCATCAGTTTTAATAGTTGTTGTCCCGGTAGCAGAATGTTCGAAACAGGAGACGAGCTTCGCAGATTTTCTTTTCTGTTTTGCAGATTCTTCTTTGTCAGACCTTTATTTTGCTTCATAGTATTATGTTTAGCTCTTTCTTTATTACTTAATACAAAAAGTTAATATTGTTATTAATAAAATATTTTAAAATGTCTAAAAACGTTACATGTAAGTGATTGTTTGATTAATTAACGCTTCAATTGTAAAAATATTTTACCTGCAGATTATTTTTTGTCCCCGAAGTATCTGTCACAGGCACATGGAGAATTTTCTGCTACTGGGGTTGTTGTATAATAAAAAATATCTGTTATACTACAAACTATGAATAATAACTGGTTAAATTCAGTTTTTGTGGTACTTTATTCTTTCTATGGGGGGGAGGATGAAATTGACCTACTTTTTCGGCTCAATGAATGGTATCCTGCCTTTAAAGAAAATTATAGAGGATTCCATGAAATCATAAAACCACATTTTCTTCATAGCAAAAAGCTGGTTTTTGTTGTTTGAAATAAGATTTTGGGTGAAATCTGTAGGGTATACTTGATAAGTACCAGGTTTCAATCTGAAGAAAATCTCCAAAATTGGCCCTTTGTAAAATGGTTATTTAAACACTGAAACTGTTTATAGAAACAAAGTGTAATTTTGTATATGAAGTCTTAATTTTTTTTTCTTTGCAAATTTGCCGGTTCCTATTTGGAAAGTTTTATGTTTGTTAATTTTAACTTGTATATAGAAAAATTAACTGAAATAACAGTAGACATTAAAGGTCTGCACAGACTAAAATTTTCAGGTTTGGCCTTAACAAATTCTATCTTGGCTTAAAATTTTTACAATTTTGCTGTTATTTCAAATTGTGCAGACCCAAAAAATCCAAGATTTAAAAAAAAAAAAATACTAAGCTGGGGCCAAAATCCCAAATTCACCTTCAGTTTCTTTTTTGAATAAGTATTCAATCCTTTTCAAAAGATATTTTTTCTTTCTTAAAAATTTCAAAATGGACTTTTTTGAATGACCCCATATATCTCTCATTGAAATAAAATACAAGGGTACTAAATAAAGCTTACTGAAATAAACCACAGTTTTATATGTATATACACAACACATGATTATGCACAAAAATTTACTATTTTTTTCTCTTTTTGTCTAGCTTTGTGAACTGCATTTTACATCTGATGACATTCATGATATCCCCTCTCTACACTGCAGAAAATGAAATATTGTCAGCAGTTTTGTTAGCTACATTTAAGAAAAGATGGCATTCCGTCCTGATAATTTGGCTAGAACACTTCTAAAACAAGATACTTCATGTAATTACCCAGATGACTGACTTCAAATGGAAAATACAGATCAACCTTCCCTTGCGATTTTTTTTCCGAAGTTATTTTAAATGCATTAGTTTTTGTTTGTTCCTGTTGGAACATTAATTATAAACAGTGTAATTGATGCACTTATATATTTAAACTTACCTTGAATTTCTTTTGATGTGAATGTTATATTATGTGTTATTTAAAAATAAATAAATCTTAAATTTATATCAGAGTTAATTAAAGTTTGCTTTTGAAATTATTAGCTATATTTGAGGACATGAGTTTCAAAATTCGCCTTATCCAGAAAATCAAATTTTCAGAAATCGTGAAAAACCTCTGATCACGTCCATTGGTCTTCATTCTAAACCAAGATTTTACAATGCCAGAAATACACAGTAAAGCTAGTGTTTTGCAGATTGTATTGTTTTCTCAATTCATGTCCACCAGTACCAGTAGAATAGAATGACAGAGAAAACTCGATTTTTTAACTTTTAGATAAGACAAGTTTTGAAACTGACGTCCTCATTTAATTCTTATGCATGAATATTCAATAAATATTTTATTACTTCTACTTTTTTATGGGATGTACACAGCCACGTTTGAATCATTCTGTGACAATAAATTGCTTCAGAAACTTATTTAACTTAGAAGATTTGTGTTTAGATTTCTATGAAGAGTTACGGGAAGAAGCAACAATTTTTTTTTTTCTGCCATTGTTTAACCTTAATAAAACTTTCAAATAGTACATTTATATGAAATGAGCAAGTTAATTGAACAGAATTTAAGTACTTTTTGTGTACTCTAATTTCAGATGTACATAGTTTGCAGCCGATCCAATAAATTTTACATCAAGAAAGTTTCTTTAAATATGTTGCATACTATGTAGAAAATAGAAATAAGATAAATCTTATTTATTAACATTTCTGGATCTAAACATGTTTGTTTGATCAGCAGAGTATGCACTAGAAATTGGGGTATTTTATTAATGTAGTAATTAAAAAATGCAGATAGTATATGTAGATTCTTAAAACAACACTTCAAGTTTAGAAACAATAAGATAAAATAGCTAACATTAATGTGACATAGCTGCCAACTCTTCCGCTTTTTCAGACCACAAAAATTTAATAGAAATCTTTGCCTTATTTAATCGGCAGATTACGGCAATTTAAAAAGGTAAAATTTACTATAAAATTTTTGTGGTCTGAAAAAGCGTAAGATGTTGGCAGCTATGATGTGATGTTTTATGTAGGCATAGAGATATAAAACTGAAAAAAAAAATGAATTAAGATAATGTATTTTTTCAGTCATCTGCCCTAATATCTAAACAGCATAGCTGCCAACTTGTACGGATTTTTCATACCACTAAAATGTAACAGAAAATTTTAGTTAATTTAATCACCGCAATTCAAGCAATTTTAACGTTTAAATAAATAAAAAAATTCTATAAAATTTTAGTGGTAAGAAAAATACGTACAAGTTGGCAGCTATGAAACAGAAACTAACAGGAGATGGATGTTGCTATTAAACAACAAAAAGTACATTCAAACCTCATTAACCTGTACAGAATTAACCTGGTATACTTTTAATATGAATTGTTCCTACAATGCCTGTCAAAATTAATACAACGATTTTGTTACTAATAATATAAACTATTGATGATAACATGAGGGAAAAACTTTTAATTTGCCTTGAAATTTATGTTAACGAGGTTTGACTGTATAACTACTACAGTAGTATTTTAAATTTTGTTTCAGTCATGAAATTTATGGATTAATAAACAAAAACAGTTAAACATTTTAAATAATATCACGAGCATTAAAGCCTTTCCTTATTCCACGTTGTGTGGATTTGTTCGCATTCAACTATTGTGACCTATGCATCTGGATGCGTAAGTTTAGGTGTTGAAAATTTTTTTCCTACACTTCCAGAGAATGTTGATCCTGTGCTAATGAAGCCCAATTCCATAATGAATATAAATTTATGTAAATTTTTTGAATGAAAAAAATCATCGCAGCAGTGTTTTGGGAAAAAAATTATCAGAAAGGCTCAAAAAGTTATTTTCAAATAAATTGGACAATTAGATTGATCAATAATTATTAAAATATTAATTAAAATAGTTTTTCTATCTATTTTTCTTAAATCATATTAAAGATACAAATATTTAAGAGGGGGAAAGACCTACTTTACAGAAGTTTTCACAGACAATACAGTCTTGAAGTACCAGCGTGACATAAGATTTTTCCTTAAACATCTAGGTAGTACCAATAGAAAAGAAATTAACCGTAGACGTGAAAGTTGTGAATATTAACCCCTTGAGAGGCGATGGGATATATTTTATCTCACCTAAGTTTAATCAAGATTTGCACCGGAAACATTTAAATAAATTTTATTTTTGTAACTTTGATGGAAAAAACTTGTAAAATTGCTTTTCCTTATTTTGAAACAAAAATTTTCAAAGATCCGGTGTGAATTTAACATTACAGGAACACAATCACTTTCTCAAGGGGTTAAATGAATTGGATTTGAATTAAAAATGGGACTTGCAAAGCTGATCCTAATTCATACATTTGTTTTAGAAATATAATCTGTTATTACGGTGTGCTTTATTTTAGAGTTTTATTTTTTATACTTTACAGATATGAATTATGAAATATTTAAGAAAAAAAAATATAAGCATACTTATTACCACCTTCCCACGTAATGAAAGAAGAAAAAAACTTCAAACCAGAAATTTTATTTAATGAAATAAAGTATATTTCAAATCTCTACCACATAGAGGCAAGACACATTTAATTAAATAAATTTTCTGGTTCAAAGTATTTATTTTTGGGAAAAACGGCTTATTGGTAAATATGGGTATGTGTTTGGGACAGTTTGTGTGATAAAATATGGTCTTTATTTAAACGAGGAGGGTGTGAGGGCCTTTTTCTTTTGTATGCCTCTTGTCAAGGATCTCCGAACAGACCTAAATTGTACCTAATTAGACACCTGAATCCCACCTTAACCCCCCCCCCCTTTCCAAAAAATGCTTATTTAAAAATATGCACTCTTGTGAGTTATGAGTGTTTATACAATAGTATAACTTACTGAATTATTCATATGTACCTTGGTAGAAAAAAGGCCCAATGCATTTTTCATCTCTTAAAGTCAAATAAAATGAAAGAAATAACCTTTCACATTTTAAAATGAAAAATTTAAAGGGCAAAAACTTATCAAAGCAGAACAATAATTTAGAATTAACAAAATTCTTTTAAAATATTTCTATCAAACAAAATGATAAACAATAACAGTGGTAATTGTTAGTCCAATATTAATACTTAAAAAATCCCTTTTTTAAGTATTAATATTGGAAAATCCCTTTTTTAGAGCCTTTTTTTTTTTTTTAATAAATCAGTTTGAGTTCAGCAAGCAAACTTTATTTAAAATAAAAGGCTCTAGGAAGAGGATAAATAATAGAATTTAATAGGATTATTTAAATGAAGGAGTAGTATTTGTTCAGAAATAAACTAAGAAAATATGGAACTTTAATTCAGCCCCCCTCCCCCCTCAAAAAATAAAACAAAATTTGGATATTTTTGTTTAAATATTTTGTTTCAAATGATTGTAGTAAAGCTAATAGAAATTAAAAGTGAGCATATTTAAATTTCTAACTCCTAAAATTTTAATGTATGTATATTTCGCAAAATCTGAAAATGAATATTCTGAAATCGCTTTCATTTATACACCCAACCAACCAATCTATAATTCATCGCTTTCTCATCAAAATTTGCTTGATAACTCATCTAAAAGTCATCGGACATTCATCGTCATGAAATCGTACTCCTCGGTGATTCATCATATTTTTTTCTAAAATTCATCAAAGGCCAATGAGACATTTCTGAGTAATTGCCGATGAAAATCATCCCTGTCCGATGAGAATACGATAATCGGCCACTTATCGCGTAATCGGATTTCGATGAGAGGCCATTCAAGGGCCAGACACAATTTGCTACTAGGGATTAATCTTTCTACAAAAAACGAATTTAAAGTTTTAAAATTACATAAACATTTATAAAACGAAAAAATATTTCGAAGGTTTCTGACATTAGAAGCGTTAAATTAAACCCCTTGTTATGTATTGGTATTCTGAAAATCTCATGAACTACTTATTCTGGTAATTTTTAGATAATAAAGTAGATTTATTCAGGGGGGCTCTGCCCCCTTGAACCCCTTTGTAGTGTAATTTAATTTACATTTGTAATTATCAATTAATTGTGTTAATGTCCTTTAGTAAATTCTACCAATAGACGGAATCGTACATGAATTCTTTTCTACAGCCCTGTATATTACGTGAAGATTTTTACGCGTCGTCTATAACATTTAAATTTAATGCAGACAAAAAACCCTCTTAAAACTGCTCATATCACATTTCCGGGGATTAGTATGCATAGTGTGCACCATATATCCAGTTTCTGCGGAGTCCTGTATATGGTTCTATTTAAATTCGCAAACATTTGTTAGTATACTAAATGTAATTGGGCTGGGAAATACATAACTAAAAAAAAAAAAAAAAAAAAAAAAAAAAATACAAAAAAAAACAAAACACTGCAGCAATTTGCGCTCATTTTCATTTATACTTACGAATTCATTTGTGTATCCCTGTACATGGTCTACTCAATATTTAAGCACTACTTATTAAGCACAAATTTACTTAACGTTAAAACGCACACCGTAATCGAAAATGCTCTTCAGCAATCATCCCTAATAGACAAGAACTGTTTCCGAATTTTTTTATGTGACCCTATAAATGAACGATAAATACGATACAAATCATATTCAAGCTTCTTGTAGTCAACCACAGTAATGTAATTTAATTTCATAATGTTTGAATTAGTGCAACACAATTAACATACTGACGACAGGCAATTTAATTAAATCTGGGTTTAAAAACAGTAGAAGCTCCTCCCTCTTCTGAAAGTGTCTCGTAAAATGGTTTCTGATATATGTTTTTCATGTTTATGCAGCATTAAATATCTTTCAATGTACGGATGTAATATATAATGTCTTACAATCTATAAAAAATATGGACAACACAATATAAATGTCTTTTCTGTAAGGTAGAAGTCACTCCCTTAGCCAATGACGTATTCTGAATAAAAACGAGAATTCTCGTTTCCCGTCGCTAATGTGTTAAAATAAGCTGTGAAGAGTTTTTTTCTCCCCGTAGACCACATTTTAATCGACCACTTTTGTGTGACCCTGAAAAAAACATAAGCTTTGCAGCCCATATACTACAAAAATGTTTCAAAAATACATATCAATTTTATTATTTTGTAACAGAGTAACATCATTAAAAAACGCCACAAAAGGATTTACTTCAAAGATTGTAATATTATGAATACTTTTGAGTTCCCTGTACGCATGCTGTAAGTGCTACACATAACATATTTTATAGTAACCAGGTTCTAGTGCAACTTAATAAAGTATATAAATTTCATTACGTTTAAAATTGTGTAACATTATTAAAATACACCGCAGACGATTTTTCCCAAAGACTATAATGTAACGGAATAGTTTTGAGTGCCCCTGTAATTAAGCTATGAATGCTACACTCTTCATTTTTAATACCAAACATACTTTGGCAAACCTCAATAACGTATATCAATTACATGTAATCACGACTATATTTGCGCGAGTTAGAGCACGTAGAGAAACACGGCAGGCGACAGATAGAAAAACTGAAGTCATAAATACTTTTCATCCATGTTGGAAAGTGTTAAAAAGGATTTACATGCCTTTAACTGTACTTTTTTTTCACTTATAGCATGGTTAAACATTAGTTTAAACATCCTAATCCATGCGATAGCAATAACATATTAAAAGCCCCCCAAAATATGCATATCTGGAGATCTATAAATCTACTGGAAAATAATTCATTATCGTGCCCACTGTTAATTGCATAAATTGCATCGATTTGGCGCGATAAAATATTTTTTGTGATAGCCTTTTAATAGTACCTGCAACAAAATTAACGTAATTTACTAACTTCATTCATAATTGAAGCAATGATAGGCTACGAATAACAGTCGCTAGCCAACGAAGAAAAGGAGAAAAAAAAGAAATATGTATCATGTAAAACAAGAAAATTAATTTAAAAATTCTTTATATTATTGGAATACATGTATAAATGTCCTCAAAACATTATACACGTAAATAAAAAAATCTGATAGATATATTGATAAAACTTCAATATAATAAAAATAATTTAAAACCCTTATTTGGAATTTTAGTATGCATAATTTGACATTTAAATCCATTAATCAAACGTGCCATTTTCTTTCAACAAATGGAAATTTGAAAATCGTCTGACTTGCCGTAGAAAAGCATTATAAAGAAAAATAAAATCTTCCATATTTTCCGAACGAATGAACCAAATTTAACCAAAAACTATACAGCTACGTCCGGGTATCTCACGAATATGCCCAATTAATTTCAAGCTGATCGGGTGCTTTTTGCGGCAATTATCGCGGAACAGACAGACAGACAGACAGACAGACAAACGGAAATCAAAACTTTTCGTGTCTCCACAGTAAGCCTTCACTGACGTTTCGGCAATAACCAGCCTAACTTCCACCCGTAAAAACGAATAGAATTGTTTACCATGGTTGTGAGAGATATTTTGAGTGAATAATGGAGTTATGAATAAAGAGTAGGAGACATATAGTGTACTGTCTACTAGCTGCGAGTGAAGAAACTGAGGAGGATGTCCCAAGATGGCTGCTGCTTTTTTAAAATTGAATCTACAGATTCTGATTAACGCTCGGACAAAGTCCCACCAGTAAAATTCAACAGAAAATTTTGTCTTATTTAAGCGTCTTATTCATGGAAATAATTTCTCACAAACATGGTCAACATTTCTATTTGTTTGTACTGGTGTCATTTTGCCGTGTAAAACAATCTGTTTGTTTCATTGGTTGTCACAATATGGCGGAAATGCAGGGTCTGACTACTGCCAAACTAAACTTCCACCAGTAAAAAGGAAAATACATTTCTGCCATTATTTATGACTGAAATTTTGCATTAACTTATTAACGCCGACTGTCCTTTTCACTTCTTTTGATATCTCCGTATCAGTTGACACCAGTTTTTTCATATTGTTAATTTTAGATCTTTTATTTTTTCCATGATTGAGATCAGACAATATGCAAATTTCCTTACTAAAATACTGGTTCCAAATTTAAAAGTTTCTTATTTCTTAAATGGCAAGTTTTCTTGCTAACCAGCTTTAATTAGTTAATAAGGCGTTTAAATAACGAAGAAAATTCTATATAAATTTGCTTGTGGAAGTTTCTACTGGCGGTAATCAAATCCTGCGAAAGCGGTTGCAGTTGAAGCTTCTCTACTTTAACCCCTTAAAAATGTCGAGAGTCGGCCCCTGAGAAGTGTCGAATACTTTTTTTTAAAATTCAGATTATTTGATTGCCGCCACTTTCTTCAAGTTAAAATATTCTCTACATTTAATGGCAGATAAAATGTCGAGAGAGTAAAGCCAACTGCATTCTTTAAAAAAACTGGTGGGAATAAAAGAAAAGAAACATACACCGCCCGTGACAGTCAAGGGGCGATTAAGGGGTTAACCCCTTCGCGACGGGAGCCTTTTACGAAATATTTATTACTTTGCTACCGGTTTTAAAAAAACAGAAGTTTGTGCCTATTCAAGTAGGGAAAATGCTCGGATTAAATAAGGCAAATTTTACAGTAAAATTTTACTGGTGAAGATAAACGAGGATCCTTAGGCCTATTTCCGGCACGTATACGTGTCGCTCGTCCCCAAGGGGTTAAGGATATGTCAGTTCCATTTATTCATAGTTCCATGTAATGAATAGGCTTCCATGTAAAGAATAGGCTTACAATAATATGCAAGGAGATCTTTTCTATTCAAAATTTACTGGCGGAAATTTTCTTCAGTGGTATTCAGAAACTGTTGATCCAATGTAAAAAAAAATCAGCCGCAATTTTTTAACAATCTCCTCATTTACTTTATTTCCAACTGGTAGAATTTACACTATATGTCTCCTGCTCATTATTCATAACTCTACTATACAAAGTAGGAAACCCACTATCTCCACCTCTCAATTTTGTATAAGCTTCGTATTGTAGTTATGATTATAAAAAAAAATCCCCAGGGATTCTAAAACTACTTTTTTAAATTGCAGAGATAAAAATATTCTGTGGGGAAACTTTAAGCCATTTCCTGAAAAGATAGATTTTTCTATCTCGTGCATTCTAGTTTAAACTCAAAATGTTCTTTTCTACATTGGAAAAATTCTATGCGTGCTATTTTGAACTTATATATTTTAAAAATAAATTTACTAATTCCGCAAGGAAATACTTTTTTCACCGGTGCTATTACCTCGAGAAAAATTTTACATACTTTGAAAAGCAAAGGTTGTCTACTCTTTACTTTAAGATACGAAAATATTTTCATGCAGATTTTTATTTTTTCTGTCTAAAACGCAAATTAAAATATAGCGTGTTTACTTGCGCTTGATGAGACTTCAGTATCACGTGAAACCCTCCCCCGATCCGAGATTTAATATTTTACTTGGAAGGAAAAAGTAATAAAATTGGTTTCAAACAGATTTTAATTTATTAAAACTTAAAAACTATAATATAATATCATATAACATTATTTTATTTTCGTATTCTAAAATAAAAAGTAGTCGTTCAAAAGTTATACATACCCTGTTATAATAATATGAAAATGTAATATAATAGCATAGAAAGCTTCAGAGCGTGGTGCCCAAATGTCCCATCCTTGTGTATTTTAAGCACCCCGATATTTTACAACTTGTCGTTTAAAAAAACGCGTGGTATAAACCAGTAAATTGATATCCTAACACGTTCGCTACCTAAGAATGCTAGGTCTTTTTTTTTTTTTTTTTTTTATTCATAAAGTCCATTTCAAACCAGAAATTCAGAAGTAAGAATTTTCATTTCATGTAATCATTAAATGCTCGTCATTACATAAAACAAAAAATCTTATTCGAAATTGCTCCTGTGAAATCGAAATTTCTGAATAAAACAGGAGGCTGCATTAGCAACCCTGTTAGCTACCGCAACTTTTCGCCGCAAGTTTAGAAGTAAACCAGCAAAGAGGAACTTTCTGGCCAGCAGCAAGATAGGTGCTGGCAATGATGGAGAAGTGTTGGCTAATGTTCTACTACTGCATGATCACTGCTGGACAGCTTCAGTAAACTTTGCTGTTGGATATCATCAGATAAAATTCTGATCGGCCTCCGTTTTATCTCATGCGCTGGCTCACGACGCCATGGAAGCACTGCAGGAAAAGTGCCGTATTGAAGTAATGTGATGGCATACCAATGCTGGCCTGCTGTCGGCCATCACTGATTGGCCAGCTGCATTCTGCACGGACACTTTTGTACCGATTTAAGTAATAGCACCATTGCAATTTACGCTGAGGGCAGTGCTGGCTGCCATCTTTTTTCCAGCTCATGGCCCACTGTTTCTTTCTTTGCTGGGATGCCTCCCCTATTGAAACTACTGTTCCATGTTGCATTAATTTTGAAAAAGAGTTCTGTGTATTCATAATTATATTACGAATGGATATATGTACAATAATGATAATGTTTAGAATCATTGTATTTATATGACTATAACATTAGTTGTATGACTATTAAGAATACAAAACTTTTTTGAGAAATAATGTAACATTAGAAATTTAAAAGAACACCCGTATGCGGTGTTGCCAGTGGGCTACTTTTAAAAATTCAGATTTCTTGACTGGCACCACTTTTTTGATTTAGTTAAATTCGCCTTATTTAATTTTATATTAATTATGGCGAAAACAAGGGGAATTTTAGCATTTCAGAAAAGTGGTGCCAATCAAGAAATCTGAATTTAAAAAAAGTAGCCCACTGGCAACTCTGCCCGAATGTGGAATTACAAATATCCTAATAACGTAAATTTACCTCAACGGTCGCGAGTATGTTAACCCTTTCTATGGTAAATCGCTCAGTTGCTAAAATTTTGAACGGATTGAATCACACCGGGTTTCACGAACAACAAACTTTTTTTCAAAATAAGCAAAATACTCTTCTTCGCGTACATTGCAAATGCAAAATTTTCTTTAAAAATTCTGGTGCAATTGTGGCATTTGGTAATTAAAATAAAGTGGGACGTATATTTCCCACCTCCTTATAAAGGGTTAAAATTAATGAATTTATCATTACATTGCACGCACAGTTCTAGCACAATTTTTTAACAGAATTTTTCGCTTTATAAAGAGCAGGAACGTACTACAAATTCTATGAATAAAGGAGGTGATTACGAACTGTGTTACTAAAAAATTACTTAAATGCGCGATCGTTTGTTTTGTTTCGAAAAAAATATATATGATACTCTGAAAGGTTTAATAGACAGAAAAAATTATGAAAAAAATCAGAGATTTATTTTTCATATAATATGTCAATATTTTCTTCTGTTGCACATCTGCAATATAAGCAAAAACTACTGTCGTGCGGCTAATTTACGCTAAAATTATGCAAATTAGTAAATACTTTAACCCCTTCGCGACGGGAGTCTTTTACGAAATGTTTATTACTTTGCTACCGGTTTTAAAAAACAGAAGTTTGTGCCTATTCAAATCGGGAAAATGCTCGGATTAAATAAGGCAAATTTTACAGTAAAATTTTACTGGTGAGGATAAACGAGGATCCTTAGACCTATTTCCGGCACGTATACGTCTCGCTCGTCCCCAAGGGGTTAATAAGTATGTCTCCAAATACCTTATTTTAAATAATTGTTTATTTTATAAAACTTAACGTTTAACCCTTTAATTCCCATAATAGAATATGTTCTAGAAATTACGTAGTTCAGAGAATCTTACCCTACACCAGAAAGTTTCAATGGTTGATTTCGCTTTACTTAAATACGGGATGTCTGTTTTTTTAATTAAAGCAAATATTGCTATTTTAATTTTCTGGTGTGAATTAGGTATATGCGAATGAAAAAAATCTACTAAATTCAAAACAGTGTTGTTTGCATATATGCAAAGCTGCTCACTAAAGGGTTAAATATAATTTTTTTTATCATTAAAAGTGATGCATGACTCCGAGAGAATTCGAAGGATTGTTTATACGCTAGTGATGACAGGTGTCTTGCGTAAATCGGGGCTAGAAAGGCTCTGGACACCAGTATTTTAACCCCTTAACGGTCGCTTAATATTTGGAAAAACCATCAAAAAAGTACCTATTTTTTTATTACAGAAATTTTATAATTATAAGGTTTCTATATAAAATATGCAATTAGTTTTTTTAAGGCGGAAAAGAAAGATGCTATAGAACAAATTCACATTTGTGGAAAGCCATCATGCGAGAATTCTGTGTGTTTTAACCCCTTCGGGACGAGTGTCATTCATAGAATTGTTAATCTTTATTCACCGGTTTTTAAAAACACAAATTTTTGCCTAAATTAATAGGGAAAATGCTCGGATTAGATAAGGCAAAATTTACAATAAAATTTTACTGGTGAGAATAATCACTGATTCTGAGCACCTTACGCGGCATGAATACCGGACGCTCGTCCCCAAGGGATTAATGTTTGTTTTACACCATACAAATTAATGCGAATAAGACCTTTATTTTTCACAGATCTTTATTTATCATTATGAAACAAATTTTTACAAATAATATTTAAAATAATATAATATACGTTATATTTTGATTATTAATGATATTTTTTTTAGTGTGATATATTTCGAAATATGCAATAAAATGTCCAACATCACGATCAGCACAAAAAACAAACCCAAACGCTAATATTGAAAGACTTCACACCTAAATGACAGTTAAAGTTTTCTGGTTTCAGAAGTTTTTTCCCGCAATAAATCTCCAGCCAGGAAATATGACGGGCACGAGAAATAACGAACGACACCTCAGCCCGTGATATTGACGGGAGCGAGAATTAAGAGGCAAAGCGATATAAGTAAGCGTCCTTTCTTAAATGGGAGAAGTAACCGCAAGATTAACCCTCCGTCTACCAGACGGGTCCATTGGACCCGACAGGTACATACAAAATATTCATTCAAACCAGAAATTTCTTTAAAATAAACTAAGTATATAAACCAGACAAAAATAAGGTAAATAAATAAGTTAAATAGTTTTAAATAAAAATTCTGGTGTAGAACGTTTTATTAAAACTTGAATAAAATTCCCGGTAGATCTAGGGTTAAAAGCGACGTCACATGAATCAAGGTCATGCGCCGCGTAGCGGATGGAGTGTGAACTACAGGTAGATACCTAACTGTTTTCTTACTCACACCACTAAAATAGTAAAGTTTTTTTCATCTTGATTAATAACTGAAGTGTACCTGATAAGGCAAAGGAAACGTCGTGGTGTCAAGCACATCTGGATGCTCCTCTCGCTACTCCATTACTTTGCAATAAGTGTGGCAAACAAAACTGATTTCCATGAGTGACTGAAGATTTAGGAAGTACGCGCCACGCTAAAAGCCCGCGTATGTAAATTATCACTCCGTCCACAAGATGGCGCAACTGTGTTAATTTACGCCCGATTCCAGCTTTAAGTTTGCACGCTTACTTATATCGCTTTGATTAAGAGGTTAAGGTAATTTTCTCCGTCTTATCTAATGGCAGATTTATCTGCGATTAAATGTAGCGAAATAAACTGCAAGAAATTAGTGGTGTCCAGAGCATGTGGAGCCCTGATTTACGCTGGTGCAAATCTACCGTGTTCTTAACAAGTCAAATAAACTAGTAACTATTCATTTGAAACAGAAAACTTGTTTATTGAAGTGTTTACATAGCTACCAACTCTTCCGCTGTTTTGTACCACAAAAATTTAATTATTTGCCTTATTTAATCGGCAGATTAGGACGATTTAAAAAAATAAAAATTACTATAAAATTTTTGTGGGAAAAATAAGTTTAAGAACTGCCATCTATGCGTTTATGTTTATTTTAGCTGTTATTTATTAACTTCGTTTAATCAGTAAAAATTCTGTTTCGAATTTATTAGAAAAAAATGTAAAGCAAGCAACTATGTAAATGCTCGAATGATAATTTTATTTATACCTTCCTAAATCTTCTGAAACTCGTTTACTGAGTATGTTCTATGGGCCGGGTATTCCTTAGTTTTAAATAAAAATTATAACTCTCCTAAAATATTTATTTGAATAGAGCTACTGTACTTTTACCCTTTCTGGGGCACCTTTTGCAGTCTGCAAACACTTAATTTTAATTTCAGAACTGGCAAATGGAACCGGAAATTTTTTAGTACAATTTCGATCTCAAAATATACGTCAAGAAAAGCTTTTAATTAATTTCAAATAAATTTGTTGGTAAATTGCGGTGGGAATTAATTATTTGACCATTTTTGGAACGGAACTTCTTTGCCCCTGAAAGGTTTAAATTGTATACTATGAAAGAGAGGGTGCATTTTTCTAAAACCTTTCTAGATACATTATTTCCGAATTTTAAATGCATTTCATATAGTGGATAGACCGGGTAAAAGAATAACGTACGATAAAAAAAGAAATCTTCTTCAGGGATTACAGAATTCTTTTTTAAATTGCGGAGTTCAGAATATTCTATGGGGAAATCTTAAGCCATACTTTCAAAAGATAGATTTTCCATCACGCATCTCTTGGATTTCTAAAAAAAAATATTCTGTTATATATTCTATTTATAAATTGAAAAAAATCCAGCGGCTGTTATTTGAATTTGTTATATATTTAAAACTAAATAAGTAATTCTGTTCGAAAACACCTTTTCCACTAATGCCATTTCTAAGAGAAAAATGTTACATACAATAAAATGGAAAAATTACCAACTTTTATTTTGTATTACTGAAACAGTTTAATGCAGGATTTAAGAATTATTTTTTCTCTAAAAATGATAAATAAAACCTTCTGTCTCTCACTTTAAATAAATAAATAAATAAATAAATATGTATGTATACAAACAGGATAAAAGTTTTGTCCTATGCAATAGTTTTAAATTAATATATTTTAACCAAAAACCTGGTTTACGCAAGGACACCTACCAGGTAAATACAAACTTCCAAGCAGGAACATCGGCCAACATGTATCACTCTCCCTAAACACCAAACTCACTTTAACGTCTGGTCGCTCCGAAAAGCAATACCCATGCACTAAAAGTAAAACTTGCCATATTCGCGGTCGTATCTCCGGATACGCCCGAGGACCCCGGCTAAACCGGATACCCACAAGATTGCCAGGCGAGAGATTTAATCCCTATATCCACCGGCATTCTTTGCTTTACGAAAGTCTTCGAATATGGAGCTCCTGTGATAGAAGTGATAATGAATAATTTTACTATCGAGGGAATCATTCGGACATTCTCAAAAACATTTTCCAACCATTGTATATATTTTTAATCCATTACCGCCAGAAATTTTGAAAAAGAAAAAGAACCAATGGATAGTTGCTGGCCGACGGAAATTTTGTAATAAATTGCCTTCAGAAATTTTGATCAGGAAAAGGATTTTTATTTTTTATGGTTTTCTTAACCAATTCTCGGTCCCGTCAATATCACGGCCTGAGGTGTCGTTCGTTATTTCTCGTCCCCGTCATATTTCCGCTGGAGGTTTATTGCTGGAAAAAACTTCTGAAACCAGAAAAATTTAACTGGCATTTCCTTGTGATGCCTTGAATACTCGCGTTTGTGTTTGGTTTTTGGCGCTTATCGTTGTGTTGGACTTTGTATTGCATATTTCGAAATATAGCACACTCAAAAAATTATTAATAATCAAAATTTAATGTATATTATATTATTTCAAATATTATTTGTAAAAAATTGCTTGATGATGATAAATAAATGTCTAAGGTGTGAAAAATAAAGATCTTATTCGTATTAACCCCTTAAGTGCCACAGACGTATATTTCCGTCGCGCATAGTCAATGCGTTAAGTGCCACTGACGTATATATACGTCAATCCAAAATATTGTCTTTATACTGCGCTGTACCAATAAAACCACGCCCACGGCTTTGGAATTAAAAAAAAAAAGAAAAAAGACTTTGAAGGTGTTTTTGAAAGACTGGCCTATTTCAGAGGAGAAGGGGTAGAAGGTAGAACCTTCATAAAGGCTATCGCACTGTGCTAGTGACGTGAAAATACAAGTGAATTTTTTTCCATATTTGACAAGCCTTCGCCCTTTTTGTACACCACTATTATTTTAGAGAAAATATTTTTTGGTTTGCCGTTCACTTTTCGCCTCTCTATCGCATTGCTATTTTAATGTCACTAACTCAGTCTCATAGCTCCACAAACATTAAAAATTGAATGGAACATCTTCTATCTCTCAATGATTATTTACAGAGTTCGCACGCTCTTAAGCCACGCCCCATTTTGTAAGGCCACTAAGTTCTAACTGTGGCACTGGGGAGTGAATCTCGTAAGTTTTTCTCGGCACGTAAGGGGTTAATTTGTATGGTGTAAAACAAACATTAAAGCACAAAACTCTCGCATGATGTCTTTTCCACAAATGTGAATTTGTTCTATAACATATTTTGTTTGTTTTCTTTTGTCTTAAAAAAAAAAAAAAACTAATTGCATATTTTATATAGAAACGTTATAATTATTCAATTTCTGTAACAAAAAAAAATAGGTACTTTTTCCAAATATTAAGCGACCGTTAAAGGGTTAAGTCGATTCAAATTAAAATAAGACACTTCTTTTTGATACAAAATTTCTGGTAGAAATTGATTTTTTTTTCTAAAAAAAAGGTTGGCAGCTGTGTTTTTGAACATACCCGAGTGATGGATTCGAAAAGTAAAATCATTCATTGTTCCCTTCACTACATGATAGTTTATTACTTGGGTACCGTTAGAGAGGCGAAAAAGTGCGGATACTTTTTCCTGATTGCATAGACACACCTCGCGAGGGCAGACATGGGGCTTATTGTCGGTCCCTTGTGCGAGATTCCAGACGCCTCTCTACACCTGCACACGTCTAGGTTGCAGGACTGGACTATTCAGCCCCAGTCTTGGAACTTTACCTCCCGGGAGCTGGTTCCTGAGCGAAGACGTTTTTATGAGGCCGGTACCAAGGAGAATAATAATCATCATACAATGGACTTTACCCACGAATGGCAACAGCCATGCCTCTGCGGGTATATACCCTCGGAAAAAGCCTGCTTATTGGACGATGGGGAAGCAGTGTTTAAAATGTTCTTCACGCCTATTGGTGTTTTACTTCTGTATACCCGCGGGTGACGTCACATGGGTAAAGTCCATTACCCGAAGGTCGAGAAAACCTCCCTTCCAAGCGTCATAGTTATGCAGCCGCTCGGAAGTTAGTTGTTTGAACGTTATTTGTTAACCCCTTGAAGGGCAGTGGGATATAATATATTCCATTTAATTTTAATTCCCAAAGGCCGCATTACACCAGAATTTTTAAATATAATTTTTAATTTACAAAAAGAATCTTTTACTTATTTTCAAATAAATTTATTTCTAAATCTTGGTGTGAATCAGTCATTTCAACATTTTAGCAATTAAGTACATTACCCCTGAAAGGGTTCAGAGAAAGTAATACCTGGTTGTCATTAATTTAATATGCAGTCGTGAAGATTAACTTTATACTGTCTTATTAACTTTGACAAGTGGAACCATTTTTGAGTAACTTAACACTAGAATGCCCGAAAATTTTACTCAAGTTCCATAGAAATATTTTACACCAGAAGTTTTATTTAAAATTATTTGACTGATTTATTTAACGTAAATCTGCGTTTTTAAAATGTAAGTTATTTTGAGAAAAAATTTCTGGTTCAAATTGACATTTTATTATGTGGTCGGAGTTGAATCGACTCCTTCCGGGCGCTCTAGTGTTAAATATCCTCAGAACATCACACACCTACCTTCTGTTTGTAGCACATATTGAACACAGTTCACATGAAAAACTTCATTCGGAACACTTTGCTGGCATCATTATTGTAGAGATAATACACACACTACACAGAAATACACTGCCTGAAGAGATAGTAAGTCTTTTTATGCTTCCTCATTCGTTAAAAGTAATTTCCTCATTGCTGTAAAAAATCGTCTGCATGCATTATTTATTGGTCTGGATGAGCTTCAGAACGAGATTTTTATATTTTTTTCATTTGCTAATAAACACGCAGTATCTTGGAAATAGAACGTCATTTTCCTGTGTAGTTCAAATTAATATTTTTATGTCTAATAACGAGTTTCTAAAATCTGTGGATGTTTTTCTTGGAAAGCGCGCTATTTAAAATGATGAATAAATGAAGGTATATTGAAGATAATCAGTTGTGTTTATATTCTATGCTGAAAAAAACTATTGAATTGTTTGTTCTGATTCTTCATAATATTAAGACTGCTATGATGTGAAAGCTATATATTGATCTACAAATCAGTTGGTGATGTAACTTATTCTGCGCGTGGAATGTTTTAATACTGCTGTGAATGATTCATATCGCATTATTTTGCATTTAGGATGTTAAAATTAAAATCTATTACAGAGGAATCTGGCTACACTTGTTGCGTAGAGAGAGATGGAGTATTCTACTATAGTGATCAGTTTTACAATGATGAGAGAGTGCAAATAAAGAGTGTGTCCAATCTTATCACAGCGCTATAGCTAATTGAAAATCTGTTCATTTATTTTAGAGGCGACCTACAAACTACAAAATTAAAAAAAAATTATCCTTCATTCTTTATTTACAGAGTCAAGTTATTTCTTTCCATAAATATTATGAAATTAAATATTTTGTATTTCCTTTATGCCTAATTTTAATTTGTGGCTACCAGTCACGTCTAAACATTATTTTTTAAGGCTTCCTAATGTCCTTGCAACACAATCACCTTTCCACTTGATGTAAAGTTGCAACGCAGCTAGGTAATCCATTCAGCTGATCACATTGTTCCATTGTTCCAGTTGTGTTTAATAAAGCATACTCCATATCTTAACAATTGAAACAAAAAGTTCCACTTGCTTACAAAAACAACTAACCGAGTACGATACACTTTAACTAGATGTAGGGTGGTCTTTATTTTCGGTCCACTACTTCTTAAAAACAATTTTTGCATTGTTAAAGCGATAAATTCTGTTAATATTTAAGGGGTCTCAGGAACCTTACTTTTCATTTATGGTGAGATTTAGCATCGTGTCACATTTAATTTTATTTCTCATTCTCTATAAAACAGAAATACATAATTATTTTGCATCTGGCAGTCTAACATCTGCTCCGTGTAGCATAATTATTTCAATGTTCTATAACTATTATTTTACACTTTTTAAAATGTTTAATTTTGAGAAAAGTTTTAAAATTGTTTTTTCACTTGCATTCATTGCACGCAACATTTCTTAAGAACTAATGAATCAATTTGTACAAAACTTGAAAATATTTATTCACTATGATTCAAGGAATAACTTATACCTCAAATTTAATAATATAATTGTATTGAATAATTAAAATTAGAATTTTTCAACAAAAATGATTTATTTTCTTCAAAATCTTGTAATTTAAATTTATATTTAAAGAAAATAAATTTTTAATTACTTAAAATTGAAGTATACGTTCAAAGAACATTAGTTTTACATCATTATAAATATCATTTGGGACTGTAGGACAAATAGTTCCGCTACAATCTTGCGCGCAGTAGATGCAGGTAAAAAAGCAATTTTAAATTTATTATCAAAAATAAACATTAAAAGAAAATAGTGAAATATCAGTTGCAGAATATTGAAATAATTATGATAGATTAGAAGAGATATTTAGCTATCAGTGGTAAAAAGTTTATGCATTTGTGTTTCATAGGGAATAAGAAGTAAAATTAAATGTGACACGCACCTTCAGAGAAAAATTAACAATCCTGAGACCCTTTAAAGCGAAATTTACTACTTGGAATTATTGATAACTAGAAATCATCATCTGTACGTATCCTATTTGAGTGTTTGCTGCCACTAATCTTTTGTCTACCCGTTTATAGAACCAGCATCCTAGTTTTGATTTACTATATAAAAAACTGCTTAAACGCGTTCTGATTTACGTCTTTCCAATTCCGTAGCATAAAGAAAAACATTGTGTGAAAGAGCATGGTAAGGACGTACAGGGAATTCAAAAATAAACCGACGAGTATTTTACTACGCAAAGTGGCTTAACACCTTAATTCTCTCGCCCGTGAATTTCCCGGGCAATGTAGGCTACTTTTTTAAAAATTCAGATTCTCTGATTCCAACCAGTTTTTTTAAACAGTGTAATTGGTTTTATTCTCACGCCATTTTATCTGTCATTAAATAAGGTGTATATTTCTACTTCAAAAAAGTTGTGGCAATCAAACAATCTAAAAAAATAGCCTACACTTATCGGGTTAAAGAATATTACTCCTATATGATATAATGCGTTTTCTTGCACAATAATCTTTATATGAACCATTAAAATTGAATTTATGTTATTGCTATATAAATTATGGATCTCTTTGAACTTTAAGAAAGGAAGAACCAGAAGATATTTCCTTCAAAAATTGAATAAGAGACTGCTTTATACATACTTGAAATTTCCTTTAACCCTAGATCTACCGGGAATTTTATTCAAGTTTTAATAAAACGTTCTACACCAGAATTTTTATTTAAAACTATTTAACTTAATTATTTACCTTATTTTTGTCTGGTTTATATACTTAGTTTATTTTAAAGAAATTTCTGGTTTGAATGAATATTTTGTATGTACCTGTCGGGTCCAATGGACCCGTCTGGTAGACGGAGGGTTAAGCAAAAATAACGTATCGATGTTTCTGTTAATCCAAATTTTAAATTTGAGTTATTGATTGATTATTGTTATTGATTATTACTGCTGTTAATGTTCACTTTATGATGCATTATAAAGAGTGATATCGTCGGTACCATATCAAATTATCCAATATCAAAACAGTGTTGTCAGTGGGTTACTTTTTAAAAATTCAGATTTCTTGATTGGAACCATTTTTTTTAATAATAAAATTCGCATTATTTAATGAAATATTAATTAAGGCGAAAACAAAGATAATTTTACCATTTCAGAAACGTGGTGCCAATCAAGAAATCTGAATTTAAGAAAAGTAGCCCACTGACAATACTGTTTTCATACTGGATAGTTTGACATGGTACGGAGAATATATTGAATATTTTATGATATATTGAATATTTTATGATATGTTGAATATTTTATGATAAAATGCATTTTCCTACAAAATCACCGTTATATGTCTCGTGAAAATTGAATTCATATTACTGGTAACAAAATTGTGGAGCTCTTTAGTCATTAAGAAAATAGGAAACAGAAAATATTTGAATACGAGATTTGATTTCGAAACATGGAATATTGAATATTTTATGATATATTGAATATTTTATGATAAAATGCATTTTCCTGCAAAATCACAGTTATATGTCTCGTGAAAATTGAATTCATATTACTGGTAACAAAATTGTGGAGCTCTTTAGTCATTAAGAAAATAGGAAACAGAAAATATTTGAATACGAGATTTGATTTCGAAACATGGAATATTGAATATTTTATGATATATTGAATATTTTATGATAAAATGCATTTTCCTGCAAAATCACAGTTATATGTCTCGTGAAAATAGAATTCATATTACTGGTAACAAAATTGTGGAGTTCTTTAACCCCTTAACGCTCGAATTAAATTACGGTTTAAAAATTCAAATTGCTTATTGGCACCACTTTTATGAAAAAGAAATATTCAGCGTATGTAATGACAGGAAAAACGATACTAAAATATAGCCAATTTCACTATTTTATAAAACTCGTGGAAATCAAACAATTTGAGTCAAAGACACAGCCCGAGAATATGACGGGAGCGAGAATTAAGGGGTTAGTCTTTAAGAAAATAGGAAATAGAAAATATTTGAATACGAGATTTGATTTCGAAACTTAATTACGAAACATGGAATATTGAATATTTTATGATAAAATGCATTTTCCTGCAAAATCACCGTTATATGTCTCGTTAAAATTGAATTCATATTACTGGTAACAAAATTGTAGAGCTCTTTACTCATTAAGAAAATAGGAAATAGAAAATATTTGAATACGAGATTTGATTAGGAAACTTGATTAACAACTGATTACAAAACTTTTAATAACCCATTCGCTGCCAACCACGACTATATCCAGTGGCTTTAATACTCGTGGCATTAATTTATTAATTACTTTATCACCACAATTTTAGAAAAATATGCCTTATTTATAGGCAGAAATTTCGCTGTTTTAGTAAAGCGAAATTTACCTTTCTGAATTTGTGGTGGCAAACGTCTTTCAAGAAGAAATTTGGAAATTCTTTACAGTTTTGGCAGTGAACGTGTTAACCTCTTGCGCTGGAAATTAATACGCAGAAGCTGTCCATATTTTATCTCGTCCATATTTTAGAAAAATATTTCACACCAGAATTTTTATTTAAAATTATTAACTTATCCATTTATCTAGTGTTGTTTTCTTTGTATCTTGTAAACTAGTTCTATAAAGAAAAAGTTTTTGGTTCGAACCGAGATACATTCATTTATCGCGGTCTTTCTAATGTTAATCCAAGGCGACGTGCAATCGTGGGAAAAAAAAGTAAACACCCCCTAATAACTCTTCAACAAATTATCGTAGACGGAAGTTACTGGTAACGAGCGATTGGAAATAAAGTCTACTTTTAAATGATGTATATAAAATTTGCTTAGGGGGCCATCTACATATTAAAATGAACCCAAACCTCATTTTTATCAATGGTAATACCCAATTTTAACAAGATATTTCAAATCTTCGGTTCGAACTATGCCTAGACACCAAATTTCAAGTCATTTGAAAGATAAGTTTTTGAATTATAAACATTCAAATTTAGTGCTTCTAATGTTAAATTACATTTTCATATTTTTATTTATATCTCCTGAAATTATGCTCCTAATGTGCTAATTTTTTGTGTAGCAATAATACTAATGTGCCCAAGTAAGTGCCCCATTCAGCGTATTTATGTTTATAAATACCCTGAATTTGAAATTTTTATAATTTTATGATATGAATTATGAAATTAATATTCGAAAAAAATATGAAATGCAACCTACAATTTTTTTGATGGATTTAGTTTTATTAAGTCCTGCTTTATGAAAATCCAAAATTTCACATTTTTCTTCCAAATAGTTTTCAAATCATGCTTAAAAAACGGCAAAATGATGGTTTAACACGTTCGGGACCATGGGTGCATATATGCACCCTCAAAAAGAGCATACAAAATTTGTTTCAGTCACCAGTAAAAAAGAAACGTAATATTTAATTTCTTTAATCGGAGCATTTTCGTGATTTTGTAAGTAAAGGTAACTTGTATAAAAAAAGTGATACCAATCGAATAAAATTTGCGCAAAAGCCGCCGATCCCGAAGGGTTTAAGGGGCCGTCTAAGATAGAAGTGAGTATATATTTCTTCTGAGGTCCTGTTATCTAACAGGCTTCATTGACTGTTTGAGTGGTGCTTAACCCTTACCGGCGCTGAGTAATTATGTTTATAAACTGATGAAATAACGGTCTGACACCATAATTTATATACGAATTTATTAGAAAATATGAGCTTACTTATTTTCATGTACATTATAATAGGAAAATTTTAATTAAGTATTCTTGGTGCCGTTTGTCAGTTTTGGAATTTAAATTAGGTGTCCTTTTTTAAGGACACAGTGCCGGAAAGAGTTAAGGTGCCTTGATCAAGATTGGGGCTCTCTCGGTTAACAATCGAGTACCGAACATCAATTTGGATAAAGCTTATAATATACGCTCGTTTTAAATTAATTAATTTCTCGGAAACTTATGGTACGAATTGCATAAAAATTTGTTTTTAGGCTAATTGAAGGGTGTAGAGCTCATTTATGCTGTCAGAATTGGGTATCGCCATTGAAAAAAATGAAGTTATGGTTTGTTTTAATGTGTAGATGGCCCCCTAAGCAATTTTTGTATACATCATTTAAAAGTAGACTTTATTTCCAATCGTTCGATAACAGGAACTTTCTTCTAAGATAATTTGTTGAGGAGTTAGTAGGGGGTGTTTACTTTTTTTTCCACGACTGTACATAGCACGTCTTTCCAGGTCAAGAGGTTAAATAACACTTAAATCTTCGGATAATCAGAGATAAGTATTCATATTTCTGATAATTCAGATTTTAATTTGAGTCATAGGCATGGTTCTAAAAAATAATAGAAATGTTTTTGAATAAAAAGCAAACAAAAACCACATTATTAAAATCCAATGGAATTTTGAGTCACTTATGCAAAGAAGCAATCATTACTGCGAAAGTCAAAGAATAAAAAATAATTAATAAAATATATGGGCGATTCTCCAATAAGTAGGTATTTCACTCTGTGATTTAGTAAAAAATAAAAGTTAAATTTTAAACATTTTTTTTAGAAATAGATAAGACATCAGGTAATGAGTAATATACAATATTTCAGCATAAATTTAAACAATATTTTTTTTTCATCTACCTGCCTGTAATCGACCCGTTTCAATGAATTATTGCACTCCATACGAGGCAGAAATTTCTTCAAAAAATTATTTAAATAAACGCCGCATAGTACTATGTTGAATAAATATGTTGAATAGTTTTAAATAAAAATTCTAATGCCCATGTTTTTAATTTAAGGGGTCTTGTACCTTTTAAACGCGTCGAAAATTAACGAAAATCTTCAAAGTTTGAATTAGTCTATCTTCAAAACCTTTTTATGTATAAACATGAAATTTTGGATATTGATTAAACAGATTGCGCTTTGCAATATACTACCAACAGAAATTTATTAACCCTTTACAGAATTTGTGTATTGTTGAAATCAAAATAGCTCTTTTTTTACCCCATAAGTCATTGCGCGCATGATATCTTGAGAAAGTATGTATGGATTGTCATTAAATTTGGTAAATATACTAAACAAATATGTGTGTTTTAAATGATCTACTTTTAAGTATTTACAATGGTAATATTTTTAGTTATGACTATTTTTATTCGTTAAAAATACAAAATTTTTATTTTTTTTTTACGAAAATATTTTTTTTATATAGTTAATGAAATATTTTTAGCCTAAAAGTAGATCATTTTAAACACACATATATGTTTAGTACATTTACCAAATTTCATGCCAATCCATACATAATTTCTCAAGATATCATGCGCGCAATGACTTATGGGGTAAAAAAGGAGCTATTTTGATTTCAACAATACACAAATTCTGTAAAGGGCTAATAAATTTTTAATGGTAGCATATTACAAAGCGCAATCTGTTTAATCAATATTCAAAATTTCATGTTTATACATAAAAAGGCTTTGAAGATAGACTAATTCAAACTTTGAAGTTTTTCGTTAATGTTCGACGCGTTTAAAAGGTACAAGACCCCTTAAGGTTGAGTTAAATTTCAACAAGCTAGTGATGGGATGCAATTTCATTTAACCCCTTTAGGGGCGCTGGTATTTTTATGAAACCACTTAATTTTAATTCCCAGATGACACCATGGCACCAGAACGAATTTTGAGTTCATTATATATGAGAAATATAGTTTTTCCTTATTTAGATTTTTCTTTTTTCAAATTCCGGTGTCATTCATTAATTTCGACACTTTAGCAATGAAATTGCTTTGCCCTTGGAAAGGGTTAAAGAAAACTTAAGGGACGGGGAGCAATAATCACACAATTAAAGAGTCGGTGTACATTGTGAGTATATCTTAGTAAGACTGCAATATGATCTTTTGAACTCAGCAAAAGTACGTTAACTCATAACAAAACCAAAAATTAATAAAAATAATAAAAAGAAGGTTTATGCACGGCACAGTAGTGACAGGTAATATATATATTCTCATATTTCTATCTATTTTGCAGCTTGTAAATGCTTTCGACATCCAGATAACTAGTAAATCTGCAGATCAGGAGCCTCAACGTCAGCTCTACAATTCATTGTGTTTAGAATCCTTTGAGTAATATTAATCTTTCTACAAAAAACGAAATTTAAAGTTTTGAAATTACATAAACATTTATAAAACGAAAAAATATTTCGAAGGTTTCTGACATTAGAAGCGTTAAATTAAACCCCTTGTTATGTAATGGTATTCTGAAAATCTCATGAGCTACTTATTCTGGTAATTTTTAGATAATAAAGTAGATTTCTTCAGGGGGGCAGAGCCCCCCTGAACCCCTTCGTAGTGTAATTTAATTTACATTTGTAATTATCAATTAATTGTGTTAATGTCCTTTAGTAAATTCTACCAATAGACGGAAACGTACATGAATTCTTTTCTACAGCCCTGTATATTACGTGAAGATTTTTACGCGTCGTCTATAACATTTAAATTTAATGCAGACAAAAAACACTCTTAAAACTGCTCATATCACATTTCCGGGGATTAGTATGCATAGTGTGCACCATATATCCAGTTTCTGAGGAGTCCTGTATATGGTTCTATTTAAATTCTGCAAACATTTGTTAGTATACTAAATGTATTTGGGCTGGGAAATACATAACTCAAAAAAAAAAAAAAAAAAAAAAAAAAAAAAAAAAAAAAACACTGAAGCAATTCGCGCTCATTTTCATTTATACTTACGAATTCATTTGTGTATCCCTGTACATGGTCTATACAATATTTAAGCACTACTTATTAAGCACAAATTTACTTAACGTTAAAACGCACACCATAATCGAAAATGCTCTTCAGCAATCATCCCTGATAGACCAGAACTGTATCCGAAATATTTTATGTGACCCTATAAATGAACGATAAATACGATACAAATCATATTCAAGCTTCTTGTAGTCAATCACAGTAATGTAATTTAATTTCATAATGTTTGAATTAGTGCAACACAATTAACACACTGACGACATACAATTTAATTAAATCTGGGTTTAAAAACAGTAGAAGCTCCTCCCTCTTCTGAAAGTGTCTCGGAATTTGGTTTCTGATATATGTTTTTCATGTTTATGCAGCAGTAAATATCTTTCAATGTACGGATGTAATATATAATGTCTTACAATCTATAAAAAATATGGACAACACAATATAAATGTCTTTTCTGTAAGGTAGAAGTCACTCCCTTAGCCAATGATGTATTCTGAATAAAAACGAGAATTTTCGTTTCCCGTCGCTAATGTGTTAAAATAAGCTGTGAAGAGTTTTTTTCCCCCGTAGACCACATTTTAATCGACCACTTTTGTGTGACCCTGAAAAAAACATATGCTTTGCACCCCATATACTACAAAAATGTTTCAAAAATACATATCAATTTTATTATTTTGTAACAGAGTAACATCATTAAAAAACGCCACAAAAGGATTTTCTTCAAAGATTGTAATATTATGAATACTTTTGAGTTACCTGTATGCATGCTGTAAGTGCTACACATAACATATTTTATAGTAACCAGGTTCTAGTGCACCTTAATAAAGTATATAAATTTCATTACGTTTAAAATTGTGTAACATTATTAAAATACACCGCAGACGATTTTTCCCAAAGACTATAATGTAACGGAATAGTTTTGAGTGCCCCTGTAATTAAGCTATGAATGCTACACTCTTCATTTTTAATACCAAACATACTTTGGCAAACCTCAATAACGTATATCAATTACATGTAATCCCGACTATATTTACGCGAGTTAGAGCACGTAGAGAAACACGGCAGGCGACAGATAGAAAAACTGAAGTCATAAATACTTTTCATCCATGTTGGAAAGTGTTAAAAAGGATTTACATGCCTTTAACTGTACTTTTTTTTCACTTATAGCATGGTTAAACATTAGTTTAAACATCCTAATCCATGCGATAGCAATAACATATTAAAAGCCCCCCAAAATAGGCATATCTGGAGATCTATAAATCTACTGGAAAATAATTCATTATCGTGCCCACTGTTAATTGCATAAATTGCATCGATTTGGCGCGATAAAATATTTTTTGTGATAGCCTTTTAATAGTACCTGCAACAAAATTAACGTAATTTACTAACTTCATTCATATTTGACGCAATGATAGGCTACTAATAACAGTCGCTAGGCAACGAAGAAAAGGAAAAAAAAAGAAATATGTATCATGTAAAACAAGAAAATTAATTTAAAAATTCTTTACATTATTGGAATACATGTATAAATGTCCTCAAAACATTATACACGTAAATAAAAAAATCTTATAGATATATTGATAAAACTTCAATATAATAGGAATAATTTAAAACCTTTATTTGGAATTTTAGTATCCATAATTTGACATTTAAATCCATTAATCAAACGTGCCATTTTCTTTCAACAAATCGAAATTTGAAAATCGTCTGACTTGCCGTAGAAAAGCATTATAAAGAAAAATAAAATATTCCATATTTTCCGAACGAATGAACCAAATTTAACCAAAAACTATACAGCTACGTCCGGGTATCTCACAAATATGCCCAATTAATTTCAAGCTGATCGGGTGCTTTTTGCGGCAGTTATCGCGGAACAGACGGACAGACAGACAGACAGACAGACAGACAGACAGACATCCGGAAATCAAAACTTTTCGTGTCTCCACACTAAGCCTTCACTGACGTTTCGGCAATTAAACCATGTTACTTTCATAGCAATCAAATTTGCTGCTTCTACTAAATGTAGCTATTATCTGAATTTTATCTGATTTCTCGATGGTTCATGAGCAGTTTTAAACAAGGGAACAGTAGTGACACGAAAACTTGTGGACAACATTTCTCTGGCAAGAATAAATATAAAACTATTTATTATTTACAATAAAAATCCTTTATTTTATACTTTAGAATATAAATTTTTATTTTGTACAGTAAACTTTCTAAAAATAGTTTGTTATTATATTTAAATTTATTCCAGAAGTTCAATGCATGAGGAAGGGGATAAGAGACAGGTGAGGCAATTTGAAGATTTAAAATATTATTGGATTAACATTTACAGTTATTTTCTTGAAAACTCTTTTCGAAATAGTAAAAAGGCATTGTAGAATAAATTTTATACTAACGAAAATTGCGTAAATGATAAAATGTAGCAAATAGCCCTAAAGAACAAAAATTGCCCACTTAATAAAAATCGCCTATATATAAAAATCTACCTCTGTGAAAATCAATAGTAGATGTCCATGATAAGATTACTGGAAGGGCAAACTTTTGCCATTAAGCACCAATAGAAATATTTGCCTACTTTATTAAATAAATTCTGCACAAATAAGTCAATCAAAAAAGGCAAAAATTTTAATTGAAATTCAATGGTGGAACTTTACCTCGGCGGATTCCGGCCATGAATAGTTATCTGTTTTATTTGAAGAAAAAATAAATAATAATGCGAGATTATCAGCGTGTTGCAGGAATCGTAAAAACACACGCTGCTAGATTTTATGTATTTAGAAAACCACTGTTTATGAAAAGAAATGTTCACCTTGTCACTCAGTAAAACGAATATCCATAAAAAAGTGAAAGCCTGAGTATAAAATGCAATTTTAATGTTATCTGCATAAAATGCAGGGATCATACACAATTATCATTAATGAGATAATCATAACTATTTTAGCATATTTTAAATTAAATGTAATGCAATTAAGAAATGAAAACCGATCATCGAATTTCACATAAACGGAATCAAAATGAGAAGAAAATTTAATTTATTACGTTTTTTAAGTTCATATAAAGGGATTTATCATGCTCACTGTACGAGTATACGTGGTTGCAGAAATGCCAAAAATAACCTTTGTTGTATTTCGATATACAACTACATAACTTAATAACTTTTCATACTTGGTTTGCAATTAGATAAATTTTCTTAGTGAAATGATAATGCAACGGACTGGTGAGTTTTATAACGGCTCTTTAACCCTTTATCTAGTGCATTATGACCTACTGCAGTTTTTTTTCATGTACGTTTTTTCAGTTATTACAATGAAAATTAATGGATAAGCATAAAAAAAACTCACCCGTGAGAAATTTAATTCCTTAGAGGTAATTAATTAAAGTTGTACTTTAAAGTACTGTGAATACACTATGACTAAAATATTGTAACAGAAAACCCACAAGGTATTTCAAATGACACCAGAATTGTGGTAAAATATTTTCGATTTAATAACTATGTGAAATATAGCCTCTTTCATATTTATAAATAATTTTTTTGGCAAATTCAGGTTCCAATCATTTATTTCAACACTTTAGCATTGAAAATACTTTGCCCCTGAAAGGGTTAAAAGAACTGTTTTTTTTCGCTTCGATCTTGTTAGCCATGTTAGATCATGTTAGTTATGCGACGTCTATATTCTAGGACCAAAATTTTCTTTCACATCTCCACATATGCCATATCTAGCATAGCAAAAAAGAGCGGTGCCACAACCTTTTCGATTTCCTATAAACAATAATATTGAAACAGAAGAGAAATATTAGTAAAATTATTACTACACTACATTTTAGTAATTACATTTTAAAGCAGATGAAAACGAGTGATGATTACACAGACGAAAAGTAAACAAGAAGTTTTTCTCCAACACCCAGTGTACTGACGGTACTTATGAGTACCACCGAGTACTTCAACTGTTAAATAAAGTACATACACCGTTCAAGTAAAATAGCTAGTCAAACTGTATTCTAAGATCATAACGAACACATAAAAAAAATCCAACACTTATCTTATATCCTTTACTGTGTTTGCAGCAATAAAAAGACGAGCGTGACAATCTGTACAAAATGTCGGCACAAAAGACATCGGCTGTTTCAAAGATAGACCCCTTTCTCTCTAAAATAACAAACCTAGAACTACTACTGCCATGTATCCGGTAAAGTGGAGTTAAAAGTGTATTTTGACAAAGTACCATTAGAATATTAGTAATATTCACTATAGGATGAAAGTTTAAAGTAAGTTGTACTTATAAGTACCGTCAGTAGATTAAGGGAATGCCTCTTAACGGTCGCATTAAATTACGGTTCAAAAATTGAATTTACTCATTGGCACTACCTCTTTGAAAAAGAAGCATTCACCTTATTTAATGACAATTAAAATGATACCATAATAAAGATACCAAAACTATTCCTAAATGCAACGTGAATTTTATGCTAAAAAAAATAGAATCTCCTCAAAAATTTAACTTCTACAAACAGCAGTAATTTCTTTATATCAGATACACTAGAATAATGTAGATAAAACTGTTACCAAAAGTGGAAACTGTTAAAACTTCTTTAAAAGAAAATACTGGTTTCAGTTTTGTTGGAGGTAAAAAATAACAGTCCTTAACAAAACTCACCTTTAACCTATTTTTAAAGTTTCACCTTTAAAAGCAGAATTGAATTGCTAAATTATTCTCGCAACTCTGCGAAACCATTAAACTACAATGACTAATGATTTCACCATAGCAACAACACTCGTTCAGAAGCTTTTAACTTTTGAAAAATATTTTGAAATTTAGAAAAATTCTTCTTTTATGAACCATTCAACGAAATCCCTTACACAGGCGGCGGGAATTTACTTTCCACTTAATTTTTCTTAGCTGCAGAAACTGTAGAGGAATATTTGAAAAAAAAAATTGCTTTGATAATGCACGAGAGAAAAATAATTTTTTTTCAAATCGATTTTTTTTACATTCGGGAGGTAATCAATCAATTCAACATTTCAGCAAAAGAATTGTTTTGCCCATTTAAGTGTTATATAGCACAAGTAGCCTTTAATTCTCTACTTTTGCGTTACGAGTTTTCAGAGTTTCGTTATCTGTGGGATAACTGCCTGGGTCAGGGAATAATATTTTTTAATAGTGAGCGACACGTCAGTTAACTGCCGAATTTCCGTCGGAGAGATTGAGAAAATTACTATATAGAAAGACTGGTGATTCTCTTTTCCGCTTTCCAAAATAGCACAGTATTCTTGTCTTACTTCTTTTTCTTCTTCTCCTTTCCTTTTTATTTATTTTTTTTTTTTTTTCTTTCATTTTGGAAGAGACAAGAATTACTGACAACTAAATCTAATTGTTTCAGAATTATCATATATGTATGATCTAACAAAATTAAAAAGCTAGTTTCTGACGCTCGTCATTTTGAATATTAAATATGTGAAGTTTTTCACATTTCTTACTAAGAATAAGCATAAGCATATGGCAACAATGGAGTTATGAATAAAGAGGAGGGGACGTATAGTGTACAGTCTACCAGTTGCAAGTGAAGTAACTGAGGAGGTTCTCACAAGATGGCGGCTGCTTTTCTTAAAAGCGGATCTTCAGTTTCTGATTACCGCCAGTAAAATTGAATAGAAAATTTCGTCTTAAATTAGCGTTTTATTCATGGAAATTTTTCTTGAAAATGTTGTAAAAATTTCTATTTGTTTTTACCGGTGTCATTATGCCTTGTAAAACTGTCAGTTTGTTTCCCTGGTTGTCACAATATGACGGATACGCAGGGCCTAACTACCGCCAAAATAAACTCCTACCAGTAAAAATGAAAATATATTTGTACTTTCATTTATGATTGAAATTTTGTAAGAATATGGCGTTTAAATAAATTGAAAATTTGTATATAATTCTACTGGTGGAAGTTTCTACCGGCGGTAAACAACTCCTGCGATAGTGGTTACAGTTGAAGATTTACTATGTTAAGGAAATGTCAGTTCTTCTTTATTAATAGTTCCATGAAGCCAACAGACTGAAAAATCCCCAATCCGGGAATTGAACCTGGATGCTTGGAATAACGCTCCAATTCTCTAGTATTGGAGCTACGAGGACGATACCCAGCCTCGCTTCTCTCACTCTAAATGTCGGTTAGGCTGCAACCGCAGCACAAGATGGAGAACTCTTCATAAGCACGCAACCCTGCGACAAACATAAGGCGAAAATAAAGTTTAGTATAGGTGAACACATTTTTTCACTCTGTTAGTTTATGCTTAAATAGCAATATGAAAATTTCCCCGTGTTTAATATTCAAAAATTCTGGGCGTAATTTTACTGCTGAAAATTAATTGTACTTATAAGTTTTCATTTTGTTAACGCATTACCCCCTGGTGTTACGTTCCGGTCAAAATAAATACGCAAGTTTAAATTATTTACATACCCACCACTATTTTTCAAATAAAAAATTAGTGTTAATTAACGACACAAAAATTTACTATCAATTAAAGAGAAATTTATCTTTTAGAATCTATGGTGGCAAACGACGTTCAGCCGAAAAGTTGAAAACTTCAACCTTATAGTTTTGGCGGTTAATAGGTAAGCGTTGCCAGCGAAATATTCAAGGCTTGAGGACAAGAGTTGTGACGTCATCACTAATCGACCGACTTCTTACTAGTGTTGGAATTCACACCGGAAATTTTTGAATAGCAATTTTCTTTTATTTTATTTGTAGAATATCTATCATCTTGTAAAACAATAAGAAGTATTTAAATTTACTGGTGAGAATTTGGAATCCCCCAATAAAATTCAGGCAGATGTGATAACACTGTGGCATTCCGCATCTTGCTGAATTTTTATTTAGGGATTCCGAATTCTCACCAGTAAGTTTAAATAGTTAGTATTGTTTTATAAGATGATAGATATTCCACAAATAAAATAAAATAAAATTGCTATTAAAAAATTTCCGGTGTGAATTCCAACACTAGTGTGAAGTCGGTCGACAAGTGATGTCGTCACAACCCGTGTCCTCTGGCCTTGAGTATTTCGATGACAATGTGGTAACCCCTTCAAGGGCACCGGTATATTATACAGGTTGCAAAGGAAAGTTCCTTTAACATGAAAATACTTGTGAACGGAGAGATCTACGGCTATGCAAGTGAGGAAACGATATACTAAAGTGACTACGCCCGATTTAATGCAAACGACAGCAGCGCCCCTTTTTGCTAAATTTGGAAGATAGCCATAGCAAATCGAAAACGAAAAGAGATGGAACAAAACTTCTAATTAGATATTTTAAGAACATACATTAATTAGTACGGAACGACATTTGGATTACATGGATAAGATAAATCCTCGCCTGTATACTCAAAAATGTCCGAAATCGATTAACTCTATTTTGAATAAACGTTTGAATGAAATAGACAGAAGTATGAAGAAATACGCACAATTTATTATATAAATACGTACTTATCTCAATAAATTTTGGTAACATCAGACAAAAAAAACAAAAAAGACAAACTGTCTCACAGTGATAAAATGTTAATATTCAGTATGTTCGAAAAGTTCGCCATTGCTCACGATTCACGTTTGTATTTGTGTGAGTAAATCTGCATGCACAGTTCTGAGCATAGAATGTCTATTGCGAGCCTCTTCAATACGACGACATAGATTTAACCCTTTCAAAGGCGGTGGCTAGACGGTCTAGCCGCCTAATTTTAATTTCAAAACTGACACATGACACCAAGAATATTTTAATAAAATTTTGCTTGTGTAATGAAAGTGCAATTTAGTGGGTGTTTATTTTCTAAGAAATTCGTTTGAATACTCTAATGTCAGTCAATTATTTCATCATTTTACGAACAGATTTCTTCTGCTCCTGAAAGGATTAAAATAAAATTTTAAATGCATTGGAAATTAAATTTTTACAGATGTTACAGTACAGTACAACGTCGCAATTTGCAATTGCGACTGCGACTGCTACATTTCCGAAATGTGAATATGCAAAGTAGAACCGTTGCTCATCGATTTCGAATATTTTAGGGTATACAGGTGACGATTTATCTTTTCCGTGTGAACCAGATGTCGTTCCGTACTAATTAATTGATGCTCTAAAACTTTCTAATTGGAAATTTCGATCTATCTCTTTTTGTTTTCGATTGGCAATGGTTATCTTCCAAATTTCGCCACTAGGGTCGCTACTGTCTTTTGCATTAGTTCGGGCGTAATCGCTTTACTATACTGTTACCTCACTTGCGTAGCTGTAGCTCTCGCCTTTCGAAAGTATTTTCAGGTTAAAGGAACTTACCTTTGCACCCTGTATATTCCATTTAATTTTAATTCCCAAATGCCACATTTTCATCAGAATTTAGGAATTAAATTTTGCTTTGTATAAGCTACGCGAAGAAAAGCGACTTTCATATAAATTTGTTCATAAAACCCGGTGTCTTTCATTCATCTTAACATTTTAGAAACAGAGGTACTTTGCCCCTGAAAGGTATAATCCCTTGAGGGCGGTGGGATATATTTTATCCCACCTACGATTAATGAAGATTTGCAGCAGAAAAATTGAATGAAATTTTACTTTTCTAACTTTGTTGGAAAAAAGTCGTAAAATTTCTTTTCCTTATTTTGAATTAATTAGGAGGTGTGTGTGTGTGTGTGTGTTGGGGGGGGGGGGGGGGGTACAACTTAAAACCTTCAAAAAACGCGAAAAAAATTGTTATCTATTTTGTTTTATAAAAACCTCTAATAAAGTTTTCAAAAATTTGTATGCTTGCAGTATACAAATTAACAATTTGTTATCTCTTCAACTCCTAAGTATATTTAAATGCGTACTGCTGTTTTTAGTTTTAACTTGCTTTGTAATTTTTGTTGTCAAACATTAAAAATTTAAGCTGTTGGTACTATGAAATAATTTATTTGCTCTACATTTAAAAAAAAATAATATTTGTTTTTCTACACGAAGTACCTTTTGCTTCAGTTAAAAAATATTGTATAAATAACCTGAAGTCTTTTCTATATCTTTTTAAAATAGTTTGTAAATATAAAATTGCTAATTCATTTTTTTTTAAATAAAGTTAATTAAAATTGTTAATTTTTAAAAATAATTCACTATTTTTTATAATATTGAACTAAATGTTAATTACATAGCTTTTTACATTCTTCAGAGATTTGCATAAAACTTTTAATATTTTCATCTTCCAAAATGCCTTATCCCATTTGAATTTAATTATACTCTTCAGAATTTTAAACAAGTCAGAAAATTTAATTTTAGTGATTTCTCGGCTATAAAAACGGCTTAGTAAATTTAAGCTACCGTTTAATATTTTTTTTTAAATGCTCCGGTAATCAAAATATATTACATGTTCATTATGCAAAATGTAAATAAGATAATACATTTTCCTTAAAAACACATGATAATAAATTCAGTAATATATCAAACGACTTAGAATTGTATTTAAAAAACGAAATACATTTAAAACGCATCTTCAACTAAAAGACAAAGTGCAATTTAGAAAAATTATTTACAGAAGTTCTTTACGCCGAGGGGTTTAGAAGACCAGTTTTTTCGAAAATAAATATTTTTTGAATGCAGAAATGTCGAGTTGAAATATGGTGATCATAACTTTTAGAAAAATAAATGGTATTCAAATCTTCTGGAGCGGGTGGGAACAGCAATCCTGTTAAAGAACTTCATTACTTTTTGATGATTCTTGTTAACATAAGTAAAACATTAAAACTGTAAATTAAGTAGACTGCTTTTATTTATGTTTAGTTGTTTCACATATAAATTTTGTTTATTTCGTGATAACAACTTCACATTTAGTAGCGAAACTTTTCCGGATTCAGAATAAGGTCGTATAAATTTTTGTTATCATCCGATTTTTAGTAACATTATTAATGCTTATATATCTACCCTATATATATAAAATCCTAATGAAACGAATTTATGAAACGAATATATGAAACGGCTGAAATGTATCGATTGTTTGAATCGACTGATTAGACAACTGATTTTGTTTCACGGCGATTTCTCCTAAAATATTGCATAGCTGCCAACTTGTACGGATTTTTGCTACCGCTAAAATTTAATTGAAATTTCTCCCTTATTTAATTAGCAATATTCACGGAAATTCGGCGATTGATCTAGGCAAATTTTTCTATTAAATTTTAATGGTAGCAAAAATCCGTACAAGTTGGCAGCTATGATATTGAATACTTTGCGATGAAATTAACACCAAAAATCAGCATTCATCCTCAGATCTCAAAACTGGTATTACAATTTTTAAATTCGAATTAGTTTTCGAAATATTAATTTTTTTCTAATTTTAAATACATATTTTCTAATGATGGCAACTCAAATTTTAATCATAACAGAAATTTTTTGTAATAATTCAGAAAAAGGTTACTATTTTAAATTAACGCCAAACCAGTTTGGCCTCCTTTAAATCTATGCTAAGAACAATGCACTTTTTTTGTATTTCATTATCATTTTATTAAATACAAAACTTTCATTTAAAAATGAAACATTTAAATTGATGGCTTTCACTTCTTAAAAAAAAAAAAAAAAAAAAAAAAAAAAAAAAAAAAAAAAAATTGGTATTATATATATATCATATACGCACCGGGGTACCTAATTGGCGCACAAATGGCATTATTTTGATTGACATGGTAACCCGGCTATTGTTGTTTATTTAATAATAAATGTTTATTTACTTTTATTCCTTTTTTAAATTTATATAAATTATTTTGTTCTATAGTTATTAATTGTTTTTTTGCTATTTCCTTTTGAAAATAATAGAAAATAATTAAAAAATACGGTACAATGTACCAGTTATTCCGTCAACCAATTTCGCAAATGATATAACTCGCCAAATTGTACAGATTGACAAAATTTTTATTTTAAATGACGAAAGAACAAATAAATTAGTATAACATTAATAAATATAAAAATAAAACGTCGAAATAAAAATCACTTGATGACGTAAACACGTGTAACTTGCTAAAAGTCAAGTGAATGTGACATTTACGATCAAGCATTATAGGCATTTAATTTTATAGTTCGCGATAGATTTTTGTTCGACGGGATAACTAAGTAGTACCAAAAATACATATGTAACTGGTATCCGAAAACGAGGTTTACGCCAAATTTTCGTAAAAAAAAAAAAAATCATGCCCAACACGCGGTGCGTATATTACATCTGGCGAAATATTAAATTATGTAACAAACCATGACATTTAATTTCAACTTCAAATCAATGTTTTAATTTACCACTCGAACAATAAAAAAAAATGCTAACTGGCGAGTTGAAAAAAAAGATATTGGCGAGATTTGCACCCGACTTTTTTTTTCTTTCGGCACAGATGTCATATACGGCCCCATATTGGCGCGATTTTTTTCTGACGCCAATGTCATATACGCAACGGGTACTTAACTGGCTCCAAAGTATCGTTATTTTGCTTGATATGGTAAGCCGGATGTTGTTGTTATGCTGTTGATGCGTTCCCAAAATTGGAGTTTGGAAAAAATCGCGCCAATATGACATTTGTTCCGAACCTTCATATGAAAGGCGAAGGGATCAGATGGTATTTGTTTATGGCATTTGATGACTTGAACTATTATAATATAGATGAAATGATGGGGATAGAATAATATTTGGCGACTTATCACCTGTGCCTGGATAACATTAAAGTATCAAAATGGCACCTAGAGTATAAAAAGCAAAGTGTTCCGCCCAGTACTGTTGATGATAGTCAGATGATTTAGGCTATTGTTATAGAGATTGTTTTAAAATATCGGTTGACAAAGACTCTGAATACTTAATTCATTTTATTTTGGCTTCTTTTGAAATGTTTAACTGATCCTATTTAATCAAAAACGAAAACAACCATTGGATGTCTTAACAGCAACTGATTATCCGTTAAATTTTTGCAATCAAAGGGAATTGAATGGAAGCCCGTTTATAGGGAGATCCGCACAGCTTTTTTCAGTATAATTCAATCTTCTCTAATATTTTTAAAACCCATCAGATTAGCGTGTTTTTCGATTCTGCGGTGTCTGAACGGGGTTTGGCGAGCGTAGCTTGCAGGGGGCGGAGCCCCCTACTACCTTCATAATATCTTATATTAGTGTTATTAATGGTACATACATATTTAACATAACATATCAACATAAGTGAAACATTAAAACAGTAAATTAAGTAGACTGCTTTTATTTATGTTTAGTTGTTTAAAATATAAATTTTGTTTATTTCATGATAACAACTTGACATTTTGTAACGAAACCTTTTCCGGATTAAGAATAAGGTCTATAAATTTTTGTTAACATCCTATTTTTTAGTAACATTATTAATTCTAAATATGCCTTTATAATATCTAATTTAGTATTATTAATGGTACATACATATTTAACGTAACGTATCAACATAAGTGAAACTTTAAAACAGTAAATTGCGCCTCTTAACCCCTTAGGGACGAGCGTCTTTTACAGAATTTTTAATCTTTTATCACCAGTTTTTTAAAACAGAAATTTTTGCCTCATTGAATCGGGAAAATGTTCGGATTAAATAAGGCAAAATTTACAATAAAAATTTACTGGTGTGAATAATCACTGATTATGAGCACCTTACGTGGCACGGATACCCGTCGCTCCTTCCCAAAGGGTTAAGCAATTACTTTGAAATTTGACTATCATTTGAAATACAGTAAATTAAGTAGGCTACTTTTATTTATATCTAGTTGTTTAAAACACAAATTTTGTTTATTTCATGATAACAACTTGACATTTGGTAACGAAATCTTTTCCGGATTAAGAATAAAGCCTATAAATTTTTATTATCAACCTATTTTTAGTAACATTATTAATACTAAATATGCCTTTATAATATCTGATATTAGTATTATTAATGGCAAATATATATTCCATAAGTGAAGAAATGTCCAAATATTTAATATTTGCATTTACAAAAATAATGTTTTCGTTGTCTGTTAATTCTATTTTTTTTTCAGAAAATTTATCGAAAACACAGAGACCCAGACAATTTACTGATTCATAGAATCATTAACCAATACCCTGTTTCATATTATATGAAATATGCTAAAAATTTAAAAATAATAGATAATATTTCGAAAATATTTTCTATAGCTCATTATTCGTTTTCTAATGTAATATTACTAGCATTCAATACATATTGACCATATTTTATTGCTATTTTATATTTTTGTTCTGATTTATTGCCTACAATAATTATCATTTTTCTTAAATAGTGCATTTTAATAGTGTTTATGTATTGTTACATTTAACCCCTTGAGGGGCAAGCAATTGCGTTTGTGAAATGCTGAATTCCCACCGTAATCTTTGAAAAATTCTATTTGAAAATAAGTAAAAGCAATTTTACGACATTTTTCCACCAAAGTTAGAAAAGAAAAATTTAATAAAATTTTTCTGGTGTAGAACTTCATTAATCATAAGTGGTATTTAACCCCTTGGGGACGAGCGACACGTATACGTGCCGCATGAAAGGCTCAGAATCGTGGTTTTTCCTCACCAGTAAAATTTTAATGTAGAATTTACCTTATTTAATCAGCGCATTTTCTCGATTCAAGAAGACACAAATTTCTGTTTTTAAAAAGCGGTGACAAAAGATTAAAAATTTCGTAAAAGGCTCCCGTCCCGAAGGGGATAATACATACCGGTACCCCTCAAGGGGTTAACATGCAGCCTGACAAAATTAGCTCAGCAAATATGTTCTCAAAAACCTTTTGACCAATATATTTATATTTCCAAAGTTGAAATCAATATAAAACTCAAATCGTGCAGTTTATTCACAAATTATAAAACTGAGTATAATACTTTTTTTTATAATTGGCGTCTGAAGTTTGTAGAATAATTTTTGAATTTTCAAGATTAATAAATGAGATATAAAAATCATTTTTAATATTTTGAAGATTTTATGTAAAGAGTTCTTTAGGCATAGTTACTAGTTATATTCGTGTTATACGTTTGTATATATAAAGTGCTATAGGCATATTTAAAATGTAAAGAAAATTAGGGTAAAGCTTTTATTAGGAACAATTTTCAAATACCGAGGCTAAATTGAAATGATCTACAACTTCTATAGCCCATTCAAAATTCGTGAAAAAAATTATGGTAACTTAATCTTTAAAGGAAAGCAGTAACCCATTTGTATCAGTAGCACGCATATACGACCGTTTCAAAAATTTATTTTTTATTAAGAAATTCTAATTTCACAACGGAAATTCTGAAAAAAGAAGTTTTACTTTATGAAATCTACAAATGGCTGTTTTTTAAGGTGTCTCAGGACTCTTAAAACCCTCTCGCTGCGCAACCCGAGATATTCTCGGGCATGCATTTTTCCGTCTAATTAATGCTATTTGGTTATTCTCACCTGTTATTTTTTATCGAAAACTTTGTCTGATTTAATTAGGGCATTTTCCCCGATTACAATAGTCAAAAACTTCTGCTTTAAAAATTCAGTAAAAGACGCTCATTGCGAAGACTTACTTACGCAGCGAGAGGGTTAAAGCTTCAAAAATTTCAAATTTTAATTTTTTTAGATGTTTAACTCCTACCTTTTCCGAGCATTTTGCTATAATTGTTTCCTTGAAATTCTCATTAAGACAGAAGTTATGTCCTTTAGAATTATACCCACTCAATAGCTGTAGTGGCGTTTCTGAAACTTTGAGGTCAATTATCTCCAAATAACGTTTTTGGGCATAACGCGCAAAATATCTCTAAAACTTCTGAGTAATTTTTCATGAAATTTCCGAAGCATATGTTTTATGTTAGTCTGCATAAACTGAACCTAAAATTTCCTTTTATTGCACAAAACATTATTTTTTTACGTGATGTTAAAATCTTCAAAACTTTCTATTAGCTAAATACAACATTGTATTAAAAATATAAAAATGCTTTAATTAAAATTTATTTAGGTTCAGGTAGTTACTATAATCTTAAGTATAAGTAGACACCAAAATTTTCATTCAAATCATTTTCACTCATGCAATATTTATTTTGTAATCCTGCGCGTAAGTATTTTTACCAATTTTCTGCTCGTCAAATAACTGACAGTTTGGAGCCCACTATGAATTCTAATTCATCATCTTGCAATTTTCTAAATACATGAAATGAAAGAACATACTTATACATTTCATCCCAATAAAAATTGCGTTTTAAAATCATATACATTTTAAGATATTAAATGTTGAACATGGTCTTATTTTTCTCCAATTTTAAGATTCCTGAGACTCCTTAAATGAATCAAAAATTACTATTCATGATCACTGATATGAATTCGAAACTTCTGACTAAAAAAAAATCTATGGTAATTGAGTCGCTACAGGAATGCATTAACCCATTTGCATAGCTTCCAACTCTTACGCTTTTTGTACCACAAAAATTGAATAATGAATTTTACCTTTTTTAATCACAGAAATCTGACAATTAAGTAAGGTAAAAAGTTCTGTTGTAACAGTATTCTTTTTTTTTTAATCAAAAATGAATCTAGTTCAAACGCGCGAAATTTCGCCTTATTTAAGGAGAGACTCTTTATCAGAAAATATTGGTGCCGAAGAATTTCCTGGTCTGAAATTCCAGAATTTGTGCGAACTCTGTAATTACAAAGATTATTCTCTTGTGAACTAATTATACAGGTTCGTACGCATCAAGGAATTCAGGGGATTTTAGCACCAGAAATTTCAGAAAGTACTGGTCGATACATCTGAAGATAGATTGATCTGAAGATTGATTGATGAAGATAGATCTGAATATAGATATTTTTTCCCCGTTAAATATTGCAAATGTCACGGTACAAAAATTTTGGTAAAATTATCTTGAAAGTCCTTGAGGCGTAAGAACCTTGTTATAGACGTTATTATTGATTTTTTGTGGAATTTTAATGTGCTTAAACATTTAAACAATCGAATAAATAAGGTGTTTGAACTGTGCGAAACAAAGATTTGATGAAATATGTATTATCCTCCATTTAAAGCATTGAAGCTATTCATTTTCAATATCTTTAATTATTTTTTAATTAATGGTGTATTTTTCGTAAGTGAAAAAAGATTTATTAAAATATTTAAAGTGTTGAATGTGTTTATTTTCCAACTTCTTTAAATATTTTTAAGTGTTGGTGTGTTAGTTGTGTACATAAAGCAATAATAAATGTAAAAAGAGACATACAAAAATTCAAAATAGTCTTTTATATCCCTAAATGTTTTAAAGCAGTTTAACACTTTCATCGTGGCAATGGCGCGCCTTTGTCCCACCCTTTCGCTAAGAGCTTGAGTCGCTCCTCGCAGTGCTAAAATTAAAACAAAACACAAATTCATTTAAAACTTGTTTATTTCACTTTGAAAAATAATAATCAACAACATTTCTCACTCTAATGATTTGCTTATCCTTACAAACATAAAAAAAAATAATAAAATGTCGTGTCCGTTTGGAAAAATGAATTTGCACCGGAAAATTCTGCCCGGTAATTATTAGACATTAGATATCACAATCAATGTCTAATAATTAAATGGCAGAATTTTCCGGTACGAACTGATTTTCCTTGATTGATAGCTAATATTCCTGGAAGACGCGTTATCTCGTCCCTCGAGATAAAAGTGTTAAGTAAGTTGTAGCCGATTTTATACTTTATACTTTTTTTTAATTCAACTTTTAACTCCGGGCGACTTACCAAATTTTTACTTCGATAAAGGTTAAAAACTATCGTAGTAAATCAAATAGATTTATATTGCTTGAAAACAAATTACGTTTTTTGTTTAAAAGCAAACTTTTAGCAGAGAACATTTTTTTAAATAATTTATTTACATTTTTGTATTTTTGAAATAATTACAAATGTTTTTAAAATGCAAAATATATACAGTTTTCTTTTTTGAAAACTATTTTCAGCTTTCAAAACAGAAAATTGGATATATTTTTCATTTAAAAACATTTTTAATTTACGTACACGAATGAAAAATAAGAAAATTCGGCAATGACTGCTTACAGAAAATCTTATTTTCATCGTCCTGGATAAAACATTTTAATTAAATAAAAATGTTGTGTCATGTATGTGGAAATTAGAAATTCATAAATCTCTGTAAAAATATTTATTATACGCAAATAACATTCATAATTTATGTCAAATGCATTGGTTGCAACATTCATTATTTTGTTGTTGTTAATTAAACATATTGTTGTTATTGAAGGAAAAAAAAAAAAAAAATGTTGATAAATAAAATTTTTTTTTTTTTTTTTTTTTTTTTTTTTTTGGGGGGGGGGGGGGGCAGGACTAGTGACTATTTTTATACAAAATCGTACCAGAATGTACCAAATATTTTCTTTATGGTAGACTTCTCTTGAAAATGACTTAATACCATGGAACTATTAATAAAGAGGAACTGACATATCCTTATAATAGTGAAGCTTCAACTGTAATCGCTATTGCAGACCTTATTTGCCGCCGGTGGAAAATTCCACCAGTAGATTTATATAGAAATCTTCAACTTATTTATACGCCTTATTATTACACAATTTCAGTCATAAATAATAGTAAAAACGGATTTTCATTTTTAGTGGTAGAAATCTACTTTGGCGGTAGTTAGGTCTTGGTTTTCCGCCATGGTGTGACAACCAGGGAAACAAACAGACAGTTTTACAAGGTATACTTACACCAGTAAAAACAAATAGAAATTTTTAGTATATTTTTGAGTGCGATATAATGTGAATAATGCGAATTTTGGTATTTCAAAAAAGCGGTTCCAATCAAGTATAAAAGGTTATTAAGTTATTTAATTGTATATCAAAATACAACAAAGTTAATTTTGGCATTTCAGCTGCCACACATAGTCGTATAGTGAGTACGATAAATCCATTTTTTAAACTTAAACTAATACATTAAATTTTCTTCATATTTTGATTCATTTTATGCAAAATTCGATCCGTTTGCATTTTTCAATTGTACTACATTTATTTGTAAATATGCTAGATATGTTAAGATTATTTCAGTACAGTCATCCCTTAATAATCGCGGTTTTAACATTCGCGAGTTTTGATACGTCGCAAAATAAAAAACGAGAAACATTTCAACATTCGCGAATACTTAACTTGGTTATTCTCGAATATTGCTTTATAAAGAATCATGGAAGACGGTAGTATTTCGAGTGACGCAGCCTTAAGCCTAAAATCGTATCGTATCGTATCGTTAAAATCGTATCGTATCGTATCATAGAATTCGTAGATGGCGGAACTCATATATACAGCTAACTCGACATCAAAGAAAACGCGAAAAGCCGCCTTTTAATAACTCAGCAGATATATGTCTTATTGTTCTGAATTTTCTAGAACAGTCTTATATCTGCAGTCTAATCGTATACTGAAATTTTTGCATTTCTACGTGCAGTATATTTTGAGATCTAAAAAGCCATTTTTAAAGTGAAAACGTTGGTATAATATCGAGGAAGTTCCTAATTTGAAAATCTCGAAAACGGTTCTAACGATTATTTTTAAATTGATACATAATATAAATGTGATTAAGGCGAGGTGAATAACACTTTTCTTTTTTCTGGGAAAACTCTCGTTCGTTAAATAATTCGATTTTTTTTTCTCTCGAAAATGACACGGGCGATTTTTTAAAAATCAAATAAATATGTTTCAGATGAACCAAATAACAATTTACTTGTTTCCAGCAAGACTCTTGTTCGTTTTATAACGCGCATGAAAAATCGGACTATATTTCTTCGCCATTCTATGGAAATTTCCCCGAAAATGCATGACACTGTATTCATACACATGCTTTCTTTTTAACCACTTTTGGGGAGAAAAATTTTGTCTTCCCACTGGCTGAGTGGCTAAGGGCCATCGTTTACTGACCTTAAGATAGGCAGTTCGATACTCGCTGATACGTGTTTTCACATGTGAATGTTTTTTTTTTTTTTAAAGTCTGCTAGTTGACCATTATTCTCAGTTCCTTTGTAATTTTTTTAATTGCTATTAAGTTAAATAAAATTACAATTATAATGACGCCAATTTGATGATGATTATTTCTTGGCAATTTTTCAACAATAAAAATATTACCATAAATTTTATAAAGATATTTAATTTCAATCACTTTACAAAAAATATACATTAATAATTATTATTTGAATATAAATCACACGATCAGATACGTAAAAAAATAATTAATTTCAGCTCTTCTTTTTATAATATCATTTTTTATTATTATGACGGTCAATCAATATATAATCACTGACATCCATAATATTATTATTATTATAATTATTATTTTCCTTGCATAAAAGCTATTGTGATGTAATAATTCTTTTATAATAAATAATTTAGTTGAAATGTTTTATTTATAAATATCAATGAAGTTTGATAACCCCGAGACAATTCTTTGCAATATTTACAGTTTACATAATAAGCATATCAGAATTCTGGTGTCGCCATCTTTTGACGCAATTGCGTAGTATTATAGAGAAATGTTTGATAAAAATTTTGAAGTAGACAGTTTTTAAATCGAAGAATTATTTTAAGAGATATTTAATGTTAAATCTGGATAAAATTGTCTCATTAAAAAAGTCTCATAGGAAAAAAAAATATACATGGGAATTTAATCATTTTCATTCAATTTAATCATTCAATAGAAACTCGAAGTTTGCAGAGTGCATTTATTATTCTCAACTTGCCTAATTTTTTGACGGTTTATTTCAATTTTAAATTAAAATTTTCAGAATTTCCAGAGATATTTTTTACATATTTTAGAAAAGGTTCTTTTAAATTGTTGCCAAATGTTAAAACAGCGCAAAGAATAATATATCCTTTAAATTAAAAATTTATTCACACGTGACTATAATAAACAGAAAAAAATCCTTTTAAATTAGAATTAAATGATAACGTGTTAAAAGCAGGAAAATATTAAACATTACGTCATAAAAATTGTTTTTACACATGCTTACTTAAAATGAAAGAAAATTATAAAATAATCAATTATTTTCAAATTAGAATTAAATGATTACGCATTAAAAGAAGGAAAACATTGAAAATTACGTCATAAATATTATATTTACACGTGAATATTAAAAGAAAAAGAAAATTTTTAAATAATAAATTCATTGATATGTGTTAAAAGTCGTAAATGGAGGAAATTACGTCATATTGGCCAAAGTGGCCAAAACAGTTTACAAAACACATTGCAAAACATATTGCAAAACAGTGTAAATTAAAAAATATATTTATATGAGAGATTTATTTCAAATTTCGAGATGATATTTTTAACTATAGTTGCTAATTTTAAGGTAGCGCAAATAATAATATTATCTTTCTAATAATAAAAATATTTTCAGTTGAATGTTACAAAGAGAAAGGAAAGTTTGGTGAAAATTATGTCAGATTTAAAACGTTACATTTAAAATCTCTTATTTAAAATCATTTTCTTATAGCGTTGTTAAAAAATACCATAAAGCAAAGACTCTGTTGACTTAGTTCCTTTTATATTTGGTAATTTTCAAATGTTTAACTAATCTTATTTAATCAAACAGGGAAACAGCAACTAACATCAGCTGATTCGGTTTTGAAATCCCTCAGTAAAAGGGAAACCCGTTTACAGTAAGATCGCCATTGATTTTTTAATTATACAGAGCAGCCTCGATTATCCGAGCTAATTGGGACTGTTAGTAAATCGGAATCGGAAATCTCGGTTAATAGAAACTGTGTGTAAAAACTCGCCGTGCTTGCGAATTTAACATCTCTTTTAAAAAAATATATAGAACGTTTTTTAAATAATAAAAGTAAATATATGTAAAGTTCTGTTTCACAGCTTAACAAATTTAAAAAGAAAATCAACTACCAGTAGTAAATTTTAAAATGCAAATTGAAAAAATTACGAAAGTTCACACAGCCACTGGAAACAAAGCATTGTTCGCTATTGACTTCTCAGGGTCCAATGTTTCTTTGGAGTTGAGGGCTTTTGGGGGCAGAAGGGCCTGTATAGCACGGACAGTGAGCTAAAGAGTGTGGTTATTTTTAAGGCTCATTCAAAAGGAAAAAAAAAATCAGACTTTGTTATCGGCTCGGTTAACAGAAACCTCGATTAATCGAAGCTCGGTTAATCCAGGTTCTACTATAATTCAATCTTCCGTAATCTTTTTAAAGCAGATCAAATTAATGGACTTTAGCACAAAGTCACATAGCTGATAACTGCCATGCTTGTTGGCCACCTTTTTTTCAAAAAGTTTGCTTCACCTTATTCAATTAATGAGATATCTCCGATAAAATAAGTCACATTTTCCCGTTCTAAAATACTGGTATCCAAAAATCGTAGCATGTAACTGACACTACAAGTACTCATGGAACTAGACTATTTTAAGTCTGATTTTTATTATAGACTATATAAAATTATTAAAAATATATATTATGATAGGAACTAGCGGGCTTCGTCCGCTATTTACGTTACGGATATAAAAATCATGTTTTTTTTTAGGGAAAAAGAAATAAAAACCTATTTGACGATAGGTTTATAAAGACACATTTTGTATTTGTTATATTTCCGGGGATGAGGAGGGGGGGGGGGCTATTTTGATTAAATATCGCAATTAGTCTACATGGCAGATATAATTATGATAGACACTAGCGGCCTTCGCCCCTCTATGGCGCCTTATGGGTCCAGCTTCCATAACTCAGAAACTACCTTTCGGACATCAATGCAACAGATTCCAAACGTTATAATTAACTTAATAATCACCCTATATAGCATTAAAGTAAATTTATGAGTACTGCATACTATTTTTTTATCGTAATTTCTGAAGAGAAAAAATTATTTCGGTTCCATTCTTAGGTACTGGTCTGAAAAATTTTGAAAAAGGGGGGAAGGAGGGGACATGAGACTGCTCTTTGTCAAACAACACAACGGGATCTGGCTTATTCAACTTGGTTTTTGATGACTTCAATTGGAAGGTGGTTTGTTTAAAAGAGTGCGTTCCCTGCCCCATGAAAATTGGAACTATTGGTGCTACATCTATGTAAGGATTTAATAATTATAAATTAACATTTTGGATTTATTAATTTAAGGATAAAGTGTTTTTAAAGGAATATCAAATGAAACCCTCTGTGCGATCTGCGATTATACTTACCCAGTTGTTTTTATATACAAACTGCTATAAGGAAAATTGTAATAAAATAGTAAAAATTAAATCTGCATTAAATTCCATAAGTATCTTTTTTTTAATCATTTTATCACTAACCTCAAAAAAGTAATGATATCAATGCAAAAACCCTTGACGGGTTAAAAGTTTCTGACGCAGCACTTTATCTTATGCTCTAAGAATTTTAAATATGGAACTTAAAAATACTGATATCAAATTTTGAGTGACGTTATGCTATTTCTTAAAAAATATATTTGTATTTATTTCACCATTTTATTTTTGTTTTATTTATAATCGCATATGCAAAAGTTATGTTCAACATGAAAAGCTGCATAAAATTTTATTCGCTGTTGCTTTATCATTTACATCTCTCATAAATTCAAAATATGTGTTTTAAAAGATATGATATAAAATTTAAGTGACGCCTTGATGTGACTTTAAAAGGTTTGTTTTTTTAAATTCAATTTAAATTATTTTTGACTTGGTTAAAATATTTTTTTTACATCTACACAATACTTTTAATTTTCCAATTCACTGTTAAATATATAACTTTCATTGAATCTATACTATGCATTGAAATGTATTTATTTCAATAAATTGATTTATCTTTTGTGTCACGCTATTCAAAATTGTGAGTAAGATTATGTAAATGGTTTCTTTGCGTCATTGTGTCCAAATTTCATGAAATGTATGAAAAAGGATAGTTTGACGCAAATAAACCATTTACATAAATCTTACTCACAATTTTGAATAGCGTGACACAAAAGATAAATCAATTTATTGAAATAAATACATTTCAATGCATAGTATAGATTCAATGAAAGTTATATATTTAACAGTGAATTGGAAAATTAAAAGTATTGTGTAGATGTAAAAAAAATATTTTAACCAAGTCAAAAATAATTTAAATTGAATTTAAAAAAACAAACCTTTTAAAGTCACATCAAGGCGTCACTTAAATTTTATATCATATCTTTTAAAACACATATTTTGAATTTATGAGAGATGTAAATGATAAAGCAACAGCGAATAAAATTTTATGCAGCTTTTCATGTTGAACATAACTTTTGCATATGCGATTATAAATAAAACAAAAATAAAATGGTGAAATAAATACAAATATATTTTTTAAGAAATAGCATAACGTCACTCAAAATTTGATATCAGTATTTTTAAGTTCCATATTTAAAATTCTTAGAGCATAAGATAAAGTGCTGCGTCAGAAACTTTTAACCCGTCAAGGGTTTTTGCATTGATATATTTTACAAAGTGAATTCCCTATGTTTCACTAATTCCATAAACTATTCGACACTGGACAGCTACATTGTACTGCATAGCCTAAGTTCCGAGAATTTCAAACCCGTGTACAGAGGAACAAGTAATATAAAAATTTTGTTTTTAGAAACAATTCCTACTTAGGTCATCAAAGAACAATTTTATGTAATCCCTTAAGCTAATATTAGTTGTTGTTGCATTAAATTATCTCAATTTGTTGATTTTCTATGAGCCAGTAAACTCTGTTGGTTTACAATGGAAGTCTATGGGAATTTTGCGAAATATTAGAGATATCTCCAAGCTGGCGTCACCTTTTGGCGATATATCGCCAAGTTGGAGACAAACTTGGCAATATTTGGCGACAGAACAGGGTCCCCCGTTATGGTGAACCCCCTTATACATATGAAGATGCATTAAATGCTGTTCAATAACCAATGGCCGCCATTTTGTCTCCCATGTAAAACTAAAATTAATTAATTAAAATTTAATTAATGAATTAATATTTGAAAAAACTGTATTAACATCAATTGTCATCCAGTACAAGTTTAAAAAAATTATTTCAACTTGATAGGATGAATAATAAGTATTTTATTAACGATTGAAAATTTGAACAAGCTATACAGGGTGTTTCAAATTAAAGTATCCATGTTTGGGACGTTCTAGCGAGAAAAGCAGTGGATGTAACGACTTCATATTTGGAGGATATGCATATGAGACCATGGGAAACTGATTGGTACAGAAAAAAAATAGTTCAAAGAAAAACCGCTAGGGGAAAATGAGGCGCTGCGATCGGTTTGGAAAATGTAATATGACAAAAGGTGTAAACATCTAGGCGTCAATAAGCCGATTCCCACCAATAAATGTTATTAGTATTATTCGTTTAAATTTTATTAGTACTAGGGGATCGTACCCGGGCTTCCTGGGTTAAAGAATATAGGTGGTGTAAACACTTTTTTTAAATTGAAAACTAATAATTTTTTTATATGCAATATTTTTTTTAGATTGCCAACTTACATTAAAAAAGCATTTTTCATATGGAAAATACGAATTATACAATCAAATAAATTTTTGAAATTTACAATAAGCAATATTTTCTTATTAGCCGCATGCTAAGAGTTATTTGACCAAGATTTTGCTACTTACGGCATCCTTTTATATTCTGCTAATTTCAGAGCTTATACATGTCTGTTAAATTTGTTTTTCATTTATATTATATTATTTATTTATTCATAGGGAAGTTTTTTTTATTGGATATTAGACGTAAGAAAATGATGAACTCTTTATTTTGTTTTAAGGGCAAACGGATTAATCTTTCATAATCGAGTTCCGCGCGATATAGACAAATTAAAAAATATTTCACGCTTTAAAATTGTTTTTAAAACCATAGACAGACAATCAGTAAACTGAGATGAACTTTGCAAACAAATTCCATTTTTAAAAAAAATCTTATTTGGTGATCTAAAAATTTAAATTCTACGATTACAAATATGTTAGATTTGTGTTTTTACAATATTATTCTTTTATTCTTTATAAAAGAAGTATTAATTTCGTTAATTTGTCTTTCGCAAATATCTTACATTGGTGTTTTTTTAATATTATTATTTTATTTGTTTAAAAAGGAAGTATTAATTTCGTTAAGCAAAAATAGTCAGAAACAAATGCTGAAAAAGGTTTGTTGCTTTATGTGCAAAATTTTTATTATTATTATGTATTGAAACCGGGACGTGATAACATAAACTTAAAAAAAAAAAATCATGCTTAAAAATTATTTTAGAAAATATAATACATCAGTCAATTAAGATACAGTTTTTAAACAAATTGCGTTGAAAGTAAAATGCGACGAAAACTGAAAATGTGCGATGATCAGAATATTAAAAGATTGCAGTAGCGAAAATTTCAAGACCGAAATTTTATCGTGAATTATTGCCATTCCCAAAATGACGTCAGCGTTACGCACAGATACGTTTGTTCTTTATAATATAAATACTTAATCAGTAAAATATAATAAAGATCAGTTATTAGGATGTGGTTATCAATTGAGACTCATATGCTTGGTATTCCGGAATGAAAAGCAGCAATTTTCACCTTCTCAAAATTTGCATACACACTTCTCATATCCATATTCATCATTTTTTTTTAAATTGTATTTTGTTTGATCATTTAAAAATCATATTAACTCAAAACTTGAAGTCACGATTGTCAGCAACCTCTTTTATGTGAACAGACGCACTCTTTACTTGAGATTCTAATCTCAATTCCGGAGAGTTAAAATTTCCGTAATTTATGTTTTTTAGATGCATTTGTGTTAAAATGTTTACTTTTATTTAAGAAAATGATCGTTTTCATTTAAATATGACTTCATTTTCACTTAAATGAGCATTTCGCCTAGTGTCTGAATCTTAGTATCAGAAAGAAAAGGAGGAAAAACAACGCAGAAGGAAAAACAATATAGAATATGTATGAGGAAAAATGCAGGTTTTCAAATGCAGTTCTGTCATTTTCCGCTATTATTCCCCTAATATAATACCATGGCTCCTAATGGAATTTTGTGCCACAAAAACCTATACAATGATTTTTATTAACAATTTTGAATTTTTATCAGGAAATGGCATGAATAAAGATAAAGATACCTCATTGTTTCTCTCTTGTCTGCAATGATGAAAGCTATCTAATTTTCACCACTTTGAAGAAATTTCATAAATTGCTTTTAAAATTTAGATATAAAAGAGGGGATATTTAAAAAAGAAACAGATAGTGCGATCACATCTTCAAATGAATTGCTTTCAGTTTAAAAAAAAAATATATTAGTAAAATCGGTTTCAGCAGAAAGATCAGGGCAGATGACTAAATAACACACTTGTATTTTAAATATATAGATTATATAAAGGTGTGAAAAATTTTAAACCTCGAATTATTTGCTTGCTTGTCTAACTCGGCGAAGCAAATCCATCCAGGCGAGAATCATCAATTTCAGTAATATAAATCGCTATTATTTGCATGTCACATATCTTTTATAAAGACACTCTAAATTTTTGTAAAACATTGCGCTTTACAGTGTGTGATTTCGATTACATTATTTTCAAAAGTGAAGCATTTTCGCCTGTGAAGAATTTCAAAGCAGCTGCGCTGTGAAAATGACGCACTTCTACAAAACATAATTCAGTTTTAAGAATTAAAATACACGCTTTTTTATAAAATGACGTCTTTTGCATCCGCTAAAGCAATCCAGTCTTAAACTTCGTCTACTGGCGCGTATGCATATGACGTCATTATCGCGTAATAACAGACAATATTCTTGATATAGCCCTTATTTTAATTTAAACTTTTTTTCAGGTTTTATGAGAAAATGGCAACAAAAAGATATAGTCATCTCCTATTTTTGACTATTTTCCGTTTACTTTCAAAGAAATGGGGTACTTTTGTTGCCACAATTAGAAAAATGGTATTAAAAACTACAAAAAAATTAATATCTCTAAAATAAATTGAGATATAGCTTTCAAACAAATTGCATTTATAAGAGCGTTTTTTTTCCTCATACGACGGTGTAAAAATTTTAAATGTGCGATGTTTAGAAGTTAAAAAAATTGCAGTACAGAAAATTGCAAAACTGAAATTTTATTTCAAATTTCAAAGTGTTGCCATTCGCAAAATGACGTATGCGTTACGCACAAATATGTTTGTCCTTTATAATATAGATATGCTCTGATTAATTTTGTTTGTATTCTTATTTGACGAAGAATACTAAAAATTTAGTGGTGGGAATTTTTTAAAAAATGTTAATTACCGACACCTTGTATTCTTTGATTATTTGTTTCGCTACATTTTCCTTAAATTAAGCCGAATGCAGCGCCTCATTTTCCCCTAGTGGCCTTTGTTTGAACTATTTTTTTCACCAATCAGTTCCCCATGGTTTGATATGTATATCCTCCAAATATAAAGACGTTACATCCACTGCTTCTCTCACTAGAGCGTCCGAAACAGGAATACTTTAATTTGAACCACGCTGTATGTACCAGGGTTGGCGAACCTTTTTGTTGCCGCGTGCCAAATTCGATCAAAAATATTTTACGTGACTATGACGTGCCAAAAAAAATTAATAGGTGGAAAAATATTGGTTTAAAATTATTTAAAATTCTCTATTAAGATTTAAAAAATAGGAGTAATATACATGTAGGTATTACACTATAATAATTATGGAAATAAATATATTTTTGAAAATAATTTAAAAAATTTAATGCGATGTAATTTGCTTTCTGTTGTTGCATCTTAATATCAAGTTAATTTTAATGCAAATTGAACCGGATTTATCTGACTAGAGCTTTCAGTTTCAGGTTTGATGTTATGCATTTGTGAAAACAATGGCCGGAAAGAATAGATAGGCAACTTAAAATAGCAAACATTAGTTTCTTTGAAAAGCTCTGAAATAAATTCTAAGTTGCCATAACTTTACCATCGGAATTTAGGAATGTCTAATAACCAATTCTTATCGACAGTTTTCAAATAATGTATTTGTTCGAATAATTTTTGAGACCATAATTAATAAGATTGGAATATAATATGCCGCGATTTAATTTTTTCAATTTACATTTAATCGAATTTAGAAAATATCAGTCACGATTTTTTGTAATCTCACTTTATTCTGATTTAGAGCCATAGCAGTGCCGTGCCAAAAATATTCTTTCGCGTGCCGACAGTGGCACGCGTGCCATAGGTTCGCCAGCAAAGCGTTATAAGTAAGCGAACAAACTTAATGCTGGAATCAGTCGTAAATTAACACAGTTGCGCCACCTTGTGGACGGAGTGATAATTCACATATGCGGGCTTTTAGTGTGGCGCGTATTTTTTAAATTTTTAGTCACTCATGGAAATGAAATTTGTCTGCCAAACTTAATGCAAAATAACGGCGTAGCGAGAGGGGCATCCAGACGCACTTGACATCACGAAGTTTCCTTCGCCTTATTACAGGGCACTTCAGTTATTAATGAAGGTGACAGAAACTTTACAATTTTAGTGGTGTGAGTAAGAAAACAGTTAGGTAGTACCTGTAGTTCACACTCCATCCGCTGCGTGGCGCATGACCTTGATTGATATGACCTCGCTTTTAATCTTGCGGTTATTTCTCCCATTTAAGATAGGACGCTTACTTATATCGTTTTGTTCGCCAGCCTTGGTATATACACTATATCATAGCAGCCAACATCTTACGCATTTTTAGACCACAAAAATTTTATACTAATTTTTATCTTTCTAAATCACCGTAATCTGCCGATGAAATAAGGCGAATATTTCTATAAAATTTTTGCGGTGTGAAAAAGCGGAAGAGTTGACAGCTATGACTATATGTCTATTAATGACCGTCTTTCAATTTCAGACAATTTGTCGAATATTTAGGAATATACTTCACAGATTTTTCTGGAATTTCAGGATTAAAAGGAAAAGGTATACCTCATATTTAGCAATATCTATTTGATAAGGGGGGCAATTAGGGGGCCTACAAAATATCAAAGAAAAAAATAATAGGGGAGGTAGGGAGGTATGATACACTTTTTTTTTTACTAATTTTTTACAACCCTTAGTAACCTATTTTTAAACAAAATTTTCGTGTTTTCTTATAAAGTGACCTTTTATTCATTAATTAAAAATATTCTTAATTTAAAAAGTAATCATTCAAAAAATATATCCCAATTATTGTGAATGGTTAACTACTGTATCAAATTTCCCCATTGCTGGGGAGTATTGATACACTAGCAAGGGAGGTTTGATACAGTGTTATGTAAATTGAAAAAAAAAAAAAAAATGCAGACAATTCAATTTATGTGTCATACAATTTTTTATGATAAATCTTGAAATATTTAAATAAAATTTAAAAAGACATGACAGTGACATATTTTCGTTTCCGAAATGTTTTTTTATAAAAATATTTAAACAATTGCTACTATTTAAACAATTCTATTAACACACTTTTAGAAAATAATTAATGAAAAAAAAAAAAAAACCCTAGAGATCTTGCTTCAAGGAAAAATGAAGTGAACATTGCTGATTTGCAAACAATTTAACATAAATTTAGCCCATTTAAGATATTTTTAACCCTTTCAGGATAAAGCATTTTCAATGCTAAAGTGTTGAATAAATGAGTGGCACCGGAATTTGCCGACAAATTCAATTGGAAATATGAAAAGGGCTATATTTCACTTTCATATTATATGAGAAATATTTTTCCAAAATGCTGGTGCCAATGTGGCGTTTGGGAATTAAAATTAAGTGGTTTCATAAACATACCACCACCCCTGACATGGTTAAAAGAAAAACTAATAACTCTATCATTTTGGGAAGTAAAATCGGATGGATTTAATGTTTTTTTTTTTTTAATTTGCCCTTCGTGAATTATAGAAACTTCTTCTCTTTCAGGCCATTTAAACTTTTTTCCTTCTACATGACGAGCAAAACGAACTAACCATATATCATCGCACTGCTTTTCTATGTAACCTAGATAATGTCTATGAATAGTCTTTTTGTTCTTCCTTACCAATTTCAGTAGCTCTTACTGTAAAACAATAATGAATATTACAGTCCTATATTAGTTTACAACTTAAAAAAAAACTATTAAATTTCAAATATACAAGTGTATCATTTCTCCCCAGTACTAATGTATCATTTCTCCCTATCATGCCTTATTTGATTTTCATTCACTTTGTATAAATGCAGTTGCAAAATGCCAATCTGCTTTCTGGTAAAACTCACCCTAACAATGTGCTTTACAAATAAAAAAAATCACAAGCTATTATCTTCACAATAATAAGAGTTATGAAAGAAAATCAGTATTTAAAAAAATTACATTGACATTCCAAAAGTCTTCAATATTAAAAGAAAAAAAAAACGTTGTCAGTGCTTCACTGCTAAGTACCAGCTAATGATGGCCTCTGCTAATAAAAGAAGACTTTACATCTGTTACAATGGCTGTTAATGCCATTTGTTGAGAAAAATTGTCAATGTATCAACCCTCCCTATGTATCAAACCTCCCCTACCTCCCCTACTTGGGATCCCCCTGTAAAATAAAATGTACGAAATGATCTTTCGCTGTAGAATATAAATAAACAGACATTGTGCAATATGTGTATTCTTTTGTGTAAGAATAGCACGTATATTAACAGAGATACAGAGATTTATTTAAAAACTTTGCTTATAGCATGCAAGGTTTTCAACCAAATTTAACGCCGGTTTCAGAAAAATTGACAAAATATAGTAGAAACAATATAGTGCAATTGGAATTTTAATATATATAAATATTTTAGGAAATATGAGCAGTTGTATGAAATAATTTTTATATGGGAATGCGCGAACGATAACAAGGATCATTTTACAAAATTTAATAGTCAACTCTCTGGAGCAACTTATTAAAGAAAATCTAGTCAAATATCATAAAAAGTCAGAAAGTTATCGGCGTTAGAGTGAGCAAATTTTTAGTTGTTCTCTAAAAGCAGCTGAATGATAAGGGATTTTACACAAATTGTCGTTTTTTATTAACTGACTTTCAGAAAAAAGTTATTATTTAGTGACTATCAACGAGTAGATTTGGAAAAAATACTTCGATTTTGATACTTCTTTTGATCATGGTATAGGCTCGTTCTGGTGGTTATCCAAGAAGATCTATAGCATCAATAAAAAATGAAAATTAAAAAAGAATTTAAATTAAAAATGCATCCTGGCCATTATATTTTTGAAAGTTGCCGAATCTCGAGGGACTCATTTGTGTATATCCATAACAGAACCGAGGAATGGAATATGCGAAATGTGCTCATGACTTGGTCGAACGGCAAAAAATTGAAAGTTATTTATAATGATCTCAATAAGAACTATTCTTTCATTAAGTATATTTTTTTAACTCTTCTGAACGTACAAAGAACTTTCATGAGTAACCATTATGTCTTCTGTCAAGTCTGACAGAGTTCATTTAGCAGATTAAGGTTTTTTGATATAAAATATAGTTCAAACTATAATTGTTGAACGTCAAATTCACCTTGAAAAACATATAAAATACGATGTTACATTCTGATAAAATTTACTTAAAAAGGTGCTAAAAATACATAACAGGTTTTCACAACATGAAAACCGTCAAAGATCTTAAAAACACCCGAGCGCTTTCAACTGCACTGCAACAGTTGTCATCAGGGGAAAATCAGAGGAGTGAAAGTTCATGGAAAATTCTCTGCTTAAGTATCAGTGGACGAGTCTATTTCAAAGGAAGGGAGGAGGGGGGGGGAATGAAAATGATTATGTTTCAAAATCGCTAGAAATATCTAGTATGCTATACCAGATCTTAGATATGTTGTAGGATAAAGTATCGTTGCAAGTATTCTTCCTTTGAGTTAAAATTTCTATTGATTCTCTGATTATTGATGTGTAGTAATTTGAAGTATGGGCTATGACTCTTGCTTTACTGAAATCAATGTGAATATCTTGTTTTTGGTTTAATCTGGATAGAGCAGTAGAGGGTTTGTTATACTTTATGTCTGTAATATGTTCTTTTCGTCTGTCTTTAAATTTTCTAGTGGTCATTCCTATGTATTTGAGTTCTTTCTGATTAACTTTGTCTGTGAAAGGTATTACATATATGCCAGAAGTTTCATCGTTAGGGATTGGGTCTATTTTCCGGTGTACAAGATCTTTTAATTTAGCAGATGGTTTTGCGATTACGTATATATTATATTTCTTTAGTGCATAACTAATCCTTTCAAATAACTTAGGTATATAATTAAAACTATAAAACTTGAGATTATTTTTAATGCTATTACTGGTTGATTCTCTATGCTGAATATCAAAGATTAATTTATTGATACATTGGGGGGGGAAACCATTTTCTATTGCAATCTTCTTGATGGTGAGTAACTCTGGTTGTAGGTATTCTCTTGTACAATATTCCATGGCTCTATTTATATAAAATTTATAAGCTGCAGTTTTGTATTTAAGTGGGACATTACTATTGTAGGATATTGTACTATTTGAATTGCATGGTTTCCTGTAAATTTTCCTATCAATATTGTATGTTGTATTATTTCTTATTAATTCTACGTCTAAAAATGGTAAGGATCCTTTTTCTTCGACTTCCAATGTGAATTGTATATTTGAATCTAGGTTATTAGCTGTATTTAAAAAGTCATTCAAAGCGGGGATACCATGGTTCCAAATTAAAAATATGTCATCGACGTAACGCAGCCACAGTTGAGGTTTTAGATTTGATTTACATATAATATCTTTCTCAAGTGGTCTAAGTTTTAGCTCCGCTAATAACCCTGAAATGGGTGAGCCCATTGGGGCACCCTCAGTTTGTTTATAAAATTTCCTATTAAATTGAAAGACATTGTTATTTGTAATCAAGTTAATGCTTGAATTTAAAGTTGTTCTTATGTCATCGTTATATGCCGGGTTATTATCTATGAATTGCTTTATAAGGATTTCTATTTCTTTTACATTTATTGAAGGGTACAGGGATTTGATGTCCATACTTGCAAGTATACTGTTATCACATATATTTTCGTTCTTTATTTTCTCAATAAACTCTCTGGTTGAGTTGACTACAAGATTGGTTGGAGGTAACATTTCTTTAAGTAGCGGTACGAAAACTTTTTCTATGGTATATGTTGGTGCTAAACACTTGGAAACTATAGGTCTAAGAGGGTAGTTGTCCTTATGATCTTTTAAACGTCCAATTAACCTGGGAGTGACAGCAGTTTTATTGATTTTGAGTTTAACTTTCATTTGAGCAGGCCATGTGCCATGTTTAATTAAATCTTGCGCTTTACGGTCGATTGTGGGGTTAGGGTCCTTGTTCAATTCTCTGCAGTTCATTTCTTCAATACATTCCTCCATTTTTGAGATATAATCTTGAGTATTCATTATTGCTAATTTGTTAGATTTGTCAGTTTGGATTACTATAATTTCAGAGTTACTTTTGAGCTGCTTAATAACATT